>JAPQWN010000003.1:75735058-76985058 GCA_028538565.1 Umbellularia californica | reverse complement strand
GGGGGGTTTGAATATCGTGGTAAAAATAGGGCTCACTATGGTTCTTTTTTCTTATTTATTTATTTATTTATTTTTATTTTTTATATAGGTCGAAGACTACAAGTTTGATAGGAGATTCATTCGAATATCTCAAAACACTTTGGAGCACATGTGCTCAAGTTATTACCAGGATTGTGTGCAAACCCCCCTTTCCACTCCAAGTTGCCGTTAACCTTTTAATATATGGGTCACTCTTATTCTAGTCAGGATGCCCTTTAACATTGGTTGAGCTATTGGGTCCTACCCAAAACCCCTCAAGCCATTATCTAATTAAAACACGAATTAAGCCTTGCGGGCCCTATAGTTTTGTTATCTAATTCTGCAACTGGTAGGCCCCACAATAATTATGCATACACGTACTTTTATAAATATTCAAGGATATTCAAAGGAATTAAAAACATAAAATAATAAATAATAATTTGGCCCCTATATAGGGTTCGGAGTATTACAAGCAGCCTGTAGCAGCTGCTACTTTGTCATAGCGACTGCTATGTAGTGATTAAAAAAAAAAAGTCTTTTGTCTTCATGAACCACTTGAAAATGCCTTGTAACTTGTAGATCTATTTTTTCATATATAAATCCCAAATGGTTTGAGTGTGTGTGTGTGTGTGTGTTTTTTTTTTTTTTTTTGGAAATTTTGGATTTTTTTTCAAAAAAATAATTTTTTCTTAAAGTGGCCAACTAAATCACATCCTAATGCATTCTAACTTGTAGGTCTATGTTTCCCATAGAGCAATCCTAATTGATTTGAGGTTTAAATTTTTTTTTTTTTTTTTTGTTATTTATTTTTGGATTCTTGGGGATTTGTTGAACTGTTTTTTTTTTCCTCAAAAAGTGGACCAACCAAATCGCATCCAAATGCATTGTAACTTGCAGATATGTGTTTCCCAAGTCTTGTCAAAAACACATTATTTCATTAATGAAAGATCTTTTGTCATCTGTGTTTGAATTTTAAAGTATACTTTATATATCGTGTTCTCTATGCAACTGTGCTTAATAGTTTATTTGAATTTAGAATTTAGAAATGCATAATAGCGATGAAATTTTATGGCATTGTTTGGTGATTAGCATTCTATTAGCGTATAACTTAATATAGTTGACCAACATGAATATATGCAGACAAATAGATCAGTACTGTTTTTTTATAATCACAAAGGGATTAGCACCTCTATGCAATGAAGGTTTATTTTTACGTTCCCCACCCTGCACACACATCTTAATAACTAATGAAGAGAATAATGAAATTCTAACATTTTCCAATATTGTTGATATTTTTTGAATTTGTTTACAACATTTTCGATTCACACAACTATACTCTTACATATTGCCAACTACGTATCATTTTGGCTGCCGGCTGCTATGCTTGCCGAACTACTATTTTAAACCATGATGTTCACTTCTTTAAAACACATAGCTGACATAAATATCCTTTAACACATATGGAGCACTAAATCAACAATATAATTACTATTTATAACTTGACATTTATGGTAGCAATAATGTAACAAACCATAAACCTAACTATGGTGTAGGAGCTTGGGGTCGTGGGGGCGGTTAGTTCTTCAATATTGCACTGAGTTTCAAGCTAGCTCAAGCTTATCTTCATCATCATTACCATAATTCAGTCTCTTTTGAATTATTATTGAAATCCATTATGCATAAGATACTTACACTTATCAAACAACTCCATCTTTATCAGCATACTGATAAATCAAAGGGAGCATTGTTAATCAATCTAATACTGTTTACACCATATCGATACTCCTGATAGGCCCACCATCTTGTTAAGTTTGTTTCAGGTACCATACTTATACTTGTCCGTTTCACTTCAAACTAAGAAAAAAAAAATGGAAAAATGAGATTTTTTAATGGTTTTGGTCGAGTTATTGTGACTCATTCCCTACCAATTTTGTACCAGTCAATGCCGGTCCCACACTATTCTATGCTGCTGTCATTCCGTCTATGCTGGTCATGCTGGTCTCTGTACCAGTCATGCTGGTCAGACTTGACCTAGTTGAAGCATTTTTGGGATGCCGGTACCAGAGTCATTTTCGTACCAAAAGGCACTGAGCTGACTTGGTGCTGGTTGAAATTTCAAACCATGGTCACTAGTGACACACTGACACCAATGGCTTGACCACTCATATTGGGTTCTCTGAAATCATATCATCTCAGCTATCTAGAATTTATATATTTGGCATTGACTCTTGAAGGTGGGAAAATGAACTAGCTGATCAAGTGGAATATGATGCTTCTGGTCATGTCAAGACTCATATTATCAGGACTCCTTTCGTTCAGGTAAGGGGCCTATTTCATTAATGTTTATTTATGAGGCATTATTGAGCTCAACTGAGAAAGAATGTTCTTTCTGGAAATGGTGCAGTGGTTGATTGCATAGACTGATGTGTTTTCTATTCCTGGATTGAAATCATAAAATTTAAAGCAATTTAAAATTAGATTTTATCAAAGGCTTAACAGCCAAAAATAGTTGATGTACAGTCTGAAAAATAATGATTGGAAAGGACAAGGAAAGCAACTGATTGAATTGATAGGCAATGCAAATAGTAAAAATGTAATTGAACTAGCAGACTCCAGCCTGATACATTCCTATTATCAGTCACGTTGGGGCCCTAGCTTAGCAGTTCAAAGTTGGCTCTCAACAATTACCTGTACACAGTTTAGTGCTGTCTGTAAGTTCCACCAAATACTGTGCAATAATACCTATGAACATTTAAAATTGAAGATTGAAATAACTCTCAGATTGTGGATATATATATATATATATATAGAGAGAGAGAGAGAGAGAGAGAGAGAGAGAGAGAGAGAGAGAGAGAGAGAGAGAGAATATTCATGTGCATCCATCCCTCACCATAGGGTAAGGCATGCTTACATAATTGGAAATATTCATGTGTAAAAGAGGAAAAGCCATATATAATCATATGTAGAAAAGGACTGTTCATGTGTAAAGAGCGAAAGTCATGTGTGTCCCTCACCCTATGGTGAGGGATGGATGCACATGAATGTCCCCATATATATATATATATATATATATATGGAAATGCTCCTGTGAGAGGGAGGGAAGAGTGGGTGGGTGTTTTGGGGGGGGGGGGGGGGGGGGGGGGTGTGTTTAGCTATTGGCATTGGATATGGATCCAATGGGTCCCCCCCTTACTCTCATAATAATGTGAGAGTTACTCTCATAGGAACATTTCCCATATATATATGTATGTTGTTTGATGAAAATGTTGAGGAGTGAGGACCACTTAAATATCCTTCGGGTTGTCCTAGCTGCCTAAGTGCCCCTTGAAGGTTGGGTTATTTTTTTTTTCTTTTTTTCTTTCTGTTTTGTTTTGTTTTGTTTGTTTGTTTGTTTTTTTTTTTTTTTTTTGAATGGAGCCTCTTGAAGTTGGATATCACAGCCAATGATTTACAACTAACAAGGACATGTTGGATGGTCTGGGTGGTCACTCGATGTGGAAGATTGTTTTTGGGGATTGACCATGCATGATACTGCATATCATATGCATGAATTGGATCACTGAAAGATTGGCCCCTCATTTATAGTTTATAAGGTCAAATTTCCTATCAAACATGTCTTTCTTCTTTGTTTATAATGTTTGGATTACAATTGTGGCATAGGTTCCACTTGGTGTCACTGAAGATAGACTTCTAGGGTCTGTTGATGTTGAAGAGTCTGTGAAGTCAGGAACGACGGTATTTCAGCCAGGACTTCTTGCTGAAGCTCATAGAGGTGTCTTATATGTGGACGAGATAAACCTTTTGGATGATAGTATCAGCAATTTGCTTTTGAATGTTCTGACTGATGGGGTTAATGCCATTGAAAGAGAAGGAATTAGTTTCCGTCATCCTTGCAAGCCTCTTCTCATTGTTACATACAACCCAGAGGAGGGTTCTGTACGTGAGCACTTACTTGATCGTATAGCAATCAATCTAAGGTAGCATTTGTACCTGAATTACATCATTTATTTGATCCTGATGCTTTCTGACATGCATGGCCTTCGATAAGCCATTTTATGCAAAAGTGGACCTATGGCTCAGTGATTCAAACTATTGATATCTTGTGGATTTAGGGGACTGAATTTTGCTCTGAGGCAGACGGTTGAGAAATAAATCAATGGTTTTGTCAAAAGTTACAACAATTTGTGATAGGGATCTTCCAATCTGGTAGATTCTTAGGCAAATAACCAATCAACAGTGTGGTTTGTCAGTTCAGTTGTTCGGATCACTGAACCATTCACCCTCAATGCACATATGGCACACTAACCATTTCCTTGGCTAGTTCTTAATGAATATCCTTTGTGTGGGACGACAATAAGATGCTATTCATAATTTTTGATATCCACCTACACTATAGAAAAGTGGGAAGGGAAGAGGATTCCACTTCACTAAGCTTGGAATAGGGTCATGATGTTTGTTTTTCTACACTTCAATTTATTTCAATTATCTTTTGCAAATGGTATTTATTACTACTATTAACTGCTATGAACACTTATTTTGCAGTGCAGACTTTCCTATGAATTTTGATGATCGTGTTGCGGCTGTTGGCATTGCCAACCAGTTTCAGGAATGCAGCAAAGAAGTCTACAAAATGGTCGAAGAAGAGACTGATACCGTAAAGACTCAGGTAATTTTGCTATTAGGTTCATTTCTTGTGAATATGTTGCTAATTTAGTAATGTTAACGACTCTGAAAGTGATCATGGTGAACTATTCATTGGCTGATACAAAGCGATGCCAAATTTATGCGTTCCCTGAAACTCCTAGGTAATCATTTTGGTGCCCAACTGTAATTGTGCAAAAAACAGATCCTTTTTGTTGCACTACTGATAAACCTTTGCACATCTTAAAATGTGTTTTAGGATGCACCTGTGTAATAGCCCACGACCCTGTTATAGGGGCCAAATTTTTTTAAATATTTTATATGTTTAATTTCCTTGATTTTCTTGGATTTATGATTTGTCTTGAATAAATATATATTTTATTGGTGGTGGTGCTTTCCCATATAGATGTATGTATAGGTATGTGGGACCCTTTTGTGTAGCATGGAATCGCCTTTTAAATAAATCCCTGGTTTTGTATGACCCATTAATTATATGGATTTAAGTTTTGTTGATTGGGCTTTAATTACTAGATATTGGCATGTCCCAAGTTTATTTTCTTGAAGATTATAGTTCTTTAGTAGGACCCATGGTCTAAATGGGTAATACCTAGTTAATAACAATAGACTCTTAGTAGATGGGACCCAAAGCCCATCGGAGTAGGCTTGCACAAGACTTCATGAGGATTCCTTATCGGAAGGAAACTAAAATTTGAATAGAAGTAGAAGAAGACCTCAAATATATATGTATGTCGACAATGAAGGATGCACCCCATGATATCACTCTCTCTTATTTAGTGCCATTCCCCTTTCCAAAAACTAAACCCTAGCTTGTGAGAGGCCCTAATCTTGAGAAAGAGAAGGAAAGTAGAAGAGAAAGGAAGAATAAGCAGCAGTGCCAATAATAGGTGAGTAGAAATTCTTATTTACTTGTGTGTGATTCCAAAATTCCTATTTTTCCTTATTGGATTCCTTGCTACACAATTTTACCCTTAGGAAATTTGGTCCTCTATATTTAAATACACACAAGGAATAAGAAATGTACTCGACACTCTATTGGCTGCTACTACCACATCTTGTTGGGTCATGGCGAATGCTTGTGCATTTGCTTGTGGTCTCCTGTGATTTCCACTATGGTTAATCCTTTCTTGAGTCTAACCTTGCCCTTGGGGCAAATTCTGCTGATTCCTGTTCCATTGGTTTGGTGGATACCCTTGTTTGCTATTGGGTCGGTAGGAGTCCAGGTTTTTGATTCTGTGTTTGAAAACTCTGTGCTGGGTTTTGTTGTTGAAATCTTTACACCCAATTCTGTTTTTGGTTCTGGTTCCCTTGGCTGTTATATGGATACAGACATTCTTTCAACTTGTGGCCCTCTTGGCCACATCTATAGCAGGTGCTTAACTTCTTACGACTTTCACTTACATCGTGGTTCTTCCCACAAAAATCACACTCTAAGCTCTCTTCAGTCCTTTGTCTCTTGAGAGGTGCTTGGGACTTAAAACTACCCTTCTATTCCTGGAAGACTTTGCTTGATCATTTTCATTTAACCCCACACTAGCTTGTTCAGAAATAAAAGCCTTCTTAAGTGCCTGTTTATATCTCTTTGGCGCATGCAAGCACACATCCTTCCTTATGTCTGGCCGCAGCCCCTCAATAAACGTGTCCTTTTTCAATTTCTCCATAGCCACTAAGTCCTTAGCATAGTTAGATAATTTGGTCAACTTATTAGAATAATCCATGACTGACATGCGCCCTTGTACTAAGGTATGGAACTCCAACAGCTTCTCATATGTAATGTGCTCTGGTATGAATCTCTTGAAAGACACCTTAATGAAGAAACTCTAGGTGATCTTGGTCTCTTCTCCATCAAAGGTTTTCTTAGCAGCCTTCCACCATGGCTTTGCCTTACCTTCTAGTTTAAAGGCCGCTTGAACAGCCTTCTGCCTTTTTGTGCAATCCATCACTTCTAATATTCCTCCATGTTTTCAATCCATTCGTTGGCCTCCCAAGGGTCGTTGGATGGTTTGAAATACTGGGGGCGGGAACTCATTGAACCTCTTATATATCATGTTCTTCTCTCGGTCCACCACATTACCATCACCAGTTCCACTACCTTGTCACCATTGTTATCTCCATTGGTTTGACGATCCAGGAGCGTCCTTATAGCCGTGAGTTCTTCCTGCATGATTGATTTGGACTAGGCTTCTTGTTGATATGCTAGCATGAAATTCTCGAACATCTTCCTAGCGTACAGAGGCATCTGCATATCGTCATGGCTCTCGTGCTCTGAATTATTATCGTCATTATTATTACCATTGACATTATTATTATTATAATCATCACCATTATTGCTATTTTCCATTCTTCTTCTGCAAAAGAGAACCCAATTAGTTTAACAATGCAGTCCCAACTTAGAGATAAGTACTAGGTAAATCTAACCGTCCTCATCGCTTGTGTTAAGGGTTTCTATTTCTTTTATTAGCCCATATCTTATGCTCTGGTACCACTTTGTAATGACCCAGAATCCGGGGCCCTTAGAATTCCGTGTCGAGACTTATAAATGTATCATGTCCATACATGTGTCAAATCCACTTGCATAATATAATTCTTGGCATTTACCTAATTAAAAAGAACTATTTATTTAAGATTTAAAAACTCAAATAATAATGTCAATTTGAACGTAATTAAATAAAATGAAACCAAAACAACTATAAGTTCTTTGGAAGTCTCATTGCAACAAACTAAATAAAATAACTAGTTTTCCATCTCTATATTCTATGTGAATCCATCGCTTAGGAGCAAGGTTTAAAAAACCGGACTCGGTACTCGACTTGTTCATGGCCGAGTCTGAGTTGACTCGCCGAGTCGCATGGGACTCGGCCTAGTCCCAACTTCAGTTGGATGGCCGAGTCGCATTAGGACTCGGCCGAGTTGGGCCTAGTCCTAACTTCAGTTGGATGGCCGAGTCACATTAGGACTTGGCCGAGTTATATGGGACTCGGTCGAGTCACATGATTCGAGTCCGAGTCCCATGTGACCTGACTCGGCTTGTGTCGAATCCGGGTCGACTCGAACTCGGCCGATTTTTTAAACCATGCTCAGGAGTGCATGCCGTAACCTATCCCTTGATCATCATGATAGTTCTTAGATTATAAATCTTGGTTACCTAGATTAGGGAAACAAAAACATCAATTAGTGAAATTGAGTTAATAGAATTCCAATCTACAGTTTTGTGTAATTTCATGTTAAACAGGAATAATAAAGTTGCAATAATAACAAGAATGCATTTATTGAAGTCCGGTCAAGGTTTCCTAAAACTAAACTCCATACAATCCCCTAACCACTTGACAGCACCACCCGAAAAATACGTCATGGATGCCTCATATCATGTACAAATGGCTAACCTACAACCAGGGAAGACAACTGACCTGTAGGCCAGTGAATAACATAACTGACCTGAGAGTCAGGGAATACATTTGACCTATGAGTCAGGGAATAACATATTTGACTTGTGAGTTAGGGAATTTGGTATATCTGACCTGTGAGTCAGGGAATAACATATATGACCTATGAGTTAGGTAATTGGGTATATCTGACTCGTGAGTCAGGGAGTAACATCTATGTTATGGCCTTGGTATGTGCTAATGGTCTAGGGGAGGTCTAATGGGTCGGTCTTGGTTAACTATGTTATATAATAGACACTTTATTCTTGAAAAATCATATAAACATGATTCATCCTTTAACAAAATTCTTTACCATTCTCAACACCTACATCAAGGTAGTTTTAGATCAGCCCCTTACACAAATCCTGGATTTTTGTTATGCCCCGCACCATTTCATTACTAGTATCCAATTTGTGTAAGGGCAACCACATAACTAACCTCTTATAGGTTTGGATTCATATTGCTCACCAATCTTAGAATCATGTAAGTTGTCACATTCTACAAGTTTCATAATGAATTCCATGAATTCAGCATAAGTAATCACAAATTCAGGTTTATCTAGGCAGCATGGCCCACTCAAGGCCGGGCCCTGTCGTGCCCGGGCCGGGCCGGCACAGCCCGTGATTGATATGCGAGCCGTGCCATGCAGGGCACTACCCTTTGGGGGTCAGCCCAGCAAGTGCTGGGCTGGGCCCCAGTCGGGCCTTGGCCGTGCAGCCTGTGGGCGGCCCACAGATCCCCCTCACCTTTTTTTTTATTTTTTTGAAAATTTTTAAATTTTTTTAAAAACTGGACGGACACAAAGTCACAAACTTGGACTTAGACTCTTGGTCTGGGACCAATTTCATTAAAATAAAGAAATTAAGAGAAATAAATAAGTAGAATAACACTAATGATGTTTTGAAAAAAATACATCAAATGAATTGTATTTCCTTGAAATTTAAGTTATAAAAGTTCAAAAAAATTACAAGTTTGAACTTGGATCAAAATATATATATATATAATGAAATTCAAACCTTCTAATAAATGAAAAAAGAGTTACAACATTAGAAACCTGTGATACATTCTAAAAAATAAATTACAACTTTGAAAACTTATGATATATTCTAAAAAATAAATTACAACTTTAAAAACCTATGATACATTCTAAAAAATAAATTACAAGTTGAAAGTCTATTATACATTCTAAAAAAAATTATACTATGATATATGTCACGCCAATAGCTCGTCTTCTATCTCGAACTCATCATCGATGTGTTGTTCCCTATCCTCTGCTTGATACCAATCCCGTAAGCACATGCAGGTCTCAATGGTTTCTTCTGTAAGCATAGTCCTCTTGGAGTCAATAAGGCGCCTACTTGCACTAAATGCCTGCTCTGATGCAACTGTAAACGCTGGTATTGTTAGTATATCACGGGCTATGGCGGAAAGCACAGGAAACTTAGTTTCGAATGATTTCCACCAATGCAAAAGATCAAAAGCATCTCCTTCATCGTCCGAGATTGAAACGGGATCGCTCCCTAGGTACATTGTTAATTCATTAAGGTTGTAAGAGGATCCTCCGGAAGAAGAGGAGTTACTCCCGTGAGATTTTCTCATAATACTCCAGATGGCAAATGGCCTTCTTTTTCCCTTTATGTACTTGGGGAGGGCCTGTTGGGATGTGGGTGCTACAGATCTACCTAATCGGGTAGCATAATCCAAATAAAGTGTTTCTAATTGTGTCTTAACTGTAAACATGTCATTTATATTAGTTGTATTCATGTTAGAGTTTATTTCATCAAGAAGGGTTTCTACACCTTTTGATTTGATGTGGGATAATATATCCTAGAAAAAAACAATGGTGCCTCATGAAAAACTTATAAAAAATCTCTTATTTTCCCAAGAAGGGTCCATCTATCATCACTTACAAAAATATTTTCATGTTTTAAATGAAGTTGCCAATATTGATTTAGTGCCATTTTATAGGCACATGCTTCTTTTAACATTTTATAGGTAAAATTCCATCTATGCTTTACATCTTGTGATATTTTCTCTAGTCTTAGACCCAAATTTACACATGTCCCTCCACCATTGTTTTCACGAGGGTGAACAAAAAATGTATCCTACAATCCCTTTAATGCTCTCTAGATCATCTCTAATAGATTTTACCCTTACTTGTACGATAAGATTTATGATGTGGCATGCACATCTATTGTGAAATAGATTTCCATTTAAATCAAGTTGAATCGTAGGTTTTAGTAAATCTACTGCAACATTGTTAGTGCTTGCATTATCTAATGTTATAGAAATTATTTTATTTTCAATTTTATATTCTCTAAGTTTTTCAAGGATGGTGGACCCTATCCTAGCACCAGTGTGTGGGAACTCTAATAAAGAAAACGAAATCATTCTTTTCTGCATCTCCCAATCACTATTAATATAATGTGCTGTGATTGCAATGTACCCCAGATTTTGTTTAGAGATCCATAAATCTGAAGTTAAAGCCACTTTTCTAGGTATATTTTCGTATACATGTATACCAACCACTATTGCCCTGTCTCATTAGACACGTCCACCAAGGACCAGCCAATATAATGGCCACTCACGTCCACTAAGGACCAGCCTATACAACGGCTATCAATCATCCGGACATAAGTCCAATATCCCAAGTTTGGGACCCAGTGCACAATCTCATAATTACATAGTAATCATAGTTCAGTATTATTAAGAATTTACACAATTAGTAGTGTGGATCCGACCTTTACACAATTCCTTGGTTGCTGCCCCACTTCTATTCATAATTGGTGTTGATTGATATAGGGTGGCCCACACTATATTATAAACACTACACAACATTAATCACAATACCCAAAATTTAATCACAGTCAATTAATTATAATCACAAATCTTCAATTTATCTAAGTAAGAAAGTTAATTTAGTATTCTACACAAAGTCCAGGTCTTTCTTAATTACTAGACCCCTTCGGGACTCTTCTTACCTCACCGAACACAAATTAAACGACAAGTCATGCCTGCACTTCTTGATATAAAATTCCAGTGGGTCCCATTGGATCAAATCCATGATCAAACCTAAAGGCCGAGGTCGCCCAGGGGTAAGCTTTATTCCTAATGTATTGGATTCTTCATCAAATTTCTCCTGATGGCCCACTGAACACAACAAAGACTGCACTTTATTATAAAACCAATTCCGCATGTTATTTTACTATCCACTGTGTGTACGGTCAGATGGGGCCCACTCCCCAGTGGTCCACCACCATAAGGGTCACCCATGAGTCCTCTTTTAAATGTGGGGTTCTAATATTTGATCAGGTCCCCTGATGGGTCCCATAGTTCATGTTGACATTCTACCCAATTCCTATTACATTCACCCCTGGGCTCTTTAATTCCATTGGACAGTGGGACCCACTTGTCCAAAACCCAGATGTCCCACTCCTTTAAGGTTTGCCCAGGGGTTCCACACCTGATGACTGGACCTGATTTCCAATCAGGTGACCAGGTGGGCCCCAGAAGGTCCTGACGACAAGGGACTCCCATTCATGTAACAGTTGCTTGTATTACATCCTATCAATTGGATGAGGGCCTAGGTGGGGCCCACTCCTGATTCCAGGTCTCCTAGGGTCGACCATGGGTCCTTCTTTGGATCCATGGTCCAGATTCCCCTTCCAGTTGGCCATGGGGTCCCACAACTCTCTACAGTCAAATTTCACATTGATTCCAGATTTCTGATTTCACCAATTCCACATCTATTCGATGGATATTCATGAATTCGCACATCATATTAATTATAACATTCTAACAGCCACTTACAGGATTTCCTTGACTCAAATCAGATCTTTAATATCACATCTCAATATCAAATCTCTTAAATACAAAATATCCAATTCACAACTCAATATCAATCGTCTTGCTTAACCAACTAATTAATCAGGAAGATCCACTGACCTTTGATACGTGATCGTTGTTTTTGCGATGTGCGGATGTGAGAAGGACATCCGATGATTGTCCTCCGACCGATTGGCTTCTTCCTCTTCTTCCCCTAGATTCCCAATCACCAACTTTCTTTCTCAGATTTCTCTCAAAACAAAGAAGGAGAAGTATATACTACAGAAAAGGTCGTTGGTTGTCTCTATATAAAGAGGAGATAGAGTCCTAATCTATGATGCCCGGATACGGACATGGGTACGGATACGGGACACGGGAACGAGCGTCCGATACGTCAACTTCAAAATTTTAGGATACGGATACGGGTATGGCATTCCTAGAAATATATAAATATAAGTATTTGGTTAGGGATTTATTTTGGGTGGAATGCTTATTTTATCTCAATTTAGAGCTCAAATATTACAAGGCCCACTGTTTGTTTCAAATTTTCAATGAGGTGGGTCTCCTCCTCCTCTCCTCCTCCTCCTCCTCTTTCTTCTTTTTTGTTTTCCCTTTTGATCAAACTAAGAGAGAGACAGAAATTGGCCGAAATGGAAAATCTGCTGAAATATTGGGCGAAAAATAACACAAGCCGTATCCTGAAATTGGCCCCCCGTATCCCAGCTGTATCTTGCCGTATCCCGTACGGGTATCCGTATCGGAACGTATCGGTACGGATACCACTAGTAATTTGCAGTATCCGGGTATCATAGGTCCTAATCCTTCTCTCATACTTCCTAATTAGAGTTGTTATACAACTCCTTCCCTTTCCAAAAACCATTCATGTGAGACGCTTCCAATTCAAAAATAAATTAAACAACTAAGGGTCCTACCCGGGCCCAACTAATCTTGGGCCCAGGTAACTCAGGATATTACAAGGAGAAACCGACCATGCAGGCTCTTCACCACCAATGGGTTCGGGTTCTTGGGGATTATTACTATCTACTTCTATGCCTTGACTTTGATCTAAATGAATAACTCCAGGATCTTCCTCATTTAGAGAGAAGTCAAGGTTGAAAGGTTGTGATGGTCCAGCCATTTTTCTAAATAAAGATTTTCAAAAAAAAAAAAACTTAAATAAATGATTATGTATAATGTGTTTTTTGTCATGATTTATATAAGAAAGGGGAGAAGATGAGACTTAATATATAATATTACTATGTATATTATTACTAAATAAAACTCAAAATTAAAAAGAATAAATCCCTTTATGAGAGAGGGAGAGCTAATGGAGAAGTCCTTAGTTGAATCTATTTATAGAATTCCTAACTGATAAAATGACATAAAATACCCCCTCATATACCGTTTTATAGCAGCTGGGGGTTATAATGGTAAAAAATGATCAAAAGACACTAATACCCCCCTCATTTGACCGTTTATAGCTGTTTTTTTTTTTTTTTTTGGGGGGGGGGGGGGTGGTTAAAAATGTAAAAAAAATACATTTTTGACTGTTTTTTGAGGGGGGGGGGGGGGGGTGTGGTTTCAAAAAAAAAATTTGACCGTTGGGCCTCTTCAGGCCGTGCTGGACCATGCCTCAGGCCGGGCCGGGCCGCCCGCGGGCTTGGGGCCGCAGGCCTGGCACTACACGGATAAAGGGCCTGGCAGCCCTGGCCCAGCACGGCCCAGGTTTTGCTCTCGGGGCCGGGCCGTGCATGCCCGTTGACTAAGTCAACGGCCCAGGCACGGTTTTTTCGAGCAGGGCCCGGGCTGGGCTTGGGTGGCTTGCCTAGGTTTATCCATGTAGATTAATGCCAGTCACCAATCTCACGAAAACATTACTCAACATATCATAGGGGAATTTCATCAAAGACATAGGATGCATCATAAAAGTCTTCATTACACCTATAAATTCTGGTTTAGGAACCATCTCATAAATCATCATGTTGCATGTTTATACTCTAGAAATACAAATCCATAAAATCTGCATGTAGAATCCCATTGATTGAGATGTAAGAAAATTTACGGACAATTGGGACTCAAGTAAACAAGCTGTAAAAGGTTTAGCAACAAATACAGAAAATAATAGGGCTTGTTTTGCAATTTCCAGCAAAAGAAAGCATAAGAGAACCACTCAATGAAGTCAGATGTAATAATTCATGATAGCAGGCCCTTATCTGAAAAATTTACCAAAAAAACTGACTTTGTAAAGAGAACCTACATCGTCAAAAACTCCAAGGATGCCTACTGTTTTTGGGTCAAGTGGATGGTGGGTCAAACTGGGTCCAATCAGCATCGGCCCTAGACTCCTAGGGTCGTCTAGGGATTGTAACGACCCGGAATATCCCTTCAAATTCCGCATCGAGACCCAAAAATAGCATAACCAAAACAAAATTCAAATCATTCGAAGCATAGATAGCCATGCTTTTGCCAAAAACCTGAATCTTTAATTGAGAAAAATTATTGAAATCCAGTAATGTTCAAATAGAGAAATAACTACACAATTTCCAAAACAGTCTTTGTAATTTAAAAGAATCAACTAAAGTATGTGTCTAGGTATTTGTGAGTCTTGAACGCTCAACCGCAGATGCCAAAACTAATTTCTTCGTCGTTAGGTACCTCCTGCCTTTCTATGTTTGTCATACCTAGAATTGGGGTTAAAACAACTATCAGTCATACCGAGTGAATAGAATTTCCTATACTACCAATGTGATGCTGAACATATCAAATAAATTAAACTCCACAAAGTGTTCCAATAGCATACAATATTCAATTACAATAAATCAAAAATTGAACGCAATCTCCATCCCAAATCGTATCTCTGAACTACATCCTCACACCCGGTCCACAACACTGCCACCAAGGCTGCACATATTTCAAGCTACCACTCAAGCATCATTTCTCTATCAACGTCCACCAAGGACAGGCCAACACAACGGCCTCCATGGTAATTTATACATACCACGACCTGAACCACAAGGTCCAGAATTTTCACAACCACATAGGACCCTGAGTATGACCCGGCCACTTCATACTGTGCTAGTAGTTCTGCGTGCACTATTTCTTCATCATATCCAATTCCATTCCATTCCATTCATAATATATAAATCAGATAAAGAGGAAACATGTGTTGGCATTAGTTTAGTTAGGGTCTCTAATATTGACTGTGGGATTACCACCTAACCACCGAATGCACTGGCTCCAAAACAAACATACACTTCAAGGGTGCCTCAAAACACAAGAGCGTGCCATAGTTAGTCAAACGACTGACCTGTAGCTACCAAGTGCAACTGGCCTATAGCCAGAACAATTACGCAGATCTTGAAACAGAAGGGACAACATACTGCAATTGACCTAAAAGTCTGAACAATTATGCAAATCTTTAAACGGAAGAGACAAACTATAGTCAGTTGAAGGGCTGACCTATTGTAATATCTTGAGTTACCTGGGCCCCAAAGACTAGTTTGGCCCAGGAAGGACCTTAATTGGTAACTTAGGATAGAATTAGAATTTGCCTCACAGTGAATAGTTTTTAGAAAGGAAAGATAAGGAGTTGTTATACAACTCTAATTAGGAAGGTGATTGGGACTCAGTCTCCTCTTTATATATATATACAAACCCACGGTCCCTCTTGTAGTATCCAATTCCTTGCTTTGAGAAAAATCTGAGAGAGAGTTGTGGCTGGATATTTAGGGGAAGAAGAGGAAGAAACCAATCAAAGGGGAGCCGATCGTTGGATGTCCTATTCGCGTCCACACATTGCAAGAGCAACGATCACGTACCAGAGGTAAGTGGATCTTCCTAAATATTAAGATGTTTGAATTAGGAGACTGATGATGGTGTTTGATCTTATTGAATTAGAATTAGTGCAGTTCCAATAATAGTTCCTGTGCTAATGGTTACTCAGAAATTCTTTTGTGAAAGTTAAAACATCTTGATTGTGAATAGTATAATTCCTAGGAAGTTGTTAACTCTTGTTTCTTCTTGAATTGCTAAGTATTTGTGCATTATACAGAAACCAGAGGGCTGTCATCAATGAGACAGATTGACCTTAAGAGGTTGTGGGACAACATGGCCCATCGGATGGGAGATCTGATCCAGGGATCTATCAAGGGGGCCATGGGCGACCCTTGGGGTGGAGGACCCGTAAGGAGTGGGCTCCATCTGGGCCCTCATCCAATTACCTTGTTAGAAGGGAGGCGGTAGTTGCCAGTTTTTGGCTGAATATCGACATGCCTTAGTGGGACCACCTGGCCCACTTGATCAGAGTTCAGATCCTTCCAATGGATAGAGGATTGATGGGCGACCATAAACATCATGAACATCTAGGGTGTGGGAATAGTAGGACCCACTATCCAATAGAACTAAAGGAAACCAGTCGTGATTGAAACAGAAATTGGGCAGAAGATCGACAGAGGCACTGGGACCCACTAACTAAGTGGACCAGAGATTAGGACCCCACATCTTGAAGAGGGCCCAGGGACGACCTGGATGGTGGTGGTCCCATATGGCATGGGCCTCATCTGCCCAGATATCCAGAAGCTTCAATTTTGTTAACCATAAGGCATATTCTTGAATTCTGTTAGTATTGTTGAGACTGTGGGGCCCAGTAAAGATGTCTGATGGTGAATCCAATCCATTAAGAGTATAAAGCCTATCCCTGGACGACCTTAGACATTAGGTTTGATCTTGGTTTGGTCCAGTGGGATCCACTGGATTCTATAGTTGGGATGCTGTAGGTGTGAATCATGTTCTGTGATGGGTTCTGTGAGGACAGATGTGCTGGATAAGTAATGAATAACCCCAAATTTGTTATTTAATTCCCATATGACCATTCCATCTAAATTAATTGAAGTTTTATGTGTTTTATAATAGTTGGTATGGACTGTTTGGGAATGTTAGCATGATTATGTTATCTTGTGTAATATTATGTGAAGGTGAGCCACTATTATATCACCCCTTACATGTTATGATTAGAATTGGGGCATCAATCTAAGGGGGAAATGATATGGAACTGGTCTCACAATACTATGACTTAAATTATTAATAATGTTGAACTCTAGTTGTTATGTGATATTGTGCACCGGGTCCCAGACGTGGGGTGTTGGACTTTGTGTCCGGGCCATTATAGCGGCCGGTCCTTAGTGGACGAGAATGGTCATTATGATGGCGGGTCCTTAGTGGACGTGTCTAATGAGACAGGGTTATGGTGACCGGTATACATGTATACATGGGCCTTCTGAGGCATGGTAACGTGCATGGGCATGGATTTGGATGTGAATATACTTTTAATGATAATTGATTTATTGATTCCGATTGTCGATTATGTGATGCTATGTTATATGTGACTTGTGTAATTAGGAAAATTCATTCACCAGTAATACTGATGTTTTGTTGCCCTCTTCAGGTAACCATATTGCGGGTGGGCCCGAGCGGATTAACGATTAGCACGTAGATTTCGTCATGCGTGGCTGAAATGGGAGAACGAGAAAAACTTAAATAGATGGTGGAATCATTAGTACTTGTTTAGGGAAAAGCTATTTAATGTTTTAAGCACATTATTGAGATTGAGGCAGGACATAACAAGTTGATTACTCAGAGATTTTTAATATTTATAAGTGGGAAATATATTTTGAAACTAAATGCCTGATTCTTTGCGAATATTATTTGATGTGTGCATGGTGAATATTGTTATATGATCACGATCCGAATATCCGACAGGGCCCCGGAATTTGGGTCGTGAAAAAGTGGTATCGGAGCATAAGGTTTTGGGCAAATAAAAGAATCAGTAACCCATAGGTCACGTGGTGAGGACGTTTGGGTGTCAAGGGTAGAGATTAAAGTAAGATGTATTGTTAATGATCTTTTAGCTCATAAATTCTTTTCTTCTGCAGAAGGAAAAGGCAATGGACAATGTTACTAGAAATGATAATGCGAACAACAATGTTCGACCAAACAATGGAACTATGGAGATGTCGGAGTATGCCCGGCAAATGTTTGAAAGTTTTATGAAGGCATATGCGCAAGTCCAAGAACAGATCTTCGCTATTTATCACCATCAAAGTGAGAATGGTGAGGGACACAGCAATAATAGAAATGGTCCGGGAGTAGGCAGTTATAATGGGGGCCGGAATTGTGAAAGAGATACATTGTATAACAGATTCAACGAATTTCGCCCCAAAAGCTTTGAAGAAACAACTAATCATTGGGATATAAATAAATGGTATCAGAGCCGACTCTCGACTAGTTCGAGTGTGGGTCCCTGCCGTAGTCTAGTGCAAGTGGGTGGGTCTCCATGTGGGCGGGCCAAGAGGGCTGGTAAGCTATAGAGACTGGCAGGGTATTGCACAGGGATGTGCAGCTTTAAGGAGGGTAGATTGTGACGCCCCAGTGTGATGCCCCGGAGTCCCACATCGACTATAAAGAGGAAAGTGAATGGGGTTATATGTAGAGCTTACACCCTTACCTTGCATGAGGCCTTTTAATGGGTTGAGGCCTATCAAAAGCAAAACCGTGAGGCCCGTGGGGCAAAGCGGACAATATCATGCATGGGTATGGGTGGAGCGTTACACCTATAGCCATACATAGTGCAACCGACCTAAGAGTCAGAACAATTATGCAAATGGCTTGAAAGCCACGTCAGAAGGATCCATCTCTTAGCCTGTCCTGGTGCATCTAGTGGTGTCCGATGGGTGGGTCCAATCATATTCCAAAAACAGTTTTCATTAATATTTTCCAATATAGACAACATGATAGTTTGAGATTTTGTCCTTACTACGGTTGTCTCCGGGTTTCATCAGCCCCAGTCCCTTGCCCTTTTGGTACCCATTGTAAGGACAATATCCCAAATTATCTAAATAGAACGAAGTAACCATCATCTTTATTCATCATAATTTACAGAGTATAACAACAATGATGTATTCACATAAGCTAAATAAAAAATAAAAACATAGGAATACCAGCCATTGATTAATATTCAAGTAAAGTATGACTGTGCATCATGATCAATCTCATTACTTCATTCAGAAATTCAGATTTGTATATCATATTATTCATGTATTATCTCCCTTGTCTAAGTCAACCAGTCCTCTCATGGCTTAATGAATTAGTATAGCACAATCCCATATGTCAACTGCATAAGGAACTCAGTAAGCATTTTAATGAATAAACCAGGGTCAGTGCATTGTAATTCAATAAAAAACATCAAACTGAACATATAAGTGCAAACATATCTCAGTGCATAAGGCTCGCTGATAACAGAAGCAACAACATGCCTCTTGCTGGTAGGAGTACAGATCTGATGAGCCCCACCGGTCCAAACCTTTAATGGTCCTGACCTCCAAGGTATCCCAGGGCCCCATGTTTGATTCTAAGGTTCAGATTTATCAGCAGGTATCAACCTGGGCCCTGCAACATGTATTTATAAAAAGGAAACCCTTCACTAGTGACTCACGTCTTATTACATATAAGAAGCTGGATAGTGGGTCGCACATATTATTAAAAACACCAAGTGATATTCCACTGGGCTTCTCTTATATTTAATATAATGAGAGGGGCTGACTTGAAATTTTCATGGTCCAAGGAAGTGTAGCATGGCTTTCCATAACTATATTCAATCTAATAGACCTTATTGTATTTATATCTAAGTGGAGAGGGGCTAGTTTGTAATGCTGGGAAGTGTCACATGACACAACAGTAGAGGAGACTCCAGAAAAATTCATCATATTCAGAAACTTCATCACGCCTCATGTAGTACAAGAAACTGGATGGTGGGCTAGATGGAACCCACTCCCCATGGGTCCACCACCACTAGGGTCGCCCTAGGTCCCCTTCCAGATGTGGGGACCTCATCTTTGATCAGGTGGGTCGACCAAAACAGCTATTCTGCAAGTCTTCCGCCTCCTGTGATTTGAATCAGTTGGATAGTGGGCCATATAGGGCCCACTCCATATGGGTCCGGTACCTTAGTGGTCGACCATTGGTCTGCATTCAGATCCATGGTCCTGATCTATCATCAAGTGGGCCATGGTCCCACAACCCCAGTCAACCCAAATTGGTTTCTGGCGTGCAGTAACCGGGATTTTCTAAATTCTGCACTGTATTTTCATGTGATTTGATCATCTTAGCAATACAATAAGGTCTGGAAACTGTCTAAATCATGGGAACCCCAGTCATCACATCTACCAACAGAACTTGGATGTTACCAGACCCATAACCATGATCTGGGTTTGTCAACACTGCCATTCTAGTCCTGAAACATGTAATCTGTTGTGGAAAATTCAATTTATCCATATTTAAGGCTTCAAACAGTTCTGGGAAAACAAGCAGTGCAAATTTACATAGCAACACAACAATCGATTCACATATCTTCATATAGGAAAGGCAACACAACGTGTGTATGAGGAATTCTACTCACCTGTTATGGGCACTGCTACTGGTTCTTCCTTCTCCTTCTAGTTGGTGGACTAGAGATTTAGGTTATGCAGAGTGATGTACAATAGAGGAAAGAAAGAGAGAAAAGATGTTGACTGTTGGTTTCAAGTGAGGCAACATGAATATATATATATATATATATATATACACAACTTGAGTTTCCTTTCTTGTACAAGTCAACTTCCTATTAATGTGAGAACTCTCTTTCTAATCATAAAACAGTCCTAAAGAGGAAATAGGTTCGAACACTTCCATCTCTAACTAAATATCTCACAACAATGAGTCTTTACAAAATAAATACTTCAGCCCCTACCGTGGGACCCAAGGTATTATAAGGATGCCCTTTCAGATGGCTGGATCTGATTTCCCATCAAGTGGGCCAGATGGACCCCACAACCTAAAATGTGAAATAGCACAAAAACTGCCTGGGTTCTGAAATTCTGTTTTCAGATTTGTTTTCTTACATATTTCTAGTGGATTTGAGTTGAGAAGTTACATATTTCTAGTGGATATGAGTTGAGAAGTCTGCCTAACAATCCTATAAACATTACTCCATAAGTTTGCCAGATTCCTGAGCATTAAAAAGAAGATTTCCAACTCAAATAGAGGATTCTATGGTCTACAGTCACTGTAGCATGATGCAAAAACGTGGAAAATCAAGTGGATCAATCACATGCATTATGATCTCATCATAAAATTGTGTAGCAAGGAATCCAATAAGGCAAAATAAGAATTTTGAAACCACACACAAGTAAATAAGAATTTCTACTCACTTGTTATGGACATTGCTACTGATTCTTCCTTTCTCTTCTACTTTCCTTCTCTTTTGCTAGGTTAGGGCTTCTCACAAGCTAGGGTTTAGTTTTTGGAAGGGGAATTGTACTATGTAAGAGAGAGTGTGATATCATGGGGTGCATCCTTCACTGTCGACATGCATATATAGTTGAGGTCTTCTACTTTTATTCAAATTTTAGTTTCCTTTCAATATGGAATCCTTATGAAGTCTTGTGCAAGCCTACTCCAATGGGCTTTGGGTCCCATCTATTAGGAGTCTATTGTTATTAACTAGGCATTGCCCATCTAGACCATGGGTCCTGCTAAAGAACTGTAATCCTTTAGAAAATAAACTTGGGACCCACCAATATCTAGTAATTAAAGCCTATTCAACAAAACTAAAGTCCACATAATTAGGTCATACCAAACCAGGGATTTATTTAAAAGGTGATTCCATGCTACACAAAAGGGTCTCACATTTTATATATACATCTATATGGGAAATCACCACCACCAATAAAATATAGAATTATTCAAGACAAATCATAAATCCAAGAAAATCAAGGAAATTAAACATATATAAATATTAAAAAAAATTGGCCCCTATAACAGGGTCCCGGTGCATTACAAGCTGGAGTCACAATCAGTAAGAATATGAAGCAGATACTGTTTCCAATCAATATGGATTGCATTCTATGTAATCAGTAGTTATAACTTATTCATAGATGTCAGACATCTAAAAAAATGTGTGCTTGTTAAGAAAATAGCTTATAAGGTATTGTGCATGTGTTTGTTTTACTTTTTGTAGAACATTGTCCATTTTGGTCTAATCATGCAATGTTTATGCCTTTTTCCAAATATTTCATTGATAAAATATTTGACTGATAACCGCTTGAAGAATATGATAAGAGGAACCCACAAGCTTTACACCACTTCAAAATTTGGTAAATTGAAGACCTCTTTTGCTGAAATCTTTAATTCTTCAGCTCACCTCATGAGAACATTTTCTTTTGAAACTAACAGAAACATGCTATACGTTGTTATATTACATTAGTTGAAAATACTCATATTTGTAGAGTTGATTGAGGATAATCAAAGATTAATCTTAATCATATTGACTAATGAACCTTAAGATAATCAAGAATATAACCTTATTTATGAGACTAATCATAACTCCTATCTAGCTCATGGTGTTCTCAATGATCAACTGGAGTTTGGAAGACATAAAATGGATGTGAATCATCAATTAATGATGAACGGAAGGAGGATTCGAGGCAACTGGAAGCATATGGCTTGCATAAGGACTCGCTGGTAATTAATGGTGCGGATGAGGCAATAGATTGTCAATGTTGACAAGGTAGAAAATCTCAAGGTGTAGACCTAGTAATTTAGGTGTTCAGTGGAACAAAATGAATGAAGTTCAAAGTTAATGTAAATCCAGTAGAAGGCATGCAAAGATGCAATTAGATTTTTAATGGATGATCAAGTCCTTTCACATGAGATTTTGGGATGGCAATTGGTCAGGTTTTATATGGTTCGGGGTACCAAAGCTAAAAATCTAAAAGAAGATGAAGGTGGATAAGGTTTTATAAGAGAAAAGATTTAAAGAGAACCATGAATAGTTACTAGAAAATTACAAATAAGTCCCATTATGCTTCTTGACGCTCCCTCTCAAGTTTGTGCATGATGTTTAATATGCCCAGCTTGAAATAAACATCATATAATTACTTTTCGTTATTGCTGTAGTGAAGAAATTGATCAACTTTATCTTGAGTAACTATGATGGGTTTTCAACTTTCTCTTAACCTTGCTGAGAAGATGAGTAAAGGCATATTGCATGGAGCCACCGACAAACCTTTACTGTTGCATTTATCAACCATCATCGTACCAGATTTCCCTTTGCACACTACACTTGGCAAACAAAGGGCTGAAGAATTTGCCGACATATAAACTTCACAATCAGCAACACTGTTCAACCAACCAACAACTTTAAATAATCCACAGAATAAACTTGATAATCAGCAGCACTGTTGAACTAGCAACTTTATATGCTCCACAACATATTTGAAAAGGCCACGACACTCCAACATTATTGGTGACATAATGCAGTCCATAGTTGCTGAGTAAGCTTTCTGCAAAACCCTTAAGTTTATTGTATGCAATCAAGGATCAATTCCCATCCAATAAACTTGAATCACACCTTATGGATGAACACTCATCCAAAATTCACCAAATGCTTGGATTCACAGTGCTAAATAATTGTGGACATAGAAATGTCTGTCCTGGATTTGAACAACCTCATAACCCCTAGATTTGATTAACTTGACTTTTGTGATGAAAACAACCCCTTTTGGTAGCAATATCAGCCTTTCAACTGCACTTAAAACACCTTGCAAGTCTCCAATTTAAAAGAACACTCTTCTAATTAACAAGATAGTTATGTTGCATGAATATACAAATCTTTAATTGAATTATTTTCCATTTGTATTAGTTAATACTAACCGAAATTACTCCCAATGTAAATTTACAATCACATACGAATCCTTCAGTCACCATGATCTTTGAATCTGAGTGCACTATTGTAGCAACTCCTCTTATTAAATTGCAGATACAACTGACCTCCAGAAACTCACTAATCTTGATTCACAGCAAGATACTGATGAAGCATGAAAGAACTACTTGAATTTCCACTAAAAACCGACAGGACTGATTGCTTCCATCATGGTCTGTATGTTCAAACAACTCATTTTGCATTATAGTCTGACCAAACAACACCTTGGCTTACAATAATGCTGCTGTATTATATGTGCTCTACGGCAAGGATAAAAGAAAAATAGTTGCAGAGGGCGTATTGGATGCCCCCCAAAATGATATACAGGGATATGTAAGTATTGGTTATCTGCATGAATTTAAATTGAACTAAAAAAACCGGAAAATATCCAAAGAGCTTAGAACACTAGAAAATGCTAAATTTCAATGTTCATTTACATTAGTAACTAATTAAATGAGATTATCAGATCTACCCTTCATCGTCATATAGGTCCTATGTCACTGTATTATTTTAAAGGGAATTATTCTTCAGGTGCATTTGGTTCGCATGGCGTTGGTGTGAACTCAATGAATTCTCGTCTATGTGATACTACTGACTTCATACACAACAGACACGGTAAAGTTCCCTATGAAAAAGAGAAGAAACAGGAAAAAAGAAACATCATATGAAAGATTTGAAGAATCGGACGATATGTGGATGCAATTTAGGGTTTGGATCATGGGGATTTAGGATTGGGTGAGAAGCATTGGGTGGTTTGGTGATGGGATTTGAGGGTCCGGTGCTGGGATTGATGGTTTGGGCCATGCATGAGAGAGAGAGAGAGAGAGAGAGAGAGAGAGAGAGAGAGAGATTGCTTCATTTGCCAGGAGAAACCTCGAGCAGTAGAGAGGTTGTTTGGGAGAGAGAAGCGGAAGAGGACTCTTTTTTTTTTTTTTCCTTAAGCAGTACCTCCATTGGTTGTTGGACCTTCCTCACAATCAAACGGCTGATAGGCATCCACGATTGAGTTCGCACCAATCACCGTGTGAACCAAATGCAACCAAAGAATTCCCTATTATAAAATAAGAATACCGATATATTTGTTCACCTATATTCGTGTTTCTCAATTATATTAAGACCTAATAAAAGGTTAATAGTCAAAGATCATTGTTGTAGTATCCAATATACTATGTAGTATGCAGTATACTAGTACTTGGATACTACTCATACCTATTTAATACTTACTACTAACTTGAAAATAATGCTTAGTGCATAACGATGGTTACATCTAAAGGACTGATCTATGGGTCATGAATTTAGGGAAAATACTATAAAAAATGAGATTTTTTGGTAGAGTTTTGAAAAAACAATAATTATTTTCTTTTAAAAAAATCTAAAAATTGCACATATATTTATGAGAGAGCACAATAAAATAAAATAAAATAAAATCTGCAAATGGTCCAAACAATGTGTGTGAATAAATCTATGGTGCAAATATGCATCATGATTTTATATATAATATATATATATATATAGAGAGAGAGAGGCACTACAAAACATTGCAAAACGCCCCATTATCTCGTGCAAATGAGAATGTGACGGCACTACAAAACATTGCAAAATTCCCTCATTATCTTGTGCAAAAGAGAATGTGACGTATTACCATCTGCGCTACTTTTTAGAAAGGAAAGTTTAAGGCATTAAATCCCTACTTTCTCTCTTGAAAAAGCAACTAATCCTTTCCTATTCTCTCTTTCTTTACACCTCATTTAAGTCTAATACTGCAACGAGAGTTCTACACTTCCCTCTTTTTTCTCGTTTCATGCTTTTCTAAGTTTTTCTCTTTCTCAATGGCCCTCTTATTTTGTGATTAACTCCAATGGGAGTTGATGGTTGGGTTGGTAATCAATAGCTTTTATAATTTAATTGTAACATTAGAAATCCATCAGTGGGGCCCTCTTAGTTTGTATTAAAATTACCTACCATTAGATTGATTCCAATAAAAAACTTGATGACTAGAGGCCCACCATAATGATTCATCATCTTGATCTTTTTTTGTTGGTGGGGTCCTCCCCTAAAATTAGTGGTTGGCTGAAGTATAGTTTAGATTTAATAGTGGGCTCACTTTTGTATTTTATAGCATTGACAACATTGCAAATCCATCAGTGGGCCTCTTTTATAAATTTCAAACCGCTATAATTTCTCTAAGTAGAATTGAAGATCTTGGATTTACTTAAATGTGTGCCCTGCCCCACTGTATAAAATAAAGAAGAAAAAAAGGAGATGGAAATGAAGGATGGTTTCTCCTCCACCTATTTTACCTCCAATCCACTTTAAAAGGAAAAGGAGGGGGGGGGGGGGGGGGGGGGGGGGGGGTGGTTGGAGGGTTTTGGGATAGATAATAAAAGCAAGTTGACCGGCTCTTTCTCCTTATTTCTCTCAGCTGGATTGGTACTTCTCATTGGATCTTAGAGATAGGGGCAGAAATGCCCCTTTTTGAAGGGGAAAGTGTTGTAGAATTCCTCTTTTATATATATATTTTAAAAAATTCCTCTTATATATACATGGAAATTCTAAAAAACGCCCCCTTTTCCGCCCCTCTTTTTTTTGTCATGCCCGCTGCCCCCCCGGTCCCCCCTTATGGATCTTTTCATGCAATGGACTTCTATGATCATCATGCATCTTAGTGGGCCCAGCCAAGGATGAAAATAGCGGTAGCGGCGGGCGTAGCGGCCCACCGCCAAACCGCTACGAAGCGGGCGATACGTAGCGTAGCGGGGATACGTAGTGGCGTAGCGGTGCGATTTTAAAAAATCACCAAAAAAATCTGAAAAAATTCCAGAAAATCCAGAAAATTATAAAATGAAAGAAAATGTGGTTCTTTTGCAAAAGTAAGTAAGAAAAGGGGGCGTAGCGGTGCCCTCAATACATGAGGTCCTGTATCGCTGTATAAATAGAAAATAATAGTAATAATTAGTTTTTTCACATGCTTTCTTGTTTCTTAGTCATGCTAACCTAAAAAGTAATGGAAAGCTCATAAAAAAAAAAAAAATAGAACATGAATTCATGAAATAAAAGCATAAGAAATTAAGAATTAAAAAATAAGAAGACTTAAGAGTTAGGTCATTCCGTCATTACACAATAGTGATTAACAATACACAATACCCATTAGTCATTAGTGAATATTGAACAGTCAAATATCAATACTTCAACATTCATGATTCAAATTCAATCAAGTGAATGAACTATGAAGTGATCAACAATCAACATTCAACACCAATTTAAAAATGACAAAGAATAGAGAGTTAGTGACGGATATAGGAATACCTTAATCAATAATCACCACCAAAAGGAATGTCTACCAAGATTCAAGGGGCTATGGTTATCATCATCCCCATTAGTGTTATTATTTGATCCACTGGCACTGGCACCATATTGGATTTGATATTGATGAGAATTGGGATCCACAAATCCAAAGAAGGCAGCTGCACCCGCATCAAAAGAACTTGGAGGAGGTGGAGGTGGACCAGGTGGTACATGTGGATTTCTACCATATTGCGTTTCACCATAGTCACCATATGAGTATGGCCCCGAAGTTGAAGACTGTTCTTCTCCTTGTTCTAATTGACCATATGGAAAATAGTCAAAATATTGTGAGGTTCCTTGTCCACTGTAACTAGGGTTCCACGAATCAGTCCATGATGCCGCTTGTTGTCCTCCAACATCTCCACCCATATTTCCTTGCTCACTACTACCTCCAGCCCCAGGTGGTGAATCTCTTCGGCGCCGTTGATAACCACGGCTTGGATCAAATCTTCCAGATGGAGGTAACTCATGTACTTCCTCTATAGGAATGTCATCGTCTTCATCATGCTGATAGTATTCACTAGTACCACCTGTCCCACTGTCTCCTGCTCCTCCATCTCCACCATGGCTACTCGAAGAGACGGTGGTGGAACTAACTTTCTCAGAAACAGGTTCTTTCCCACTCCTCCTAGTCCTACTGGCACCTTCTCCTTGAGGTGGCTGACCTTCTGCAGGTGCCTCACCCATATCCGAATCTATCAACTCTTGAACTGTTTCCTGAAACTTTGGATCTGAATCTAGCAGTGGATCCTCTATCTCGGCTAACCATGGGAGTAAGGGATCGTCCTCTCTGAATATGTGATCCAAATTAATAGGACAATAAGCAGGATCATCCCTTGACCTTCTCTCCCTAATTTTGTTTCTCAACTTCAGATTGTAATGACAATATACAAGCTTATTGAGTTTCTGCATGGTAAGCCGATTTCTGGCCTTCGTGTGGATCAAAGAGAAAGTACTCCAATTTCTTTCACAGTTGGAAGATGTTGTAGTTTGACTAAGGATGCGAACAGCTGCTTTCCTTAGATGTGGAGCACTCTCTCCAAAATTCATCCACCAATCAGCTGAAATGCAAAAAATAAATAAAGAAAATTAGATATTCGTAATCCTCAAGTCCTTCTAATCAATTAAGATAAATAAATCAAGATTCAAGACTATTGGGTGGGGTCTTCTATTCATCGTCATACATACCAGGTGGCATCCTTCCAATCGATCGTATCACAAGAGGGTCAGCAAAGGTTCCTCTCTTTTGTGTATATATAGATATCTACAATGTGAAAATTAGATATAAGCATGTATGGGAGTATGGCAGTTGGCACTTGGTAGCATAATTAAATTCTCTCAAGTAACCACCCACTCACCTCTTGTATTGCATCAATTTGATCATCTGCATCTAACAATTTTTTTAACACCTCTCGTAATCCTACCCGCAAGTCCGTATCTATTGCTTCGGTGTGTAGTTCGACATTGCGGTAATAGAATTCGGGATTCAAAAAATAACCTACATTATAAATATGTAGAATGTACTGTGAGCAAACAAGATAATAGATACATTAGTTAGGAAAACAAAAATGTATCAAATTCAAAGATATATATTAATTACCTGCAGCATGCAATGGATGGTGCAACTGATCGTTCCAACGGGCATCAATAATCTTTATATATTTATCGTGATATGTAACATTTTCTATAATGGATTGCTTTGCCCGATCCATTGCTTCATATATAAAGCCCATTGTCGGCTTGTCATCACCATCTACAAGCCGCAACACTTTAACCAAAGGCTCAAAAACCTGTAATATCTTCTTCACTTTCTTCCAAAACTTATTGTCCCTCATAAGGTTTGGGACTTCAAACCCCGGACCACTAGTTGCATTGCCCCATTTCGAACAAAGCCATTCTTCTGATGCAAACATCTGAATGAGCTCCGTTCTAAACTTTACAAGGCTTTCCATAGCCAAAAAATGAGTTGCAAACCTAGTTATTCCTGGACGCAGCAAGGCATGGTTATTTGTGTATCTTTTCATCAAGCTTAACACCCATGAATGATCATATATAAATCTTGTAATTCCTCTACATGCCTTGATCAAAGAAGCCACTTTTGTCTTCCTTCCAATCTCTTCCAAGATGAGATTTACGCAGTGTGTTGCACATGGGGTCCAGAATAAACGGGTCCTCTTCTCCTGTAATTGCAAACCTGCTTTCTTGAAATTGGCACCATTATCTGTAACAATCTGTACAATATACTCCTCTCCCACACTCTCTACAACTTTATCCATAAGATTGTATATATATGTGGCTGTCCGTCTATGTTCACTTGCATCAATGGACTTCACAAAGACGGTCCCAGCGACTGAATACACCAAAAAGTTTATTAATTGTGTTTGGGTGCCGCTGGTCCACCCGTCACACATGATGGGAACACCATTCTGTTGCCACATGGGCCTAAACGTTTCCACCCAAGCCTTTATTTCTCTATATTCTTCTTCAAGATATTTAGTGCCCACATCATATACGGAGGGCGCCTGTATACCCCGCCCAGCTTTGGCGGCAACATCAAGAATAGTCTGGAAATATGGGGAATCTATTGCTGTAGGTGGTATGTTCTTGTGAATTAGCCATTTTGCTGTAGCTTTGGCCAATCTATCTCTTGCAGCCTTCATTACCCCTTTCATAACACTAGATATTTTTGGTTGTTTATCTCCCTCTTTTCTATGTGCTAGAGGATCAACAGGGGGAGGAACTGCTCTTCTCGTAGAGATAATTTCAACATCAACATCCCGTTCTCGGGTGCTAAATGCCCTACGCAAGGACCCCGCAATGCCCTTACCCTTGCTTGGCACAGATGCAGATGAGCCCCCTGCGTCATAATATCTGCTTCCAGCAAATGCACGACGTTCTTGTTCTTCTTGTTGACTCATCAAAGACTCTCGGCGTGCAGCCTCCATCTGTGCATCTTCCTCCTCCTCAAAGTATTCATCCCCAAATACATCATAACGGGCAGCATCAATATCTTGCCGTTTCTTTTCTTTTATCTCTACTTTTCTAGCTTTATTTTGGCCAAGCAAAGCTTTCATTTCTTCCCTGATTTCCCTTGGTACTTCGGAACAGGCAGCAACATTGCCAGAAACGTGGCCCAAGTGCTGCTTGAATCTTGTAATGCCCCCAGTGGTTATTTTCGAACAAAACTTGCATTTGATTTTCAACCTATTTTCCTCAACTGCCTCACCAAATCTCCATGCGGGATCAGTACTACGAGGCATTTTAAGTGATCAATTTGCAAAGACAAATAGACTTAATACCTGTCTCTTGCTATAAAGATGAACAAGTAGTATGTTAAAAATTAAAAAAAACAAAGAAATATGTTAGAGGAAACATATATATAATGCTTAGGAATTATTCTCTTGACATTTAATTGGTATTTCATTACTTAAAGTATCAATTTTTTCAAAAAATAAATAAACCCGAAAATAAAAATTAAAGAAAAATCAAGAAACATTCAAGTGGTGATGGATTGATCTATGGGAAACATAGATCTATCATTTACAGGCAATTTCCAAGTTGTTTCATTGGTTGTCAATGAATATACACATTTTTTTTTTCAAAAAATAAATAAATCCGAAAATAAAAATTAAAGAAAAATCAAGAAACATTCAAGTGGTGATGGATTGATCTATGGGAAACATAGATCTATCATTTACAAGCAATTTCCAAGTTGTTTCATTGGTTGTCAATGAATATACACATTTTTTTTTTTCAAAAAATAAATAAATCCGAAAATAAAAATTAAAGAAAAATCAAGAAACATTCAAGTGGTGATGGATTGATCTATGGGAAACATAGATCTATCATTTACAAGCAATTTCCAAGTTGTTTCATTGGTTGTCAATGAATATACACTTTTTTTTTTTCAAAAAAATAATAAATCCGAAAATAAAAATTAAAGAAAAATCAAGAAACATTCAAGTGGTGATGGATTGATCTATGGGAAACATAGATCTATCATTTACAAGCAATTTCCAAGTTGTTTCATTGGTTGTCAATGAATATACATATTTTCTTTTTCAAAAAAATAATAAATCCGAAAATAAAAATTAAAGAAAAATCAATATACATTCAAAATGTGATAGATTGATCTATGGGAAACATAGATCTATCATTTACAAGCATTTTCCAAGTGGTTTCATTGGTTGTCCATGAGTATTCAAATTTTTTTTTTTAAATAAATAAATCCGAAAATAAAAAATAGAGAAAAAATAAAATAAAAATAAAAATATGTGTGCATGATGAAATGGAAACATGGATCTCATCATATTAGAAGACAAGGAAGTTGAATCTTGTAGTTGTAGTTGAATCTTGGAAAAGTTGAAAAAAAACCCAAAAGAAAAACATTCCTTGGACTTGGAATGAAATCTCTTAGGCCTTGAAAGTTGAATCTTGTTGTTGTTGTTACACTTGTTTGTGTTTGATTCTTTCTATTTTGATGTTTCTCACAAGTTGTAATGTGTTGTAGTTGAAAATGAGATGCAAAGATGAAAATCTGATGTTTCACTGTGTTTGGAGGCAAAAACAGGCTGCAAAGGACATTAGGGCCGGCTGGGGGGGGGGGGTTCCTTTTAAACAGGAAAAAGCGTAGCGGCCGCTACATTGATGTAGCGGCCAGAATGCCGATTTTTTCAAAAAAGCGTGGCGGCCATGGCCGCCACGGCCGATATATCGCGTAGCGGCCGTTTTTTTCATCCTTGGGCCCAACGAGGATGGGCGTTTTCTCCTAAAAAATGCCTGGGCCCTGTGTAACACTCCCCATAAATATGGCTGGTGTCATGAATAATTCTCTCCCATTCATATCCAAAGCATATAAAAAAAACCCAAATGATTTGCTTAAATCCGGATGTTTCTTAACTTAAAGGAAAGCTCTTAACCTCCGGGTGGAGAATTTGTTTCCATTTTTCAACTTAAAATGCTTTTTCATTGTGGTGTTGTTGTTGTTGTTATTTGAGAAGAATAAAGGACATAACTCTCTTCACAATATTCTCTTTACAAAAGAATGTAGAAAAGAGAGGCCTTTTGCTATGAAGGGGTGATGCGAGACAGACCCATGATCCATGGGTTGACCAGCCCTTTGGGCCGACCCCATTCCATTCATGTTTTATTTTATTTTTTCCAGAGATGTTTTAATCTTAGCATAGATTGCTTTTAATGGCCTAGATTTAGATCTAGGGTTAGTTTTTTTTCTTATATAAAGCATCGTAATGCCTCTGGCTATTTAGACATGATTAGTGAAAAGAAATTTGAATGCTTTCTTCTCCTCCCTGTGAAAAGACTGGCGTGGGGCCTATCAACTTAAGATGTGAGACCTATCCCTAGTTTCTTCCACCTTTCCCTACTCGCCCCGCATCTCTTCCCCGTTCTGCATAAATTTTGCTCTGGCTTTAGTAGTTACTTCAATTCATGATCATTTTTGAATCATGAAACCTAGAATGTAACTTATAACAACTCATGGCTATGCCCCTGAGTTTTTGAATCAAGGGAATATCTCTGGAGCTCTTGTAAACACCCAAAGAACTTAAAAATCGGCCCCTATATTTTCTTCCATACTAAAAGCAGTGATCTTCCCTCCTACATGATTAATAATTGACCACAATATATAGTCGAGTGCCAGCTAATCGAGTGTTTCACTATTTCCATGTTTTATTTTTACAGATTATTTTGGCGAGGGAGTATTTAAAGGATGTCAGCATTAGCAGAGAGCAATTAAAATACCTGGTCATGGAATCACTACGAGGTGGTTGTCAGGTTCATATCATAACACTTCATTGTTTTCAATCAAATTTCAGATACTTGGCTTGTAATCTATTTTTTAGATATCCTCCAATGTTTTTGTAGTAATCTTTTATCCTTGCAGTTCTCTGTGAAATTCAGAATCTCATTGACTCCATTGTTTGACATTGCATGTGTCAGAAAATTGTTTTTATTCTTTCTTGAGTATATAAGCAGACACTCTACAGAAAAGTGGCAAATCTCTTATGACAGTTTGCCTTAGTGGTGATGCCCCCAGTTAGTGTTGACACAATGATTTAAACCCAGACACGATCCAACTCAGTCCCCTTTGAGTCACACCTCAGCAAGCATCTTGTAGGCTATTTCTTATTTTCACCTCATCTAGTAACCTGTAGGCGATTTCATATTTACATTTTTTCGTACTGTCCAAGTGAAAGAAAGTTGATCATGGGCTGAGAGCTAGATCTTTGTGATTCGCTAGCTTAAAACATTACTACACTTCAGCCTTGTCATATGCATGGAGGCCTTCTTTAGAACTCCTCTGTTGTTGAGAGAAAAGGTTCTGAGTCCTAGCGTCCATTTCTAGGCTTTTCATCTTGTGGACTAAAGTACCATGAAGAATTAGATTTAGATGTGGCAATGATCCAGTTCAGGCAGGCTCCTTGTTTCCCTTTTTTCCATGTTCAGCATTTTTTAGGCTTTCAGCCGAGTCAGTTCCGAGTGCCATTGGACCTGACTTACTCAACTTTTAGTCTCTGTTGATTCAGACTATTGAAATCCACAAATGTGTAACTCTGTCAAGGGTTGAAACTTCACTAATAGACCCAAACTAGAGATTGTTCATAGCAATTTATCCCCAATGTCTTATGTAGGGTATTTTCATCTTTAGTTTTTTTGTGACCGTTGGAAATACAAAATTTAAAAAAAATGGTACAACAAAAACTGAGTTAATTGTAAATCCACGGATAGAAGCTCAAGAGAAAATAGTGCAACATTATTTTATATATGGAATCGGCACATGATTATATGTTAAAACATCATGTTAATTTTCCAGAATCACCATTGTTTATACTTTATAGATTTTTTTTTCACGGAATAGTAAAAATAAATGACATCACGTTTAAACTCATCATGTATGAAGTGACAATCAACCTCGATGTGTTAATGAAGAATCGGATTTTCAGTAATCGGAATTGCATTGTATTATCTGCATAGAGGGGGTTAGCTCCAGTTATTGGAAATCCAATGTCAGAGAGCAGACCTCGGAGCCAAAGAATTTCGATGCATGCAGCAGACATGGCTCGGTACTCAGCCTCGGTAGATGATTTTGAAACTTTTTCATGTTTCTTGCATTTCTAAGAAATCAGACTATCACCTAAAAACATGCACCATCCTATTGTTGATCTGTGAGTATCCGGACAACCAGCCCAATCAGCATCTGAATAAGCTTTGAGAGAGAGGATTGTCGGATGGAAAAAACAACCCGCGAGTCGGTGTGTGAATAAGGTACCGAATGATGCGGCAAACAGCAGGCATATAAAGGTGACGAGGAGCAGTCATGAACTGACTCATTAGGTTGACATCATAGGAGATATCAGGACGAGTGGTCGTGAGGTAGATCAAGCTACTTGTCATTGGGAGAGATGGAAACAAAACACATAAAGTATGCTGAATGTAGTGCCCTTGAGGGTTGACTGTTCTTATATTATATAGGGGCTGAATGCCCTGATTACATGCAATTATCAGTATCTCATCTTATATAGATCCTAAAATATAGCTTTAGAGACTAAGTATGTATAGTTGTCTTTGACTAAGTAAAATATAATGACTGGGCCCAAAATGGGCCTGGGCTTGGATTGACACCCCCCTTCAAATTGATGTTGGGGAGTCATAAAGAAGGAATTTGGAGACAAGAAATTGATGTCGTGGCCGAGGAAGTCCCTTTGTGAAGATATCTGCAAGCTGAAACTCTGTAGGGACATGAGGTAGACTAATGACATCCTGCTTATATTCATCCCTAATAAAGTGGCAGTCAACTTCGATATATTTGGTGCGTTCATGGAAGACAAAATTTTCAATGATTCGGATAGCCCTAGTATTATCGGCATGCAATGAAGTAGGAGCGGTTCGAGTTAACCCAAGTTCCGAAAGAAGGTCCCGTAGCCATAAGATCTCAGAACAAGCAGAAGACATTGCCCTATATTCAGCTTCCATGGAAGATCTGGACACACGTTCTTGTTTCTTGCATTTCCAAGAAATGAGTGAATTTCCAAGGTACATGCACCAACCAGTAGTAGGTAGACGTGTGTCTTGATAGCCTGCCCAATCAACATTTGCATAAGTGGTCAGTTGAAGAGGATTATCCTTTGGATAATATAAACCATGAGGGACAGTTCTCAGCAAATAGCGGATAATGCGCTTCACAGCTGTCAAATGAAGGTGTCGAGGAACGGTCATGAACTAGCTCATAAGATTAGCAGCATAGGATATGTCAGGTCTATTGATGGTGAGATAGACAAGACTTCCCACCAGGCGCCATCGGGAAGAAGATCGCCATCATCTTTACTTAGCTTGAGATTTACCTTTACCGGTGTATCAAACCAAACCAAACCAAACCAAACCAAGCCTTTTCCCACTAGGTGGGGTCGGCTATATGGATTTGACGACGCCAATCAAATCTGTTTAGGGCCATGTCCTCCGTTAGATCCATGTCGGCTATATGGATTTGACGACGCCAACCAAGCCTTTACCGGTGTATCAACAGGCAAAAAATCATGGAGGTCAGCCAACTCAATAAGGTCTGATGTGTATTTGTGTTGATTAACAAATAGACCTTTGGGAGATTGATGCACCTCTAAGCCCAAAAAATAATGCAAAGGGCCCAAATCCTTCATATGGAAGTAATTCCTGAGGGAATCTTGGAGAGATTTGATCATACCATCATCCGTGCCAATGATAATAATATCGTCAACATATACTAGAAGCACAGTTAACCCCAGTAGATGTGTGGCATAGAAAGAGAGATGGATCATAAGGTCTCTGAGTAAAGCCACTTTCGCATAAGCGACCATTGAAGGTTTTGAACCATGCTCAAGGAGCTTGTTTTAGACTATAAAGCAATTTTCGCAGTCGACAAACAGACCTCTTGGAGGGAGAGGAGACGCCTTGTGGTATACGCATATAGACTTCTTCGTACAAATCCCCATGGAGAAATGCATTTTTGACATCCATTTGGTATAATGGCCAAGATTTAGATGCAGCAATGGTGAGAAATAATCAAACAAATGTCATTTTTGCCACAGGTGCAAACATTTCCTCGTAGTCAATGCCTTACTCTTGTCTGTTTCCAAGTGCCACAAGTCGAGCTTTGTGTCTATCCAAGGACCCATCGGATTTAAGTTTGATCGAGTAGATCCATTTGCAACCAATGGGTTTAACTGCTGAAGGACACTCCGCAATATCCCAGGTGTGATTATGATCTAATGCATCTAATTCCTCATTCATGGCTTGGTTCCAGCAATCTTGTTGTACAGCCTACAAATAAGAACTTGGGATAGAGATATAAGATAGGGTGGTCATCAAAGAAGTATTGGTAAATCCATACTGATTAGGCGGTCTAGAATTTCTGGTGAAGCGACGCAAGGCATGAGTGGGCGTGGAACCATTTGCCTGTGGAGGATCAGGAGGACGGCCATATGCAGTGTTAGGTTTTTTCCGTCGGTGATATACAAAAGCAGGATTAAACCGAGTAACAGTTGTTTGATCCGAAAAACCTGGTAAGAGAGCTGGTGAAGATGGATGAGGACAGTCCATGTGAGTTTGGAAGAAATATTGATTTTCAAAGAAAATAACATTTTGAGAAACCCTGATATGACGACCAATGGGATCATAACAAACAAAACCTTTTTAATTAGTGGCATAACCCAAAAAGGCACACTTGCGTGATTGCGCTGTTAGTTTCGTTCCTTCTGTGGGAGGTAGATGAAAGAAGAAAACACAGCCCAAGGTATGTAGGTGATCAAACAGAGGATGATGACCAAACAGTTTAAAATAAGGCGTGAAATGAGCAATGGTAGGTGATGGAAGGCGGTTTATGAGATAGACTGCCGTGGTGAGGGCTTCAATCCAAAAACGAGGGGGAATGGATGATTCAATTAGAAGAGTTCTAGTTACATCAAGAAGATTTCTGTTTTTCTGTTCCGTGACTCCATTTTGTTCTGGAGTATATGGACAGGTACGTTGAGATATGATTCCTTTATTGTTTAGAAAAGATTGAAAATCCTTGGAAACATATTCCCCCCCGAGTCTGAGCGCCAATTTTTAATGCATTTGGAGAATTGGTTTTCAACATAGTTTACAAAATATTTAAATGCATTAAGAACATTAGACTTCGAATGTAATAAATAAATCCAAGTAAATTTGCTGTGTCATCAATGAATGTTACGAAGTACTTGAAATGACTATGGGAAAAGGTCGGAGCAATGCCCCAAACGTCACTGTGAATCAAGTCAAAACATGCAATGCTCTGTGTTTTGGAGTGTGGAAAAGGTAAAGTTTTACTCTTTCCTAATTTACAAGTATCACATTCAAAAGAAGTAGTTTATTTAATAATCCATATTGAAATAAAGTAGACAATGTAGAGGCATTCGGATGACCAAGTCTTATGACACAACTGAGAATTATTCTGAATAAAAAAAAAACAAAATGACTAATGTAAAGTTTTATTCTGAATAACTGAAGACATTGGTAAGGGAAAAAGTCTTCCACGCTTAGGCCCCCTCGCGATCACTTCCCCCGACTTGTGGTCCTGCACAACACATCTAGAAGAAGAAAATGAGACATTGTAATTATTTTCAGCAAGTTGACCCACATAAACCAAAATTGTAGTAAGATGAGGAGAAACTAAAACATTGGTTAATGGTAAGGGGCCAAGGGTATCACCAACAGAGGTGATGGGAAGTTGATCATCATTGGCAGCTTGAATAGTGAGATGACCAGTGTAAGGAACGACATTTTGTAAATTTATGGGTGAAGATATCATATGGTTACTTGCACCAGAATCTAAGTACCATGTATTGGTAAAAGAGGAATTAGTACCTGCGATGTTCATGGATGCCAAGACATTGATGATCATTTGGTTTACCATCTTAGGGGTGAGAGGAGCTAGGGATGCAGATTGTGATGAGGAACCAGGTTGTGAGGATGACTCATACTGCAAAGTACCGTTGAAGTCAGAGGATGCATATTGTGGAGTGGTCACTTTGTAAGTAGTAGGAGCTGGTGGCACTGTGTAAGTACCAGGGGTTGACTGCACCTAGTTGCAGGAAGTAGAAATGCAAGCCTTCTTCCGACATTCGTCAATAACATGACCAGTGGCCTTACAATATCTACAAATTTTCGCCTTGCATTGATTTGCATAGTGACCATATTTCGTGCAGTTATGGCACTAAACTTTATTGATGTCCCGGGGAGGTTGTCTGGTTGTAGCAACATAGGCAAACAGAGCCTCAGCAAATCTCTGTTGTTCCAGAGTAGTTTTAGTAGCCAGACGCTATTCTGCCTGTATGAGTGCTTGAAGGCAATCATCCAAGCTAAGAAGAGTAGCCCCGCTCATCAAGTTCGATCTAACTGTCTCAAACTCCAGACGAAGTTTCATGAGATGCTGATCCCAATAACTACTTTGCTGTAATGGAAGTAATTCAGGTAGGATTGCTGCAGACACCGTGGCAAACTTAATCTTATTATATTTGGATCACAGTCTGCACAAGCCATTGTAATACTCCTAAATAGATTGGGTGCCTTGAGTGAATTGAGAATTTTCTAGTTCCAATTGAAACTGGTGAGCAGCATTGCCTTGTTGATAAATCTTCTTAAGATAGTCCCACATTTCTCGAGCATTTTTGCAAGGTTTTAGGTTGAGGATAAAATGCGATTCAACAGAGCCCAGCAACCATGTTTTGATTTTAGCATCCTTCGTCTTCCAAGCTAAAATCTTCTTGTCATCTTCCTCAAGTTGAGGTTCAGATCCATCAATGTGTGCCCAGAGTTCTTTTCCTTCCAAGTAAATTTGAAATTGGAAGGCCCATGAGGTATAATGTGTTCCATCAAAGCGAACCAGGGCAATCTCATATTTTTCCATTACTAAAGACTATTAAGAAGCACACATCAGTCTTGCGAAGATATTGTTAAGTAAGACAGGATGCTGATCCTCTATGTTTGGAGAAAACCAAGTTTTAAAATAGTGGAAATTGGGCAGCAATATTGTTGTAGTCCAATAGTAGACGGATCAGACACAGTTAAGATTGTAATAACACAATCAGGAGGCCATGTTGCAGCAAACAGCAACTAGCAGCCAAGAACAGTTCCTAGAAGACAATCAAGAGGCCATGTTGCAGCAGACAGCAACCAGCAGCCAAGAACAGTTCTCAGAAGACACAAAAAAAATAGTGCACAAAAAATAGTGCACAGAAAGACAGACAACCCTGAAGTCACTGTGTAGATCTGCACGTGGGCCCCTAGCTAGTGATCTATTGACAGATCTGAGGATGGGGATGGGTTCACAACAAATTTCTACAACTATTGGAAGTGGTATCAGGTAGAACGAATCCAAATCCAAACTTTTGAACGGCTGAGATGAAAAGAAATGGACAAAACTGATTTTCTACAAAAAATAGTAGATGGCCTACCTCTGATGATCCATAAATTTTGAGAAATCTTTATAAATATGTATAAATCCAGGTGACCAATATGGGTTGCTTCCGCTGAGTAGCAAATGATGATTGCAGGTGGGCCACGTCGGATCTGAGACGATCAGGCTAGAGATATGATCTCTGAAAGGCTTCCAGATCTTGGAAGGTGACTAGGAGAATCCACAATTCCTTGGATCTTGAAGAATAAAATTAGCTGAAGCACTAATTTGTGACTTGGCTCTTATACCATGTCATTGGGAGAGATGGAAACGGGAGAGATGGAAACAAAACACAAAGTATGCTGAATGCAGTGCCCATGGGGGTCTACTGTTCTCATATTATATAGGGACTGAATGCCCTGATTACATGCAATTAGCAGTATCTCATCTTATCTAAATCCTAAAATGTAGCTTTACAAACTATGTATAGTTGTCTTTGACTAAGTAAAATATAATGACTGGGCCCAAAATGGGCCTGGGCTTGGATTGACATTACCAACTAACTGGCGATATGTGGTTGGATATGGAAGAAGGTCACCATCCTCTTGACTAAGTTTAAGACTCGGTTCGACCGGCGTATCTACTGGAGCTAAAGTAGTAAGGCCAGCCAAGTCAATGAGATCAATAGTGTATTTGTGCCGATCGAAAACTATTCCTTTAGTCGATTGATGAACATCAAGACCGAGGAAATAGTTTAAAGGGCCAAGATCCTTCATGTGAAATGTCTCATAATGAGAAGCATGGAGTTCTTGAATCATTTGTGCATTTGGACCAGTAATGACTATGTCATCAACGTAGACAAGTAGCACAGTAATCCCGGACGAAGCATGATGTAAAAACATAGAAAGATCATACTGGCTCGGATGATAATCCAAGTGGAGAAGAGCATCTTGAAATTTCTCAAACCATGCGTGAGGAGCTTGTTTCAGACCATAGAGGGAGCGACAAAGTTTGGCAACCATACCCTTCTTGGATGAGGACCCCTGAGGCAGACGCATATAAACGTCTTCTTTGAGATCACCATGAAGAAACGCATTTTTGACATCCATTGGATGAGGCTAGGACTGAGATGCAGCAACAGTAAGAATTATGCGTACGGTGGTTATCTTGGCGACGGGAGCAAAAGTTTCATCATAATCAATGCCATATTTCTGCCGATTTCCAAGAGCAACAAGGCGCCCCTTATATCGATCTAAAGTGCCATTTGATTTTAACTTGAGAGAAAAAATCCACTTATAGCCAATAGGTTTGACATCAACAGCAGATGAGACAATATCCCACGTATGATTTTGCTCTAAAGCATCCAATTCATCTTACATAGCATTGTTCCAACATTGGTGCTACACAGCCTGAGAATAGGATTTGGGGATGGAAGAGGAAGACAAAGTGGCCATTAAGGAAGTATGTGAGAACCCTTAGCGGTCTGGTGGTACCGAAATGCGAGTGGAGCGACGCAATGAAGGATGTCCAGATGGACCAAGTGCCGGAGGTGGACCGGATGCTCGAGGAACATCAGGATGGGAATCCCTGGTAGACGCTTCTCTGTTCCATTTGTGATACACTAAGTTAGGATTAAATCGAACAACTGACGTGTTGTCAGAAAAACAGGGTAAAGACACCAAGGAGGAGTCAAGAGGATCAAGGTGTTTTTGAAAGAAATACCATTGTTAAAAAAAAGGGCATTCTTGGAGGTACGTAAGCGACGAATGTGAGGATCATAGCAAAGGAACCACCCTTTCTGGAAGGGTGCATAACCTAGAAACACGCACTGAGTTGATTGTGCGGTAAGTTTGGTTCTCTTAGAAGGAGGCAAGTGCACAAAGCAAACTGAGCCAAAAACATGAAGATCCTCATAGGATATAGATGTCTTGTACAATCGGTAATATGGGCTCTGATTTTCAATAGAGGTTGATGGCATACGATTTATAAGATGAGCTGCCGTAGCTAGTGTCTCAACTCAAAAATGGGTAAGAGCCGATGATTTGAGAAGAAGGGAACGAGTGACATCAAGGTGATGTCTATTTTTCCTTTCAGCGACTCCATTCTGCTTAGAAGTATAAGGACAAGTTCTTTGAGAAATAATGCATTTGTTTTGCAAAAATTGTTGAAAATTTGAGGACATATTCCCCGCCCGAATCAAATCGCAAGATTTTGATGCAGGTGGAAAATTGATTCTCAACATAAGCTAAAAAGATTTTAGAAACATTGAAAACATCAGATTTGGAATGCAGAAAGTAAAGCCATGTGAACCAACTGAAATCATTAATAAAAGTCATAAAGTATTTATAGTAAGCGTGAGAAAGAGCTAGAGCAATTCCCCATACATCGTTGTGAACTAAATCAAAACACTGAGTGCTGTGTGAAGTGGAAATAGGAAAAGGAAGAGTTTTGCTCTTTCCCATTTTACAAGTAGTACAATAAAAAAGGCACACAAGAAGATAAGCCAATAGATTTATTTAATAAACCAGTATTTAACATGAGGGACATAGCCTTGGAATTAGGGTGTCCAAGTCTATTATGCCACAATTGGCAGTTATGTCTAATAGAAAAGCAAAACACATCATTTTTAATTCTATTCCTAGAAACTTTAGAAAAATCTAGCGGAAACAAGCGTCCACACTTAGGCCCCTTTGCGATCTCCTTCCTGGACATCTGGTCTTGCATAACAGAACTAGATAAAAAAAAAGATATGTTACAATTATTTTCAACAAGTTGCCCGATTGACAGTAGGTTTGAAGTTAAATTGGGACAAAGGTAAACATTTTTCAATGAGATAGGACAAGGGATATCTCCGAGAGCAGTAATGGGAACATTGGCTCCGTTAGTAGTTTGTATTTGAAGATTGCCATTGTATCTTGTTACATTGGAGAGTGGGTTATGAGAATATGTCATATGATTAGACGCCCCAGAATCAGAAAACCAAGTAGAGATGGAGGTGAGGTACCTGAGAGACCAAAAGCAGAGAAGGCATTGACAATCATTTGTTGAACCAATTCAAGAGTTAGAGATGATAAGGGCCTAGGGTGTGAGGGTGCAGATGTAGGAGCAGGCATAACCGAAGAAGCAATGTAAGCATGTGGAGTCTGATACTGTGATGATAGACGTTGTGGGCGGTAGCGACAATCAGAGATGATATGTTCCGACTTTTTGTTAGATTGTATGGACTCAATCCATCAGTTGATATGATAAATTGATTAATTTCTTTATTTATCAATAAAATCATGCTTTACTTTCATGAGATGAACGTTATTTTATTACTTAATGCACATGACCAATACACTTGACATAATGGTTCATGAGTTGAACCGGGTCCCATTAGTATATTAGATATGATATATGTGTATAGATGAGATCCACACACGGGAGACATATGTCACAAATCTTATACTTAAATATCTTCACAACCAGTGATGAGACTGGGCATCTCATCTAATAAGGTTGCAACACTTTGATCACTATGAGATAGTGTGATTTATCTCGATCATCAGAATGTAAGATTCCGGATCATGGTACTGGTACATTGGATGTATTGAAGGACCATGAGAAGCACCTTATGGAATTCCGTCTCAATTATAAGGTCTGCTTTCATAATTCCCTAGCAATAGGCTCTTAATCCCGAGACATTGATAAACTTAAGTTTTTATCTATTCATTTGCTTTGAGTCACCAATGAGTGAGGCCAACTGTAGGTCAACACCTTGGTGTCTTGGGTATGTGGTAGTAGGACTGTGGGAACATTGAATGATCAAGATGAAATCTATCTCTATTATCCCCTTGTGCCAATTAATGGATTTGTCATTAGTAAGTGCGCACCCATCTCGATTAAGAGTTAATTGGATGGTATTGATGATCACTATGATTAATTGGGGCTCAAGGATAATAAGATATGAAACTAAGATTGGAAGAAACAGATTTATTCCAATTGATCCATGGATATTGATAGAGGGGCCTACTCGTGGTAATCGGGAAGTTTAGGGTCTTCATTGTAATTTATTCCTAAGACTGGAGTGCAATTGCATTTATATAGTGGTGTTATTTGCAATTAACTGTGGGCCCAGATTGCAAATGAGATGTGGGGTTGCGGTGTCCCAGTTGGAGCCAGCTTTCTATGGAATCCCTAGTGGTCCCCACGCTAGCCCAAGTTATTAAAAAGATACTAATCCTACTTGAACTCTAAAAGGAAGGAATTAGAAAGTTACTATTTCTATTTGGAGTAGAACTTCTAATAGTGGTAACAGTATACTTACTAATTGTTGTGAAAATGAGACTTCTATTTCAATTAGGAAAAGAGGAGGCTTGAAAGTTTATAAAAAGGGAATTAACCTCTCATGGATGTCCAACTATTGGAGAAAAACATCCAGCCCCTTTTGTGTGCAATTGTTGCACATCTCTTTCCTCTCTTCCTCTTCTAGTTCCTTGGAGTTTCTATTTGGGCTTTCTCTTGGAGATTCCACCAATCTTCTTGAGAAAAGAGATCTAATAGCGGGTCATAGCGTGGAAGACAACAAGGTCTTGGAGATCCTAATTTGCTTTAAGAAGAGTTCTTGATCAAGATAATTGTCTTCTCCTCTATTAGAGCACTGCCGGGCTCCAAAGGTATAATCTGTTTCTATTTTGTAGTAGATTGTTTTGGTTGTATGGTGTTGCTGATTTCTATCTTTTAGATAGGTTTTATTGCTGTACTTGATTAGTGAGATTGAGGAATTACATCCTGGATATGGTTTATGGCCTTATGGGTACTTGATCCCTGAGTCAAGTGGGTTAAAAGTTTTGAAAATCTATCCACGAGGCCCACCTACTTCCAACACTTTTTACAGTAACTGCAGATCTTATGTTTACATAGAGTAGCAATGTGCCCGAATTTTTGACAACTGTAACATTGTGTTTTGCTCAAGTCTTGAGGCGGAGGCTAAGAAGCCTTATTTGCCGAGAATGCGACTGAATAGGTCTCAGTCTTTTGTTGAGCCATATGGGCAGAGGTCGCAATGCGCTGTTCTTCGTAGAGGAGTTCATTCAAGCATACATCTAAGGAAGGTAATGGCGTCCGATTCATGAGGGCAGATCGGACACTTTCATATTCATTCCGTAATTTCATCAAAAATTGATCCCTCTGACTAGAGGCCTGAAGATCATGAATTATGGTGAAAACATCAGCAGCCACATCCACATGCTTAATACTATCGTATTTCGACCATAGCGTTCGGAATCCCGAATAGTAGCTTGTATCGACAAGGTCCCTTATGCATATTCAACAATTGCACATTCAAGATGAAATTGACGTGCTGAGTTATCTTGATGGTACACTTTCTTCATATACTCCCACATGTCTTTACAAGTTGGGTAAGGTTTGAGATTCATTATCAGATGTGGCTCGACAGATCCAAGGATCCATGATTTGATTTTGGCATCTTTAGTATGCCATGAGGATATCTTCTTCTCATCTTCAGTGGGTTTAGGGTCAGATCCAGAAATATAGCCCCACAATTCCTTAGCTTCAAGATATATTTGGAACTGAAAAGACCAAGCGGGGTAATTCTTTCCCATGAATCAGATCGAGGTAACTTCAGATTTTTCCATCTCAAAGCGATATTGGCCAAAAATCAATTGAATAGCTATAAAGATTTAGCAACATATGAGAAATTATGTAGGACGCCTTTCCTGTGTGTAGAAATCACAATCCAACCAGGCAGGGAGAAGAAAAACCAAACAACGCAATAATTGTGCAAAAACAGCCCCCAGACGAATTGGACAGTGGCTGTAGATCCACTACTTGGGCCCCACTTATGGTTTTGGCCCCAGATCAGATGACATATCTAAGGAAGCCCTCTATTCTGGCTTCTACTGAAATAAGTTTGATCTGATTCTATTGAATATCCAAGATTCTGGACAGTCTTGATGAAAACAATGTAAATTTCTAGATTATCTTGAGAATGAGTAAACCACCAACCTGGAGGTGCTGAAAAATTCTGAAAAAATCACCAATAATCCTAGAAATATCAGGCGACCATGTTTGTATGGTTTTCAAGAGTTGATTTTGGATGATCAAGGGTGGGCCACCAAAAGGATGAAACTGTCGCAGAGTGTATATGTCGCAGAGTGTTCTCTGCACGAGAGACTTATTCCTCTCTATCCTATTGCCTTGATGCTTTGGAAGAAACGAAACTAGATGTTCTTGAGCCTTGCTTTGATACCATGACAAACTCACGAACAAAACTTTAAATAATATAATGCTTGATATTGTATTATCATTGAGTGACTTCCTTTGGAGATTGAGCCTCAATATATAGAGTATTACATGCCTTAATCAAGGCTCTAAGTTAGGAAACCTATCTAATTACATCAATTGCTATTCTAAGTTAGCAAACTGACTAATTAAGAGAATATGTACAGCTGTGTTAATCTTGACCCAATCAAAACCACCTGTGAGATATCATGCTGGACTAGATCCTATCATGGGCCTTGGGCCTGATTAACATCTAGGCCTTTTACACATTATTCATAATTAACAAAGCAGTAGATAATATAAAAGGATACATGCGTGACCATGAGATAAGAGGTCAGACGAATATACAAAGCAATATTGATCATCAAATTAGGCACAAGTCAAAGGACGAATCAAAGTAGCCAATCCTAGGTCATTAGTTGTCGTTTGGGTGGGGACACTAAGCCATTCAACGCAATGGTCAAATGGGGTTCTGGATGCCATATTTTTAATCTTGGTGCTATGATGGTCAAGGGCATCCAAAGGTCCTACATTCACCATCCTCTTGACTCACATTACTACGAGCAACTCGTAAGCGTTTGCTAAGCTAAAACATCGGCTCACCGAAAGTCACATATTTTAAGGCCAATGGATAAAGGTTTGGGTCTCAAACATAGTCGAGGGGTCATAAGGTCAAGATTCTACATCATGAAAAACATAGGCTTATGATTGACCGTAAGGTAGTTACGGTTAGCCTTGAGTGTGCTACGATTAGCTTTACGGCTAGTCGTGGGTAGCCGTACGACTAGATGTGAGGTAGCCGTAGAACAAACATGCAATTTTTGGCATTATGGAAAATGCAGCTGTAGTACATTCACGGTTAGCTGCCTGGGAGCCTACGGCTAGCTATAAATGATGCATGGCTAGCTGTAGCTGAGTGCGAAATTGGTTTGATTCCGTCGGAAATGATCTCCCCTTTCGCTCAAACATGAGGAACACATTATTTAGGGCATTCCAAGCCCTTTACAGCCATTGAATTTCCAAGATCTAAGGTCCTCCATTTAAAAAAGGTTCCAAACAGTTTCATATATTGAATTTCCAAGATCTTAGGACCAAACACATGCATTAGTTCTAGGTACAACAAAAGATCTTAGAAATTGGGGATCTATAGTAATTCATCAGATCTAAAGTAATTTTACTGCAAGAATCAAGAGATCTGACATGCATGCTATTTAATTCATACATTGTTACTTGCCTTGGATTTCAATTAGGGAAAAACACCTTAATTGCCAAATCTCCAAGCCACAAACCTTCCTATCAACTTAGATCTCACAATCCACCTAGGTCTAAGGATCCTACAAGCAAATCCGAGGGAGAAAAGGGATTAAAACTAGAATTCCTCATTAGATTTAAAAAGGAAAGGTATTAGGAAGTTGGAGAGAGAATTTCACCTCAATTGGGGAAAAGGAAAGGAGATCTAAGGAGAGATGAGGAAGGAGAAGATGGGGATCTTGTCGGTGATCACGATCTACGATGGTGGCCGCAAGGAAGAAAGATCTTGTTGCTTGAAGTGATAGAAAAGAGTGAAAGAGGGAGAAATGGAGAGGAAGGAAGGAGAATGAGAGAATTAGGAAAGAAAGATAGGAAATGAGAGATTGTTGTTGATTTTGTTTCTGAAGAAGGGAAATGCAAATGACCACAATTCCCTTCTCACTTAAAAGGGCTCAGAGAGGACTTACTAAGGGTATTTTCGGGTTTCAAAATAGTTTTCTCCCTTCACCGAAGCCTCCCATTGCAGTAAACTCTACCCAAGGACCCTTCACTGTCATATTTCTAAAATTACATCCAACACCTCACACTCTCCCAAAATTACAAATAACTCCTCCTATCTACCCAACTTGGTCCAAAAGCTACCAAAACATCTAAATAGTATATCTTACACCTAAACCCTATTAATTATCAATTAATCACTATCAAATTACCACTAATCACCATTAATTAACATAATTACCATTAATCAAGACCAGGACCTTACAATGTGTACATTTAGGTCCAGGACCACCTGGACTTTTGGAGATTATTTGTAGTTTTTCAAGATTTTCCTAGACTGTTTGAGGTGAGCTATAGTGAATCCAAGAAAAAAATTTGCTGGATACTTGTTCTCAAAAAATCGACACAAGCAGTGATTTGTGTAGATGTATACCCTGTTTATCTTGATGATTCAAGATTTGAATCTATAGGGTACATATGATATGCAGTGTCCACAGTTAACAAAGATCTCATGTGGAGGAATAGGAAATTATGTTGCACATTACGGAAAGACTCCTAAGCCCAAGATTTATGACTAATGTTTTGATGATTGAGGAGCTGAGTCAAGACGATGTCTGCGACTTTTTTTTTTATAGGTGATGTCAATGACGCTTAAGGCTGTAGAGCAACAATTATTTTCCAAAGACTTGAAAGGACTCTATTTTAAATGTTAGACTTCTAGGACTTTTGGGATTGTGTTATCTCTTCCTATTCACAAAAGATTTTTTTTTCTTCCATTCATGAGTTGCAACTTATAACAGAGAATAGTTAAGTTCAAACAGAGCTACTGTTGGAATTATTTTTCTTTAAAGCATGTGGGAGGAAATGGGGTGCCGTCAACCTACTCCAACTTGATGAGTGGAAGCAGCAGGTAGAGAAACACCATAGTTTTGACTTTTTGTGAGGCCTTACCTCTCAGTAGGAGTGTGTTCGATTGAGTGTATCAACTTCAAATATTCAACTTTCGAAATGGTGTTGTCACAGACAGAATTATGGTCGTTGTAGATCCTCATTATGAGAGATGCATTTGTTTCAGTTCCATAATGAGGCAACTGGCAAGGAAGTGGAGACATTTTTTGTCCATCGGCATTTGAGGAGAAAGAAAGTTGGTGTGTTTTTGTTGTGGTAAGACATAAGACACCAAGGATATGTTAGGCCTCTTCTATTAGATCGGAAGAAAATAAAGGGTATTAAAGTTTGAGAAAAAGAAAAAATTACAAATGACTTACCTTGCTTTCCAACAATCCCCCTCAAGTTGGAGCATAGATATCTATCATGCTCCCACCTTGGTAGGAATATTTTGCATCTTTTGTCTTGAAAAAGCCTTTGTGAACACAGCTACCAGTTGACTTGACCTCACAAATGGGGCAAATGAATCATAAAAAACTCCAGGAAGGTAGCTACCATCCATCTCTTGAACAAGATGCCATGAAAACCAACACTGCAAATGTGAGAACCTTCATGTACCGCTATTGACAACAGTCGTATGGAGGACCTAGCAGTATGGCTATTGACAGCAGCCATATGGAGGAACTAGCAATATGGCTATTGACATCACCCAGAGGGGGGACGCAGTATTGGTATAAGCTTCTTCCTTTCGGCTGCTAGATAGGAAAGTCCCCAGGGGAGGACAAAAGGAGAAGAAAGAGAAATTTAAAGGAGGATGGAGGAGAAGGAGAACATGAGAAGAAGTAAACCTATTGTTTTGAGATTGGAGAGGAATGTGGAAACCCAAGGAATTTAGCTTTGATAACATGTCAGTATCACACAAGTTGAAGGAGAATCTTGCCCAAGCACACCAATCAGTGCTCGCACTGTCACACATACCATTTATTTAAAACATGAAGTTTATGAAATTACAACTAGGCCGGCTTTATTATACAAGAATTACATAAAGGAGCTTGATAAATGAGAGAAAGGAAAATGATTATAATAAACTTCTCCTATCTTCCAACAGGAGATCTGCTGAACTTGATTGGATGATCAAAATTTTCTGACTTGCTATGGCAGTCTGAGTGTGAGATCTTTAATATAGTTTCTTATAGCTCCTGTACCAAACTTGAATATTTGAGTATTTGACTACCCCTGTTAGAGATGCTGTGAGTAACTGAGGAGAGAGTGGAAGAACTTCTCAAGGGTACTTATTCCCCAGAGAGACCTCTACTTAAGCTAAGTTACACTTAGCTCAGTCGTTTACCTTTGTCTCTGCCCATCTTGTGTTATTTTCATCTTGAGATGAACCATTGACTCTACTGTTACAGAACATGATTAGTATGCATCATCTCTTTCAATTTGTATTCTAGTTGTTCTTATATGAAGTCTCTGCATTTGCAAATGGGATCCATCTCGATGTTAAGATTTAGGCACTCATTCATGCAACTCCAACTCTTCCATTATCTTCTGCGTTTTTACATGTTCCAAGGATGCTTGTTACCTCTAGTCTCTTATTCATCTAAGAAAATCATCAAGATTCTTTTGTAATATTTTATCCTTCTCATTATGTTTTTAGGATCTAAATTAGTGCAGGATCATTGGGCACAATCACAAGGGTGGAAGATTGTACCAATGGTTCAAAATATCAGCTGATATGGTACGTATCGGGCAGGACCAAATCAATAACTTGTTGGGATATCGGTATTGATGCGCAGTGTGAAAAATGCACCAAAATGCTGATTTAGAAACTCCAAATAAGGGCCTCTGTTGCAGGCTCGTAGGAAGAGAGATAGAGAGAGGCTACGCTCGAGCTTTAGCGCTGTTCAAAGCTGTTATTGCACCCAAAAAAAAAAAAAAATCATCTTATATGGGATCTAGCCTAATTTCTCTTAAATATGTTTTGGGTCCACCATAATATTGATCATGTATAACTATAAGACACATGAATAAATATTAGGAAAAATTTAAGTTTTTTTTTTTTTTGGAAAGTTAAGTAAAACTTCGTATGTTTGATACATGATCAATCTAACAAAGGGTCCAATTCTATCAGAGTTATATTTGGACAAACATCATATAACGGGAGAGCATTATTTTGAGTGGTTTGGGTTCTTAATAGGCGGACCCCACTGTGGAGCCTCATGAATTTCACATCACATGTTTTATGAGTGATCAATTTGACGGTGGTTGATCTATATTGAGGTGAATTTTGTCAAGGGCCCATTAGGGGGTCTTTGTTTTGATCGATTTAGAATTCAGTTCATAATTTGATTTTGTTCCTCCATTAATCAAGGGAAAATTGCTAACCTATATGAATTGTGGATGTTGTTGATTCTATATTATGTTTACATTTATAATATCTTGAAAGATGAAATGTTTGTCTTCAATTACAGGGACACAGAGCTGAATTATATGCGGTCCGAGTTGCAAAATGCTTAGCTGCACTAGAGGGACGTGAAAATGTCAATGTTGATGATCTCAAGAAAGCAGTTGAGTAATTTTACTGCATGATGATCAATTGCAAGATTTTTTGTTGAAACATACTGCAAATTTTTAATAGAATGTGAAAGGCAAAAGTTAGAAAAATTTTTAAGATTCGAGGAGATGCACAAAACAATGTAAGAAAAATGCTACGTTACATATCTGCTCTTAAAGAAACAACCCTGCATATTTTATCCTTCAATGGTGATGTAGTCACGGATTCAAAAAAAATATAATCTGACTGTGTTAATGAGTGCCTCACAGTAGGTCTATGTTGCTGTCTTCACTTGATTCAGAGACTCGACAAGGAATTATTTGGTTGCAACCCAACCACACATTCAAACATGAAGGTGAAATGATGAGAGAGACGATGGGGAAGAATTAACAATTAGATTAGCGAAGGAATGAGGGATTGCTTCCACTGAAGATGTCGACTGTGTTCTCCTTGTCACTATCAACTGTTATAATTATATTGAAACCAAAGAAAACCCTTGAGAAAGTTAATACAGGCAATAAATACCCGGAACATGATTCTTCCTATAATGTGACATCCTTATTGACAGAAATTGGCAATTGATTGAAAATGAAAGTAAACAAAATACAAAGATTTTCTAGAGCAAGATCTGCACATTTTGGCTCATGGGGCCCACATGGCCCACGCATTCTAAATGTGGCCCCCACCAATGGATAGCCCAGTGTTATTAAAAGCGAGAGGCGCATCAAGGCACTAAGGTCTCCTGGGGCCTAGGTGCTAAGGTGCGAGGCTAGGCTTGGGCTTCATTGAAGCGAGGCGCACATTGTTGATAAAAAAATAGATATTTTGGTATAGACAGATAATTCAAAAGTCAACATTAGCAAAGTGAAAATAATTCACAAATTATAACAAAAAGGCAAGAAATATTAGAAGAATTCTAAAAGTCATAAAAGCATCCATCACTCTAAATGCTAAACATTCAACAAAAGTACAAAAAACCATCAAACACCAATACAACTTCAAAGTCAAAGCAACAAAACAAATGGTCCTAAGGAGGACCTAACAGTCATCCTCAACATCTACACCAAGTGAAGAGGCGCTCGCTTTGTGAGCCTTCCGCATGGAGCCAAGCGCGCGCCTAGATGGCGCGTTAATGAAAGCGCCTCGCTTTGAGGTGTTAGAGGCACGACAATGGGGCTTCGCTGTGCCTTGCGCCTAGGCGTGCCTTTTTACAACTCTGAGAGAGCCAAGCACTAGGCGACCCAAGAGGTCATGGACCCAAGTGAGTCAGGGCCCATTTGGGCTGATTAATCCAGCCCTCAAAGTCAAAACTGATGAATGAACCGCCCAGTTATTGCGAAATTCTGAATTGCATTTCGGAATTTACGAAAGGGCCCTTTGCATTTTCTGGAATATCAAAACAGTCCCTAACAGTTGAAAAATTGTCTAATTTTTGAACTGTTTAAATTTTCTAATGAAGGACTCTTCACACATGGGTTCGGACCCCATCTGCTTGATCATATGCCTCCATGTATGTCAAAGTGCATGATCTCATTCTCAGTTGGCCATCCATCCGCATCAAATAGTCTAAGAGAAATGAAACTATAGAGTGCATACTGCTAGAGTGTTTGCTTGAATAATCATAGTCATTCCTGCACAGCCTCTGTATCGTCAGGTGATTCTTCAAGCCTCTCCTATAGATCAGGTGCTATCTGAGCCCTTAAGAAAATATTCAACTTCCAAGGGTTATATTTGTTTATCTGGTTCATTTTTTCATCTTTTTGGAACTCTTTAGGCTGCATTAATTCACTGTTGAATATATAAATGAGTTCTTCCGACAAGGATAAGAAGTATTTATTTTTCTGGGATTTTTTTTTATTATAGGTAGAGCTGGTCATTCTTCCTCGCTCAAGCATCAATGAGAACCCACAAGAACAGCAAAACCAGGCACCTCCACCTCCGCCACCCCCTCAACAAAATCAAGATTCTGCAGAGGAACAAAATGAAGAGGAAGATCAGGAGGTATAATGGAATTTTACATCTCCATTGGCTGTTGTTCACAATGAAGTCAAAATATGCCTTCATAAAGCATAATTATAATCTTTGCGAACAGGAAAACAAAAGTTTATGTATTTATTTATTTCTTTTCATGTAAAAGTTTAAGATTGCAAAGACCATCCTTTTTAACAGGAAGAGAATGACCAAGAGAATGGACAAGAAGAGGAACAAATACCTGAGGAGTTCATCTTTGATGCTGAAGGTGGCATAGTAGATGAAAAGCTTCTCTTCTTTGCACAACAAGCACAGCGACGGCGTGGGAAAGCTGGGCGAGCCAAGAATGTTATTTTTTCAGAGGATAGGGGAAGATATATAAAGCCTATGCTTCCAAAGGTTTGTCCTCTTCCGAAAAAGGATTGAATCTTTGATCAATTTGTTCAAGTTTATACCTTCACTTGGTAAGAGTCTCAGATTGATGACCTGTAATGTAACGGTGATAATGGAGTCGTTTCAGACATTTACAAAGCTAACACATTATTTATCTCTGTCACTTGCCTGTTGTTTATTTCTGCCTTTGCATTCCATAAATAGGCGTGAATATGAGGCGGACTTCTGTAGAAAATGTTGTCAAACCTTAGCCCGAACCTATCAAAGTTATTCTGTATCCTAAAACGGAGCTGAAGTCAAACCTTTGAGACTACTATGAGACCCAAGCCTGGACTGGGTCATATAAGAAGAGGAAGGCAGTTTGGCTGGTTCAGCTGATTGCAAGCATACTATAATGGATACCGAGTAATAAAAACATTCAATAATGAGATTTATGATGATTGGGAAGTTTGAGTTTTATTAAGTTTGAAGTGGTGACAAAATTGGGGAAGATAAAAACTGCATGAAAATCTTTTTGTATTCATCCTTTTAGGTTGGAACTTGATTTCTTGCCCATAGTGATGTAAAAGATTCTCTCATTTTGAGATGTTCTACTCTTGCTAGAAATAACACATGCGTTCAGATATTGGCACAAGCTATGATGCCCACATACACATATGGGTACGGACACAGATATGGGATTTGTGGATATGACTACACTTTTGAAAATCTAAGACACAGATATGGATACGGGGGTAATAATATTATCTTTAGATCACTTTTAAATTAATTAAATTATCAATGTTTACATTCCTTTCTAACATTTTTTATTTTGAGAAGTAAACAAATTAAAAGAATTGTATGAAATAATCGACTTGGTAAGTAGGATATGCTGAACTTGTATCGTAGAAGTATCGGTGCAATATCAGGTATCAATGCAAGTGTCGTATCAGTCCAATACGGATACGTGGGGCTTGTACAAGTATTGAGGTATCATAGGGCACAAGTGCTACTAAAACGAAGTAGCCCAATCCTGACATAATTATCTACGATTTTGTGGTATTTAATAAAAGGTCATCATCTTAAAATGCATCATTTGTATTTCAACAAGTTCTTTCATTGTCTTTGAGTCCTGCCTTTGTTGGTTTAGTCTTGTAATTTCAGCATGATCAATAAACTTAAGCAGGGTCCTGTGAAGAGGTTAGCTGTTGATGCCACTCTCAGGGCAGCTGCACCTTATCAGAAATTGCGGAGGGAGAAAGACATTCAAAAGCATAAAAAGGTGTATGTGGAGAAGACTGATATGAGAGCGAAAAGAATGGCTCGAAAAGCTGGAGCTTTGGTAATGTTCATTCTTGAGCAAATCTTTTCAGTTTTACCTTTTTTTTTTTTTTTTTTTTTACTTCCTTACCAGTTTGATCATAGATATGACAATTGTGGTTTTGAAGATCGGGTGGACTTCTTTGTAGAGTATGACGACTCCTTATAATTCTTTACATTAAAGATATTCACTGTAATTCGATGTTAGGATTTACAACCTTGAATGTTGGGTTATGGTTGGGACCTCTCACCCTGACTTGAACTCCATAGTTTACTCCCAATGTATCTATACCTCTTTAATGATAAAATTAGCCCTTTAGCTACAATAAAGACACTTCACTATGTAAATATGGCTGAACTCATCTAATATCAACAAAATATCAATTGAGTATGAATACTCATTCACCGTACACACATGACAGAAAGGGGTTGCATAATACTCATATAAACTCCTTGTGGGGCCACCCCATTGACGCAACGATCGGGTAGTAGGTCAATCTCTGAAGGATTGATCGAATCCAAGGATGGATTCCAGCTACTAGGGCATAAACAAAACCATGAAACAATTCATAACTCATGTGAGTAATTCTCAGAGAAATAAGTTGATTAAAAATAGCATGCATATTACAATAAAGGACTACTCTATTTATAATGTATTAAGACTATTAAAACAGTGAATTATAATGAAAATAGAAGGTACTAATTCTCATAAAAATAAGCAACAATTCTTAATCAATCCTAAGGTAAATTTTGAAGTATTTCCACAGTAACATTCTCGGCCAATTTGGGCCTGTGGGATGCACCCAAAGGGTTGGATTGGGGGGCTGGGCCCATCATGTAGGCCCATGGCCTCTTTTGGACTTCCGGACTGCATCAACTCTCCCGGCTTGAAAGAACTCGACTCCGGCGAATTAATCACTTAATAGTGCTCATAAAGATTTGGATTCAAACACTTAAAATCGGTAGCAGTAATCCAAGTAGCATCGGAGATGGATCGATTTTGCCAACGAACAAGGAACTTCTGAAATCCTCCGCGACAGTAGAAACGATCTGATCATCAAGAACATCGATGATTTTATCAGGCAGTGGCGGAACAGCTGGTATCATAATGATTTGTTCATCAGAATCGTCCTCATTATCATGCCTATGATAGAGAGTGAGATCGGCAACATTGAATGTAGGGCTGATACCAAGATCAGATGGTAACTTGAGAGAATATGCATTTGAACTGAGCTTCTTCAACACTTTGAATGGGCCTGTATTCCTCAGATGTAACTTCTTGTTGGCACCTTGGGGTAACCTGTCCAGATGAATACGGACCATAACCATGTCTCCTTCAGAAAACTCCAAAAAACGATGACGTTTGTCAGCATGAGCCTTGTAATTGTCATTGCTAGCTGCAATATGTCGTCGAACTTCATCATGTATTTGTTGCATTTGTTTGATGAAGTTATCAACTTCAGCACAAAGGCGTGCTTCAACAGGCAGTGGGATAAGATCAATAGGCAAGCGCGATCGAACACCTGTGACTGCTTCAAATGGTAAGATGCTTGTGGACTGATCAACTGAATTGACTAAAACTCGACTCCGGCGAGTTGATAGAGTGATAAAAAGGGAGAGAATTCGACCACAAATTCTGAAAAATGTTTGCCTGGGTCGAAAATCAATCGCACAAACATCTGCTTCTTCTCATGAAAGGGCTTGGAAGCTTGATGCGGTCTTTCACTCCATTGAGAGGTAGAGGGGAGGTTTTGCTTCTGTTGACGTCTATATTGAGTTCGGATGTGTGATCTGATTAACAGAGCCTTCGGTTGTTGCCTTTGTACCAACGGAGCAGGAACATTGACTATCCATCGGTGATCGCCGAAAATAAAGTCAATGTGAGGAATTTCAATTATTTGATCGGATTGTGAAACTACTGGAACAATGGACTTGATTTCTGATGGCCCAATTGGATTTTCTTAAAGTGGTAGACAATTGGAACCACCGGATGTTCAATCTTCTCACTAACTTGATCAGAGAATTCAATGTTTACTTCTCCTTGTTCATCTTCAACCTTTTGCAGCTTTTGAGGAAAATTAACTTGATCATCTTGCACTTGTTCCAAAGTTTCCATGAGATCAGCTTTGCCTTGACCTTGATCATCTATTGCACACTTGATGTCTGCTGGCATGACTTGTATCTCTTGTGGTGCAATCATGACTGCTCTCAACTCTTTGCTCTTCCCGTGGCTCTTTCTTTGATTCAGTGGAAGGAGGTGATGTAGACGAAGATGAGGCTGTTGAAGATGGGGTTGTTGAATTCATTGGAACGAGCATAACTCTTTTTCCATTCCACAAAAAGGTATATGTGTTGGCCTCTTTATCATGGTGCCCTTTCCGATCAAAAAGCTATGGACGTCCAAAAACAATATGAGCAATATTCATATGAATCACATCACACCAAATTTTGTCTTCATAATGACCCATTTTGAATGATACCAAACATCTATGAGTGATGGGGATGACATGACCATTAGTCCAAGTGATTTGGTAGGGCGTAGGAAGCTTCTCAATTGGCCAATGAAGTTTGTCAATGACCTCTTGTGCAACAAAATTCATTGCACTACCATTGTCAATAATCAAATTAGCGAACTTGTCTTCGACTCTTATCCGTGTGTGGAATTTCTGAGCATTTCTCCATTCTTCTTCTTCCTTTTTATTTGTATTGAGGAGTCTGCGAATGACAATAGTGGGATTGTCTTCTCCTGGGAAAAGTCTTTCCACAACATGAGCTCTTGATCTTTGCTGAATATGTCTTTCCTGATACTGAGATTGACACATGGGAGATTTTCGAAGCATGTGCTCAACACGAATAGCTTCTTTGTATGCTTCTGGAATGGTTTCACAAAAATCTACTTTTGGTCATATGCTTGGTCTTAACCCTTTGATATATCGAGCTCCATTATTCTTATTGCTCTCGCATAAGCCACATAAAATTTCCAACTCTTGATATCGAGAGGTATATTCATCAACAGTTAAGTTACCTTGCTTCAAATTAATGTGCTGCTCAAAGTAGAACTCTTTTCATGGTACTGTTTTCCATAAATGAACTCATATATAATAGCTTCAATGTGTCTCATATAGATTTGATAGGCTCGGTTAATGACACTTTGAACGGGTCGGATTGGAACTGGGCCCACTGACTCAGACCAAAAAATGCTGCACTCTTTTTTTTTTGCTGCTAATGGGCTGGATCTGGGGTCGGGCTTGGATCAGACCCAAACTGCCAAAAGGTCAGGCCCAAACTGGGAGGCTTGGTTGAGTTTTCTGCAAGTTGGCTGGATTCAGGTTGAAGCTCAGGTCAAACCTAAACTAAGGTTAGGCCTAGTTGCAACTCAGGCCCAAATCAGTAAACTGGGCTCGATTTTGCCTGGGAACAGTACCTGTGAAGAAATACCCTGCTACAGTGCAGGTTCTGTATTGTACTTCATGCAGTAAAAGAATTGAAAGAGGCAGGCTCTTACTTGTTATTCAACTGCTCGACTTGGAGAAAAGAGAGGAGTGTTGGGCGATGGAGGCAGCAGTGGTGCTTGCGCTACTGGACGTTCGCTTGCTGCTGTTGACAGCTGGAAACTAGCACTAGAGGTAAAATTGACAGGTGCTAGGTATGCTTTCTGCAATTGTTTCTCTTTCTCTCCTCTCTTCTGCTCTCTTTTTTTTCTTTTCTTTTCTTTTTTTCTCTGCTGGTTTCTCTTCTTCTGCTCTGTTTTTTTTTTTTTTTTTTCCTAGTTCTCTGTTGCCTTAGGTTCAATGGATGTTGATGGTTGGCTTTTGGGTTTTGGTTCTGTGGTTGGGTTGGAGGTGGTCGGAACCCTTGATGTGGGGCTCAATTGAAAGTAGAATCTGGACCCTTTTTGTGGGACTCCCTAGCTTGGTTACCGAAACGTCGCCCAATTTGCTGACGTAGTGTTTGCTCGATGCATACCGCCTTGCTAGATATTGCATCAACAGTGGCGAAGTCAAATACAACCAATCTATCCTGAATATCTGGGCACTATCTATCCTGGTAACGGGTTACCATCAGGCGATCATCTTCGCGATCATCTTCATTAGTCTTGCATCGAATATAAAGCTCATGGAACTTATGAGTGTATTCATCTATGGTCATAGAGCCTTGCTGAAGATTGATAAGCTCGCTAAAGGAATCAATGTAGTCAGAAGGCAAGAACTTATCTTCCAGTCTCTCTTTCATAACTTCCTAACGGGTGATAGGAGGGCGACCCATTTGCACATTGTGGTCATCAATACTTTTCCACCAAATTCGAGCAGGACCCTTTAACTTCATCTTGACAGAAGTGACTCGTTGAGGATCTTCAATGTGATACCTGTAATACCCGGGCCCAGTATAAGGGCTAGATTATTTTTTGATATTTAATATTTAATTTTCTTGATTTTCTTAGCATTATTGGGACCCATAGTTTGATGGAAGTATTTGAGTTAGACTTGTATTGGTTATACCAAAGACTCCTAGTAATGTTAGGAATAAGATTGGCGTGTGAGGGAAATAATAAAATTAGAAAGAGGACTTGGGGAAGGATTCTAACTTAGCTTCTATATATATTGATCAACCCAAAGCCTAGTATTAGCCTTAAAGAAATTAGGAGGAAGAATCAGTTTTAGCCTGCCATAGCAGGTGAGTAGAAATTCTGATCCACTTGTGTATAATTCTAAATTTCTGGTTTATGCTATGGTATATCTTGATTTCTCGATTTTTATTAGGAGACCTTAGATATAGATGATGATCCAATGGATTTCTCCAAGTTGGGTTTACTGCTGCAGTATCATCCCCTCACTGTCGACATGTAAATATGGATGTGAAGCTTTGAATCCCTATCAGATAGCCTTAGAATTCATAACAACTGATTTTTCCATGTAGATAATGTTCTTAGTTGCAATTCCAACCCTAATCAACCCAAGATCTGTAAAAATCCAAGCTAAATGCCTGAATCTTTATGTGATTATTGATTTAACCTATGTGTGTGATACTTACTAATCTCGGCACGGAATTCGAAGGGCCTCGAATTCCAGGTCGTGACAATACCAAGTGAAATAATCCTCAATTGAAGTGAGCCAATCAAGAAGGGCTCGAGCATCTCCTTGACCAGAAAAATCAGCAATCTCTAATTTGATTTTCCGCGAGAGATCATCTTGGCATGGGCTTGGTGGAGTATTGTTAGCGGCCCTAACTGCAAAGGACGTTGAAAGAATTCTTGGATTGATTCTCGGGGAATATTATCCAATTGGTGAGAGTGTGAGCCAGAAGTGCTAGAAGATTCACCATGAGGGTTTGAAGGGGCCTTAGCAAGTTCATCGACTATGAGCTGTAAAGCATCAACCCGTTCTTATAAGTCCCTGATGCAATCATCATGCTGAATGTCAGTGAGTATGCCATGAAAAATCTGCCTGGTGAGAGTAGCCAAGGACGAGGGCTGCTCTGTTCTCAAAAGTTTTTTTTTTTTTACTGCTAGTGGGCCGGGTTTGGGCTCAAGTTGGGCTCGGATTCAAGTCAGGCCAAACTTCAAACGAGGCCCAGATGTCTCCAGGCACGTCGAAAATAAGGACTCTTGCGGTTCTTGGGACTTGTCCAGAAAAGGAAATAAGAAGAAGAGGGTTTTACTAGAATCGTCTGGGATAGAAAAAGAAGAAACGAAGATGCAAAGATGCAGTGGAAGACGCTGGCGAAGATGAAGATGAAGGTGAATATCAATCTTTGCTGGAAAACACGATGGTTGTTGCACTGCTGCTACGATGGTGCGATGCGATGGTGGCTGCTGCATTAGAAAACCTCGCCGGTGCCAGGTACGCCTCCCAACTCAGTGCTCCTCCTTTCCTTTCTTTTTTGTTCTTCAAATGTTGACTGCTTCAAACCCCCCCAACCCCAACAAACCAAAACGCAACGCGGGGAAGAGGAGAGTGGCCAACGGGCTAAACTCCAAACCAATGGCTTAGGGATAGGGATCCATGGGATCCTAAAGGTCCTGGTCTCACACCAAGGAAAAATCTTATTAATCAATGCATCCGGAATAAGAGGAATTACAATCCTTTATATAAGCTTCATACACCTATTCTTGGAAACAAATCAAATTAAAATAAACACTAAATCACATAAGATAATCTTTCTAATTAATCTAATAACTATCCCTAAAACTCAGCTAATACTAAAAAGAGGAAAAGTCTTGCACGATCTAAAGATTCTCTCTGTGGGCTTTGTAGGCTTGGGCCCGATTGGCTGGCAGACCTTAGACTTGGCCTGCATCAGTTCCCCCCCTCTTGGAGGGAACTCGTGCTCGAGTTCAGTAGGGGGCCTCCTAGGTCAAAAACCAAGTGTATAACTTTTCGCTGTTCTTGATCTTCCTGCTCTTGACATGGCTTAGAAGCTTGGTTCAATCTTTTCCTCCACTTAGAAATAGATTGGAGTTGTGATGTTTCTGACTTCTAGATTCAGCTTTGATGTGTGATCTGACCATTAGATGCTGTAAGTCATCAATTTGTACCATCTGCATATGATATTTTGATATCAATGGTTGATTCCTGAAGATGAAATCAATGTGGGGAACCTCAATGATTTGTTCTTCTTTTTCCACCTTAGAAACAATAGCCTGTTCTTTTGATGACTTAATTGGCTCTTCAGGAATTGAACATATGATGTTAATCCACCAGTTGCTCGGGCTCCTAGTTGATTACATTCAATTCTTTAAAGTCTGCCTTTTCTTCCTTCGGTGCTTGCACTTCCTGATCATCATTGTTAATAGAAAGAGGATCAATTTCTTTGTCTTCCAATGTACCTAAAGTAAGATCCGGTGGAGGAGTTTTTTTTAAAGGTCGGTGGAGGAGTTTTGTCTATCACTTCATTTGAATTTGTTGGGAAATCATTTGTTTCTTCCTTTTGTCCATCAACATCAACTTTGATAATCTCTATGACTGGTTCCACCATAAGGACTACTGTGGTTTGCGGAGACTTTTCTTCTTGCATCTTAGCTTTTCGTAAGCGAGATCATTTAAACATGCGCTCATCATTAATTGCTTCCCAATAGGCATCGTGAATGGTTTCGCAGTAATTCATATTTTGCAATATGTTTGGTCTCAAGCCTCTAATAAAGCGATTCAAATCATGGAGCTCACTTTGTTCCAGTTCACATACTTGTTGTAACCTTAAAAATCAATCAGAATATTCATCAACTGTCAAGTCTCCTTGTTTCATATTAAGGAACCACTCAAAGTAGATCTCATTCGCATAATACCATTCTCCATATTTATGCTCATACAACATACTTTGAACTTCATTGGAGCACCCAAAGATTTGCATATTGGCTTCAATGGAATAATATAAAATTTAGTGCTTCGGAAAAATGATTGACCTAGATCTTGTGGACAAAAGTATGCATATGTAGACAGATCATTGATCGGATGTCAGATGGCCAAGATGTCACCTTTTAAGAATCAACGGCTGAGATTAATCAAACAGAAAATTTTTTCCTTTAGTGGGCTTGGCTCCATGTTGGCTGGGCTTGGTTCTTTGTCGGCTGGGTCCACTTTTTCTTTGGCTCTCTATATATTTTTTTTACTGCCTGATGTTGGGTCAGATTGGCCCGAACTTAAGCCCAGAAGACAACCCTACCATGTGTCACATTGAGTCTAGGAAGCACGAACACATAAAATAGGGTTCCGTATCCGTATCCCGGACGTATCGGACACGGATACGCCTCCGATACGTCCGGGATACGTTAAATACGTATCCATTTTTTTTTTTTTTTTTAATGTCGGACACGTGTGGGATATGTGCGGGACACGCACGGGACACGCACGTATCCCACACGGGACACGTTTTTAAGTGTTTTAAAACGCTGGGTCGAAGGAAAGAAAGGAAAAAAAGAAAAAACGAAGACCTAGGCTCTGCTGGGAGAGAGAGGAAGAAGAAAAAGAAGAAGAAGAGAGGGAAGGGGAAGCCGTCGCCTACGCCTCGCCTCGTCGTCGCCATCGCCGTGCTGCTGCCGTCGCCCTGCTACTATTGTCGTCGTGCTGCTGTGGCCATGAGTGCTGTGGCTGGGAGAGAAAGGAAAAAAAAGAAGAAGAAGAAGAGAGGGGAAGGGAAAGCCGTCGCCTCCGCCTCCGCCTCGCCTGGTCGTCGCCGTTGCCCTGCTGCTGCCGTCGCCCTACTGCTACTGCTGCTACCCAAATCGAGCCACTGCTGCTGCTGCTACCCAAATCGCCTCACCTTCAGGTTCTTTTCTCTTCTTTCTTTCCTTTTGTTTCTTTCTTTCTCTTCATCTGTTTTGTTGATTTTTGTTGGGGTTGATGGTATTCTGCTACCCAAATGTAGGGTTTTTTTTTCTTCCCCCTTCAATCATTTGGATTTTTAGGGTTTTTTTTTTTTTTTTTTTTTTTTTTGTTGGTTGTGGCTGTGTATTGTATGCTAGCTCCAAGACTATTATATGTTGCTGCTGTTGCTTCTTTTTTGGATATATGCTTCCCCCTTAAATCATTTGGATTTTAGGTTTTATTTTTTTATTTTTTGGTTGATCTTTTGTCTTTGCTTTCATTGGCTGTGGCTGCTGCTTTTTGTTTTTTTTTTTTTTTTGTTTGTTGCTTCTGTTGTGGTTGTGGCTGTGGCTGTGTCTTTGCTATTTTTGTTTTTGTTGGCTATGGCTATGGCTGTGTATTGTATCCTAGGTCCAAGACTAATATATGCTGCTTCTGCTGTTGCTTCCCCCTTAAATCATTTGGATATATGCTGCTACTGCTGCTTCTTTTCTTCCATTTTTTCTTGATGCTATGATGCTGCTGCTGTTTTTTTTTTTTTTATGCTATATTGCTGCTGCTGTTTCTTTTTTTTTTCTTTTTTTCTTAATGCCATGATTTTAGGTGGCCTAATGGGGCCAATTTTTTGGTGTTTCCAGAAGTTTACTGTAATGGCTTCTAGTACTGGTGGTAGTGCTAGTGCGTCTTCTCCAGCTATTGAATTAGAAGACGCTCACAACCCTCTTTGGAGGTATGTGACAAAACAGCAAAAACTTGGTGAAGGAGGGGGAAATGTGTCATGGCAATGCAATTTTTGCCATCAAACCAAGAAAAGCTCATACACAAGGGTGAGGGCTCATTTGATACATGAGCCCGGTCATGCTGTTGCATTCTGTCCAAAAGTTAAGAGCAGTGATATTACGGAGATGAAAAAGTTAGAGGACGAATGCAATGAGAGATTGAGGAAAAATGCACCCAAGAAAGTACCATTGCCAACTTCTAGTGTGGATTATGAATCCAAAAAGAGGAAGGTGAGTGGAAGTGGAAGTTGGAGTACAAGTGACACTAATACGGCTATTGGGAACTCATTTAACTTGAAGTTGCGTGACCAAATGGATGCGGAGATTGCTAGGATGTTTTATGCATCGGGCTTACCATTTCATCTAGCAAGGAGCCCTTATTATGTGAGTTGTATCCAATTTACCGCAAACAATGCTCTTGCGGGCTATGTGCCACCGGGGTATAATAAGCTAAGGACAAGTCTACTCCAACAAGAAAGGGCTCATGTTGATAGATTGCTACAACCAATTAAAGGCACATGGAAAGAAAAGGGTGTAAGCATTGTGAGTGATGGATGGAGTGTGACTCACAAAGGAGGCCCTTGATTAATTTTATGGCGGTGACGGAAAGTGGGCCTATGTTCCTTAAAGCAGTGGATTGTACCGGTGAAATTAAAGATAAGTACTTCATTTATGGGCTGTTGAAAGAAGTGATAGAAGAGGTTGGTCCCCAAAATGTGATTCAAGTGATAACTGATAATGCTAAGAATTGTGCGGGTGCAGGGCATCTCATTGAAGCACAATTTGAAAATATTGTTTGGACACCATGTGTGGTTCATACACTCAACCTTGCCTTGCAAAACATTTGTATGGCAAAGAATATTGAAAACAATGTACTAACATATGAAGAGTGTCGTTGGATCACGGACTTGGCCGAGGATGTTGTTTTTGTTAAGAACTTTATCATGAATCACTCCATGAGATTGGCTATTTTTAATGAATTTGTCCCTTTGAAGTTGCTTTCGGTTGCAAGTACACGTTTTGCTTCGGTCCTTGTTATGCTTAAGAGATTCAAGCTCATAAAAGGTAGTCTTCAAGCTATGGTTATTAGTGAAAGGTGGAATTTCTACAGAGAGGATGATAAGGAGAGAGCCAAGGCTGCGAAAGAGTTTGTTAGATGACCTTTGGTGGGACAAAATGACTTACATACTTTCTTTTACGGCTCCTATATATGATATGCTAAGGGTTTGTGACACGGATAGGCCTTGTCTTCACTTGGTGTATGACATGTGGGATACCATGATAGAAAAAGTGAAGGGTGCAATATATAGGCATGAAGGAAAGAGACTTGATGAGGCATCTACCTTTTATGAAGTGGTGCATAAAATTCTTGTGGATCGTTGGAACAAGAACAACACTCCTCTCCATTGCTTAGCTCATTCACTAAATCCAAGGTGACTTCTAGTCTTGAACTTTTTTTTCTCCCTCTTAGTCTTAAACTCTTTTTTTTTCTCCTTATTAGTCTTGACTTCTAGTCTTGAACTTATCCTTAATTCTTTTTTTTTCCTATTCAAGGTACTATAGCGAGCATTGGCTTCATGAGGATCCTAGTCGAGTTCCTCCACATAGAGATATGGAGGTTGCTAGAGAAAGAATGAAAATCCTTAAAAAATATTTTCCTAATTTGGAGGAGCACAAAATGGTAATCACACAATTTGCTGATTTCTCTAGCAAGTCAGGAGATTTTGCGGATATTGATTCCATTCGTGATCGCTATGACATGGATCCTAAAAGGTGGTGGGTCACCTATGGTGCATGTGCACCTTTGCTTCAAACTCTAGCTTTCAAGCTACTCATGCAACCTTCCTCGTCGTCATGTGCAGAGAGGAATTGGAGTACTTATTCCTTTGTGCACTCGGTGAGAAGGAATAAGATGACACCAAAACGTGCTGAAGACTTGGTTTTCATTCATAGCAATCTTCGCCTTCTTTCAAGAAGAACTCCACAATATATGAAAGGAGAAACAAAGATGTGGGATATTGCTGGAGATGCTTTTGATTCATTTGAGGATGCCGGAGAGCTTGAGATTGCACAACTCTCCCTTGATGAACCAGAATTGGAGGCCGTGTTCTTTCGTGAAGATGGTGATGGTGGTGGAGGTGATGGTGGTGGACCTGGTGGTCAAGCAATTGAAGTTTAAGTAGATTTACTGTCTATTTGTTTGGGTTGTATGTTTATGTTTCTGTAGTAATTGGTGAAACTTGGATTTTGAACTTGGAAGTATTGAATGTAATGTTTGATGATGATTGATGATGATGAAATCAATGAAAGTGCATATTTTATGGCTATTTTGATTGAAATAATGTTAGTTTTTTTATTACAAAGTCATATAAAAAATATTAAAAAAAAAAAATTAAATGTATCCCCGGCGTATCGTATCCTACTTTTTTGAGAAATGACGTATTGGCGTATCTGTAGAAGATAACAAGGCTGTATGCTAACAAGCCTTAGGCCCAGCCCAACAGAGGCCCATTACAGCCTATCTCACGTAGGATTTAGTCAAATCCCTGTAAAGCTGATTTATCTCTTTCTGTTTTCCTTGTATAGACTAGGATTGATTTAGATTGATTCCTTCCATTCTTTCATTGATTCTAATTTGTAATCTTCACATACTTAGTGCCTTGATTAAAGGTAACAATTGATTATAAAAACAGATCAGTCGATGATCCATTGATCATTGAGTTTTCTCACCAATATTGTCTTGTTCTTCTTCCTCTCATCTCATCACAGACTATTTCATGGTATCACAGACTATTACCATTGATCTTCTTCTTCTCTCATTGATCCTGGCTTGGATCTTCTTTCTGGATTGAAAATCTTCTCTCTAATAGTGCCTGATCATCTCAGATCAGAAGTGGCCCACCAGCGATCATCATCAACATAGCAGCGGAAGCAGCCCATATGGATCGTCTGGTTCTCCTCTGATTTATGAACATTTTTTCAAGATTTTTGGATCATCAGAGGTAGGATATCCACCTGATTTTGTGATATTTCAGTTTTGTGCTACAATTTTCATCACAGCCGTCCAAATTTGTGGATTTTGATCCGTTTTGAGTAAGACTTTGGCCTGGAGTTGCGAAAATACTTTGTCCTTCCATCCCCAACCTCAGATCTGGTCACTGATCCTCTAATGGACCTCACGTGGAGATCGATCCACTGACAAAGTTGTCGTCTGACGTCGCTGCCTCACAGTTTAATACTGTGCACTACCGACGATCATCAAGAAGCCTCCATCCCTACATACAGGAATGGTCGACTGGGTTTTCTGGGAATTATGGTGATTTTTCTGGATTTTTTCCATCACCTTTGAGGTAGTTTCGAACCTCTTCCTCATCTGACGATTTTCTCAGAAGGATTTCATCACCACCGTCCAGATTTGTGGATCTTTTTCCAAATCTCATCAGATTTGGACTCAAGGAAGTCAATTTGATCCACTTTATAGAGATCAAACCTGATCTGTGATTAGACAACCCTGTGGGGCCCACGCACAGATCCAGGTCCAAATTTCCAGTTCGTCTGGCTCTGTCTGGGATAAAATTGCACTGTTTTGTGTGATTTTTGCTGCTGGATTCTTCATCTGCTGCTGCTGCCACCTCTATTGCTGGTTATCAAGTTAACTGTGGACTGTTTTAAACCTTCTTGTGCTTCTACTGGCTGTTCTCTTCCTTTCCCATTGTTGATTGGTTGTGCTGCTGCTCTTTGTTGACCTTCTTCTTTCATTTTCTGTAATGGATAAATATGATGTTATCCCAATCAAATTTAACGAGCAGAATTATATGTCCTGGTCATTCCACTTGAGGAACTTTGTTGAAGGACAGGGACTTTTTGGTTATCTTGACGGATCAATAACGAAGCCTCATATTACAAGTAATGCCGACTCAAAAAGTCTCGCAACCTGGTCCAAAGAAAATGCGAAAGTAGTCACTTGGATCCTTAACTCTATTGATCCCTCTCTTACTGTGGCTCTTCAAGCCTACACCACAGCAGCTGATATGTGGGCTCATCTGAAGAAAATCTATCATCAAACCAATAAAGCCCGGAAATTTCATCTCGATAGTGAAATTGCCAAATATAGTCAAGGGGATAAAACTGTGCAGGAATACTTTAATGGCTTCCTCACCTTGTGGACTGAAAGGGATTCCATGCTAATCCAAACAGTCTCTTCTGGATTTCTATCTGAGGCACTCCAATTACAAGAAGAAACTCATATCAGCCAGTTTCTTATGAATCTACGACCTGAATTTGAATCTATTCGTTCTGTGCTCATGAACAGGGAGAATACTGCCAATCTTGATACTTGCTTCTAAGAAGTCCTTCGCGAAGAACTTCGTCTCACTTCACAGCGCACTATTCTGGAAGCACCCGAAGCTCCCAAAGCCTTCATTGCGCCTCTTCCTGTTGACTCGGCTCTTTTGGCAACTCCAAAGCTTACTCAATGTTATGAATGCAAAGGCTTCGGACATATTGCCAAAAATTGTCGCAAGAAACTAGTTTGCAAATATTGCAAACGGACCGGTCATGTGATTGATGATTGTCGCAGCCTACAGCGACGGAATGAGACACAGCCTAAGAAGCCTCCCTCCAATATGCCAAGACAAAATGTTCCTTCCGCATTTCAGGCTCAAGCCCTCGTATCAGATACAGGCAGCACTTCCTCCGGGGCTATATCCATGACTCCTGCTCAGATTCAAGAATTGATCCAGAGCACAGTCACCTCTGCATATGCGTCTATGGGCTTCTCTGGTGGTCGGTATCAACCTTATTCTCATATAGCATCTCCTGCCTTGATAATAAAATGATGTCTTCTTTATCTCAATCAAAATGTGAAACTTGTTTAAGTAAGAGTCATATTTTGCCTTTCTCTGTTCATAATTCTCGTGCATTAGAATCTTTTGACATAATTCACACTGATGTTTGGGGCATTGCTCCTACCTTGAGTAGGGCAAGATTCAAGTACTATGTGACATTTATTGATGATCATTCCCGTTATACTTGGATTTACTTTATGCGTTTCAAATCTGAAGTGTTTTCTATTTTTCAAAAATTCTATAACATGATCCACACCCAATTTAAGAAAGATATCAAGATCCTTAGATCAGATTCCGGAGGAGAATACATGTCTCATGAATTCTCTGCTTTCCTTTCTGATAAAGGCCTTATTCATCAAAAATCTTGTCCGCACACTCCTCAGCAGAATGGAATTGCGGAAAGAAAGAACAGACATATTCTTGAAACTGTTCGCACCCTTTTACTTGCGTCCTTAGTTCCTCCAGAATTCTGGTGTGATGCTGCACAGACTGCGGTATATCTGATCAATCGTCTTCCTAGTACTGTTCTAGGCAAGACTACTCCTTACGGAGTTCTCTTTGACCATCCTCCTTCATACTCTCACTTACGTGTATTTGGTTGCTTGTGTTTTGTTCATCTTCCCCCGACTGAACGCACTAAGCTATCTCCACAGGCTGCCAAATGCATCTTTCTTGGCTACAGTTCTGAACACAAAGGGTTCTTGTGTTATGACCGGTTTGAGAAACGCATGCGAATCTCTCGCAATGTGATCTTCCTGGAACAAATTCCTTTCTTCTCATTAAGATTAGATCATCATCCTATTGCTGTGTCTTATTTACCACAATTCCCGGAGTCTGCTTCTCCATCACCTGCTCTCAAGGTCTATGTTCGGCGTAACAAGGTTCCTAATATGGTGCCTCCCTCTCCTGATCATCCCCCAGTGCCGCCTACTGCTTCTACAGGTAACCATGCTTCTTCTGATAATATCATCTCTCTTCGACGATCTAATCGTCTTTCCATTGCCCCTAACCGTTATGGCTTTCCTGCTCTCTTTTCCTCTTTAGATAGTGCTCCTATACCCACCTCATATTCACAGGCCTCGAAGATTGCTTACTGGCAGGATGCTATGAATGAGGAACTGCTTGCTCTCGAAGCTAATCAGACATGGGACTTGGTACAGGCTCCTGACGGAGCCTCTGTGATTGGCAGTAAATGGATCTTCTCCATCAAAGTTCATTCCGATGGGAGTCTTGATCGCTACAAAGCCCGATTAGTTGCGCAGGGATATAAACAGGAGTATGGAATCGACTATGAGGAGACATTTGCACCAGTGGCTAAAATGACCACAGTTCGTACTCTCCTCTGTGTCGCTGCAGCCTGCAACTGGCCTCTGTGGCAAATGGATGTCAAAAATGCATTTCTTCATGGAGATTTGCAAGAGACTGTGTACTTAAAGCCTCCTCCAGGATATGCCTGTCCTCCTAATCATGTTTGTAAGTTGTGGAAATCGTTGTATGGACTGAAGCAGGCTCCCAGGGCTTGGTTCGACAAATTCTGGACTGCAATTCTTCAAGCTGGATTTCGTCAAAGTCATTCGGATAGCTCACTATTTCTCAGATGGACAACGACGGGATACACCTTCCTTTTAGTCTATGTTGATAATATGATTATCAGTGGCAATGATAGTGCTAGCATTACGGATCTCAAACATCATCTCACTCGCCACTTCAGAATGAAAGATCTTGGTCCTCTCACCTACTTTCTGGGGCTGGAGTTCTTGCATAGCAAATCTGGCATTCGGTTTCATCAGCGGAAATATGCTACCGATTTGATCACTTCGGCTAGACTTGATGATGCTCACACTTTTGATATACCTATGGAGTTGAACAGCAAGATCAGTGCAGATGATGGCCCGCCCCTGGATGATCCCTCTGTTTTTCGGCGGATAGTTGGTAGTTTGCTCTACTTAACTATGACTCGACCGGATATTTTTCATGCCGTTCATACGGTTAGCCAGTTTGTGAGCAATCCTCACAAACCTCACATTGTTGTTGCCTTGCGCATACTCCGTTATGTAAAAGGCACCCTTAATCATGGTCTCTTTTACTCTTCGGGCGCTTCTCTACAATTATCAGCTTATGCGGATGCTGACTGGGCTGGTTGCCCCGATTCTCGGCGATCTACCACTGGCTGGTGTATGTTTCTTGGGGACTCTCTGATTTCGTGGAAGTGCAAGAAGCAAACCACCGTTTCAAAGTCTTCTGCTGAGGCTGAATATCGGGCGATGTCGTCTGCTAGTGCTGAAATTATCTGGCTCCGCCGTCTTCTCTGTGAATTTAGTGTCAGTATTGATAGTTCTACACCTCTTCATGGGGATAACACAAGTGCTACCCGAATTGCAAACAATCCGGTCTTTCATAAAAGAACGAAGCACATTGAGATCGATTGTCACTTCATTCGTCAGCATGTTGTTACAGAGAAGATCACTCTGCCTCATGTCTCTACTCTAAACCAGTTGGCGGATATCTTCACAAAAGCTCTCCCCAAAACGCGTCATCATGATCTCACTAACAAATTGATGTTTTCTGCCTTACCACATCAATTTGAGGGGGAGTGTAGAAGATAACAAGGCTGTATGCTAACATGCCTTAGGCCCAGCCCAACAGAGGCCCATTACAGCCTATCTCACGTAGGATTTAGTCAAATCCCTGTAAAGCTGATTTATCTCTTTCTGTTTTCCTTGTATAGACTAGGATTGATTTAGATTGATTCCTTCCATTCTTTCATTGATTCTAATTTGTAATCTTCACATACTTAGTGCCTTGATTAAAGGTAACAATTGATTATAAAAACAGATCAGTCGATGATCCATTGATCATTGAGTTTTCTCGCCAATATTGTCTTGTTCTTCTTCCTCTCATCTCATCACAGACTATTTCAGTATCCGACACGTATCGTATCCGTGTCCGTGCTTCATAGCATTGAGTGTGTGTGACATGTGGGGTGGGTCTCCTTGGAGTTGAAATAGCGAAGAAAAGAAAGGGGTTTTCACCCTTTTTTGTTGTTGCTTGATTTCGAAAGAAGCAGAGAAGGTGAGAGGAGGGTGTGCGGTTTCGCTGCAACGAAAGAAGAATAAGGCAATGGTTCCAGGCGACAACAATGCCAACGATGGAGTAGCTAGGAGATTGCAAAGGCTCTGGCGATTGAGGAGGAGGAGCGACCTGCGAAGATGAAGGGGAACCTCAGCGACTTCGACGATTGGCAGTTGATCGACGATGGCGCTGGAGCAGGCGATCCCTGATGGCACTTCAGGTATGTACTGCTTCTACTACTTGACCTTCTTCTGTTTGTTTCTCCTTCTCCTCTATTTTGCTTTTTTTTTTTTTATCTGGGTTTGGGTGATGGAGGCTGTAGGTTTTGGGCTTTGGGGATTAGGGATCACGGGTTACTTCAAATCGGCGATCAAGACAGATAGCGATCTAAGATTGAATCTTCGCTCTCATACCAATTAATGCAGCATGGGGAAGAGGAGAGTGGCCAATGGGCTAAACTCCAAGCCAATGGCTTAGGGATAGGGATCCATGGGATCCAAAACGTCCTGGTCTCACACCAAGGGAAAATTTTATTAATCAATGCATACTGAATAAGAGGAATTACAATCCTTTATATAAGATTCATACTATAACCTGTTCTTGGAAACAAATCAAATTAAAATAAACACTAAATCACATAAGATAATCTTTTTAATTAATCTAACAACTACTCTAAAATTCAGCTAATTCTAAAAATAGGAAAAGTCTTGCTCGATCTGAAGATTCTCTTTATGGGCTGTAATATCTTGAATTACCTGGGCCTAGGATTAGTCTGGCCCAGGTAGTACCTTAGTTGTTTCCTTATTATGAATTAAGAAGTATTACCTATTATGGAATTGGAAAGTGTCTCACGTTTTTGGGACTGGAGTTGTATAACAACTCTAACAAAGGAAATAAGAGAAGGAGTAGAATTAGGAAGCTTATACACCCCCATACTTATATATACATAAGTAAACCAATGACAGTATTATGGTATTCTATCCTTTAGAGAGAATTCTGAGAGAGAGAGAGTCTTGTGGCTGTCTATTAGGAGAAGGGGAAGGCTACTGATGTCCTATTCGCGTCCGCATATGGCAAAGGCGACAATCGTTTACCAAAGGTGAGTGGATCTTCCTAAATATTAAGATGTTTGAATCAGGAGACTGATGATGGTGTATGATCCTATTGAATTGGAATTAGTGCAGTTCCAGTAATAGTTCCTGTGTTTATGGTTACTCAGAAATTCTTTTGTGCATTATACAGAAACCAGAGGGTTGTCGTCAATAAGACAGATTGACCTTAAGAGGTTGTGGGACCACATGGCCCATCGGATGGGAGATCTGATCCAAGGATCTATCAAGGGGGCCGTGGACAACCCTTGGGGTGGAGGACCCATGAGGAGTGGGCTCCATCTGGGCCCTCATCCAATTACCTTGTTAGAAGGGAGGTGGTAGTTACCAGTTTTTGGCTGAATATCGACATGCCTTAGTGGGACCACCTGGCCCACTTGATTAGAGATCAGATCCATCCAATGGATAGAGGACTGGTGGGCGACCATAGACATAATGGACATCTAGGGTGTGGGAACAGTAGGACCCACTATCCAATAGAACTAAAGGAAACCAGGCGTGATTGAAACAGACAGAAGGTCGACAGAGGTACTGGGACCCACTACCTAAGTTGACCAGAAATTAGGACCCCACATCTTGAAGGGGGCCCAGGGACGACCTGGATGGTGGTGGTCCTATGTGGCCTGGGCCCCATTTGCCCAGATATCCGGAAGCTTCAATTTTGTTAACCGTGAGGCTTATTTATGAATTCTATTTGTGTTTGTTGAGATTGTGGGGCCCAATAAGGATGCATGATGATGAATCAAAGCCATTAGAATGAGAGTTTACCCCTGGGTGACCCTAGAGAGTAGACCTGATCTTGGATTAGACCGGTGGGACCCACTGTACTCTATACCAAGATATTTCAGACATGGAATATTTATTTTCAGGTTCTATGTGTAGATGAGGCTTGGATGGAGTCTGTCAAATTGGTCCAGCTCCTGGATTTTGTATGTAATTAAACGTTCCTTTGTACTTAGGTGAATTAAGGTTTTATGTGAATTATGATTAATTATATGGGCTGTTTTATTGGAATTTGGGCATGATTCTGTAATCTTGGGTATTATTCTATTTTTAAGATAGAGTGGGTCACCCCTACACCTAACAATACTAGTTATGACTAGAAGTGGGCAGCGACATGTAAATTGTATAGGGAGGCTGGTCCACACTATTGATTGGTGTAAGTTATGGTTATTTATTTGTATGCTGGTTATGGTAATGTTATGATATGTCTAGAAGGGTAACATGGAAATGAAATATTTTGCTTTGGATCCTAGATATGGGATGTTCGACTTGGGTCCGGATGATTGATGGCCTTTGAATAGGCTGGTCCTAAGTGGACATGAGTGGCCATTATGATGGCTGGTCCTTCGTGGACGTGTCTGATGAGACTGGGTCGGGTGACCAGTATACATGTATATGATGGGCCCTTTGAGGCGTGGTAATGTGCATGGGCACGGATTTGTATGTGGATGTACTTTAATGATATGTGATCTATTGATTCAGATGTGTTGATTATGTAATATTATGTTGTATGTGGCTTGTGTAATTAGGAAAATCCATTCACCAGTAATACTAATGTTGTGTTGCCCCTTTCAAGTAATCATAATACAGGTGGGCCAAAGCGGAATGATGATCGGCACTTGAATTTCAGCATGCGTGGCTGAAGGGAGAGAACGAGAACACTTAAATAATTAATGGATTCATTAGTCATTGTTTAGGAAAATTATCTAATGTTTCAAGCATATTAAGGATTGAGTTAGGATATAATAAGTTTGAATTCTCAGAGATATAATGATATTATAATTGAAATTATATTTGAATTAAATGCCTAATTCCTTGTGAATTTTATTTGATGAATGCATGGTGAATAATGCTATATAATCACGATCCAGATATCCGACAGGGCCCCGGAATTTGGGTCGTGACATGGGCTTTGTAGGCTTGGGCCCAATTGGTTGGCAGACCTTGGACCTGGCCTACATCAATCCCCCCTCTCCTCCTCCTCCTAATGCTTGCCAATTATGTTGCTCAGGACTGCCAGACTGCCTTGTAAACTCCTTTGTGGTACCACTAGAATGCTTACTGGATATGGGATGGAGGATTGGAAGTTTTAGAAATGGACTAGTGATATTCAAAAAATGGTCCCCATCAAATCATCCAAATACTTAATTTTAAAATGCAAGGACTCTTTATCATTGGAAATGTAATTGTGAGAACCAATTGGTTTTTGCAAAGAATGAAGGGTTGATTTGCAAAGTGGATGAGCACTACGACATGGGGATTTCAATGAGATTATTTGAGTTCCGTGGCTTAACACCTTCAACCACTTGAACCACGAGTTCTTGAGTGAATGGAGAACCAATAAAAATTAGGTGTGTGTGGATTTAACCCAACTTGCAATTAGAGAGAATATGTTGCAAGAGCTTCGCGGCCTTTGGAACAATATAGAAATGCATTAGAGATGCCCTTATATCACTTCTTTTTTTTCCCCATAAATTAATAAAAACAACATCCATCAATATCACCTACATTCCGGGAATCAAAGAATGGCCGGAGAGGTAAAACCCCTTCCGAGGAGAATCATTACCTTGAGAGAGAAGTCCGTGTCCCTATTTGTCTCAAATCTTTATGAAGCTATCTCTTCCATAGATCTTGAAGCTATGTTCTTTAGGGCTGGAAAAATCGTGGATTCCTTCATCCCCAAAAATAGAGCCACTAGTAGAGGTAGAGGTTTTGCCTTTGTTAGATTTGGGTCGATGAGAGAGCTGAGCAAGCAATAGAGATGGTTAGAGGCAGATCGTGGGGAGGCAGGATAGTTAATGTACAGATATCCAACCATGGTAACAAGGCGGTGGTTTCTCAGCAGTCGGCCTCTACGATTACCCTTATCTGGGATCCTGGTATGGTTGCCATCTCTGATCCCTGGTTTAAGCATTCTAACCAAGTGATCAACTCACTTTCTAATGGCAGCCCAAAGCCAGAGGGGTGGATCCTTCAAAAAGGTGCATCGCTTGTTGTGGGAGTTGCCCCTTCAGTTATATTTCATGGGAAGAAAGCTCTTACCAACGGTCTTGCTGGCTTCTTGGTAACCCCAGAGAAAGTATTGTCTCAAATACTCCCTTGGTTGATAGCTAGGTGGGGAAAGTTGTCGAAAAAGATTAAGATGTTGGACTCCTCCGTGGTATAGTTGCAGTTTTGCATCTGGAGAAGCGGTCAGTCGGTTCCTCGTGTGTGCAGATGGTGGGAAAGATTCTACCTTCCTTGCTATAGAGATGGATTGAAGTCATCGATAGACAACACCCCCCCTCCCCCCCCCCCCCACCCCCCCGGGCAATCTGGTTGAGGTTTACAGGCGTTCCCCTCCATGTGTGGACAGAAGGCATTTTCAGGCTGCTGGGGCATTGTGTGGGCAAAACTTTTGAGGTGGATGGCAAGGCTTTTCAGTAGGAGTTGCTTATCTTTGGTAGAGTGAAGGTCCTGCGCACATAGTTTTCAAAATCGAAATCGTATCGTAAATCGTTCATACCAATGAATCGAATCGAATCGCGAATCGTATCGTGAATCGTAGGATTTTTTATTTTTCTAATTAAAAATTAGAAGAAAAATAAAAAAGTAATTATCCATAACCATCCATTTTTCCATTTATAGTAGTATAAATATAATAACAAGTAAGTCTATCATACAATCATATCAAGAACATTATGACAGATTATTACATTTAGTTGAATAAGTTTAAAGTATCAATATAGATTTTTTATTATCTTTAAATTAGAATATAAAAATAAAATAAAATCCAAACCATCAATCAATCTTACATGGTAGGATATCTCTTAAAGTTAAGAAAGCGTTCATGAAGAAAAAAGAAACCAAATTAGATTAAAAAAAGAAGAAGATATAAACAAGCACCATACGGACAGTCGAATGCTAAGTTAAATGCATGTTTTTTATTCATCTTTAAAACCTTATCAAAGCCGTAAAAAATTCTTACGAGGTTTTGTTAACTACTAAATAACCTTTTAAAAATACAAGCGATAAAAGAAAGAGAGAATAAAGAAAGAAAATGGGTAAAAGATTATTAATATTAGCTTATTGGCTATAGCCATGCTCGCTTAGCCGAATCGCTTGAATCGTAAGATTCAATAAAACGAGTATCGAATCATAGATTCATTTGTAAATGGGATTCATTACATAGAGACGAATCGTTTTCCTTAAGATTTGGGATACGAATTGGGATTCGGGATACGAATCGTAGGATTCTGATAACTATGCTTGCGCATAGTTATCAGAATCCTACGATTCGTATCCTAAATCTTAAAGAAAACGATTCGTATCTATGTTATGAATCCCATTTACAAATGAATCTTAGGATTCAAGTGTGAATCCTACTAATCGATACGCGTTTCATTGAATCTTACGATTCAAGCGATTCGACTAAGCGAGAAGTGCCATAGCCAATAAGCTAATATTAATAATCTTTTACCTTTTTCTTTCTTTATTCTCTCTCTCTCTTTTATCGCTTGAATTTTTAAAAGCTTTTTTAGTAGTTAACAAAACCTCGTAAGAATTTTTACGGTTTTGATAAAGTTTTAAAGATGAATAAAGAACATGCATTTAACTAAAGCATTCGACTGTACTTATGGTGCTTGTTTATAACTTCTTCTTTTTTTAATCTATTTTGGTTTTTTTTTTTTTTTCTTCATGAACACTCTCTTAACTTTAAGATATATCCTACCGTGTAAGATTGATGGTTTGGATTTTATTTTATTTTTATATTTTGATTTAAAGATAATAAAAAAATATGTATTGATACTTTAAGCTTATTTAACTATTTACACATCATTTATTTCATATATATATAATAATATATGTCATGATGTTTTTGATATGATTGTATGATAGACTTACTTGTAGACTTACTTGTTATTATATTTATACTACTATAAATGGAAAAATGGATGGTTATGAATAATTACTTTTTGCTTTTTCTTTTAATTTTTAATTATTTTTCATTTTTATTAGAAAAATAAAAAATCCTACAATTCGCGATTCGATTCGATTCATGGGTATGAACGATTTGCAATACGATTCCGATTTTGAAAACTATGGTCCTGCGCGATGACCTGTGGGATCTGTTGAAAGAAATTACCTTATGGTTGCATGATCTCAAAGTTCCAGTGCAGGTTGAGCAAGATATGGGGGACTGTCTGCAGGAAGGTAGTCCTAATCCTCTTGATTTTAAGCATTTTCATCGCACATATGAGGTTGAGAGATGTGGTTGTTGCGATTCGAATCGGGAATGCTCAAGAGTCACAGGTTGAAGACGATGACGTCACCTCCCGATTTCAAATTTCAAACCCAAATCTGCCATTTTCAAGTCAGACATTTTGGGTTCAGAACGGGACAGTCTCACTAGATCCGTGGACTTAGATGTGGAGGCCCAGTATACATCTTTAGTGGTTGGCCCAACTAGGGACCGCTTATCCATACGATGTCGAAGTGAACCCAGCAGACCTTTCTTGACTCTTTTGAGTAAAATTAGGGGTGAAGGAGTTATAGCGATGAGTAAAGTTAGGGCTTCCATGCCTAGGGCAAGCCCAATCAGGACAGCGTCATTGGCCGGATCTCTCCCTCTCGTCGTCATTCCTGGCCGTCGGGGTTCCTCAATGTAAGTAGAGGTGTTAAGTGTAGAGATGGTGAGTGCAGAAATGTTGAGAAATCCTTGTTTCTTCTGGTTGCTATGAGTCTGGCTGTCATGTGGCGTTAGTGATGGGTGAGTTTGTAGCGGATGTTACCCAACGACACTAGTGGAAGCTTCCAATCCAATGACAGTTGATCCTGCAATTTTGAGAGTTGAGAGTCCAGCTCTACTCTCTAAGTCTGTAGTGGGGAGACATTCACATCGGTCTTGGGATGGCGTTAAGAAAGGCTAGGTCTCACTTAGCAAAGATGCTTTCAAACCAATCTTGTCTGTTTCCCCACACAAAAACAGTTGTAATGTGTCATCCTCCTCTCCTTGTAATGCCGACAGAGTTTCAATATCAACACCTACTAACGATAAAGTTTGTAATATCCAGGTAAGTGGGGGGTGCTTCTTCCAACTCCTGTTTCTACTAGGTGGCTGCCGCAGATGTCACAACCCAAATTCCGAGGCCCTATCGGATTCCAAATCGTGATTCTTTGGCAACATTCATCATAGATTCGTCAAATAACTTCCACAAGGGATTAGGCATTTAGATCAAACTGTAATTTCAATTAACTTATAAAAGTCAAATAACATCAATAATCTTTGAATAAGTAAAATTTCCATGTTCTGACTCAAATCAATGATGTCCTAAAACATTGAATAAAATCTCTTAAACAAGGGCTAATACCTCGACTAACTATTTGAATTTTGCCGCTCTCTCTCTCTCTCTCTCTCTCTCTCTCCAGCCACGCATGCCGAAGTCTTCGAGCTGAACGTCATTCTACTCTGGCCCACCCGCATCGTGATTACCTGAAGGGGGTAACACAATATCAGTAACACTGATGAATGAATTTTCCTAAGTACTCATACACATTATACATAGTATCAATTAACAACGCACAAGTTGAAAATTAACAAGTAAGAACAGTTAAAAATTCATTCAGTTACATGTTCGTGCCCCGTGCACATCACCACGCCACCAAGGCCATAAGCACATATTTGGTTGCCATTTTGGCATCGTCTTATTATCCATGTCCACCAAGGACACCCACACAATCGTCACCATGGCCAAAATCCATCAATCATCCGGACACCAAGTCCAACATCCCATAGCTAGGATCCAGGGTTCAATATGCCATAACCTCATAACAAGCAGAACTCAGTATTATTAACAACTTACACAATCAGTAATGTGGACCCAACCTCTACACAACTCACTGATTGCTGCCCCACTTCTAATCATAATTGGTATTGATTGGTATAGGGGTGGCCACGCTATATTATAAATAGAATATTACACACATTATACCATAATTTCAATAAACAGCCCACTTAATTAATCATAGTCCACATGATTAATTCACATTCTAGATTTACCTAAGCAGGAAGGTTAATTTTTGTAAATATATATATATTTTTTTTGTAGAATTTTTTTGTAAATATATTTTAAGTCAAGGGCTATTCCACTTTTATAATTCCCACCCAGGCCACACATATATAAACAGATCTTAGAACACAACTGTTCCACGCCTGAAACTCTTTGTGGTGAAAATCCAGTGGGTCCCACTTGCCTGACCCAAGATTAGACCTTAAGTTAATGGTCGCCCAAGGGTAAAACCCTTGAACTATTGGATCTGATCCATTATCAGACCACTCTCTATGGCCCACAGATCAAGACAACTTCTTGACAAGTTTCTGCAATGACTCACGTCTGGGATTCTTTGAGTCTATTGGACAGTGGGTCCCACTGGTCCAAAACTCAGATGCCTTGATCCCTATAGTCGCCCGGGGGTCCCACACCTGATGACCAGATCTGATCTCCAATCAGGCGGCCAGGTGGGTCCCATAAGGGCTTGACGACGTGAAGCCACCAATCCTGCAACTGTCACCTCTATTTTGTCAAAGCAATTGGATGAGGCCCTAGATGGGGCCCACTCCTCATGGGTCCAGATCCTCTTGGGTCGACTGTGGGTCCTCCTTTGGATCCCTGGTCCAGATTCTCCATCAAGTGGGTCATCGGGTCCGCAGCCCTCCAATGTCAATATATATTATTGACATCAGTCCCTGTTTCAACAATTTTCATGCTTGCTCAATCTATTCTCCAGAATATGCACTCCATACTATTTGTATAATTCCAACAACCATTCATATATGATTCCTGGACTCAAAACAGATTTTTATACCTATCCCATGGTTACATAAAAATCTCTGTACACTTAAACAGTACAGAATAATTGAATCACAATCCATAGTCAACTATCTTGATCAATCCACTAGTTATTTAGGAAGATCCACTCACCTCCGATATGCGATCATTGCGCTCACGATGTGAGGGCGCAAGTAGGACATATGCTGATCGTCCTCTACTGATTGCCTTCTCCTCCCCCTGAATTTCCAGCCACCAAGCTCTCTCTCTCAGATTTCTTTCTCTCAAAAAGGAGTAAAGAATTGAATACTAAACATAAGGGTCGTTGGTTTATTTATGTACTCTAGAATCATAATTCATTCTAAACAGCTCTTTGAATCCTATGCAAACTGCACATATAGTCCTACTAATATAGGACACGCGGGACTCTCAATTGGTGTTGAGATACAACTCCTAAATCATCCTAATACCAAACTCATGTGGGACTCTTCCAATAAAATAAACAATATCCGAGGGTCCCACCAGGGCCATACTAATAATGCTAATCCTAGGGCCCACGTGACTTAGGATATTAAATACTCGGGAAATTTGGCCCTCCAAATTTAAAACATACCTGTAGCGAAAAGGTGAGGGCACTTCTTTCAGACCTCGTCCTTGATCTCCCAAGTAGCTTCCTTTTGATCGTGATGCTTCCAGAGCAACTTGACTAGTCGGACTGTTCGCCTCCGCATCACCCTTTCTTTAGCGTCTAAAATTGCAACAGGTCTCTCTCCTCATGGGTTAAATCTGGCTGTAAGTCCATTGGCTCGAGATCTAACACATGAGACGGGTCTGGCTCGTACTTCTTCAACATTGATACATGAAACACCTTATGGGCTCCAGCTAACTGTGGTGGTAGTTCCAATTCGTAAGCGTTCCCATCGTTCACGCTCCCTGTAATCTTGCATGGCCTAATGTATCGCGGGCTTAGCTTCCACTTTTTGCCGAATCGCATCGCTCCCTTTATTGGTGAAACTTCTAGGAATACCTAATCACCCACCGCAAATTCTAGTTCTCTCTGACGTTTGCCTTCATAACTCTTTTGGTGACTCTGAGCAGTCTTTAATCTGTTCTTGATTTTCTTAATATTCTCTATAGAAGTTTATACCCATTCAAGGCCTAATATCCGTCTATCGCCCACTTCTTCCCAACAAATCGTAGAGCGGTAGCTCCTGCCATACAAGGCCTCAAAAGGAGCCATCTAGATTACTTTCATTAAATCGGTTTTATCAAGTTTGCCTATCTATTTCTTATCCTTGTTCAAGTGCCCAAGTGAGATTATTAGTCAGATGGAGAAATTGCAGTGGGACTTTTTTGGAAAGGGTCTGAGGCTAAAAAGAAAATCCACCTGGTGAGGTGGTCTCTTGTTTGCAAACCTAAAGATCAGGGTGGTCTGGGCATTAGACCGATTAAAGTTATGAATCAAGCACTCTTGGCTAAATGGTTATGGCACCTCGGAGATGATTCCGTTGGTCTTTGGAAGGACATTATTACTTCTAAATAGAGGTGCATGGTGGCTCTGGTCGTCTCTTTGGAATTTGGAAAGGGGATATGTTAGTCTTGGAGCCCTTCAGTAAATCCATTCGTTTCCATGTTGGTACGGATGATACGATCTGGTTTTGGTTGGATACTTGGATTGGGGATTCTTTGCTAGAAACTCAATTTCTGAATTTGTTTCGCTGTGCCCAAAATGGGAGAGCTCTAGTCAGCGAATATATAGAGCATGTTGAAGGAAGGACTATGTGGGGCCCTACCTTTCGAAGAAATTTTTCTGAGAAGGAAGAATGGCAATTTTGCTCGTTGTTGTCCCTTATTGAAGGGGTTTATTTACCGATGGATGGCAGATTGGTAGGGATTCCAGGATTGGCCTTACTCCGCAGATGGGTCTTTATCTATTGCTTCTTTCTATGATGCTTTCAACGGGGATGATTCCATAGCATCTCCTATTTCTATGTTGTGGAAGTTTAAGGCTCCTCCTAGGGTCCTTGCCTTTCCCTGGATAGCTTTGCAAGGAGGTACCTTGACCATGGATAATCTTAGGCGTCGGAAAATGGTAATTGTCAATGCCTGTCCCATGTGCTTGAAGGATGCAGAATCTGTGGACCATCTTTTCTTGAATTGTAGGGTGGCTCAAGGCCTTTGGAATTCTGTCTACAGTTGGTTTGACATGAGTGGAGTTCTTCCAGCCCATCTATCTCAACGCTTTGAGGCATGAAAGTTGGGGGTGGGTTCTAGTAGGGGTCGCAACATGTGGAAGACTTTTTTCCTAGCTACTATTTGGGTAACTTGGCAAGAGCGGAACAATAGATGCTTTTAAGATAAAGCGGGGGGTGAGGATCTTCTTAGGGACAAGATTAAATACAATACTGCTTCTTGGGTCTCTCCTCTACCTTTATTCAAAGGGATCTCTATCTTCGTCATGATGAGAAATTGGAGAGGAGTGGCCTTTTCCTCTCTGGCCTCGACTCCTAGCGTTCAAAGATGGAAACCGCCTCCCCCTCAGGGTTTCAAGTTAAACTTTGATGGTAGTGCCATTGGTAGTCCGGGTCTGGCTCGGTTGGGTGGAATCATTCGTGATAATTTGGGTTCCTCTGTTCTATCCTTTTCAGGGCCCCTTGGGGTTTGCTCCGCCAATGAGGCGGAATTATCGGCAATGAGAACCGGCCTTAGAGAAGCTCTCCATATGAATCTCCAAAATCTTACTGTGGAAAGGGACTCTTCCGGTGCTATCCAATGGGCCAATGCTTCTGCTAAAGCGCCTTGGAAATTGGCAGGTGCCGTGGATGAGCTTTTGGATCTAGCTAGAAGTCTCCAAGTGACCTTTTCTCACATTCTTTGTAGTGCTAATTTTGAAGGTGATCATCTTGCTAAGGAGGGAGCCTATCTTCCTACTCTTTCTGTTAACACATTCCCCATGTAGTATTTTTCCTCTTTTCTTTGGATTGGTGTAGGGGTCCTTTTGTTGTTCTTTGGGGACTTGGCTTCATGCCTTTTGTTACAGACACAGTATACCTCTGCTATACTGTATAGTTTTCTTTATTATTATAGTTAATATAGTTACTTTTTCAAAAAAAAAAAAAAAAAAAAAAAAAGTTTACAGAAACAACAACCAGATACCTCGTCCTAACTTAAGTCTTAGACTTCTGCAAACCAGTTGTGCTGTTTCTGCGTTAGCCCAGTCATAGTGAACTTTACTGAATTTGAGTTCCAACCGAACTAGTGATGCAGATAAATTTCCACGAATTGATAAGGATCAACAAAACCAATGATTGGACACTTGTGATTGAGCCTATCAGACACTGACACACTTGTAAGTGGGCCACCAATTGGGCTGGAAACAGTCCCAATTATTTAATAAAATTCAATGTCAGGCTGGTTTCAGAAGCAGAAAGAGTGCAAGGGATTATTTGTAGATTGCAGGAAAATCCTGCAAACCAAATAGAAAGTTGACAGTTTTGGGGCTTGTTTAAATGGACCAAACACAGCCCATACTCATGAAATATCTATACCCATTGGGTCATCCATGAGGTAGGACATCATGACGGGGTCCCCTTCATCAGATGCTGGGCCATATGGACCCCATTAGTAGAACTGTGCAGAAGATTTTGGACATCCTTGGATACAGCTAACGACATCTTGCAGAAAGATTTCTTTTCTAATTTGTGTTTTCTTTCAATGTTTCTATTTTATGTTCCCCACTTAGGAAAGGAAGTGTTCGCTGGAATTAAGAAATTTAGGAGTTCTAAAGGTAGAAAATATATATATATATATATACAGGGAGGCGGTCCTATAAGGACCATCCTTATGGTTTACGGTGCAGACCGCCTACTGGGGCCCACCATGAGACCCCACTGGTCATGGGACAAGGGGGACTGAAAGATCCAAGTGGGGCTAGCTTACATATCAAATTTGAAGTCAACCTAATATCTCTAACTCCTTCATCCATGGTCCACAAGTTTAATAGCTATATATCAAAGAAGAAAAATCGACCCTCAATCCAACGGTCTAGTTCATCCAAATCCATGCAAATTCATGGGATTCAGTGCCTATAAGGGGGTTATGAATGAGTGGTCAATTTGGATGAGTCATAAGGTGGACCCCAGTGGGCATTTCGAACGGTGCGGACCATAAGGACGGTCCTTACAGAACCGCCTCCCACATATATATATATATATATATATATATATATATATGAGCAAGGCTCTCCTATGCTCAAGCTTAGGATAAGGTAAGCTCAAGTTTGTGGTGGGGCCGCTTAGGTACCCACATGGGGATTGGGCGGGCGGGCGGGCGGGCGGGCGGGGGGGGGGGGGGGGGAGAGATTTCAAGGACTCCTTGGGATCTTCCTCTCTGCAAAAAATCAGCCCCAACCGTAATATCTATCATCTCCATATGAGCCCAAAAGTTTAATGGTTAACAGTCCATTTGGATCGATACATTGTCGATCCAACGGTCCAGTAAATTTGGATCTGACCAAAAGTTGGTGGACATGTGCAATTTAGGAGGGTCATGTGTTTGGTCCATTTGGATGGACCAAAGGTGGGCCCCACAAGCATGAGCTTATGAAATTTAACCTACTTGAGCTTAGGAAAGCCTTCCTCGCTCTTTCTCTCCCTATAGAGAGAGAGAGAGAGAGAGAGAGAGAGAGAGAGAGAGAGAGAATTCTCAAAACTACCTTATCTCAGTAGGGGAGTTTTTGCCCCTATCTAATAGCCAATGATTTGTTAGTATTTTAAGAGAATCTATAATAGATCCACCTTTGTAGGTGAATGTATAGGAGAGAGAATAGGATATGTGTACCATTGATGACATATGCTACACTTTCATTGGCTAAAAAAGGGGCGTTTTTATGTGAAAAATGCCCGGGGAGTTTTGTAGCGTACCTCATATATATATAAAGTGATTGACTGATATAGAACACAAAACCTGGAAGTTTCTTTGAATTCTTTAGTCATTATAATTGTTAGAAGTTTTAGGCACTTTTAGCCTTAGTGGGAAAGTATATTTGTAGTAGGGGTCCTTTGGAAAGTTTTCTTAGGGTTGCCTTTTTTGTTTTGAAGAATTATAAATAGGGTGTAAATGCTGTTAGTCATCAGGCGTGTAACAGTGAATAGTACTCCAATAAAAGCAGCAGTGTGTGCTCTTTGTTTCCTCTCTCTTTTGGTTTTTCGTGCAGTTGAAAAGAGATTGAAAAGGCTCTTTAAAGTCAGTTGGTGTTGATTTAACTAGTTTCTTGTTTGATTTAATTCTGAATTTTCTTTTAATTTACTGCGATTCACTCAAGTTTCTGGATTTCTGGTTTATTTGGGTCCTAACAGTCTGACTGGTTTATTTGGGTCCTAACCAGTCCGACTGCATCACGTCAACTAGACCATCAAAATTACTAAAATCAAACCCAAATTTGGTTCGACTACAAACATAATTGATCAAACCTTACCCTAGATAACCTAGACCTTGATAAATTTGTACTCTGAACTGCAAACTTAATGCAATTCCGCAAAATATCAATTAGGTAAATACCCATAATTTTCAACTCTAATATGTAGTTCGTGTCAGGTAATATTTGTGGTTGATGCGAGTGGGAGCATGGCATTGAACCGCATGCAAAATGCAAAAGGTGCAGCACTGAAATTACTAGCAGAGAGTTACACAAGCAGAGATCAGGTGAGGTTAAAGCATGATCAATCATGCATAATAATTTGCTTCTAAATAATTCTTATTAGCTATTTGATTGTAATGGCTATCATGAAGCAATTGAATTTTCAGTTGTGATGCATAATTTCTTTTTGTTTTTTCCCTTTTTTTAATGTATCATTGAGTGGGGAAAAATCATATCGTTTTCAAGCTATGGGCCCAATTTAAGGTGGCAATAAGGTCCACAATATTAAATTTGACACGGTTGATACTTATGTGCAGAGTGACTTTTAATTTTTGGTATAGATTGAGCAAGCAGCCTAATAGAAGAGATAACAGTTGTAATTATACATGTACTTCATTTTATTATTCATGTGACATCATCCAAGAGAAACTGCTCAATTCAAATGAGGAAATATTACTGTTTTTAAAGTGAATGAAGATGGAATTAGGAACAATACATAAGAGGAAGTCGATTTGTAGCTTCAATAGAAAAATAAATAAATAAATCAATGTTTCACTTGAGATGGTATGGGCATGTACATAGAAGGTGAGGCACAGCTCTTTTTAAGAGTGACATGAAGGGTTTTAAATTCAAAGAACTAGGAGAAGTGGGAGACCAGTAAAGTCCTAGGTGAAGTAGCTACGGAAGACATTAGACTATGGAATGATAGAGTATGGTTTTAAAAAGGGTCAAGTGGATATGCAGAACTCGTAATGGCAGCCCTAAATAGATGGGTTAAGGCGACAAAGCCGGCAGTGTTGTTTATCCTTTGATGGAGATTTGACCAGTTGGTAGGAAAGGAAAAGTACTGTCTGTATAGTACATATGCAAAATGGTTAATGTGGTTGCACCCCCATCCTCTGAAGGGTGTCCTTGAAGGGTCTCATGCTTCGTGAGGTTTGACTCATCATCCTTCCATTATAAAAAATGATATACACACCTCACTCTTCATTTCATATAACAACATTGCTAGCTCTAGTTGTTGATATACATTGTTATGCCATTCACTAATAGCTCGTGCTTTTGGTGTTTCTTGTTATTAACACTAGTTACGGTTAGTGCAATCAATAAAAAATGTGGAAGATGACTACTTGATTCAATCTATCCAGGAACCATCTTTTCCTAATTATTTTGTCTACATATCTGTAGTTGTTCTGCCAAATTCACTCGAATCAGATTGATAGATATATTGTTGGATTATTTCAGCAAGGTCATTTATCATATAACTACAGTGTTAGCAGTAGTTACAATCATTGCCAATAAAAGTATGGAAGACGACTTTTTCATATGACCTATGTGCGACTCATCTTAGTCATCTATACAAATGTGGCACCACTACCGTTTGAAAAACATGTCTCCCTTCTCATTTAGGTGTAACCCATCATCCAACCCGGTCATATATATGTAGGGACTGTGCCAAATCTCACTCAAATTGGATTATGTATACTGCTGGATTATTTCGATAAAGGTCCAGTATCAAAAAAATGTTAGGAACAACAGGTACAAGATGGAAGCGGGTGAAGATTTGGATTTTAAACATGTTTATAGAAGAAAATAATTTCAAAAAACACTACATCACAAGAGATTCAAATTCTTTTAATTGAGGAGTCATAATGAAGATAGCCTTTTGTCCGATAGCTTATCCTAAGAACATTCTTGCTAATATGTGCGGTAAATTTAGCTCTCATGTGGAGGAAGATGAACAAAGCATCTACAACCAGGTTATAATTAGGGGGGAAAAGTTCACCTGTGTCCTGCACACAACACGTCTCCACTGTCCCAGAGGCAGGGCCCACCACTGCACATGCCTGATACGCGGTTAGAATGTGCTCTGCTGTGTGTTTGTGCCCAGAGAGCAGGAGAATATTTTCCATAATTAGGGTGTTTTTTGTACTGTATAAAACATGGTGTCTATTTTTGTGAAGGTACATGTCTATTTATGAGATAAACAGTTGTACGTGCTACTTCTACCAAAATGGTAGTTGAGAATTTATAAAGTGGAAATTAGAAGAAGGGTATGGACAATATCAAGGATGTGCGGTTTCCACACTTGCTGTTGTGTTGAGGTGTTTATGGACAGGACCTTTGAGATTAGATTCCTTCTTCTTGAAGTAATGTTTGAAACTCAAAGGACATACATTCTTTCCCTAAATCAGATCGAAAGATTTTATACAAGAGGAATACTTGTGCCATTCAAATTGTGGCCAACCCATCTTGAACGTATGGAGCATATTGAGTTGATTGTCATTCTGTTAGTCATTTGAGCATATAGATATTTCTCTTCCACATGTACCTTCAAATCTACAAGTTGATGATTTATTTTTAAAAAATCCATGCTTCATTGTTTACTCAAATTGTTGTTAGTCATTCTCCAATATCAATTTGAGGGAGAGTGCAAAAAAAAAAAAAGGAAAAAAGAAAAACGAAAAAGAAAAAGAAAAGGAAAAAAAAAAAAAAGCCATGGAGACACAAGTGAGGAATGCCATGACATAGTGACATGTTCTAGCATACTGTATCACTTATTTTTACAACTTTTATTGTATCAATTGAAGTCTCCTCACAAGGGATGATTTCACAATCCTAAACGGCTGCTGCTTCTTTGACTTTGGGGATCAGAGAGATAATGTGGTATTGAGTTTCTATTCCCCTCAACCTAACCTAAAAAAAAAAAAAAAAACACACCCACCCCCACACAACAAAAACAACAAAAGGTACATATATATAGTAGTTATCCCATGCGCCCGGCATGCATGCTGCGTACTCCTAGTGGGGTCCACCTAGTAGGCCCCCCAATTTACACTGGTCGCACTGGGTTTTGATAGATCCTAATGGACTGGACCGTTGGATCGATTGCGCACCCCATTCGAATGGACTAAACTTGTGGCCCCTGGATGATAGGGTTAAGATGATTGGATGGGGCTGGTTGTTTGCATATGAGGGGCCCAGGCAGAATTTTCGATCCCCCACATCCACCAGGTGGGCCCCACAGCGCAACGCACACAGATAGTATGTGTGTATATGTATATATGGAATTCCCTTTGCCGAGCACCAGTGCTCACAATAAAGTGAGTACTGCGTGCCAAAACAGACCTATTGGGGGATTGTTTGTGTTCCATTTGGTGGTTTGCACTTTGCACCCTAAGACGGTAAGGACCGTCCTCACAGTACCATTACTCATTATATAAAGTTCACACACCCCCACTCAACTGAATAAATTTCACTCAAATAAATTGGATATATATGCTCTGGTTGGTTAATGCACAACATCTCATTATTTACTCATTGGTTGATCCAACAGAGTATCAATCTGATTGTCATGAGATTTAGGCCATTGCCTATTCACTTTTGTTGTTGTCATTGTTGGTGGTGGTGGTGGTGTGCGTGAGTGTGGCTCAGGGAGTGATGGTGGATAAGGATACCTTGAATTAAGCAATGGAAGGCATCACATGGGTCAACTGAATTCACGACCATGAAAAACCCATGCAGTCAATAAGACAGGAACATTTGTCATGAATTCTCTCATAACTATCCTTTGTTTGATCAGTTAAATATCACCAACTCTGTCCTGTGGCCCAGTGAGGACCGCATGCAGAGATGACAGATGCTCAAGGAGCCTGCATCAAAGACTTCACTCTTTTGTGAATACCATGATAAGATGACACGGATGTTTTTTGTTGGATCATGTGGCCTCAATGAGTTATCCTTCTCTCAGCTTGTGCATGCATGATAGTTTTTACAAATGAATTTATGTTTTTTCTTTTCTTTTATCTTTTTTTTTTCATCTGAAACTTATTATATCTATAGAAAGATCAAAGTGCTTCTTCACCAGTTTACCGAATGCTCACTCCTTTAATGGACATAGTTGCACAGCGCTATCCTTGTCATATATACTATTCTAACTAGAGAGAACCTTGAACAGGTTTCAATCATTCCTTTCCGTGGAGACTCTGCAGAAGTTCTTCTACCTCCTTCTAGATCAATTGCAATGGCCAGAAAACGTCTCGAAAGACTCCCATGTGGTGGAGGTTCTCCCTTGGCCCATGGTCTTAGCACGGTACCAGTTGAAACTAATATTATTTATTCTATAGCTGCATTATTTCAGTCATACTAAGGATGGAAGCGGATATTCATTTACTCAATTATCCAAAGTTCTGACCAGAAAATCTTGGGTATGGTTCCTGACTTTGATCCCAATTGAAATCGAGTTGTGTTTGGGCCCACAGTTGCGGACCTATCAGTAATCAGATCAGGTTTGGGTCCATTTGGTCCCAAACTCCATTTACCTGAATGAGTGAATGATTTGCCTTTTTATTGAGCTTGGGCTCTTATTATTGGAAACAAAGATAACGTAGAGATAGCTACAGACCTTATATACCCGACTTCCTTACGTAGCCGACCAATTTACGGGTATGGGCCTTTTATATATCTGGTTCCAAATTCAGGTCCACAGCTAGGGACCTGATGGGTCATCTGTTCAGATCACGAGAACTTAACTGGTCTGAATTCATGTCCATGATGCACCGAACTTAGGCCTACTCATTTAAATCGCTACGCTACATATATGTAGTTCAATATGCATGTTTCAGGCTGTTCGAGTTGGGTTGAATGCTGAGAAAAGTGGAGACGTTGGACGGGTTATGATTGTTGCAATAACTGATGGGAGAGCAAACATTTCTCTGAAACGATCTACTGACCCCGAATCTGCTACTTCAGATGCTCCAAGACCTTCTGCACAAGAATTAAAGGTGACAATGGCATTGCAAGCTACAATTTAAAGAGTTACTGCAAACTGTTTCTCTGAGACAGTGAAGGCCTTTCTTATTTGTTATCAACAATTGACATGTGTGGGGCCCACCTTTTCTTGCTCCTCCGCCAAGCTAGTTTATTGGTGGCTTCTAGGAACTCTGTAGCCACTGGTCCAAATAGGGCCCACCATATGATCAGCTTGTGTGTCACCAGAGGATCATCCACATATGAACTGTTTAGATAGAAACAAATGGTGCAACCTGAAAATTGTATTGGGGTTTATAGGACCAATCTAAGAACTCTAAATCCTAGAGCAGTATATCAGCACACTATTGTTATCTTGTTCATTCTTTCAGCTTGAAAAAGAAAAAGAAAAGAAAAAAAAGAAAGATCCCAATTCCAATAGTAGGATGAAATTATGAACACGCTTATTTTTTGCATGATAGTAGGATGAAATTATGTACGCATATTTTTTTCCTAGTTCTTCATGAATGACTTGGATCATCCAACAAGATGAGTGAGAATCACGCATATCCACTTTTGACCCAATTCAGAGGTGGGCCCTGTTGCTCATGATGAAGTTTTTGTTAGTTTGCATCATAAACAGTCTCAAGGTTTCTTCTTCTACCTGAAAAAAAAAACACAGTATGAGGTTTCTTATTTGGAAACTAATTGCATTCCTTCTACCATATGTCTGCCTCTCAAGGATGAGATTCTTGATGTAGCTGGAAAGATATACAAGGCTGGGATGTCTCTTCTAGTAATTGATACAGAAAACAAGTTCGTATCAACAGGATTCGCCAAAGAGATTGCCAGAGTTGCCCAAGGTAATTTTCTTTAAGCACTTTTATCCCTTAGCTGTTAAAACTGTATCCTAACAACTCAAATTTCTTAAAACTCTTTAACAGGAAAATATTACTACTTGCCGAATGCTTCTGATGCTGTTATTTCTGCGGCAACAAAGGACGCTTTGTCAGCTTTGAAGAGTTCTTGATATTTTAACATGTGATCGGAAAATAATTTTCCATTTCGCAGCATGGGTGTTCTCATGTAAGCAATTTAGCAATGTACAATTATCTGTTCGGATGTTTCCTGAGATGTATAGTCCATTTCAGTACATTATTAGCTTGAATTTGTTCTTTTTCACCGTAGTCTTTTAAGCATTGTCGCAAATATCTTTAACAGGATAATATCAGTGGGAGATAATATCAGGATAATTTCAAGTTTGCTGGTTTTACTCGGATTATATAGGGGGGAAAAGGTTCTCAAGAAACTTGGTCTGACAATAAATTTGTCATAGGCTAATTTTGGTAGATTTCTAAATATTTGGTAATCTGGCTGAATTTAGTGTAACTAAAGACATCAGAAATATGTCAAATATAGTGCTGGAAAATATAAATTTTCAAAAATACTGCAAAAAAATTAGTATGAAAAGCATGTTGCTGAAGAGGATATCTTAATTGGGCTACTAATGGCTGGGGGAGTAATAGCTTAGAAAACCCACTCCTCCCTCTCCCAATCCCACTTTATGCTGGAACCAATTTCATGACCTAATAGGCCTCTGGTCAGGTTGGTATATCGACACTCATGACATCATTGGGGCAGGTCTTGGGCTACCTCAACCAAACTAATTGAGAACCTCATCTATTATGTTATTCCAATCATAAATGCATAATGACAAAGCAACTCAAGTCTGCGTCCCACAGTAAATGGGAGCACAGATAAAATGTTTGATCCTTTGATTCATATCCATTGTCCAGTGGGCTCCATGCTACGATAATTTGGATTGAAAGTGGCACTTTTAGGGCCTGTTTGTTTGCATTCAATACCTAGGAAATGAATATGTAACACTTAAAAATGAGGACAAAAGATGAATATACAAAAATAACCATCAAAGAACATCTCCATTAGCAGATATTTAATTTCAGCTGTCATCGTAGTAATTCAAATCCAAAAAAGTCAAGGTCCCATCTACATCATTTCCTCATATGCTTCTCACCTTATTTCATTCACACGTGACCTCTTTAATAATCCTTTGGAACTCATTTGACAATGAATTACTAAAAATGCAAACGAACATGCCTTTACTGTTAGGATTTTACATGTTATAAGCAACTCAGGTGCATAACTTGATGTCAAAATGATATCATCAGCACTCCATTCGTCTCCCTCGGACCAAACCAATGCAGCCCTTTTCACCCCTAGAACTCGGCACAATAGCAATCTAGGCCGCGATCGAGGTCGTGGTCAAAAGGAGGTCATGGTTATGAGAATTTTAATAATTCGCAAGGCTCGGGGGAAAATACCAACTCTAGTGGCCAAAATTCTGCATGTGGCCCTCCTCGCATCTCGTGTTAAATTTGCAATAGAGTTGGCCATTCTACGTTGGATTGTTATCGTCACATGGATTATATGTATCAAGGGCATCCACGTCAAAGCTTGTTCTATAAATCCTTCAAATCATTTTCATACGGACCAAACCTGGTGTGTGTGTATATATATATAGGGGCCAGCTCTTCTAAGCTGCAGCTTAGCTTATCCTAACCTGAAACAAAGCTGGTCCTACAAAATCAAAGTTGATTATGTTGTTTTTTGCATAATGATCATCTTTAAAATCAAGATAAATCCAATCAGAACTGGTTTTTCAGTTTCATCATGCAAAAAACAGATATAATTAAATTTGATTCATAGAACCAGCACCATTCCAGCTTAGGATAAACTAAGCTATAGCTTAGGAGAGCCCTGCTCATATATATATATATATATATATATATATATAAGTCTATATAGCACGATTTGGTTGCCCGAATTCCAGCCCATCCTACCTGGATTCCAGCTGGACGATGAGTTGGACCTGAAGCCCGCCAGAAGTTTTCAAGCCCGCCATATGTTTTGAATGTTTTCGTTCTTGAGAAGAAAAATATAATGCCCCAGACACCATCGCTCCTCTCTCTCTCTCCATCGCAGCACCTCGCTCCCCACGTCTCTGCCTCCACATTGCAACGCCTCCGTCCCCATGGTTCCACCTCCACATCCCACATCTCTCTCTCTCCCCATCGCAGATTTGGCACCCCCACATCGCACATCTCTCTCTCCCCATCGCAGCGCCTCCCTCCCCATCGCAGATTTGGTACCCCCATCGCGAGTGAGAGAAGAACAGACGATCCAATCGTCAAGACCATGTATGCTCTTCTTCTCAAAATTTGTGATTCGAGTCTGATACAGTCCCCCATCGCTTGTACAGTCCTCAATATGTGTCTTGTGATTCCGTGACAAGATCAGGACTCTTCAACAGAAAGAGGGGAGGACTGGATCTGGACTCTTCAGCAAAAAGAAATGTAACATACAAATTTGCCTTTACTTAACGAAGAGGGGAAATTGTTGGTGTCTGAAAAACTCATTGCTTGGAGCCTAATACAGTCCCCTATCGCTTGGAGTCTGATACATGCTTCACACATTTACAGATCCAAAGCATTCATCAGTTGGGGCCTGCCGTGATAGCCATTTTTATTGTTGCTAAAAATTGTCGATCTGAACTACTGTTCCTACCATAGATGCACCATATGCAAGATGATGATAATGCAAACTAGTTTGATACTTATTAATCTTTCTGTTTTAACTGCTTAATTCATCTTTGTGGGATTTAATAGATTTTTTTCATTTTAAAAAAAATGTAAATGGTGACAAATGGTAATGGTTTCAGCCGAAACTCTAGTCCAAACATGTAAATTATTTTAAGCCTTTTAACTTCATCAGCAGAGCATTATCTGATATTCTGAATAAGCTCTGTCACAGGGATTTCAACAAATTAAAATTTACTACAAAATGGACTTCAAATGACCATAGAACTGGGGCAAAACACACTATTTTCTGCACAGGAGAACTACATTATATCCCACGAAACATAGCAAAGAAAAGTTTCTTAAGTAGAATGATAATCACAATTGTACAATGAACCAAGATCTAAATTTTCTGCAAGTTGAATCCCGATGATTGAGAGCATTAGTTCTAATTTATAATGCCAAACATGGGGGCAAAAAAATGTTCTGTTATATGAGGTTTATGAGTTCAACTACTCAATTACATAAGGCATATGCACACACGAATCTCATATAATCAGATACATGCGTGGCATCATGTACGCACAGAAATCTCACACAAATGATTTGTGTGTGTACAAACAGAATTCTATGCTATGCCCAATCCTACAAACAAAATCAGATGATTAAGAATGTCAAATCCTGATTTTTGCACTGTGGTCTAACATGAATGGGTGTATTCGATCAGGACTTAAGATCGGTGTTCGTCTATGCTATGTGACGAGTAAATGTTGCAACAAGTTTTTCTCAGCTTTAGTGGGTATGACCATATGAGCTGTTTGTGTGTTCAACAATGCAAGAAGTCAACTCATCCACCACCACCATATGAGAAACTTGTCCTTTGATGCAAGATGTAGAGTGGAAACTATCAATCATGTATGGATTTTTTTTTTTTTTTTTTGAAACTATCAAATACATAGAGATCAATATAGATATGTGTAGAAATGGACAGAGTTGTAAATCAGGCTTGAAGTACTCTTTTTTTTTTTTTTTTTTTTAAGAACTTGAAGTAAATGGCTTCATATTCCTCTACTGGAAATTCCAATTGGCCTCAACGTATATATCGATGTGGTGTTAGCAAATGTGTGGTCAATGTTTCACGATCAACGAATAATTATGATAGACGGTATTATTCCTGTCCATGACCATTGGTAAGAATGCAATATACTTGGGCTTTTTTCTTTTTTTTCTTTTTTTCTTTTTTTGCATATAGACAAATATGTACCAACTAACGATATATATTTGCCATTATCTGCGAGAGGAAAAAACAGGAATGCAACAACTTCATTGGTTGGTGTGATGAATATGTGAGATCAATGGTCAATCACCCATACCCTTGCCAGAGTACTCCACACCATGCCCCTCCGAAGCTGAGAGTCGTGTGGCAAATGTTACAAGATTGGAGAAGCTTGAACAAATCTGTCGAGTCTTCACGGTTGTTCTGATTGTTTACGGTGTCCTACTTATGGTATTATTGTGTCGAATGTAGCATCCATCATGTACTTTCCTGATTGGAAGCTACTATTATGTAAGCGGTTGGCTGATAAGGGATAGGTGAAATGATAGAGTGATTTTGGTTGGGTTTTTTTTTTTTTTTTTTTTTTCTCACTTTGATTAATGGAAGCTGCTATTGTATGAACCAATTGTGTTTGGGGTGAATGAATGAATCACTTATTTTTGTATCTAATTATATAGGAATAGAATGAATGAATGAATCATTTATTTTGTATTTGGGGTGGTGGACCATTTGGAATTGGATTATAGAAACTGAATGGGATTTCCTTGCTTGCTTTTGGAGATCAGGAGATGATTGAGCACTCTTACTCTGCTACAATCTGTGGGTTCCTGTATATTTCATTTTGTCGTCTCAACTTTTGAGCGCCTGAAAGAGTCTTTTTTGGCATATTGAACCTTATGAGATTTTGTCTAAAGAGGCCCAAGAGGCAGGTATTCTCGGCGATTCAATTTGAAGAGAAAACTAAAAATAGAAAGAGTAGAAAGTGATTGAAACTCCTGGAATGGTGTATGTACATTGAGAAATATTGGGTCATTGGAAACAATGCAGTTTTGTTGATGATTTCTACCATTGTATTCAGATTTTTGTGTGGCTTCTTCTCACTGTTTTACTCCACCTTTCTAAAATGTATTTCCCTGATTTATAATAAACCTTCTTCTTCAAATAAACAACGATTATAAGCTTGTAGAAAATGCCTCTAAACTCAAACAACCGGCAAGTACAATTAGCTTCTCTTGTTATCTCATTAAAATAAACGTGGAAAGTAAAAGGTCGGATATTGTTTTCTCCTACTATCTTATCTACCTCTACATCAAATTCTGAAAAGTCAGGTCCTACCTTAATCGAAGAAATATTGCAACAGATCTTACCGGCTATTTCATTCTGAAACTCCTTAAATTTAGTAAGAGTATACGCTTCTTGAAATTGCCTCTCAAACTCGTAAGGGGTCACACATGGAATGTATACATTGAAACAACGGGCGTTCTCCTCAACTTCTAGTTGGACCTTGTTAGACAAAGCATTATTATATTGCTCAACAAATTGCTTCAATGTAGTTTTAGAATTAATGTAACGATAAAAAAATAAAAAAACATGCATGCTCTCACTACGCCGGTTGTTGACATCCTGCCCAAAAAATATCTTTCACAAATGCTAGCACCCATCGGTAGCTCTCATCATACAATCCAGCTAGCTATTCGTTGTCCTCTAGCTAATATGCCATAACAAGCTTGGCCCAATTCTCTTTAAACTCCTCTTTTTTCTTCGAATCATAAACAGCATTAAAAAGATGAAATTTAATTGAATCATAGTCATTATACCTCCTCAATTTTTCATGCACCTTTTTCAAGATATGCCACAAACACCACCGATGTCGTGCTTTAGGAAATACTATTCCTATCGCATTTTGCATAGCCTTATCCTGGTCGGTGATTATGGCATTAAGAGGACAGCCAGATATGCAATCGAACCAATACTGAAACAACCATACAAATTTATCTATATCCTCTTGTGATATCAATCCACAACTTAACAGCAACCGAATGTCTATGGTGATTCACACCCACAAAAGGAGCGAAAGGCATATCATATTTGCTAACCAAATAAGTGGTGTCAAACATGACCACATCACCAAATCCAGCGAATGTTGCTCTACTTCTTGTGTCAGTCCAAAAGATGTTCCTTACCCGATGCTTTATATTAAGATCCATGACATAAAAAAATGATCCGTTGTCTTGTTGCATTTTTTTGAAATAGCTTAGCATTGCCTCGGCATCCCCTTCATTGAGTTCTAAGCGTCTAAGTTTATCCAGGTAATTTCTTGCATCCTTTGTTAACCATGTCAAATTCCCCTGCCTCTACCACACATGAGCTAACAATCTTGTTCAATCTAAGTCCCGCTTTGTTATTCAATTCAAGTTGCCTCTTCACATGTGGTGGGATTACCCGATTACTCTTGTGATATCGAGCTTTGTTCATACTCATCATGGTCATGCTCAAGTACAAATAAGTTCAAAAGCCACTTCCCGTCGAATTGCAAAGAAAGATTCAACGCTGCTTTGCAATTTGTTCTTGATAGTGGATAGGCTTTAACTATATTGCTTGCACTTGGGTTTCGCTTTCTACCCTTAGTGCAAGCAATTGTAATAAACTTCTTTTTTCCATTCGATCATTGTTTTGAGGTTTTTTGGGCGACAACAAAACCGATATACCTGGCATATCTTGCATAATATTCATGTACTTTTCAATTGAACCAAATATCATTCCCCTCTGAGGTTCCATTACTATCTCTTCTAAGTTTTCGCCTTCCTCCAAGGGCTTCTCCATCTCAACGGTATTTTATTCCTGACAAACCGTCCCCATTTCAACTTCATTGTCATCTCCATCAAATTCACTTGATAATTCATCTTCTTCCGTGCTTCTGAAAACCAAATAAAGATAGGATTATCTTTATGTATAAACATCTTGAAGAGAAGAGATAAAAAGGGCAGTTTGGAGGATCTTTAAAGTACTTTTAGGAGGCATAAAACTAATAAGAGGGCCATTTCTATAAACATCTCGAAGAGAAGAGGCATAAAAGGACATTTATATAGAAGAATCCCCTGGTGGAGGACTTGTAGGCCTCTTGGAAGTGAAGCAGAAAACCAATACATATGGCCCTGATATTTCATACTTGCAGCTTTTTGTCAAGTAATAAAGACTTCACTTTTGTTCTATAGTCCTCTTTCCTTTATTCAATCCGTCTAGGTGGTGGGCTGATACAGTCCTTTTTCCCTTATCCAATCCATCAATTGGAGTCTGAAAAATAGCACGGCAGGGGTACCAAGTTTGCGATGGGGGACTATATAAAGGGGGACTATATCAGACTCCAAGCGATTGGGGATTGTATTAGACTCCGAGCTATGAGTTTTCAGATTCCAACAATTTCCCCTCTTCGTTAAGTAAAGCCAAATTTGTATGTTCCATTTCTTTTTGCTGAAGAGTGCAGATCCAGTCCTCCCCTCTTTCTGTTGAAGAGTCCGAATCTTGTCACAGGGAATCACAAGACACATGTTGGGGACTATACAAGCGATGGGGGACTGTATCAGACTCCAATCACAAATTTGGAGAAGAAGAGCGCGATGGGGGGGGGAGGCGGAGGGAGGCGCTCGATGGAGAGAGAGAGATGAATGGTGTCTAGGGCATTCAGTTTTTCTTCTCAAAAAGAGAACATTCAAAACGTCTAGCGGGTTTGAGGTCCAACTCACCGTCCAGCTAGGATCAGGTTGGAATTCGGGCAACCAAAACGGGTTGCATAGATTTTTTTTTTTTTCCTTTTTTTTTTATTTTTTTTATTTTTTAACTGGAGGGTTCCCAACCCTTTGAGTTGGGTTCCGGGTCCAGAGGGAAGCGAGTAAACTCCTCTCTAGCTGGGGTTGTGCAGCGGGTTGCATAGACTTATTGTTACTATTATCTAGTTTGCAGGATCTCCAAGCCTTCTAATAAAGTCAGTCTTTCTACCTTTGTAGGTGAAAAAGTCTGCTTCCATATGGCATTCACAACTTTGGCACCTGGCTTCAGCCGTATTGCATTTTCTTTCAACATTTCAATTGCCAATTGTTGGCCCATTACTGATTGTCAGATGGTTAAAAGTTGGAAATTACAATTTTTAATTTCTACTTCTTTGTCATCGAAACTGCTAGATATAGTGCACTACGATCTTTGGGGTTCTTCTCCTGACTTGTCATTAAGTGGATATCATTGTTACATTTCCTTTATTTATGATTGTACTAAATATATTCGGTTGCATCCATCGTCTGCCAAATCTCAAGCCTGTTACTTTTTTGAAATTGAAAACATATGTGGAAAATATGTTGTCTTCTAGAATTAAGGGTTTTCAATCCAATGGTAGTGGGGAATTCATAAGTACACGCTTTCAAACCTTTTTAGCATCCCATGGAATTATATATCGTATTTTATGTCCTCATACACCTAAGCAAAATGAAGCTGTCGAAAGAAGACACCAACAAATTGTCGAAATAGGCCTTGCCTTATTGCCCAAAGCTCATTTGCCCTCTGTTGTTGGGTAGGAGCCTTTAATACCATTGTCTTTCTCATCGCCACGGCAGTGTTCATTTCAATAAGAACTTTATTGAAATGATGAAATCTGGGTTTTGTTTTATTCAGATCTAAACAGAAATACTGTGAACATAAGAAGAAATCATTTCAGAAAGCAACATTAAAAGATGTATTTAAACTAAAATTCAGATCAAAACATTCATTCTTACCTCAAGAATTTCATTGAAATGATGAAATCTGAGTTTGTTGTGAATCAGATCTACAAACAAATACTGAGAATATAAGAACTGTAGAAACTTGAGAAGAAGAAGAAGAAAAAGGATTCTCACGCACTACAAAGGACCTATTTTAGAAACTGAGAAATTCTAGGCGAAATTCCATCAATCGCCATTCCCTCTAATTCAAAATTTGAAATTTGATCCAAAACTCATCTTTCTGCATTTAAATTTATCAGTAATTAGGTAAAGACGATGACGTCGAGCTATAAACCAGGATTAGATTGCATGACACATATTCAAATAGTTAGAAGGGCAAATCGGTTATAAAAAAAATCTGACATCTCATGCTAAGGGACCAACGCTTGAATTAATCCCATGCGCAAGGGACTTTAGGCCTTAAACAGTAATGATGTGTACTAAAGACTTTATAACACAATAATCAAGGATCTCTAGCTAATTTGCCCTATTATTTCCTTCTCACGTGCCAATCCTTTTCCTAACATTACTAGGAGTCTATGGTATAACCAACACAAGTCCCACTCGAAATCCTCCATCACTATGGGTCCCAATAATTCTAATAAGAATCATCAAGAAAATTAAATATAAAATACTGAAAATAATCTAGCCCCTGTAACTGGCCCTGGGGTATTACAGTTTGGAAGCTACCAAAGCCCCACAAAATCTGGCTGTGGTGGTGGGTTTCCCTCGTCAGCGATAAACCCCTAGCGGGGACTTACCTTGCTAAAAAAAAAAAAAAACTATTCTGACGGGTTGGTAGTGTTGTTCTTGAAATAGATTAGTATGTTTTATGGGGTTTTTCTTGTTTTGAGGGTGAATGTGAAATTGATATATGTTGTTTTATTGTTTCTTTCCTTATTTGGACGTGGCTTCTTCAAGTTTAGCATCTAATGTCTTGATGATGCGCTCACCTATTTGATGGTTTGCCGCAACGAACCGTGGCCCCACAATGACCTGGCCAGGAGATTATGTTTTAAAAAAGGCATTTATAATATGCCTAAAGTATGGATGGTTCATGCTCTCTTACAATGATCAGATTGACACCGGGAAGCAACCCCATTGGAACGATCTAATCACTACGCACGATGTAGTGTATTCCGAATCCATCTTTTGTTGGCCTTTCTTTAGTCACTAGGCTTTAGTCTGCAAAGTTGAGCCACGATTGAGATCACCAAAGCATGAACCATCTGTGCTAAAAGGCTACCTACAGGTGTCATCTATGGCAACTACTGCTACCCATTGTTTTATTATAGTATTTGTGGTGTCCAAGTTGATCATATGCATATGACTCTGAAATGTTGTTTAAGTGCTCACCTAGTAATTGAATTATTGGCTGTAATACATTTCATAAGAGCATGTTCTTTTCACATGTGTAATTCTATAGACCACATGTCATTTAAATGTTGACAGTAACATATAGTGCTAAACTGCTAATTAATTATGATTTTGAGTTAATGGCTGTCAATTAGATATGTTTGTTGGTCTTCTATGCTACATTCTAAGATCTTTTTATATTTTATTATTATGTTTGAATAACTGAGGCCCACACAGTGGAAATTGTTAAGAGTTTGGTTTTCGTCGATGGCTAGGTAGTCCATCTACCGTCCAAGAAAAGACCATTTAATGGTATTGGTAAATCTAATCATTTAACTCATCATTTTTGGCATTTTGATGGAATGAATAGCATCTTATAAGAATTCATGGTCCTCAGTTGCGGTTACCATGTTTTGTGGAAATTTTTTAGTAAGTGCTCCTTATTATTATCACATGTTAATTTATTTTTTTCAATGTTATATGGATGTCAAAGGAAGACATTGAAGTCATCTTTTCCTTTTCACCTGATCACTTGTCATTACAAGATTTCCGGCCACAAGTTGTTTATGATGATCCTCCCATGGGGGGAAAGATGTAAGAAGATGTGGGATATCATACTGAATCGTCAAGCGTTGGTCAGGATACTAACATAAAAGACACTCTATACTACGTCAGAATCATCAAATACCAATTGTTAAAAACATTCTTTTTTCTTTAAAAACAATGGACAAGTCCGTCTGACTGGCCGTCGGCAATATTGTGGTCGTTTTATGGGAACAACGTCCTAAAACTGACAGTAATTTGCATATAAAACGATGGTTTAAAACAATCGCTTTTGTTAGCCAAAAAAAGGACAACCCCACTATGTCATTTTTTAGAGGAAAAATAAAATTTAAAAATAAAAAAAAGGGGTAAAACGACAGTTCCTAGCAGTCATTTTTTTAAAAGGAAAATCAAGAAAAATTTTTAAAAATTAACACCTATCAACAACATCAATAGCAAAAACTAAACATCCATTTACAATATCCATTCAATAGTCACAAACTAAACCATTTGCAATAATAGCCATTCAATTATCCATCCAATAGTCCAAAACAATATATTCATCCACATTTAATAGTCAAAACAATACTTGCATCCATATCTAATATTCAAAACTTACACCATCACGCAAATAGAATCCATCTGGTAAAAACTATACACTCATCCACATCTAATAAAATACGGTTTTCCATATAGGCCACTCAATCACAGCCCGTCATAAGATCTTCCATCTTATAGTAACCCCGATCATTTGGTGAGTCACCCACCACTCGGCCATAAGCAACACTACTAGCAGGCCTCTTCGTTAGGTGTATCAACTTACACAAAGTTGTACCCATTTGTGCTGTTGTTGCGGGGTACTACTGTGTTAGGAAATCATGTCTCGCCTACAATTAGAAACAGTTGATGTTACCATATATTTTATCAATCTCACACATTATTTCAAATTTAGGCATATACTATTTTTGTAAAATTGCTTTATACATGGGAGGAACTCCTGCGATCAGTGGGGGTATGAACCTGCAACCCACCCTGAGAAAAAGATGCACAAAAACATTCCATGTCCTCCTTGCATTGCCTAGCCGCCTCCACTAATCGCATTTCTAGTGTTTCCTTCAACTTGTCCACTTGGGCCTGGATGGCCACCCTCGATGCTTGATCCTCTTGCAAGGCTATCCTGTATGGGTGCGTATGATGCATGGAAGTCCTTGAAACACCCAAACCCAGTCCCCTAACATGTCCTCGAGTATCAAGACCAAGAACCTATGTCAAAAAAAAAAGCGTTAAGGAGATCAACGAGATAGCCTAGAAACTTCATTAACATATATAATATACACATAAATCTTACCCAAAATAATAATAATAATAATAATAATAATAATAATAAAGAGTCAAAAACGAGTTGCCCAACAAACTAATTGCGATTGTGTTATAGTTAATGGATGATTGTATCATGTATGTGCTCGTGGCAATCCAATTGGTGGCAAATCATATAGATAATTAAAAATGTAATGGTCCACACTCCACAGTCAACGTAAATCAGATGCATGTTTTCCAGTTGTTATGACATTCAGCTATTCACATGATTAGCTTACAATGCATGTGTACCCCCTTCCACATAGTGAAAAGAAGAGGAAACTCTTCTCTCACTACCACCTCACCATTGTTAGAACATAAGAAGGAGGAAGAAGAATGAGAAGAAGAGTGGAGAGAAGGTCGTGCCATTACAGAGCATCGACTATCATATTTATATTAATGTAATGCCTTAATCAAGGCTCTAATTTAGTAAAGATTACAAATTAGAATCACAAAAGAAAGGAAAGAATCAATCATATCCTATACATAGAAGGAGAGAAAAATTAGGAACTAAATCCTATCCTATCTGTATATCCCACGTATGGGCTTTGTACATGAACTGGGCCTGCGGGCCTGCTATCTTCTACACTCCCCCTCAAATTGATGTGGTAAGATTGAAAACATCAATTTGCTAGTGAGATCATGATGACGCTGTCGGGGAAGGGCTTTGGTGAAGATATCCGCTAACTGGTTAAAAGAAGAGACACGAGGCAGAGTTATCTTCTCAGTAACGATATGTTGACGGATGAAGTGACAGTCAATCTCAATGTGTTTTGTTCTTTCATGGAAGACCGGGTTGCTGGCAATTCTAGTAGCACTGGTATTGTCCCCATGGAGAGGTGTGGAACTACCAACAAGAACACCCAATTCACACAGAAGGTGACGGAGCCAGATAATTTCAGCACTGGCAGAGGACATTACCCGATATTCTGCCTCAGCAGAAGACTTTGAGACAGCGGTTTGTTTCTTGCACTTCCATGAAATGAGAGATTTGCCAAGAAACATACACCAACCAGTGGTAGACCGCCGCGAGTCCGAACAGCCAGCCCAATCAGCATCCGCATAAGCTGATAATTGCAGAGAAGTATCAGAAGGAAAGAAGAGACCATGATGTAGTGTTCCTTTAACATAGCGGAGGATGCGTAACGCAGCAGCAAGGTGCGGTTTGTGTGGATTGCTAACAAACTGACTGACCGTATGAACGGCATGAGAAATATCCAGCCGAGTCATAGTTAAGTAGAGCAAACTACCAACTATCCGCCGGAAAACAGAGGGATCATCCAGGGGAGTGCCATCATCGCAACTGATTTTGATGTTCAATTCCAGAGGCGTATCAAAAGTGTAAGCATCATCAAGCCTGGCGGACGTGATCAAGTCTGTCGCATATTTGCGCTGAAGGACCCTAATGCCGGATTTGTTACACACAAACTCCAGCCCCAGAAAATAGGTGAGAGGACCAAGATCCTTCATCCGGAAGTGGCGAGTAAGGTGGTGTTTGAGATCCGTAATGCCAGCAATATCATTTCCACTGATAATCATATCATCAACATAGACCAAGAGGAATGTGTAGCCCTTCGATGTCCATCTGAGGAAGAGGGAACTATCAGAGTGACTCTGACGAAACCCTGCTTTAAGGATTGCTGCCCGAAATTTATCAAACCAAGCCCGGGGAGCTTGTTTAAGCCCATAAAGAGCTTTCCTCAATTTGCACACATGCTTTGGAGGAATATCATATCCTGGTGGAGGTTTTAATTAAACAGTCTCGCGCAAGTCCCCATGTAGAAAAGCATTTTTTACGTCCATTTACCATAAAGGCCAGTTGCGAGCTGCAGCGACACAAAGGAGAGTGCGAACAGTGGTCATTTTAGCCACAGGTGCAAAGGTCTCCTCATAGTCAATCCCATACTCCTGCTTATAACCCTGTGCGACTAATCGGGCTTTATAACGGTCAAGACTCCCATCAGAGTGAACTTTTATGGAATAGACCCATTTACTGCCAATAACAGATGCATCAGCTTGGGTCGATACCAATTCCCATGTGTTGTTTGCTTCAAGAGCAAGCAACTCCGCAGTCATAGCATCCTGCCAGTATGCAATCTTCGAAGCCTGTGAATAAGAGGTGGGTATAGGAGCACTATCCAAAGAAGTGAAAAGAGCAGGAAAGCCATATCTGTCAGGAGCAACAGAAGGTCGACTAGAGCGTCGCAGGGGTATGACATTAGCAATAGAGGAAGTAGTAATACCTGAGGGAGCAGGAGGCAACATAGGGATAGGATCAGGAGACGGAGGCCCCACAGGTGGAACCGTAGTACGCCGGATATAGACATTAGTAATAGGTGGTGGGGGGGAAGTAGTTGGAGGGAATTGTGGCAGATAAGACACAGCAACAGGATGAGTGTCTAAACGCAAGGAAAAAAAAGGAATGTGTTCCAAGAAGATCACATTGCGAGATATTCGCATGCGTTTCTCGGATTGGTCATCACACAGAAATCCCTTGTGTTCAGTACTGTAACCGAGGAAGAGACATTTGGCAGCCTGAGGTGACAACTTAGTGCGCTCTGTAGGTGGAAGATGGACAAAGCATAAACAACCAAAAACACGCAAGTGAGAATAGGAAGGGGTATGACCAAAGAGGGCTTCATATTGAGTAGTCTTTCTTAGAACGGAGCTAGGATGACGATTGAGAAGATATACAGCTGTCTGTGCAGCATCGCACCAAAAATTTGGAGGGACTAAGGATGCAAGTAGGAGAGTACGAACAGTTTCAAGAAGATGCCTGTTTTTCCTCTCCGCAACACCATTTTGCTGCACGAATCCAGGATCAAAATCCCTTTCCCCCAGTGAAGGTCGTAGCCAAATCCAATCAGAATCCAGGATTTGGTGCGGCTGTGATGAAAACTATTTCAAAAAATTGAATATTCACACGATGGGTCAAAGCACCTACCTCTGATCGCTGATAAATCCTGAAAAAATCTCCAAAAAGATGAGGAGAGATGGGCGACCAAGACTGGAGAGGGAGTTGAAGATCTTGTGATGATCGCAGGTGGGCCACTATGATCACGATGATGAAACAGTAGGTTTTTCACCTACGTTCTGCTTCCTTATAGCCCAGATCCTTGATCTGAGTTTGATTCGATGCTGTAGATGAGATCTCCAAGATACTATGGCTCTGATACCATGTTAGAACATAAGAAGGAGGAAGAAGAATGAGAAGAAGAAGAGTGGAGAGAAGGTAGTGCCATTACAGAGCATTGACTATCATATTTATATTAATGTAATGCCTTAATCAAGGCTCTAATTTAGTAAAGATTACAAATTAAAATCACAAAAGAAAGGAAAGAATCAATCATATCCTATACATAGAAGGAGAGAAAAATTAGGAACTAAATCCTATCCTATCTGTATATCCCACGTATGGGCTTTGTACATGAACTGGGCCTGCGGGCCTGCTGGGCCTGCTATCTTCTACAACTATAACAGAAAAAAGGATATAAATCAGGTAAATAGGCACATCACAATACAAATACACATTACAAGTTGCACCACATTAAAAGAAACAAGATAATTCACAACGATTATCAAGTTTCGCTACATGGTCTATATTACAATGCACATCACATTTTGTATTAAAGACCACTTCATGACAGGCGAATGGGAAGGAGCACTGTAGATAGCAAGGCCTGAACTCAAATGGAACAATTGAAAACCTAGTACATGATTATTTTTTCCTTTTGATACATGCCAAGATCCAGTGCACTACAGCTTGTACAAAAGAATCTGCTGCAACAAATTAGCGATGGAAAATCTAGCAATAAAAACCAGCCAAAAAGACTCATGTTTTCTATTTGTGGATATGGTTGTATCTAATGTTTTCTGCATGTGGATGTGATTGCATCTAAAAAGACCCATTCAGAATTTTATAAAAGAGATACAAAAAATGAGTGTATTAATCATGTCTCAACCCATTTGTTCTCAAATACCTTGTTTTTGCATAGTTTCAACTTCAGAATTTAGAACTTTCACATGCATGTACATTTTTGAGTTATAAAGTATTTCAAGTAAAATAATAAGTTGCTATCTCTATGTTTAACCAAACAATCTTGGACACTTTATATGTTAATTATTAGTACTTTTCTTCCCTTCCAATATGCATTTATGTCTTATCCAAAAAAAAAAAAACAAGGACCCATAATCCGCATATATACCTGTGCAACTGCGTCATTGTCCAGATCATTGTATGCAGTGGAGGGCTCATCCATAACTGCTTTCTTAATCTTGTCCTACAAAATGAATTGACAATAAGAATGCTTGTTTTTTTCAATGAAGATATAATGAAATAGTCTAACACATGCAATTTAGCTGTTACATTCAACACATCCAACATATTAAAAAGTGAAAATAAAACAACAAAAGACCAAATGACCAAATTTAAGTACATGCCAATTCATAGTAACAATATCACAAAAATTAGTAAACACCACCACCAACACCGTCACCAACACCATCCCCATCCACAAATCCCAACACCAACATCAACACTAACACTTGGCAGAATCACCATCACCAACACCAAAACCAACACCAACACTATCATCATCACCATCCACAAATCCCAACACCGACACCATCACCATCACCACCACCAAAACCAACACCATCCACAAATCCCAACACCAACTCCAAAGGAAAAAAATCTGTTCACGACCATATAAGCAAAGCAATTCCTTACAAGCTATAAAATGGATTCCATGATTATACCGGATTCTATGATACCATAAAAATGCATAAGGTAATATTCTCACCAACTCTTCACGTGTGGCAGACCCATCCTTCCTAGTATGGGTCTCGACATAGACATCCGTCCGACTAATCTCTCTATCTGTTTTTTTTTTTCCTTTGAAAATACAAGCAGCAAACATTCTAAGTGCACATTAAATTTAATGGAAAAAATGCAACCAAATGATGAAATAGATCTCACCAAGTATTCTGCAACACGAGCTTGGCCCTTTCTGCCGGAGGTGTGCAGGCTTTTCATTGCTTTCCTAGCTCTCTTCCCACACCGCCTTTGAGCTTGAGAATCAAGAATCGATTGGATGTCGATGAACCACTCCCAATCTTCCTTCTTAACATATCATGGAAGATTTCTTTCCTCTCTGCATTCGTTTGATATTTATCGTATATACTTGTACAGAGGGTGGACTTCCAATCTTTCCATGAAATATTGGTTTTTTTAAGAACAGACACTTTATAACATGCCAAACTATCATACTTATCCTGTGAAGGATATAATTCCGGGTTAATTCATATTTATAAGCCTAAATTACAATGCAAATTAAATGCATAAAATGCACAAACACTTACTGTGACATGTTTCCAGACTTCCTCCTTTAGTCTTTCGGTACAGATTTCCAAGTCTTCTATGTGGGTGCCAAAATAGATTTCACAATCCGACCAATGAATGAGGACAGCTGCGTTGCATTATCACCAATAGGTTGGCCATTTACCCTAAAATGTCACAGCTTCTTGATTTGGTGACAAAATGACTACAAACACAAATTTTTAATATGAAAATTCACATCATTATGATCAATATGGAAGTACATATGAATAAAATTAACAAGGTTATATATGAATCATATGATTCAAAGGAAAACATAAAAAATAAGAAATTCAAATTAAAAATAACACTAACATAAAAAATAAAAATAACAAAGAACACAGAACAAAGAACCTAGAACAAATTTTTGATATAAAAATATTGGCATGTGAATAATCAATATAGAAGCACATGTGAATCAAATTAACAAGGTTTTATGTATGGACGTGCATCATCTTCTTTTACATTTCTTTGAACCCTTCCTAGATTAACATAGATTAAGTTTGTTTCTAGATCAACTTTGCATCCATGTGCATCTCCTATATGCACCCAATCACAGTTGAATACTACTTTTTTGAAGTCATGGTAATCCAACTCTAAAATTTGTTTGCTGATGTGACACAGGCCAGACCAATGGGCCCCGTTTGAAGGTCTATTCCAGAAGGCCCAAAGCCCATAAGTTCCAACACTAAAGAAAGTCTCCAAGATCGGCAGTTTCCTATTCTAATAGGCTTTCTAAAAAATTAGTTGATTTCATAGAGTTAAGTAATTATTGTGATTAGGCATTTACTAAGTTTCTAGATCCATAGATTTAGTAGTTTCTAAGATTATATAGCTTGATTACTAAAATTATATGGAGACTCATGATAAGTCCACAAAACTAGGTCATTAAGTCATCATTTCATTAGCATTTGTGGACTTAATTAGGCTTAATCGCATAGAATTGCATTTAATTTCATGATTACATGCATTTGAGTTTATTTTTGGAGAAATGGTCAAAACTGGTCAAAATTCATTGAATTGCATGACTTTTTGAAATTAAGTTTTTCTCATCTCATTTATCACCCCAAAATTAGGCTTTTGGTTTCATCAATGCATATCTTACAATTTTTGGCACCATGTGCTATTTTTGGAAAGTTGGTCATTTTGGTGCATCACTAGGCATGTAGGGTCCCATACATGGTTCATAATTATTTTCTTACATATAATTAATGTTAAAATTACCTCTTTCTATTTATAGGAGAAAACAAGAAATGGGACCCGCATTGAAAAGCAATTGAGTAGGAGGAGCCCCACTTTGTTAGCATGAGAATTCATATTTTTATGGGCCCACCACATGATGAAGAAAGAGATTTGTTCAAGAATGGAAAGAAGATTTAAAGAAGCTTAGAAGAGTCAAACTTGCAAAAGAAGAAATCTAATCCAAGAAGGAATCCAACCAAAGATGGAAAGTAAATCAAGAAACAAGAGGAGAAACCTATATGAGTTGGACGTCCCACATAAGGGTTGCACAAGAAAAAAAGTACAAAGTCTGATTTTTTTGGAATCCTTCTCATGTGCAATCTTAAAGACCTTTTGAGGAGTCCAAAGATAGAAAGAATGGGACCACAAGACTCTATCATTATCAACAAAAGTTGCCAAGAGAAGGATTGCTTGGAGTTCAAGCCAAGATGGAAGAAGAGTCTTACCAAACAAAATATTAAAAAAAAAATTATAAAAAGGAAGCCAACAAAGGGATGGACGTCCAATGTCTTGTAGTTGAGAAATCTTGGAGGTTTTCTCTCTCTTTTCACTCCCATCCACCCTTTCTCTCTAATCCCTTTCTTCTTCTTCTCCTTTCTAATTCTTTAGGCATAAATTGAGAGATCATGTTGAGAGAATGATGAAGAGATAAGAATCTTAATTTTATGTACTTCAAGATCAAGGAATAAAGACACTACTCGGATTGATTCTGCGCACTCTTTATGTAAGTGCGTTTAATTTTCTCATTCTAGTTCTTTTATGTGTTTTGATTGGAGATAATATTTCACATGATTAGATCTAGGGTTTGAAAATAAAATAAAAAGGATCAAAAGTCGAGAGACAACAAGTAACCACTTGCATTATTTTTTTCCTACTCTGAGAAGAGAGGATTGCATAATTATCGCATTCTCAATACTTGTAGGATTGTCTTGTTTCTAGATCTTTGGTACATCTTTTCCGCTTTTTATTTTTCCACCCCTTTTGTTTTATTTTTATTTTAAATTAATATTCTATTTTTTTTATTTACAAATTCTAGATTTAAAAACCCAACTTGCATCTTTCTATGTGTAGTAGAAACTTTCTATTTTTGTTACTTGCATAATATATGGTTGAAAAAGTGTCTTTGTGCATGCATCATATTTGGAAATTGCATTAGAACAAGTTTTTGTTGCTGAAATCAAAAGATTATTAACTGAATAGAAAGACTAAATTCGGACATGGTATGATAACAGTGATAAATTCTGCACAATTTCAGCAGAATTGGCCCAATTGAGTTACAAAAGTACGCGATTTAAAAACAAGGTAAACGTGAATGTTTTGGTCCGAAAAATAGCAGATTTAAAGTACGCTAAAGGATTTTGAAACCCCAGGATTTCAGCCAAAAATAACCTTGGGAACCGTGTCAACCAGAGGCTCAAAAGGGGGTAGTTGGTAAGCCTGCGTTCAGATTTCAGTAGCATAACTAGTTCAAGTAGGCATCTTTAGATGACCATAACTTTTTCGTTTTAAGTCCTTTTTCCATTCTTCTTTTTTTGTTTTTGTTCATGCATCATCAGAGTTTTGATTCTAGCCATTAGATTTAGGTTCATATCATCTTAGGCCTATCGTACAGTCCAGTGAAATTGGGCCTGTGCAAGAGTTTCCATACTTAGAATTTTTTACAGCATGCATCAGATTTTTAGAAACTTGCATAAGATTGCATTGTTAGCATTTAGGGCATTATAGATCATTCATATTTGCATAAAAAGTGATTTTGGTAATTAGGACTTAATTTAGGAAATTTTTTTTGTATTTATTTAATATTAAATTGGTTGTTTGATTTGTGTATTCTTTTGCAGGTTTTATTTTAATTAGTATTATCTAGATTAGGTTTCTTTATTTAAATTAGTGTTTTAATTTTTTTGCAAAGTTGATGTAATTTAGTTAGTTTCCATTTAAGCCAGATTTAGTATTTATTTAGGATAGGTCAAAGTTGGAAAGACTTTCAAAAGGCATTGCTCGCTGTGGATCGACCTGGACTCACCAGATTATTACTATAATTGCACCCTACACTTGGGGTCCGATCAACTCAATTATATAAAGGATGTAATCCCTTCTTTGGGACATATAGAAATCAATGAAAATTAGAGTTTATTCATCGTGAGATTTCTCCTGTCTGTGGTGTGAGACCAGGACATCCTACCATAATCCGTTTGGCTTGAAGAATAGCCCAATGGCTACCTCCTTCATTCCCTGCGCTGCTTCATGATGCCATGGTAAGCGGCCTCTTCATTAGTAAGGCTTGTGTCCTTGGCACTTGCCCTAAAAAGTGTGATAGTTTTCATTGAAACCTCACTATTTTGTGTTGTTTTATTCATTTATGCATCTGCTGTATAGAAAACATATCCATTTACCACATATGCATTATATGAAATGGCTTCAAACATTGGTCCATCAGTAAACCTTTTAAGGATAGAATTTTCTTCATTTTCAAATTGTTTTCTAAGCCAAGGAATGTAATCCAACCCCTTCTCTATTCGAATATTGCCTCTCCGATTTTGATTGTTAGATTTTATGCTTTGAAAGTATTCAACATACTTCATGTATTCATGAACGCACTGTGAATGGGTTATCCATTAAACAATTTTCAACTATGCAATGTAGTGAAATTTTACTTACTCTTCCACTTTGCATTCTAAACAAACTGCTTCAATACCCATTTGCATCCTTGCTCGTACTACACATTATCAAGATTTTAGACCTTTCCTTTTTTATCGATAGGGTAGGCACAATCACCATGTACTTCGTCCTTGCTTATGGCTTTTTTATACCATTGGGCATATAATTCATTGCGTACAACATTGCTTCATTCATGAGGAAGCACTCTATAATAAAACCCTCTAGATATGTCTGGTTCACCACGTATCCTTTGTATGTCTTCATCTTCCCGGTACAATATAAGAATTTAGATCCCGAAGCTAAATTATGATTAATAGAGAAAAAGGCATAATAATACATGTATTTTAGTTATCGCTCAAAAGGATACATCCATCGATATCTGACAGGTCTAAAAGATTACACCTCCTCTGCCAAGTGCACAACAAGGTGTGTCATAGAAAAAAAATGAGGGAGGGAGGTACTTTTCAAACACACATACTATTTCCACTATGTGTTCTTTCATCTTTGAAAATTCCTCACGATCGATAACCTTCTCACATAAAACATTAAAGAATATTGATAGTTGTCGTATGGCGGCACATTGTGGCTTATGTGACTCAAATGCATACATCATTAGCACTGGCAACAGATGTTGCATGAGAATGTGATAATCATATGACTAAAGATTTTTTATTTCTCTGTTCTCCAAGCTAACTATGTTCCTATAATTTGTGCCGTACCCAATTGGAACCTTCAAATGATACAAGGTCTTGCAGATCAAATCTGTCTCATGTTGGAATAGAGTATAAGGAGCATCTGGATTATGTTCCACAAGCCACAGTTTTTTCTTAATTCGCAAAGCTTGATAGTCCTTGCGGGCTTTAAGACCATCCTTATTTTTATCCTTGGTATTCATGATTGTTATGAGCAAAATTTTCTATCACGTTTTTCTCCACACACATCTAAATTGTGGCGAATAGGCAGTTCCTATGAAAAAGCATTTTATGTTAGAAAAGGATGTTTATATAATGCATTAGTTTAATATTAAGAGGTATATTACAGCGTACCTTCCAATATGGCAACTAAAAAAAATTCGATCTCTTAGACCATGCAGTGGTCTCATTTTCCTCCTCACATTTTTCTCTTGTTGGCTACTTTTCCAAAATTATACTGAATACCTTCCATTTTGCTTAATGCTTCAGAACCTGGCCTAGGAGCCTTCCCATGTTCTTTTTTCCCAATAAATTGTGACTTTGGGCTCCTAAAAGGATGGCTCATTGGTAGGAATTTTCTGTGGCTCATATAAGCAAAACTCTTTCCATATTTTAGGTAAAACGACTTTGTCTCTTCACCTACGTACTGGACAGCCATACTTTCCTACAGTCCTAAAACCCGACAAATGGCCATAAGCTGAAAAATCATGTATAGCCCATAACAAAATTTCTTTAATTGAAAACCTACTCTTAGTGTGAGAGTCATATGTTAAGCTTTCAGTGGACCACAATTCATTCAACTCAGCAATCAATGGTTGCAAGTAGACATCAATGTCATGTCTAGGACCTTTTTTCCCAAGAATCAATAATGTTAACATAGTGAACTCCTTCCGCATGCATAGGATGGAGAAAGACTGTACAGAACAATCATAACAGGCCAGCAACCATAAGAGTTGTAATCATTTCCAAAAGAATTGAATCCGTCTGTTGCAAGTTCCTGGTGATCATTACGTGCCTCATCAGCTAAGTTAGTCCATTTACGATTTACTTGTTTCCGGCATGCAGAATCCACTAGATGACGCATGAATAACTCGTTTGGATCTAACCTCGCATTTGCATGCCATCTCATACTCTCTCCAATCCAGGGTACATTCTTTGCAACCTTGGTGTTAATGGAAAGTATCTTAACATTTTAAACGGCTTTGGTAAATGTCTTGGCTTCAAAGAATCCTCCAGTTGCCACCTACCTACTCCACACTTAGGAGAAGAGTCCATATTCCCATGCTCTCTCCAATAAAGTATGCAATCACTACGGCATGCATGGATAATTTGGCACTCCATAAGCAAAGAATCGATAATCTTCTTGGCACTGTAGGTACTGTTCAGCAAATTGTTCTCGCTTGGCAAAATGTTTTTGAACAAGTGTAACAATTCATTGAAAATGTTATTAGACCACTGGTGTCCAGCCTTCATGCTCAATAACTTAACTATTGCCTACAGTTTTTTATATTCAATTCGACATGAGGGATATAAGGGTTGTATCGCATCCTCCATTAACTTCTTGTACCGGATATTCTCTGGTGATACATCCTCAACTTGAGAAAAAAAAATCATCATTAACTTCACCAAAGCATGAGATGCACTACCTCCTACATGAGCTTGAACATTGTCCTGGTCACAAATACATCCAAATATGCCATTCACCATAATAACCATTCTTGGGAGTTCTTCATTACTATTGTTGGCTTCTACACTTACATGATTTTGGGGATGGATTTATCCATGGAAAGTCCATGTCGTGTAAGTCGTGTCTATTGTTAAATGGGTTAGTGGGTCACAGCCCATGTCAAATAAACCCCAACTTGTGGGTCAAAGCAACTCACGTGTGTACAGCTATGTATATTTATCTCTTGCCTCTTTTGGAGATATGATTAGATTAGATTTTTTTTTTTTGCATAGATTATGGGTACAATCTATGTAAAATTACAGTAACAATACACCTATATAAAGAAGCACCGAGACCCTCAAAGGATCATCGAATTCACAACAATCTTTGTATTTCTTCTTGCTCCTTCTTGCTTGTTATGACATGGTATCAGAGTTTTGAGTAAAACTAAACTCTATACAGAGTTTCTGAGTGAATCTTCTCCATCTTCCAAGCATTGGAAGTCGTCATAGTTTCTGAGTGAATCCTCTCCATCTTCCAAGCATTGGAAGTCGTCATATCAAGGTGTGATCATAAGCGGCCCACCCCAGATTAGCATCATCTTACCTGGAAATTGCAACCACTCTGGTTGCCTAATTAGTCTGGTATTTGTGGACATTTTTTGAGGATTTTTTGCATCTCAAAGGTAGGATTTGTACCCTTTCTAGAGAAATCTCAATTTCTGTAGTATTATTTCATCACAGCCGTCCAAGTTTCTGGATCTGGCTCTTTTTGGCAAGCAATCTGTCTTGTTGGGTGCGAATTTTGGTCCATCATTCTATAATGTCTGATTAATCAGTCATTTCAATTTTCATCTGCTGTACTCCATTCTGTCTAGAAAACATAGGTCGCCTGGTACATATTTTTCTGGAAAAATTGCCTTTTTACAGTGTTTGCAATTCTAATTGCTCAATTGGAACATTTGGAAATCTTCTTATCTCTGTTTAGCATCCTTTCTCAGTTTGGTTTCGTACAGTTGGATTTTCTTGCACATTGTAATAGATCTACTGAAATGGAAAAGCATGAAATTGCCTTGATAAAATTTAATGGCGAGAATTACACTTCCTGGTCATAACAATTTCAAGTATATCTTGAAGGAAAGGAAATGTGGGGACTTATTGCAGGATGGGATCCACGATCTAAGGAAGATGAGAAAGAAATATTATCTTGCAATACAAAGGATGCCAAGATCAAAACCTGGATTCTTGGTTCTATTGAACCACAATATATCCTGAATATCAAACCTTACAAATTACAAGACCTCTAAGGAGATGTGGGAATATCTGAAACAAGTTTATCACCAAGGGAACTTTGCCCGACAATACCAACTTGAACTAAAATTGCTTAGTATTCTCAGGGCACCTCTTCAATTAGGACTATTACACAGGTTTTCTCAATTTATGGGCAGAATATGACGAAATCAAATACGTCAATGTATCTGAGGCAGCTCTTTTTTAGATTCAAAAATTATAAGAAAATTGTCATAAAGACCAGTTTCTCATGAAGTTGAGATCTGAATATGAGATCGTTCGTTCCAACCTGATCAGCAGGGTTCCATCTCCATCTCTAAATGAGTGCCTTAATGAACTCTTGCGTGAGGAACAAAGTCAGATTACTCAGCATGTTCTAAAGCAACAATTTTCTGGAAACTCTCCTGATGTAGCATATTGCTGCCACTACCAATTCTACTCCTGGTATTTCTCAAAGTCCGGGAGGGATCGTCCACCATTCCTATTCTACTACTAAAGGACAATCTACTACAAGAGATCTTAGTAAAATATAATGTTTTGGTTGCAAGAATTATGGTCCCTATGCCTCACAATGTAAGGACAATGGTCATGTCCTTATCGAATGCAGAAAGCGGCCACAGAATCGCACTCCTAAAGCTTATCATGTCAACACTGCAGCTGCTGTTTCTTCTAGTGATATCCCTTCAGCTTCGGTCATGTCTTCATCGCCTCCTACCTCCAACTCTGCTACTATTATCACCCCTGAGCTCGTTCAACAAATGATCATGCATGCCTTCTCTGCACTTGGCATTTCAGGTAACCATCACTCCTCTTCCTTCGTATGGTTTCTTGATTCAGGAGCATCAAATCACATGACCTCCTCTTCCTCTCATCTCTCTAATCTAAAACCATACAATGGCAATTTACAAGTTCATAATGTTGATGGTCAAAAGCTTCCCATTACAGCTCTATTGTGATGTTATTCATTCCTTACCTCTGAAAAATGTTTTTTTATCCCCCCATCTAACTACAAATCTTCAGTCTGTCGGACAACCGATTGATGATAATTGTAATGTCTCTTTTTCTCAATCTGGTTGTATTGTCCAGGATCAAGCGTCGAGGATGGTGATCGTGAAGGGGCCTAAGTGTGGACGCCTATTTCCTCTCCTTATGCCTCTCTTATCAGAATAAACAGCCCTCTGCATTCTCTTGTTTTTCTTCTCAAGATGTTTGGAGGCTCTGGCATAATAGATTAGGCCATCCTCATTCCAAATTGTTATCTTTGATGTTGAACAATGGTAGTATTAATGAAAATAAAATTTCTTTTAGTCACATTTCTGATGAGTGTTCTATTTACAAACTTGTAAAAAGCAAAGTTCTTCCTTTTCCTTCCAGAACTACTATGGCTTCCAAATGCTTTGACATAATTCATAGTGACGTCTGGGGGATTACTTCTGTAATTTCTCATACAAATTACAAATATTTTGTCGCATTTATTGATATCATAGTAGGTTCACATGGGTATATTTCTTACATTCTAAATCTGAAGTTCTTTATGCTTTCCAAAAATTTCTAGCTTATGTTGAAAATCAGTTTTCCACTCACATCAAAGTTCTCCGATCTGATTCCGGGGGGGAATATATGTCCCATCAGCTTCAAAACTTTCTGCACACACGGGGAATTTTATCGCAAAGATCATGCCCTTATACTCCTCAACAGAATGGAGTTGCTGAACGGAAAAACAGACATCTCCTAGGTATTGTTCGTTCCCTTCTCTTAGAATCCTCGGTTCCTGCTAAATTTTGGCCCAAAGCATTAGCCACTGCGGTTCACTTAATCAATCGCTTACCAACCCCTCGTCTCACCAATCAAACGCCACATTTTTGTCTCTTTCATACAAATCCTACTTATACCCACTTGCGTATTTTTGGATGTGTGTTCTGTTCATCACCCTCCTTCCAAACGTACAAAATTAACCGCCCAATCAGTTCAATGTGCATTCCTTGGCTATGCTTCCTATCAAAAAGGATATCTCTACTATGATCATGTGCTCAACCGCATTTGCATCTCTCAAAATGTCATTTTTGCAAAACCAGCGATTCTTTTCTACCCATCCTACGTCTTTACCTTCTTTCTCTCATTTACCAAATTTTTCTGACCCAATCTCTTTCCCACTCATTATTTATGAAAGACGTCGTCATAAGGATGTTCCACTACTGCCTCCTTCTCTAGATCCATCACCGGCACCAGATCTTGCCCCTCCTTCATCACATGATGCTCCTATTGCTTCATCTCCAATACAGCCTCAACGGTCTACCCATCTCTCCAATCCTCCAGATAAATATGGTTTCACTCATACTCCTTTGCTTGCTACTCTATCTTCTATTACTACCCCTAACTCTTACTCCCAGGCGGTGAAGCATGATTGTTGGCAAAAGGCTATGCAAGAAGAATTAGATGCACTGACAGATAATCATACCTGGGATATAGTTCCATGTCCATCTTCTGCAAAACCTATCCACTACAAATGATTTTTTCCAGTCAAGCTTAAGGCAGATGGCTCATTGGATCGTTATAAGGCACAGTTAGTCACACTAGGCAACCGACAGGAATATGGTATCGACTATGACGAAACGTTTGCCCCAATTGCAAAAATGACAACAGTCCGCACTGTTCTTGCCATTGCTGCCTCTTATTCCTGGCCTCTGTACCAATTTGATGTCAAGAATGTGTTTCTTCATAGTGATCTCAAAGAAGAAGTCTATATGCGACTTCCTCAAGGAATTACTAGTGCCTCGGCAGGAGATGTTGCTCGCTTACGAAGATCTCTCTATGGTCTTAAACAAGCACCACGCGCTTGGTTTGAAAATTCTCGAGATGCTCTCCTTCATCTTAAACTTTCTCAAAATGCTTCTAATCCCTCTATGTTCCTGCATCGCTCCTCGGATGGAATCATTGTCCTCTTGGTTTATGTGGATGACATCATTATATATGGGACAAACTCAGCCATGATCAAACATCTCCAAGCACCCCTACATGAATCCTTTCATATGAAAGAAGATCGCCATCATCTTTTACTCAATTTGAGGTTGACCTCGATAGGTGTATCAACAGGCGAAGAGTCATGTAGATCAACAAGCTCAATAAGATTAGATGTGTATTTGTGTTGATTAAGAAACAGACCTTTGGGAGATTGATGCACTTCTAAGACCAAAAAATAATGTAAAGGGCCCAAATCCTTCATATTGAAATAATCCCGGAAAGAAGCTTGGATAACCTTGATCATACTATCATCAGTGCCAGTGATAATAATATCATCAACATACACAAGTAAAACCGTAATACCAGTAGATGTTGTGTGCATGAACAAAGATGGGTCATAAGGGCTTTGAGTAAAAACACTCGTGCATGAAAGCCCCCTAAAAGTTTCAAACCATTCCCGAGCTTGCTTTAGACCATAAAGAAACTTCCGGAGGCGACAGACAGAATTTTTAGATGGAGAGGTGACGCCCTGCGGTATTCGCATATAGACCTCTTCTTTCAAATCCCCATGAAAAGAAGGCATTTTTGAAATCCATTTGTTATAACGGCCAAGATTTGGAGGCAGCAATGGCGAGAAGTAACCTAACAGATATCATTTTTGCCATAGGTACAAATGTCTCCTCGTAGTCAATGCCATATTCTTGCCTGTTACCAAGTGCCACAAGTCGAGCTTTGTGTCTATCCAAGGAACCATCAGATTTTAGTTTGATGGAGAAGATCCATTTGCAACCGATCAGTTTAACTGCGGAAAGACAATCCACAATGTCCCATGTGTGATTTTGATCTAATGCATCTAATTCCGCCCTCATAGCTTGGTTCCAATTATCATGTTGTACTGCCTGCAAATAAGAACTTGGTATAGAAATAGAGGAAAGGGTTGTTATCAAGGAAGTGTGGGTAAATCCATACCTCAGGTAGTTTAGAAATTCTGGAGGAGCGAAGCAGGATATGAGGAGTTGTGGAACCAGTTGCCGGCGGAGGATCAGAAGGACAGGCATCTGCAGCCGTAAGTTTTCCTGACAACGATAAACAAAGTCAGGATTAAACCTAGAACAGTTGTTTTAACTAAAAAACCTGGAAAGAGAGAAGGAGAAGAGGGATGACGAGAATCCAAAATGATGTTGAAAAAAATACTGGTTTTCAAAGAAAATAACATTACAAGAAATCCTGATGCGACAACCAATGGGGCCGTCGTAGCACACAAAACCTTTTTGATTGGTGGCATAACCCAAAAAAGCACACCTGCGAGATTGAGCGTTTAATTTTGTTCGTTCTGTGGGAGGTAAATGAACGAAACAAACAAGTCCAAAAGTATGTAGATGATCAAACACGGGATGATGACCAAACAGTTTAAAATGCGGAGTTAATTGAGCAATGGTAATGGATGGAAGATGGTTTATTAAATGGATTGCAGTGGTGAGAGTTTCTGTCCAAAACGCGGAGGGATTGATGATTCAATCAGTAGGGTTCGAGCAACATCAAGAAGATACCAGTTTTTCCATTCGACTCCATTTTGTTAAGGAGTATACGGACAGGTATGTTGAGAAATGATTCCTTTAGTTTTTAGAAAAGATTGAAACTCATTGGAAAGATACTCCCCCCCCCCCCCCCGAATCTGGGCGCAAAGTTTTAATGTATTTTGAAAATTGGGTTTCAACATAGTTAAGAAAAAATTGAAAAGCTTTAAGAACATCATACTTAGAATGCAATAAATAAACCCGGTTTAACCGACTAAAGTCATCAATGAACTTAACAAAGTACCTGAAATGACCATGGGAAAGGTGAAAGGCAATGCCCCAAACATCGCTGTGAATTAAGTCAAAACATTCAGTGCTTTGTGTTGTGAAGTGAGGAAAAGGTAAAGATTACTTTTTCCTAATTTACAAGCATCACATTCAAAGGAAGCAGAATCAAAAGTTTTATTTAATAATCCAGATTTGAATAAAGTAGACATCGTGGATGCATTCGGATGACCAAGTCTATTATGCCACAACTAAAAACTATTCTGAAGAAGAAAAAACAAAACAACTGTTGTAAAAATTTGTTCCGAGTAAATATAGAAACTGGAAGGGAAAACAGTCTGTCACGCTTAGGCCTTCTTGCGATCACTTCCCCTATTCCAGGTCCTGCACAACACAACCAGAAGAGAAGGAAACATTGTAATTATTCTCAACAAGTTGACCTACAAAAATCAGATTTGTGGCAAGATGAGGAGACACTAAAACATTGGCTAATGGTAAGGGACCAGAGGTATCACTAACAGAGGTGATGGGAAGATGGTCTCCATTTGCAATTTGAACAGTAAGGGTATCAGTGTAAGGAACAACATTTTGCAAGTTGGTGGGTGAAGAGGTCATATGGTTACTAGCTCCAGAATCTAAGTACCATGTATGAGACAGAGACGAATCAGTACCTGAGATGTTCATTGAGGCCAAGGCATTGAGTATCATTTGATTTACCATATCAGGAGTGAGATGAGCTGGGGATGCAAATTGTGATGAGGAACCAGGCTGTGAAGAAGAATCATATTGTAGAGAGCTATTGAAGTCAGAGGTTGTATATTGTTGAGAGGTCGCTGTGTAAGCACTAGGAGCGGATTGGACTGTGTAAGTACCAGGAGCGGACGGTGTATGGTTGCGGGAAGAAGAATTGCGACCCTTCTTCCGAGATTCTTCAATAACACGACCAATGGCTTTACAATACCTACAGATCTTTGATTTGCATTGGTTTGCAAAATGACCATATTTTTTACAGTTATAGTACTGAACTTTACTGATGTCCCTGGGAGGGGGTCTGGTGGTAGTAGCATAGGCAAGTGGAGCCTCAGCATATTTCAGTTGTTCCATAGAAGTTTTGGTAACCAGACGCTGTTCTTCCCACAGAAGTTCCTGAAGACAGTCAACTAAGCTGGGAAGAGAAGCCTCGCTCATCAAGTTTGATCTAACAGTCTCATACTTCAGACGAATTTTCATGAGGAACTGGTCCCGATGGCTATTTTGCAGCAATGGAAGGAGTTTGGGTAGAAGCGCTTCAAACGCAGTGGCAAACTTGATCTCATCATATTCAGACTAGAGTCTTCGAAACCCATTGTAATATTCTTAGATGGACATGGTGCCTTGAGTAAACTGAGAGATGTCAAGCTTCAATTGAAATTGGCGAGCGGCATTCCCTTGCTGATAAGATAGTCCCACATCTCACGGGCAATTTTACAAGCTTTCAGGTTGAGGATAAAATGTGGTTCAACAGAGCCCAATAACCAAGTTTTAATTTTAGCATCCTTAGTTTTTCAGGCAGAAATCTTTTTGTCATCTTCCTCCTATTTACTTTCAGACCCATCAATATATCCCCACAGTTCTTTTCCTTCTAACTAAATTTGAAACTGAAAAGCCCAAGATGTGTAATTTTTTCCATGAAAGCGAACCAGGGTAATTTCAGATTTCTCCATTGCTTGACAAATCAGTCAAAAGAGCAATATAAGATGATCGAACTTAGGTCGGGCCTGGACTCCAGGTCAGGCCTAGATCAGGTTGTGTAATTGGTCTGCCTTGGGTCTTGTGCAAAAGAGAAAAAATAATAGGTTGAGCCTCTTACCTCTTTCATCTCTGGAGAAAAGAGAGGGATGGGCAAATGACGGATTGCTTGCTGCTTGCTGGCTGGAGATCTGCAAAGGTGCCAGGTACTCTTCTTGATCCCTGTCTTCTTTTCTTCTCTTTTGTCTTCTGTGTTTTATTTCTTCCTTCTTCAGGTCTGGGATGAAAGAAGCAACAATCAGAGGCACTTAGCAGCAACCAGAAGCAATTATAAGCAACTAGAAGCAATATCAGTAAGGCAGAAGCAACCAACGGTGCCTGAAAATAGAGCACGGACAATGAATGGAATTCCTGCACAAAAAACATCCCTGTCAACAGAGGGAAGATCCACACTTGGGCCCCACCTGGTGATCTTTAGACAAATTAGAGGGTGGGGATGAAGGAAGAGTAGTTTTATGCAACAACTGGAAGTGGTCCCAGTCAAAATAGATTCAGATCCAGGATTTTGGACGGCCAAGATGAAAACAAGTGGAGAAGATGGAATTTCCACAAAAATTGGTAGAAGACCCACCTTTGATGATCAATAAATCAGAAAAAAGTCTTCATAAACATAGAAAATTTTAGTCGACCAAGGGGAGATGATCCTGGTGATGTGGTGATGATGATCACAGGTGGGCCACTCCTGATCTGAGATGATCAAGGTTGATCAAAGAGGATCAGGCTGAAGGAGATGATCACAGCATGGCTTCCAGGGCTTAGAAGATGACTAGGAGCTAATCAACTTAGCTTTAATGTTGTTGAAATTCGTGTCCCCTTAGGGTTGCATCCTTCTCATTATATAAGGGTGGATTACCCTATTATTAGAATCCTAATACAAATCAAGTTTCTAAGTTAACTTTCTAATTACAACTCAAGTTCCTAAGTTATAGCTAATATTCTATTTACAACTCAAGTTCCTAAGTTAACATAAAATACATGTTTCCTAGATTAACAATCTCCACCTCACTGCTATTCGGCGCATTTCTCAACACACCATCTCGTGACCTTTTCTTTCCTGTGGGAAATTCGACTTCTCTCATTACTTACTCGGATTCTGACTAGGCTGGTTGTCCTGATAGTCGACGGTCTATCACGGGTTGGCGCATCTTCTTAGGGAACTCATTGATTTCCTAAAAGTGTAAGAAAAAAGATAAAGTTTCCAAATCATCCACAGAAGCAGAATATCATCCAATACTTGCTGCCACCTCTGAAATTGTCTGGCTTCATGATCTCCTTTCTGAGCTTGGATTTCCACAATCTGGCCCTACCCCTCTATATGCTGACAATACTAGTGCCATACGGATTACTGAAAATCCCGTCTTACATGAATGCACAAAGCATATCGAAGTGGCTTGTCATTACAGACATGATGAATTTGTACGAGAAGCTATTACTCTTCCTCCTGTTCCTACAGGGCTTCAAATTCCATATATACTTACTAAGGGGCTTCCACAACCACGACATCAATTCTTAGTTATAATATCCTGCATATCATGGGCCCAGGATTAGTCTGGCCCAGGTAGTTCCATAGCTGATCTTTTATTATGAGATTAGAAGTATTAATTATATGGAAATTAGAGTTGTCTCACGTGAAGAGTTTTAGAAAGAGTAGGAGTAGTATGACTACACTAATTAGACAGAGGAATAGGAATAGGAATAGGACTCTGTTATATATATATAAGTAAACCAACGACAGTATTATGGTATTCTATTCCTTTGGAGAGAATTCTGAGAGAGAGAGAGAGAGAGAGAGAGAGAGAGAGAGAGAGTTTGTGGCTGTCTATTAGGAGGAGGGGAAGGCTACTGATGTCCTATTCGCGTCCACATATTGCAAAGGTGACGATCGTTTATCAAAGGTGAGTGGATCTTCCTAGTTGCTTTCAATCACTATATGAGATGATTGATTGGGTTGGATTTTCTCAACTTTGTTGTATTGCTACTGTGCTGACAACCTGTACCATTGATCGAATGCAATTCTGATGCTTGAATCAAAGAAATCATGTTAGTCTTGACTGTTAAATTTATAAAAATCATAAGGAGTTTTTTCAGCAGTAATCTCTTAATGTTTGGATTAGTTACAAAGGGATTCATAATATGTTGGAACCTGACATGAATGTACAGAATTATCGATTGGGGATTATGGGACCCCATGGCCCACTGGATGATAGATCAGATCCACAGATCCTGTAACAGACCCTTGGGCGATCAGGACAGTTTTGGACCCATGTGAATTAGGCCTTGTTTGGGCCACTATCCACTTGATTTTAATGTTTCAGGCGTGAATTTGACGAAGATAGGGCTGAAGGTCAACATCCATGCTGGGACCCACTACCTAAGTTGATTAGAGATTAGGACCCCACATCTTGAAGAGGGCCCAGGGACGACCTAGATGGTGGTGGTCCCATGTGGCTTGGGCCCCATCTGCCCAGATATCCAGAAGCTTCAATTTTGTTAATCATGAGGCTTATTCATGAATTTTGTTCGTGTTTGTTGAGACTGTAGGGCCCAGTTAGGATGTTTGAGGGTGAATCCAATCCAATCCATTGGAATGAAAGCTTAGCCCTGTGCAACCTTGTATATTAGGGCTGATCTTAGATCAAACTAGTGGGACCCACTAGATTTTACAACAGGGTGTTGCATGTGTGAAACACTTGTATTTTTTAGGTTATATAAGTGTACAAGTAAACTGGGAGGACTGTAGGGAAGAGGATAACCCTGGATTTTGAGTGTGATTGATATCTAATCTTCTCAATTAAATTAATCAAGGTTTAAGGTGATTATAGCTAATTTATGTGGATAGCTGTATTGAAATCTAATGTAATGTTGTGTAATTTTTTATTTGTGATGTAGAGTGGGTCACCCCTACGTGTAATAACATTAGTCATGATCGGAAGTGGGGCCATTAATTTAATAAGGATTGTATGATATTGATTTCACACTATTGGATGTAAATATTGTGATTTGTATTTAATGTAATATGTATGAAATGCTTACTGATGTATCTGGAATTATTAGTACACATGAAAAGATGACGGGTGTACGGATTTATAGTGTTAGGCATGGTGTTCAGACCATGTGGGCCATAGAGGCCATTGCCCTTAATGGACGCGAGTGGCCATTATGATGGCTGGTCCTTAGTGGACGTGTCTGATGAGACAGGGTCATGGTGACCGGTATACATGTATACGATGGGCCTTTTGAGGCATAGTAATGTACATGGGCACGGGTTTGTATGTGAATGTACTTCTAATAATATTTGATTATTGATTCAGATTTGTTGATTATGTGATGTTATGTTATATGCGACTTGTGTAATTAGGAATATCCATTCATCAGTAGTACTGATGTTGTGTTACCCCCTTCAGGTAACCATATTGCGAGTGGGCCAGAGCGGAATGAAGATCAGCACGTAGATTTTGACATGCGTGGCTGAAGGGAGAGAACGAGAAAAACTTAAACATTTGATAGAATTATTAGTTCTGGTTTAGGAGAAGTTATTTAATGTTTTAGCACATTATTGATTTGAGTAAAGACATAATAAGTTGATTATTTAGAGATTATTGATAACTATAATTGGGAATATATTTTGAACTAAATGCCTGATTCCTTGTGAAAATTATTTGATATATACATGATAACTATTGCTATATAATCACGATCTGGATATCCGACAGGACCCCGGAACTTGGGTCGTGACATTAGTTGGTAAATTGATGATGGTTGATTTACCCGCATCAATTTGAAGAAGGGGGGAAGGGGGGGGGGGGGGGGGGGGGGTCACAGCCCAACTTGTGGGTCAAAGCAACTCACGTGTGTACAGCTATGCATATTTATCTCTTGCCTCTTTAGTAGATATGATTAGATTAGATTGCATAAAATCATTGTAATTGGGATATGATTAGCTTAGATTATGGGTACAATCTATGTAAAATGTATAGTAACAATACACCTATATAAAGAAGCATCGAGACACTCAAAGGATCATCAAATTCACAACAATCTTTGTATTTCTTGCTTTGACATCTATGCCATCACATATTCAATGTGTACGAATATTTTTCAATGCCTTCTTCCCTCCTACAACATTACAACATTTGACACAAGGCCAAAAATACCAATCATCAGCCCCTAGCGAAATGATTCCACCCCTTCTAAGTATTCAATAGAAATCCTAGGTGCCGTCATCCAATCCCTGCTTAGGGCCATGTTCTGAAAAATTAAATCAATAGACTATAAGGCATTTAACATGGTTTAAGACAACTATATGACTCACACCCCACAAGGACTACAAAAGCCAGTCTTATTAAACACAACACCTGCATTATGCATTAAGATGACCACATGGGGCCAACTTTTGCATTATATATAAGATATGAATTAAGGAGAATAAAATTATCACACTACGCAGTGTATCATTTTTACTCATGGGGCCCACTTTTGTATGTCATATTACATAAAACATGAAGAGATAAATCATTTACATGCCTATGCATATCACAAACAATGAAAATTCAAAATCTAAGCATATCCATCGCTCCATTACCATATAGCCTAAGCAAATCAGAATAAAACCTCAAAAATAAAGAAATAAATAGAAAATTTTAGTTCTTCATTTATTGAAAGTTCAAACCATTCCACAATGGGCCCTCAATCTCTACAATTTGAATTACTTTGCAAATCTCATGTGTTATAAATGCACAAAAAGGTGAGTATATATTATGGGTGCACGAGAATGGATTGAATGAAGCCCCCAACACTACTCATTATCACGAGAATGGATTGAATGAAGCCCCCAACACTATTCATTGTCACGAAAATGGATTGAATGAAGCCAAGCACCATTGCTATATCAGATGAAGAAAAGATGGCCCTCCGCTTATGTTCATCCACCACTAAAACATGATTGTGCAGATTATTTTAGCATTTGCTTTAAATGGTCGTTGCTAATTGAAAGATTAAATAAGGTCTACTTAGCATGACCAGACCTACTTCTTCAGATGTTCACAAATCATGATATTTTTGTGATATTTTGATGCGTTTACTTCAACTTAACAAGTCAATTATTTAATATTATATGTTTTTAATCAGTTTTAACATGTTTTTCAGTCTTAGTATATTTTCCTTATGTAAGTACCGCGTGCTCTCACACCCTGTCATATAACCATTGCACATGTAAACCATTACAAACCATCAACCGAAGCTTAACTACATTTTCACACATTCACACATTTTGCATATGCATGCATTATAGAAATAGAGAAACTTAACTAAAGTACATTCTTTATATATGAGGAAGATAATTGACCTAAGACTTGTCTAAAAGAGGATTGAAAGTTTGAAACATTACTAGAAGCCATAACTTTTTAATGCAACTGACCATTTAAATCGACAGAATGGTGAAGTCACGATTTACAACATTTGGCAATTCTTGGTTTGGACAGAAATTCTAATAAAATTCTTAAAACATATTTTCCAAGTGTACTCATTGTCAGTGCTATTCCACTTGCTGAACCTGATTTAGTGTTCCGGGCAACCATGCGCCCTACTGTCTGCAATTAATGCAACTTAACCTAAATTCAATATTTATATGATTTGAGTTTGAATTTTGGCTGAACTTAATACTTATGCCAAATATCTGTTGACTATTCCATAAGATGGCAATGGCATCGTCATCTTCACAACTGATTTGTAGCATCTACCAATCAGGTTCTGTGAGGCCCCACCCCTTTTGGACCCTCACTTTTCAATTTGAATACTATTTTATAGCCTTCAGTACCTAATTATACTAATTAATAGGGATTAGTAAGGGTATTCCTAAGTTTTAGTCAAATTAGCCTTTTGTGCAATTTATAGGCTTCATAGGGTGTCTTTTATAATTTCCTAGAGTTTGTTAGTTAGTTAGAGGCCCTAGCTAGTAAATAGAATTAATGGGAGGGGTTTCCACATGGGAATCTTCTAAATACTCTACTAAGGCCCTAAATGCCCTTGTACTTATCCTCTTTTCTCATTGAACCAAGAAGGACCTTTTGGTCATTAGCCACCCAAACCTAAAACTATATAACTACATCCTCCTCCCATCTCATACATATGTGCTCTCTCCCTCTCTCATTTTCCTCCAACTCTCTCTCAATTTCCCTCCAATTCTCCCATCTCCCTCCCTTTCTCTCTCTAGAAACCCTAGATCTAGAACTTCAAGAAGAAGAAGACCATCTACAACAACCTCATATGCAACTTATTATTAAGGATCTCTCTTTCCATCTTGTTAATCTCTTCTCCCTCTCCTATTCAAGGTATGTAACACCTTCTAGTTCAATTCCCTTAGAAATCTCTCTTTCTCTCTCTCTAGATCTCCTTCCTTATAGTAACTCTCTTGTGGATATGGGTGTAGGTGTTAGAGATCTCTCTAGATCTGAGTTTTTGAGCTGGTTGTGTGATTAGAAAGCCATAGGAGATGGGATTGGTGTCTATAGCTTAGATTTCTCTTTCTCTCTCTATTTTCCTTTGCAATTGGATTGAGGCAAGTGCAATATACTTACTTAGCATAGTATGCATGTTTTCGTTTACTTGATTCTGTAATTTCCATTCATATGATGTTAGAATTGATAGATATACCTTTGAGCTTTGTTTTTATGGATTTTGGCCATTGATGGATGGGTTTCATCTCATTTGGAAGATCAATGGCCCATGTGTGGATGATTGGATATGGATTGAAGTGCTTATCATGTGTTCTGATGTTTCTATGATGAATGGTCGAGATTGGATGGTTTTTTATTGGAAATTGGGCTGAAGAGAAAGAATTCCAAAATTCTGGAAATTGTAACAGGCATGAGTACTCGGTCAACCGACCTGCAGGGCGGTCGACCGGCGACACTATGTTTGGGAAAAACCAAGTCCCAGCTATTTTTCTACAGAACTTTCAGTCCTGTGTACTCAGTCAACCGGACCCTATTATCAGTCGACCGAAGACACAAGATCTGTAGGGGATTAAATGAGAGCTGGAAATTTCTAACAGACTCAGAAATCAGTGTGCACGGTCGACTGGCCCCTGTGCCAGGTTGACCGGGGACACTGAAAATCATAGAGCCTGAGATGTGACTTACATCCTGTCTGACCAAGGTAAACCTGTGTACCAGGTCAATCGATTGGCCACCCGAACAACCGGATACATTAGAAATTCTAGAGTGTAGGTCAGGTTTCAATTTCTGATCTGCAGTATAGCAGGTCGACCCAACCACAGCTAGGTCAACCTGCCACACTGTAGACAGTAATTTCTAAGTTTAGCCTATATTTAACGTTGTGATCATTTGTGGGGCCCATGGACCCTCCAAATGGACTTCCATTGATGTGCGAAGCCCGAGTCAATGGTGTGGCTCAACCTTGACTCGTGGGGACCACCAAGTAGGGTCTAGGTCTTGGAATTGACGTCGATTCGGTCCTTAAACGTCGTCGAAGATTCCCGTAACTTCATGAGCACCAAAAACAGTATCCTTCGCATCTGAAACTTCATTTAGGGATCCAATTAACTGAAATGAACCTGGACCTGAACGTGGACCAATACTTAGGATGGGACCTTGATATTCCCATTAATTCCCTTGAGTTGGAGGTTTATCTTATCTATTACATCACTGTCACTCTCTTATTCTTTCTGTTGTTTATACATGTTAATTAAATGGAAAATGGATGACCCAAACCTAGGATTACTTAGAGGTGACCTGGTGATGTGATTGGGTGAACATTGACCCATGTCTGTGGCTAGGCGGGCCCTTTTATGGCCTAAGTATGGATATGTAATTCCCTAGACTGGAGAGGTTGTTTGTTATGGACTTATAACTCACTATGGATGAGTACGGACTTATGATGCACAGATACGACATGGATACAGCAAGGACTCGTTATAGACACAGCAGGGACACGGATTTTACACATATAAAGTGAAGTATCGGATACGATACGACACAATACATTGCCCATTTTTAAGTATCCGTGCATCATAGGTACGGACTATCTATCATTGGAAATGGACTAATTACTTCCTTTGGACTGTTTTAGACCAGGCCATGTGTTTGATGGGCCACATGGATTCAATGATTGGACTTGGACCTGGACTGTGTTCCATGGATTGGATGGGTACTTGGATCTCTTAGAGACTTTGTTAAGACCTTGTTCACGCAAGGCAAAGCCTAAACAAACACAGACCTATACTGTTTCCTTGAGTCGGCATGGACATTCACTCAGTTGTTCTAAGCTCAGCCTGTTGACTGATCATCAATGGTAGGAGTTATTTATAAGTGTTGAATGAGCTATCATAATGAGTTGTGTTTTAGACGGACGGCGTGTCACCGGGTCTAGACTTCTGAGTGATGAGTGTTGAGATGGATGAGTGTTATTTTGCAAGGCTCGTCATTCCCCAGCACTAGTGAGATTTACCCGCTGCGACTGTGTTCAGTATGGGAGGGCCGCAGCATAATATCCCGCGGTGTTTCAGCTTGTGTGAATGTATGATCGTCTCTACTCCTTTGATGCATACATCTTATGTTATTTGAATACTGTGACTTACCAGATCCTTGGATCTGACCCATTCTTGGTGCTTAAGTGATGACCCCTACTACAAGGACGATTCGATCGTCGAGGCACCTGTAGCTGATGACTACGATTGGGGACAAGCCGACTAGGAGGTCGAGCTGGAGGATGGAGTGCCAGTACTAGGGGTCTGAGTGTACATTTCTATTTTTGGGGTTTGAGCGATTTTTGTAGTGAGCTGGGTAGTAGCTGAATATGTAATAAACCTTTGATTTTCATCACTTTGACATTTTAGGCTGGACTTCAGCCTTGCCATATTTGCTACCTTATATTTGCTTCTGCTATTGTTACATTTGCTTCCGCTACCTTTTATATGCTTCCGCAATTTAACCATTGTTACTATAATGTTCAAAAAGTTTTAAATTGGACCTCACTGCGAACCTACGATCTTGGAAGTTCTCAGATTTTCTGGGAAGTAGCGCGACAACTTTGGATACCTTGATGGATTTCTTGGTATTCGGAATTGGGGCGTTATAAGTCCAGTAGCTTAACATCCATCCCTATTGATAAGGAGGATCAAAAGTTTACAAGTCAAATTGATAGAGAATGTGCAGGTTGATAAGTCAGAATGTGTCGCACGAGACAACCCGGACGCGGGCACGAGTCACCGGATACACAAGCACATGCCAATCAAACCTCTTACAAGAGATAACCTGTCAACTGGATAGATCGCATGAGTTGGTTGACTAGAGCAAAACAAGGAAACAAAGATCTATGGAGACTGTCAGAAAGCTGACCTGGGCTAGCCAAAAATTGGACTTGAATTGATCCCTAAAGAATAGAAACTGTATCTTTTATGTAAGGAAACTCAATATCATATGATTGTAATCATCCTTCACGTGATTTGTAATCATCGCTATTTAATAGAACTTAGAGGCAAAGGGCAAAACATGAAAGAGTCATGATAGTCCAGCCTCTTTGAGATCTCATTTTAGCTCTTTCACAAGGTATCAGAGACAAACCAGCTCTAGATACAGTCTCCATTTTTTTTCTCCTCTTCCACATATAAATCTCTAATGGCCAGTTCATCTTATATGACAAGTTCTCTTAGCCTGTCAGCTGCTGCCCTACATCACCCCATCACCATTGTCTCAGTGAAATTGAATCTCAACAATTATTTAGTTTGGCGCATGCAGATTCGTCCTCTTATTGGGAGCCTTGCAATAGGAAAAAGAAACTGATGACAGAGGGGAGACAGACTCCAGGTATGATGATTTAAGAGGAAAAGATATTCTTTTACGAAGTTGGATTACAGGAACACTCTCAATGTATATGATTGTTGGTTGTACCAGAGTCAAACAAATCTGGTCCTGCCTTGAAGAGAACTTCGTCCATGCTACAAAGGAATGAGAAGTCCAATTGAAGCCGAGGATGCAGGATCTCAAACTCAGCAACCAAACATTAACCGAGTATATGAAATCCTTTAAAAATATTTTTGATGGTCTTGCTGCCATTTAGAAGCCTGTCTCCAATGAAAACAAGGTAATCTATTTATCCAGAGGACTTGGGAAGAAGTACAGTGTACTCGTGACCTCTGTGCTAACAAAACCCCTTTCCTACATATACACAGTTTGTGACGGCAGTGCAGACTTATGAGTCTCATCTTAAAAGCATAAACAAGAACCAAAGCCTGTTGATCCAAATATGGCCTTCTTCTCCCAACGGCAGCAAGGTGGTGGCGGTGGGAGAGGTGGTAACAGAGGACGTGGCAGCTATAACAATCAGTACTCATCTCGAGGCCGTGGTTTCACTGCTGTGGGTCAGAACCAGGGGTCTCACCCTCCTCAAAACACCAACAACAATGGAAACTTTGGGCAGCAACAGTTTATTAAACAGGTAATGCTGGGTCTCATTTTGCTGAAAATTCTAATAAAAGATTTCAGAATAATAATGCAGGAAGTGGGGTACCAGATCCATGTCAGATTAGTGGCCGACGCAATCACATGGCCATGAAGTGCTTTTACGGGTGGGATTATTCCTATCAAGCACCCGAAGATCTATCTCAAGCCTTGACTACCCCCTCTACCTCAGATGTCCAAGATTCAAATTTATATGTTGATACGGGCTAACGTGCATGTCACCAATGACCCAGGTAAGCTTTTCAATATAAAACCTTAATTTGCAAATGAGAAAATAATGATTGGAGCTGGGTCAAAGCTCAATATTTCACATATTGGTAATGCCTCCATTAAGTCAGATTTTGGTGACATGAAACTTAAGGATGTTTTGGTGGTACCAGAAATAAAAAAGAATCTGATATCTGTCTCTCAGTTTACTATGGATAACTCGTGTTTTCGAATTTTCTGACTCAGGATTTCTTATAAAGGAACGAGTTACCGGCAAAGTGATGCCAACGGGCAGTAAGAACGGTAGTCGTTATGCTATGGACAATAAAGCAATAGCTGCATTCGTGGCGCTTAGATTGGGGAAAGCCACAGATTAATTTGGCATCAAAGACTGGGTCATCCCAGTGAGAAATCTTTAAAAATTTTGAACTCTCGAAATATTATTGATATCGGTGCTTGGAATAAAGTTCGCAGTATTTGTGTTAGCTGTCAAATGGGAAAAAGTTGTAGCCTTCCCTTTTCTCTAAATAATAAAATTGTTGCTTCTCCGCTTATGAAAATCCATTGTGATCTTTGGGGCCCTGCCTAGTGTCTTCTTCTCAAGGGATCAAGTATTATGTCAACTTTGTAGATGATTGCACCAGGTTCATATGGTTTTATCCCCTCAAACATAAATCTGGATTTTTTGAGAATTTCATCAAATTTCAAAAACTAGTAGAAAATCTGTTTTCCACTAAAATTAAGGTTTTCCAAAGTGATGGAGGGGGAGAATTCCAGTCATATAAGTTCATTCCTCACCTTGAACAATGCGGAATTCAGAGGCACATCTCATGTCCGAGCACTCTAGAACAAAATGGAGTTGCAGAAAGGAAACATCGATACCTAGTTGAGACCGAGCTAACCCTTTTACTACATGGAAATTTACAAAACTTCTTGTGGGTTGAAGCTTTTATGACTGCAGTGTTTTTAATCAACAGGCTTCCCTCTACTGTTTTGAAAATGGACACACCCATCTTCAAGCTCTATGCGTCACACCCCGATTACTCAAACCTGATAATCTTTGGGTATCGGTGTTTTCCATACTTGCGTGGTCACAATACCCACAAGTTTCAGCCCAAGTCATATCCTTGTGTTTTTGTGGGATATAGCCTGATTCAAAAAGGCTCCGATGCTATCATCCCCAAAGCCGGAAAGTTTTTATTTCACGACATGTGATATTTGATGAGACAAGGTTTCCCTAGAAGAATACACAAGAGGTGTTGGCACCCACACAGGAACCAAGTATCATCACTACATACTCTTATTTTTTGGATATGAATCCTGCAAGTACAGAACGTGCAAATGAAATCTCAAAAGATGGTTTGAATGATCCTTTCAAATTAGATGCTGAAAATCAGTTCATTATTTCTTCACCTGGACCGCATTTAGATGGTTTGCAAGCCAAGGAGCTCCAATCAGATTTGCTGAAAGTGAGTAACACTATTCACTTTATCCGGACCCACAATAGATGAGAATGACCAAACCTTAGAAGAGTCACAAACGTCACCCACTGAAAACCAGCCACCAACTCATGATATCTCAAATCATGAAGTCATTGTAGGCCAGTCTTTGTCATCTCAACCCTCATCAAGCCCCACACTAAAAAATGACAGCAATCAAAATGAGGTTGACACGGAACATCAAAACATTGATGGCCTACCCAGAGATCTCTATGTAGAATTGCCAATCAAGTTGCCAACTCAGAGAAAAATGATTAAGAGGCCCAACATAAGAATTCATTCTATGATAACGAGGTCCAATGCAGAATCCGATCCTACAGCAATGATATCAACTTCATTTTTTGACATAAAAGAGCCAGATAATGTTCATGATGCATTGGGAAAAACTCAGTGGGTGACTGCTATGAAAGAGGAATTAGAAGCACTTCATAGAAATGAAACTTGGACCCCTGTTCCAAGAACACCTGAAATGAATGTAGTTGGTTCTAGATGGGTTTTTAAAACCAAGTTGAAGTCAGATGGGTCAATTGACAGGTTTAAAGCCAGATTGGTTGGCAAAGGTTACAACCAAAAAGAATGAATCGACTTTGATGAAACCTGTAGTCCAGTTGTTAAACATGCAACCATTGGGATAATTCTTGTCAATAATTCTTTTCTGCATGGCTTCCTCAAAGAGAGTGTACATGGATCAGCCACCAGGATTCACAAACCCATCATATCCTAACTATGTATGCAAGTTACACAAGGCCATCTATGAGCTTAAGCAAGCACCAAGGGCCTGGTTTGACAGATTTAGCTTATTTTTATTACATGTTGGTTTCTTTTGCAGCAAGGCTGACTCCTCATTGTTTGTTCTACATCGTTCAGCTAAAACTATATTGCGTCTTCTTTATGTTGATGACATTATTGTCATCAGCAATAATTTCTCGCTACTATCTTGACTAATCTACAAGCTGAATTCCGAATTTGCTATGAAAGATCTTGGAGATTTGCACTTTTTTGGGAATTGAAATTTCAAGATTAGATCGAGTGTTATATTTCTCACACAATCAAAATATGTGACAGATCTCTTAGCAAAAACCAAAATGCTGAACAGCAAAGCAATTGGAAAACCCTTGGCTCGAAAACATGATTTGTTCTCTGATAGTGGGCCACTTGTAGATGCATTAGAATATCGAAGCATTGTTGGTGCACTCCAGTATATCTCATTCAAACGTCCAGATTTAACATATGCAGTAAATCTTGTGTGCCAATTTATGCAACAACCCACACATGGGCACTGGCAAGGGGTTAAAATAATACTTCGATATCTTCACGGAAACATTAATTATGGAATCAGGATCACTCTCCAATCATCATTTAGCCTCTATGCATTCTCTAATGCAGATTGGGTAGGATGTCCAAAAACAAGAAGATCCACAACGAGATATTGTGTGTATCTTGGGTCTAATTGCATTTCATGGAAAGCCAAGAAGCAACCTACAGTTTCTTTATCAAGTGCTGAAGCAGAATATAGAGCACTCGCCTCTGCAACTGCTGAAATTGCATGGGTTACATATATTCTAAAAGATATTGGGGTTTTTCTCTTTCGACCTCCAATTATTTTCTCTGATAATATTAGTGCTCTTCTTATGACAGTAAATACAGTTCTTCACTAAACACATAGAAATTGATTATCATTTTGTACAGGAAAAAGTTGCTCCTGGATCTCTTGTTACTCAGTTTCTGAAATCCACAAACCAAATTGCAGATGTGTTCACCAAACCACTTGCCAAAGCATCTTTCCAAACTTTACAGAACAAGCTTGGAGTTGTGTCGCTTCCACCCTCCAGCTTGAGGGGGAGTGATAAGCACCCGGAAGTTGATAAGTCAAAGTTGATAGAGAATGTGCAAGTTGATAAGTCAGAGAATGTGTCGAACGAGACAACCCGGACACGGGCACGAGTAAGCCGGATACACAACTACACAAGCACATGCCAATCAAATCTCTTACAAGCAATCACATGCCAACTGGATAGATCACATGAGTTGGTTGACTAGAGCAAAACAAGGAAACAAAGATCTGTGGAGACTGTCAAAGAGCTGACCTGGGCTAGCCAAAGATTGGATTTGAATTGATCTCTAAAGAATAGGATGTGTATCTTTTATGTAAGAAAACTCAACATCATATGATTGCAATCATCTTTCACATGATTTGTAATCATCTCTATTTAATAGAAATTAGAGACAAAGGGCAAAACATGAAAGAGTAGTGAACGTCCAGCCTCTTTGAGATCTCATTTTAGCTCTCACACCTATAGGTTCCAATAATCCATTTGTGTTACTACTGTATCTTCAAATGCATAAAATTCATTGGTCAACATAGTATTTGAAGTTTAACCAATGCAAAATTATATTTAAATAACCCTGAGATTCTTTCTCTATTTTGATGAAACCCTGAGGATAGGCACAAAATTGCTTTCTTCAGCCTTGTATAAAATCATGTCCAGATGTCTGGAATGTAGCCGCATTCCTCGATTCACAGATAGCAGGTAGACAAGAATGTGTGTGTCTGTGTGTGAGATATATATATATATATATATATATATATATAGAGAGAGAGAGAGAGAGAGGAGGGGGGAGGAAGGATGAGCTTTAGGCATTTTACTGGTAAGAGCTATGCCAAGATTGAAACCAGGAAATTTGCCTTGGGGCGAAACGAGAAATTTTTCTTGGGGCACTGTGAAAAAAGAATTCTTGGGGAGCCTAAAAAAATAAGGTATAAATTTTTCAAAAGATTGGGCATTTCCAAAATTATAAAAATGGAACAATGAATGGTTATAGACATATAGTCTGTACATGCTACTCTCAAGAATCTATAAGCAAAAATCTCTCATTTATATAAAGGAAACATCAAATTATTACATAAGTCATGTCCTCAAAAGATACTCATGAATGTCAACTCCTTCACTCTGAAGGAGTCTACTGACCATCCCTTCTTTTTTCCACACAGTTACATAAGGTATCTCTAAAAAAATCATATCAAATTATTTCCCAAAATTAAATTTCCAATATAGAGTTTCTTGCAAATAAAGAAAGTTTTCATACAGATTAATTTGTAACTAGAGTAGCAATCAAAATATGAAATAAATACCATGTCAACAATTCTTGAAAAGATCCAATCCATACATTACAACAATTTCAATGTTGGTGAGGATTTCATCTGAACAACATGGGTTTGCTTTTCAACCTCTTCCCTCAACAAAAGTTTGTTTCAATCTTCTTAAACTAGCAAATCTTCTTAATTTGACTACTACCACACATGAACCAACAAATGTGATGTGGTGTCCACTTCTTTAATATTTGCACATATTGAAGACAAAAAACACAACCTCTTTGTGTAGTAAAGAGTTACAGTCAACAATAAAAGGGAAGAAACTCAAATCTGCCTGTAAAATTGTGGCAATAATTTACTAAAATCCAGAAACAGAAAGACGCATACATGCACACTGCAAAAGGAACATGTCTCAAAGCATACTAGTCCAACATCACAAGAAAGAATTAGCAATTGAAAATCTTCTTCACAATGAAATTATTTTTCATGCAGGTCTAATCTTCCAATAAAGTTCATGGATTTAGAAACACATCATAGGAGTAGGATTATTTGATTACAGTACTGCTGGCACATTCAATCATGGCCACAAAAAGAGAAAAACACAACTATTATGATTGCAGTCAATAAAATCTTTAGAAAAGAGGAATCCAATTGTTTCCCTTGAGTTGGAGGGTGCAGAAAGGCATGACCATATCCACCATGAAATGGGTTTGGAAATGGGAGAAATGGACTCTAAAAGTCCCAAAATTAAAGAAGCCCTAAATCCTAAAATTCCAGTCCTAATTACCAACTTGTTCCATATATTTCAAAAGCATGAAAATGGAAAATAATAAAAAGCATGGGATTTTACCTTGAGCAAAGAGCGCTGTGAATAGTGTACGGAGAGAGAGTAATAAAAATCGCTCAGCATGAAAGAAAGCAGCAAGCATGTGTGGCCCTCCTCATTCTCAAGCGTTGATAACGGCTGTCTATGAGCGATTGTATGGCGGTCTACGGGCTGCAGCTGGCCTTTCTTCCTTCTCAAGCATGAGTGAGAGAGACAAGTGAGAAAGAGGGAGAGAGCAGAGAAACTAAGTAAAAGAAGAGAAATTAAGTCATAGATTGAGAGAGAGGAGCAAGAAAGTGAGAGAAACCAGAGATATATGGAGGGAAAATTATTGACGATGGTGAAGCAGAGGGGGACTTTGGAGGAACGCTTTTGTTAATTGTTAATGAAAAACGACGGCTTGTTTAGTCGTTATTTAAGGTAAAAATTCACCCATGAGCAACGGTTTTTTCCATTCAGTAAAGAGCATTGCCTTGAGTCTGTAATCACCCGTTTTGACATAGTGACCGACACCGTAGATGATTTCACCTAACCAGTTGCTGGAGGGTACTACGCAAGAGTTGTGCAAAAGGGGAAAAGGGGAATGTCTCCAGATCGTGATACATTTTCGAAAAACACTAGCCAAATTTACAATGTGCAAGAACATCGTGTAGAAGCATTTGAAGACTAACAAGTATAACGTTACTACACGATGTGGCAATGCAAAATGTCCATGGCATATACATGCTTCTATTGTGTATTCAGGTCCATAATTTCAAATCTGGACATAAATCCCAAAAACATTCATGCTCAAAATCAGTGATGGGGATGGTACACAAAGAAGCGACAGTTCCTTGAATGAAAAGTTCGCCAAAGATAGGCTTCGATTTAATAATATGTACACACCAAAGGAAATCATGTTTGACTTTCAAATGGAGTTCAAGGTGACATTACATTATCGGAAGGCCTATTTAGAAAAAGAGATTGCCATGCACAACATATGACGTTCATTCAAGGAGTCTTTTCAAATTCTTCCTTGTTATTGCACGGAATTAAAAATGATGAACTATTAAACAAGAACAGATTTGCTGAAGTATGAAGACAACTCCTTTAGAAGATTATTTTGGGCAATCGGAGCATGCCCTGAGTTCTTCCATTCATCCTTGAGGCCAGTTATAACCATAGATGGGGCACATCTTCAGCGCAAGTATCTAAGTGTTATACTTACGGCCACTACTTATGATAGTAACCATCAACTATTCTCACTTGCCTTTGCCATAGTTGAGGCCGAGCGACGAGATAGGTGGTCATGCTTTTTTGTGAATCTTCAAATCTATCTTGGTGAACCTCGATATTTGACAATTATGTCTGATCGGCAGAAGGGTCTTGTTCTTGCAGTGGAAGAAATAATTCCAAATGCCCATCATTGTTATTGTTGCCGTTATATTGCAAAGAATGTTCATCAAGATTTAAAGATGATGTCATTGTTAAGAGATTCTGGTTTGCTGCTAAATCTTACAGACCATGTGAATATGAGGCTCATATGAATGATATATTGGTTATAAACCAAGAGGCATATAACTATGCTCATGCAATTGAAAGGCAACACTGGGCCAATGCCCTTGTGGAGGGCCAGCGATACGACATATTGACTTAAAACATTGTGGAATGCTTAAACAACCTATTGAGCACAATAGAGAGCTTCAGATAACAAAACAAGATGATGGGATTCGTAGAAAATTAATGGATTTTTTCCATCTTTGGAGAACTAAGTCCCTGCAGTTGAAGACACGCCTAACTCCTTGGGCAAAAACAATTCTAAGGAAATCTACAGAAGGATCCCGACGTGTGAATTGTCAGCAAGCCGGTCCCAATGAATTTCAGGTATAAACTTAGGAGTTCACTGATGTTGTTCACCTAGATAGAAAAAGTTACGCATGTGAGATGGGGGCAATGATTGGAATTTCATGTAAGCATTCCTTGTCAGTAATCAAAACCAGAGGCCTAAATCCATATGATTTTTGTGAGGACTGATATACATATGATACATATTGAAGGACTTATAGTCATGTCAAACATCCAACTCATGATATACGCTAGTGGGAGTACATTAGTCACGAGGTGGTTACTACTAGACAGCCTAGAAGACCAAAGAAAAATAGGATTCGTACGGAAGACCATACTTGGCAAAAAAGATAAATAACATGATCTGTATGTAAAAAGAAAGGGCACAACCAACAAAAGTCCCGCAATCCACTTATGAGAAGTAGATCAATGAAAGTGAAACTATGGGTCATATCTTTTTGCAATAGTGGAGCCATGTCCTATTTTAATGGAGTCATGTCTTTTGTAGAGGTGGAGCCAAGTTCATTTTTATTTTTTTCAAAGGTGGAGCCATGTCTTTTTTTAAATGTAACACCATATTTTTTTGTAATGGTGGAGCCACATCTTTTTGTAAAGGAGAAATCATTTATGTTTTTTCTAAAAGGTGAATTGTGACTGGTGGAACAATATATTTTTGCAATAGTGGAGTCTATCTCTTTTTAATAGTGGAACAACGTATCTTTCTATATTGGTGTGCATTAATTGTTAGAGCCATGCTTTTTCTTGTTATGGTGGTTGCATTTTTTGATTGATTTCTGAACAAAGTTTTTTATGTAATGGTGATTGCAAATGTTCTTGGTAAAGTAACAAGTCTTTCTTTTAATGTTGGAAAAGATAGTTTGCATCTTGATTTATGTTGTATTTGTTGATCACTGTTATTTTGCGATTTTGGAGACAGTTTTATTTATAATGGTCAATTGTCTTTTTAATTTTCTATTTTCTTGGTTAATAATGAGTGCACGTTCTCTTGTAATGATGGAATAATGTTGTAAACAAGGAGATAGAATGGAAGTGAAAAGGGTTGGAATAATGTCCTATATCCCCTTAGGGTCTACAGAATCTGTTTATATAATGTGTTTAATGGGTTTAATGACCCAATCAACATATACAATTAAGGAAGGATCCTTAAACCAGATCCCCAATCTAAAGTCACAAACAAGGAAGGATCCTCAGACCAGATCCACAATCTAAGGTCTAATTACAGGAGATTACATTAATAAACACATGAGTAATTGAATAAGATACAGCTAGGAAGAATCTATGGAAATCATGTGGGACCCATTGATGCCGTATGGGTCTTATTTTCTCTACGAATGTTTCTTTGAGTTTGTTTGTGTCTCGGTCAATAGTGATTGCCAATTGAGTGATGTTGTTAATGTAACTCTCAAAAGTATACAATTTGAGAAGGATAGCCAATATAACTGCAGAACACAGTGTGAAAACGGACATAAAATTCGTTGACATCAACAAAAGACTACTGAATGCAGTTTACAATCATCTCTGTAAAACTAACATTTCGTCGACTTCGATATAAAATTCACTGACGTCAACAAAAACCTAGTGAATGCAGTTTAGAGTGGTCTCTGTACAACAGAAAATTTGTCGACGTCGACATCTTCATTTGTCAACATCGACAAAAACCTACTGAATACAGTTTACAGTGTATTATGTAAAATAGAGAATTTATCGACGTCGACAAAACATTCGTCGGCATTGACAAAAACCATTGAATGCAGTCTACAATGCTCTCTGTACAATAGAAAACAAGAACCTACTCAATGCAGTTTACAGTGCACTCTGCAAAACAGAAAATTTATAAATGTCGACAAAACATTCATCGACCTCTACATATTCATTTGTCGACATCAACAAAAACCTGCTGAATGGAGTTTACAATGCACTATGTACAACAGAGAATTTATCGACGTCAACAAAACATTCATCAATATCAACATATTCATTCATCTAAATCGACAAAAACATATTAAATGCAATTCACTATACACTTTGTAAAACATAGAAATGGTCAATGTCGACATAAAATGAGTCGACATCAACAAAAACCCACAGAATGTAGTTTGCAGTGTGCTATGTAGAACAAAGAATCTGTCAACGTTGACATAAAATGAGTTGACATCGACAAAAACCCACTAAATGCAGTGCACTGCGTAAATTAGAGAATTTGTCGACATCAATAAAAAACGAGTCAAAATTGACGAAAACCTATTGAATGTTGTTTCTAATGCACACTGTAAAAGAGAAAATTATCCATACACATCAACATCCACTATGCAACATGTTCCAAAAACATGCCCACAACAACCATTCATTCCAAGTTCCAAAAAAAATCCACAATCAATTTAAAAAAACCACATTGATCAAACCTGTTCCACAAGAACAATATGTTGAATTAAGAACCTGTTGGTTTTAGATATGCACCATCAACATATAGAGTTCCAAAATACCCATTGGCATCAACAATCATCCTCGTCAAAAACCACTTTCAATCTAAAGAGCGAATTATCCATCCACATCAACATCCATTCACCAAATGTTCCAAAAACATGCCTACAGCAACCATTCATTCCAAGTTTCAAAAAATCTACAATCAATTTCAAAAAACCACATTGATTGAACTTGTGCTACAAGAACAATATGTTTCACATTAAGAACCCGTTGGTTTTAGATATGCACCATCCACATTTAGAGGCCCAAAAGACATGCCCACTTTGCCTGTGCCACTTTGCTTATGTCACTAGAACAACATGTTCCATATTAAGAACATCATATCTAACCTAGCATCATCACATAAACCATGTCATAAATAAAATGAGTAATGACATGTTCTTCATATCCACGTTACTTTCAAAACAACAACCAGTTGCGCTCATCATCCACATCCACCCTCCACCTAAACCACTCACATAAATCATTTACAACAACTAACATGGATAATAATAATGTAATCCACATTAATATGAACAAGAGAATTAACAAAATTAGAGCAACACATTCTAAATCATATACATTAACAAAAACAGATTGCCGTTTGGTCCCTGTTTTTAGGGGATACGATGTTGTTGTTCTCTTTCCAGTACAAGTCTCTTGTACTGTTTGCTTTAATAAAATTAACCATTAAAAAAAAAAAAAAAAAAGAAACAGATTGCCACATTCTAAATCATATACATATGACAAAATTAAACCACTAGAGAGTGTTCCACATTTTAAAACTATTCAAGATTGAAAACAACATCAAGGTTAAAAAAATCCTAGAACTATGATGTCAACCAAATCAGTCACAAGTGAAGATATGTGAAGCTCATTTTGATTCTTGCAGCCTTCTCTGATACAATTCCCATTGTCTCTTGTACAGGTGGACAACTAATTTGCATCTATAGTACATCATGTCTTGTTGATTGAAGGCAATCTTACGATTAAGGATAGCGTGCTCTACAAACCCCATTACAAAGAATCCACAATCATACAAATTCTCTTGTATAGGAACGTCATCAACATTGCACCTTATCCAACCTCTTGGGCCTTCCCAACCAAAGTCAGCAAAGGAATCATTCAACCAAATAATCTACATGAAAGGGAATATATAGTTAGAACAACTTTAGTGAATTTAAGAATTTAAGTAATTTAGTTTTTAAGTCTCACAAATTCTTCTGCTCTTGGCCATTGCCATTTGTCCATTGGCATGGAGTTATAGTACTCCCACTTTCCCTCTTTTGGGTATCCCATTATGACCGTGAAATGCTCGAGGTAGCACATTGGTATGACAATAACCTCATGTTTCTTCATGATATCTACCCTCCATCCAAATTCACCGAAAATGTGCACATAACGCTCCTTACTTTGCTTTAACCATATATCCTACAAGATTTATGGAGAGGAGTCAATATAAATGTGTACATTCATAAACAATTGATGTTGAGGAATGCTTTAGGTGCAAATTGTTTGTGAGCTTACCGAAGCATTTGCATCTATAAAATACGCATGTGGTGCCTTCGGCTTGAGATACACATCAAACCAGTTTTGCAATAATCCTGTCTCCATCCATTCTCGCGATAAAAGTTTCTTTAGCTTTTTAGAAGTGGGGCTAGTACAGTAGATGGAGAGCTTATCTGCCCTGAATACAATGGACCTATCAAAATCATGCAACTTAAACAGAATTTCCTATATGTCAGCTATAAGAAACTAGTGGTGGTTGCATACCTTTTACAATAGTCATCCCAAAACTGATCTAGTATTTTAGTCTCCTCGTCCGTCAACTTGTAATCTGAATTTGGGGGCCACTTGAGGGTTGAACTAAATCCATCAAACTTAGCTGGGACTTTTTTTTTCCGGGTTGCATTCTTCACAGGCATGACAATCGAGGGCACTTTCTCACTAGGAGGACAGGCAGAAATGACTTCTTTCTGGATTTGGGGGGAAGGGCTATCATAAACTCTCTGAACCGGAGTTGATATTGAGAATCTAGGACTACTGGGGGAGACTATAGAAGAGACATGCATGGGACCAGATTTTTCGGAGGATTCAGGTGTAGTATGTTCCTTTGAGTCAGGAGTAATTTGGGTTCGTTCCTTTTTTTTCTTCAATATGGCTTTCTTCTTTTCACTAAATATTTCCTCACTAGGAGGACCAGTAGAAATGACCTCTTTCTGGATTTTGGGGGGAGGGCTATCATAAGTTATCTGAACCGGAGTTGACATTGAGAATCTAGGACTCCTTCTAGGGGAGACTATAGAAGAGACATGCATGGGACTAGATTTTTGGGAGGATTCAGGTATAGTATGTTCCTTTGAGTCGGGAGTAATTTGGGTTCGTTCCCTTTTTTTCTTCAATATGGCTTTCTTCTTTTCACTAAATATTTCCTCCTTCAGGGATTTATTTTTAGATACTTTCCAATAACTGAATCCCGCAAAATCATCCCCAACAGCCTCGATGAAGTGTCCAACCGTAGTCTGTACTACACGTAATACTGTTTTCGGGTTCATTTCCTCTGATTTCCTTTTGTTGCCCTCCAAAGTTGCCATAAGGTCATTCAATAAGAATAGAACCTTCAAAATAAAATTGGTGTGAGTCATAGAACTTATAATGACAATTAATTATTAAATTCAATCATAGGAAAATGCCACTTACTGGCCTCTTGGGGATGAATATTGCACCATCTCCTGTTCAAAAAAATATATATATTGCACCATCTCCTTTGGTGGGCTGTGTGGGAGGCATCTTCTCATCATCACCACCTTTCTCATTTAGGGGAGGAGCAATCTGCAACTGCATCACCAAATTATACCATATCATATAACTTTCATCATGCGCTAGTGAAGCATCAGATTCTCCTCCTAACACCGTCTTCTCCCTTGCTTCCCAAATTTTTTTTTCTTTTAATATCCTACCACCTAAATTCCACAATAATTTCAGTCAACCACCTCAATTGTCGATGAAATCTTTCTCCCTTTTATATTAACCAAACCAGCTAATATTTTCAAAATGACATATGCTTTTACCTTACATTGGTTTATGGTAAACTTACCATTTGACCTTAGATAGAATAACTCGAGACTAATATTAAAAAAAATATATTGCCAAGTCCCTGGACTTAACTGGAGTTATCATGATAGCTTTACTGTTGCATAATTATCATAGTTCATTTTCAAGGTTAAACCATAAATTATATAGTTCAATTTCAAAGTTAAACATAGTTAAGGAATTTTTTTTTTTTTTACAACGAAAGGCATCTCTCCCGCCCAGCCCAGTCCAGGAGCCTTTGGCTCTAAAAGCCCGAGGGACACTCGATTCTGGAAGAATATATTAGTTAGGAACCAATATTGTACATTATATGTAATAAATAGCATATTGTTCCTACATCCCAAAATCTCTTTCCTTATTTTATTTTGGAAATTTATTTATTTTAAAATATGCAAGAAATTCAAAACAAAACAAATTAGGAGATGATAGGGTGCACATTTAGGCCCAAAACAACATTTATTAAGGATTTTTATCAAAAAAAACTAAGCTTGAACTCTTATTTAATGGATTTAAAATAAAACTGTTTATATTTTTTAACAAAATTGCCCTCATTAATAATATCTCAATCAGTTGATGATATTGTCAAACGTTCAACTCATCTTCCCCATTTTTTCTATCCTACAACTCACCTTCTCTTACAAAAATTTCATCATCTTCCCCAAACCAAACACTCATCCACTTCTCTAACTAGTCACCTATCTATCTGAGTCACCAACCTCTGGTTTAACCAAACTCTTCTTTTTCTTCTTCTTCTTGAAGATATCATCAACCAACTGACAATATTGTCAGCCATGGTAGTTTGGTTTTAAAAATGTAAGAACAACTCTGCCGTAGTTTTAATGTTTTTTCTTTATGAATCCGCTAAATCAAAATTTAAGCTGAAATTTTTCGTAAAAAATTCCATTAAAATAACACAATGAACCGCATCTAGATTCTAATCAATGCAAAGGAAAAGAGTAATGAGTGTGGACCATATAAAAAACGGGGACGTTGGATTCTCACTATCTCACTAGCATCTCATGAGGATAAGCTCCCGGAGAAGGAGCATTTAAGATGGGTACATACTTGAAGAAGCAACACACACAAAGAAAATGAAATCGAACTTTCGGTGTAAAAAAATTGGGGCAATGTATGGTATTACAATATCAACATCCAAACGATTTAAGATCATCCCAAAACGCCACAGATTTTCAATAAATTTTACTTAGGGTAAGGGTTACCTAAAACACGATCAATCTCGATCCACTGATTTGATAGCAATATTAGCCTTTGGTGTCATGGAAGCTTTGATTGGAGATGAATTGGCGACTACGTGTACAAGCACGAAGATGAGGATCAACCATCTGTTGTGGAGACTGGAGATTGAATGCTAGAGATCAATACCCTCAACCATCTGTTGTGGAGACTGGAGATTGAATGCTAGAGATCAATACCCTCTCCTCTAGTCCACTCCTCACAATCCGAGTGCTAAAATGAACACCCCCATGGATGGTTGGATCAACTTTGGGTAATTGGTTCCCGTTGCTTCCAACCCTAATTCCGCCGTTTTCTCTCTCTTTCTCCGGTAAGCTCGATGGACAGTTGAGATTTTTTGAATGAAACAACTGATCAGATTTGTGGGGTGATCAGTTCCCCACTAATCGAGAACTAGGATGAAGGCTCCGTGCGATGTAAAAGTTAAAGTATTATGTAATCTGAATGTATAATATTATGTATAATATTTCTCGGGAAAACTACTGGAAAAATCCCTATAGTATGCCTTAAGGAAGGAGAGGACCTAGTAAGAGTTTAGAGACGCTGTATTTTTTTTTTTATCGTTTAGCGATATTATCGATATCGACAATTATATTATGCGTAAAGCCCTTATACATCTTCCTGTGTCTGCATTTCTTTGTCAAACCTTTTTCATCGACTGCAGCATGAGCCCTGGCGATTTTCCTTCTCAGAAAACACCTCAAAAATTACTCTAACTGGTGGTTGGATTCCATTAAAAGGTTGGTAGACACAATAAACATCTTCCTATATTGCATCATCTACCCTAAAATATCACCAGCTTGATTCCTTCTCAGTTTTGACTTCTTTCACTACCCTAGAACTGTGGTCTGAACCCTAAAAGCAGCCATTTTAAAACTGTACAAGTTGTGTAAATGCATATCTGTATGTAGCTTTGTGTAGAGACTACTATTTGTGCAGTAAATATTATTTTCGTTTTGGGCTTGGTTAATATCACTTTCATTTCGGGTTTTTAGGGTTTGAAAATGGGTTTCTTTTTTGTAGGCACTGTTTTTGGGCTGGTTGGTGATGTAAAGTGGTTCCATGTAGGCTTGAAGATTGTAAATGGGTTGTTCCAGGCTTTAACAGTGCAATGCTTTTTTAGGTTAGCTGCTGATGTAAATGGGTTCCATGTAGGCTTGAAGTTTTCAGTTATTTTTTGGGTTGGCTGCTAATGTAAATGGGTTCCAGGTAGGCTTGAAGAGTGCAGTTACTTTTTAAGCGGTTCCATGTAGGCTTGAAGATATATCATTCAATACTTTTCCAGGGAGGCTAATGCAATCAGTATGTCAAGAGTTTCCAATGAGCCGGTGGAATATTTGCAATGGCTTTCACGGAACACTGTGTGCACTGCCGTAGCATCAACTTCACTCAAGAAGATATCCCTTACTTTCACAGCAAAACTGTCATAGAGATATTCAAAAGGAACTGGCACTTGAATGCCAACAGACTGGGTCTGGCTGACTTGAGTGACTTCCCATGACTCCTTTGATGGTGATTTCCAACAAAGAGCGGAGCACAGGAAATAGATTATGTTTTGTTTTCCTTTTTTTGTGTTGGATGGTGCTTATGGGGCTTCTGTTTTGTTGTACTTTTTTGTTAGAAATTTGCAATATTGGCTTGATATGGTGTTTCATCAGTCTATCAGGTTGATAGACTTACTTTGCCTCATTTTGCCATTGTGCATAATGAATTATACTTGTATATATATAGAATCCTTTTGTTGGAGAATGTATACTTTGCCTCATTCTGGTTTTTTTTTTCTTTACTATTAGCAGATTGTATATAAAATGGTTGAATGCATGTTAGGGTTCCACAGGAATAATGAATGCATCTGTTGGGGTTCCACTTGGTATACTACTTCATGTTCTCTGAGTTGAGAGCACCCGATGTATTTTCATTGATGGCACATGTATGATTGTTATGCATCTACAACTGAGAGTAACTGCTTGAAAAAGAACTTGCAATCAGTAACTGGGATTGAAATGGGGAGAGTTGTTTTGGGCTGAGAAACCAATGCGAGGAGGTCTAAAAGACAAAAGGGTTGGGATTGATAAAGGGAGTGACTAGCAAGTTGTCAGCTGCTACCAAAGGAGAAGAAGGGATGGTGGTGGGTTTTTTGCTATGTTTGGGGTGGATTGATAAACGGATTGTTTACCTTTTGTTGCAGGAAGGTGTTTGATGTTGTTGCTGTCATTTCCACATGCTTTCTTGAAGTGTTGTGGGATGAATTAAAAGTTGTAAGTCAGTAGCTATTGGAGTATATAAAAATTGTCGATATCGACAACTTTAATTTGTCGGTATCGACTAGTTTCGTCAATTGGATGAATTAAAAGTTGTAAGTTAGTAATTGCTGGAATAGATAAAAGTTATCGATATCGACAACTTTAATCTGTCGGTATCGACTAGTTTCGTCAGTGAGATGAATTAAAAGTTGTAAGTCAATAGCTGCTGGAATAGATAAAAGTTGTCGATATCGACGACTTTAATTTGTTAGTATCGACTAGTTTTGTCAGTCGGATGAATTAAAAGTTGTAAGTTAGTAACTGCTGGAATAGTTAAAAATTGTCGATATCGACTAGTTTCGTCAGTGGGATGAATTAAAAGTTATAAGGCCATGTTTAAAAATAAGTGTGAACCCAACAGACAGTGCTTTACCCAACTTATGGTGAAAGGAAATACTCAAGCACAACACCATGGAGCAATTGAATACAACAATCTAAATTTATATAAAACTCATTTATATTACCATTCGCATTCCAACATTCATTACAGTTGTCCAATACTTACAAAAAGTAGCAAAACACTACACAAAAAGTGAAACTTGCAGTGTTCAAATCTACATGGATCCCATTTACACTGCTCAAAATCTATTCAAGCAACCCATATACATCCCCAACCAGCCCATTTACATCAGCAGCCAACCCAAAAAGGCACAGCACTGCTCAAGCCTTGAACAACCAGACCAAAAAATAATTGCAATCTTCAAGCCTACATGAAACCCATTTACATCAACAGCTAACCCAAAAAAGCATTGCACTGTTCAAGCCTTGAACAGCCTATTTACATCACCAACCAGACCAAAAAATAACTGCAATCTTTAAGCCTATATGGAATTGCTTTACATCACCAACTAGCTCAAAAAGTAACTGCACTCTTCAAGCCTACCTGGAACCCATTTACATCAGCAGCCAACCCAAAAAATAACTGCAAACTTCAAGCCTACATGGAACCCATTTACATCAGCAGCTAACCTAAAAAAGCATTGCACTGTTAAAGCCTGGAACAACCCATTTACATCACCAACCAGACCAAAAAATAACTACAATCTTCAAGCCTATATGGAACCGCTTTACATCACCAACCAGCCCAAAAACAGTGCCTACAAAAAAGAAACCCCTTTTCAAACCCTAAAAACCCAAAACGAAAGTGATATTAACCAAGCCCAAAATGAAAATGATATTTACTGCACAAATAGTAGTCTCTACGCAAAGCTACATACAGATATGCATTTACACAACTTGTACAGTTTTAAAATGGCTGCTTTTAGGGTTTAGACCATAGTTCTAGGGTAGTGAAAGAAGTCAAAACTGAGAAGGAATCAAGCTGGTGATATTTTAGGGTAGATGATGCAATATAGGAAGATGTTTATTGTGTCTGCCAACCTTTTAATGGAATCCAACCACCAGTTAGAGTAATTTTTGAGGTGTTTTCTGAGAAGGAAAATCGCCAGGGCTCATGCTGCAGTCGATGAAAAAGGTCTGACAAAGAAATGCAGACACAGGGAGATGTATAAGGGCTTTATGCATAATTGTCGATATCGACAATTATATTGTCGATATCGACAATATCGCTAAACGACAAAAAAAAATACAGAAACCCACCCAAAGGACCCGTCCCGTCTCTAAACTCTTGCTGGGTCCTCTCCTTACTTAAGGTGTGCTATGGGGATTTTTCCAGTAGTTTTCCCATATTTCTTTCATATAAATCCATTTAAATGAAATACATAAAACAAAGTTGCATCTTCTGTAGTTTTATTGTCCTTTTATAAACATATTATGATCTCGTGGCTTATAGATTCTACACTGCATTTACCTCATTTAGGTCTTATCTATCTCTAAGTTAGAATAAAGGGACACGGAGAGGGAGGTTTGGTGGAAGGTGTGTGGAAAAGAAATGTTAAAAGGTGGTGTGATGGAGAATTTTAGGGGAGAAATGGTTTAAAAATATAAAAGGGGTGTTTCCTTTTTTAAGAAATGCAACAATTGATTCAAAGAGAGATAAAAGGTTGGCTTGTCCTTTTGTCATGTCTTTTGAAGTAATAAATGGGGCCCAATTTCTGATGTGGCTCAAGAAAAAATAGACTTGAGCTTTTTTTGTGCAACTACTTTCTAACCACTATTCAGCTTTAAAGAGAAAGAATTTGTTTCCTAATCCAATGGAGAAAATCTCAATAAATTAGGAAAGTATTTTAAAGATAGAGATTAGGATAATAATTATTTGGAAACCCAATAATCAAAGAAATCCAAATACTTCAATGATCAGTGAGGGGTGTATGATCTGTCACTGAGGCCCACCGATGTGTAATCTCATGTGGGTCCCATATTACAGACACTAAAATTTTCTATATTAAATCTAAAAAAAAGAGTTTTTTTATATAACCCCATAAGGTTTATAGAATTTGTGAATAGGCCCTTGAGGTGTTAGTATTTGTAAAGAAGCTATTGCTTCTTCTTCTTAATACCATTCATGTCCCCAAAATCAATATTCCTAACAAGAATGAGGCAGCCACCATGAGATTTGTGTTGGATTTTTATATAAATGACAGCTTTGCCCTTACATTTATTAAACAAAAATGAGTATATTACTACTTAAAAAAGCATTATTATTTTATCTCAAGTCCCAATGGTTTCTCTCAATATCTCTCTTATGCATATGACTAGGGGTAGACCCACCAGGTACACGGGCCTAGGGACTGAAGCCCCCACCCATATTTAACAAAAGTTTAATGCCCCCCATAAATTCTAAAAATTAATATATATTACATTTCCCCTTCTCCTAATATTTCTTTTAAATATAGCCAAACAATCCCCACCTCGTAAATTCTAAAAATTAATATTTTTTACATTTGCCCGTTCCCATAATATTTTTCTACAACCCCTACACATGAAGCATAATCATGTATTTTAAAACTTTTCATCAATCCAATGGTGGGTCATGATTGGATAAATCATAATCGGTTACAAGTATAGGTGTTGATTATCGTCATGATCAATTTGGATCTAATGAAATGAGCCCTGTATTTATTAAAGAAATGAATTTATGCAGGGTTATTCTCTCCCACTAAGTGCAATTGTTAATATTACATGCTTTATAAATAAAAGTTGAGTCCAAACTTTAGAAATTATGCATGCAAGGATTAAAGAGATGGGCAAAAGTGTCATCTCACTATAAAAACCTATGGTGGTTGGAAGACTATTGATTCTGGGAACAACGAAGGTATTAAAATGAAAATGCAGGGGGCCTATTTATAAATACTAAAACCTCAGGAGTCTATTTACAAATCTTACAAACCTTAAGGGGTTATATACAAAAAGCTAAAAAAATGGTTCTCCTATGGAATTATTTTTTTTTAAAGTAAAAGCATTTAATGATTTTGCACAAAGCATATTCAGATCCAAGAGGTAGAATAATTTGGCAAAAAATCATGTTGTTCAGTCTTTCACAAGTGGAATAAACATTGTTCATTGTAGAAAATGTTTTGTCCACCAAAAGCTAGTATCCCAAAAATTATAGCAGATGAGATCTTTCATTTCTTTCATTTTTTTTCAGAAATAATGTCAATGTATAATTTATGGGGATTTAATGGGAAAAATCCTCATAAACAGCCCATTAATTAATTTGGCCCCAATAAAAAAGGGCAGATAAAATGGGCCCTAAATTAACGTTTCTCTCTTCTTCTTGTTTTTTTTTTTTAGCGCTATAATCGATATTGACGCTCATTCGTAACTACAGTTAATACCCAATTTCGCACCTGCTTTTCCCCTTTACATCGTTCATCTCTTCTAGTGCTTGCAATACTGCCTGGTGACGAAAATCCATTGTAGCTCTCTATTCACTCCATTAATGGTGGTGGTTGCACTCATTTAAGAGGCAGGTACACACAAGAATCTTTATTATTAGTTTGATAGTTTCCCCAAAACTTGGCATTCACCCAATTGTTGATTCATATTCTTCATTTTATATTTTATCAGCCCTAGACAAGTAATCATCGATCTTGATCTGTCCCAGAAAATGGCATCTGAGTGCATCTAGAGTTGTAAACAGTGGATATTTGCTCATAAAAAACCACTACCATTTTTTTATTTTTACATACGTTTTTAGGTTTAGGGTTTTAAATGTACATTTTTTTATTGTTCCAGAAAATGGCACCCAAGTGCATCTAGAGTTTTGAACGGTGGACATCTTCTCCTAAAGTGACACTACCATCTTTAATTTTCACATACATTTTTTGGGTTTAGGGTTTTAAATGTGCTTGTATTTGATAATACAAACATCACTTCTCTTCTTCACTGTAATATTTAGCATAAACTAAAACACAACATTCATGCCCTATATTAATTCTTTTTCCATTATTTCATTTTACAAGATCTAGAAATTTTAACAGCACATAGACCTTGTCCTATGAAATTGTTATAAAAGGTGGATATGCTCCTATAGTTACACTATTGTATTTAGTTTTCGTAATCCTTTTTTTTGGTATAAGGTTTAAAATGTACATAGTCTCTGCATGGCATTGTTTAACAATACAATTAGTACAACCCTTGGAATATTACGATGCATTTACTTTAAACATACACTTGCCCTTTCACCATGGGCATTGTTTATGCATACATATTTACCTTCTGTTCCTATCATTATTATAAACTAATTTTTTATTTATAAACAGCATGTCAGATTGCGTTATCCTAATCATATTCCACAACGATGGAAACTTTGAATTTGATATGATGCGTCTCATCTATAATGGAGGAAAGCAGAAGATGATGTATTTATCAACCGACATAACATATAGGTCATTGGTTGCCGAAGTAATTGAAGCATCTAATTGGAATTCATCGACCGAAAGTTTAAGCATACAATACCTTCATCACAATGGACGTGCATTTTCACTTGCTAGCATTGAAGATGATAATGATGTAAACAGAATGATGAAAGCATCGGGTCGGAATACAAATGGGATATACTTATATGTTTCTAACAATTCAAACAATGGACAATGTAAAGGAGGAGAACAATCTAGGTATGTTAACATGTTGTATTCTAAATTAAACATTTATCAAATATTAATCCCGATCTCTTACTTGGATTTTATTATATTGGTGATGCATTGTAGGTTTCAGAAGAATGACAAACATCGATCTTTTCTTGGAAAATCGACGAATGTACTGTTAAATTGCAAGGGAAAAGAAGTGAATGATAGGACAACCGTTCTAGAGCTTTCTGCAGTCAAATTTCAAGAAGATAATGGCATGCACTTTTCAACTATTTGAAACATTACAAGTCCACTGCATACCTTACTTAGGTCAAGAAATTGATGTTGATAATATAGAGGATAGGGCAGACTATGGTGATGAGAATCATTTTGATGAAAATAATTTCGCCAAACAAATTCCAGTGGTTGTGATGGGTGCGGATAGAAGGAATGTTGCCGGGGCTAATTCAGTCAACAATGCATGTGTTGATAATATAGAGGATGGGGCACGGTATGGTGATGAGAATCATTTTGATGAAAATAATTTCACTGGACAAATTCCAATAGTTGTGATGGGTGCGGATAAAAGGACCGTGGCCGAAGTTAATCCAGTCAACAATGCATGTGTTGATAATATAAAGGATAAGGCAGAGTATGGTGATAAGAATCATTTTGATGAAAATAATTTCACCGGACAAATTCCAGTGATTGTGATGTGCTCGGACAGAAGCAACGTCGTTGGGGCTAATCTAATCAACAATACATGTCCTTCAAGTGAACATTCAGGTGTTAATTTCGTCGACAACATGGTACCTGAAGAATTGAATACAGATGTTGTAAACAATTCAACACGAGAAATGTGGATTGGCCGTGAATTCCCTGACCATGACACATTTCGGAAGACTCTAGCTAAGTTTGCAATTTACGAAAACTTTACTCTAAAGCACTTGACCAACCTGTACAAAGTGACAACATGCTGTAAAAATAAGAATTTCCCTTGGCGCATTCATGCTTCTATCGTGGAATCAAGACCACAATTCAAAGTGCGTATGTATAATCCTATCCATAGATGATCGAGGCCAATGATGGGGGATGGCACATAAACAAGCATTAGCATTGCTAATTGGGGAGTTCATCATGGACAGAGTTCGACAGAATTCCAATCTAAAACTAAAAGAGATCAGGAACGACTACTAAATGGAATTTGGGACAACTATTACCTATAAGAAGACACATGTAGTAAAAGAGATAACCCAGCGTGCAGTGCGAGTATCTTACGAGGAGTCCTTTCAAATGCTGCCTAGTTACTTATTGAACTGCAGATGACCAATCCAGGCACAGTAACAAACATAGACACCACATTTGAGGACCGTTTGAGAAGATTTTTTTGGGTATTCAGAGTTTGTCTAACGTATTTCATTAATACTTGTAGACCAATGATTGATGTAAATGTGACACATCTCCGATGGAAGTATCTCGGTGTTTTGCTCGTTGCTGTTACACACGATGACAATCATAAGATCGTCCCCATAACTTTTGCCTTTGCGGAAGTCGAGCGACGTGATAGTTGGGAGTGGTTCCTTGCAAACCTGCATATAACGATGGATGAGCCTAACAATTTGACTATTGTGTCGGACTGCCAAAAAGGTCTTATTCCGGAGCCCTTGAACGCCATACCCTCCGCAAAGCATTGTTATTGTTTCTGTCACATTGCCGAGAATATTAGGGTGGCTTTCAGTGATGCGGCAATTGTTATGAAATTTTGGCATGCCGCCAAAGCGAACAGGCCATTTGAGTGCGATGCATATATGACCGATATATGGGGCAGTCGGCTAAGAGGCATTCACTTACATTGATTCAATTAGAAGGCAATGTTGGGCTGATGCACGTGTAGATGGACGGCGGTATAACATGATCACTAGTAACGCAACAAAATGCACAAATGGCCTCATAAAGGACACAAGAGTCCTTCCTATTACAAAACAAGTTGAGGGAATTGAGGCCAAGCTAATGGAATTTTACCAGAAGCGCCATCTTGAATCGCAAGCAGTTACAAGTCGTCTAACACCATATACAAAGAAAGTTTTGGAAAAAGAAACGGAAGAAGCTCGACAACTGCATGTTCGTGTGGCTGGCCTAGTTGAGTTTCAGGTATAATATGCGAAGTACGTGGATGTCGTCAATCTTGAACGCAAGACTTGCACATGCTGAAAATGAGATATTTTTTGGAATCTCGTGTGCTCATACATTGGCTTCAATGAGAGTTAGAAACTATGATCCATATGAATTCTGCGAACCTATCAAGTGTATATTGTACGACGTATAGTGAAGTGTTGCATGCTACCGTGACAATAAATAATGGGAGCACACATCTGATGAATGAGTTTTCCTACCACGAGCTACTAAACAGCCAGGGTGGCCAAAAAACAATAGGAGTCGAACCGAGGATTGAGGCCGCCAACGGAGGGTAGTCACCTGTGGTAACTGTAAGGACAGGGGGCATAACCAACAAAGTTGTCACAATCCACCAGCGCAAACTTGAAGATGCAGCCGTTCAAATCTTGAAATTCTGCTGAGGCATTTTTTGGAAGAAATTTTGGTTGGTTGGTGTTAATATTTGGTGTAAATGAGCTAGAAGATGCAGCCGTGTGGACAGTGTACAATCTACCGAAGCATTTTTTGGAAGGGGATGCAATAGTTAATGTGAACAACTTTTTGGTGAACTGTTAGTATTTTGTGTGAATGTGCTGAAAGATGCAGCCGTGTACAGTCTACTGAACAACATTTTTGGTTGGTTAGAAGATGTTGTTTAGACCTTGTACATCTTGCTGAAGCAGTTTTTAGAATGGCATATAAGTGTTATTAAACATACTTCCCTTTTTGTAAGGACGAGCCATTTTTTGGGGCTATATGTTGAAAAAAATTTCTATGATGATAATATATATAATGTTGTTTGTATTGTCCCGTTATTGATATTTTCTTTTTTCCACTTTTGCTATATTGAGAATGATTAGCTAACCCCAACTACTAACTTATATTAGTACAAAACATTCGTAGAAGATAGTCGATATCGACTACTACTCTCTTATTTAAGTTCCAAGTAAATAGTCGATATCGACTATCACTGTCTTTTTTAAGTTCCAGTTAAATAGTCGATATCGACTATTACTGACTTTCTTAAGTTCCAGCTAAATGATCTATATCTATTATGACCGTCTTTTTTAAGTTCCAGTTAAATAGTCAATATCAACTATTACTGACTTTCTTAAGCTCCAGCCTAAATAGTTGATATTGACTATTACTGTCTTTTTTAAGTTCTAGATAAATAGTCGATATCGACTATTCCTAACTTTCTTAAGTTCTAGTCGATATCAACTATTACTGTCTTTTTTAAGTTCCAGTTAAATAGTCGATATCGACTGTTCCTAACTTTTTTAACTTACAACTATACAGTCGATATCGACTATTGGTCAAATGTTTTTTCACATAACCATCATCCATTCAGTATGATTCAATCTGAATACATTCACATTCCACTCAATCCACACATTCTTCATGCAGTCACAATAGAATGACACAACTACATTCAATTAACAAACCATACATTGAACAAACCTACATTAACAAACCATTTAATTTCAAATGAGGTGAAATGTGGTTCCACACCATAAATCAAATTCTTCCCAAAACCATGCAAGTTCCTCAACCACTACCCACAAGTTCCATAATTTCAAATACAAAGTAAAAAAAAAAAAAAAGAAAAGAAAAAGATGAATCATGATCATTCGGCCTCTTTGTCTATTGCCCAAAACCTTCCCAAAACTCCTCTTAACCAGCTAAGAACAGGGTGATCAAACCAGTAGGTTCAACAACTCAGGAAGATTCAGCCTATTAGCATTCACCTGCCAACTTCTCTTGAATAACTCAATAACAACTCTACTATAGAAGTAAGGGATGTCGGACTGTGTAAATGTGATAGGACGGCGGTGAACACAACGCTCCGCGAATGTAACAGTGAAGACTCCGCAGTCATTGCCATTATCTTGATGAGGAATGTCTTCCTTGATTAGTATAGGCCATAAAAATGGATCCGTCTACCCAAAATGCATATAGATAGCGTTCAACCACCCGATTTGCAACTGTCAAAATGGGTGGGGGGGACCTGTTATCATAGGTGATGTCTTAAACTATGTTAAGGATTGCAATTTAAGATCACAAACAATACTTGCAAACTGCTCTGCTTTACTTCGTGTCAAACGATCACCAGCCAAACTATTGTAGAACTCCCACCTTCTTTCATCAACGTAGCTCACAACCAACGTGAAATGGTTCCTGTAGTTGAGGATAAACACCAGTGTATGTGCCTCCCGAGCTTCCTAGACTAGACTCTGTGGCCATGCTTGCCGAAGGCTGCTTCAACACTGGCATCAGATCCACCCTGCCACCAACTCTGCATACAGTAATGCCACCATAATATGAATGGTTAACCTATAAAGATCAATTTAATCAAGGTGTTTGTTAAAATCAAAGTGAAGGACAGTTCAGCACAGACTTACAAATATGCTTGGGTCCACGACGAAAGCGGTTGGACATCCTTCTCTCAAGATCTCAAAGTAATGGTACATAAGATTGGTGTCTAGCCAAGTTCCCTTGTCAGGTTGCTTCCCCGGATGATAGATAGAATGAATTTGTTTCTAGACGCCACCAATCAATCAAAGCTGTTATTAAGTCATGGTCTATGACCATACTATCTATGCCTGCCAAGCGGTGTAGACCCGTCTGTCATACGTATTGCCTTGGAGCATCTGTAAGCACCCATATATCTTTATCAGGGTTTGTTGAGATACATCTCATGCGTCCAAGTTCCTTGTAAGAACAATAACTATTGAGGTGAATCCATGGATAATACTACAAAACTAAGAGATTGAAATTATAAATAGAGAATTGATTTCTCTTTATGTTATACCTCTCCTTGACGAATCCCCTCCGAGATATGATTTGTTTGGTTGAAGAGGAGTCCCTTGGAACAATCGTTGGTGTTTCTTCATGAACCTACAAAATATCAAATGTGTATTTTGGACAATTAATATGGACCTGTTAGCATTAAAGTGAATCTACAATTGCAACAAGGTTGGTGCCTGTAGATTCAATAATCCAAAACATGTACAGTAATAAATTCCTTTACTGATGGAAATTGTACTAGTTCTTGATTAATTAAAGAGGAAAGAACACACATTAGGGTAGCATAAAAGGAGGCTTCTATTATAACATGTATTGGTATGTACCTCAACGATAATATAGAGACCATTTTCCACCATTACTGTAAGACCACGATCCGAGTGATCACGATTAGCACTGATTAAGTCGTGTCTTAGTTCTAAGCGAGGTTATTGGTTTTTTTGGTTAAGTTGGGAATAGTGTAGCTTTTTATATAGCTTTGGGGAGTTTTGAGTGCCTTCTTGATTTAGTGGGACCCTCTAAGGGTTCTTTTAGTGACTTTGCGTGTACATGGGGGATTATTCGAGATTCCAAAAATTCGTAGTTTGACTTCGTTTGACTCATCTCGTTAATTTCTACAACTTTCGTATTGATCCCGTCCCCATCCAAAACCCCGAAACTCGATTTTTCCAACTTCGAGGGCAAAACAGTCCTTTCACGCCAATCTGGACACAAAATTTGACGTCTCCAAAACCCTTGAAATGTATACTTTTTGGAAATTAGATTTATCGACGATCATTTTTCCCTTCCTCGTCGAACTCATCTGAGGTCCCGAAAGCCATGATTTCAGCCCGATAAGATTTGCTAGTGGTGAAGCTCACTCTCCCTTGATATAAAAGGAGAACCCTTCTCCTTTATCCCCTTCTTCCAGCTCAAATTCAGCCCTAAGCTAGGGCTTATCTCTTCTTCTTCTCCTTCTTGCTCTTCCATCTCCAAAATCTTTATCAATCTTACACCAATAGCAAAATGGAGGTCATCTTCTCCTTTCTCACCATAAGAGCTCTCTCTTGATACTATTTGTGGAGGAAACCACCTATTTCGAGATCTTCTTTGAGTTAACTTTTTCCATTTGAAGAACCACCAAGTAAGTTTCTTCTTCAATCTCTTAGATTTGGTTTCTTCTCACCCTAGAGAGCCTTCTTCTCTTTTGTCTTTAGCTCTTTCTTTCTCATTCATGGTCTTGACCATTTAGGGTTTGTATTTGGGGTTTTTGGATGTGGTTGTAGGTTGGCCTTGAGGAAGGGGGATTAGAAGCCTCCTTGACTTGTTAGAGAACTAAGGCAAGTGGATGAATGGATTTTTTGGGTTTTTAGAATATTTATTGTGAGAAAACTTGATTTCTTTCATTAATGGTATTGATGGCTTAGCTCTTGATTTTTGACTGGTTTCTATCGATTTCAAAATGTGCATATTGAGGTGTTTTCCTATCTTACTAACCTCTTAGGATATGTTGCATTGAATTAAATTAAGAATTTGACAAGTTACTTGTAAATGAATCTTTTTGAATGATGGGTTTCATCTCTTTCTCTTGTGGTTGATTGTGGATGGGAAGGAGGTGATTGGATGGATGTCTATGGAAGATTTGATAGTGGTTTGTGTGGGGTTTAGGGGAGGATTCAAGCCTCTCATTTAGGTGTAGAATTGAGGCTCAAAGAGATTTGTAAGAAGGAAAAAGGAAGGAGCCGAACTATTCATAGAACCAGTTTTGTGACAGTTCGCTCAAGTGAACCCCATCCAGAAGACAGTTAGTTTGAGCAACCTCAACAGTTCGCTCGAGTCAACCTGATTTGGGCAGGTCCGCTCGAGTAAACCCTTCCAAAAAGTCCATCGCTCGAGCGAACTTTATGTCCGCTCGAGCGGTGGGTACTGTCAACCTGGGGTTGTGTTGGAGGCCTGGATATGATGTTTAAATGTATGGAGGAGGTTTATTGAAAGCCCAATTGTGATGGGAGACTTGAGAGACAATGTATGGAACCCGTTTGAGAAAGAAACCCCATCGCGAAGGTTCATCGAAGCTTTGAAATTACCAAGGTGCATAAGGAGCTCAAAATGTCTCCAAAACTCAATAAGTACCAAGTTTATATCGGAATTGACATACGGGACCCCTATTCACACTGGTGTAATCTTGAATCCCGAATACTTGGCCCGGAAATTTTGGAAATAGAATTGTGTCCTATTTTACATGGTTTAAAATCGCGGTATTGGTCGCGGTATTGGCCGACCCAAAAAACCGATATGATATCGGTATCGGTCGCGGTTATCGGCCCGTCGCGGCCGTCACGGTGTGAATATTTTTTTCCCATAAATTTTTTTTTCCAAAAATGTCCAAAAAATCCAGAATATTATAAAATGCTAGAAAATAATATTTTTTCCTATTACTAATAACAATAAATCAAAATATCGGCCCCCCTAAGTCGTGACATCTTGTATCGCAATTTTATATGAAACTGTCTAAAATATAGTCAAAACTAAATAAAGTTATGTTTACGTATTAAAAGGTCCCATTAGCATCATAAATAAGAATTACATTAAAATCTGCCACTTTAACCCTATTATACATCTCTTAGTGCAAACTGTTTTTTCTCTAATCTCTTAGTGCAAACCACTTGTTTTTAAAGTATTTTAAAAATTGATAGGTACCATAGTGGTGCTTACCAATTGATAATCTATGTCATTAAATTAAATGCTCCACTATTTTATAAGGGCTTATTATAATTTTACTTAAATTGGGATGGACCCATTATCAAATTAATTAATAGCAATAGATTAATCAGAAATCCAATGAATCTAACAATGGCCTATTTGCTATTAGTGTGAAGTTTTACAAGGGCTCATATAATAATGGGTCATTCATTCAGAACGGCTTGGATTGTTGACATGTTGGCTTGGATTGTTGACATGTGGGCCCTCACCATGAGTCTTTTGAAAAGAAAGTCCGGACTTGAAACGGTTTCAAAAGTAGAAAAGGGCATTCGCCCCTTTCACTTGATGGCTGATGCCGCAAGGGAGATTGCAGAGGAAGAGAAAACGGAAAGGGAGAAGATGAAAAAGAATATGGTGATTCAGCCGCAAGCGGTGACAGAGCGACATCCTTCAAATCCGTGTACACTCCTCTGATCTCTATTTGTGATTCCATTTCTTCAATAGCTTTCTCTCTCTTTGTTTTTTTTTTTTTCCCTTTTTCTACCTTCTGCAACATGCCAACATGGACTTGTTGTATGAATTCTTGAATCTTCTTTAATCTCTGTGTCTTCTCTCATTGTCTCATCCTGAATGGACGGTGGTGTAAATGTGGGGTTTCTTTATTATTATTTTCTTTTTATCTTCAGTCGATCTTTCCAAAATATTGGCCGATATATCGGTTGAGACCGATATTTAAAGATATCGGCCGATATTAAGGGATTTTTTGGCTATATTTTAATGATACAAACCGGTTACCGATAAGCACCAAAAAATCGGATCAATCATGGCCGATACTGGTATGTATCGGCCGATACGTACCGATCATGGTTTAAAATCTCGATCTCGGTCGCGGTATCGACCGGGCCGAAAAACCGATATGATATCGGTATCGGTCGCGGATATCGGTCCGTCGCGGTCGTCGTGGTGTGAATTTTTTTTTAATCCAAAAAAATTTACAAAAATATGCAAAAATATCCAAAAAATCCAGAATATTAGAAAATGTTGGAATACAATAATTTTTTCCATTAGTAACAACAATAAATCAAAATCTCGGTCACCTTAATTTATGAGTCATGTCTGTGTCGCAGTTCGCTATCTTTTTTAGTATTTCATATAATGCAGCCATTATTGATGCTCATGATCAATTTATTAGTGTAAAATATAAGAAAATAAAGATAACATATCAATCATCATTTAATGCTAACTCAATCATCAAATAAGTTGTGAAATTCAAGACCTTGAAGATGACACATTAAAATCAGAAACATAATAGTGAGATAGATAAATCATAAAGCACTTGGGCATCAAAAGGTTCATGGTTCACCTGAAATTAGAGGGGACTAGTACTAGGGAGAGATTGATGAGTATGAGTATATGACAGATTGACAACCTAATTCCAAGTGGAATGTCGCCCTGGCTCGATATCATCATCATCATCATTTCCTCGGTATTGGCTAAAGAGATATGAGTAGATGTAGATCTATCATCTACACACTATTAATAAGCCTTTGGTATCACAAATATTCTAACAAGTTACAAGTAACAACAATTATTTTTAAGAATTTTTTTTTTTAATAAAATCATTTTCAAAATCCTAAATACATAGATCTAGCATAAAAGTTTGTAAATCAATCATTTATACACCATACAATGATCATGAATCATTAAAAGAACATAGTTATGATGAAATCCCCAAAAAATGATATATAATCATTCAAATATCAAAAAATCCGAAAATAAAAAAAATTGGAAAAAAAAGTTCAAAATCATGTGTATGAGTAGATCTAGCATGAAAGTATGTAGATCTAACTTCTAAATGAAGAACACAATACAAATAACAAACCTAATGATTTCTATACTTCATCTAAAAAATAAAAAAAATAAAAAAAAAACCACATGATAAAATGCTTTGGGTTGATTTTCTCTTACCTTAGATAATATTTTCTTCAAAAATTAATGTGGGATTTGAAAATGTTGAAGAGGGAGTAGGGCTGGCTGGGCTGCTGCTATGGTTGGAGAAGAGAAGAGAAGAAGAGGAAGATGGGGAAAAAGTAGCAAAAAATAGGGTTTTCAATCATTTTATATCATCTATCGGTTCACAACGAGTTCATCTCGTCTCGGCCGAGATATTGGGATTTTTTGGGGATATTTAACCGAATCCAATATCTCAGTGAGATATCGGTTCGGTATCGGCCGATACCGAGTCATATTGGCCAGTGAGATATCGGTTCGGTATCGGACGATATTTTATACCATGGTACTGATATCGGCCGATATTTTAATCCATGCTATTTTACCCAAATCCTTTTATATTTATGCTTCCCGAAAATTATTGCTATGTGATTTGTCGTGCCCGAAAACACGGAAATTATGTTTGTAGCATTTTGCTAGCCCCATTGTGCATTGCCCAATATTTAAGTGATATTTGTGCCAATGAGGACCCCGCCCCGCCCGTTTATGTATTTACATCGTATGTATTTTAATACATATCCCGATTACTTGCATATGACCATGAGTCTGCACCACTAAGCTTGGACGACCTTGTTGGCCTGATCCACCGACTTGGAGGTCCCCCTCCCTACCCGCCAGCTGCAGTATGGATCCCGTCCGGTCCCGATACCCGGCTCGCTACCGTGGTCCACTCTCATATAATTATATGTATAAATATATTTTGTTGAATCTTGTCACCTCATGTGTCAGAAATCAACGCCCCGATGTGCTCTTATGACTTCAGTGATAGAGGATTTAGCTTTGTGTGGCTACCATCTTGCTATTTCCCTGTTTCTTGATACCTTTAGATGCTTTTACATTACATATTTGTTTTCAAATAAGTAATGAACTCCTTTTATGAAAAATGTTGTTTAAACAGGTTTAATGATTTCCAAGGTAAATTCAATTATTATTATGTTGTGATATCCTTTCACTCACCTGCCAAACCGTCATGTCTGACTCATTTTTTTATACTCGTTGTTTACCCCGAGGAGGAGCATGAGGAGGCGGCCGGAGAGCCGCAACGAGTAAATGAATGGCAGGCTGACGACGTCGTTTAGATGTTCGATTGAGCCTCGGGATACGGCATATTTTAGGATTGTGGATACATATTTTGGGATTTTTATTTTGGTTGTATTGGCCTTTATTGGCCTTTATTTTTGGGGAATGATAATTAACTAACATTTTTGTATAAACATTTAACTTTACTTTGGGGAAACTGCTCATGAATATTGCTCACTCTGATATTATGTTTTATATATGTTGTTATCAATCTGGTTGTTAGAAATGAATTTCATGTTCGATTTGCTACACGCTTCCGCACTTAAAAGAAAATGTTATGTATGTGTGATAACTGACACTTGTGGGAAATCGCGTGTACGGATGGTATAGTATGCTTGTTAATCCGTATACGTACGTGCCAATATAAACAATGCAGTTGCCATGGCACTCTTATTTATCCATCCATTATCATCTAAACCCGTCCCGATCTTGGATTAGGTCGGTGACCCGGTTCGGGGTCACGACAATTAATCAACCATATATACATATGAATAACAAAGTATGGTGATGGTTTAAAGTGAGCATAACAGCAATCTCAAGGAAAAAGTTTTTCAAAGTGGTAAGGAGACAAACACTATTAAAAGTACTGCAGGGCAGGACAAGAAAACAAATGTTGTTTGGATCAGCAATAAATTTGGTTCCAATGGCATGAAATGCAAAAAACCACACCCCACCTCTCCATATCCTAGTTTTACTGTCTTTTTGTAGTATTTAGGTATCTTCTCACCATCTTTTTTTGGAGTTTAGTTTGAGAAAACTCTTCTAGACTACCCCAAATTTGATAGGACAAGTCTCTGTTGATCACACACAGAAAAGAAAAAAAGATGGCGTGTTGTTAATTTTTACAAAAATGCAACCTCCATGGAAAAAAAAATTCTACAAGATAGCCAACTGACTGCATTAAAAAATCACTCTCCACCATAAGTAGCCTGAATAGGTAGAAGAACATATGGGAATAGCTTCTCTAGCCCACAATTCAACTTCAATAAATTCCATGACCTCCAAACTATCAACCAACATAATACCTCTGCCAGCCAGTCCTGTCTTGTCCCTAGCCCCATACATGTTGTACTTTTATTTGGTACCCAGCTATAGGGGGATGGGACCCTGCCCTAGGGTGACGGAAGTAGACCTCGGGTAAGGGAAGGTGATGTGCATGCAGCTAGGTGAGAACCGACACCTCCTACCACTAAGGTATTCTCATAATGCTACCCGTTTGGCACTTTACTAATACAATCAAAGTCAAGTAAAGCCTCCATTTTCTAGACAAAATGTCACATCAAATACACTTTATTCAAGACTCCCCCCATCTTTTTCATACAAAAAGTAAAAAAGCAACTACCTTTATCCACTAAAATACAAAAAAACTCCACTTTTCCATACAAAAAGTCAAAAAGATTCCATAACAAACAACTAAAAATAAAATACCATCATAACCCACTTATATTTTATTATTTTTTCAAAATCTACTTTACTTGACTTGACTATATTAGTAAAGTTACCAAACTGAAACCAATTGGGAGCAGGAACACCTAACAACTTTTCTCCCCTTGTGATGTCCAGCTCCCAAGCAAGTGTTCCAATAAGAGAAGAAATCACCAAGCCTTAACCCCTAAAACTCCTCTTTAACGAGACCCCACTTCCAATCTTGGTCAGAATCACGTCGGATAGACCCTCTTCTTTTAGCATTAAAGATCCCATCATTTGTCTCTTTCCAAATGGATCACATGACTACAAAAAAAAAAAAAAAAAGGAGCCAAGTATTAGAGTAACAACTGGGTCCCGCAACAACTTGAGTATGGGGCCAATCGCTAATGAACTACCCAAGTACATCAAAGGAAAGGGCCCACTCCACATCCCATTCTCCTGCCAAGAGCCTACATTATAGTTACCTTTGTACCCAAACCAACTAGCACTCTTTTGAGATGTTCCTTGTCTTGATGTTAAGATTTTTTTTCCCTTGTAAACATTCAACAGTTTGGATTACATATACAAGATTTCATATATCTCATAATCCATAAAGATCAATGAGATGAAAATGAACTTTTAGGGTTTAATGGCTCAACAACAAATTTCAACAGTTTGGATTGTACATTTTCGGAGCCACAAGAGCTGCAGGAAATAGAAGACAAGTGGGTTTGAACCAGGACCTCTCCAGGAGGGTATAAGGTATGTAACGCTCACACAAGTTCAACCAAGCCCTTGATATGTGGAGTTGTTGGCACCAAACTCCTAGATAGCTATTTTTTTCATGTATTCTGCATTGTCCATTTCAGAAGGGGAAGTGGGTTTGACTTGCGAGAATTCACCAAACAATACAGGAGTGACAAAAATATCTCCGCCAATTCGAACGTCACTTTTGCTTAATATTTATAATCCATCCACAGTGCAGGCCACCCTGAATAGTTTAAGTGTCATGTTGAGGATTGGATGAGTTGTGTACCAATTGCAAAGAAGACAGATCATCCTCATTAAAAGGTTAGCACTAAAGATCCTTATTTAAAGTTAAACAATTAATCTAAAGTTCTTATCACCAACAAGATAGTTTAAACTGACTCTTCCTTAATCTAATGAAAACTATTGGAAAGATGCTTTCATTGCCGCCCCACCCCCCTCCACTCCCCACACCATATTATAATACTCTCTCTAGATAGCCCACATATCATAATAACATATTACATCACTCTCTCTAGATTGATCATTAACAAACCACCACATGTAAGTGGAATGGCCATATATACAAAAGCACATAACGACAAAAATCGAACAGCTATATCTAACTTGCTTCTTTGGGCGCAGAACATTAATGACAACGAACAAACCCCCCATATCTAACCTTTGGTGCACGCAGTAGTACATTGTGATGGAAAAGGGTTTCGATTCATAAATAAGTATGAACCAAAAACTATAATTAGGCAACTAATTATCCATGATGTAGTAATGATCATGAAAAAATATAAATCTTTGTTTGATTGATAATGCAATTGGGTTTCGAGTAAATGAGGAGGAAAAACATATATCCATTGTATGCTTGGAGAAGTGATGTGTGGTTCCCATCGACTGTGATTGTGTCCAATTAGCATTTTCTTTAGGTGAGTCCACTGCACTTGCTACATTTATTTCTTACAGAGGATAAAATCAGTGAAAATAGAGAGCATGGATCCTATGCTTCAATGAAGCAAGATTTCATCCTCAAACCAAAGAGCAGGCTACTTCTACGTTGCTATTTGGAATCTAATTGGAAAATTCCATTAAAATGTTCTCTTAATTTAAAACCCATTTACTATGATTCCAGTTAACCCCACAAAAATCCACAAACAGCAGCACTCACTGTCGGTGCATCCCTTTCTAAATGGGCAAACTATAAAGTGTGAATAATATTGCATTTTAATGAAAATACAAAGTTAGAAGGAGATTGCAAGGTCACTCCTGTTAACAACAAAAAAGTCACCTTGCCTCCTCAACATCAAGAAGCTACATGAAGCCGCATCCAACCACAAACAGGCAATGCAACTTCAAGTGTCAAATCTTATCAGAATCAAACAAAAACTATAAGATTATTCAAAACAGTCAAAAGAAGAGTACACATGAAGTTTCGGGCCATTCCAGCATCATTTGACCCAACTTCACTCCTCCAGCAGTTGAATAGACGCCCCTAGTGGCAACAGTCTCGAAGACATCAAAACTTCGATCAGAACCTACGGATGGTCTCAAAATACCTCCAAAAGGCTCCGCATCAAATTTCAAGTCAAACCGACAACGTTTGACCCTCCATCAACCATCGAGTAGTAAAATGAAGCCTTTCGGCGGCGAGAACCATTGAGGTCATCACTCATCAAACAGAGCACATGGGTGGCTTCAGCTTACTTCCAGAGGGCTACATGTCAAATTTCAGGTCATTTCGAAGACATTTGACCCGACTTTGACGCTCGGAAATAAAATCAAACCTCCCGGCGGTGGAGCTTCTCGGGACCATGACATTGAAATAGGAGCTAATGGATCATCTCAAAATAACTCCAATAGGCTCCCTATCAAATTCCAGGTCAATCGGACATCGGTTGACCACACATCAAAGCGCCGCATCTCCTTTGCAACAAAATCAAGTCTATTGGCGACGGGACCCCATACGGCTTCAAAACTCAAACAAAAGCCCATGGTTAGTCCTATCTACTACTCAGGAGGTTTCACCTCAAATTTCAGGTCATTCTGACATCGTTTGACCTAGTTTTGACTATTGACGAAAAATCGGCAACAAAAGTCTTCAGCCTTTTCAGAAAAAAGGAAACTTTGTGCTCCGATTTGCACAGCTTTTCGTTAGGTTTTCTTCAGGAGAATCAAGCCAATAAAAGAGAAAAAATGTCAAGAAAAATAAAGGAGAAAAAATGATCGAAAAAAAATCAAGAAACGACCGAAAAACGACAACAAAAAAAGGGGGAAACCCATGGTTGTCGGCGGTGACCATGGCCCATGTCGGCGACCCTGCCCATGGTCGCCGGCGACCATGGAAATCTTGGTCGCCGGATTTCCAGTCGAAAGGGCCATTTTCCGACCCTTTTTTGCGTTTCGAGAACTCCAGCTCCTGTGATTTTCCGAAAATCTGATTTTTGGTGCTCGAAATCAGTTGATGTTCACCAACATCTTAGATCTACCATCAAGAGCATATGATCATCATCGCACGCTTCAAAATCGCCAACCGGCCAACCAAGAAAGTACACTTTTTGTTCGACCGATTGAGAAATTGACAAGACAGATGGTACCGGCCCACTGATAGCAATCAATGTCTGAAATTGCATGGTCATCTGACATCGATCAGCATGAAAATCCATCATCGATCATCGCAAGAAGAATTCCAAAAGACGCGGTACGGCCCACGACTCTTCAAGAGCCTTGGTGACCACTTAATGCAGTTCATTGACCCGTTTTATGACAACTTAATGCGGTCATTAACCTATTATTTTGGACAGCCCAATCAGAATCAGAGAAAGAGGAGCTACAAATCAAATCAATCATTGCATTAAAACCATGAAACTCCTCTCATCATGGAGATTAAAGGCGATTAAATGCCCATTATTCTCCATCGGCCAATCAGAAGCCAATAAAAAGGAGTTATAAAACAAATGAAATAAAAACTTGTAACTCCTCCCATCATGGAGCATCAATGCCATCAATGCTCATAAACCCACCTAATGCCTACCAAAAGCCTATAAAAATGGGGGAATTCTAAGAAATCAAGGATCCAGAAATCCACGAGCCATACACACACAGAGGGCTACACAGACATATAGAGAGCCAAAAAATCCTTGCTACTTTAAAGAAGCTCTGCGACAACAAATACCACAAGGTTATTGAAGTCCCTTGGGGGGCCACCCCCCAAGGTCCTTCTCTTTCTATCTAACATGGCCTAGACGCGGCTTTTAAGCCCGTCTATTCGGTTTTTTATTGGATATAGGACCTCCCCTTGATCTTTATCCTCTAAAAATCTGAAGTCCAAGCCAAGTCAAGAGAATCAAAGCATCATACGTTCTCATCTGAAGGACGATGGCGAAGTCCATACATGACTTGCGACTGTCGATCTGAACGAGTCCCCGCAATCTTCTGAGAAGTTAGAATTCATTTTCTTACTTTTTTATTGTATTTTGTATTTTTCCAAAGAGACAAAAAAAATCACAATTATTGTCTTTCATTATTGATAGGATTTGTACATCACCTTTCACGGCAAACAAAGAAAAATCGCCTTTTACGGCAAAACCGCCTTCCACGGTAAAACCGCCTTTCACGGCAACTAAAGAAAAAAATCGCCTCCTATAGCACATTAAAAAATGTTGGCTTTACCTCATATAAAATACTTGATTGGGAATGGAAATTCCACCTCCTTTTGGACTGATCCTTGGCTTCAAGGGGGGTGTCTTTGGGACTCTTATGGCTCTCGGGCTATGTATGATTTGCGCTTGGGAGCTGATTTAAAGGTCAGTAGATTCATCTTAAATGGTGATTGGGTCTTTCCAACTCCTACATCGAATGCCTTGATAGACATTTTTCATATCATCCCTATTGAAATCAGTCAATGGCCTCAATTTGATGATGAAATTGTTTGGACTCTAGAAGAGAAGGGGGCTTTTTCTTTAAAGTCAGCCTATCAATTTTTGGCTAACATTCCTAACTAGCAGCTTAGTTGGATATCAGCTATATGGTTCAAGGGGTGTATTAAAAGGCATTCTATCTGTGCTTGGATATTATTCAAAGAAAGACTCAAGACTAAGGATTTTTTGCTGCAACGAAATGTTGACTGTGATACTTGCTGTGCACTTTGTGATTGTACTTGGGAGACGTCTACTCACCTCATGGTTCATTGTTTATTTTCGCAAGAGGTTTGGAAAGTGATTCTTTCTAAGCTGAATTTGACTCCAATTAGTTGTTCTGATGTGCATGAGTTGTTAGATTCCATTATTTCTCACATTCACCAGTGCAGGGAAGACACTATCACTCTTGGGAAGCTTCTGTTTAATGCCTATGTGTGGCATATGTGGGCTGAACGTAATGCACGAATCTTCAGGAGGAAAGCATCTTCTACCAGGTCTGTAGTGCAGCGTATTATTTTAGTTGTGACAACTAAGATGTTGTATCTTGATCTCAAGTTGCCAAATGACATTCAGTGTCATTGGAATATTCCTGAAAATACTTCAGTTCGCTTTACACCTATGCTTATTGCAAGACCTCATGGCTGGCGACTTTCAATTGCTCTAATGAACCACGTTATGGTTGGTATTTAGTGGCGGGACATTCATCATCCTTTACAGGGTCGGACTATGAAACTTGAAAATTCTTATGATGGTTTCTACCAACTTCTGCAACTTATTCCTCCGGATGTTTCCTCCATCACTTTTGAGACTCATTCTTCTTTGCAAAAAATTCTCCTCATGCCTGAACAATCTGAGTGGCCTATGCGATTCCAAGCGAGACGTCTCCATGCGGTGGTTACTAGCTTTGCTTATGTCCAATTTTCACATCTTCATCCTCAAACTGGGCGCTTTAGTAACATCATTACTAAACTTCCTGGACATCCATTGCAAAATATTGCTCATATTGATCTTTTGTATAACACTAATATTGAGAAACTTTAGATTTATTAGTTGTTTTTTGATTCGTTGTGGGTTGTAAATAAGGGGTATGCCCCTCTGGAAGCTTCTATCATCAATTTGATCATAGACTCCCCTTTCTGTATATTTTTCTGAGAAATTAAAGAACTAACTTACTATTAAAAAAAAAAAAATGTTGTCTCTTTTCTTAAATATATGTGCAATGAAAAGTTAGAAAAAAAAATTGATTTCCTTTCTACTTGTGAAGGTGGATCTCTGGATCACCATTTCTAAATTCCAAGTAGAATAGGAAATTTGGCGTACCCGTACAAAAATGTTAATGCCCGCTTCTTTTCCACTCCGGCGGCCTCTTGGTAGCCCCGGGACGGACGGAAGTGAGAGTGGAAACCAAAAGCCGGGTCCATCAGCTCCCTTCCAAACGATCAAACACATCGAAAACCAATAAATCAGATTCCAAATTTAGGGCACAAATACGACAACGAACACAAACATACCTCCATGTGCGTCAAAGTATGGAGAATCTTTGAAAGGTTGGAGCGAATGTTACCCTGGCACCATCGTCGAGAAGAGAATAGTCACCAAGGAGGATGAAAGGAAAAGGGGAAAAGGAGACGAAGACAATGAGAGCGAAAGCGATTTGGTGTCCCTTTTGTATGGTATAGGGTTAGTCGAGATTAACTATAGTGCTAAAAGACGAAAAAAAAAAAAAAAAAAGAAACGACAATTTAAGGCCCATTTGTTTGCTCTTTTTTATTGGGGCCAAATTTATTAATAGGTTGTTTATGAGGGGTTTTCCCGTTAAATCTCCTACAATTTAAATTCCATGGAAACTATTGTGCTCAAACATACAGTTAAAGGTCTGCTTGGAGTTTGAATGAGGAGAAGAGTATAAGAAAATTGTTTTATCCACATCTAAGGGCCTATTTGGTATTACTCTAAAAACGGAATTTTCATTTTTAAAAATAAAAACATTTAGAGAATATGTTTGGATATAAAGTCTTATGTATTCCGAAATAGAAAATGGTGTGAAATGTTTTCTAAAACTCTCTTGATGTAATGAGAAATAAAAAACAAATTTAAATAATTTCTTTTATGGAAAGCCTCGGGAAGTGGACAAGAAACAAAATGTCTTGGGTTCGAGATCCAACGACTCCTCCATATTCCAATAAACTTTTTAACAAAATCCATATGCTTTACCAAAAAAAAGGAAGAAATTAAAACCATATGCACATGTGTCATTCCCAATAGACTACTTACTCCCTATCCCATGTTTGTGTGATGGGGTTTCCAAAATGCCATCAATGCATTGACCAGCATTAATGTCTTGTTTACTAAAAATATGCAAAAACCCTATTATCCTTTTACTCTTCATTGCATTCAATGTACCTTTCCCACTCTTTTATCCAATATATATATATATATATATGAGCAGGGCTCTCTTAAGCTGTAACTTAGTTTATCCTAAACTGAAATAGTGCTGGTCCCACAAATCAAACTTGATTATATCTGTTTTTTGCATAGTGGAATTGAAAAATCCAGTTCTGATTGGATTTATCTTGATTTTGGAGACAACCATCATCCAAAAAACAGCATAATCGACTTTGATTTTGTGGAAGCTTAGGAGAGCTGGCCCTTATATATATATTTCTTAGTTGAACACTACCACTTCAAAGCCCTCCTCTTCTTTCTCTTTTTATATGGGGACATGCTACTTGTCCCGGGACTTGTCCTGACTCCACATGGGAGGGGGCGTTTTTGCCCCTCCTATGTGGAGTCGGGACAAGTCCTGGGACAAGTAGACTTTTTGTTTTATATATAAGCATCCTTTACTACTCTTTTATTCTTTGAATCTTAGAGCGATCCTTGGTGATCCTTGGTGATCCTCTCTCTGTATTGGTCTTTTCATGCCTAAATAATTTTATAATTTTCAAATTTATATATGACAGAGTATTTTTTTAATTTTTAATTAATAACATGGATGCATGAATACTTTTAAATTAAAAATGTTGCCAAACATCATTCTGCCAATTTTACTAAATGGGAACAATTTTGATATAACGACAAGTTCAATAATTTTCATTTTCGAAAGAGAAAATTCTCAACACGATTTATTTTAAAATAGGTATAATTTTCAATATCCGAATGGTGCCAAGCAGGCCCAACTGCCCTTTACTTTGGGATGAGAAATAATCATATTTTAGCTTTTTCGCTTCATGAAAAGTTCTTCGAAAGTTGGGCCAAAAAAAATTTACAGTGGGGATCACTCCCTTGAATCTAAAAATTGTATCTAATCCAAAATACTTCCATCTAATATGAATATCAGTTCCCAAAACATGAGTGATATTCACGGTAGATTGATCAAGTCAAAATTAGGATTGCAGAGTGTGCCAGGCCAATGATAGTCCTAGTCCAGCCCCTTCCTACGCCCAGACAAATTCCACATGGCTACAGGAGCCCTTCCAGGCCATCGGAGCTTCGATAAAGATATGACCACTTTTTCCTTAATGAGCCGGCCAGGCCATCTATCTTGTTTTTGAATGTTGCCAGGGCATCTCTCTCTGCGAAGACTTTCCTCTAAGCCTGGGTCCATATAATTATGAGCAGATAAAAAGGGATTATTGCTTCAGCACCCAAAACCTGGCCCAAATTGAGCTACAAATGCTTGGGCTGAGCTGGCCGAATGGAAACCGGACTTAATCAAGCTGCATTGGAAATAATCATCCCCTCAAAAATTAAATGCTTAATCTCACTTCACACTTGTTCAATCCAATGAAGTATAACACCAATCCGACACCTCCAAATTCATTGAGAAAGTTTGATTTAAGGGATATTTATATATAACCCCCTGTGTTTTCTTCTAATAGTCACAGACACCGACCTCTATTTATTTTAATTTTTTTTGCATACAACCGCCTTGACTGACGGTCAAAGGCCGTTAAACCCCTTTTTGACCATTTAAACCATCCAAAAAGAAGGAAAATGCCTTTTGATTGTAGTCAGCCTGCATACCAAACCCTTAACTATGTCTAACTTTGAAATTGAACGATATAATTTATGCTTTAACCTTGAAAATGAACCCTGATAATTATGCAACAGTAAAACTATCATGATAGCTCCAGTAAAGTTCAGGGACTTGGCAATATATCTTTATTTTAGTTTTGAGTTATTTTATCTAAGGTCAAACGGTAAACATACCATAAGCCAATGTAAGGTAAAGCATCTGTCAATTTAAAAATATTAGCTGCTTTGGTTAACAAAAGGGAGAAAGGTTTCACCACCAATTGAGGTGGTTGGCTGAAATTATCGTGGAATTTATGAGGTAGCATATTAAGTAAAAAAAAAAATTTGAGGTGGTCTCTTGTAAATGCTAGAAAAGAAAAGTAGACGTGTAAATTTTCCTTCACACAGTGGTGACCTGAAGAGTTTCAGCAGCACTAACTTCATTCATACGATCTCTACCCTAAAATTAAAAAAAAAACCTTCATTCATACGATTAACTTTTTCAAGGAGACGTGATGTATTGAAAACTTCGAACACATCCAAGACCTACGAAATCTCCAGCTGAAAAGACCAGCCAGACGAGTTCTTAAAAACTAAACAAGTCTTTCTATCCAAAAAAAAAAAAATCAACTAGTTCAACTTCATCCGACCAAGTAGCTGATAGAAATTGTGTGGCACACCTGCTATAGGACCCACATCGAATTAAGCAAGTTTGGATTAAGAACAAACTCTTTATATTCTCTCCATTTATTCAGGCGATGTGGTATTCCCAGCGAATTAGAAATCTAAAGCACAATTCATCTGGATTGCTTATTGAAGGGAGTTGGCTACCACCACCAAAATGCATAAAGAAGCTCCAAGTAGTAGAGCCTGCATTGACCCCATTTGGTACTAGCAATATTTGACCGACTCTTTCCATTCTTTAGTTGATTTAACTTGAACAGATTTTTCCAGGGAAATTGGAAGTGAAATTAGGCTGGTACTGTTTTTTTTTTTTTTTTTTTCCTTCTTCCATGCATCGCCATGGAAATTGAAAGTAAAAGTAATGTGAGGTACTGCATTTGGGCTTTGCCACTTCACACTTAAGGCACGATTAAAGCTAGTAATATAGTTTTGTGACCAATGACAGTATCCCACCTGATATCATTTCACATTTCTTCGTAGCCCAACAGAAAACCATCCTTTAGAACTGCTTCAAACAGGGGTACAAATGCACCCATTCAATAATATAGTTTTGTGACCAATGACAGGATCCCACCTGATATCATTTCACATTTCTTCGTAGCCCAACAGATAGCCATCCTTTAGAACTACTTCAAACAGGGGTACAAATGCACCCATTCCAAGTAAACAGATTCAACTAAAACTGAATGACAGAGATGCGCTCTATTAAAGAAAGGTGAAGAAATAAAGTTTGTTCTTTGTGCAGAGCTTTCAATAGATAGAATATCACAAATAAGCTCAGAAATGAACAGCATGGTGCAAAACGAATTTTAGTACCACCCCACAAATGGTTTAAACACTATAGCTGTAACTGATTGCTTGTTACTCACTGATTAGCTTTTGGGGCAAGCTAGTAGGAAACCCTGTTTTACTAGATAAAAAAAAGGAGGGTTGGAAACCCCTTTGGTGCATCTTTTCTTCATTTTTCTGCTCCAAGACGATCACAATTGCCAACTTATATTTGGGGTGGAGATAAATAAAAAAAATAAAAAAAATCCGGCAATGATGTATTCCAATTTCTGAATGCCTCAAATGCAGAGAGGAAATCGACCAACCAATTCAAATTCAAAGTCATCGTGATAGAACAGCACATGCACTAAACTTGCTCGTACAGTTACAACATTCACATTCTGAATGAAATCTTCAGATTGTTTGAATCATGTCTTCCTTACAACATAAATATCACACGTCTAACATACAACAAATGTGCTTCTTTCTCCCTTTAAACTACAGGCGGGAGCAGAGAGACAGCCTATACAAATTCCACACCCTAAAGAACAATTCGCTTATAGGAAATGAACAATAAAAAATGAATAAATATACCACATAAAAGTACAGACACAAAACACAATCGAAGAAAAGATCATTATCCCTGATTCTCTGTTTCATCAGCCAGGACAAATTCCACATATAAATTCTTCAAAGCAATCACAACCGTCATAATCAGCGGGCCCATTATCGCACCCTGTTGCATGAAACATGACGATGAAGAATTAGGGGTCAAGAAATCTGCATAAATCAGCTATAAATCCATTACATAATTATTTTAATAAAAAAGGAAGAAGGGTTCAGTCCTGGAAAGTTGTTCTCAGAACTGCAACTCTCCGTTTGCATGAAGCAAGGTCCCTGATGCAGCCCTAGGGTTAGGATCGCAGGTGCCGGAGCACAAGGGTTCCCACAGGAACAAGCACATGTAGAAGATACCTCTCCAACGATAAACCCACAAAAGAAAATTCTATTAACTCAAATCTCTGAGATTGTGATCTCTAAAACGCCATATATATCTAAGAAACTTAAGGGCTAATCCTAATGAAACTAGGAAACAGGATAAAATAAGAATCCTACTAAAACTAGAAACCTAATCCTAATTACAATTGTTTATTAAAATTAGAAACAATTAAAAATCAGAAAATCTCTTATGCTTCAATGCGTCCCACATCTGGCCCACTAGTCTGTCTCTAATATACAGTGTTGCTGCATCAGTCCCCAGCCTAACAAGTTATGGAGTCTGGATCCATTGTTCTCAAGGATGGCAAAGCGACACCTCGTTAGAGAAGATATAATAAGTTATCTATTTCCCAAAATGGCAACATGACTTGAACCTCCTATTCCATAATATTGATGACCAATTAAACACATAGATCTAAAGAAACTGAGTTTTGAGTGGTAAGCAAAGACAATCGCCAAAAACTCATATTCAGGAGGCTATGTATTGTCACTCATTAGATACTACCATGTGGATACTCCATTAGATATGACTACATCAATGGCAATGGGATGACTAGTCTTCACAAACTACATGCATTTTTTATTCTCCTAGCTATTTATGTTGATTAATGGTGAGACTCAGGTTCTTTCAGCAAAGGGCAAAGGTTGTACACAAAGTTGCTTTAGTAAGTTTCAATTTCACTAAGAATATGTTTTTCTGAGCCCCAAATTGCAGTTGACATGAATAACTTGCAGGACATTTTCAACTTAAGTTGAGAATTTGGGTAAGATTTAGAAGTAATAAACAATAGTAGACTAAAAAGTGATTTTCAGACTTTCCCGACATATCATTATTGGTGAGTAGTACCCTGAATAATATAAAATGACTAACATAGTGACAGAGTGCCCATAGAATAAGGTTTCCAGTTCCATTGTTGCTCCAAATGCATAGCAAAATAGACCCAGAGCCGAGTCGGGTTTGCCATCGAAGTCGATCCTAAAAACTGTTATAACACAGTGTCGCATAGCAGTTCACGGTCATCGTAGTTCATCATGGTGTGAATATATTTTTTACCCCAAAAAATGGGGAAAATATTCAAAAAATTTAGAGTATTATAAATTGCTAGAAAACAATGTCTTTTTTCATTAGTAATCACTTTAAAACAAAATAATATGTCATAATATCTTGTATCGCTATTTAATGTTTAACTATTAAATATGTTAACCTTTTTGAGTTTAGTTTTTTTGCCAACTTTATAATTTATAAATCCATCAATATAACTCTAATGGGACTTGGCCCACTGTTGGTTTGACTATTGTCATATACTTGAAATTCTTAATAATTTATTTACATATTTTTTAGTGATCTATATTTTATTAGTGGTCAATGTGACAACAGGTCCAAACTTTTAATAAGTGCGATGATGTGATAGTGGGCCTAACTCTTATCATCATCATCAAAGCCTTGTCCCAACTATATTGGAGTCGTCTACATGAATTTTGTTTCTTCATTTTGATCTATCTTGAGCCAAATCCTCAAACAAGTTGCACTGCTTCAAATCTATTTCTACTACCTCCATCCACGTCCTCTTTGGCTCACCCCTTCCCATTGGTGGGCCACCAACCTTCATAGCCGAACCGGCCCGTCGTCCTGAGTTGGACATGCCCAAACCACCTCAAAGAAGTTTCTCTAATTTTATCTCCTATTGATGCTACCCTTAAATGCTTTCGAAAGCACTCATTTGTAATTTTATCCTTCCTAGTTTTACCATCATCTCTACTACATCCATTTTGTGCATATGTTGCTTCTTAACTGGTCAACATTATGCTCCATAGGTCATATCTAGTCTAATCGTTGTCTTGTAAAAAAAACTTTTCAATCTTGTCGGCATTTGTCAGTCACAAAGCACTCTAAAAGCAAGTATCCACTTCAACCATCCCGCTTTTATTTTATGTTCAACACCTTCATCAATCTCCCCATCCAAACTAATTATAGAGCCAAGGTAATAGAAAGAATCTCTTTGTGGTATCTCATGGTCTTTAATTCTCATAGTAGCTTCAACCAATAACGGTTGCGGTAGTTGTAGCGGCCAACGGCCAAAACACTACATAGCAGGTAATACGTAGTGGTTGCATTGATATATAGTGGCACAGCAGTGTAAATTTTTTAAGTAGTCAAAAGCATTCAAATCTTATACAGCAACCAATCCTGTGTTTTCTTAGTGATTTGCAACCATAAAACAATAGGTTTGCAACCATAAAAGAGTAGGGACAGCTTTAGGAAAGGCTACTGGGGAGAAGAAGCGGGAAAAACAGTGTCTTAAATTAAAACTGCTTGACTCTATTAGGGTTTAGACCATAGCACCGCTATTTTCAAAATAACATAGCAGCCTCAATCGCTACGGCCGATAATGCGGCCACTACGCTATTTTGAACCATGGTTTCAACTCTTTCTATATACCTAATAAAGTTAAAATCCACATATTCCATCTTTGTACGGCTTATTTTAAAGCCTACAGCCATCTTTCGGGTTTTACATTCACACCATCTCTTGATGCATATACCGGCAAATTAAATATAACTATCGTTCCTTCATACATATCTTTAATAATGTCCACATAACCTCTTGGAACATTCCTTTTATGTAAAAGCCATCAAATTAAATCTTTAGGATCCCTGTCATAGGCTTTTTTTAGATCAAGAAGACCATATGCAGATTTTTCCTCTTCACTCCATATTTTTTCATTAATTGCCTAAGTGAGAAGATAGCTTTTATAGTTGAACCTCCTAGCATAAAACCAAATTGATTTTCAAATATCTTGGTCTTTTGTCTAAGTCTTTTCCCCATTACTCTCTCACATAGCTTCATAGTATGTCTCATAGATTTAATCCCATGATAGTTGGTATAGTTTTGTATATCTCCCTTGCTCTTTGCTCCTATATATAGGTACTATAACACTTCTTCATTCATCCAGCATTTTCTTTGTCATTAATATCTCATTGAAGAGTCTTGTTAACCAAATCCCCTCAACTTCTCCTAAGCATTTCCAAGCCTCAATCGGAATGTTATATATACTCGTAGCCTTTCCTATCTTCATTTGTTTCAACACTTTCCTCACTTTACCCTTAAATATTGATGCTCTTTCTCCTTTCAAATCCACCCACCTTCTTTTAGAGCACATTTTTTTTATTACTACTCTTTTTCTACTTCTAATGCAAGTGTCTAAAACTACTGACCTATGTTGTGTACTCAAACTCTCTCCTGGAATAACCTCATAGTCTTTGCTAAGTCAATTGGGCATGTTTTCTAACTATAGTCCGAACTCTTATGTTAATAAAATTTGGTAAGTGCTTATAGATAGAGACCATCTTTTTAGTGGTTTCAAAAAAAAATTGAATGTATTAAGGATTAAGTTAAAAAAAACAATGAAATGGAGCCCACAGATCCCAAAAGGTCCAATTGGGGGCCCATGAACTTTCTTTTTATGTTGTGGTAATTTTATACAAGAGGCCCATGAAACTTTTTTTATGTTGTGGTAGAAAGACCGTGTGGAAGCCTCACATAGTAAAATCCCTTGAAAGGGGCAATTTGCCCTTTCTCGATGGATTTGGAATCGAAACAGGAGAAGGAAAAAGAAGAAAAGAAAAATAGAAAGAGAAGAGAGGAGGGAAAGAGGGGAAGAAGAGGAAGAGGAGAAGAAAGGGAGCCGGTGGTAGCAGGTGGAGACACGATTCCAGGCGGTGATACGGTTCTAGGCGGCGGTGCAGGTATCAGGAGCTCCTCCTCCTCCTCCTCCTCTCTCTCTCTCTCTATATGTGTGTGTGTGTGTGTGTGTGTGTGTGTGTGTGTGTGTGTGTGTGTGTTTTCCCCCTTTTTTGTGACTGTTATTTGACCGATAACAGCCGATATATCAGTATCGACCAATATTTTACCTATATCAGCAGTTATCAACTGAATTTTTGGCAATATTTTACTCCTGGCCATAGCGTGGCTTTTATATATCAAATAACGTAACAATATGGGCCATTACTGTTTCATAAAGATTGTTATGCAACGTTAACGGCCAATATTTTAAATCCTACCCAGAGTTGTGGTGACAATTCAACATGTGAACCATTAGCTTATGTCATGGGGCATAACTTTTTGTAATAGCTGTCTTCCCATAAGTTTCCATAGAGTATTCAAATGATGAGAATTTGCGTTAAGATTCAGAAGTAATCAACAATATTAGACGACAAAGTGATTTTCAGACTTCCCGGACAAATCAATATTGGTGCGTAGTACCCTAAATGATTTAAAATGACTAACACAGTGAAAGAGTGCCCCCACAGAATAAGGTTTCCAGTTCCATTGCTACTCCAAATGCATAGCGAAATAGACCCAGAGCTGTGGGTGACAATTCAACAAGTGAACCATTAGCTTAAGTCATGGGGCATAACTTTTTGTAATAGCTGTCTTCCCATAAGTTTCCGTCAAGTATTCAAATGAATTTAATGAGAATGAGCTTTCAATCGTTCAACTTGCGCTCAGTTCACAATTTCTATATCTTTATAGTCCATAATTTAAAATCCGTGACACAATAGCCGAACTCTAGATTGAAAGTAGATAAATGTTGATTAGCTAAAGAACCTCTAAAACAATGTTGGGAAATACGTCATGAAAATGTTCGTCGACTAGGTGTTAACCATTTACCAAATATCGGCTGTTTCTCAAATTATCATCTGATCTCTTTTTTTTTTTTTTTTTTTTTTTTTTCAAAAATGGACATCCAATCAACAAAAGAAGGCCCAATCTTACTTAACCAAATTAGAAGATGGCCCTCTTTGTCGAACAAAGTGGTTATTAAAATGAACACCACCTTTCGGCTGCATGTTTTTTATGAGTACACTTTTCAAGTACTAGTTTTTCTACATTTTGATGGAAGGACCATTCTTTTTTCATAACAGTACTATTTGACTGTGTACCAGACAGTTAATAAAAAAATTGTTCGCTTTCAGTTTTACAAGTATTTATTGCCCATAACTTTAGAAAAACATGGGACATTCCATTTTAAGCAATCCCGCATTCAGTATCTACAGTTCTAATAGAAACATTTGGGTCAGATGACAATGATAGTCAAATGCAAACAATCAAAATTGAAAGCAATGAAAATATTCAATTATTAATCCAATCATCCCCCTAGTAGGCCTTAGCATACATTGCCCTCAATGTCCCAAGAACTTATTTAATTTTTTTCTGAATGATACATATATCAGGACTTTGACCAAATGATCCTGATTATCCACTCAGTCACCAACAATCTGGATCAAATAAAAATTTGAAACTTAAAATAATGATCAGAAGTAGTCTAAATGTCAATCTTGTCGACCCCGCCTTGGATTATCTTGCTTCTTCTAGTAATCAATTATCAGGAAACTCTAACCATCCTACAGAATATTGGTAAAATGGACAGTCTCACATCAATTAAAAAAAAAAATTGTCCATTACTATGAGACTCACATTTGATGTTCCACTTCTCAATTATGAAATTAGATGGATGATCATAAGCATTTGATCAATGATCCACTAAATTTGGTCGTCCATATCAATTTAAAAAAAGGCTCCAATTATCACTCTTAGCCATTAATTCTATGAACCCTGCCTTTTATTGGCAATGTGTTCTGAAAATCATTCTGATTAGATGTAACCATCACATCATTGCCACCCAAAATCAAATAAGCAGGCACCCAAAAGCAAGCAAGAGCAAGAATAACCTCACACAACATAAGCACATAAGATGGAATCCAGGCACCCAAAAGCAAGCAAAGAAATAAAAGGCAAAAGGAGAGAGATTACTTCCAAAGCAGAAGGGAACAATGCCATTCCACCAAGAATGCTAAGCCCAGTGAGATACAGGTTGTGGCCTGGTATATCCTCCTGAATTACTGATGTCCCAAAATCCATGAGAACAAGGTGAATCACCGAGAAGACAAGGGCAATAACATATCTCCCTTCCATTATCAACTGTGCAGCTGCAGGAATTGATGACAACCAAGGTGGCACTATTGGAAAGAGAGGACTGATAAAAGCAAGTACTGTTGACATATACACAAAATGTATTGAGCAAAATCTAAACAGCAGCCATGTTAGGCAGCCCTGGAACAATGCAATCTCTGCTGTTGCTAAAAGAACGCTGCTGATGGCATGATCAAGAACTTCAACACAACGAGTCCTGGTCGGTTTTGATATTGGAAACATAGACAAAACCTGCTGTGTCACACCTCCTGAATCTGATGTGATTAGATAGTACAACACCCAGAAGAAAACCATGGACTGTGAGATGAAGTTTATAAGGCCTGCTGCTCCAGAGATAACAGAAAGACCAACTGAGAACAGAAAACTCGCACTCCCTCCAAGAACGGATTTGCTACTGGCAAGGACCCGTTTTGAGATTTCAATACCTTGCATGGCAAACCCTTTTGCCTGTTCAACCAAATCCACCCTAGAAATCAAAAATTCCCGAAAAATGGAGTCTAACTCAGTGTAAATCCCATTCCACTCTCGATTATTAACTCGAATTTTCAGATTCTGCATTTTTTCAGTAAAAGGGTGGGGAGGTTTTGCCAATGCCGTTGAAGGCATGGATTCATCAACAATAGTTGGTTTTAGCACAAACTGCTTGACACCATCAACAAATTCTGTTAAATTATACTGGTTTGCCAAACTATCAATCTGTTCCAACGCAGTTTCATAGAATTTTGCAGTGTACTGATCCATCAACGCCGGGACATCATTCTCATCCATCCATTGCTTGATCCCAATCCTCTCTGCATAATTACTCTTCTGTACATGCGATTTCATAGAAATAACCGCATCCTTCCCCTCAACGCCAATCTTATAGGTGAAAAACAGCCCCCCCACCAAACTTCCCACAATCATTCCAAAAATCAACCCAAAAGCAATGATGGTTTTCAACCGTTTGAGAATCCCACCAGTCAAAAAACTGCTAATCCCGCTCCGGCGGTGCCTACCACGCCGGAACGACGAGACCGCAGAGATCTTAGCGTCGAAGTCACCATAGAGAACAACAAGCATCAATCCAAAAAGGACAATTGGGGCAAAGCCGAAATGTTCATAAGCCATAACAAAAACCCAGAAAGAGAAAAGCCATCTGACCAACCTGGAGAATCCAATTGGCTTGTGAGGCGCGGGAGGAGTCTCTGTTTTCCGGCGGAGGCGAGAGAAGGCGGCGCGGATGTCAAAGAGGGTGGCGGCGGATGCTCGGAGGACGGCGGTGGGGAGGGCAATGAGAGTGTCGGTGAGGCCGGATTCGAGGGGGTCGGACCAGAAGCGGAAGAGGGCGGTCTGGATGCCGCGGAGTGGGATTGAGCAGAGGACGGCCCACATAATGGGGCGGAGATATTCTTGGAGGAGTTTGAAGAGGCCGAAGAGGAGGAAGGCGGAGAAGAAGAGGCCGGCGTGGGCCATGGCGATGGAGAGGGCGAGGTTTGATTCTCGTGGGTTGCTTTTTCTGGCTGATTCTGGAGATGGGTTTTGTGGAGGAGTGGAAGTGGGAGTAGGATTTGGGGGGGCGGAGTCGGAAGGTTGGCGAATAGATGCAGATCGGAACATGTCTTGCCATGGGAGGTTGTTCGGAGAGTTTGAGTCTTCACTAGGGGGGGATTTGGAATATGGGACAAGCTCCATTTTGGAACAGAAAGGAGGAGAGAGAGATAGAGAGGGAGGAGATGAGATATGATTGGGGGTTTTCTTTTCTGTGTGTGATGGAGAGGAAGACTTTGGGTGGGGGAGGGATTTACATGGAAAGCGGGGCGGGGGGAGAGAAAAGGGAGAAATGATTGCATGTGAGAGAGTGAAGAACGAAAGTGGGCTTTTTCGGTCTTTTCCGGGTTTCGAAATGTCTGGGCAAGTAATGGGGAACTTTGCAGCACCCGGGGGACGTTTGATAATTTTATATGTAAAATAAATTACATAAAGCATCAATTCTTCAGAGAATAAAATTGGATCATGATAATATTTTAATTTTGAGTTGTTTGGTATAAAATTTTTTTGTCTTTTTTTATACAATATTAAAGTTTCTTTTGTCTTTTAGTAGGGAAAGGTGGTTGTTATTTTTCTTTTTTTTAATAAGAAGGAGACAATTTTAATTTAAAGTATTATTAATACGACCCATTGTCTGAAAAATGGGGGCTTTACTTGACTTTTACTGATCCAGTAAAGTGCCAAACGGACCTGGGGAGAATTTGGCAATTCAAATGGAACATTCACAGTTTATAGGATATTGGAGTTTTTTTTTTTTTTTTTTTTTACTGGAGTTGGTTTCACTAAATAGGTTCGGAGTTTTAATACAAGGAGTAGGTATTTTGGAGCCGCTCATGCGTAGATCCACTCCAGAGTGCCCAGTGGTGCTTCAGGATAGAGAGTCAATAGGATCCTACTCTTTTTGAACACCTTTTTTTTTCTCCTTTCAATATTGCATCCCCCAAGTTATTATGAAGGTGAAATATTATGAAAGGATGAAAGTATTTGCATTTGACCCTGATTGGATTAATGTCCACCAAAACATTAAATTATCGCCTTGTTCTTGAGTTTTGGAACCTTAATTTTAACTATCTTATTTTACGTCAAGGTTAAACTTAAGGAGGGTGTAACTTAACTAAGGGTGCAGACCTTCCAAGAGATCATGCAAAAATAAATAAATAAAGATTTGGGATCAAATTCGAAACCAGTTCTTTACTATCTGAAAAAGATATAGGTCCACCTGTCTATATATTAAGTATAAGGCCTATTAAATCATTGAGGACATTTATCTACCATAGTACATATTATAATTGGTAATGGTTAAACAAGACTTCATAGAAGCATTTAAGAAGTGTAAGGTTTTTTTTTTTTTGAAAGATAAGTGCTATATTCCAAAAGAGTTGTACAATTTACTAGTATACCTCAAGGTCAGCTCCAACCAAGATGCAGACCCAGACATGGGATTGGCAGCCTAGAAGGACCAAACCCATCAAAACCGAAAGTACCACCCCAAAGTGGGTCAGTTTTAAAGAACCCACATGCCGGGCTTTACAAAGGAGAACCCCACGCAACAAAGAAAATAAAATGTGAAAGAAAGTATGGCCACATCCCGGGCCAGGCCTATATAGAGTCTTAGACAAAAGACTGTTTCGGAAGCAATTTTTCATTCGTGTAGCAGCTCGAGTGAGAGGGACTTTGGGGGAAGTTCTATTGGCACCGCGTTTTTTGCTCTTCCCACTGTAGATTTTATGTAATTTTTTTTACAAGAATATCTTTATGTGAAATTACTGAAATGGACATCTCATTATCCAAAATAATAAATAATTTTCTCTTCACACACATAACTACTCTCTTCCTTCCTTCTTCCCACAATCACTCATCTCTCCTTTCCTCTTCACCGGTCTTCTTCCCACATTCAGTCGTCTCCCTTTCCTCCACTGCACTTCACAGAATTCCTTTTTCCTTCACTCTCTCTACAGTATTGTACAACTCATCCACACTTCTCCTTCTTCCCTCTTAAATCTTCTTGCTTCTATTAAATCAAAACTCTATTTTTTTTAGTTTAATCGAACCAAACATTGCAATGAAGAAGGAAGTTAAAAAGAAAATCGTGTCTTTCATTCCTAACAACAGCGAAAAGGTAAGTCTGGTTGATTACTTGAGTTTTTTCGCCACTTTTTTTTCAAGTTTTATTTTGTTTCTCACGTTCTATTCGGTATGATACGACCAAACATATTTAAATTGTTCAGGAATTAAATTCCGAACATAGATAGAATGTTCGGCAAGTTATAACGGAATATATACTATATGTTCGGCAAGTTATAACCGAACATGTACTATATGTTCGGTTATATTGTTTCGAACATATTTATGATGTGTGGTTGTACATTTCCGAACGGTCCACAGAAATTCACATTTTCTTTCTCCTCACTGCAGATATCCACAGATGAAAGCCAAGTTCAATCAGCCTATGTGGTGGACTTTACAGATGTGTTTACAACTGAAGAAGAAGTAAAACTTATTAAATTATAATTTTAATAAATATTCTGTGTTACTAATGTCTTTTTTAATGGTTATGTGTTCAGATATTTCACAACTGAGATGCATTAGTGAACTGGGCTCGTGATGTGGGTAAAAGAAACGGTTTCGTCATCGTCATAAATGTATCAAATGTTGCAAGGCCTGGAATAAAAGCTAGAGTTGTCCAAACATGTGAGAGAAGCGACCATTTCAAGCACAGTAAGACCAATGATGAGGGCCTTCTAAGAAGAAGATCAAGCAAACAAGGTTGAAGAAATGTGGATGCCCTTTACATTAAAGGGTAAAAAGTTGGACACTTTTGATGATTGGATGTTGGAAGTTGCATGTTGTGTACATAATCACCCTACTGCAGAGTATCTAGAGGGTCATTCATTCGCAGGGAAATTAACAGAGGAGGAAACAAGATTAATGATTGATATGTCTGAAAGCATGGTGCGACCGAAAGACATTCTGGTCACGCTAAAACAAAGAAGTGAATTAAATGTAACCATAATTAAGACCATCTACAATGCTCGTCACAGGCACAGAGTTGTTGAGCGAGGTGGGAGGACACAGATGCAACAACTCATGGGAAAGTTGACAGAGCATAAGTACAATGAGTGCCATAGGAACTGTGAGGACAGTGACACTATCACTGATTTGGTTTGGCTCATCCAAAAAGCATAGAGTTGTTGCGGTCATTTCCCCATATCTTAATAATGGATTGCATTTACAAGACTAACCGGTATCGCATGCCCTTATTAGAGATTGTCGGGGTGACTTCAACAGATTTGATTTTCTTTGTGTGCTTCGCTTACATTGAAGCTGATCGCGAAAGCAACTATGTATGGGCTTTGGGTGTATTACGTTCTATCATTGGTGAGGATGCTCTACCTGATATTATTGTGGCAGACAGAGAATTATCACTCATGAAAGCCATTAAAGATGTATTCCCTAATGCAAGGCATTCATTATGCAAATGACACATAAACAAGAATGTCCTAGCGAAATGTAAGAAGTTGTTTGAAACAAAGGAGAAGTGGGATAGATTCACATTGTGTTGGAATATGTTGGTCCATTCCTCCACAAAAGAAGAGTATATTGATAATCTGCATAAGTTAAATCAAGAGTTCATAAGATATCCTTCAGCACAGCAGTATGTGAAAGGTACTTGGTTAGATGAGTACAAGGAGAGATTTATCTCAACGTGGGTAGATAAATGCATGCATTTTGAAAATACTACATCAAACAGGTGAGCCTTATACTTTCCTTATAAATTGATACTTTATACGTATTTTTATACATCCGCAATCAAACCAATTAATTTTTTTTGTTATTGCTATAGGGCTGAATCTTCACATTCACAGTTGAAGAGGCAGCTTGAATCATCTCAAGGTACTTTTGAGTCAAATTGGGAAAAAACACATAGCTTGCTTGAATTACAGCATACAAGTATTAAAGCATCATTCGAAAAGAGCAAGACAATCATGCAACACAGTTTTAAGCCCTCTGAATTTAAGGAGCTTCGTGGGAAAATCTCACGAAATGCATTGGAGAAAATATTGGTAGAAACCAAGAGATCAAATATGGTTGGAATTGATAGGATTGCATGCAGATGTATTATTTGTACCACATACGGGTTGCCATGTGTACATGAGATCGCTACATATGTTTCAGAAGGACAGCCAATTCCCCTTCAATGTATACACCCACATTGGGCCAAGCTTGACATGCATCCTTGTACCATTTCTATGCGCTCAACTCTAGAGTTGGACTGCAAGGCAAAGTTGGCGATGATTGAACAGCGGTTCAATGAATACAATCAGACAAGGAAAACTACATCTCTTAAAGAAGATGAGAGAGCTATCAAAGCCAGACAGTACATTCCTGTTAAAGCCTGTAGTAAAGACACGAACCCGTGGGGGACCAAGTGTAGGATTGATACATCCACCAGACGAGAACCAAGTGCATTTGAGTGGGTGGAATCTGCACAGGATAGTTACTTTCCTGCTCCCATTAGCACCAATGCATCGTTGAAACATAAACCCAAAAAGGGAAAGATGAGAGTTGTGAGAACAAGATCAAGAAATGCCAGTTCATATACTACACAGTTCTCAGAAGGATTAAGGCCTTATATACGCCTTATCAAAGATGTTGCTGCAGATGGTAATTGTGGTTTTAGAGCGATTGCTGCTTTGATTGGTCATAATGATGAAAATGGTTGGCGACAAGTTAGGAGAGAACTCTTGCAGGAACTGCTGGCACATGTAGAAAATCACAAACAATTATTTGGAGTGGAAAACAGAGTGGAGGAACTCATTGAGTCACTGTCATACTATGAGGATCATCCTTCATATAACCATTGGTTGACTATGCCTGACATGGGCCATCTTATTGTATCTCGTTACAACTTGGTCTTGTTTCACCTCAGCGCAGCACAGTGTTTAACCTTTCTTCCTCTCAGGTCACCACCGTTGCCTATAGCTACTCGGTTGGAGATAGCAATAGGTTTTGTTAATCAAAACCACTTCGTTCAGGTATACAATTGTAATATGTAAACGTGTTAACATGATGCATTTCTTTGGTTAACAATTGTAATATGTTAAGGTATTAACATGAATATTCTTTTGTTTTTTTTTAGGTATTCATGATCCCAAATCATCCGGTTCCACCTATTGCCAATAAGTGGAGGAAATTCCATCATCCTTGTGCGAACGGTTGGGAATTAGCATACGAAGATCGAATCAAGCGTTTTAAAGAGGTTATAAGTCCAGATGTAGCCACATGTGAGACTGTCTCATTGGATTGAGGAAATTGTATTTTTTTTCCAAACATTTATTTAGCCACATGGTTGGCCCAGTTCATGTATTATCCTGGTGTATGACCCCATGTATGGACAACATATTGAATCAGAAATGCAATTGGGTTATATTCATAATTTGTTTTACAACATATTCCAAAATTTGGGTTTTGAAGCCAACCCACACAACCCATAATGACAATGAAATTTATATAACCAAAAAAAGGCTGATGCCAATCCATACAACCCATAAAGTTCATTTACATTATATTCTAGTCATGGAACATATGGAATTCACTAAAAAATCATCGATTGTCCCTGCGGGGCCGGCATGTGTAAGAACGAGATGTCATGCTGGGATGTCGTACCATGCGCTCCACCTCTTCTAAAGACATTCCATGCAGAACATGTGCTGTCTGATCGACTGCAGTGTATATATCGTAAGGGTCTTCAATCCAACCCTCCGGATCCCTTTCAATGACTGCCTCAAGGATGCTCAGGGCACCCGCATTACACTGCAATTCAATGGATTAATTCATGAGTTCAATAATAAAATTTAAAAAAAAAGACTTAAAATTGCTCTATTAACCATACCATCTCATAATCAATGTCTGCACTAGATTGCGCAGCTCGGAGACGTGGGTGATAATATGATTGGAGGTTAGGGTTTTGAAGCACTCTCCATGATACTCGTGTGTACCAATCCTTGTAGTTTGGTACGACATCAGAAGGACGTCGGACTGGTGTGCTTCGATTCAACCCAGATAATAGGTGATCATTCCATCTTTCCCAGACTTGATCAAAATATTGATAAGCAATGTGATATGCTCCTGCGGTCAGGCCTCGTGCAGCATGAATCGAGGCTAACGGGGCTGATGGAATAGTCTGAACCCTACCAAATTGCCTAAGGATCCTATCTGGATGATAGGGCTCAACAACGTCCATGCACTTAATACACCCACAGTAGAAGGCGACCTGATTAAATGGATGGTGCTGCCTAACATCGCAATAAGGATCCCATGTGACCTGCAATGACCAAGACAATTATGAGAAATTTTCTTTTAAATCCAGAATTTGATAGCAATAAATCCAATAACTCATGAACAAGCAAGAACCCTTACCTGGTCTGCACCCATGCAATCTAGCCGCTCTCGCAGTGCCTGTAAGGGAGCAGCAGTCTCCCTATGAGGGAGCCAGCGATGAACTCGGGGCTGATTGACAGTATAGTGAATGTTGGGAGTTGGCACCAAACACTCAAAATGCTCATAAATCCACACCTCTAGTAACGTAAGATATCCAGCAATTTGTTTGACTTCATGACGGGTAGCCAATCCCAACTGTCGATACAAGTAAGCCAGAGCAACGGCAACCCATGCATATGTATAGACACGCTCCAAGTCTGTCAAGAGCGTCAGTTATATAATTGGCACATGTGTGCCACTCTTGTCAGTGAACAATGTGCATCCTAATAAATACAGAAGATATGCTCTCACTGCACAATCAATCATGTCCTCTCCATCTTCATCAGATATGCTTGAGAACCTCCCTCCCAGCCACTCCAATCTTACAGATTGGCCCCGAACCTGCTGCAGCTCATCACTTGCCTCATTTGGATCAACACCCAAGTAGTTAACAGTAGTGACTCAGCATCTTGATATGACATTCTACCATGGTACGCAACAGAACGGCCAGTCACCGAGATCCCAAGTATGGTGGCAACATCATCTAGATTGCTGGACATCTCGCCGAACGGCATGTGGAACGTGTTTGTTTCAGGTTGCCACCTTTCCACAAAACAAGAGACGAGGATCTTACTAACAGAGCGATATGATGCTGTGATAAGTGGACTCAAGTTAGATCTAGCCACTAAGTCTCTAAACTTGTCGCTCTCGTTTAAATACCAATGTGGTATTTTCTGTCCATGGCTCAAACACTTCAGTGCAACCTGTTCCTGTATTTAAAAAAATGGTACATTATTGAAGATTGTAACTAATGCATTGATCTTGATATAAAAAGTAAAAAGCAAGAACATGCCTGTGAATGCCAAATGTATGCAGCTATGTGTGTCTTAAAACTGGGCAACAAAGAACGATCTTCTGGCCCCGCAGTTATTTCTTGTTCACCAACAGCTTCTTCTTCATTAAGTTGTTCACCAGGGGGTTCTTCGTTGCCCTCTGCCAAATCATTTTCCGGTTCCTCAGCTTCTTCTACCACTTCTATTCTTCGGCGATGCCTCCTGTTGGAAGCTATCGGTCTCACCCTGGAACTGCTTGGCTTATCCATTTCTGAAACATTGGAAGGAAGAAGAGTGTAAAACACAAAAACTACATTAATCAGCTACTGTTCGACACTGTGTGTTCGAACGCTTCATGACCAATTCGGATTTTAAGATCCGAACATTCAGTCATTGTTCGAAACTTAAAAACCGAACAATATTAATATGTTCGAACAATAACTTTCGAACAATATAGATGTGTTCGAACATTAAAATCCGAACATTTGTTTTCTGTTAGAACTTTCAGGATCGAACACATCGGGCGAAAAAAAAGGGAAAGAGTTTGAATGACTCACCACATTGCGAATACACAGCAAATATGTGATAGCATTCAAAATAGATGTATCCATTCAACATATTTTCATGCAAAATAGTGGATACAAACAACTATTTGCTTTTATCACAATGAGAATGGTGGTAAGCTTACCCTTGATTGAAAGATATCGGTGACGTTGCCTTCTTTGTTGAAAATGACCACAACAAATTTATTCAAAGACTGTGGTTCGGTCCCTTCACTTGCCTAATCGTCAAAATGAATGTGTGACAGATGAATCAAGGGGCTGGAGGCGTTACGGGAAGGTGGAGAACGTGTGTAGGTAGAGAGAGGAGAGCAGGTCTAAATGGCAGGGGTAGTTTGGATATGTGGATGGGTGCGGAAAGTAAAACCAAGAAACATTCAAATGTTATACATGGGTGTGGAGAGAAATTCGGTGGGAAGAGAAATTTTTGTGGTGCCAATAGAACTCCCTGGACTTTGGGGTTGCAAATTTGGGCTCCAGCACTGTGGGCCATCATTCCCAATTTTCTTGTAGAAAACCTTTGTTTCCATGGGCCCTTACAAAAGGGTCTTGCAGTTGGAATTGATTAGGAGTTTGATGGAATGCATTGCAGCCTCTTGAGATGATGTCGAAAATAGCTTGAAACATGTCATTGCTCGCCTAAGATTTTGACCGGAAGACTGTTTTGGAAGCATCGATTAGAAAGCCCATACTGAATAGAGATGAGAAGGTTCCATGGACATTGGGCCCTTGCAACTAGATTAATTGTCCTAGCTTAAGTTAAATTTGGGAGATCCAATGTTGCAGCAATTTCGGGGGAAATATTAAGACAAAGGAACAACGCTTTCATTCGAACCAGATGGATGATTTCCTCAGAGATGACTTGCCATTGTATGCTTGAGTTGTAGAAGATACAATGGTTGCACTGCTTCCAAAACAGTCTAGACGTAAGCTTTGAAGCATATCCTTACCAAAATATAATTTTCTTTGTTATATTTGTCACACCTATTGAGGAAGCTACTCATGGACTCCTCCAATGAAATGCACATGTGCTAATTAAACCCCGAATTTGGACACCACCTTGTCCAAGATCATACTAAAAGGGCAACCCTTAAAAATATGGTTGCAATCTTCAATGCAGTTTTGTAGATAATGCAGATAGTGTTCGCATTGACATTCCTAGAAGATAGCTTGTGCTTTGTTTTAAGCCCATTTGAGAAGGCCATTGAAAAGTAAATTGAATGCTCATTGATCCTACCTTTAAACCAAATTAATTCACTCTATGAATTTTGATTAGTTTGCTAAGTAGTTTGAGGAGGAGGATTAGCATACTTCAATTTTAAATATACCTTCTTTACCAAAAAATTTAAATATGCCTTTATACCTTTATATGAAACAGACTAGATGACCTCTTCTCTGAAATTTGGGCTTGGATCGGGCATTGCTTTAATGAGCCTAAAGATATCCATCAGCTACTATGTTATACTTGTCCATGCAGCAGTAGGAAGAGCCCACCTTCCATTAGAGATGAAGCGGCTCACCTTGAAACTGAATCTAAGCTCCATATCATAAATTTATTTATTACCAAAACTATAATCTACCACAGGGAAGCCATGGGTCTAGCCAGAAGTTACTGTCTTCACAGTTTCCGTTTCCAATTAGATTACAAATGTGGGAGAGAGATTGAGGTTGTCATGCCACCGAGATCCGGTCGAATACTAACCGCATCCTTGCGGCGTGAGAATCGAGGCTAATTAAGATTTTCCTCCTAATTTTCATATGTGACCCCAATTCCAGATAGATCGAAGTCTGCGGTGAGGTTATGATTGATGAACAGTCACCATAATCAAATTGCGGAAGCATCAATTCCTACAAATTGCATAGATGGTCGATCAAGCATACCGTAACAATGACAAAGCTACAATGAGTATAAGAAATGCGTTTACTTTAAGTTTGAGTTAGCCAAATCAATTAGGGTTAAATACAAGGCCAATAGCAAAACAATGATCATAAAGATGCATCTATAATCAAAATAAAAGATATCCAAAAAGGGTAGCATGTATGGCTCTCATGTGCTAGCCCCAACAACTTCACACTACATCGTTTGCACTCTACTCGTAAGTCCCCTCCGCTCGCGGATCCTCTAGGACTGCCTTGATCTCCAACTCGGTGAGGACTCTGGTACCTAAGCACCAAATGCAGCATCGTCATATTACAATAACCCGTTAGGTAAATAAATGTAGATAAGCAACTAATATACATAAAAAAAGAGTAATGTCAATGAAATATCATAAGAGTAATAATAAATAAAAAAACTAGGCAAAAAAGCATGAATAAGGATAACACCATAAGAATCACGTAAAGACAATACCCTAACTAAGGACTCTAACAACATGGCACTACACATGGGCTAAAGCAAACCCTGTCAAAACAAATGCAAACAACACAGCTAATTCACATAATACACGCCAACCCGATAGCGTACGACCACCTCTCAATCTACAAACAGTAAATACATTGCCTACAAATAAGCCCTAACCACAGGGTGGCACCTAAACCATGGGAGACGGAAGCACCCGAGTGGTGCCTGACTCGAAGGATCGAAGAACACACATAACACTGTGCTCCGCTAGAATCTCATTAGTGTTAGCACATAAAAATATACAAATGTCCCCAATAGAACAAGAAGCGGTCAAAATTGGACATGGGTGAGACTATGAAGATTTGCACTCCAATTCCTTTAAAATGGGAGCCGAAATATGTTGTCCATATCAAAAGAAGGCCACAAAAGACTCCAAAATCAACAAAAGTGCAAAAGAAGGCCAAGACACTGGAAATCAACCCCATGTCCAGTGGATTCATAATGACCAGCTCATAGTCAACATTGAGCCCAATTATGAGACCAATGTAAGGTGAATCTTCATCCAAAGTCAATAAACACATATCCAAAGTGTTGTCCAAATTTTCAGAGTTATCTAGGACTATATGGATGAGAATGTAGTCAGAAAATAAGTTAAGACGGTCCAAGCCAGAGGTGATTGGACATGGACCTCACAATCAATGTTTTGACACATTTTTTAAAACAAAGCAAGGCAAAGGTTCCTCTCAAGCCAGAAAACATTGTTCTAAAGTGTTCTCTAAGATCCAAGAATGAACAAAGATCATTTGAGTTCAAATTCAAACAAAAGACAAACAACAAGTAGTTGGGCATGAGCCTGAAGTCCAATTCAACCAACTCTTAGAGGCCAAAAGCTGGTGAGATCTGTTTGAAAGCTCAACAATAAGTTTTAGAAACATGCTCCAAAGTTTCAAAGTAAACAAAGGTCATTTGGACTCAAATTCAAGCAAGAAATGATTGAAAATAATATAGTACAGTCTACCCAAACATGATCCTAGATTCCACATTTGACCAATTTACAGAGGTCAAATGGTGATGAAAACTTTCTTAAAGCTAAAAGAGAAGATTTAGAAGAGTCCCCTAAAGTTTTAGAGCAATTGGAGATCGCTTGGACCATCAATCCAAGCAAAAAAAATATGGAGTTTTCATGAATTGGGCGCACCCCATACCCGACAAAATCACTGTTTTGTCGAACACGGGTATGCAATAAGTTTTTTCTTTACTTTTTGGGGTTCAAACCTCTAGAAACTGCTCTAACTACGTCCTAAGCCTATAAGTACCCTCTTAGATGACCATTCAAGCACACTAGCAAAATTTGTAACACACTGGAACCCGAAGCAATACTTATAATTTCTAAGAAATCTCTTTTACAACTTGAAACCTCCAACAAACACTTCCAAAAGGTGAAGTCCTGCTTCAAACCTTTCCCTCCATCTCTGAAACTTGATTATCAATCTCTGGAGTGTTCTTTAAAGAAAGAACCAAGAACTCATGGTCTTACCAACCCATTTCAATCCAAAATTCATGACTTTTCAGTCTCTTCTTTCATTTCCTTACTTAAAGGAGTCTTAATATCCTTGACTTCAATGTTAGTTGTGCATGCCCCTTAGGCTTCATTCTAGTTTACCACAAACATGGATCTAGAATAACACAATCTTAGACATCTATTGGTACAAAACCAGCAACTCCCTTGGACTATACAAAAAACAATCCTTGATAAACAAGTGATGGATTCCAAAGATAATTGTTAGACAAATTAAACTAAACACTACCCATTAAACCAATCGGTAAAACTATCCCAATTCAATGACAAAGGTTTGGCAGAAAAGATAGTGGAAATGGATGTATAGGGAGTGATTGCTATCCCAAAAGTAGGGTCGTCACAATGCAGTAATAATCTCGTTGAGTCCGAGTTCAATTCACAATGAATGTTGTAGCAATGCACTTGACCTAACCTATTCAAAATCTAAACTTAGCTTAACCAAAATTTATACATCAATTGGATTCTCAAATAAAATGAATTACATGAATTGAATCCCAATTAAAATAAAGTCCCAATCTAAACACCTTGAACGAAAAATCCTAATCTAAAAATTAAGCTACAACCGACGAAAACTCAATTAAAACAACCAATTTTATAGAAATAAAAATAATATTCACAACTAAAATGAATTAAATAAACAAGTAAAATAAAAGTTTCCAGGGTTCAGGGATCAATTTTCCTCCGAATAATTGGAAGTGGGAGTACCTTCAAACCTTTTATTCCAATATGGGTATCCATGTCTCAGTTATTCGAATGGTTATTCGAACATTCCATGCTCAATAGATCTTTTTGCGCAAATCCTACATTGGTTCTAGGCATGTCATATATATATCGAACATAAGACATTGTAGAATTTATGGGATTAAGAAACCAGCGCCAAAGCCATTCCTTCACATTAAAATTGCTAATAAGTCTGATTTTTGCTTTATCTATGTACATGACCAATAAAATTACAGAAAATATCACCCTTCCCCGAAAGAAGAGTCATACCCTCTTGATCTTCAACTTCTCCATGTTGACCGTGTCATTGATCTTCAAGAAGCATGAAGAACGAAGAGACCAATGGAGGAAGGAGGGGAAGATGCGTGAGTGAAGAAAGGAGAGACATAAGTGAGGCTTGAAAAAAAATAATGGTCGCTGGTCTTGGACATCCAAGTGTGCTTGGACATACTGTTTTTTTGGTAACCCAGCCAAAGGGGCCGGGACCCAGAGAGAGCCAACATACACACGGGAAGACAGCATGTAGAATACGGAAGAAGGCCCACACAAGTGGGAAAAAAGCCTGCACAAGCGGGAAAAAAGCCCACACAAGTGGGAAATGGTGGCATACGCAGGATTCAAACCCTGAGTAGCCAAATGAAAACTGCCGCCACATACCAATAAGGTAAGTGGCCGTTCTCTTCCTTGGACGTTGTTGACTTCACATGGAAGGTTGGTTTTTCTACACCCATCACTTGGATCCCCCTTTTATATTTTCCTGGAATACTTCTTTTGTAGGGACTTTTAGTTTGGGAAGGATAATTGCTTGAGAGTCAAATTACAATGGGTTTATGGAAGGTTTTGGAGACTTTTAAGGGATTTTTCAAACTTGTTTCCTCTTTGAATCACTTGGTATGAAGGACCTTTAAAAAATAAAACTCTTCTTGTAGCTCCCAATTCTCCACACTTGGGCCCCACCTTGACTTGAGAAAAATCTACAAAAATGAAATTTCAGATTTTATTGCAAACTTGAAGATGTGTGGGCCCCACATGGGATTGGAATTTCTTGCAATTTGTAATGTTTTATTGCTTAGAATTACGGCAATCAACTTTCTGAGGTCATATCTTCCTCAATGGAGCTCCGATCAATGCAATATTGGCTCAATGGATATCTACTCGAAAAAAGCTTTCCAATGGTAGATAGATTGATACGATCCGACACTTTGTTCGAAAGTTATGAGTATTTCAAGTTTTATGTCTTGAGAAAAAACGGGAATGACTACTACTTGTGCAAGAAGTTTCCTCCCTCTGTCCTTCTTTCTTAATTTACTTCTTTGCCAACACATTATTTTCTTTCTCTTCTTTGACTCTAATCTGAATTTAAAACTCAAATTAATAAGAGAATAATATTTAATTATTGCTTCAAAAGTTTTACAACAATTGTGTGGGACCCCATGGTCTTTAAAATTTTCTTCAATAAATTTTGAGAATTATTTCTGAATTTGCTCATGACATTTTCCAATCCTTGTGGGTCCCATTTCCTTAAAAGACCTACACAAAAGTAAATTTTAATCATAAAATCACAATTTTATTCATAATTCACAAATGCATGTTATGGGCCCTATTTCACACTCAATGTATGCATAAAATGACACCATTTTATCTAGTTATTCCTAATCTAACTAATTGTGAAAAGAAATCTCATTACTTTTGTTGGCATGTAAAAAATCACATATATGCACCCTAACAGATATTATTAGACAAGGGCAAGTGTGAAGGTCTGCACTACAGACATAGAGTCAATAATACATCACTCAGCTGAATGAAGATTAACAAAAGCTTCAGAAGTCATTGGAGCTTCAAGGAAGAGCTCAATATTGAAACTCAATTCTATGTCTCAGAGTTTTCAGGATGCTAAGACATGGACCTTAATGAGTTCTCAGAGTTCCCTAACATGGATCCCAATGACAGCTCAGAGGGGTCAAATCAAGATAAATCCCACTCGAGGTCAGAGAATGCATATTCAAGGTGTTCCCCAAAGTTTCAAAACAATTCAAGGTCATTTGGATAGATATCCACCCAAAGAGACTCTTGACCCTAGCTCTCAGATGTGAACTGAAATTCCACATCCTACAGACTTCCACAGGTCAATAGCTAACTCAAAAGGTCAAACATAAGCTAAAAAACAAATCAAAACCATTTGGGTTCAGATTCAAGCAAAGAACAGCTGAAGTCAACCTAAGTTAAATCTGTGCAGACATGGAAGGTTGGAGTTCACTTTCACCAACTTTCAAAGGCTTCATCAAGACAAAATCTATTCCAAAGGTTAAAGATTAACTTTAAGGGGGTTTTCCAAAGATTGGAGGGCAATTAGGGTCATTCAAACCCATTTCCCATATATTAACCTTCCATGTCTGAATGGTTCTTAAACATGAATTACTGGGACCCACTTTGACCCATTTTTAAAGGTCAAAATAAAATGAAACCTTCCATGACAATCCATGACAAGTCTCAAGAGAATTCCTCACAATTTCAAGATCAGTGCAGATCAGGGTGTACAGTAAAAGGGACATACAGACATGAAGTGCAAAGCCTATTTCTAGAGTTCAAATAACGATGAAATCCTCCTCAAAGTCTAAAAATTATCCCAAAAGGGATTCCCCAGAATTTCAGAGCATTTGGACATCATTTGGACCCATTTCTCATATAATGAATTCCATGTATCTGAATGGCTTTCGGACATGAACCCATGTCTGTGTGCTTGAACATGAACTCCATGCCTGAAAGAAGCATTGTCTGCTTGGACATGAACCTACAGTAAGTGTTTGGCGTCCATTTTTGAATTGTAACTTCCTAAAACCGCTATAACCACCTCCCACTCTATAAATAGAGCCTTTGGACGACCATTAATTCAAGCATTCCTATAAGCCTCTCCAACACTTCCCAAAGTCACCTAACTCCCCTTCCAACACATTAAGCCTCGTCATACTTCGAATTTCCAAGGAGAATTCCTCCCTCCTTCAGATATCTCTTCAAAAGGTGAGGTTCTGCCTCTAAGTTCTGCAACATCTCTCCCTAACTTCTGGAAATGCCCTTCTAAGAGGAGAAACTGACTGCCCATGGCCTTACTAACCCTTTTATGATTGCTCAATCATTCTTCTTTGCCTTTCTCACTCAAAGGAGTAACGGTGTCTCTGTTTAAGACTTAGTTGTGCAAGCCCTTTTCATGGTTTCATTCCAGTTCTTCGTACTAGTATGACCCAGAATGACACAACTTTGAAATACCTACTAGCACATAAACCAGTAACTCTGTTGGATTTCCACAAATGCAATCCTTGTTAAAATTTGTTTTCACCCATCCATACACATAATTAGGCCATCCTAAACTCGTGACAGAGGCATTGAAGGAGTCTGGGGAAGAAAATATAAGAGGAGATGGAGGAAATTCACACGCAGAGAGCCATGTCCGAGCAAACAAGGTTCTCTCTACAAGGGCTCCTAGAACCTCTTTTTTTTTACAGTTTCTATCATGTATTTTATGTAATTTTTGTATTTTTGTTCTTCTTGTTCAGTTTGAAACCATCTGAGGTTGGATGGAGGGGTTGTAAAAAATGAAATTATAAACAATCTACATCCACGAGGCCTGAAATAAGAACCCCATGTAATACAAATTGGAGGAATGAATATTAAGCTTATTGTTTTCTCAATCTTCTAACATCAATTTCATGTGTGAATTAAAAGTTATGATTGGTTTTCGACTATCAATGCTAAAAATGGAAGGTTTTATGATTTCATGTAAAATGTGATTTTTCAATGGATTTTAACTTGAATTCAAACTTTGATGGATCAAAACATAAAATCATGAATTTCTAATGAAATGAAGCAAGTTATGATTAATAAGTCCTTAAACACTCATAAAATGATGATAAAAATATGCATATTTAAAGACTTATCAGGGAGCCATGTCCAACTAGATCCAATTGATCAAACATGGACTCCCAAAGACAATTATTAGCAATTTTTTCATGTTTTATTGTTGTATTTTATATTTTTTCAATTTTAAGATCATCAAAGGCTAAATGGAGGAGTTGAAAAATGAATTAAACAACTTGCATCCACAAGGCCAAAGCATGAACCCATGTAATATAAATTCGAGCAATGAATGAAAATCATAATTTTGTTCAATAGTCATATCTTTAGTACTTGGTTATTGTAAATTAGACACCCTAGTTTCACAATTGACACACTACAATTGGGTATCACAAAAGCAAAGCGAATAGGAACTACCCACACGCATGGTTTTCCAATCATATCTATAACCACAAACTGAATAGTCCCCCATACCCCTCCACTAGCCCAAAGAACCTTCTAACGAACCACGCACTAATAAGCCATCTCTCATGTGATGCTAACCAGAGTTGGGCCCCAACGTTCATAAATCCATCTAAATCCATATTAAGTCTATTACACATAAAACAAGAAAGATAAGATTGATGGGAAGGATCGAAACATGCACACGTCATGTAAGATATATACAGAAACACTATCCTATCTAGCAATTCACGATTCATGAATCAAGGCGGTATATGTAGGGTGAAAATTGTGAAATAATGTGTTAACTTCACAACAATCAAAGTAAATAAAATATGAGAAAGACTCATTACACAAAACTATGTTTTTTCATTTCTTTCTCAAATTTATATTGCATGGGTTCATGCTCCAGCTTGATGGATGCAAGTTGTTTACAAATTTCGCTTCACAACTACTTTATCTACCCTTAGATGGTCTTAAAACTAAACAAAAATGAAAATACAACTAAAGAAATGAAAAAAAAAAAAAAAAACAGTTTTTTTGAGCCCATGACCGGCCAAACAGGATTTGGTTGGACATAGGCTTGTCAATGGGACATGTTGAAACGGGTACTCGGCCCGGCCCAGCCCATCCCAAGCCCAAAAATACAAGGCTTTTGAAAAAATTTAAGCCCAGCGGACTGGGCTTGGACAATATTTTTAAAGCCCGGCCAAAATGGGACTGTGATTGGGTAGAAGCAGCCCAGTACTTTCAGGCCTAGCCCAACCTGCTGCAATATCATTATACTAATTATTTTATAGATTACTGAAACTACCCCTCACAGCAAAGCTAATTAGGAGGGGCAGTTTTGTACTTCGCCCTCCCCTCTTATAAAACACATACCCCCAAGTCCCAAGCTTCCACGAAAAAGTTTTTAACTCCGCCAGGTTGCTTCTTGCATTGCATTGCCGGTCCCAAGCCTAGAAAAAGGAGGAGAGTTTAAAGTCTGGTTCACACCGGGTGTCTGATGACAGTAGAAATAATTAGAGAATGTTTTGTTTATGTCAACTATCGGCTAAGCTCAGGCCCGGCCTTGTCCCAGCCCAGGCCTGTACGGGATGAGATTTGATGTAGGCCCGTTCAATTTAGGGCCGGGACTGGACAACCCCTGCAGGCCTGTTCAATTTTCAGGACGGGATTGGACAACCCAAGCCCTGTCCCATTGACAGGCCTTCACTTGGACATAGCCCGCTGTTTGCCTGTTTATGCTTCTTTTTCTGCCCAATCTTTTTCCAACTGGCTGCAAAGGTGTTTTATGCCTCTGCCACTTAATTTGGGATGGTTTCACTAGGTATTTTGATGGGTGGAATTAGTCTTGATAAAACAATAATCTTTGAAACTCATCACTTGTTGTTTATGGGCTGTTTTTGTATAATCCAAGGGAGTTGCTTATTTTTGTATTAGTAGGTGTCCAAGGTTATGTCACTCTTAATCCTTATTTATGGAGACTCAGAGTGAAGCTGAGGGGGCATGCACAACAACACTTTGAAGTCATGGACAATCCACACTCCCTTAAGTGAAAAAATTAAGGAAATGACTTAAACCCATGGATTTCGGTTGGAAAAAGGGTTTAGTAAGACCATGAATTTTTGGTTTCTTCCTCTGAGGAACACTCCAAAGGTTGAAGACCAAGTTTCAGAAGCTAAGAATAGGTTTTTGCAAAGTCTTGATGTAGAATTTCACCTTTTTGAAGAGAGGTGTTCGGTTGGAAGAGGTTTTCCTTGAAAATTCACTACGTTTGAAGAGTGCCAATGGTTGCACGTGTTGCTAAATGCCTAGATTGTCACCCAAGGGAGGTATTTATAGGATGAGGAGGTAGCTGGAGCTATTTCCAGTAATTTGAATTAAAAAATAGTGGAAAACGACTGATTTCAAGCCCATGTCCAACCAAACAATAATTGATTGGACATTGGAGGTCAATTCATGATTTTTGTGCCTAAATAACCACCAATTGTCTTGAGACTTTGGGAAAATATTCTAGAACTCATTCTTGAACTTTGAGGAAGAGTTCACTATCCTTTAACCTCTGAAAATTGGTTAAATGTGAATTTTAGCCTCTGTGTCTAAGCAATTCTGCCTTAGACTGTTTTGAGTCAAATTCAACTCCAAATGGTCTCCAATTTCTTTGAAACTTTAGGGAATCCTTCTAAAACCAGTTCTTGAACTTCAAGAAAGTTTTCACCTTCATTTGGCTTCTAAAAGTTAGTTAAAAGTGGGTGCCAGCCTCCATGTCCGGCTAGCTCTGTTGGACTGTTTTAGACTCTATTTTGCTTAAATTTGGATCCAAATGATCTTTGCTTGCTCTAAAATTCTGAGGAACCCTTGTGGGACTTGCACTTGAACTTCAGGAGGAACTTCTTCACCTTTTGTCCCCTGAAAGCTACTAAACATTGACTTTAAGTTTGATGTCCGGTGACTTCTGACTTAGGTTGTTTTCAATTGTTCCATGCTTGAATTAGGGTCCAACTGACCTTGGCTTGTCTTAAAACTTCGAATTACATTTAATGAGCTTTCTCTTGGACTTCTAGGAAGATTTTATCATCTTTTAACCCTCAAAAAGTCTGAATCTTAGTCAATGTCTGACAGTTTCAAGTTTGGACTGTCTTAACTTGTTTTCTAGCTGAATTTCCATCTTTATAAACTCGAATTGCTCTAAAAACATAGGAAACACTTTGAATAAGTATTTGTCAATTTTGGATCACCTTGTTTTGGTATTCAGAACTAGGTCAAAGGTTGACTGTAGGTCCATATCTGAGCACCGTTGACCCATTAGACATGGAGTTGATTTTCAATGTTTTGGTTTCCTCTTGCATTTCTAATGACTTTGGGGTCTTTTATGTCCTTCCTTTGATTATGGCAAGCATCTTTTGACCTTCGTGTTAAGGGGGTTGAAGTGTAACTCTTCTCCTCATGCTTGTATTGATTGCTTCTTGTGTTGTTGGGAACATTTGTGAAATATTTGTATGCCAACAATATACACTAGCCAACCTAGGGTTAGGGGTTTGCCTTGCACATGCAGGGTCCATACTACCTAACACAATGGCGTATGGTTTCTGGCTAGCCTAGATAATACATTTGATGTCTCTTGGGTGCTTAGGGCTTGATGTCTCTTGCTCTACTCCACTCACCACACAAATCCAAAGCTACAATCTCTCTCTTACATGCCAAAAAAGAATAAAAACATTACTAAGTTACTAATGTATGGTCTTATCATAAAAGAAACGAAAATAATGAGTTTTTGGGGAATTTAGCTTACTTAAGTTAAGGGAATGGAGACCTAGGCACCAATGTGGGAGGTGGGTTGGCCGAGAAATGTAGTGGGGGTGATGGAGAAGGAGGAGGGACAAGAGAAAGGAAGAAAAAGAAGACGAGCGATATTGTCACTCAATTCTGAAACAAGTGACAATATCTTTGCTCAATCAAGAAGGCAAAGTAAGAAGTTAAGATTGTCGGGGAGGGCCTTTTCTGTGCAATTGGAACTATATATGAGGTCCTTTTTTATGCAAGAACCTTCTAAGGGTCTTTTCATGTAAAATCCTCTTTTGCTTTAATTTGAATACCTTTACACAATTTGGTGATGGCCCCAAAAGTGACGTGGCAAACTTTGACATGTATTGGAAACCTTTTTTTTTTTTAACAAGGAAAAGAGAATAGAAGGAAGGAAAGGATTCTCATGGCGCTAACATGGCTTCTCAAACATACACAGGCCAATTGAGGTGGCACCCTAAGAGCAAACCTCCCTAATGCTTTAGCCCTCATTTGGAAAGTCTATTTCCAAGATCTTATTATCTTAGGTTTGGAAACACATAAAGATTGTTTGGCAACCACGTTCTCCACTTCCATTTCAAACCTCATAAAGAGGTAAAATGTCTATTTTGGGCAACCACGAAATTAAGGGGAATCTAAACAGAGGTAGCCGTCTGAAGCACTTAGGCGTGCGATGGAACTATTTGGACCCCCAAGTACAAGGGTGTGACTGTAGTAATAATGGGTTAGACTAGATCGATCCACAAGGAGCAATTCATTTGAGCACTTTCAAACTTTGACCTGTCATAATTTAGAAACTAAATCTAACCTAAATAGAAGCTAATCAAATTACACAAAATTCCTAATATCTGAAATGGAAAGTTTAATTACAAAGTTTTGAACAAAATAAAAACCCTAATCTACGAAAAAACCGAGGCTAAGCAAACCTAAAATATCTAGAAACCTGCAAAAGAACAACACATCAAAACAACAAATTTAAAATAAATTTTGCTAAATTAAATCCTAATTACCAAAACTGAATTTCAATACAATTATGAACGATGAATGCAACCCTAGAATGCAAACAATGCAAATCCAAGAAAGTTTCTAACTATATTGTAAAAAAAATTCCAAGTATGGAAAAACTGTGCACAAGCCTAATTTTGCTGGACTGTATGACTTACGTAAGTTGAACTAAACCTGGATCTAATTATTGGAATTTAAACTTGGATGATTCATGAACACCACAAAAAAAATAGAAGTAAAAGAGGGTTTCAAACGAAAAAGTTATGGACTCTCAAAGATGCCTAGTTGAATATGATGTTGTTGTAGTTGTCAAATAGATACTACTTCCCTTATTATGATCAGTAAATCATGTAATTAGATCTTCTAAGTTAGGCAATACAATACCTGTAATCATGTAATTAGATCTTCGAAGATTAGGCAATACTATATTATATATGGATGTTCATCGTCAATACAAAATATACATTCTCTTGCAAACTCTCTTGTATGCTTCTAAGTTCTGGATATTCTCACATAGTTCTGGATTATCTCACATTGTATCGGAGCCCTAGAGTCCTGATAGACTGTCTATTCAAGCATAAGAGGAATTTCAAAACAGTACTGCTCGTCTGTGACAGTTTTGTCAACCTGATCAACAGTGGGCCCCATCTCAGATAGGCAATCACACTAGCAAGCAGCATCACCAGGGTTGCCCATTTATCTTGGGTTTTTAAAGCAATTTCTCAAGATTTATCAGCTTCATCAAGTCAGTGATTTACCCATTTTTCTGGATCAACAGTTTTTCAAGACAGTTTTAGCTTTTTCTCATCAGAATCTCATCCCACCATTGGATCAGACTAGTTTTTCTTCCACTATGGTCGAAAATTCATCTGGATGATAACCTGGAAGACTGATTAGTGCACAAATCACTCTGTGAGAAGATCTGGTCATTCTAGCACAAATTTTTTTGGACGCCCAGACACTGTTTTTTTCTATTTTCCTTCTGACTTGAAAACAGTCATTCTACTTGAAGCATTTATCATTACTTCTCATCTAAAATTAAGTTTTGTGATCTTTGCTTCAATCCAAGGTCAGCCGGACCTTCTTTACTGGGATTTCAGATCTGGGTACTATTTCTGTGGTTGGATTTCGGATCTAACAGTCTGTGATCATTTTGGTTTATTCCAAATGTCTTCTGATCGGTCTGTATCGGGTATTACTGTCCAACTCGATGGCACTAATTATTCTTATTGGTCCCATGTAATGCAAGATTTTCTCAAAGGACAAAAACTTTGGAAGTATATTGCTACGCAGATCCCTACACCAGATGATAAGGATGCTACATTTGAGGAATGGGAAGCTTTAGTCGGGAAGATCAATTCTTGGATTGCCAATTCGGTCACGCCATCTATTGGGAATCAACTGGCTAAATTCAATTATCCTAAGGATGCTTGGGATTATTTAGCCAAATTGTATACTCAATCTAATGCTACTCACCGGTATCAATTAGAATGGGAAATCAAAAATGCAGACCAAGGAACTGACTCCATTCATGATTTCTATATCAAAATGACTGCTCTATGGGATCAACTGGCTATAATGAAACCTACTTTTGCAACTATTGATGACGCCCATACCTTTGAGGTATATAGGCAGCAGACTCGACTGGTTTAGTTTCTTATGACTCTTCGCCCTGACTTTGAACATGTTCGTGGTTTATTATTACATCAGTCCCCACTGCCTTTTGTTGATACGGCACTCTCGGAACTACTGGCAGAAGAACAAACTCAGTTTTCTCTTACAAAGAAGAAACATGTGGAACCTACACATGTCCTGTCAGCAAATGTTAGTACCCCTTAGAATGATCGCTCTTTTCTACCTGGTACCAATGACTTTTGCAATTATTGTAAGAGGAAAGGACACTGGAAACGGGACTGCCCAATCAAACCTCAAAGGCCAAGCAATAAGAACAAACAAACTGGTCATCTGCCCAATCGTGGTCCAATGCAATCTTATTCTCAGCGATCCTATGCTGCCAATGTCACTGAAGATGATAATTTTGTGCCTCCGCAACTGGATCTTACTTCTCAGATCCAGGCAATGGTTGATGAGCGTATGCAACAATTGTTTCTGGCTTCCTTCACTGGTTCTGCTTCTCAGATGGCCACTACCCCCTCAGCCTCTGGTTCTGCCATGACCATCTCTGGTCCTTCAGGTACACATAATGCTACATGGATTTTTGACTCTGGTGCTTCCTATCATATGACTAATGATGTTTCTAAACTTCAAAATTGTTATACTCCTACTAGCTCTATCACCATCCATACAGCAGATGCTGCTCCTTTACCTGTCCCCCTTATTGGCTCCGTTTCAAATAAGTTGCTCTCTCTCACTAATGTTTTGTGTGTTCCCCACCTCTTCATTAATTTAATCTCTGTTAGTCAACTGACCTCCTCTGGATATCTTGTCTCATTTTCTTCCACTGGTTGTTCTGTGCAGGATCCGCGCACCGGGAAACAGATTGGGACCGGCCTTAGATCAGGAGGACTCTACTATCTTCGCTCACTGCACCTTCCATCATCAAGCATCTCCCATGTCGCTCATGTTTCATCTGCATCCCCTTTTTCTCTTTGGCACTCTCGCTTAGGACATTTATCTTTAAATAAAATGAAGCTTTTATTTAATAGTGGTGTTCTTGGAAACATTTCTATATCAGACATTTCTACTTGTTTTGGTTGCAATTTTGGTAAACAACATGCATTCCCTTATAATAAAAGCACTTCTTTTACTACTGCCCCTTTTGCTTTGGTGCATTCTGATGTTTGGGGACCCGCCTCTCAGCCAACGAAAGGCGGTTCCATTATTATGTGTTGTTCATTGATGATTTCACTAGATATACATGGTTGTATTTGATGAAAAATCGTTCTGAGTTATATACCATCTACACTGCTTTCTTTACCATAGTTTCAACTCAATTTGACAGAAGGATTAAAATATCCAGGTCTGACTCTGGGGGAGAATACATGTCCCACAAATTTCGTTCTTACCTGACTAGTTAAGGAACTCTAGCTCAATTATCCTGTCCTGCCACACCACAGCAGAATGGAGTGGCAGAACGAAAACACAGACATATTATCGAGACTCCTAGATCCTTGATTCATTCCTCACATGTTCCTCTGTAATTCTGGGGGGAAGCAGTCCTCACTGCCACCTATCTGATTAACAGAACACCATCCACTGTCTTATCTGGCATATCTTCATATGAAAAATTATTCTCATGTAAACCTGATTTGTCCCATCTCAAAGTATTTGGTTGCACCTGTTTTGTTTTATTACATGATAATGAGAGAACCAAACTTGCACCCAAATCCACTGTCTGTGTTTTTTTAGGGTATGACATTGAACAAAAAGGATATCGGTGCTATGATCCTAAAACCAATAAGTTACGGGTCTCTCGTAACGTCACCTTCTTGGAACATATACATTTCTATACATTACCCATTGCATCCTCCTCTCCTGAGCGACCTTCGATCTATCCCCTTGACCCCTTTCCAGACCTATTTCCCTTCGATACCCATTCTCCTCCACCCCTGCAGGTATATCATCGTCGGCCCAAACCCCCGTCTGCTCACTCGGAATCTGCAGCCCCACCTCCTACTTCTGACCATGGGTCTATCTCCTCTGCTCCCAATGTGCAGGATCCTCCTCAACCTCAAAGGTATCCCTTGCTCACCAGAATCCCTCTCTCCCAATTTGGCTTTGTTTGTACTGATCATTTTTCTCCATCGTATAAGTCCTTCCTTGCAGCAATTCATAACTTAGCAGAACCACAATCCTATAAGGAAGCCATTACTCATCCGAACTGGAGATCTGCCATAGAAGAAGAACTTGCGGCTCTGTAGAAAACTCAAACATGGGATCTTGTTCTTCTTCCCTCCGGGAAACGGGCTATTGGCTGCAAATGGATATTCAAGATCAAGACCAAATCTGATGGAATTGTTGATCGTTACAAGGCCCGCTTGGTTGCCAAATGCTACACACAAGAATATGGGGTCGATTATGAGGAGACCTTTGCTCCAGTTGCTAAGATGACAACTGTCCGGACCTTTATCTCCGTTGCCGTTGTTAGACGTTGGCCACTCTACCAGCTTGATGTCAAAAATGCATTTTTGAATGGATTCCTTCAGGAAGAAATCTACATGCATCCTCCCCCAGGAGTCACGAGACCTCCTCATTATGTCTGTCGTCTCAAGCGTGTCTTGTATGGAGTCAAACAAGGCCCCCGTGCTTGGTTTGAACGGTTTAGCACCAGCATTATCAGCATTGGTTTTTCTCAGAGTGCTCATGACTCCGCTCTCTTCACTCGCTATTCGCGATTTGGATGTGTAACTATGTCGATGATATGATTATCACTGGCAATGATGCTCCTGGTATTTTATTCTTGAAGCATTTTCTTCATCGACAGTTTGAGATGAAAGATTTGGGCCATCTTCGGTACTTTCTAGGCATTGAAGTTGCCTACACTCCTAAAGGATATCTTTTATCGCAAACAAAATACTGCAATGAAGTTCTCCAACGAGCTGGACTCACAGATCGTAAACATGTCTCTACTCCCATTGAACATAATCTAAAGCTTCGGACTACTGATGGAGAACTGCGTTCTGATCCAACTCGTTATCGTGAGGTGGTCGGCAGCTTGGTATATTTACTATTACCAGACCAGATATTGCCTATGCAGTACACGTGGTAAGCTAATTTGTTGCACAACCCACTCATCTTCACTGGGGTGTTGTCCCGCGCATATTGAGATACTTCCAAGGGAGTTCAAACCGCTCCCTCCTTTTTTACTCCAGTCATAATCGTAATCTCCATGGTTATTCTGATTCCGACTGGGCAGGAGATGTCTGTTAGATTGTATGGACTCAATCCATCAGTTGATGTGATAAATTGATTAATTTATTTATTTATCAATAAAATCATGCTTTACTTTCATGAGATGAATGTTATTTTATTACTTTATGCACATGACCAATACATATGACATAATGGTTCATGAGTTGAACCGGGTCCATTAGTATATTAGATGTGATATATGTGTATGGATGAGATCCACACACGGGAGATATATGTCACAAATCTTATACTTAAAATATCTTCACAACCAGTGATGAGACTGGGCATCTCATTTGATAAGGTTGCAGCACTTTGATCACTTGAGATAGTGTGATTTGTCTCGATCATCAGAATGGAAGATTTTGGATATGGTACTAGTACATTGGATGTATTGAAGGACCATGAGAAGCACTTTATGGAATTCAGTCTCAATAATAAGGTATGCTCCCATAATTCCCTAGCAATATGCTCTCAATCCTGAGACATTGATGAACTAAGGTTTCTATCTATTCATTTGCTTTGAGTCACCAATGAGTGAGGCCAACTGTAGGTCAACACCTCGTTGTCTTGGGTACGTGGTAGTAGGACTGTGGGAACATTGAATGATCAAGATGGAATCTATCTCTATTATCCCCTTGTGCCAATTAATGGATTTGTCATTAGTAAGTGCGCACCCATCTCGATTAAAAGTTAATTGGATGGTACTGATGATGAAAGTGATTAATTAGGGCTCAAGGATAATAAGATGTAGAACTAAAATTGGAAGAGATAGATTTATTCCAATTGATCCATGGATATTGATAGAGGGGCTTACTTGTCGTAATTGGGAAGTTTAGGGTTGTTGACACCAAAAATGTCACTTTGCCTCTTCAACATCAAGAAAGCTGCATGAAGTCGCAACCTGCCATAAATAGGCAATGCAATTTCTCCAAAAAATCAAATCTTGTCAGAATCAAACAAAAACTGCAAGATCCTTCAAGATAGCCAAGAGAAGAGTACACATGAAGTTTCGGGCCATTTCGACAACATTTGGCCTAACTTCACTTCTCCGACAGCTAAAATGGCGCTCCCGGCGGCGACATCATCGGAGACGTCAAAACTTCGATCAGAGCCTACGGATGACTCCAGCATGTCCCAAAAAGGCTCCATTCCAAATTTCAAGTCAAACCGACAACGTTTGACCCTCCATCAATGCTCGAGCAGCAAAATCAAGCCTCCCGGCGGCGGGAACCACCGAATCCTTCGCTCATCAAACCAAGTGCATGAGTGGCTTCAACATGCTTCCAAAAGGCTGCACGTCAAATTTCAGGTCATTCCGAAAACGTTTGACCAGGTTTCGATGCTCCGAGAGAAAATCAAGCCTACCGGCGGCGGAGCAACCCGGGACCATGACATCCAAAACGGAGCCCATGGAACGTCTCAAAATGACTCCAATAGGCTCCCCGTCAAATTTCAGGTCAATCGGACATCGTTTGACCGCACATCAAAGCTCGGCATTTTCCCCGCAGCAAAATCAAGTGAAGCATCGACGGGACCCCAAACGGCTTCAAAACTCAAACAAAAGCCTATGGTTGGTCTTATTTATTGCTCAGGAGGCTTCACCTCAAATTTCAGGTCATTCCGACATCGTTTGACCAAGTTTCGACTTCTGGCGGAAAATCAGCAGCTCTACGCGACAAAGTCTTCGGCTTTCCCGGAAAATTAGAAACTTTGCACTCTAAAAATGCAAGGATTCTCATCAAGTTTTCTACAGGGAAATCAAGCCAATAAATGAGAAGAAATGTCAAGAAAAATACAGAAGAAAACGGCGACGAAAAAGACCTCAAAACGACCGCAAAACGGGCTCCGAAGGGGAAAAATCCCCCAGGGTCGCAGACCCCTGCGACCATGGCCCATGGTCGCAGGCCCCTGCGACCATGGCCCATGGTCGCCGGTCCATGGTCGCCGGCGACCATGGCCCATGGTCGCCGGCGACCATGGAGGTCCGGGTCACCGGATTTTCCGCCGGTGACCCGTTTTTTCCGTCTTTTTTCGCGTTTCGCGCACTTTGGCCCCTGTGGTTCCCTGAAAATGTGATTTTTAGTGCTTGAAATTGACTCATATCCGACGACATCCGTCAAAATCACGGGTCAACCTCCAAAAGCATAAAATCATCAGTGATCGCTCCAAGATCGCCAACCGGCTGACCAAGAAAGTGCACTTTCTGTCCGACCGATCGTGAAATCGACAAGACAGATGTCACCGGCCCGCTCTTAGCTATCAATGTCTGAAGTTATATGTTCATCCGATGTCGATCAGCATGTAGATCCATCGATGATCGTCGCCAGAAGAATTCCAGAAGACACGGCATGGCCCGCGACTCTTCGACTGCTCGGCGACCAATTAATGTGGTTAATTGACTAGCTTTATTGCAGTCATTAATTCATTTCTTTGGACGGCCCAATCAGAAGCAAGCATTTGGGAGTTACAAGTCAATTGATTCATGGCATTTAAACCATGAAACTCCTCCCATTATGGTAATTAAGGTGATTAAAAGCCCTTAATCTCCATCGGCCAATCAGATTCAAGGAAAAAGGAGTTACAAAATCAAGAAATAAATCTTGTAACTCCTCCCATTAAAGCCATTAAAGCCCATAAACCCTCCTAAATGGCTACCAAAGGCCTATAAATAGGAGAGCATTCCATTGAAATGGAGGGCGGAAGAAAATCGGGAAAGATCGGAAAAAAGAGGAGAAAATCAGAAGATCAGAAAAAAAAGGATCAGAAAGAGATCTGAGAGAAAGAAAAAGAGAGAAAAACTCTGCTGAAGTTCTGCACCGGCCACCACTACAAGGTGACAAAAGTCCCTTGGGGGGCACCCCCCCCAAGGTCCTTGCCTTCTCCTGCTGCCTCCAATGGCTTAGACGTGGCTTTTCAGCCCGTCTACTTAGCTTTTTATTGGACATAGGACCTTCTCTTGGTCTTTGTCCTCTAAAAACCTGAGGTTATAGCCAAGCCAAGCGAATCAAGAGCATCCTCTGTTCTCATCTGCATGGATGATGGCGAAGCCCATACATGGCTTGCGACCGTCAATCTGAACGAGTCCCCCACAATCTCCTGAAAAGTTAGATCTTCCTTTTCTTGCTTTTCATTGTAGTTTGTATTTTTCTAAAAGAGACAAAAATCACAACTCTTGTCTTTCATTATTGATGAGAATTGTAAATCGGCTATAAACGCCAAAATCGGCTATAAATGCCAAACAAAATCGCCTTTCACGGCAAACCAAGAAAATGTCTCTTTTCTTAAATATTTGTGCAATGGAAAACTTGAAAGAAGTTGATTTCCTTTTTACTTGCGAAGGTTGATCTCCGGATTACCACTTGTAATTCCAAGTAAAATAGAAAATCTGGCACACCCACACAAAAGAAATGTTGATGCACGCTTCAGGGCCCGCCAGGGCGCGAAAGGGTCGGACCCGACGGACTCCCACGTTCCGCCGACCCCGGTAGCCGCCCCAGCGGGCGCCTCGGAGCGCGTTCCATCAAGCTGGCACACCCGGTGGGACTCGTTCATTTGAGAACACGGTGCTCGGAAATGAAATATTTGCATATCATACTTTTTGCTCTATGCTTATACTTCTTTTCCGGATTCCTTGGCTACTTTCTAGCTGGTAGCCTATGTTGGATTTTGCATCCTAAAAAAAATGAGATGGGATTTTTTGGAAATTTCTATTCCTTTGAGTTTGTTTCCATTCTTTCTCTTTTCAAAAATAAAAAAAAATCAGTTTTCTTAGTTTGGATTCAAAATTGAGAAACCTTGATCCTATCCTATCGTTCTTTGGTGCTTGCAGAAATGTTGAGCCCGTTCGACTAAGGTTTTGGGCCATCGTTTCTCTTCGATGAGTTCATTAGAGATTTCAAAAAAAAAAATATTAAAAAAAAAATAAAAATAAAAAAATTAGTTTTCTTAGTTTGAATTCAAAATTGAGAAACTTTGATCCTATCCTATCGTTCTTTGGTGCTTGCAGAAATATTGAGCCCATTCGACTAAGGTTTTGGGCCATCGTTTCTCTTCGATGAGTTCATTAGAGATTTCAAAAAAAAAAAATAAAAAAAAAATCAGTTTTCTTAGTTTGAATTCAAAATTGAGAAACTTTGATCCTATCCTATCGTTCTTTGGTGCTTGCAGAAATGTTGAGCCCGTTCGACTAAGGTTTTGGACCATCGTTTCTCTTTGATGAGTTCATTAGAAATTTCAAAAAAAAAAATTAAAAAAAAATAAAATAAAAAAAAATTAGTTTTCTTAGTTTGGATTCAAAATTGAGAAACTTTGTTCCTATCCTATCGTTCTTTGGTGCTTGCAGAAATGTTGAGCCCGTTCGACTAAGGTTTTGGGCCATCGTTTCTCTTCGATGAGTCTATTTGGGATTTGAAAAAAAAGACATAGACCACTAAGGTTAAACCAATTGCGTTCTTTGATCACGATTGATTCAAGAAAAGCCTTGTCCAGAGTGTGGAGACAGCTTGACTGTTCTAGGCAAGGGTCCTCCAAACGGGTTCATTAAGTAATCCTACCCTTACCTGGGGGCAATTCTATCAATTGAGGTTTCATAAGACCGGGTTAGGAGGCCTATGTGTACTCTCTCGTCTTTAAATCTTAAAAAATTAAAATCAAAATAAAAAAAAAATAATAAAAAAAGGATTTTCAAAAAAAAAAATCTTAAAAAAATAAAAAAAAATCAAAATAAAAAAAAAATATAAAAAATAAAAAAAAAGATTTTCAAAAAAAAAAAATCTTAAACAAAAAAAAAAAGATTTTTTTAAAAAAAAAAAGATTTTTTTTTAAAAAAAAAATGAAAATCTTAAAATAAAAAAAAAATCTTCAAAAAAAAAACTCTCGTCATTTTAGATTCAGATCCGAGAAATTGTGGTTCCTTCCCTTCTGGGTACTGGTGCTCGCGGAAATCGTTGAGCCCGTATTCGGATCGGAATACCATCTGCTCTCTTTGATGAATCCAATCTTGACATTTCAAAAAAAAAAGAGAATCCCATCTCGTGGATGCGATCTCCAACATTTGTGCATAGCAATACTGGTACGCCCTTTCAGGGTCTACTGTATCTGTGACCGGCACATTTGTAACTCCTACCTTTAATTCTTCTTATCTCGAGCAAGCCCTGCTTCTCCATAAGTCGAATTTAGGTTTACAATTGCTTCTAGCAGTCACTGGAACGCTCATTTCGAGCCTACCATGCTTGCTACCAGAACAATTGTACCCTCTATGGCTTTTTGCCTTCTTTCATATTGCTTGGGACATGTCCCTTGAGCGATTTGAAAAGACAACCATAGAAATTCCCATTTATGATCATTATTCTTGTGATTACTAATGGATGTGGTCGTGTTTCAGAACCTTTTCGAAACTAACAATGGCAGCCTTAACCATTATCTTCGATGAGAACAAGCACCAACTCATGCTTCAACAGAAGCAAAGCACGCGCACTCATAAGCGCCCTGTCAGCTGCCGAAGCGTTAACTCCCTCGGCAACTCTCTGAACTCCGGGTCGACCTCGACTCCCCGGACTATCTTCTTTGGGACGCTGGGACCATTCCCACTTCCCGAAGAACAAGCTGCTCCTGCCAAAAAGCAGAAGATCGCCTCTCAACGTGTCACTCTCGTGACACCAAAGGCGAAAGCCCAAAAGCCCGAAGCCCGCGGCACCCCCGCGAAGCCTCGACCAACAACCAACCAGGTCTACCCTAAGACTTGGTCTCCAAGACCTTCCCCAAAACAAAGAAGGTCTCAAACCTCCACCAAGCCAGCATTCCTGGCCCCACTCAAGGAGAACCAGTTCTACCCTCTTGCCTACATGAAAGAGGAGAGACCCATCTCCAACCTGACTCCCAAGTCAACCCAGCATGAACCGGCTTGTTCCTACAGGCCCAAAATCAGATCATGCATCACTAGGCCTCTACAAGCACCTGCCAGGGCCTACACCCCTTCAGTTCGACCCTTTATCTCTACAGGGGCCGAACTCGAAAGGTTTAAAGCTTCGCTGCAACAGGCAAAGGACCGGGTCCGCATCCTGTCCTTGCCCAACCACAAAGAAGACAAGCTCGGCTGCTGCGCCCGAGGGAGCACATACTTCATCGTCAGAGCCCAGCCAGAGCTGACTGAAGCTCAAATCGCTCGTCGAGCACGCCGCCGTGCGTCCTATCGACAAAAGAGACTAGAGAAGCAATGGACCCAGCCTCCTACACTTCAAGTCTCCCATAAATGGGTCGAAAAAGAAAGACCCGACCAAGTTGCTGCCGTCCATATGGTTGGAAAAACCAGAAGACGCCAAAAGTCAGCATCAAAAATCCATGTCCGACGTCCGGTGACCCGTAGCGTCACCGGGACACGAAGACATCCAGAAGAATCTCCTGACCCTTCAAGCCAAGGACGGGAGAGTAACCCTTCATCGAGCTCTTCATCAAAAAGAATGAGCCCCAGCTCGGTCACCAGGACGATTTCTTCGTTCGAATCCCGAGGGATGAACGTCTTGGCTACAAGTTCTGAGCCACCACCTCAGAATCCACCTCGAGATGATGCGCTCACACGCATCCAGCAGTTGGAACAAGGCCAGCAGAGGATTGAAACTCTGATGGAAAACATTCTCCTTGTCGTCCAAAATCAGGTGAACAATGAGCCTCCTCCGAATCATAACAATAACGAGGAGAATTGTGAAGAAAATGAGTCACGCGCCCTTACCAAAAAGGACGTAGACAGTATCCTCGCCAAAGCTAAAGAAGAGGATATACTCAAAGAGCATGGGATCAAGCCACCATATCCTTTATGGATGGACTCGGTCCCGTTCCCACAAAATTCAAACATCCTACTCTCCAAACATATACGGGGAAAGGATCGGCCAGACAACACGTCATCCACTTCAAGATCTTGACGGGAGCTATCGCGGATCAAGATGCACTCAAGATTCGCCTCTTTGCAAGTACCCTAAAAGGTACGGCCTTCGATTGGTACTCCACTCTGCCGGAGAACTCCATTCAGAACTGGGCTATGCTGGAGACACGCTTCCTGACCCACTTCCAAGGTGAGGATCATCCTGTTACTATGGCTCAGCTCTGCAGCCTAAAACAGGGAGAGAATGAGTCAACTTATGACTTCATTCACAAGTGGAAAGCAATGGCGTACAAATGCTCAGATGTACTGCCACAAGCGTCGCTAGTCGACATCTGCCGTAACAATATGAAGCTAAAATCCGCTCCATGATCATCGGCAACAAATCAAAAAACCTGGGAGAACTCCTGGAAGCTTCTATGGAAGCTGAAACGGTGATCAAAGACCTCAACAGTCAGAAATCATCAAAGAAAGAGCCGACTGCTGTTGCAACCTCTAAACCAAAGAAGAAAGAGGTCCTCAATGTGCAAACCAAGTCAGCTCCTCAGCAGCCAAAGAAAGCTGAAAACAAAACTGCAGGTAAAAGGCCTGAACTCTCTGATGCCTTCAAAGAACGCGTAGAAAAGAAATATCCGTTCGATGAAGACGTTGAAGAAATCTTTGAGGCTCTCCTAGCAAATGGCAAACTCATTTTGCCAGAGCCCAAAAGACCTGGAGACGTTGGCAAAACCAATGATCCTCGGTACTGTCCATACCACCAGATGGTCTCGCATCCTCTCAATCAATGCTTTGTTGTGAGAGAGAAGATAAACGAGATGTGGAAAAACGGAGTCATCACCTTTGACAAAAACTATGGGACTGCCTCCGTCAACATGGTGTCATGTGGACAAAAACCAAAATCACCGAAGAAGAAGATCACTACTTCCTTCAAGGTGATAAAAAGAATTCAAACGTCCGAAGTGTTGGTTCCTTGCCCGACACCAGACGGACAACCCATATGGGTACATCCCGATCTCCTGGAAGATGAAAATTGGGAGATCGTCAAAACAAAGCCGACCGCTCAGCAGCGAAGGCAGGCTAGGAAACATCTCCTCAAGCTCAAACGGCAAGAGAAGACCCAGCCAAAACAAGAAGTCCATGAAAAGGCAGAGGCCTCCTCTACCACTTCACTCGGGGCAACAGAAACGTCCCTTCCAGAGACTTCAAAGGGGGTAAGAAAACTCACTCTCAGTGATTTCATGCCACCTCAATTCAGAGAAGAAGCTATGCAGGGGGCATCATACTCTTGCAACTCGGTAGTTGGATTCTCCATTGATGGATACGAGTCCAGCGACACCGATGATGGATTCGAGTCCGGCTACACTGATGAGTGGGAAGAATCCCTTGAAACAGGAGAATATCTCTCCGATGAAGAATGGGTTCCTGAAACTCACCTTATGCCAGTAATCTGGTATAACCCCTTACAGCCACAAGGATCCTGGTCTGATGATGAAGAAGACCAAGAGGCTGCACAAGAAGATGCTGTTAACCCAACACCTGTCATTGCTCCAGTGGAAATCAACTATGTTGAGCCACACGGAGAAGACGAAGAAGAGGATCTGGCTCCCATGCCTGATCTTGAAGAATATGCAAGGATCTTGCAGCGTCTCGCTCTAGAACAAGAGCAAGACCGCGTCAACGAGATTCCTCATAATCCAGAGCCGGAAGTCCCTGAAGCTCACCAGGTACCTCCACCCTTAACTCCTGAAAATGGAGAACATTGCTGGATAGACGATCCTCTTACATCCGAGGATGAGTCTGACTCCGAGCAGGCAACATCTCCTATCAGAGCTTCCTGTAATGTAATATATCAGGACTATAGCTCTTCTGAAGCGTCGTCTGATGAGATTACCTATACTCCGACGACGCCTAGCAATGTATCCTCTGGAGCTACCTTGTCTCACGTGACTTTCACAGAGATGACACCCTCTCAGGTTTCTTCTCCTGAGACTGTGACTTCAGGATACACATTCTTCCCGACTCATCATCATGAAGAAAACCCAACTTGGGGTGATGGATGGGTCAACGAAGAAGAAAAGCTGCTGGATGCTGTTCAGGACTTGCTCCCGGAAAATGCTCCGTGCAACACAATCACTGAGGATGGCAACTCTGCTGCAGATACATCCCCAGTAGATGAAAAACGACAGCCTCTTGATCCTGAAGACAATCTTCCAAACGAAGATCCTTCTCAAGAAGCTCTCGAAGTTGGTAGAGGCACCCGCTCTGGCCGGGACTACCACAAAAATTACAACCAATCTTCCTTTACTTATGTAAATCCTTCAGGAAAAGATGTTGTAAGCGCCCCCAGTGGCAACAATGATGAACATGCAGGCCCTAAGGAGGCTTTCAAGTATGACTTGGTTGAGCACTTCAAACACATACCTGCACGTCTTCACATCCTGGATTTATTACGAATGTCTCCACGCACTCGTGATAATCTCATCTCAGAATTACAAAAACTGAATGAGGATGTCGACAAACATGCCCCGCAAGTCCTCCAAATTGAAATGGACTACCGGATCAAAAACTCTGAAACTTCCTCAAAGGGAGAAAAGAAAACTGAGGGATCATGCATCCAATGCCTCTCGGTTCAAAGGGCAGCCAGTGCAACCATCGCCTTCACTAAGGAAGACCTCCTACTTGGCGAAGCAAGGCACAATCGACCCCTGTACTTCACAGGGTACATCAAAGAAATGCCGTCCATTCTCTCGATTGATGAAAAAAGGTGTAGACTTTGTCTGGGATGCCGACTGTGAAGCCGCATTTCAAGATATCAAGTCATACCTGACCAAACCTCCAGTGTTAGCTGCCCCTGCCACTGGAAAACCATTCATCTTGTACACAAGAGCTCTTGATCATTCTGTAGGCGCTTTGCTTGCACAAGAGAATGGTGAGGGAAAAGAAGCTGCTCTATACTACCTCAGCCGCATGCTAGTAGGTGCAGAGCATCGCTACTCTCCAGTCGAAAAGGAATGCCTTGCAGTGATGTTCGCCGTACAAAAGCTACGTCACTACTTGCTTTCCAACACAGTCTACCTGGTCTCGAGGATCAACCTCTTGAAGGTCCTTGTCACAAAGGCAGGTTCTCTCAATGCCCGACTGGCAAAATGGTCCATCCTTCTATCACAATTTGATATTAGGTATGTGCCACAAAAAGCAATCAAAGGCCAAGCTCTAGCAGATTTCCTTGCAGAGCATCCATTGCCTAAAGATTCACCACTCAGAGATGATCTCCCAGACGAACCTGTCTACAACGTGGAGACTTCCTCACCAAATGCCTCCTGGGACATGTACTTTGACGGTGCAACCAGGACAAATGAAAAAAGAAAGCTGATCTCAGGAGTTGGCATCCTCTTTGTTAGCCCTGACAAATACATGATTCCACACGCTTTCTCGCTATTGGAACCATGCACAAACAATGCAGCTGAATACCAAGCTCTGATCCTAGGATTGGAACTCGCCATCGAATCCGGTATCACTATGCTGGAAGTCTTTGGAGACTCTCAACTGATCGTCAACCAGATGAATCAAAAATATGAAGTCAGGAAGCCTGATCTGCTGCCTTACTACAACAAGGCACAATCGCTTCTGCAAAAGTTTGACATCTGCAACATCACCCACATTCGTAGAGGTGAAAACATCCGTGCAGATGCCCTGGCCGGACTTGCCGCATCAATGGCGATCCAGGAAGGGGAAAACATGCAAATTACAGTGTGCGAGAGAAGGATCCTCCCTCCTCTTAACACACACCAAGCAGTTGCTGAATGCCACCGAGTGGTTGGAAGTCGGATCTCTATCCTTCAAACTTCAATCGGCGACTGGAGGGATCCGTTCATTGATTACACTATGTTCGGAATCCTACCTGAAGATCCAAAAGAACGGGTAAGCATCCAAAGGCGAGCCCCAAACTTTCATTTGGATATCCCTTCAAAAATCCTTTACAGGAAATCCTTCAATGGAGTACTCCTACGCTGCTTGTCACAACAAGAAGCTGAAGAAACACTCAAAGAAGTTCACGCTGGTCTTTGTGGAGCCCATCAGGCTGGTCCCAAGCTCTACGACCAAATCAAAAGGTTGGGTTACTACTGGCCTACCATGGTTGCTGATGCAATGCAATTTGCTAAGCGCTGCCAACAATGCCAAGTTCATGGAGACTACATTCACATGCCTCCGGAATGGCTACATCCTACAGCAATCTCATGGCCTTTCGAAGCATGGGGCATGGACATCATAGGTCCTATCTCCCCCCTTCAAGCAAAGGTCATCGCTTCATCTTCGCTGCTACGGATTATTTCTCCAAGTGGTCAGAAGCATTTGCGTTCAACGAAATGAAGACCTCATCGGTTCTTCAGTTCCTGCGCACCAACATCATTTGTCATTTCGGCATACCCAAGAGATTCGTCCATGATAACGGACCATAATTCCGGGATCATCGATTCTACAGGTTCTGCGACAAATACAAAATTCAAAGCTGTCCTTCGACTCCATACAATCCGGCAGCAAACGGATTAGCAGAAGCCTTCAACAAGACACTCTGCAAAATCCTCAAGAAAATGGTCTCTAGTCGGAAAAGAGACTGGAGCGACAAATTGTCTGAAGCTTTGTGGGCCTATCGAACCACCGTTCGAGGACCAACCCATAGCACACCATTCTCCTTGGTCTATGGATGCGAAGCTGTCGTGCCCCTAGAGGTACAAATTCCTTCTCTGAGGGTATCTCTACAAAATGACATGACTCAAGAAAGCAATGCGAAATTGCGACTCCATGAGCTGGACAATCTCGACGAGAGACGGCTCGAAGCTCGACAAAGCATTGAACTTTATCAAGCACGCATGGCAGGATCTTTTGACAAAAAGGTCAGGCAACGCGCCTACAAAAAGGGTGACTTGGTTCTTGCGGTAAAAAGACCAATGGTCTTCGCTCACAAGTCCAAAGGCAAGTTTGAACCAAAATGGGAGGGACCCTACGTCATCGACAAGGTCTTCTCCAATGGCGCATATGCCCTCCTAAACATGGAAGGCGACAGATATATGCTGCCTATCAACGGCAAGTTCTTGAAGCGATACTACCCTTGAAGACTTACCCAACTGGGTAAGAGCAATGCCTGTATGGCCAAAACCTGTTCTCAGGTACTCGCTCGTCAAACCCACTCTCTTTAGAATTTTCATATCAAATGTCAAAATTTCTAGAGATTCAAAAACAATGCTTACTTTTACCGTTTCATTGTTCAAAAAAAAAAAAAAAAAAAAAAATCCAAGTTTAGGAGCCTCTCTCTGACTTGACCAAAACTTTCGATCCTTGAACCAAAATTCATGGTTTGAAACAAAAATTCGGATCCAGGGATTTCCACCCTAGTCCACCTTACCTTTTACCGCCAAATGGTTTTAGGTCAAAATTTACGACCCTCGTGTCTTTAAACAAAAAAAATGGTTTTTCAAAAACCGCGGGGAAGTGACACTTAGTCGATACTCGCAAAACTCAAAAAATCGGAAGGATGCGAACCCCATTCGATACTTCCAAAACCTCTAAAATCGTGGAGACGCAACATTTCAGTTGATATCCACAACCCAAATTTCAAAGGTTCGAGAAAACCTCAAATTTCAAAAATCACGGGGAAACGACATCAAGTCAGTACCCGCAAAATCAAAAGTTTTGGGAAAAGCAGGGAAGCGACGCTTAGTCGATATTTGCACCCCAATTCGCGAGGAAGCGACATTCCATCGATACTTGCAAAACCTAACCCGCGAGGAAGTGACATTCCATCAATACTCGCAAAACCGAATGAGCAAGGAAGCGACATTCCATCGATACTTGCAAGACCATTCAGCGGGGAGGCGACATTTAGTCGATACCTGCATTTTGAAAGCCAAAAAAAAAAAATCTGGCTATAAACGCCAAAACCTAGCTCTTTTGCCAAAAACCGGCTATCAATGCCACCAAATCGGCTATAAATGCCACACAAAAAAAAACCTGACTCTCATGTCAAAACCGGCTATAAATGCCACAAACCGGCTATCAATGCCACAAAAAATTGGCTTTCACGCCGACAAACCAAAACTTGGCTTTCAAAAAATGGCTATCAATGCCACCAAACCGGCTATAAATGCCGCAAATTGGCTATCAATGCCACCAAACCGGCTATAAATGCCACAAATTGGCTATCAATGCCACCAAACTGGCTATAGATGCCACAAAACAAACACCGGCTTCCATGCCAACCCAAATTTTGGCTTTTACGCCATAAAATTTCGGCTTCCATGCCATCTCAAAATCGGCTTTCATGCCACAACCAAAATCAGGCTCTCATGCCAAAACAATTATTTGACAAAAGATTTTCACAAAATGACAAAACTTTTGATCAAATCCCATTTAGCAATTGCTTTCATCACAAAAAGATTTGAGTGAGCGTAGGGAAAACAAAAAAAAAAGGTACCAAAAAATACATGTGGTACCAAAGCAAAAAAAAAATAGAAAGTGTTCACAAGCACTACAAAAAAAAAAAAAAGAAAAGTACCAAAAAAAAAATACATGTGGTACCAAAAAAAAAAAAGAAAGTGTCCACAAGCACTACAAAAAAAAGAAGTACCAAAAAATACATGTAGTACCAAAAAAAAAAGAAGAATGGTTTCTGCTATAAAAAAATCAGGAGCTCAGCCAAAAATGGTCTCCAGCCAAAGCTTCAGCTCCTCAAGCAAACTTTTGGCCTCATCCGTCAGAGTTTCCAAGGCACGCTTCTTCAGGAACTTGCCATGAGATGCTGGCGAATGCCGTAACCCTTCTTTTACACCGGGAAGCTCTTCCCCAGCAGTTTGCCATCGTTCGTTTTCTAGAGTCCTCCTCTCGAGAACTTGACCGGCATCTGCAACCCTGCGAATCAGAGTACTCTCCCTGTCACGAGCCTCTGTTATAGCAGCCCACTTAGCATCGACTTGTGCCTTCAAATGCTCAAGACGTTTCCTGGCCTCCTCAACTTCCCTATCAAGGACGTTAAGGTCATGCCTCAATCCGATGATGGCTAGCTCTTCCTTGTTCCTCTCCCGAACTAGCTGCTTCTTGCTTTGTGTAGCCTCATTCAGGTCAGACTTAGCCTTATCAGCAGGGTCCAAGAACATCTCCTTGAAGAATTGGTCGTCAGGGAAGCCCATGGTCTCAAACCACTTGTCACCCAGTGCAATGATCCTATCAACGGTCGCCCTGGCACCTGTGACATCCAGACCAACCTCTTCGGTATCAGTGAGAATCTCCTGCACATGTGGGATCATGCCAAATCCTGCTTCCAAGTGTCCAGAAAGGAGAGTCTTGATCCAAGAACTCAAAACCCGAGCCAGCACCTTCTTCGCAAATTGAAGAGACGAACTGGATGAAGGTTCACCCTTCTCCGCTGATCGGCTGCTCATATCATGTCCCATCGGAAGAGTAACAAAGGAACTCTTTTCACTTGGAGCCACTGGAGAAGGAATCTCAGCATGAGGTATCTCCTCTATCGCGTCAGAACTGGTTGTAGGAGTCTCTACCTCCGGATCGACCTCTAGCATCCCTTGCTCTGGTTCTGAAGAAAGCGATGGACTCTCTTCTGTCACTTCAAAACCTGCAAATGAAACACAAGAAGGTATGAATATGATCCTGTTAAAAAAAAAAAAAAAAAAAAAAAAACCATCAGGGTCATCACTACAAAATACCTTCTTCGACGACTGGCGGAACACTCTCTTCCTCCATGAACTCATCGGAAGCATCATCAACATTTGCGTCCATTGATGGTTCAAAGTCATCGGAATCCTGTGGCAAGTCAGCTGACAAGAAAAATGTTAGCAAATCAAGTCGCAGGCACAAAAAAGAGAAAGCGAAAGAAGTCATACCAAATGGAGATTCCGGAATCATTCCAGAGTCCCTAGGTTCTTCTTCAGATGCCATAACCGGCTCCATCACCGCCTCATCGATCGGAACCTCAGGCATCGCCAAGTCTTCATCCTCTGCTAAAAAAAAAAAAAAAAAAAAAAAAAAGAAGCAGCAGCAGGGTGAGAAAACAAATCAGAACATGGAAAGCCCCATGAAAGAAGCAGAAAAAGAAAAAGGAAGAATCATACCTTCACCAATGGTCTCTTCTCCACGGCTCCTCTTCTCTGGAGGCTCGTCGACAGCCTCTGGCACCTCCTCGTTGATGGTAAGAGGGATTTCCATGTCAGGAGAGTCCTCATGTGGCCCCTCGCTGCGATGATGACTCCTCCTCTTCTTACCTCTACGGGTTCGCTTCCTAGAAGAACCCGCCCCACTATCAGAGTCAAGTTTCTCACTTGACTCCTCACTGAATGGTCTGCTCTCGCCCGTAGACTCCGCGGAAGCTCGCCTCTGTGCCGCTTGCATCCAAGAGTCGAGCTCAGCTTCCTCCTGTTCTAGCTGCTCCAAAGCCTCATCAGGTACTTCCCGAACAGCTTCAGAACCAATGACGCCCTGGTCACCGAGAAAGCCTATCTTGTGCTTCTCTCCAGAAAGGAATGCCCAAACTTCCTCTCGCCGGACGCCATCCGACTTCCCAATGCCTTTTCCAGAAGACAGCTTTACATCAAGCTCCTTCTTGGAAAGCCCCCGATATGCCAAAAAGCTCTCCGCGAACCACTTCGTGAAGCCGGCAGTTCGGAAAGTCGACAGCTCAGGATAAGAAATCGCGGCAGTAGTGTCTTCAGCACTATAGAAAGCCCATGCATTTCTGCCATCCTGCAAACCCCCAAAACGCTTCACCATACTCGAAGGCGCTCCAACAACGCCTTGAGAGAAGCCCAACTGAAGTGCAAAGCGAGAAGGTACATACGGCTGGATATCGACGAAAAGATGTCTGCGGTACACCATCGTGCCGACTCGTATGCTGAAAAGCCACTCCTTCTCTGCATTTGACAAAGAGTAATGCCTTCCCGACCCTGCTCTGGTAGAGTCTCGGGAGGCACCAAAATCAAAAGCCTTCTTCCGCAACTCCGGAGAAAGCTTAACTGAAGACTGCCCCATCTCGACGTCCCTGAACCGTCGGATCCTCATGCGGGCAAACAAAAGTGATTCGGATGCGGCTTTTCCCTTAGCCAATCGAATCATCAGAGGATCATCATCCTGTGCAGCACCCAGCTGGTGGAAGCCAGGACAGTGGTATACAAACCACGAATAAAAGATATGGGCTGAAAATACCCTATTCATAGGGAGCCCAAGCCGAACCAAGAAAGCAGCAGCCTGCAGTTCGGTACACAGGTAGGAGTAAAGAGCGGGCACCAAAGCAAGCCGCTCTCCAAACGCCATCTGACAAGCCGGAAAAATACAATGCGGCCTGATGTGCGTCCCATCTCCACCAGCAAAAATAGCCTCACCTAGCCAAAAAGTGAGGTAAAAAGCAAGATCTCTCCGCAGTGTAATGCCAGAACAAATGGCATCTGTGCTCGCGAAGAAACCCTTCAACTCTTCCTGCATGGCCGAAGTCTTCTTCCTGTCTTCCCGGGTCATGCTATCAGAAGACTCTTTGCTGTCAAAGAAGTTGAAGAATGAAGAGCCATAACTCTTCCAACTGCTGGATCTCACTTTCGAGCCCTCCTTCAAAAAATCATAGAAGGCGACGAGCTGAAAGTATAGGAGCCTGAACTCCTCTGACTGCTCCTCAAGGACGCTGTCAATCGGCATGAACTCCTCATAGAGTTTGCCAAGGATGGGCAATCCAGTAATAGCACTCAACTCCTTCAGAGAAAAACCAATCTCACCGTTCGTGACAACGAAGGTATTGGTCTGAGGGAGGAAAGACTCCAACATAGCCATGAAGGCATCATCGGAAAAGGTCACGGTCTCCCTAAAAGCGCGGACCGCGTCAAAAATCCCGGCTTCCTTCAGAACGGCGTCCCCAATCAGCAAGGTGTGGTCAGTCCATGACTTCCAATCAGAGTCAGCATTGAAACGGCCACGAAGTCGAAAAGGCTTCACCCAAGTACTGCCGTCACCGCTGAAAACGCCAAGGCCCACCGGTCTCAAATCGACCGACGGATAATCAGAGCCCTGATAGCCGCTGGCTGGCATCAACATGTCCATACGGACAGGTGGCTTCTCCGCATATCCGGAAGGTCCACCAACAAAAACCCCGGTCTTGATCACACTGGTCCTCTTCACCCAGCTCGGAGGATCTTCCCTCTTAGGGCACGTGGGAGAAAGGCTCAGGATCGAGATGGTCCGGTCAAAAGACGACCGGGTAGAAATAGTTCTCTCCTCACCATTTGCTGTGTAAGAGAACTGAAAACATCTCCTTTGGTATGTCAAGTCGTCAGGGACTGCATCTCCAAAGAAGAAGGTAGGCTTGGGCAAAACCCTCAGATCGTCCATAACCCAAGGACGGTTGCTTACCATGATCTTATAGAACTCCTCGTCCTTGAGAGCGATCAATCGCTGTCTCATCTCATCACGATTGAGGGAATCGCATTCTTCCAAGTTCTTCTCAATAAACTGGACCTTCTCCCAGGCCTGCTGAACGGCCACATTAGAAGATCTGGCGGATCGACGAGGTACGCTTGTAGCAGGCTCTTTACCCTTGTTCGCCCTGGAGGAACCACCTGCAAAGGTCGGAAAAGAAAAAGATCGTCATCAAAATGACAGGATTTCGCTAAAGAAAGAAAAAAAGGGTCACTTTGTCCCACTAAAAATCTGGCGAAATTTTGGCATGACCCCGGGGCAATTCCAAAGAAAAAGGAAATACCCCGACGGAAATAGAAAGTTTGAAGATGGGCTCAACATCGCTGCAAGCTCCGAGACTCCAAACTTTCGAAACCTCAAAATCTCCGCAAAATCAAGAAGGGCTCAACATCGCTGCGAGCTCCAAATTCCCAAATTTGCAAAGATTTTCAGGCATGCTATCATGCTCAATCTACAAATAGTACATGCATGAACATCTAGATTTGCACAAAAAACGCATTATCATGATGAGCAAAAAAAAAAAAAAAAAAAAAAAAAAAAAAAAAAAGAAGAAGAAACTTTCTCGAAAAAAAGGGGAGAAAGAAAAGAAAAAAAAGAAACTTTCTCAAACAAAAAAAAAAAAAAAAAAAAAAAAAAAAGAAATAGGCCACGTGGCCGTACGGATCTACAAAAAAAAAGAAAAAGAAAAAAAAAACGTGAAAAAAAAAAATCACGTGGAAAAGAAAAGAAAAAAAAGAGAAGAAGAATAGAAAGAAAAGAAAGAAAAAAAAAGAGAGAAACTTTTTTTACCATCCTATTCTCTACATGGAGTTTTCTTGAAAGAAAAAGAGAGAAAACTTACTTGAAGCCATTAATGGAGAAGAAGAAGGAAAAAGCTTGAAGATCCTTGAAGAAGAAGAACTCTTGGTCTTGGAGCTCCCTTGAGATTGTTGCAAAAGAAAGCAATAAGAGCAAGAGATCCTACCTCCCTTTGCTTTTATAGGAGAGAGTAAATCAAAGAAGGAAACAAAGAAGAAAGGTAAGTGTTACTAATTAGTAACCTTACCAAAAGAGAAGGAATTAGAAAGATTCTTTCCCAAAAAGAAAGATGTCTTTGAGAGATTTTCTCCCAAAATCAATCAATGAGAGATTCTCTCCAACAAAAAAGGATATTGGAGATTCCTTCCCAAAAAGAAAGATACCTTGAGATATTCTCTCCCAAATTAAGGGAATATGAGAGATTCTCTCCCATAAAGATATTTTTAGATATTCTCTATCCAAATGAGATATCTTTAGATATTCTTTACAAAAATGGCCCCACATGAGATCTAAGCCATCCTAAAAAGCTTAAGGTCCCATGGGCTAGCCCATATGAGCCAGGTTTGACCACCTAGGCACTAAAAAAAAAAAATGGGCTTTTAGTCAGAAAAAAAATCCCTCTTACCAAGAGCATACAAAAATGGTTCCAAGCCTCTTTTGAGTTGATTGAACCATACAAAAAAAAAATTCCAAGCCCCATGAGCTTCCAAAAATCAAACCATCCAGCCTCATATACCAAATCGAGCCAAAATCTTGAAATTGACATTTCACAAAAATCCAAACCACTCCAATGGACCCACACAGTCCCAAAGAGTGACCAAAAACCAAATCCTGGTCCCCTAACTTGCCACATACAGCTTGTTAGGTCACAAGACCAAAACCAAAAACCAAATCCTGATCCCCTAACTTGCCACATACAGCTTGTTGGGTCACAAGGTCAAAACCAAAACCCGATCCCCTAACCTGCCATATATAGCTTGTTAGGTCACAAGGTCAAAAAACAAAAGCCCAAATCCACATCCCTGATGTCATCTTCAAAACTTTGCCTCGAGATGGTGTGTGATTCCTTTCACTACCATAAAATTCCCCTGGAAGCTCAAAGGCTACTCTACCAAAGGAAAGATTGCTCAAAGACTCTTGGTCAAGACACAAGCTCTCCTTCAAAAATCTCTTCGAGGCACATCGACTACAAAAGTCAAGCAACTCGTCGCTGTACCTCGAGGGGGCATTTGTTGACACCAAAAATGTCACTTTGCCTCTTCAACATCAAGAAAGCTGCATGAAGTCGCCACCTGCCATAAATAGGCAATGCAATTTCTCCAAAAAATCAAATCTTGTCAGAATCAAACAAAAACTGCAAGATCCTTCAAGATAGCCAAGAGAAGAGTACACATGAAGTTTCGGGCCATTTCGACAACATTTGGCCTAACTTCACTTCTCCGACAGCTAAAATGGCGCTCCCGGCGGCGACATCATCGGAGACGTCAAAACTTCGATCAGAGCCTACGGATGACTCCAGCATGTCCCAAAAAGGCTCCATTCCAAATTTCAAGTCAAACCGACAACGTTTGACCCTCCATCAATGCTCGAGCAGCAAAATCAAGCCTCCCGGCGGCGGGAACCACCGAATCCTTCGCTCATCAAACCAAGTGCATGAGTGGCTTCAACATGCTTCCAAAAGGCTGCACGTCAAATTTCAGGTCATTCTGAAAACGTTTGACCAGGTTTCGATGCTCCGAGAGAAAATCAAGCCTACCGGCGGCGGAGCAACCCGGGACCATGACATCCAAAACGGAGCCCATGGAACGTCTCAAAATGACTCCAATAGGCTCCCCGTCAAATTTCAGGTCAATCGGACATCGTTTGACCGCACATCAAAGCTCGGCATTTTCCCCGCAGCAAAATCAAGTGAAGCATCGACGGGACCCCAAACGGCTTCAAAACTCAAACAAAAGCCTATGGTTGGTCTTATTTATTGCTCAGGAGGCTTCACCTCAAATTTCAGGTCATTCCGACATCGTTTGACCAAGTTTCGACTTCTGGCGGAAAATCAGCAGCTCTACGCGACAAAGTCTTCGGCTTTCCCGGAAAATTAGAAACTTTGCACTCTAAAAATGCAAGGATTCTCATCAAGTTTTCTACAGGGAAATCAAGCCAATAAATGAGAAGAAATGTCAAGAAAAATACAGAAGAAAACGGCGACGAAAAAGACCTCAAAACGACCGCAAAACGGGCTCCGAAGGGGAAAAATCCCCCAGGGTCGCAGACCCCTGCGACCATGGCCCATGGTCGCAGGCCCCTGCGACCATGGCCCATGGTCGCCGGTCCATGGTCGCCGGCGACCATGGCCCATGGTCGCCGGCGACCATGGAGGTCCGGGTCACCGGATTTTCCGCCGGTGACCCGTTTTTCCGTCTTTTTTCGCGTTTCGCGCACTTTGGCCCCTGTGGTTCCCTGAAAATGTGATTTTTAGTGCTTGAAATTGACTCATATCCGACGACATCCGTCAAAATCACGGGTCAACCTCCAAAAGCATAAAATCATCAGTGATCGCTCCAAGATCGCCAACCGGCTGACCAAGAAAGTGCACTTTCTGTCCGACCGATCGTGAAATCGACAAGACAGATGTCACCGGCCCGCTCTTAGCTATCAATGTCTGAAGTTATATGTTCATCCGATGTCGATCAGCATGTAGATCCATCGATGATCGTCGCCAGAAGAATTCCAGAAGACACGGCATGGCCCGCGACTCTTCGACTGCTCGGCGACCAATTAATGTGGTTAATTGACTAGCTTTATTGCAGTCATTAATTCATTTCTTTGGACGGCCCAATCAGAAGCAAGCATTTGGGAGTTACAAGTCAATTGATTCATGGCATTTAAACCATGAAACTCCTCCCATTATGGTAATTAAGGTGATTAAAAGCCCTTAATCTCCATCGGCCAATCAGATTCAAGGAAAAAGGAGTTACAAAATCAAGAAATAAATCTTGTAACTCCTCCCATTAAAGCCATTAAAGCCCATAAACCCTCCTAAATGGCTACCAAAGGCCTATAAATAGGAGAGCATTCCATTGAAATGGAGGGCGGAAGAAAATCGGGAAAGATCGGAAAAAAGAGGAGAAAATCAGAAGATCAGAAAAAAAAGGATCAGAAAGAGATCTGAGAGAAAGAAAAAGAGAGAAAAACTCTGCTGAAGTTCTGCACCGGCCACCACTACAAGGTGACAAAAGTCCCTTGGGGGGCACCCCCCCCAAGGTCCTTGCCTTCTCCTGCTGCCTCCAATGGCTTAGACGTGGCTTTTCAGCCCGTCTACTTAGCTTTTTATTGGACATAGGACCTTCTCTTGGTCTTTGTCCTCTAAAAACCTGAGGTTATAGCCAAGCCAAGCGAATCAAGAGCATCCTCTGTTCTCATCTGCATGGATGATGGCGAAGCCCATACATGGCTTGCGACCGTCAATCTGAACGAGTCCCCCACAATCTCCTGAAAAGTTAGATCTTCCTTTTCTTGCTTTTCATTGTAGTTTGTATTTTTCTAAAAGAGACAAAAATCACAACTCTTGTCTTTCATTATTGATGAGAATTGTAAATCGGCTATAAACGCCAAAATCGGCTATAAATGCCAAACAAAATCGCCTTTCACGGCAAACCAAGAAAATGTCTCTTTTCTTAAATATTTGTGCAATGGAAAACTTGAAAGAAGTTGATTTCCTTTTTACTTGCGAAGGTTGATCTCCGGATTACCACTTGCAATTCCAAGTAAAATAGAAAATCTGGCACACCCACACAAAAGAAATGTTGATGCACGCTTCAGGGCCCGCCAGGGCGCGAAAGGGTCGGACCCGACGGACTCCCACGTTCCGCCGACCCCGGTAGCCGCCCCAGCGGGCGCCTCGGAGCGCGTTCCATCAAGGGTCTTCATTGTAATTTATTCCTAAGACTGGAGTGCAATTGCATTTATATAGTGGTGATATTTGCAATTAACTATAGGCCCGGATTGCACATGAGATGTGGGGTTGCGTGTCCCAGTTGGAGCCAGCTTTCTATGGAATCCCTAGTGGTCCCCACGCTAGCCCAAGTTATTAGAAAGATACAAATCCTACTTGAACTCTAAAAGGAAGGAATTAGAAAGTTACTATTTCTATTTGGAGTTGAACTTCTAATAGTGGTAATAATATACTTACTAATTGTTGTGGAAGTAAGACTTCTATTTCAATTAAGTAAAGAGGAGACTTGAGAGGTTATAAAAGGGGATTAATCCCTCTTGGACGTCCATCAGTTTTGGAGTCAAAACATGCAGCCCTTTTGTGTAATTGTTGCACTCCTCTCTTCCTCTTCTAGTTCCTTAGAGTTTCGAGTTGGGTTTTCTCTTGAAGATTCCACCAATCTTCCTGAGAAGAGAGATCTGATTCGGGTCATAGCATGGAAGGCTAAGAGGTGTTGGAGATTCTGATCTTAGTTTGTAGAAAAGTTATACATCAACGAAAGTCATCAACTTCTCCATTAGAGCACAACCGAGCTCCTAAGGTATAATCTGCTTCGTTGCATGTTGTAGATTTTTATGGATGCTTGTTCGCTACTGTTCTACTTTTAGATAGTTTTATTTACTGTACATGATCATGAGATTGAGGATTATGCTTCCTAGATTGGGTTTTTGGCCTTATGGGTACTTGATCCCTGTATCAAGTGGGTCAAAAGTTTTGAAAATCTATCCACGAGGCCCACCTACTTCCAACAATATCAATGATCGGCAATCTACAACCGATTTTTCCATTTTTCTTGGCTCTTCTCTCATCTCTTGGAAGAGCAAGAAACAAGAAGTTGTCTCACAATCATCCACTGAAGATGAATATCGTGCTGTGTCTCACACTACTACTGAAATTATTTGGCTTCGCTGGTTACTTCAAGATTTAAGAGTTCTAGTTCCTAAATCTACCTCTCTCTTTACAGACATTGAAAGTGCACGGAAACTAGCCACAAATGATGTCTTCCATGAACAATCCAAACATCTTGAAGTTGACTGTCATTTTATCCGTCAACATGTTCGGAGTGGTACTATTAAGCTCATCCAGATTTCATCCGATGCTCAAATTGCAGATTTTTTCACCAAAAGCCACTCCACTTCTCGTTTTTCGGAGCTAGTTTCCAAGCTTTCAATGGTCACATTCTCCCATTCAAAGCTTGAGAGGGGGTGTAAAGATACAGGTTAGCTTGACCTAACGGGTCTGCCCACGACCCATGAATTGGGTCAGCCCACAAATCTAGTCGGTGTATGAGTTGTCAAATAGATACTATTTCCCTTATAATGATCAGTAAATCACGTAATTAGATCTTCTAAGTTAGGCAATACAATACCTGTAATCATGTAATTAGATCTTCTAAGATTAGACAATACTGTATTATATAAGGATGTTCATCGTCAATACAAAATATACATTCTTTTGCAAACTCTCTTGTATGCTTCTAAGTTCTGGATATTCTTACATAGTTCTGGATTATCTTACAGTTGTAAATCTGATTGCAGTCAATTCCGGGTGCCTTGTTCGAGCCTTTGCTTGGCATGCTTCTCAAGAGTATTTTGGGATGAAAATTTCGGGATTCAGAGATCTATTCCCAAACTTTATTGATGCAAAATTGTAAGGAAAAATCCCTTTGCTTACTTTACGTACTTTTGGAACACAGTCTGCCCAAAACTGTTGAAACAATGCAGTTTTTTTCAATATTCAATTTCCACCCTTCATACCAAGTCCGGAATTTCCCTTCTTAATCAGTCATTAATTGTTGTAGTTTCAACAACAAACATGTTCAAACATGAAACCTAAATCTTATGCATGCAATTAATACTTTCCAACCAAAGATCATGCAAAGACATAAATAGATAGTGCACAACTAAATATAGAAAGATGCAAACTAATATTTTTAATTCAGAAAACTACTAAAGAAAAATCAGAATGCTAACTGAAAAATAAAAATAAAAGGGGTGGATAAAGAAAAGGCGAAAAATTATGCATCCAAGATTTTAGAATTCAACACTTGCCTAAGCATTGAAAATATAAGCATTCTAGCTCTTCTCCTCTCTTCTCATAGTAGGGAAAGATGTAAGCGATTTTATTAAACGTGATTTCTCTCGACTCTGATTCACCTATTTTATTTTCAAAGCCTAAGTCTAAGTATATGATATGTTGTCTCCAAAAATAACTTATCAAAGAGTATAATAAAGAAAACAAATTGCTTATCCTAAGAAGGAGCTTATGCACGAATAATCATTCAAAGAGATGCTGTCAATCTTGGAGTACATGAAATTAAGAATCTTCTCTCTTTATTATTCTCTCAACATTATTGAGAGATTTATGCCTAAGAAGAACTAAAAGGGAGAACTAAGAAGGGGTTCTTTACTTAATTCCCAAGCAATGCTTCTTCCATGGACAGATTTTGAATTGTAGATAATTTCTTGCCAAATTAAGTGTCTTTGAGAACAAGACTCTCCTTGGAGTTTCCTAAAATTTCTCTCCAAGATTGCTTGATGATGTGTGAAGAGAAACTTTCCAAATATTGGAATTCCTTGTGATTCCCCCCTAAAATTGTAGCAGTCAATTTTTCGAGGTCATATCTCCCTCAATATAGATCCGATTGACGTAATCTTGGGCTCTCCCTCAATGGGGTGTGTGAAACCCATGTTGAACGTCCAAGGCATGCTTGGACTATTTCCTTGCTTGATTCTTAATTCTCTTTCCATGATTGGCATGCTTCCTTATTGTAACTTTGACTAGTCAACTCCCCTTGCAAATTTTCTTATTTTATTCTCTCTTGCTTTATTTTGAGTTTTAAAATTAGTAAGCACACATCTTCTTTCCAAATCTGATTTTCCTTTTCTTGCATGAGTTTCCATCTTAATCTTTCCATCTTTGACTTTCTAAAGCTTCCATCTTGTCAACATAGGGGGACCCACCATGTAGGACATCCCACCTTGGTATTCACGCCCAAGGTAACCCATTATAGGTGCCATGTGCTTCTTTAATTGTTGAGTTTCTTCTTCTCATGTTTGACCTCTCTCTTATCTCTCTCTTATTCCATCAATGTGCGTCCCGCTCTTGATTTCTCATACACAAATAAAATTAAACAATATCAATAATAATTATGTGTGAAGAATTTGAATGGACTAAGCATGAAACCCTACATGTCTACTTGATGTACAAAAAATAATAAACTTTCCAAAAATAGCACATAGTACCAAAATTAGTAGGTATTCATTGATGAAACCAAAAACACTAATTTTGGGGTGATGAATGAGATGAAAAACTCTAATTTCATAAAAGTCATGCAATGTAATGAATTTTAACAAATTTTGACCTACTTTTCCAAAAATAACTCCAAATGCATGAAATCATAAAATTGAGTGTAATTCAATGCAATTAACCCTAATTAAGTCCACAAATGTATATGAAATGATGACCTAATTACCTAATTTTGTGGACTTATTAGGTACCATTATAAAAGCGGTCATTCGTAAATGACTAGTTTTTTTTTATTTTTTAACATTATGGGACCCACATTGATGATCCAAACCATTTGCCAGATTATCACCTTTAAAATGGCCACGAAGCATCATCTGTTGATCTATCATGGATCTCGAGATATTTGAGAAAAATGATAGAACCATGGATCTAATGTTTTGGATGTCTGTGGGCCCTATACTCACGATCCGAACCGTTGATCCTCTTGAGAATGTTGAAAATGGCTATTATGTAAAAAAATTAGCCAATAATTGGTTGTATATCTTGAGATATTGATAAAAACCAAGGATCATTAGATATTGATAGTTCAAATGTTCCACTAGAGATGTCAAATGGGCCGGTCCAGCAGACAGTCAGCATGTCGTGGCACGGCCTTGCCCAATAGGCATGTCCTAGGACATAGGCTGTGTTTGGCTGCTGTGCCAGGCAAGGTCGGCACGGTTGGGCACGGCCCACCAGGTGGCACGACACGAGATATTTGATATTTTTAGTGTAAATATAAAAAAAAAAGTCTTTTATTTTTTTATTATTTAAAAAATTGTAAAGGTTTTGAAGGTAATCCTATTGAAAAATCTTCAAATAGAAAACATCCAAATGATTCTCTTCTCAATGGTGTAGATTGAATTTGACCGAACCACTTAAATTTATGTGCCATACTCGTCTTTGTGTGTATCTTTTGATTTCTTTTTTTAGTGTAAGACCTTTGTTTTTTAAACACAAAAGGTAATAACCATATGAAGTCGATGGCACGGAGGTACGATGCGGCTTGTGCCATACTGTGCCCTCGGGCCATGCTGGGTCACCCCCCTCGCAAGCCATGTTGTGCCGTGCTAGCAAGGCCTGTGGCACGGCCGGGCTACGAAGTTGGCACGACACGACTCATTTGATATCTCTTAGTTCCACTTTCATGTCGGTCCTTTTTTTGTTTTTTTCCTTGACTTGTAGGCCACTGGAGCATGATCAAAACCATTAAGAACGGCCAGGCAGTCATATTCGAACCGTTCATTTGTAATTGATCTCGAGATATTTATAAAAAGAAGTACTGAACCATAAATCTGCATTTTGGACATCCGTGGGCCACAAAATCATGATCTCAACCATTGATCCTCTTTGTAAAGATGAATAAAACTTTAGGGTTCAAAAACCAACCATGTTTCATTGTAGATCTCAAAAAAATAATGAAAAACAATGAACCAATGGCTTTTTAAAACATCTATTTCAAACAGTTTTTTCTTTCCTTGACTTTGTATGTTTTGTAAAATATATATATTATAAAGAGCTCCTTTTGAAAGAGACGTACATATCCATTTCAAATATATTAGATTTACCAAAGGGGATTTTACCAAATAAATGGTGCTAAACATGTATACGCCCATTTTAAACAGAAATACATCAATATACCCATTTTGGTGTTCGTACAGCGTTTTTGGACGTTTTTACCTCTCACTATGCAAACGACATCGTCATGTCATTATAGACCTTATACCTCAATCGATTTCGTTCTCCCGTTCTTCCCCAAAATTGAACCCCTCCCGCCCTTTCTCTCTTTCTCCGTCGCTCCAGCTCTCTCTTTCCCTCTCCCTCTCCACTCACAGCTCTCTCTTTCCCTCTCCCTCTCCGCTCCCAGCTCTCTCTTTCCCTTTCTCCGACGTACCTTTCCTTCTACCCTTCACAGAAAATCTAGGGTTTTAGTCGTACCAACTTCCAACCCTCCGAAGAACAACATCCCGCCAAATCTCTATCTCTATCTCTTTCCTCCTAAAAAAGACCCGTTCTTGATCTGTATTTCCTACGGATTCTCTCAATCATGGCCGTCAGATTCGTCAGCTTTGTCTCTCTGCTGCTTTTCTCGGTTCTTCTCCTACCCTGTTCGATCCACACTACGCAAGTCGATTATCGTGGTGAGTAGATCTTTGAATCCATATATGGTTTCTCTTTCGATGCTTGATCCGATTCGATATTTTCAGTTTTTTTTTAGATCTTTTGAATCGGAAGGAAAGAATCGGTTCTTATGGAGTTAATCAAATGGAAGTTCTGCTTGTTGATTTTGATAACATCTTCGTGTTGTAGGAATTTTTGTGTTGTATGCCGATTTTTTGAAATTGCATTTTTTTGTATCTTCGTTGGAATTGGTTTTTTAAGAATCGGGACCAAATGTGGATTCTTCGGTGGTGTTTTTTCAATAATCTCGTTCTTGTTCTATCAGAATCAATCTGATGTAATTAGATGAAGTTTGATGCTATAAAGCTGGCAATTTGATGTTTTTGAAAGGATTGTATATGGAAGTGGATTTCTCAATAGCTTCTTCTTTGAGATTTATCGTTTTCTTATCTTGAGCAAATCATTCCAATGGAAGTGATTGAATGAAATTTGGACTTGATTATCAAAGCCATAGTCTAAGTCATTCGTTTGATGAAATAAACAATCCTCAAAATGATGGGACAAGGCTCTGTTGATGACTCATTATTGTTTCTGATCATATCATGATACTGATGAATATTTGTGTAAGAACCGTTCTACTTCAACATTGATGTTCTTATTTATATGGTTATTAGAAGCAATTGATTCAACAATTCTGATAAATTGATGCTTTGAGAAATTGTACAAGGATGTAAATTTCTCACTATTTATGAGAAGAAGCATTTTCCATCATTGAAACCATTATTATGAGAATTGTAAGATGGGGATTTCACTAAATGATCCGTAGTTTTCTTTTCCCTCTTTACGATCTGGGTTTTTTTTTTAGATTTGTTGGTTAGAATTCAAGAATTCAGTGGTTTAAAAGGATCATCGATTTCACACAAGGGGAATCTCTTCCAATGATTTTTTTTTTTTTTTGGTGAACTGTGTATGATTATGGTGCTCATGTTTTAACTATTCAAAAAAAAAAAAAAGGGTGCTCCTGTTTTAAAGAAAATTGTGCAATCCCACCTTTTGTAAAGATTTGTTGCATTCCCATTAGTGCTGTTTTTATTATGATTCTAAATGCAATTTCAAAGGCTATTAATTTGATGTTTGACGGAATCAGTTTAGGATATTAATTTATCAGTCATGCTTTTTCTAAAAGTTGGTCATATTCTATATAAAATACAATTCTTATGATTGCAATTTATTGGATGTAATTTTTTTTTAATCAGTAACAACCACAAATTTATTAAGAGAAAAGGAAAGCCATTATAGGACCAGACACCAAAAAAAAAAGAGGTATAAGAGCATTATACCCCACAGCATAATTACAATTGGATGCAGCTTTCAAGGTGGCAGTGTTTCTATAAACATTAGTCTTTTATTCCAAAATCAACTCAGAAAATGAGATGGACTTTCAATTCAATAATTCTAATAATGTCTTTATCTTCATTTTCTCCCAAATCTAAAATCCTGGCCTTACCTTAGTTTCTACAGCTCTAAACAATTTCATATTCTCTTTTATTGCTAGAAACATTTTTTTATTCAGCGTATTCAATTGATTTTTTAAATGTCAATCTACTACTATTGGCATCAAATTTTTTAAAACATTGGAGAACTTTACTTGGTGATTTAGATAACTTAACATTCTGAATCTCTGTAATCATGCTCGACTCCATTAGACTGCTTCAACATGCTAAGATGGATGTCTGGAGTTACAAGAATAGAACTATGAATGATTGTGTTCATAAGAGATGAATGATTGTGTTCATAAGAGGTAACTCGCAACCAATAGAAAAAGGAAAAAAATACAGGAATGTTGTTTGAGATGGTTTGGGCTTGCAAGCTTTGGATCACAACAGCCAGCCCCTGTATCATGTAGTTGGACAAGTTCAAGGAAGGAGAGGGAGAAATGAAGTCCTTAAATGAAATAGTGGGTAATGACATGATAGATTGTGGAGAGATATGATGAACCTGCTTTTGAGGGTTGAGTGGAAGAATGGAACTAAAGCCGGTCCTAGATAGGTGGAACAAGGCTTTGATGATTGTGATCATGATGGGTGATGGATTCTGGCAATACTTGGATAGAATAACGAAACATTCAAGTTTTCAAAGTATTGCACATAATTTTGATTCCTTTTTTTATTTTAGGTTTTGGTCATTAGCTTAAGTTCTATTATTTTGAAATTGTATAAAAAAGAACCTATGGATTTCATTTTGCTGATAATAATACTCCTCTGTTGATAATTAAGAAGTTCACGGTTATCATCATCATTATCATTCTTTTACCAATTTTTTCGATTCTTCTTTCAATTGATATAGTAAATTCATTGGTTGGAGTTTCTTTTTTACTTATTTTTGAGATAAAATGTGTGTAGATGTTGCTTTATTGAAAGTATTTTTTTGATTGCGTTTCTTATAAGAGATTCAGATTTCCTAAATGTATAGGTATGAATATTGAAAAAAAATGCTTCAATGTAAGGTCTAGTTTTGATCCATTTTGATGACTAGTTAACAGTTAGTGGGTTCAGTGATTGTGTTCTTTGATTTTATAATGATTGCAGAGAGGGGAGGTGACTATGATGTTGAGGTCATGGGAGTCAAGATATCGCCAGATCCAGTGGTGAGAGGCAAGCCAGCTACTTTCAGCATCTCAGCATCTACTGGTAAGTTCATGTTGCCTAGGTTTGTTATATTACTTTGTTTTGTTTCTCTTTTAAGGGAGATTAGTTTCTTGCCGATTGACTCACTGAGTTCTCCTTTACATGTTACTCTTATAAGGAAGATGAGCATTGAGTTATGAGCTAAATGTATACTACCTCATACCTTGCTCTTATAGGTGAGATAAGCTTCAGGAAAATGGATGACAAGAAGCGCCCACGTGAGTTTGTACCTGAAACTGATTTGCAAGGAATACAACCACTTCATTCTGATTTTGATAAGGGGAAGAGATACAAAGTGGAAGACGATCGTAGAGGGTATTCTTCAGAAAGAGGGAGGCAGTTTGCAAGCATGGTATAGCCTGTCCTAAATAAGGTTGTGGAATTGGGCTGTAGTCATAGACAAGAAGCCAATGTCCATCCTTGTTTGTGCATATTTGGTTAATGGGAGGGTTATCGCCACTGGCTGTACCATAGTTGCTGATGCTGCTACTATAAAGTCCATCATTGTTTATATTTCCCCTAAAGACATAAACATGACAGTTGTGCTCTAAATTTGTTATTGCGTTAACCATTCATTGTATCATCATTGCATCGTTGTTGCACTCGCATCGCTCTGGATAAAGTGGTCTATGTAGCAATCAAGTTATAAGTTTGGAAGGCCACAACTGTTGATTTTTTATTGCTTTACTTTAGTAATCAACAATTACGATTTTGGAGCATTTTCTTTCATTTTTGTTGTCCAGCAACGAGACTGGCCCTGACTATAAATTAAGATAGATAAACAATGAAAAATGCTCACAAATTTCACTTAGATTAGTGGTTTCTATATTTTTTTACAACGATATCGTTACGATCATTTAGAGTTTTCAACGAGATTGGCCCGGACTATATATTGAGATACATAAACAATGAAAAAAGCTCACTAATTTCACCCAGATTAGTGATTTCTAAACGTTTTTTATAACAATATTGTTACAATCCTTTAGAGTTTTCTACTTCTCTTTTTCCTCTCCAGCAACCACATTGGCCCTGATTATATATTGAGATGCATAAACAATGAAAAAGATGCACGAAGGTTACCAAGAAGATGAAATTACAAATATTCCAACAACGAAATCGTTACCTTCCTTTAGAATTTTTAGTCTCAAATTTGTTATCCAGCAAGTTGATGGCCTCAATTTTAAAATGTGATCTTTAAACAATGGGAAAGACTCATGAATGCTACTCATATTGATATGTCAATATATTCATGTAAACCAAGAAATAGCTGGTTACTGAAGGTTCGAACTCTCATTAGCAGGGTTCGAACCTTCAGTCCCTCTGGAAAATGGCTCAAAAGAGCTGGTCATTGAAGGTTCGAACCCTCATTGGCAGGGTTCGAACCTTCTGGATCTCCGAAAAATGGCTCGAAAGAGCTTATTACTGAAGGTTTGAACTCTCATTGGCGGGGTTCGAACCTTCAGTCTCTCTAGAAAATGGCTCGAAATAGCTGGTCAATGAAGGTTCGAACCGTCATTGGCAGGGTTCGAACCTCCTGGATATCTGGAAAATGGCTCGAAAGAGCTGGTTACTGAAGGTTCAAACTCTCATTGGCAGGGCTCGAACCTTCAATCTCTCTGGAAAATGGCTTGAAATAGCTGGTCAATGAAGGTTCGAACCCTTATTGGCAGGGTTCGAACATCCTGGATCTTTGGAAAATGGCTCGAAAGAGCTGGTCATTGAAGGTTCGAACCCTCATTGGCAGGGTTAAAACCTTCTGGATCTTTGGAAAATGGCTCAAAAAAGCTGGTTACTGAAGGTTTGAACTGTCATTGGCAGGGTTCGAACCTTCGTTATCTGAAAGTTTTGAAAACTAGATTTTGAGTGAAATCATGAGTCTTTTTTATTGTTTATGCATCTCAATATAAATTAACCATTATTTTCTTGTTGGACACAAAAAATGGATGAAGAAACTAAAAATGGTGGTAACGATATCGTTATTAAAAAGCAATGTTGGGCACAAAATTCAAGTTTGTATGAGTAGGAATTTAAGTTCTTAAAGATTTTTTCCCCCTAAAAAAACATCTATAGATTATCCCAGCTGCAATTATAAAATGCTTTTTCTTATGTTTGTTGCTATTCTTAACCTTATGGGATCTATGAATTGATTGGTTTAATCGTTAATGGTGCACTGCTAAAATGTTTTTATGTTTGTTGCACCCATCATGTCTTTCTAATTTTGTACTGTAATGCTCCACCTTTTATACTAATCTGAAAGCCTAAAATTATGTGTGGGGTACTTGATTGATTGGTGCTAACAAAAGAAGATCACAAGTACCATTGACCCTTTGCCTTTCTTTTTCGCATTAACCACAATTTACTATTATTTCATTTTCAATTCCTATCGTATTTGACCTCTCTTTTTTGTTTATGGGAGGCCAGAGTCTGAGAGCTTCAGAGATGAAGGCATGGATCTAGTTCCTTCAAAGTGGAAAGGAATCTGTCAGAATAACACCTAAGCTGGAGTTAGTTACAACATGTGTTTTTGTAAAACCGGCTAACATCACCTTTTAATGGTTCTTTTTGTTTATAGCTGTTATTCTTAGTCATGTTGACGGTGAGGTTATGAAATGTCATATAAAGGGATTGTAACGTTCTTGAATTCCCATGCTCTCTTTCCTTTTTCTTTTTTCTTTTGACCCTTTTGTCCGGTGGCACAAAGTTTGGAACCATTCTTGTACTTATCTAGAATATCTCTGCAACACAGTTGCTCCACAGACATCAATTTCAGTACAAGGCATTGAAAAAATAATTCAGGATAAAGAACAAAACGATAACAGGCTTTTCTACATGACAAATGGGTTGGAAACATGGAGTTGAAAAGGGTAAACTCAAATGGCCTTTATTTCATTTCAAAATGTTAGATAATGTGCTTACAAAATTATGGAATATTTGGAACCCAATAATCATTCTAGCACACAAAGGTCATACACCCTTTACAAGTAGATTGGCTTCAAACATAGAGCAATTCCTCCCTCATACAAAACACACCCGATAAGGACCGCTTGATCTGCTTCCATATGTCAGCTCCGGTGGAAGTAGATTTACAAGTTCCAAACACTACCAGATGCTTACTCTGCAAGATTAAACAAATTCCATAGGAAAGTTGAATGTCATAAAAAAGATGGAGTTTTGGAAGTGCATGTAATGATAGTATGCATTAGAAAAAGGAAAGAAAGAAATTGTTGACATTCATCATTTCAATTTTTAAGTTCTGACCTTTTGTATCATCGAAGTAAGCTCTTCAATCTGTTTAATCGCAAATCACAACAGCAAGAATCAGTAAAACAAAAGAAGGCATGCAGCCATGAAGAATCAACAGCTAAAGCAAAAGAGAATCCTTGATAGAAATGCGAAAACATAAACAATAAACATTACGCTAAAACCCAACTTGACCCGGTTGTCATGTCATAATAGCAGAAAAGTGATGCCATGAACCAAAGTAGTAGAATTGTAGAAATGAAAATAAAAAAATAATTATTCATTTACGATTCACACTTCAACTTAATATAAGAAGTCAAGTATCATAAAAAATAATTTGGATCCTATCTTTACATGATAAACGAGATCACATCTCTCACCAACCATAAAAAACATGACTAGGAAACAAAAGAAAAGGGGATAAATCAGCATAGTAAGGTAAAATCACAGGCCTAAATCTTTAAGAACTTGAAATTCCTACTCATAGAACTCGAATTTTGTGCCCAACATTGTTTTTTGTTAACGATATCGTTACTATCATTTATAGTTTTTTCATCCATTTTTTGTGTCCAATGAGGAAATAATGGTGAATTTATATTGAGATGCATAAAAAATAAGAAAGACTCACGATTTCACTTAAAATCTAATTTTCAAAATTTTCTGATAACGATATCGTTACAATTCTTTATAGGTTCTTCCCCATTTTTTTTTTGTCCCCAACAACAAAATAATAATGCATTTATAATGGGGTGCATAAACAATGAGAAAGGTTCATGGATTTGGCCCAGAAATACATTTTCCTAATAGGTATAGTTCGCCGCTCGCAGATTCTACACTTGGGTCATGAGTTCCTTAGTATTGGTTCTAGTTTTTTCTTCTTCTTCTTTTATGAACTGAACGTATACAAACACATCCCTCTTGCTTTTAAAAGAACAATGTACTCAAAATCAAACAATGTACAATGCGGTGATGACAAAAACTATACTAAGCATTGGTCGTTGGACTTAGCATAAGACGAGAAGAAAAATGAAATAAAGCAATAGATATCGCTCTTTCAAGTGATTCATGAGCAGTGTATCTTAGGACCATCTCCCGACATAGCCAACACATCCAGATTGAAGATTGTACGAAGATGAAAGAAAAGAATTCACACTATTTCGTTAACCAAATAATTACATTTTCTTTAGAACCATAGATTTAAAGAATACCTTAAAGTCATCTAGGTCAAGAATAAGTGGAAGGGAGCCAATAGATGAAATGGGCTCAATCAGTCTCATAGAAGAAATCATGTGAAAAGACAAGCAATTTGATGATGGGGCTCAATCAGTGTCCTGGATCAACAGCTAATGTAGATATAATGAATAATATTTTTAATTGTTTGACAGTCACATTCATGTCACGAGAGACCTAATCAGTAGAAAAGAAAATAATTAAAAAACAATATCCTTCAAAGGAAAAAAGAAATGGAAATGTATTCAAAGAGAATGTTTGAGAAGCTACAAATCTTGGCAACCAAATCAGGAAAGATGCTTTCTTCTAGTACCTACCAAATACTCTTGCAATCACCTCAACCTTTTGAATTTAGAACATTCATCATCAACAAAAAAGGAAGAATTGAACTTAACAACGGAGACAATAAAAAAGGCCACGTTCCTGTGTTAAAACATTTCTCCATCTTGTTTAATTTATGTCCATTGTTTGATTGTCATTCAATAACTAGAACTATAGGTAATTACATTAATAGGTAAAGTAGGTGCCCAAGTTCAAATGATCCAAATGGGGCGTAAGCGGAACAACAATTATAGTTCAGTCACACATTTATCTCGTGATCAAGACCATCAGTAGAATGTGGACCTATTACAAATCCCCACCCTCCTCCCACCCAAATCAGAATGGCTTTTCCATAGATAAAGCCAAAAAAGTTGCGTTTCCTTGTGGAAAATTGTATGTTCCAAAACGGTGGAAATGAAGTCCACAGAAAACCGAATGTGCCCATACTTATAGAAGATGGCTATGGAAACTGGAAAGATCTCTATTCATAGATTATTATAAGTGAGACATGAAATAAAATAACAAGCTATAATCCCAGTACATCATCGCCTTTGCTATTTACAATAGCATTGAGGGAAAGAATTTCCATTGTTGTCAATATCTATTTGTGGGCTATTGGGTGGGCCACAGCTGTCACACCCTTTGTGATGAGAAAACGCAAACTCATCGTCGTATTATCACGTTTTAAATGCTACAGAAGCTTCAATGTCCCAATCTCCCTCTTTATCTAACACCATCATCAACTCATCCACCCAAAACTCACACCCACACACACAAACACAGAGAGAGAGAGAGAGAGAGAGAGAGAGAGAGAGAGAGAGAGATATCTTACAGGAAATTTGAAATAGAGACTAAGAGACAAAACCAAAACATGGAAAAAGAGTTACCTCTTATAGTCTCACGACGTGTAGGCCCTTAAGAAGCTTTAGATGTACTGATCTCCTCCTTTATCTGCAAAAGCAACACCATCAACTACTCTCATCAACCAATTACTCTCCAAGAGATTACCATAATTTAACAAACCAAGAACAAAGATATTTGCAAGCAAAATCTCTCCGTGAGAATATAAAAATCACAAAAACCAAATGAAGAAGAAGAAAAATTTTAAAAAATGCATTTCTCAACTGCTAACAATCCTCAACCATAATTTCTAATACATAATGATCTTTCCTGCACTTTCCTGAGACCAAACCTCTTTCAATTGGATTTGAAAATGTCCACCCAAACAACTGTGATTAAACAATTAAAGACACCTATTCCTCTCAAACCCATATCCAAATTTTAGAACAAGTTCAAGATGAGAATGAAAAAAAGGAAAACCAGATTGGATTAAGAAGAAGAAAGATAAAAAAAAAAACAAAAAAATGGGCAACATAAGCTAAATTCAAAGTGAAAGACTATACTAATTCAAATCCCATCTATAAATCCCAGAAATCCAAAAATGGGGATGAAATAAAAAGTACCCAAGATCTGATTTAGAGTGAGAGAGAGAGACCCTCTGCCTCTTCCCATAGTTAATCAACTTAATAAAAAACAAGAACAAGTAGAAAGATGAACAACATACCTGACGATCCAATCGATGATGTCTCTCTCTCTAAACAGATTTAGGGAGTCATTCGATCTTCAAATAGGCAGGATGAGGGCAAGAGAGAGGAGGGAGCAGATGAGAAAGACAGAAAAGGCGGCAGAGGAGAAAGTTGGCGAAGAGAAGAAGAACGAAATCATTCGATTGAGGTGCTAGAGTTATAATTCTATGAAGATTTCGTTCGCAAAATGAGGGGTAAAAGCATCCAAAATGCATGTACGAACACTAACACGGGTGTTTTGCTGTATTTCTATTTTACTAGTGGAGCCCTGCACGTGCAAGGAACGTACTCTTTCAGTATGATAATATGAAAGAATAAAGTCATTGAAAAACTCAATATTAACTATCCCAATGGAGAATGACCAGTTTACATATAGCTCATTTTTTTGACAAATTAAGTAATTTACAATCACTCATTGTTCTTATGAAATTTAGTAAAAGCTTCAATAGAAAAAAGTAAGAAGAAGATAAAATAACAAGATATATGGAAGGAAACTAATTAAAAAAAAACTTGAAAACCAACCTTTTCTGGTCATACATGATTAGGCAAAACACTCACCAATTTCAATATAAATCGATAGTCCGGCCTATTTCCCATTAAAATTTGTTTAAAACCTAGTGCCAAATATATACCAAATTTAATGAAACAAAATACTAACTAACCCAAACAGTACCCAACTCATAGCTTTAAACGAATCAACAACAAATCATAAGGATTCCAAGCAATCGGCATTCTCATCTCTTCCTCTGACAAGCAAATCGTGTCTTTACAGGCATTGGGATCGAAGTTGAAATTTTCTACACATGAAAATCTCAACTGAAATTTCTCATTTAAGTTCTTACAGCGAATGAATAAATTCTTCAAACACAACCATTTTCATGATCATTTGAGCTAAACATTTCATAGAAATATAATAATACTAAGTGGGGCCACAGATGTGTAGTTCTCTTTGATTTTATCTATAGCATATAATATAATAATACTAAGTGGGGCCCATAGATGTGTAGAGAAAAAGCATGACAAGTTCTTCTACTAAGTGGGGCCCCAAATGTGTAGTTCTATTTTATTATATATATAATATAATAATACTAAGTGGGGCCTATAGATGTGTAGATGTAGAGTATAAGCATGACAAGTTCTTCTACTAAATGGGGCCCATAGATGTGTAGTTCTTATTTTATTATATATATCTAATATAATAATACTAAGTGGGGCCCACATATGTGCAGAGAAAAAGCATGACAAGTTCTTATACTAAATTGTGTAATATAATAATACTAAGTGGGGCCTACAGATGTGTAGATGTAGAGAAACAGTTTGACAAGTTCTTCTATGAAGTAGGGCCCACGGATGTGTAGTTCTCTTTTATTTCATACACACATATATAATATAATAATACGAAGTAGGCCCCATAGATGTGTATGTATTATATATATAATATAATAATACTAAGTAGGGCCCACAGATGTCTAGATGTAGAGAAAAAACATGACAAGTTCTTATACTAAGTGGGGCACGCAGACGTGTAGTTCTCTTTTATTATATATATAATATAATTTAATAATACTAAGTGACTGAGGCTCACAGATGTGTAGAGAAAAAGCATGACAAGTTCTTCTCTTTTATTGGGGCCCACATATGTGTAGTTCTCTTTTATTTTATATATAATATCATAATACTAAGTGGGCCCCATAGATGTGTAGAGAAAAAGCATGACACTTTTTTCTCTTTTATAATAAGGGCATAGATATTATATGATTATTATTATAATATAATAAGAATATCTTATTATATTCTATTATATTATTTGGGGGGGCCACAATGGTGTAGTGAAAAAGTTTACATTATAATATTTGGGGTTAGGCCCCACAAAGGTGTAGTGAAAAAGTTTGTAATTTCTCAAAATAATATATTTTTATATTATATTATATTTTTTGGAGGTGGGCCCCACAATGGTGTAGTGAAAAAAGTTTGCAACTTTCCCTCTTTTATAATAGTAGTAGATAGTAGATATTTGGGGGTGGCCCCACAATGGTGTAGTGAAAAAGTTTGCATTATAATATTTTGGGGCTTTCCAATTTCTCAAAATAATATATTTTTATACTATATTATAATATTTGGGGTGGACCCCACAATGGTGTAGTGAAAAAGTTTGTATGACATAGATAGATAATAAGGGTATAGATATTATATTATTATTACTATTATTATTATATAATAATATATGATTATATTTTATTATAATATTTTGGGTGGGCCCCACAGTAGTTTGGTGAAAGAACCATGCAACATAGCCTCTTTTATAATAGTAGATAGATAGATAGATAGATATAATATTCTGGGTGGGCCCCGCAATGGTTGGGTAAAAAAGATATTATATTATTATTAAGATAATATAATTATATATTATTATTATATTTTATTATAATATTTTGGGTGGGCCCCACAATGGTTGGGTGAAAAAGATATTATATTATTATTATGATATAATAATAGTATATTTTTATATTTTATTATAATATTTTGGGTGGGCCCCACAATGGTTGGTTGAAAAAAAGTTGCAACTTTGCTTTATAAGAGTAGATAGATAAATATTTGGGGTGGGCCCACAATGGTGTAGTGAAAAAGTTTACAATTTCTCATAATAATATATTATTATATAATATGATATTATTTGGGGGTGGGCCCCACAATGGTGTAGTGAAAAGGTTTCCATTATAATATTTGGGGTTGGCCCCAACAAAGGTGTGGTGAAAAAGTTTGCAATTTCTCATAATAATATATTATGATAATATATTATTAACATTTGGGGGGGGGGCCACAATGGTGTCGTGGAAAAAGTTTGCAACTTTCCCTCTTTTATAATAGTAATAATAGTAAGTAGATAGTAGATAGTAGATAACAGATATTTGGAGGTGGGCCCCACAATAGTGTAGTGAAAAAGTTTGCATTATAATATTTTGGGGTGGGCCCCAAAAAGGTGTAGTGAGAAATTTTACAATTTCTCAAAATAATATATTCATATATTATATTATAAAATTTGGGGGTGGGCCCCACAATGGTGTAGTGAAAAAGTTTGTATGAGATAAATAGATAGATATAATATGAGAAAACTACCGGAAAAACCCCTCAAGGCCCCCCATGGATCGCTGTAGACCCAATATAATGTTGGAGACCGGAGAGGTCCTCTGGGCCCATTTTTATTTATTTTTTCTTTGTTTAATGAAATGGTCGATATCGACCATTCAAGTTATTTTACATAAATATTTGAACCCCCATTTCTCCCTCATTTCGCGCTCGTCTCCTTTCCCTTTCCCCCCTTTTCCCTTCGTCTATCAAAACCGACATTTTCCCCTTTAAGCTCCAGTCCCAACCAATGGTCCCAAGAAGCTTTTGGCGTCTTCCCTCCTTTTCCATTCAAAGTCGCGATCTTCACATGGAGGTGCGTATTTTACCATTTATTTCGCTTTTACCCTAAGTTAGAAATGTTTTCGATGGTTGTTTGAATAGAACAAACCCCTTGCCGTGGGCATTAGCGTATTTTGATTGGGTTATTGAAATAGAAGCCATATTCGGAAGGTGGAACCAAACAGTTGTAGGTTCCCTGCAAACGTAACCATTTGCAGAGGCATCCTTTCCGTGCCTCGTAGTGTATTCTGCAAATCTTAGTTACAAGAGGTTGTAACTTGTAAGCCAATTCATAATATGAAGAAAAATGCGGCTATTTCTAGCAAAATGTCACACTTTGGGTATCCTGGGTAAACGTTCACCTGAGATGCCAAACTGTAGAATTAGGGCCTCGTCCCATTTTGCTAATCCCTTGAAAGAGTAATTTATGAATCTACTAGTTAACTTTACTGATTGTAATACTGATTTGATGGTGTAGGATATTTTACCTTCCTACTTTTAAAGATTAGTTTTTTGGTGTCTAATTTGTAGCTGATCATCCCCAGAATCTGACTCTTCTATAGAGCAGATGCTGACTATCCATACTGTTTCTTTGTTTCATCTTGGATGTAACCATCTAGGATTTCTTCCGTTGTAACAAACCTGACTTCATGTCATCTGTTAGACTGCGTATTACTTTTAACATTCCATTTTACAATGATTGGTGCAGTATCCATGGATGTCAAAATAAATTGTGATTTTTCATTTTTTTTACTTACACTTTGGTGTACTAATTAGCTAGCTAAATGGCCAGACTGTGTCATGAATTATAAACTTTCGCATTAGTTTGGTCTAGCACTTACCTGAACCTATCACAACTGTATTAGTCATTTTTAGTTTTGATCTACATATCTCTGCCCTAAAGATACCACACTTTTGCTCCATATATTCTGACTTCATGCCATCTGTTAGACTGTGTATTACTTTTAACATTCCATTTTATAATGATTGGTGCAGTATCCATGGATGTCAAATTAAATTGTGATTTTTCATTTTTTTTACTCGCACTTTGGTGTACTAATTAGCTAGCTAAATGGCCAGACTGTGTCATGAATTATAAACTTTCTCATTAGTTTGGTCTAGCACTTGCCTGAACCTATCACAACTGTATCAGTGATTTTTAGTTTTGATCTACATATCTCTGCCCTAAAGATACTACACTTTTGCTCCATATATTCTATTTTTTGACTTACTAATTTTTGATAAATTTGAAGAGAGTGGCTTTCACCAAATTTCTATTTTACCTATTATTTACTCTATGGTATGACTACTAGTGTGCTTCATCTTGGATATCTACTGTTAAAACTTAAAATTGCCTGTGTCACAAATTTATCATTTGTTGCTTGCTGCTTCATGCATGTTTTCTGTAATATCATTCTACCAATTTGAGATATCTTAATCTTTAGGGCTTGTTTGTTTGCATGGAATGCGTAGGGATTCTTGGCTAGATGAGCTCCATCTTTTTTAAGGAATCGAAGGATAGAATTTAGCCATGTAAATGCAACCCTTGCTTCCTAGGATTTGAATTTCTGGGGTGCAGGCTAGGATGACTATGTCCCACCTCTCATTTGATTCAGTTCCCATTAGAGAGGATATTTGATGGTCAGTTTTTCTTTTTTTGGAAACTCACATATATTTCTGATTTTTTAACCATTTTTAGAAATAGAGATCTTAAAATTCCTATGTCTTCTCTCATCAGATTCAGTTTCCATTAGAGAGGAGATATGATGGCCAGTTTGTTTTTGAAACTCTCATATATATCTTGATTTTTAACCATTTTTAGAAATAGAGATCTTAAATTTCCTATGTCTTCAATAACATGAAACAAATAGTCGGCCCTTCATATTTGTCAAATCAAGAAGTTCAGCACTTTGATAAATGTAAGTTACCATTTATTGATGTGACTCTTTGGTGCAGTATCCATTGTAAAAATAAATGGTTTGTATATCCATATTTAATTAGCATTATTTTTCACTTTGTAGACGAATGAAGAAAAAGCCACCGATGCTCCAACAACTCTCCTTTACAACCAACGGTATCATATATCAGAGGGTATCCACCAAGGAGAGGTATGAATCCTACAAGTTGCATTATGAAACTCAACTCCTTACGTGCTGACGTTACTTCCTTCGTGTAACTTATACTAATATCATTCCGCGTATGGTATTATTACAGTATTGGACTTTCTTTTGGAATACACATTTTAACAAGCATTTTCTTATTATTGCGATATGCAGGTGTTCGGTTGCCTTCAGTGCATACCAACAAATCCAGATAAACATATTTGGGAGCTGACAAAGCAGCAGAATAGCTATGTCAGGCAGGTTAGGCTACATCACCTCGCAGAAATAGATCGCATTGTCATCGATCATGCACTAATTACAGCACTAGTCGAGAGGTGGCGCCCTGAGACCAACTCTTTCCACTTCCCATCCGGCGAGGCAACTATCACCCTTGAAGATGTTGCATACTTGTATGGGCTGCCTATAAATGGCAATTTAGTGACCGGACGGACATCCCCGGGAAGGATAGTCCAAGAAATTTGTCAAGAGGTTCTTGGGTTGACCCCACAGCCAAAGTTGCACTATGTGGGGATAACGGTTAAATTTAAGTGGCTTGAAGATAATTTCAAGGTGGAGAAACTGGCGGAGAAAAAGAAGCTCAAGAAATACAAGGAGCATGAGATCTTCGCCACTCGGGCCTATTTATTCTTCCTTGTCTTTGGCTAAATTATTACTCAAACTTCCGGTGCTCGCGGACCCGCCTATTTACTGGAATTGTTTAAAGAGTTTAAGCCTTATGCATAGGCACCGGCTTGTCTCGCCAATCTTTATAGGATGTTGAAGAATGCATTTCGATGGAGCCCTGAACAGATAGCTGGTGCTCAGGAAGTGGACGTTGAGCATGGCGAGACAAAGGGTCATCACCTAAGGACACCAACTGGGCCGCTACAGCTGTTACAGGTCTGAATATTCAATTTTTTACATTAACTGGATTCATTTACTAAATTGAATGCAACAGGCTAATTAAAAGTATTTTAAATGGTGCAGTTGTGGGCTTATACTCGGATGTCTATTGGAAAGTGTCCCCAGCCAAAAGAGTCTTGGAAAAAGAATATTAGATTCCCACTATTTAAAACTTGGCAAAAGAGGTTGCCTAAAAACCCCGGCCTAGCAATTGTGAAAGAAGTAAGGAAGCAGCTCAATGCTATGCATGCCGATGGGGTAATCAAGTTGAACACCATATTAAGTTTATCATTTCCTTTTCTCAATGATTGGGATTTTAATTTCTCATAATTTCATATTTTAATGATGTTTTTTTGCAGTTCACCTGGCAGCCTTATTCGTGCCTCGGGAAGAAGTTTCTGAACAAGGTTTCAAAGGTTGATCGCAGTCTGATGTCGTCATCCATAGTCTTGATCTACTACTGGATTGTTGAACGACATAATACGTGGCGGGTTATGAAACAGTTCGGACTGATGCAAGTAGTCCCACCGCCTTTCAACATCCCAATCACTAGACGAGAACACAAGTCTCATCATGTGTATAACTACAGCCAAAATATGGATAAGGAGGTGGAGGCGTTGTGGGATGCAAGAAGTGAACTCGGACTGCGCGGTGCGGAGGATACTATAGCCCAGCGTACGGAGGAGTATATGTTGTGGTTCCGCGAGAACACAGTCCTGTATGTTGGAAGACAAGCTCATGCGGAGCAACCCGTCGAGGGCAAGCAGACTGATGGCCCCGATGTGCCTGATGCAGACGATGTTCATACTGCACCGGCTGTCCCTCTTAAGCCGGTGAGATATACACTGTGATCTTATCCACACTAAGTAATTTTGTTCAAATTTTCATATTAATATCGATAGATTATCCGTCAATTGAGAGGAGTTATGTTGTTAATGTGTGCAGGTCCAGGATCTGGTGCTTCGGATAGAGCGCTCTTTTCAGCGGGCCTCGCGCAAGAACACTCCGATGGAGAAGTTGAATATGTTAATTGGCAAAAAGTTGGCTAAGTTCAAGGCCTACCTTGGGACAAGTTGGGAAGACTTCTCAATGGATGGGTGCAGCAGCTCACAGTCTGAGGAGGATTTGGCAAAGAAGAAAATAACAATCACTTTTGCAAGCAAGAATAAAGTTGCTGCGAAAAGTCCTGCGAAAAAGAGGAAGAGCAGTAGACGACATGCTGTTTCGGTGCAAGACACTCCTCCACAAAAGGCTGTTGAATCAGGAACGATACCGCCTTCCCCTACAAAGCATGACATTGAAGCGGATCTGATGCAGCCTTCATCTCCACGGCATAACCTTGAAGCTGAAGGTATGCCACAGATGCGCCTTCCCCCCGAATTTCAGGAAGTCCTATGCACACCACCAATCAGCAGATCATTGTTCGCCTCGCCTGTTCCGGTCTCCAGCTCTTCTGCCCTAGTGGTTTCTGCCCCCTTGGCCAGTTTACATTCGTTGGTGTGGAGGATAAAACGCATGCCACGTATGCGCAAAGTCCCTGTGAAATTTGATGACTGTGTCCATTTTATCGTTGAACATGATTATGTGCTGTCTGACGTGGACAAGTTCTTCCTCAAAGGCTTCAAGGAATACTTTGAGAAGAGGCACGCGTACTCTGATGGATATGACTTTCTACACAATATAGTCGTGGAATCCATGAGTCTGTCTAACATTAAATTGTTATGCAGGAAGGATGAGTTGGACAGTATATGTACCATGGTAAAGGCCAATGACTTGCACAAGCTCCTTGACGAGGGAACGTGGATGGAGACAAATATCATGTACTATTATTTTGAACAACTCAGGGATGGTTGTGACTCATGTTTCATTGCTGACCTAAGTGTTTGCGTAAGTTTTTTTTTTATTTTTAACTTTGTTCGTACGTAACTTGCTACCATTGTACTTCTACTGGCCCAGAAATGATAATTTGCGGATACTCCATGTAGAGTTGGTGGCGCTCAGGAGTCGACAATGAATACGAATATGTTTTTGGCAAGCATGGGCAACGAGTATCGGAAGCAAGGGAAGCGCGCACTTTAGTTTTTATCGTCTACCATAGGTCGCACTTTGCCCTACTCGTGGGATACGTCGACAAGAGGAGATGGGAGTTCCACAATAGCATGCCCAAAGACTGTCGCACACTTAAACACGCGGAGAAATTTGTACGATTTCATTTCTTATACAAACGCAAGCATCGCACTGTGTCATCCATTTTTATACATGGATACAAGCTCAGTAATGGTAACTGATGTAATATTTGGTCATTGTGTCCTGCAGGTGGGCTGGCTAAATGACGGTTACAGCCATTTTGACTGGTCTGACCCATACTTGTGGTCGTGGGAGGAGAAGACGGACATACCGCATCAGCATAATGCCAACGATTGTGGAGTGTTTGCATTGGCCTTCGCTACACACTGTGTGCACCGTCTTTCAATCAGCTTTATGCAGTCCCATATCCCGTATTTCCGCAGAAAGATTGTCGTGGAGATATTCAAGAGGAGTTGGCAACTAAATGCTAACAGGCTCGGTCTAACTAATTTGACAGACTACCCTTGAAAGATTCTGATAGTTTCGTGTAATGCGTTGGAGATCCTGTAATTAGTTTTCTGAAATTGGACTGATGTTTTTCTCCATTTTTTTTGTAAAGATTTTGGTATTTAACTGGAATGTGCAGCTGATTCTGAAAATTAAACCAATTTTGTACTGATGGTATATTGTGTTCAAAGCCTATCTATTTAATTGTTTTGATCGCACCAATTTTGATCAATTCCTCTATGTATAGGTATCTCCTCTCAATGTATGTCATTTTAGACAACTCATTCATACACAGACACAGTTTAAAATTGTTTTTGAACATTGTCGATATCAACCAGAAAGAAGGAAATATCATAAATATAGATAACAAAAAAATAGTCGATATCGACAACTTCATTGCAGGTTCATTTTCCCTGCAGGAAGTCTGATTCCAGTTATATGGTCGACATCGACAACTTACAGGTAGGCCAACTTCAACTAAAATTGTCAATATCGACAACTTAACTGCAACTTTATTTTCCTGCAGAGATTCTGATAACAGAAAAATAGTCGATATCGACCACTTAACTGCAAGTTTATTTTCCTACAGAGATTCTGATAACAGTTAAATAGTCGATATCGACCACTTAACTGGATGTTAATTCCGTGCAGGAAAAATGATACCAGTTAAGTGGTCGATACCGACTACTTACGTGTATAGCTGAAATCAATAAATTTGTCGATATCAACTATTTAACTGGATACTCATTCCCTGCAGAATTTTTAGTAATCCAGTTAGATGGTCGATATCGACCGTTTACAGAATGAACTTTAGTGATTGATATGAGTTAAATGACCGATATCGACCATTTAACTGGATTGTCAACACATGCAGACATTTTTCATACCAGTAAAATGGTCGATATCGGCCGTTTATAGTATCATTCATATAGTCGATATCGACCAGTTTAACTGCAGCAAGTCCCTCTTGATACCAGTTAAGTTAGTGATATGGACCAATCATATTGACCACCAATCATATGGATCTGAATATGCATTTTAAAGTGCAATATCTGACTTTGATAGAAAAATGCTCTAAATAGGATCATGCTTCATTTCACTTAAACAATCATATTTTACCAAAAAGTGTCACATATTTTACTCCATTGTCATTAATTACAATGTGGCATCCTTATTCTACATGTACAAGCTGACACCATTACCCAAAAAATTAATCGACCGTTTACAAATTGTTCTACAAGCGTCACATATAATACTACCTCAAAAAAGGATATATATATATATATACATCACCAACACATGTACAACTATGAAGGGTTGAAAATGGAATAAAAAGCTAAGAAGGGTTCCTTCACCATTCAAGTCAAGCGTGGGCTGGAGGATTGCGGCACGTTCCACAGTTATGTCCCCTCCCTCTACAGTTTGAGCATGTTACCACCTTCCGCTGACTGCAACTGTCTTTGGTTCGAAGTCTCTTCTTACGAGGACGTCCTGCCTGTTTGGTAGCTATTGGTGGAAGGACCCTCACGTCTGATGTATGCTCCCACTGCTTGTTGTCTCGAATGGCATGTATAACTTCATTATAAGTGGAACGATACACTGCTGACAGATACCAATGCTCGCAAAAATTGAACGGATCATAATTTCTGACTTTCATTGACGCCAGTGCGTGACAGCAAAGGATGCCCAATAACTGCCACTTCCGACACGTGTAGCTTTTTCTCTCGAGATCAACGACATCGACGTATTCCGCAGATTGAACTTGAAATTCAACGAGGCCAGCCATCCGAACATGAACTGGTCGAGCTTCCTCCATCTCTTGACTTAGCATTTTCTCTACATACGGGGTAAGACGAGTGGACACCGCTTGGGACAAGAGATGACACTTTTGAAAGAACTCCATTAACTTGGCACGTATCTCTTCTACCTATTTAGTAATAGGAAGGACTCTTATGTCTCTAAAGAGACTGTTAGTGCACTCGGCCTCATTGTTAGTTAGCATTTCATACCGACGCCCTTGTGCGTATGCATTCACCCAATGCTCCCGTCCAATCGCGTTTATGTAGTTGAACGCGTCCTGGCTGACTGCACGTATGTCGCGACCCCGGACCGGGTTTGGGGTCCAATCCGAGATCGGGACTAATAATGAACACATGATCATATGGGGTGATGACAATAATAAAGATATATTTATGATCACGCTTACACGGGTTAGTAAAGAACACACATCCCCCGTGCACGTGATTTCCCACAGGTGTCCGCGGTAAGGATTTTCCAACACACAAACATTTAGTAAGATTGCGGAAGCGTATGGCAAATCAAGCATGTAAATCATTTCCATAATAACAAGACTGATTGCATTTAAATAACAAGTATCAGAATGAGCAATGTTCTATAGCGTAACCCAAAATACTGTTAAAGTTAGACATATATCATTTATTTACAAATCCCAAAAATAGAGGCCAACAAAGGCCAATATAGACAAAACAATAACCACCAAAAATATAGTTTCTAACAACCCCCAAAATGTCACGAAACTCTCGAGGCAACCTGATGTTTAGACAACATCATCGGCGCGCCACTCTACTAGCTGCTGCGGTTCTCCGACCGCCTCCTCAGGCTCCTCCTCGGGGAAACCAACAACGGGACCTGAGTACCAAAGCAAAGGGTCAGACACGACGGTCTGGCAGGTGGATAAGAAAGTAAATCATTTAATAATAACATGTTTACCTTGGAAAACATTTAAACATGTCTAAACAATACTTTCATGAGTAAATGCATCATTTAATGTAAAACATATATGCAAGGTAAAACAGGTAGAGGTAACCAAGGAATACAGGAAACAAGCAAGATGACAACCATACGAAGCTATATCCTCTACCACCGAAGTGATAGAGCAAACATATCAAGGCGTCGACCTCAGTCACCGAAGTGAAGAGGTACAACGAAATACATATACATATATACTATATACAAGACATGACCACGGTAGCGAGCCGGGCATCAGGAACCACAGTAGCAATCTGCGGTATCGGGACAAGACCACGGTTAATTAACCGGGTAGCAAGATCCAAACTGCAGTTGGCAAGACAAGAGGGGGATCGCCTAGTCAGTGGATCAGACTAACAAGGTGTCCAAGCTTAGTGGTGCCGACTCATAGGTAAAAACATGGAAATCAAGACATGTATAAAATAATTCAAGTGCAAGACTATAATCGGGCAAGATGAGGTGCTCAAGGCACAACTATCATATCAGGTCGAGCATGTATGTCAACACTAGTAAAACAGTACAAGTATGCTTTTAAGGTTTTCGGGATGGATAGATCCCAAATCATCAATTTCGGGAAAAAAAGGGTGAAGTAACCTTTTGAAGTGTCAAGACAGGGTCGGGGTTAAAACTAATTCAAGTGAATAGGGATCCCGTATGCTTATCTTACAATTGCTTGGTACTCTTTGAATTTGAAGGCATTCTGGGCTCCTTAGGCACTTGGAGATTTCCAAAACTTCACTGAATTCTTGTGATTATGGTTTCTTTCTCATCCGAACTTCAAACAACGGTTATGAGTCTTCTCATTGCGATAGGGACGTTAACAAACCTCCCTCCATAGCTAAGATGTTTCATCTTTACTTCCAAAGTGGCCCCAGATGAACAGCACACGTCGCTCGAGCGGACATGGAGTTCGCTCACGCGATGTGCTCTCTGGAATGGCTTTCTAGGAGGGCTCGCTTGAGCGGACCTGCCCGGTTCAGGATGGCACGAGCGAACAATTTGTGCGCTCGAGCCAACCATTCTCTGGATGGCTGCTGAGAGAGTTCGCTCGAGCGGACATGGGGTTCGCACGAGCGAACAACTCTCTGGAATGGCACGAACCCTTTCCTGGGCAGTTCGCTCAAGCGAAGTGTCAAGTTCACTCGAGCGAATTGTCCAGAACTGGTTTCGTGAACAGCTCTTTTTCCATTCTCCTTCTCTTACAAATCCACATTTCTTGAGGTTCTATCATACACCAAAGAGGGCATGTAAGCACCTCAACATCCTCTTCAAAACTCCATCAAAACTTCTCACAACCTCCCCAATTAATCCATCCATCCATTCATTCATTTTCACATTCAATCAAAAGGAGAAAGGCATAACCACAATTACATATATTCATTCAAGTTTTAAGCACAAGATATAACAAAACTATCAATCAAATTTCAAGGCAATAAATGGGCTCAACAACCCCTTTTTAAAAGCATTAAACCACATTGAATGCAAGTAAGTAGTCATTAATGGAAATAGACAATCAAATCATGTTTGTCATGAAAACCAATATAAGCTCAAAACATCCTTTAAATCCACTTGCCTCAAGGTCTCTAAACAAGGGAATCAAGCTATTTCTCTCTTCTTCCAAGCCAAACTCTAAGCTACACAAAAACCCCCAAATACAAACCCTAAAATGGGTCAAACCAAGAAACAAGAAGAAGAAACTCACAATAATAAAAATGGAGCTCCTCCATGACTAGGAGAATACAAATCTAAGAGATTAGGAGGGAAAACTCACTTGGAAGCTCTTCCAATGGACAAGACTAGCTCAAAGGAGGTCTTAGAATGGAGGTCTTCATTCAAAAGTTGTATTAATGGAAAGCTCTAAAAGAGAGGAAGAAGATGATTACTTCTATTTCTTGATTGGAGCAAGGTGGGTGGTGCTTGATGGTGGGGAAGCAAGAAGAAGAAGAAAAGAGATGAAAACCCTAGGTTGAGTTGCTCTTGTGCTGGAAAAGGGAAAAATGGAAGAGAATGAGTTCTATATAAAGCCATTTGGAGTGGGCTCCACCACTAGGAAAACTCTTTGGGCTGAAATCACTAATCTCTAGACCTCGGATGAAATCGACGAAGAAGAGAAAAGTGATCGTCGAAATATCTAGTTTCCAAAAAGTATATGTTTCGCGGTTTTCGGGGATATCAACTTTTGGGTACAGATTTCATGTGAAATGACTGTTTTGCCCTCAATGCAAGAAAATCGGGTTTCGGGGTTCCAGACGGTTACGGGCTCAATATGAAAGTTGTAAGGATCGATAAAATAAGTAAAACGGGATCAAGATAAGAATTAGGGGAAAATCAAGTAGCCTCCAAAAGCAAGCAAGACTATAAAAAAGGAAACCCCCAAAGGGTCCCACTAAACACAAGACACCAAAAGTTCCTCAAAGCTATCAAAGAACTATACTAATCCAAGTCTAGTCAAAACCACTAATCAAGCTTAGCACTAACACACAACTTAATTAGTACTAATCGAGGTCACTCGGGTCGGGGTCTTACAACGTATATCCGTCATGTAAGCCTCGTACTCACAGGACCTATATGATTTTGCCGCACGCCAAAATTTCATAACGATAGCCCCATCACTAAAAGCTGCCTTTATGTTTTCTGCAATGTGCCGGCAACAGTAACAATGTACAGCTGCAGGTATGGTGTTTTTGAGTGCTGGGACAAGACCCTTTTGACGGTCCAAAACAATAGTCAAATTGGAGGGCTCTCCCAAAGATATGAACAAGTTTGCGAGGAACCACTCCCAACTGTCACGCCGTTCCGCCTCAGCAAAGGCAAAGGCAATGGGGAGGAGCTTGTGGTTGGCATCATGTGTCACGTCTACAAGCAAAATACCTGGATACTTGCCTTGAAGATGTGTGCCGTCAACAGCAATCACTCGCCTCATGGAGCACGTGAACAATCTTAAATGTGGTCTAAATGCCCAGAAAAATCTCCTAAATCGGTCATCCACTGTGTCTATTTTTGTTACGGTCCCAGGGTTGGCCATTCGCAGTTCAATATAATAGAGAGGCAATATCTTAAATGAATCTTCGTACGACCCCCGGACTACACGAAGTGCCATTTTCTTTGCAATAAGTGCATTTCTGTAGCTAATTGTTGACCCAAATTCCATCTGGTAGTCATTCATTATCTCCTTTGGTTTCAGATCTGGGTTTTGCCTGACTCTATCCATGATGAACTCTATAATAAGTGCTGACGTTGCCTGTTGATGCGCCATACCCATCATTGGTTTCGAGCATCGGTGGATTGGATTGTACGTTCGGACCTTGAATTGCGGCCCCGACTCGACAATGGAAGCATGAATTCGCCAGGGACATTCTGGATCTTTGCAACGTGCTGTGACCTTGGTTTGGTTAGTCTTCAGGTGCTTGAGCGTGAAGTTTCCGTAAATCGCAAACTCAGCAAGAGTATTTCGAAAGTTTTGTCGATCAGGAAATTCGCGATCGAGCCATATTTCCTTGTAGAGTTGGAACTGACATCTGTGTTCACCTCCTCAGGCACCATATTGTCATCTAGATCTAAATGTGGGGCTTCGATGGAGACATTTGCCATATTGGATGGATTCACTGTGTCAGTGTTGGCTTCGCCCTTGAACATTGGGATCCCATGGATATTTTTGTTGGGATTCTGTTTCTCAATTTTTATTTTACCATGACAATCTTTCCTAACGCCTGTATCATCAACAGTTTTTTCGTGTCCGACCAACTGATGGGTACTCACATCGTTAGGTACAGTTTGAAAACACATTTCAACCATATAATCAAGAAATTCTTCTTGTCCGACCGGCTGATGTGGACTAAAATCATTATGTATAGTTTGAAAATGCATGTCTTCATCCACATGCAGATCAACAGTAGGCAGTTCATGAGATTGAAATGGCTCCATGACCTCTTTTTGATTGAAAACTCTTGACACGTTCCTCGTTATGTTCAAACAAGGGCGATCTTTATAAGTCCCTTGAAACCTACAACAAGTCATTGAAAATGTAAGCAATAGTGGGAAGAAAGTGGTATTTGTTAACTAACAAGCATAGTGGTAAAATCAATACACGTACCTCTGTTGTTCACCTCCTATATGTTACCCATCGTTCTCGCATTTGAACATGTATAGATATATACCATTCACATCATTCCCTGATGCTTTCAACATTCTCCTTACGTCGTTATCATCGTCGATGCTAGTCAGTGAAAATGCTCGTCCGTTGTGATGGAAGTATTGTAAGTTTAATTTCTGGATTGATGGGCCACAATTGGCTGCTTCGTTTGCTTCATTAACTAGAGACGTATATGATATGTCCATCAGTAAATATCTCATCTTTTGCCTTCCTCCATTGTACACCGGATGAATTATATCGAATTCGAAGCGGCCATCGTAGTGGAATATGAACAACACCTCGCTGTCTGGTATCCTATCATTAAATAACAAAAAAAACACTTTAGCTGGTGAGGAAGATGTGCTTAAATTAAGACAAACACCTACGTAGCAATGTGAGATAGTAGTGCAAATAATGAAATATTATAATTACAATATTTGTTTATATACCATTCACAGGATGGAGAAACAAGATAGAATATAATCTAAGCTTCCTTAGATGGAGAAGAATAGATATATTTTGGAATCCATTGACTATAATGAATGTATCTGGTCTGAATGGGCTACCTTTTTGCAACAAACTCTCCTTATGAAATGTTTGATCAGAGAATACTCTGTGACACTTATAGATTTCAGAATATAGAAACAGTAGCCTTTTTAAGAGACTACACACAAAAACAACGACCATTACTACTAATTTATTTGATGATGTCTTGGGGACCATAATCATGTCGCTTAAAAGGGGACTTGTAAACAGAATGCATCCCAAATCCGGCAGCTGTTACATCTCCCTAAGGCAAAGTCAGGGACTGTATTTCGATTCTCTAGGGTTTCTCAAATTAGAAACAGAAAAATAAAACAAAAAGGTTCATTTTCAGGGGGATCATTCAGTAAAAGAAGGTGTTTAAAAGTGTCTACCAACCTCTTAATGTAGGGAATCCAAGTTTGTCATGGACTCTGAGTGCTTGCCGGAAGGGATAATCGCAGGAAGTGGTAAACCCATCGAATGAAAGTGACTTCTACCTGATACAGCATTGTGTAAATTATATAAGTGGTATCCCATATTGGTCGATATCGACCATGTCACAAGAAGACAAAAAAAAATATAGAAAGCCTCGCTAGGACCCCTCCCGTGTGGAAGGTTATAACGTGCCTTGTCACAACGAGAAGGGCCCTTAGGGGCTTTTTCTGGTAGTTTTCTCATATAATATTTTGGGTGGGCCCCACAATAGTTGGGTGAAAAAGATATTATATTATTATTATTATGATATAATAATAATATATTATTATATTTTATTATAATATTTTGGGTTGGCCCCACAATGGTTGGGTGAAAAAGATATTTTATTATTATTATTATGATATAATAATATATTATTATATTTTATTATAATATTTTGGGTTGGCCCCACAATGGTTGGGTGAAAAAATATTATATTATCATTATTATGATATAATAATAATATATTATTATATTTTATTATAATACTTTGGGTGGGCCCCATAATGGTTGGTTGAAAAAACTTTGTAACTTTACCTCTTTTATAAGGGTTTTATTTTATTTATTTTATTTATTTTATTTATTATAATACTTTGGGTGGGTCCCACATGGTTGGTTGAAAAACTTTACAATTTTGCCTCTTTTACAAGGGTGGGTGGATAGATATAGAGATAGATAGATAGAAATCGGCTAATAACCGTTCTGCAGCACTTTTTTTTGGTAAAAAGCCCTTTACCAAATAGAGAAAAAGGAGGAAAAAAAAAAAAACCCTACTATTCACTTTCTCGTTGCTTAGCCCTAAAGCGAACGTGCTGGTTGGAAAAGCCGATTCTGCGCGGGCGAAGGAGAAGCAAAGGATTTTTGAAAATTTCTCTAATCAGTGGTCACCTCCACTGCAGCCATGGATCGGATCGTCGCAGCAAACGAAATAGCATTCAGAGTCGGATTCTCAGGGCATTGCGGCCACCTTCGTCTAGAGCCTCTACACCCGGTCGAGCGCTTCAATCCTCTCAGATCCCTTCCAGATTTCATTCTCGTCAGTCTCTCTCTCTCCCCCTCTCTCTCTCTCTCCTCCATTCTTATTTTCAATTCACTTCTTTTATTTGGCCAATTCTTCCACTTTTGCTTTCCTCCTCCAAAACCCCCCAACCTTTTAGCTGCTAGGTTTTTGTTTTGGAAGGCAGTACTTGCAGTCTACTATACTAAACTCATCATGAAGAGAAGAGTGGAACCACTCTAGTTTAATCTTATCATTATCAAATTGTTTGCAGCCATCAGCATTTGAGCCAGAAACACCAGAAGTAGTGAAGAAGTCGTTGGAGGAGACTTACCTTGTGCCAGAGTTGGACCCGGATGAGTTCTCTCCAGAGAAGGATGGAAGGCAGTGGGATTTTGATTGGTTTGATAGGGCAAAAATACATCTGGAACCATCATTGCCGCGATCTGTAGTTGTTCCATCATGGGAGTTGCCGTTCAGGCAGAGGAAAGGAAGTGCACAAGAAAAATGGAAACCCAAGTCTGTAGAGGTATATGGTTTCTGATGTTGTTACTACTATATTGTTGTATATTTATTGCCACCTTTTATTTTCCTTTATCATGACAAATCCTTCATATAATCCTGCATCACTGCTTTCACCTTTATCTATATATATTGGTGTTAAGGCGCACATCTCCAATCCTATAATTAACCTAATATTGCTTCACTTCGATCAATGCAATAAAAATTAACATATTGCTTTTACTGAGTTTGCAACTCAAAATAATCCTAAATCTTAGACTAAAATGAAAATCATTCATCATATTAGTCCAAAATAAATAAAAAACCTAATTTATGGAGTCCTAATATAACAAATGAAGGAAGAAAAAAAGAAAAAGGAAAAGGAAAACATAAGACTTTCCAAAAGGAGTCTTGCACATTACGTATGCAAATAAGCTTGCCTTCTTGAAGAATGGGATTCACTTGAAAATTGCTGAAACCGTCCATCTATCCTCTTTAATACTCATATGCATCAAATAAGGAGAAAAAGGAAATCTTTCCAGAAAGTAATTGGAACATGGAGATTTCCTCACAAGTTCCTGGATGCGTCATCTTTAAGGTTGTGGGCTGCATAAAGAGGGATTGGGGGACCAGCCATTTGCCGGTATATGGTCCTTAGACCTGGTAGACTGTCGCAACCCCGGACCGCATTAGTGCAAAAATGGTCTGCACTCCGAGACCGCAGCTATGCACGTGGAGTAGTGCTAGAAAATTTTGCCCACGTACACGATTTCCCACGGGTTTCCGCAATGAGGATTATACAAACTTACTCAAATGTACAAAGAGGATATTTTTGTGGAAGCATGTAGTAAATCGCCACTTAACAATCTTAGGAAGACAAATATCAGAGTATGATAGAATCAGAAATAGCATTCCCATAAAGCATTTAAAGTTGATTATATACACAATAGAGAAATTTAATTACAACCAGCACGGGCCAGTACAATAGAAAATCCCAAAATAACATAATCTGCTACCATTGCATCTGTGGAGTTTGAGAGATAGGATATTCTCAGTCTATGCCTCCAACAGTCCAACCTCCTGAAGTGTCATGTTATTTTGGGATTTTCTATTGTACTGGCCCGTGCTGGCCTTGTTTTGGGATTATTATATTTAAATTTCTCTATTGTGTATATTAACAACTTTAAATGCTTTATGGGAATGCTACTGTATGACATATAGTTGCTATACATTACAAATGGATGGGAGAGAAGATGATTTCGATGAGGAAAGTGGCCAGGTCAAGTTTTTAGATGTATACAAAAAGGAGTATAGAGGGAAAGACATGGCGTCCAACAGGTTCAACGATTCAGGGACAGTCGACGTGATTGAACAACTTGGAAGGATCAAGAATCAACCAGTCTCTGTTACCATTGCATCTGCGAATGTTGAGAGAAAGGACATTCTCAGTGTATGCTTCCAACCCCCCAAAGAACATCTCAAAGGCTGAACTAGAGGTTCTGTTTTTCAGGGCAGGAAGGATAGTGGATATTTTCATCCCAGTTGAGGAAGAAAGTAGGGATGGTAGAGGCTTTGCTTTTGTATGCTTTGACACAAAAAGAGAAGCGGAAAAGGCTGTGGATCCAGTTGATGGAAGACTGTGGGGAAGAAGGAAGATCCAGGTGAACATGGCTCTGTGCAATTCAAAAGGGGTTGTGGAAAAGGCTGTAGGAAAGTTCTAAACGAATGGAAGAGGGGATAACAAAACTTACCTGGAAGCTTTTTTGGGCTCAGACAATAGTAGGGAAGCAACTGACACGGGGAAATGGGAGGAGCAAAGTGAAAACAACAAATCAGCAGGCTGGATAGTTGATGGTGGCAAAGAGAAGGGATTGCAGGTAGCCTCATGGGTGGCTCAAAGACTAGAAGAAAGCCTTATTCTGCAGTCTAGTAGGTTTTCTGAAGAACAATATAAATGGGTAGAAGCAGGCGGAAGAATGGATGGACTGGTGTTGGGGCAAAATTCTAGATAGAATTCAGATGCTAGATGAGCAAGTTGTCTGGATGCAGTTTCCAGCAGAAAGGAAGCAGAAGAGGTAATGGAAAGAGCAACAAGGGTAGAAAGTTCTGTCAATCCAGCCCATCCGTGCAGGGATCTTGTTTTATTAAGATAGCTTTATTTTAGGAACTTGTATTGTATTGAGATACTAATTATAGGAACTTGTATTATAATAGGATACTGATTGGAGGGTAATCAACCCTTATATAATAAGAAGGACTCAACCATAAGAGACACAGTTTTCCTCCAAACTTCTTATTCTCTCTTCATACGTGCATATCTGTCATGGTATCGGAGCTACTGATTCATGCCCTAGTGTCCCTAGTTTCCTCAAGTTACAAGGATCTATAGATTCTCCCTGACATCTTCCACGTTTGGAAGCCCTTGGTGTGTCTCTGATCGTCTCAGATCATCTTAGATCGGGTGTGGCCCACTTGAGATCATCTTCAACACCTCTGTGGAACCAGCCCCAGTTGGTCGATTGGAATTCTTAGTTATTTTGGTGATTTTTCAGGAATTTTTTTCCTAATCCTAGGTAGGTCTTCTACTGCATTCAGTGAATAATCAAGTTTATTAATCTGATTTCATCTCAGCCGTCCAAAAAGTTGGATCTGGACTGTTTTTGGATGAATCTTCTTCCATAAGTTGCGTAAATCTTCTGTGCTTTCATCTGTATCATTTGATTTTTACAATTTTTTCCAATATTTTTTTTTTTTTTTTTTTTCAAGAATAGTTCTCGGTTATGATGGCATAATAGACTTGGTCATCCGAATGCATCTACGATGTCTACTTTATTCAAATCTGGATTATAAAATAAAAATTTTGATTCTGCTTCCTTTGAATGTGATGCTTGTAAATTAGGAAAAAGTAAATCTTTACCTTTTCCTCACTCCACAACACGGAGCACTGAATGTTTTGACTTTAATTCACAGCGATGTTTGGGGCATTGCCCCTCACCTTTCCCATGGTCATTTCAAGTACTTTGTTACGTTCATTAATGATTTTAGCCGGTTTACTTGGGTTTATTTATTGCATTCTAAGTTTGATGTTCTTAAAGCTTTTCTATTTTTTCTTAGCTATGTTGAAACCCAATTTTCAAAATGCATTAAAACTTTGCGCTAGATTTTTTTTTTTTTTTTGGGGGGGGGGGATGTTTCCAATGATTTTCAATCTTTTCTAAAAACCAGAGGAATACTTTCTCAACGTACCTGTCTGTATATTTCTCAACAAAATGGAGCAGCGGAACGGAAAAACCAGCATCTCCTTGATGTTACTCGAACCCTCATCTGTTCCTCTACGTTTTGGATAGAAGCTCTCACCATTGCAGTCATTTAATAAACTGTCTTCCATCTCCTACCATTGATCAATTAACACCGCATTTTAAACTATTTGGTCATCATCCTGTGTTTGATCATCTTCATACTTTTGGATGTGTTTGCTTTGTTCATTTACCTCTCACAGAACGAACAAAATTAAATGCTCAATCTCGCAGGTGTGCTTTTTTGGGTTATGCCACCAATCAAAAAGGTTTTGTGTGCTACGACCCCATTAGTCGTTGCATCCGGGTTTCTCGTAATGTTATTTTATTTGAAAACCAGTATTTTTTTCAAACTCATTTGGATTCTCCTCATCCCTCTTCTCCTGCTCTCTTACTGGGTTTTTCAGATAAAACAACTGGTACTAGGTTTAATCCTGACTTTGTTTATCGTCGTCGAGAAAAACCTACCACTGTAGATGCCCGTCCTCTTGATCCTTCGCCGGCAATTGGTTCCACAACTCCTCATATCTTGCGTCGCTCCTCCAGAACTTCTAGACCACGTGAGAGGTATGGATTTACCCACACTTCCTTGATGACAACCATTTCCTCTGTTTCTATACCAAGTTCTTATTTGCAGGCAGTACAACATGATACTTAGAACTAGGCTATGAGGGTAGAATTAGATGCTTTAGATCAGAATCACACATGGGATATTGTGGATTGTCCTTTCACAGTTAAACCAATCGGTTGCAAATGGATCTTCTCCATCAAATTATAATCTGACGGCCCTTTGGATAGACACAAAGCTCGACTTGTGGCACTCGGCAACAGGCAAGAATATGGCACTGACTACGAGGAGATGTTTGCACCCGTGGCAAAAATGACATTTGTTCAGTTACTTCTCGCCATTGTTGCCTCAAAATCTTGGCCGTTATAGCAAATGGATATCACAAATGCCTTTCTTCATGGGGATTTGAAAGAAGAGGTTTATATGCGGCCGCAGGGCGTCACCTCTCCCTCTAAAAATTCTGTCTGTCGCCTCCGGAAATCTCTTTATGGTTTAAAGCAAGCTCTTCGGGCATGGTTTGAAACTTTTAGGGGGCTTTTATGCACGAGTGGCTTTACCCAGAGCCCTTACGATCCATCTCTGTTCATGCACACAACATCTATTGGTATTACTGTTCTACGTGTGTATGTTGATGATATTATTATCACTGGCATTGATGATAGTATAATCAAGTCTATCCAAGTTTCTCTCCGGGATTATTTCAATATTAAGGATTTGGGCCCTTTACATTATTTTTTGGGCTTAGAAGTGCATCAATCTCCCAAAGGTCTGTTTTTTAATCAACACAAATACACATTTGATCTTATTGAGCTTTCTGATTTACATGACTCTTCGCCTGTTGATACACATGTAGAAGTCAACCTCAAATTGAGCAAAGAAGATGGTGATCTTCTTCCTAATCCACATACATACATGCGCCTGGTAGGCAACTTAGTCTATCTCACCATCACTCGCCCTGACATATCATATGCTGTCAATCTTGTGAGCCAATTCATGACGTCTCCTAGACATTTGCATCTAACTACTATAAAGAGCATTATTCGGTATCCGTTGGGAACTGTTACTCGTGGTTTATTTTATCCCATGGATAATCTGCTTCACTTGACCTCTTATGCGGACGCTGACTGGTAGGCTGTCAGGATACTCGTCGCTCTACTACTGGTTGGTGCATGTATCTTGGTAATTCTCTCATTTCCTGGAAATGCAAGAAAGAGGAGAATGTTTCTCGATCCTCCATAGAGGCTGAATATAGGACAATGTCTTCCGCCTACTCAAAAATCTTATGGCTACCGGGACTTCTTTCGGAACTTGGTTTTGCGCAAACATCTCCTACATCCTTGCATGCGGACAATACTGGGGCTATTAAGATCACTGAGAATCCTGTCTTTCATAAACGTACCAAACATATTGAAGTGAACTGCCCCTTTACTCGGGTTGAATTGAAGCGTGATGTCATTTCTTTACCTCATGTCCCTACTGACCTTCAGTTTGCTGATATCTTCACCAAAGGACTTCCTCGGCCTCGACATCAGTTTCCAAATTGCTGCTTATGACTCCCCCGCATCAATGAGTGGGGGTGTCAATCCAGCCCATCTGTGCAGGGCTCTTGTTTTACTAAGATGGCTTTATTTTAGGAACTTGTATTGTGTTGAGATACTAATTATATGAACTTGTATTGTAGTAGGATACTAATTGGAGGGTAATCAACCCTTATATAATAAGAGGGACTCAACCATAAGAGACACTGTTTTCCTCCAAACTTCTTATTCTCTCTTCATACGTGCATATCTGTCATGTGCATCCCCTTTATTTGCTCTGGTAAGATGGATGGAATGCCCGGGATATCCTCCACATCCATGTTGGCTCAAAATAAATGGAGTCCCACTACACACGTGTCATGAAGACGTGTTCAATCTGCTGGGAGGATTCCTTGGCCGTACGGTGGAGGTAGATGAGAAAACCATTAAGAAGGAGCATTTATTTAAAGGGTGAGTTAAGGTGTTGATAGATAACATAGTACCTTTACTAGCTATAATGCCTTTTTGGGTTGAGGAGGTTAAATTCATTGTGCAGATAGAAATGGAAGAGGAGGACTGCTCAAAACAAAAAGGGGATAAGAAAGGGAAGAGTTTGGGCGGTAAAAAAGAAAAAAAAAAGGGGCTGCCGATGTGGTGGAAGGTTGGGGAGGATGGAGGAAACAGAGGAGGAAGACGATAATGTCATCCCATATGTTTTGAAATTTGAAAAGCCCACTCAAAGAAAGGAAGTCGGAGGCCCAATGAGCTGGGAAGGGAGAACGAACCAAGGCTGGGCCAAGAATGAGCTTTCCAAACAATGTCCATCAAAGATGTTAGGTTGGGACAGAAATAAGAGGCCTAACGAACAAAAGTAGAAAGTCTAGCTCGGGTGAAGATATTTTATCGAAGATAGGGTTTTCGGGGGAAAGCAAAGCTAGGAAGATGGAGAGGCGAGAGAGGCTTCAATCTCTTCTGAAAGAGATGATTGGAAAGAGACAGAAGAAGACCAATCTTTGGAGGAGGAAGCGAGAAGTGAAAGCGACAGTTCAACCACCGACGATTGGAGCAGGAGAGAGAGGCATGACCTGACTCCTTCGACATAGGTTGTGAAATGCTCGATAGAGGAACTCCAAGCTGATATGGAAGGAATTAAGAAGAAGAAGACAGTGGGGATAAGGCTGGCGACAGACAACAGCAAGGAGACCAGGCAACGAACAAAGGATGACTTTCTCGAGGATGTAGGGGAAGTTGAACAAAAGAAAGATGGGGAGCCGTCCAGAAATGAAGAAACAGAGAACATCAGCAATAAGGTAAGCGCATGCACAACGCCAAGGAGGGATTTTGCAGGATGGATTTCCCGACCCGACAGGAAGCGCGCAGGTTCTGCACTTGTTCAACGAGGGAGAACCAAGGTGGCATTTCTGCAGTGCTCCAAAAGCACAGATAGAGTCTCGTTGCCTATGCCAGAGAAAGGGGCCTGCCTGAAGGGGATATACGGAAACAACAGTGCGAGTGGCTATTTCAGAAGGGTGTTTCTGAGGAGGAATCACAGAATCAGCGGGAAGAGGAGCATAGTGGCTTCTGCAAAAAGTCATTCATTGTGGAAGAGCTATTGGGGGAACTGTCGATGAATCCAGCGAGGGTGGACTGAGCTAATGCAATTTGCGTAGAGGAGGGAAGAACAAAACAGGGCATAATCGGGGAAAGGAAAAGCAAAAAGGAAAGGAGTGAGAGAGCTCAACAGTCTGTGGTGTTTTATTATTTGCGAGAAAAGTAAGGGCCAGAAAGTGGAGATACAAAGTGGGGAAAAAGGGGAGGAAAATTCAAGGGGACCTATCACAATCTAAATGAAGATAGTAACCTGGAATGTGAGGGGTTTGGGGGGAGCCTCTTGCAGGAGGACAGTGAAAGAGATGTTGAGGAGGGAGAAATGCATATTGCTTTGATTCAAGAGTCCAAACTTAAAGAGGTGAATGAGGAAGTTGTGAAACAAGTTTGTGGAAGCAGATTCATAAGGTGGGTGGTTGTAGAAGCGGTGGGAACAACAGGGGGGAATTATACTGATGTGGGACTCAAGTAAGATTAACGTCTGGAACACCCGGAAGGATGTGTTTTCAGTGTCAGCTGTAGTGGAGGATCTGTGCAACAATTCGAAGTGGCTTATCACGTCTGTCTATGGTCCAAATGACACTCAGAGTCGGAAAGAGCTCTGGAAGGAATTGGATGCGGTTAGAGAAGATGGGATGGAGCATGGTGCATCGGAGGAGATTGGAACGCAGTGAGGTATCTAAGTGAAAGGATGGGTACTTGTAAAATGACGGGAGAGATGAGATCCTTTTCAGATTGGATAAATTCTCAAGCGTTAGTGGATTTACCTCTGAAAGGAGCCTCTTTCACTTGGTCCAATAACCATACCACACTAAACGTGTCGAGACTGGACATATTCTTGGTATCTAATGACTGGGTGGACTTGTAACCAGAGGTTTGCCAGGTAGCCCTTCCTAAACCTGCATCAGATCATTGCCCAGTCTTGTTATATTCTAATCAAGAGAGGTGGGGCCCTGCACCTTTTCATTTTGAACTAATGTGGATGGAGGAAAGAAATTTTCCTTAGATGATTATGGAATGGTGGAAGGAGTTGAAGGTTGAGGGATGGGCTGGTTATAGATTGGCCACAAAGCTGAAGATGTTGAAGGTAAAATTAAAAGAACGGGCGACGATGAGCTTTGCAGATATGAAAATGCAGAAGGCGTAGCTGCTAGAAGATATTCAAAATCTTGATAAGGAAGAGGAAATGGGCCGTTTAACCGACTAAGAAGCAGGAACAAGACTGAGCCTCAAAGAGGAATTTCAAAGAAAGTTGAGGGAGGAAGAAATTATGTGGAGCCAGAGGTCAAGGATGTAAATGGTTAAAAGAAGGTGATAAGAACACAAAGTTCTTCTAGGGGATGACTTCTTTGAGGAAAAGAATAAATAGAATCTCTTCTTTGTTGGATGAGGATGGAAGGTTGGAAAGGAAGGAGGAAATTATTGAACACAGAGGAGTATTTCGTCAAACTTTATTCAAAGAAAAGATGGAAGCGACCCTCTTTGGATAACATGCAGTTTGCGAAATTACAGGAGGAGAAGATGCAATGGCTGGAGAGGAAGTTTGAGGAAGAGGAAGTTCGTACGACTATTTTTGCTATGAAAGGTGACAAAGCCTCGGGTCCGGACGGTTACCCAAGTGGATTAAGGAATGCTTGTCTCAAGCTTATTTTTCCATCATGATTAATGGTTTCCCAAAAGGTTTCTTCCAAGCTAAAATATTAAGGCAAGGTGATCCCCTCTCCCTTTTATTCTTTGAAATTGTAGCAGAAGCGCTGAGTAGAATGGTGGCAGAGGCAGATAATCAGAACCTTATTAGAGGTTGTAGAGTGACAAGATCGGCTCCTCCCATCTCACATGCAGTTTGGAGACGACAATGATTTTCTGTGAAGCTAATAAAGACCAAATAAAAAATGTAAGCTATCCTCATTTGTTTTGAGGCAGTGTCGGGTCTTAAGATCAATTTCTTTAAAAACGAGTTGATTGGGATAAGAGTAGAGGAGCCTTTAATGAGCCATCTTGCAAGAATTCTTGGATGCAAAGTGGGATCTTTTCCGGTGACCTATTTAGGTCTCCCTCTGTGTAAGGAGCAAGCTAATAAAGTAGTTTTGAATCCCATGGTAGAAAGGGTGGAAATGAAGCTATCCACGTGGAGAGCAAGTTCTTTGGGAGGAAGAATAACACTCCTTAAAGTGGTGTTGGGAAATCTCCCTACTTCTTGTCGATCCTAAAATGACCGGTTTCTGTGATTAACCGAATAGAGAAACTACAGAGGGAGTTTCTTTGGCATGGAAGAAGTGCAGAAAGGAAGTTCCACTTGGTAGATTGGGCGTCGGTGTGCTCCTCAAAATTTGAGGGAGGCCTGGGCGTAAGATCCCTAAGACATGAATAGAGCGTTACTAAGAAAATGGCTTTGGAGGTTGGGAGCCGAGCTTGAAGGTTTGAGGAGGCTGATTGTGATGGAAAAATAATGCAATCAAAGGGATGAGTGGGAGGTTCATGGGGCTACTTACAAGTGCTCAGCAATATGGAAAGGTATAACTTTTGTCAAAGACAAGTTCATGTAGAATATTAGATACTGGGTGGGCTCAGGAAAGAAAATTCTCTTCCGGTAAGACACATGGGTGGGTGATGGCCCTTAGCTTCAAAATTCCCAGATTTGTTTAGGCGTCCTTTGGAGAGGCAAGCGAAGGTGGAAAGATACATGGATCGACCAAGTATGGGAGGACAGATTTCTTGGAGCCCGACTTTCAGGAGAAATTTGAAGGAGCACGAGGAGGCACAATTTATATCTCTCCTAAATATCTTAAGGGATACTGAAATCCCTGGTGAAGGGGGAGATACAAGGATTTGGAGATCTTCAAGAGGCGGGTCTTTCTCTCTCTCTTCCTTCTAGTCGACTCTAACTACAAGGGAGGGCGGTAGAAACAGTTTGGCAGGTATATGGAGGTTCAAGGTGCCACCTAGGCTTTTGGTTGGATTGCTCTCAAAAGAAGAACTCTGACCCTAGATAATCTAAGGAAAAGAGGAAAGATAGTGGTCAATGCTTGCCAATGTGCTTGGAGGATGAGGAAGCTGTTGATCATCTCCTATTAAGATGCATACATGCGGTGAAAATATTGAATTCAATCATAGGCTGGTTTGGATGCAAATGGGTTCTGCCGAAGCTCCTTCAACACCTTTTCGAAGCGTGGAAGTCTCCCATTGGGTCGCCGAGAGGGAAGGAGCTGTGGAAGCTTTCGTTTCTATCAACAATTTAGCACATTTGGAAGTAGCGAAACACTAGGTGCTTTGAGCGAACAAATAATTCTGAAGAGATCCTATGTGATAAGATCAAATTTTCAGTCACACAATGGGTGAAGATTAATACCTTATTTAAAGGCTATCCTATTGACCAAATAATGTTCAATTGGAAGGATATAACTTTCTCTTAAGTTGGGGACCAGGGTGGGTGTTGTAGCTTTGGGGGTTTTTCTTGTGTTTGGACTGTCTCTAGTGTTGGTGGTCTCTTGTTTTGGGTCTTTGTTTGTTCTGTAAGTATAAGACTTTTGTACTGAAGTGCTATAATGAAAATTATTATTCAAAAAATAAAATAGAAACAAAAACATAACACTCCCCAAAAGTGGTCGGCAACTCAGGTGCAGAACTCGATGTCTAGATGACGTCATTAGTGCAACACTCGTCTACGTCCTGCGGCTCCTCATTTGCTTCCCCTGGCTTCTCATCAAAGGCAAATGGGGGCAATACCTACAATACCAAGGTTAACTGAGTCAAGAAGGAATACTTGACAAGTGTTTAAAATGAATAATGTGACTTCTTTCCGGCAAATGCGGGTAATAAGGCAGGTAATTGTGCAGAATTTCAAATAAAGTCTATTGATAGGCAAATATTGCATGAGTAGTAAACTGAGAAATGACTAGTATAGATTTAATGTAAGACAAGTCTAAATATCACATGTTTCCTCACAAAATGGCAAACCACATAAAGCTACATTCTCTCAACTACACGGTCATAACCGAGGAGAGAGCCAAACAAGTAAGTTACCAAAATATATAATAATAGTAAGCCACACTCCCCTAAGGGAGTTTACTATGTGGTGTGCAATATCATCAAGTGTGCAAATGAAGCAAGAACTAACAAATCCAAACCCTACGACTGTCTGATCCTACCGAAATGTCATACATGTCTTGTATGTCTGTATGATCTTAAATGAACGAAACTTTTGTATTTGTTGACCTTCTATCATGTGACTGATGTCATTGAAGTTAAAATTGACTAAAATTTAATTGACAAACATTTGAAGCAGTTACAAAATGAGATCATAATTATTACACTAGCTTGCTAAAAAAACTAGATAAGTAGTCACTAATATTTAATAGATGATACTCATGTGACAGATGAGTGAATTGTCTGGATGAATGAAAAAAACAATTTGCCTAAAATCACATAAATCTTGGTATTGATCTATAGAACATATAGATCCAGCATTAAAACCACAAAGAAAGTTATTAATTCGAGAAGCATTCTAATGAAATTTCAAGAAAATCACAATGCAAAGAAGTTATTGATTATAAAATAAAAGCTGTCAGGTAGATCTTTAAAAGTTTCAAATAATTTAAGTAAAAGCTAATCTACACTGCTGACTTGCATTAATTGTTATCACAACTGATTTCTAACCAAAATATACAGAAAACCCATACCATTTGACTTCTTTTTTGGGGTTATTTTTCCCTCAAATGAAAATCCACACAAAGAAACCCTTTGTGCATGGACACTAATTGTTTCATTTTAATTTTTCAGTCCTAATTGAAGTTTTATACCAATCCTAGAAAACCCAAGCAAAGGTTACCCTCTTGTTGAAAAGAATTAAGGTGCATTAGGAGCTGATGGGTGGTGGATCTACGTGCCAACCTATAGGATGGCCATAGTATTTTAGTCTATTTCTATTTTAATTTATTTAAATGAATTTTTCTTTATTTACGTGGTATGCAAGCCTCCGTAAGCACTAATGCAAGTTTATATTAGGGTTTGGCAAGGGAACTTGAGTGGTAAGGGTAGGTTTTTTTTCCCTAATTGGTAAGTGTTATGGGATATTACTAATTGTTATTTTAATTATTCATGGATGGCAAATATAAAAATGTCCAGAACCACAACCAATGGTCTAGATGCATTGTAGGGCTGTTTTCTTATGTGAAGCCTATGTAAGCAAGAAGAACAATTGGGTTTCTCATCCTAGACCCAGTTTCTGCATAGAGCCTCTTCGGAAAAGGGTGTGAAAAGCTAAGGTTTTGATTTCTAGGGCTTTTGGCACAAGTTTGGGGCATGATTACCATCCAAGTGGAATCTACTCTTGCTAGAAACTCCTTGATTTTCCTTCTTGTTACTGTCGATTTTTTCTTTTCTTGGATTTATATTAGATTAGATGCTCCAACAATTTTCTGGACTACATTGAAATTCACAAAAAATAGCTTTAAAGGGACTGTGGAAGTTGTGTTATCAGCTATATTGTCCTTATCCTGCATCAGCATTGACCACTACGGCGCTACCTGATAAGTATAGTATGATTTGATAGGAATGTTTGATATTTGAACCTTGGGAAAGATTGTCAATATCTGTGTTAGGCATGTTTTTCTTAAATGTATGAAAATTTCAAACCAAGGTAAGATGCCCAATAAAATGATTAATTAATAATTTTTTTAGGTATTTTATTCAATGTTTTGGTCAAGCCTTGTCTCATTGGATTAGGCTTTTGTGCCCATGCTTGGCCTACTTTTTCACATGTTTTTTTCTCAACTTTCTCCTTTCTTATGTTCATTTGAGATATAGCTTTGGGCAAGGATTAAAATAGTGGTAGCGGCGGGGCGTAGCAGTTGACTGCCAAAACACTACGTAGTGGTAGCAGTGTAGTGGTGTGAATCGAAAAAGTGGTAAAAAAAAATTAAAAAACATCTAAAAAAATCCAGAATATTGGAAAGTGTTAGAATTGGATGCTTTTTCCTATAGTAGCTAAGATGGGGGGATGTAGCGGTCCTTCAGTGCGTAGAGGTGCTGTGTCAAAAGAATATTTTTACTAATACCAAAGGGGGTGTCTTTTTTTTTTTTTTTGAATGGTAATGCAATTTTATTAGAAGCCAAACAACATAAGCGTCATATACTGAGAAGCAACCAAACAACATTAGCGTCATATACTAAGAAGCACCAAGAAATATTGTGTTTTGTAGTGTTCTTTTAAGCATGGAAGGGTGATTTAGGCCCTAGGGTTAGGGCTTGCATGGAAGTGCTGAAGCATGTGTTTGTAGACACTATACGAGATCTCTGCAGAGATTTCAACATGAGGACACATCTCGATGGATAAAACCAATTCAAATTCTATTAATCAGGTCTGAGAAATAAATCTCTACAATGCAATAGAAATAAGAAAAGCAAACTTTGGGGCTAAGAAAATCTAATCAAACTAGGAAAGCAATAGAAACTATCCTAATTACAAACTTTCAAGAAAATTAGAAACCTACTAACAATAATTTAGAGAAAATGAAAAATATTCCTAAACTATCTTGGGTGGTTCCACTTGTGGGTCTATCCATTTTGCGCCATCCCACCCTCCCCCAGGTTGAAAGAAGAGTTCGTCCTTGAACTCGGGTCTTCTGCATGTTGCCTCCGTATACATGGTGTACTTAAAGAGCTTCCTTTGTGACATTGGATCTTTATTTTTTCTTTAGTGGTTCTGGCTTCTTTGGATGGAGTGTGACTTGCTTTCCACCGTGCATGAACGTGTATGTGTTGTAGTGTATGCCATGAGTTTTGTTTTTGTCATACATCCACGGGCAACCCAAAAGATATCACCACTATCCATTGGTAGCTCATCATACCAGATTGTACCTTTATAATCTTCACCAATTGCGAAAGTAACTCGACATATGTTGGACTTGCACTTCCTCATCCGTTGTGAGCCATTTGACAAAATAGGGATGATAATGCTTGCGGACCTTCAGTTTCAAGCGATCCACAAGAGATTGAGAGATAATATTTTCATAACTTCCTCCATCAATAACAATTGTGCAATTGTGCCGTACCTGTTGAATGAAAAATATTTTTTCGCAACCATTTCTTCTCAACAGTTGGTGTAGTCTCCCTGAGGACCATGAGAGTTTCACTATCATAGGAACCGGAGATCTCTAATTCCTCGGTCTCGGTCTCGGTCTCTCTCTTTAGGATCATCTAGTGTATCCTTCACATCATTTTCATTTTCACTATCATTCAAATGAACGATGCCCTTGTTGTTTACAATGAAAACATATGATCCTATTTTGGCCTTCAGGCTTGGTGAAAACTTTTTCCGAGGAAATACCACTTGGTTTCGAAGCATGTATTGATGGGGTCTTTGGTGCAGTCCATTTAGATGCACTAAATTTCGGTCTTGATAATTTGCAATGTCTTCGGCCTTGTTGGCATGTTAATTGATCTCATAAATATTTTTAAAATTCTTGAATGCAAGTGTATACTATATGCAAGGATGAAAATAGTGGTAGTGGCAGGTGTAGCGGCCCACCGCCGAAACGCTAGTAGTGGGCTCTACGTAGTAGCGTAGCTGTGCGATTTGAAAAAATCATCAAAAAAATCTGAAAAAATTCCAGAAAATTCAGAATATTGGAAAAATGATAGAAAATGTGTTTCTTTGCAAACATAATTAAGATAAGGGGGCGTAGTGGTCCCCTCATTGCATGAGGTCTTGGATTGTTGTATGAATAGAAAATAATAGTAATGATCATTTTTTTTGTCATATGTGTTAATGTTGCTTAGTTATGCTAACTTAGAAACTAATAAAAAACTTATAAAATAAACTTTCATGAAGAAATATCATCAAAGTTCAAAATAAACAACGCACTAAACTTGAAGTCAAGACTTGAGACTTAACACTTAAGAGTAAGGACTCAGGAGTTCAATGGTAAACAATAAACAATGAACAATCGATAGTCAACAGTCAATAAAACAAATGCGAAATGACATAATAATTAATAACTTCATAAAAGAAAATCTACTTAAAAGAGTATGGAGTTGGTGAAGGAATAGCTTGGGTAGTCGGCTCTAATTCCAAAAGGAATGTCTACCAGGATATATGACGTCGCTGTCCTCATCCCGATCGGTGTTATCATTTGTAGTGCTACTAGTCATGTGCCCACCATATTGAATTTGATATTGGTGATCATAAGGATCCTTGAATGCGAAGAAGGCACCATAGGAACTTGGAGGAGATGGATATCTATATTGATTTTGATCAGTCACCATATGAGTAGGACCCTGAAGCTGAGGATTGTACTTGTTGCACAGTTGTACTTAACCATATTGACTATTGTGATGGTCAATGTGGATGTGGCCAGTAGTTTGAATGTGGATCACTGTAACTAGGGTTCCACGATGTCGTTTGTTCTGCTCCAACATTTCCACCCATATTTCCTTACTCATCACTGTTTCTAGCTGGTGAGACTATCCGATGCCATTGATAAGCACGTGTTGGATCCATTCTTGATGGTTCCGGAAACTCCCGTACGTCCTCTACGGGAACAACATCTTGTTCATTATGTTGATAGAATTCACTAGTACCACGTGTCCCGCCGTCTCCTCCACCATGGCTACTGGAAGAGACGATGGAACTACTTTTGTCAGAAAACGACACAATATGAGCCGGTTCCTTTAGTTTAGATCTTGCACTTGTACCTTCTTCTTGACATGGTTGGCCATCTGCCCTAGCCATATCTTCATCTATCAAATCTTGTCTTTGTTGCTGAAAGCCTGAATTTGAATCTAGCAGTGGATCTCTCAGCTATCCTTGGATGCAAGGGATCGTCCTCTTTGAATATGTGATCCAAATTATAGGACAATAAGAAGATCATCCCTTGCCCTTCTTTCTCTAGTTCTATTTCTCAACTTTACATTATAATGGCAATACACTAGTTTGTTGAGCTTTTGCATCGTTAGCCAATTCCTAGGCTTTGTGTGGTTTAAGGCGAAAGTGCTTAAACTTCTTTCGCAGTTTGATGAAGTTGTAGTCTAACTAAGGATGCGAATAGCTTGACTCCTTAGATGTGCAACACTCTCCAAAATTCTCCCACCAATCAGCTGAAATGCAAAATAAATAAAGAAAATTAGATATTCGTACTCCTGTAGACCGCAATCACATAAAAATACATTATAAGACTATTAGGTGAGGTTTTTTTATTCATACCAGGTGGGCATCTTCCAATCACTCGCTATACAAGAGGGCCATCAAAAGTTCCTTTCCTATGCGTGTAATTAGAAAACTACAATGTGGAAATTAGAAATAAATAGTACACCATACATGTGTAATTTATCTCACATACATTAGAAATTAAAATTTCATTTTCTTAACTCACTTATGTCTTGTATAGCGACGATTTGATCATCTTCATTTAAAGTTCATTTCAAGACCTCCTTTAATCCTACTCGCAAATTTGTATCTATTGCTTCAGTGTGTAGCGCTGGACATTGCGTTAATAGAATTCGGGATTTAAGAAATAACCTACATCGAAAACAAGTAAAAAGGGCAAAATGAGCCAGCATGGCAATAACTACATGAGTTGAAAAAAATAATTAGAAGCATCAAATAAGTAATTGAAGAATTATATTAATTACTTGCAACATGCAATGGATGGTGCAGCTGATTCTTCCACCATGCATCAATAATTTTTATGTATTCTTCATGATATCTACAATTTTATATAATGGCTTGGTTCTCCTGATCCATTGCTTCATATATATAACCTAGCGTCGGCTTATCATCACCATTTATAAGCCGCGACACTTCCACTAACGGCTTATAAACCTTAAATATCTTATAACCTTGTCCCAAAATTTATTATTTTTTTTATTAAATTTGGGACATTGAACTCCGGACCACTTGTTGCATTGCCCCATTTCGAACGTCTGAATTAGTTGTGTTTTAAATCTTGCAAGGCTTTCCATAGTAATGAAATGGGTAGTAAATCTAGTGGATCTTGGACACACCAAGGCATTGTTTGTGTATCTCTTCATCAAGCTTAGCAGCCATGAATGATCGTATATAAATCTTGTAATGCCTCTACATGCTTTGATCACTACAGCTTCATAATAAGGTCTATGTGATATGTTGCACATGGGGTCTAAAATAACTTAGTCCTTTTTTCCATCTACATTTGATTGGCTGCCTTAAAATTGGCGCCATTATCTGTAACAATTTGTACAATGTTCTTTTCTCCAACACTATCGACAACTTTATCCATAAGACTATATATATAAAATATATTGTCGTCTGTCTTTGTTTAGATTCATCAACGGACTTCACAAAGACGGTCCTAGTGACAGAATACACCAAAAAGTTTATTAATTGTTTTTGGGTGCTGCTCGTCCACCGGTTACACATAATGGTGACCCCACTGCCACATGCATCTAAACTTCTCCACCCAAGCCTTTATCTCTTTATACTTTTCTTCAAGGTATTTAATGCCCACATCATATACGGAGGGCGACTTTATACCCAACCCAACTTTGACCGCAACATTAAGAATTATTTGAAAATAAGGAGAATCTATTGTAGTAGGGGGTATGTTCTTATGAATTAGCCATTTTGATTTAGCTTTAACTAATTTATCTTTTGCACCCTTTAAAACCCCTTTAAGAACATTTGAGATTTTTGGTTGCTTAGCAGCCTCCAATCTGTGTTAGAGGATCAACCGGACCAATTGCTCTTCCAAACATTTGTCTAGCTCTACAAGTAGAAAGTATCTCTACATCATCGTCCCGCTGTCGGGTGCTAAATGCTCTATGCATGGCCCCCGCAATGCCTTTGCCCTTGCTTGCCGCACTAGATTGGGCCCCTTCATCATAATTTCTACCTTTACTAAATGCTTGACGCTCTTCTTCTTCTTGGTGTGTCATGAGGGACTTTCGGCGTGCAATTGCCATCTGTGAATCATCATCCTCAATAGCTTCATCCCCAAATACATCATAGCGGGCAATATGCCTCTTTTCTTTAATTTCTATCTTTTTCTGTTTTGTTTGATTCAACGAACTTCCCATTTGGTCCCTAACTTCTTTGTACACTTTTGGGTAGCCTGTGACATTACTAGCAACAATTGGCCAAATGTTGCTTAAATCTTGTAATGCCCCCATTTGTCACTTTTTGACACAGTTTACACTTAATCTTCAATCGATTTCCGTCAACTGCCTCACCAAAACTCCAAGCAGGATTATATCACGATATTTTCTCACAACAACTTTGACTCAATGAACACCTACATAAATGATATGTTTACAATTAGATCTAATAATAACAAGTCATAAAAATATACATTGATCTAACATAGATCTAACAATAACATGTCTTGATGGGGTTTCCATGAGTTAAAATTATTTAAAAAAAAATCCAAAAATAAAAACAAAATAAATTCAATAAACTTAAAAATACGTGTGGGATTGATCTATTGGAAGCATAGATCTAACAATAACATGTTATTTTCATGTGTTTTAATGGGGTTTCTATGAGTTAAAATTATTATTTTTCACAAAAATTCAAAACTTTGAAAAAAATAAATAAATTCGAAAGACATAAAATATGTGGGCTTGATCTATGGGAAACATTTGTCTAACAATAACATGTCATTTTCATGCGTTTTGATGCGGTTTCTATGAGTTAAAATTATTTAAAAAAAAAATTGGAAATTTTTTTCGAAAAACATAAAATACGTGGGCTTGATCTATGAGAAACATTGGTCTAACAATAACATGTCATTTTCATGTGTTTTGATGGGGTTTCTATGAGTTAAAACTATATTTTTTTTAAAAACACAAAAATCTGAAAGAAAACAAAATAAATTAAAAAAAAAACATAACAATATGTGGGCTTGATCTTAAATTTTTTTTTTTTTCAAAAAGATGCAAAAACCCAAAATTAAAAAAAATAAATTAGACAAACATAACGATATGTGGGCTTGATCTATCGGAAACATAGATATAACAGTAACATGTCATTTTCATGTGTTTTGATGGGGTTTCTATGTGTTAAAATTATTTAAAAAATGATAAAAAAGAAAAAAAATAAATTAGAAGGACATAAAAATATGTGGGCTTGATGATGTAGGCCCAAGAGTTAGGCCTTACGTGGGTGCTGAGATACAATAATGGTGCTGAAGCACATGTCTATAGACATTTCAACTAGTCTCCACGGAGACGATAAGGAGGATGCACCTCAATGGGAAAACCCAATTTCTATTTATCAACTTTGAAATTCTATTCTCTACAATGCCATATAAATACGAAAGCATAACTTAGGCCCTAAGAATACTAATAAAACTAGGAAACTAAGCAAACCTCTCCTAATTACCACTCATTAAAATAATTAATTAAACAAAATAGGAATATCCCTAAACTATCTTGGGCCCTACACTTGTGGCTTGAGGTATATCTGCATCATTATCCCTAGCTTGGAAAGAACTCAACCTCGAGTTCGGTAAGTGTCCGCCTGAGTCAAAGATCACTCGGACGAATTTCCGATTCGTTGGGTAATCTTCAGCTTCTGCGTACAACTTTATGTGGAACTGGTTTTGTTGGTTGGATTGTTTTTTGGATGTGCGATCACACCGTTGGATACAGTTGTCAAATCGCAAATCTTATTGTGAATCGATCAAGGGGTTGAATTGAATCGAATTGTGAATCATAGGATATTTTCTACTTTTTAATTTAAATGAAAAAAATCTAAATAAATATTGAAAAAATAGGAAAAATTATAGATGTCAATAATCTATCTATTTTCTATTCATATCAACATCAATACATGACAAATATTAACATCTTAATATCATACCATCTGAATCGTTGAAAATTATTTAGTAATAAAAAAGATATAACATATCTATCATATCAAAATTGAAAATATGCATGTAGGCTATATAACCAAATTGTCAAGTGTTTAAAAGGAGAATAAAGCATATTTGATAGACACTAAAATGAAGTCCACCAATTGACCAAATTCTCATTAAAAGAAGTTCAAATGTATTTAATCCTATTCCCTAAAATTGCCCACATCCATATCCACATCAATGTTACCATCTTCTCCAGTTCTTTCATCATTTGGAAGAAGATCCATCTTTAATATATTGTACATCCTCTTTTTTATTGTGTGATGATTCATCATCATCATCATCATTATCATCATCAAAGCCTTGTCCCAACTATGTTTGAGTCAGCTACATGAATTCTGTTTCTCCATTCTGATCTTTCATGAGCCAAATCCTCAGATGAGTTAAACTTCTTCAAATCTAATTTTACTACCTCTATCTACGTCTTCTTTGGCCTACCCCTTCCCCTTGGTGGGCCATCAACCTACATAGACAAACTTTTCCTTATCCGCGCTATTGCTGGCTTGCATTTGACGTGCCCAAACCCCAAGGATGAAAATAGCGGTAGCGGCGGGCGTAGCGGCCTACCGCCAAAACGCTACGTAGCGGCGTAGCGTTGTGATTTGGAAAAATCGTCAAAAAAATATGAAAAAATTCTAGAAAATCTAGAATATTGGAAAATGAGAGAATGTATTTTTTTCTTTTTTGCAAAAGTAACTAAGGTAAGGGGGCGTAGCGGTCCCCTCACTGTATGAGGTCCTGTATCGCTATATAAATAGAAAATAATAGTAATGATCATTTTTTTTCACATGTGTTCATGTTGCTTAGTTATGCTAATTTAGAAACTAATGAAATGCTTATAAAATAAAAAGCTATGTCATGAAGTCAAGACTTAAGAGTATATAGAGAAAAAAATGCATCTACCAAAGGGGGTGTCTAATAGGATGTACTTAGAGAAGAATCATTGAGAAGAATTCTTTGTATTGACTGTAATTCGGCGAGATCATGTGCTTTTTGGTGTTCTTTTAAACATAAAAGGGTAGAAGAGTTGTGTAGAAATGTTATTTGGAGAGAAGAAGAAAAGAAATAAGTCTTATTATGCATTTTAAAAAAATTTGGAAAATATGAATTTTTCTCACTCCGTATCGGCCGTAGCGTAGCGGTGGCGGCCGTTACGGCCGATATAGAATAGCGGCCGCTATTTTCATCCATGCCCAAACCATCTCAAATGGGTTTCTCTAATCTTATCCCATATTGATGCTACCCGTAGATGCTCTCAAAAGTACTCATTTCTAGTTTTGTCTTTCCTAATTTTACCACACATCCACCTCAACGTTCTCATCTCTGCTACATCCATTGTATGCATATGTTGCTTCTTGATTGGCCAACATTCTGCTACATAGGTCATAACAGGTCTAATCACTGTCTTGTAAAATTTCCCCCTAATCTTGGTGGCATTCGTTGGTCACAAAGCACTCTAAAAGCAAGTCTCCACTTCAACCATTCAACTTTTATCCTATGTTCAAGATTTTATCACCACATCCTTACTAATTATAAAGCCAAGGTAACGGAAAGAATCTCTTTGTGGTATTTGATGTGCTTCCTTTCTCACAGTAGTTTCAACTCTTTTATATATGCCCACTGAAGTTGCAATCCGTATACTCTGTTGTTGTCTCTGTGTCTCTTTGTGGTATTTCTTTGTGGTTGAAGATGATATCGTTACAAAAAATTCAATTGAACAATGATTAACATAGTCTTATGAAAAAAAGGTGTAAATTAAAAGCATTGAAGTATCGCAAAAGAACATAAGGAAAAGGCCCACAATAATCTGTAGAAACAGTTTGGATATTTCATCCATCAATTGGAGCCCACTATTGAGTTATATTTAATGTGTGGGACCCTTTAATTGATCTACACGACTACATCCATTTAAAAAGACAAAGCAGCCAGGAAGCCACAATCCAGCAGCCAGGCATATTTCATCCACCAGAGAGTCCTCTAATGAAACAAATTTAATATGTGGGACCCACTAGTTGATCTACATCCATTTGGGGAAAAAAAACCAGAAACAGGAAAAAGCAACCAGCAAGCCACTAGCCAGCAGCCAACGGGTGGGAATCAAACAGATCACAGATGGCATTTTTCATCCACGAGTGGGGCTCACTGCTGAAATAAATTAAATGTGTGCGACCCACTAACTGATTTGCATCCATTAAAAAAAATCAGTCAGCAGCCAGTAGGCGAGCCTCCCTCCATCAGTGGTGCCCACTCTAGAAAAAAGAACCGAGATAAGGCCATTGGGATTTCATCCAATAGTGGGCCCAATCTTGAAATAGAGTTGACATGACCTGGGATGCACTGCTGGGTCCATCCATTTAGAAAAACAAATTGAAAAGAGAGTAAACGAGCAACAATTTGGATTTCAATAATCAGTAGGGTCCACACTTGAAACAGATTTAACATGGGACCCATTGATTATTGAAAATATAAAGAAATGAGAACAAACTGGATGGATCTACATCCACTAAAAAGAACAAATGAAAAGGGTACAAAAAATATTTAACATGTTTGATCCATCATTGGGCCCCCACCCTTGAAATGATTTTCAGGTGGGACCCCCTAATGGATTTGCATCCAAGAAAGAGAAAAAAAGGGAAGGTGAGAAGAAAGCAAATGGAATTCATCCAATCAGTGGGTCCCACGCGACACCTGGATTTAGGGCGATGGAGCAATTGGCCCCACTGATGATTAAAAATATAAAAAAAATGAGGGAGAGGAGGGCGAAAAGGTGTAAGAGAAAAGAAAAGAACATAAAAAAGCGTACCTGGCTTCTGTGGCTTTCGGCTTTGGAGAGGAAGTTCTGGAGTTCTATAGTGCTGTTGAGTCGTCATCTCCACCTCTTCAGGTTGTAGTGACAACAAAGGGACATCGGAGCAGTTCTGGTGTGCAGCGACAACATGGAGACAACGAAGGAGTTCAACAATGTCGTGATGTTGCAGTACAACGGGATTGGAAAAAATCCCTTTGGTTGGAGCGATTGAAAAAGAAATACCTTGGAGAGGCACAGTCACATGGAGGAGGATTTCTTGCTTCCTGTAATTTCAACCTCTTCTGTTTTCTCTCTTTAGTACTACCCCTTTAGGGGCTGTTTGTGCACAGCCACGGAAGAGGAAACCTTTCTTTCCTCTTCTGCGGCAAGACCTTTCTCATGTTCGAGGTGGGACTTGCGCATCCCCTCTTGGCGAAGAAAATCGGAAGTTTTATGGAGCTGGAAATTATGGAGGGACGTATTCCGCTCTGCACTAAACGTCCGGCGCCCTGTCTCCTTCCTTTCCGTGGAAAGGGTCTTGCACAAACAAAACCTTAGGGTTGTTTTATTCTTTTACTGGCAACATCTTCACAACGGTTAAAAATTGACAAAATACATTCCAAACAGAAAACGTTGGGCTATTCATATTTCTACCTCAACAAATCACACAAATCGCTTGAATTGAATGATATTACTCTAATTGCGATTCGGCTACGTGATATGAATTGTTTCTCTACTGATATGATTCGAATTGTACAATTCATATTGTGAATCATACGATTTTGATGACTATGATGTCATCTGTAAGATTTGCATTATCAAATCACAATCTTTGACCATCTGCCGTTCATCTCCGAAGATGAAATCAACGTGGGAGATTTCAACAATTGGTGTTGCTTCCCTAGTGATGCTGCCAAGATCCACGATCGAACAATAGATCAATCTCCCGAAGGATTGATCGAATCCAAAGATGGATTCGAGCCACTAGGGCAACCTCATAAGAGGAAAAAACACCATAATTGAAGAGAAAACTCTCATAACTCAAAAGATTAATTGATAATAAGCATGAAAAATAACAATAAGGCTCTTCTATATATATAGAGCACACTGCTAAAAAGGGAAGCTACTAATCCTATTTAACAATTACTAATCTAGAATTAAAAAGCAAGCAAACTAAGGAATATAACTAATCTAGAAAATCAGGAAACGTGAGGCACATGTGGACCCTATTAACTGGGTCCATCAATGCTTACGGGTCCTTGTCTTGGATGGGGATCGGACTGCATCACCTAGCTACCTGTATATTTTGATCAAATGTAGTTGTCGAATCTTTTGTGTTTTGCTCTGGCTTTTCAATCTGCATATCCTCTGCCACTGATTACTTAACATGTTCTGCTATTTGCGTTTATTTTCCTTATTGAGGCGTTCCTTTTCCCAGATGAGACTGTCTCACATTTGCGTGGGTGCTGAAGCACAATAATTGTGTCGAAGCACATGTCCGCAAACATTTCAACATGTATTCGTAGAGATGATAATGAGGATGCACCTCAGTGGGGAAAACTTAATTTCTATTAATCAATTATGAAATTCCATTCTCTACAATGCCATGTAAATAAGAAAGCATCTTAGGCCCTAAGAAAACTAATAATAATAGGAAACTATGCAAACCTATCCTAATTACAACTCATTAAAGTAATTAATTAAATAAAATATGAATGTCCCTAAACTATCTTGGGCCCTGCACTTGTGGCCTGAGGTCTATTTGCATCACTTGATATATTGGAAACATAGATCTAACAATAACATGTCACCTTCATGTGTTTTGATGGGATTTCTATGAGTTAAAATTAATCTTAAAAAAAAAAAGAATTCAAAAATCCGAAAATCAAATACAAAATAAATTCAAATAAACATAAAAATATGTGGGCTGGATCTATGGGAAACATAGATCTAACAATAACAAGTATTTTCATGTGATTCATTAAAAAAAAAAAAATAATCTCAAACATATGGAAAAAATTCACAAATAACGTACCTTGAGAAGATCTTGAGTTAGAACCTTTGATCCTTTAGTATAATGCTTAGATTTGATTTTTTTTTTTAATGTTCTTGTAGCAAGCTAGATGCAAAGGAAGGAATATGAAGCAGTTACAGCCACGGTCAGCGGTTGAGGCCGTTATTTTATTTTGAAAATAACGGCTCTACGGTCTAAAACCTAGTAGAGCCAATCAGTTTTAATTTAAACCATTATGTTTCTTATTTCTTCTCCTCAGTAATCTTTCCTAAAGTTGTCTCTACTCTTAAATGGTTCCAAATCAGTAAAAAAAAAAAAAAAAAAAACAAAAAAAAAAACACAAGATTGGTTGCTACACAAAATTTGACTTCTTTTGACCACTTAAAAAATTCACATCGTTGCGTTGCTATATATTGCTGCAACTGGTATGTATAGCATTCTATGTAGCATTTTGGCCACTGGTTGCTACACTTGCTGCGACCACTATTTTGATCCTTGGTTACGGCAGTGAAAAGTGAGGGAGAAGAGGTGAAAAAGTAAAAGTACAAGAGGGGGGGTCGAAACCCCAGCCGCTAGGAGCCGCTACACTTGTGAGCGGTGCTATTTGGGAACTTCACTAGTGGAGTGAAGTAAAGCCTCCAATTTTCAAAAGTGGTCACATCAAAAGTACACATTTTTAAAATTCTCTCATTTGAAAAAAAAAGTCAAAAAGCAACCTCCCTTCTCCGCTAAAAGATAAAAAAATACCCACTTTTTAAATAAAAAGTCAAAAAGATTTCCTACCAAACAACTAAAGACAAAATATCATCATAACCCACTTATATTTTATTATTTCACTATTTAAGGCTTTATTTCACTTCATTCTACATGTAAATTTCCCAAACAGACCCTAAACACAGCTATGCCCGATTTAATAGCGCATTGGCTGCTATTTTCATCTATGTTTGTATGTATATTCTCAACCCATGAAACTATCGGTCAACTAAAACATCATTAGCCTCATTTAAACTACGACGAGCTTGCATTGTCATAAACTCTTCGGAATACTCAACAATTGTCATGGATCCTTGTTTTATATCTGGAAAGCTTGAACGCTCATCTCTTAAGTAATTGACTTGGGGGAACTTTTGTTTCAAAAGATTCATTATCTCAATCCATGACTAAACAAGATCTATGTTTTGGTTTCTCATTTTCTTTTGCAACTCTGCTCATCATGTTGCAACATAATTGCGAAATTGAGTTTCTACTTGGGTGACTTTATGGCCCTAGTCATTGGTTTGTGTGCGAAATTATTTTTGACGCACACTAACCAATCCATAAATTCATCTAGTTTTATTTTTTCGTCATATTCGGGAATCACGAGTTTAATGCCTAAATCTCAATTAACATTGTTTGCTGGATGATCGTGTTGATTCTAAATATTTCCTTTCTCATCTCGGTGATTATCTGCACGCTGATTATTTTCTAAATTTGTTATGCTTTCCATCCCTACAACAATTTTTTTGGAGCTGAGCAATCCTTGTGGTTAGTTGAGCAACAATTTTCGTTAATTACGCAACGGTTCTAGTCAACCACGCCCGATTCAGCGCAATGGTTCACCGAACCTGGATTTAGACTGGCCCAAACTTAATTGGTCTTGGTTTGGGCTATAAACCACGCCCAAACACGTGTTACGAATCGTACATGTGATTGACTTTTTTTCTTCCTTGAGCTTCGTGTCAAGGGAGAAGAAAAAGGCCAAAAGTCCCTTTTTCAATTTTCTCTCTGCTTTGCACCAACCAGAGGAAGCGAATTCTCGGCTCTCTTTTGCAAGTTAAAGGGGGAGAACCCAAGGGCGATGATGATGAAGGTATGCGAGGACAACGTTGACGAATACTCTACTGGGATTTGCTGCGATGATGTTGGCACTATTAGCTGGTGCACTGGCGAACTTCACCAATGGCAGTAGAGGCGTTGTTGATGCGGGAAGGGTCACGTGGAGCTACGTACGCACTTGCTATCGTTTCCTTCTGATTTTTTTCTCCAGTTCGAGTTGGGGAAAAAAGATGAGCTTGGGTTTGGTTGGCAACTCAACTGACGGGGTTGGGTATCGATGGGGCTTTTGAAGGTTAGGGTTGTGATGGATTTTAGTTGGCTGGGTTGTGAGAGATTGGAGAATAGGTTTTGGCAGAAAGGGGATTAGTGTAGGGATTTGGGATTTTGAATGGGTTTTGATTTGAGTATTAGGGTTTCGGCCAAGTTGGTTTAGGGTTGGGTGGTAATGGGTTTTGGTTTTGGTAATGAGTTTGGGTTAGGGTTTGGATAGAGAGGTGGTACGAGGAGGGAGATGGATGGATGGGGATGATGATGATGATGAGTATCTGATCAAACCGATTGGGGATCGTTTCACTCCTATACCAATTGATGTAGGCCCTAGGGTTAGGGCTTGCTTGGAATTGCCGAAGCATGTGTCCGTAGACACTATCTGAGATCTCTACAGAGATTTCAACACGAGGATGCACCTCAATGGATAAAACCAATTCAAATTTTATTAACCAAGTTTGAGAAATAAATCTCTACGATGCAATATAAATAAGAAAAGCAAACTTAGGGGCTAAGAAAACCTAATCAAACTAGGAAAGCGATCGAAACTATCCTAATTACAATCTTTCAACTAGATTAGAAACCCACTAACAATAATTTAGAGAAAATAAAAAAATATTCCTAAACTATCTTGGGCAGTTCCGCTTGTGAGCCTATCCATTCTTCATCAAAGTATAGAAGAGTTGAATAGAAATGTTGCTTGGAGAGAAGAAAAGAAGAAAGAAGAAAGAAGACCTACTATAAGAAAAGGTCATTACCTAGTGTGGGTTCCTTGGAGGGTCTAGACTAGAGACAAAACTAACCTTTGGCAATTTTGCACAAAGTGGCTGTTCGCAGGTCTCGAACCTACATTATTATGCATGGTACCTGAGACTTTTACCATTGCACCAAAGCAATGACGCCAAAGAAGCCCTCCCATGTGTTTTAAAAAATTATGCAAAGTAGATGCCAGTTACGCTTTGTACTGGGTCTTTAGCGGCCTGTAGGACGACCATAACGGATGTAGTGGTCCGTAGCATCCGCTACATTTGCTAGTGGTTATAAATTGTCTATGAGACTGCTACGCCCGATATAGTTGCCGCTTGCAACATCAAGAAGTTGGCATTGTCATCTTGGAAAAAGTCATGCCTTGGATTGCATCAATTAATTGGCAATTGGAAAAACGTAATTGGTAGTAATTAATAATAGTTTTTGGCCTCCTGCTGCTTTTCTACGTCTTTGTTCTCTTTATTGTTAGGATATAACTTATTGCTTATCCTAACATTGATAATGAAGTATTGACAATAGCTATGCTGATCATTAATTTATCAGAAAGAAAGATAATTTCACGAGTAGGATATTTCTCGTTACATTCATAGTCATGTCTTGTCTTTTGACCTTACCTATACAATGTTGATATTTCAATGGTTGATGATATTAATCTTTCACCTTTTTGTTCTTATGTTTTCATTCCTCATGTACCATAATCAGATAGATGTAAGAGAACTAACGGAAGGAGCTCAAGATTCAGGAGCTTTGCCACGCATGCCTGGACCGGCAAAGGATTTTGTAAGGGGCAGTGTCAACAACCGCCCTTTTCGTCCCGGCGGTCTAGAAAATTCTCAGTCTCTAGAAAGAATTGTTCCTGAGGGTGCTCGGAATGGTGGTTGGGTGAATGAACTACTCAATGGTGGCCCTGCTCAGAATGTTCTGCCAAGTTTTAAGCAAGGAGTGGATTTTGGCAGTCTCAAGGTAACCTCAACTTAATGGAGAAAGTCCTTCATTTACTTGAGTGTTTAAACTCCTGCTTATCGGATAGGCACTGACTACTGCATTTTTTGAAGGTCTATCCATCCAAATGGAAACATGTTGACGAACAAATTTCTGTGGGAAGTCCCACAGGTGAAAATCTGGTAAGTCAGCTCAGGAGTCCTATGGAAATGTTTTCCTTGTGCTGTATTTTCGATCTTGTGCTTTTGAAGATGCACTTTTTATGTTACTATTCATTATAGCACTTTCATACTGCAGTCTCTGTGCTACTAACGTTTTAGATTTTGGAGTTGAAAGTTTTTACCATTAAAAAAACAAATTTCATTTTATAGTTTTAATTCAGTAATTTCCATTATCATCGGGCAGGATATGCTGAGTATATCTCATTCCAATTTGAATAGTTCTGGGGGCTGCTTTCATTATTTGCACGAGTGGTTTTTTTTTTTTTTCCGCTTTTTTCGACAGGCAGTTTTGCTTTATTTTATGGGAACAGAGGGGAAAAAGGGGAAATGATAGCAAAAATGTGGGGTGGGTGGGGGTGGGGGGTGGGGAAGACAAGAAAAAGGGAATTATGAGAAGCCATTAAAGCCTCATAAAAAAAATAAAATGCACAGCTGTTTTTGTTACATATATGTTTACCACCTTCAATTTCTCATAAATAACTTTAGAAGAAGCTTAGTCAGCTATGGTTTTTATAACTGAGTACACAATTCACTGTACTGCCAAGTCCTTTTATTTTTTAGTGTTTCCATTTCGTTTCTTACCGTATGCCCCAACAATTCCGAAAGGGATTTTCCCATCATGTTTTTCAGTTCGCCCATCAGAGACGTCTTCTGCCTTTCTATTGATAACCCAACCTGCATTTAAAATTTGTATAATCAGTCCGAGTGACAATTGCGATCTCATAATGAAAGAAATAGGTGGTTTCTAGACTTGTTTGCTTGCAACAGTTCTCATCTTCGGAACTTTGATTTTCAACCTGTCATATCAGGGGGTTTAGTAAATTTTTTCCTTTCTGATTGGTTAATAGCCTGGCACTAGAAACATGTTAGGGTTTTTTTTTATTTAAATAAAGTAATGCAGACTAATTGGAAAACTCATTTTATTCTTTAGTAATGGTCTTACACTGCGATGCTCTTTTTGAGCACCTATCTCAATTTCTTCAGTGTTCCTCTTTATATGCAGAGTAGGTTGTCTGTGCAGTTTGATGATTTATTTAAGAAAGCTTGGGAAGAAGATGCTGTTGAGGAATTAACTAGTGATGGTGAGTTCAGGTCATTGTGCAGCTATTGTATCCTTTGGTGCCTTGATTTCATGCGAATATTTGACTGCGAAAAAACTAACTTTTTTAAGTTTTTAGTTTTTAGGCATTATTTGTTAGTCATGTAGTAAGAACCTTGATAGCCGCATGTGACCTTTTCAGTGTTCCTGGTTTGTTACATTTTACAAACCATCCGTTTTGGTACAATTGAGCGTGAAATCTTTTCTACAAAATATTGTCTTCCAGAAGATAATATTAAGATAAGTGGAATTTTCAAGCACAAACTGTATGTAAATATGAAAATTTTGAATTGCCTATGGGCTCCAACCATAGATCAAAATATCGGCACATTCATTACGTATGCGCCTATATGAACCAGAAAGAGGTACACACTGATGTGGTATCTTGATACTATCTGTTGTGGTGCATGTAGCTAATGGATCTCCAAAATATCGGTTGACTCGGCCGATTTTTTCTATTGGTTAATTTGCCAAGAAATACTTGAGCTTCCATAGCTTGAAGATGTTAAAAGAAGGTTTAGAGAGGGAGGGAGAGAGAGCTCCAATTTATGTATAGAGGCTAAGATGATAACGTGACGTATTATGGTATGCACTGATGTGGTATCTTGATACTATATCAGTTGTGGTGCATGTAGGTAATGGATCTTCAAAATATCGGTTGACTCGGCCGATATTTTCTACTGGTTATATTCGCCAAGAAATACCTGAGCTTCCATAGCTTGAAGATCTTAAAAGAAGCTTTATGGAGCGAGGGGAGAGAGCTCTAATTTATGTAAAGAGGCTAAGATGATAACGTGACATGTGTATTATGGTATGCACATGATGTATGAAAACAAACTTTTCATTTTTGCCTGTCTTCAATCTTAATGAAGGATAGGAAATTCCATATTGGAAGATTCCCTACTAGATTTTTGTTGTGAGAAAGAGAGAGTTCATCTTTCCTTTCCTATTCTTTGAAAGATCCATTTTTCCTTTTAGCGGCTTCCACAGCTTGAGGAGCCTGAATTTTTAATGCTTGAACTTGCAGAAAATCCTCTCCTTGTTTTTTCTTCACTCTTTCTTCTCTCTCCTTCTCGCCTTTCAGACCTTATGGGGCAAATGCTAAAATGCTCCTTTTTTTTTTTTAATTAAAAAAAAAAATTCTTTTCAGGCTCCCACACCTTGAGGAATCTGGATCGTTAGGGTTTCCTAGCTCCTTTTTTTCAGTGACTTGTGCATCCTGAGGAGCCTTTACACTTTAATACTTGGACTCACAGAAAATTTGTGAGGCTCCTCTGTGGGGCGCACTAATGAAAAAAAAATTAAAATCTTAATTGCCCAAAATAATTGTCTACCTCTCAAATTGGCACCCTACAAATTTCACTCCAATAGGAGTTGGGCCCACTATAATGTTGATCAACTTATAACAAAGGTGAATAATTTATAATGAAAAACTCGTTTTGGTATTTATCAGTTATACAGTGGGCCCAAGTCCTTAGAGTGGAATTTAGCAAAGACCCATGAAAGAAGACATTTAGATTTCCATAATTGGTCCTCTAGAAGGAGCCTCATGAACTTCCATTGAGTTTGTCTTAAAAGGATCCAAACTCCAAGGTAGTAGGACATGTGTTAGAGATTGTCAGGCCCACTGATAAAGAGGATTTTGGGATTTGTCAATTTGCAAAAAAATCAGGTTGATTGGACCTTGCGGTGCTCATTTATCTGAAGTCATTAAATATAAAGTAAGCATAGCTTTTATTTTTTGGTCTTTGATTGATGGATTTGTTTAGATAGCTGGCAGTAGCCATTCAAACTGGTTTTTGTAGATGGCTAGATCCTAAAATCCAGCTTCTGTTAAGTCAATGGGCCTTGCAAACTTTTCCATACCTCCTATTTTAATTGGTCAGTTACCTTTAGAATGACACCATTTGTAGTTTTCTGTTTTTTTTTTCTGAAACTCCTCTAAGCCCCTCCTTCGAAATCCATTAATGAATACATTATAAATCCAAAATACATTTTGAAACTCTCTAAGCCCATCCTTACAAATCCATCAATGAATACATTATAAATCCAAAATACGTTCTACTGCCCTCGTCCAAGTTCACTCGTATAAGAGTTGGGCCCACATTCAGATTGATCACATGAACATGAATATAATCGGTGTTAACATCATCATGTGCATGCAAAGGTAGAACCTTATTTTACCCACTTCGCAACTTGAATAATCAAAAGAAACATGTTTTAAAGAGCAATGTGATTAATTTATAAGCAAACCAGAATTCAACATAACATTTATTTCTGCGTCAGGATGTTTAGACATTTATCCTATAATTGGCATGCATTATTGCTAGAAGAACCACAAAATCAAGAAACAAAAATGTATTCTCACATGCCCCTAGTATTTGGAGAGGAAATTGTTGTCCACATTTAGGCCCCTTCCCATTAACCTTCCTGTTCTTGATCCTGTACAATATAATAGAAACATTACAGTTTTGTTTAACTAATTTTCTCAAATAGATAATATTACTAGATAAATGAGAAGAAAAAGACATGCATTTCCGGGGTAAAGGGTTGAAGAATTTCATCAATGAAAATATTAGGAAGATTCTGTTCATCTGCATTATGGATTTGCAAATCATCATTATATTTTTTAATATTTGTTAGCTTTGCAGAGGAAAAGGTCGTATGATTTGAGGCCCTTGAATTAAGATACCAAACAATAGATGAGTAGTTATTTTCACCTTTAAAACTACTGTGAACAAATTCAAGAGTGCAGGTCGCTGACTAAGCAGGCATGGAGGCGGTAATAGCTTAGGTACAAGAAAGGGTGTCTGAAGATGATGTCTTGCTGCATGAAATGCTTGTGTTGTGATTTTAAGGATGCTTTCAACATTTGGAAATCAAAACAAGTATTGGGCAAGGTTCAAGGTATGGGGATCCACAAAATTTCTAAGGTCCTTCGCGTTGCTGGAGATCATGTGCAAGTGTATGGTAAAAATCCAAGGGCGCATGGCCCTCGGTTAGGTCATTGAGGGCTAGGTCATTCAGATGTCCACAACTTTACCCCAAGGTGGATAGCTAATTGGAAAAGGACCGGCCATTTGATTAGCCGATCGGTCATGTAAAGGTCCAAACTATCTAGGGGCATGGTTCGAGGGTAAATGGGTGAAGTGTGGTCAACTTCAGGTCCCACTTAACATGTTTCTAAAGTCCACAACTTGATAGGAAGGGGATCGAAACAATTCCCAATCTAAAAGGGTCGAAAAAGTCCCTAACTAGAGGATTGCCGGGAGCGGCCAGTAGGTATCAAGGTCGACCGTGGAACTCCCCATGGTCGACCGTGGGACAGCCGACTACATTGACTAGTTCTACAACGGGATTTTCTGGGTTTCTCCCCACTTTTCAGGTTTTTTTGAGTCCGGGGAGATTCCCTAACACTCCTAGGAGATTTAAGTACAATTGTTTAAGCATGTTTAACATCAAATTAAGCTTGAAACAAGAAATTTACACCTTGAGGCTAGAAACATGGGAACTAGCATACAAGCAATGGAATTCAAAATCAACACTTGCTTTGGCTTCCACAAGGTCTAAATACACTCTAAATCACCCTGAAAATGTGCTGCAACCCTCCCTCAGGAAATCGCCAAATTTCCATAAGATGGGAACAAGCTTATACCTCTAAGCACTCGAACCATGGAAAACCCACAACTTAGAGGGCTGCCACTTGCTAGAATTGTCGAATGAAAGGGCTGGGGTACGTTTGCTTGCTCAAGGAAGGAAGAGGAAGAGGAAGAGAAATGAGGAAGATCGAGATTGGTTTCGTGTGGAATGGTGGAGAAACGAAGGAGAACCATGATGGGAAAGGTGGATTGCCGACTGAGTTGCTTCTGCTTGCCTGGGACAACTGAGTATCGGGAGGAAGGAGGGGGGTCTTGGCCTTATGTAGGCATGTGTTGTGGGCCCCACCACTTGAGTAGATTTGACTCGCGAAAACAGAGGCCTTCCGAACCTTGGATGACTTCGGGCCAAGAACCAAAGCTTCTCGAAATTAAATTACCTTTCTAACGAACCAAGAATGGGAATTTTGTTGAGGTCCCAAAGGAAAACTCAACTTTGATGAAAAAGACGGATATGCCCCTAGCAAGAGTGAATTGATGAAATGAGGGGCTTTAGGACTTCAAATGGATACAGGCTAAACGTGAAAGTGGTTGGGAATGATGATATTTTAAACCTAAAGTAGGTTGGACATGTCCAGGTTGGATAGGTTCTTGGTCTCCACAGATTGGCTGGAAACCTACCCAGAGGTTAACCAGATTGCTTTGCCTAAGTTAGTTTCAGATCACTGCCCGATTCTGCCCCGACTCAGAGTGTGAAAGATGGGGACCTTCGTCCTTCTGCTTCGAACTAATGTGGCTAGAGGAAGAGCAATTCCCTAAACTGGTTCAGGTGTGGTGGGAGGAGATAAGGGTGGAAGGATGGGCGGGTCACAGGTTGGCCACAAAGTTGAAGTTGCTGAAAATCAAAATGAAGGAGTGGGCAAAGGAGCACTTTGGGGATGTGAAGCACCAAAAGTCTAAAATTCTAGCAGAAATCCAAGCTTTAGATGGGAAGGAGGAGAGTGATTAGTTGTCCTGGGAAGAAGAAAAGAAGAGGTTGGATTTAAAAGAAGAGTTACAAAGAAATCTGAGGAAGGAGGAGATAAGATGGAAACAAAGATCGAGATGCAATTGGTTAAAAGAAGGGGATAAAATGCAAAGTTTTTTCATGGAATGGCATCCTGGAGAAAGAGGGCTAACAGGCTAATAAGCATAATGGATGGGAGAAAAAGGTCGAAGAAAAAAGAGGAGATAATATCCCACATAATAAACTATTTCCAGTCACTGTACACCGATGAAGGTTGGGAGAGACCGTATCTAGGAAATATAGCCTTTAAAGTTATTGGAGAAGAAGAGGAGAAGTGGCTAGAGAGGAACTTTGAAGAGGAGGAAGTTCGTTAGGCGGTCTTTGATTTCGCAGGAGATAAGGCTCTAGGCCCAGATGGGTTTCCGATAGCCTTCTTTCAACGCTTCTAGAAGATGGTGAAAAAGGATGTTATGGATTTTGTGGTGGAATTCTCCCAAAGGGGTAAATTGTAAAAAGACAGGAGACCTTGGCATCGAGGACTACAGACCCATTAGTCTTCTGGGAAGTCTCTACAAAATCCTCACCAAAGTTCTAACCGGGAGAATTCAAAAGCTTTTGCCGAAGATTATTTCCTGTGAGCAAGGGGCTTTTGTAGAGGGGAGGCAAATCTTTGATGACATCCTGGTGGCCAATGAATGTGTGCATTCAAGATTTAAGGAGTGGATTCCGGGGATCATCTGCAAGCTAGACCTAGAGAAAGCATATGGTAGGGTGGACTGGAAATTCCTTCTATTCATGTTAGGAAGAATGGGGTTTGGGGTAAAATGGACGATGTGGACTCAGTAGTGTGTCTCATCAGCTTGGTTCTCTAGTTTGGTGAATGGGTCTCCAAAGGGCTACTTCCAGGCTGGAAGGGGGCTAAGACAAGGGGACCCCCTCCCCCCTTTTTTCTTCTTAATTGTGGCTGACGCGCTGGGAAGAATGATAAAAAGGCAGTAAATGCAGGAATGTTTGAGGGCTTCAGAGTGGCTAGAAACTCCCCAGTTATCGGGCACTTGTAGTATGCTGATGATACTCTCATATTCTATGGAGTAGAAGATTTAGTTAGAAATGCTAAGGCCACTATCCTCTGCTTTGAAACAGTGTCAGGTCTAAAAGTCAACTTCTTCAAGAGTGAGGTGATTGGTCTACGAATTGAGAAGCTCTTGCTCCTTAAATGTTTAGAAATTCTGGGTTGTAAGATTAGGGATCTTCCAGTTTCATACTTAGGCATGCCGCTGTGCTCAGGGCGGGTTACTAAATCTCTTTGGAACCCAGTTGTGGAAAGGGTAGAGGAAGTTGTCGACATGGATAGCAAATTACCTATCTATGGAGGAAGGGTAACCCTAATCAAATCTGTTCTCTCCAACTTGCCAGTTTATTACTTCTCCATCTTTAGATACCTGACCTCTATTATAAAGAGACTCGAAAGGCTGTAGAGAGATTTCTTTTGGCATGGAGCAAGCTCACAGAAAAAGCTTCACTTGGTAGATTGGGACTCCATATGTAAGCCCGAAGGAAGAAGGAGGCCTGGGAATTAGACCGCCAAAGAAGATGAATCAAGCTCTTCTAGGCAAATAGTTGTGGAGGATTGGAGACGGTTCACAAGGCCTTTGGAGACAAGTGCTGGAAAGGAAATACAACCTACCAAGGCATGGGTGGGATGTCTAGGATCCCCCTTGGAATTCATCTGCTATTTGGAAAGGAATCCTCTCAGTAAAGAGACTTTTCATGGAGAACATTAGGTATCAAATTGGATCGGGGGAGATGACCCTCTTTTTTTTGGAAAGGTGGGTTGGTGAAAGGGTGTTGTGTGCTCAATTCCCAAACCTGTTTAGGTGTGCACAAGACAAGGAAGCAACGGTCAGCTCTTATATGAGCACAATTGGAGGCCAGCTGGTTTGGTGTCCCACTTTTAGAAGGAACCTGAAGGACAATGAAGAATCCCAGTTCATTGCTCTCCTTAATTCCCTGAACAGTTTAACCATTCAAAACAGTAGGGTAGATGCTAGGGTGTGGATTGTCTTTAAGAATGGATCATTTTCAGTGTCCTCTTTCTTAAAGACAATCCTAAACAATCCCAGGGAAAGGAGCGAGGTGTATTTTAATTGGAAGTTGAAAGCTCCACCAAGGTGCTTGTATTCAGGTGGGTTGCTCTTAGGAAAAGGATCCCTACTATGGACCTTTTAAGGAAGGGAGGGATGACAATAGTAAATGGCTGCCGGCTGCCCTATGTGCTTGAGGGACGAAGAATCCGTGGACCATCTCTTGCTACATTGGAAATCATCTCAGACTATCTGGATGGCTATAATAGGGGGGTTTGGTTGCTCTGGGTCCTTCCTCACTCTCTCCCCGATCTTTTCTAAGCTTGGAAGGTACCAATTGGGGACCCTAGTATTAATGTGAAGAAGAAGAAGAAGATTGGAGAGAAAGTTGATGCCTCAATAGAGGATTGACCAGCCATTTTCATAATCAAAGTTACTCTAATTACATGCTATCAATCAGCAATAATTACAATCTAATTACAATCAGAATCAATCTAATTACAATCAGGATTAAAGAATAAAAGAATCCTAATCTCTATACATATAAGTATATCCTTAATAAATCTTCACCCAGTCCTACACGTGGGATTTTCTTCATGGGCCTAGATTAGTGTACATGGGCCTTTTTATTTCTACACTCCCCCTCAAATTGATGTGGTAAGGCAGAAAACATCAATTTGCAAGTAAGATCATGATGACGCGTTTTGGGTAGAGCCTTGGTGAATATATCCGCCAACTGGTTAAAAGTAGAGACAAGAGGCAAAGATATCTTCTCAGTAACAACATGCTGACGGATGAAGTGACAATCAATCTCAATGTGCTTCGTTCTTTCATGAAAGACCGGATTGTTGGCAATTCTGGTAGCACTGGTGTTGTCACCATGAAGAGGGGTAGAACGACCAATAAGAACACCGAATTCACAGAGAAGATGGCGTAGCCAAATGATTTCAGCACTAGCGGATGACATTGCCCGATATTCTGCCTCAGCAGAGGACTTAGAAACTGTGGTTTGTTTCTTACACTTCCACGAAATCAGAGAGTCCCCAAGAAACATACACCAGCCAGTGGTAGAGCGCCGAGAATTTGGACAACCAGCCTAGTCGGCATCAACACAAGCGGATAGGCACAAAGAAGTACCAGAAGGGTAAAAGAGACCATGGTGAAGAGTGCCTTTAACATAACGGAGTATGCGTAAAGCAGCAGTAAGGTGAGGTTTGTGTGGATCGCTAACAAACTGGCTAACCGTATGAACTGTGTGAGAAATATCCGGCCGAGTCATAGTTAAGTACAGCAAACTACCAACTATCTGGCGGAAAACTGAGGGATCAGCCAGGGGAGGGCCATCATCTGAACTGAGTTTGCTGTTTAATTCCATAGGCGTATCAACAGTGTGAGCATCATCAAGCCTGGCTGAAGTGATCAAATCGGTAGCATATTTGCGCTGATGGACCCTAATGCCAGATTTGTTACGCACAAACTCAAGCCCCAGAAAGTAGGTGAGATGACCAAGATCCTTCATTCTAAAGTGGCGAGTAAGATGAAGTTTGAGATCCGTAATGCCAGTAACATCATTGCCACTAATAATCATATCATCAACATAGACTAAGAGAAATGTGTAGCCTTTTGGTGTCCATCTAAGGAAGAGGGAACTGTCAGAAATGACTCTGGCGAAATCCAGCTTGAAGGAGTGCTGTCCGAAATTTATCAAACCAAGTCCTGGGAGCCTACTTAAGTCCATAAAGAGCTTTTCTTAATTTACAAACATGCTGTGGAGGACAAGCATATCCCTATGTGGTTTTAAATACACAGTCTCACGCAAGTCGCCATGAAGAAAGGCATTTTTGACATCCATTTGCCATAGGGGCCAGTTGCGGGCTGCAGCTACACAAAGAAGAGTGCGAACAGTGGTCATTTTAGCCACTGGTGCGAAGGTCTCTTCATAGTCAATCCCATATTCCTGCTTGTAACCCTATGCAACCAATCAGGCTTTGTAGTGGTCAAGACTCCCATCAGAGTGAACTTTTATGGAATAGATCTATTTACTGCCGATTACAGATGTGCCGACAGGGGCCGGTACCAAATCCCATGTTTTGTTTGCTTCAAGAGCAAGCAACTCCTCAGTCATAGCATCCTGCCAGTAAGCAATCTTCGAGGCCTGTGAATATGAGGTGGGTATAGGAGCACTATCCAAAGAAGTGAAAAGAGCAGGAAAGCCATAACGGTCTGGGGCAACTGAAGGACGACTAGAGCGTCGTAGCGGTATGATACTATCAGAAGAAGCATTAATACCTGAGGGTGCAGTAGGTGGCACTGGAAGAGGATCAGGAGAAGGAGTCTCCATAGGAGGAACCGTGTTACGCCGGACATAGACATTGGTAATAGGTGGTGGAGAAGTAGTCGCTGGGAATTTTGGCATATAAGATACAGCAACAGGGTGATTATCCAAATGCAAGGAAAAAAAGGGAATGTGTTCCAAGAAGATCACATTACGAGATATTCGCATGCGTTTTTCGGATTGATCATAACACAGAAATACCTTGTGTTCGGTACTGTAGCCCAGAAAGACACATTTGGCAGCCTGTGGTGACAACTTAGTGCGCTCTGTAGAAGGAAGATGAACAAAGCACAGGCAACCAAAAACTCGTAAGTGAGAATATGAAGGGGCATGACCAAAGAGGGTTTCATAAGGGGTTGTCTTTCCTAGAACGGAGCTAGGATGACGATTGAGGAGATACACAGCTGTCTGTGCAGCATCATACCAAAAAGTGGGAGGAACTAAGGATGCAAGGAGGAGAGTACGGACATTTTCAAGAATATGTCTGTTCTTTCTCTCCACAACACCATTTTGCTGTGGAGTATGTGGGCATGATTTTTGGTGAAGAATTCCTTTATCAGAAAGGAAGGCAGAGAATTCATGGGACATGTATTCGCCACCGGAGTCAGACCTAAGAATTTTTATTTCTTTCTTAAATTGTGTTTGAACCATTTTGTAAAATTTTTGGAAAAGAGAAAATACTTCAGATTTGAAGCGCATGAAATAAATCCAAGTGAATCGAGAATGATAATCAATAAATGTCACATAGTACTTAAACCCTGTCATACTCAATGTGGGTGCAATTCCCCAAACATCCGTGTGAATAATATCAAAAGATGACAATGCACGAGAGAGATGAATAGGAAAAGGCAAAATATGACTCTTACTCAAGCAACACGTTTCACATTTTGATTGAAGGAAAGAGGACATTATTTTATTATCAAAAGTAGGTTCTAAACAACCAAATTTGAACAAAGAAAGTAAATAAGCATTGTTCACATGATCAAGACGACTATGCCACATAGTCCACAATTTATGTAAATTAGAAGAAGAAGAAGAAAATAGGGAATGATGTCCAATGTCCAGCAGAAACAGTCGACCATGTTTACTCCCCGTCGCGATCACCTTCCTAGTTTGCCGCCCCTGTATGACACAACCAGTGGAAGAAAAGTTAACACTGTACCCATCATCAATAAGTTGTCCTACAGAAAGTAAATTGACTGATAATTTGGGAACAAAGTAGACATTGGGAAGGTTGATGGACTGGCCAGAGACATTAGATAAACTAATGGTACCAATACCAGAAATGATTAGCGGTGGTGATTTTGTCTTTGCCAAGGTAAGGGTGAGAGTCTGTAAAGCTACTTTCTATAGAAGTCATGTGGTTAGATGCTCCTGAATCGAGAAACCGTGTGGATGGGGTGATAGTTGGAGATAGAGAGATTGAAGAATGAAAAGCAGGAAATGCTATAGGAGAATGAGTTTGATACCGACCACCATTAAAGCCCATAGATGCGTAGGCAGAGGTCACCGTGTTCTGAATCAGTTCTTGAATCTGAGAAGGAGTCATGGATACGGACCCAGAAGATGTGCTTCCCGTATCAGGAAAATGTGCTTGAACTTGGAACGCAGCTGGAGCATTATGTTTGGAAGGATTCTGCTTCTGTTGGGGCCCATTCTTTCGCTGTAAGCTGCGACGGTCATCAATAAGATGACCAGAGCGTTTGCAATATCTGCAAACCAATTTCTTACGACAGTTCTTGGCAATATGATCGAAGCCTTTGCATTCATAACATTGAGCATGCTTGTGATTGGGGGTTGCCAGAAGAGCAGAATCAGTCAGAAGAGGAGCTAGGAATGCCTTTGGTTCTTCAGTAATAACATGCTGTGAGTGGAGGCGAAGTTCTTCGTGAAGGACTTCTTGGAAGCATGTATCCAGGTTTGCAAAGACCTTTCTATTCATGAGAGCCGATCGAACAGATTCGAATTCGGGTCTTAGATTCATAAGGAACTTGCTGATGTGGGTGTCATCTTGTAATTTAAGAGCCTTTGACAGAAACCTAGAAGAAACAGTTTGGATAATCATAGCATCCCTCTCAGTCCATGAGGTGAGAAATCCATTGAAGTATTCCTGCACCGTTTTATCGCCTTGACTGAATTTAGCAATTTCACTATCTAATTGAAATTTGCGGGCTTTACTAGTTTGATGATAAACTTTCTTGAGATGAGCCCACATATTAGCTGCGGTAGTATAAGCTTGAAGAGCAATGGCAAGAGAAGAATCAATGGAGTTAAGAATCCAAGTGATTATATTAGCATTTTCTTTAGACCAGATGGATAAGGCTTTTGTGTCAGCAATACTTGTAGTAGTAGGTTTAGTTATCGATCCATCAAGATAACCAAACAGTCCTTGGCCTTCTACAAAATTCTTTAGATGAAAAGACCAGGCCATATAATTATTCCCATTAAATTTAAACTGGAATAACATCATATTTCCCATTGTTACCGGATGCAACAGAGAGAACACACAAATCAGTGAGCCAGAGACCAGCAGATAGAAGCAGGGAAGAACCAACAGTAGAGACCACAAGGAAAGCAGTAGCAGAGAAGAACAGCAATAGAGAAACAATAGTGGATGAGATGTCTAAACAACCCTCAGATCCAAGCCAGCACTTCAATAGTAGTGGATGAGGATTCTAATCTCACACAGCACACACAGGTGCAAGATGAGACTTCCAAACAACACCCCAGATCCAAGACAGCACGTCAATGTTGTTAGATGAGGCTTCCAATCGCACCCAGCACACAGGTGCAAAAAAAAAAAAAAAAAAAAAAAAAAAAAAAAAAAAATCAGTCCAGGCGAACTAGATTTTTCTGGCTGGATCTCTTCGTGGGGCCCATAGAGAGATCTGAGTGATGATCAGATGTCGTGCTAGAAACCAGGATCAAATTCCCTTTCCAGCAGTGTAGGTTGCATCAAAATCCATTCAGAATCTAGGATTTTGTGCTGCTGTGATGAAAACTATTTCAGAAAGTTGAGTAATCACAAGATGGATCAAAAGGCCTACCTCTGATCGCTGAAAAATTCTGGAAAAATCTCCATAAAGACAAGGAGAGATGGGCGACCAAGGCTGGAGAAAGACCTGTAGATTTTGTGATGATCGCTGGTGGGCCACTCTGATCACAGAGATGAAAAGTAGGTTTTTACCTACGTTTTGCTTCCAAAAAGCACAGATCCTTGATCTGTGTTTGCTTTGATGATGTAGATGAGATCTCCAAGATATTATGGCTCTGATACCATATTAATGTGAAGAAGAAGAAGAAGAAGATTGGAGAGAAAGTTGATGCATCAATAGAGGATCGACCAACCATTTTTATGATCAAAGTTACCTTAATTACATGCTATCAATCAGTAGTAATTACAATCTAATTACAATCCGGATTAAAGAATAAAAGAATCATAATCTCTATACATAGAAGTATATCCTTAATAAATCTTCACCCAGTCTTACATGTGGGATTTTCTTCATGGGCCTAGATGGGCCTAGATTAGTGTGCATGGGCCTTTTTATTTCTACACCTAAAGGCAAAGTGATGTGGCGGTTTTCATTTTTAGCTGTGATTTGGACGATTTGGAAGGAAAAAAACTCAAGATGTTTGGAAGGAATTGCATCTAACGAGAGTAGACTGGTAGAGAAATCTAAGTTTTTAGTAGCTTTTTGGGTGTTATTCTCCCTTCTTTTAGGGGATACTCCTTAGATCAAATTGTGTATCATTGGAAATAGGTGGCCTTCTATTTGGCAGGGTCTTAGTTGTCTGGTTTTAGGGTTCTTTTTGGTTTTCCCGTCTTGTTTTGTTTTGTTTTCAATACTTTTCTCTTGTATTGTTTGCTTTATTTAATGAAAGCAACCATTCAAACATAAAAAAAAAATCTTTTAAACCTAAAACGACAATTTTATGGAATTTCCAAAATACCTTGAATTTCTCCTGAAATCTGAACTAGACCCTTCCAAGTACCAAACTTGGTTCGAACGCTCATGGAACTCTCCAAGACTTTACCAAATGTTATTCAAAACTTCTAACTCAAATAAACACTTTAAAAAAGAGCTCTCCAACTTTCCCAGAATTTACGAATTGGTCCTAATCCACGCTCAAACTTGGTCAGTCCGGGACCAACCCTCTAAAAGCATCACTGAAACCTCAAAATCTACCAAACTAACCACTAAACACTCTTAATTAGCTAAGACAAAACATCAATCATCAATAATCATAATTAATTAACTACTTAACATAATTAGTTGGGGTCGGGATTGACAAACTCACGATTGAAAAGAGTTTTGGAATACTCTTGAAAGTGTATTATTCTGTGTCTTTCTATGGAGATTATACATCAATATATAGGTATTTACATGCCTTTAATCCAGGCTCTAAGAAAGGAAAACTCTCTAATTACATCAATCAGAAGTCTAAGTTAAGAAGGCAACTAATTACAGCAATTGTTATTCTAAGTAAAGAAGGCTACTGCTGACTCCAGATTTGACCCAATTCAATCCCACGTGAGATATAACAAGGGGCTGATTACTGATGGGCTTTGGGCATCTGATTACTGATGGGCTTTGGGCCTATTTAACACCATCCCTCAAATTGATGCGGGAGAATCAACAAGCATCAATTTGTCAACCAAGAACTGATGGCGTGGTCGAGGAAGTCCTTTGGTGAGAATATCAGCAATTTGAAGTTTAGTGGAGACATGTGGGAGACTGATGACATCACGTTTAAGCTCATCACGTATGAAGTGACAATCAACCTCGATGTGTTTAGTGCATTCATGAAAAATCGGATTTTCAGTAATCCGAATTGCACTTGTATTATCTGCATAGAGGGGGGTAGCTCCTGCTGCTGGAAAACCAATGTCAGAGAGTAGACCGCGGAGCCAAAGAATTTCAGAGCATGCAGCAGACATGGCGCGGTACTCAGCCTCAGTAGAGGATTTGGAAACTTTTTCATGCTTCTTGCATTTCCAGGAAATAAGACTATCACCCAAAAACATACACCAACCAGTCGTCGACCTGCGAGTTTCCGGACAACCAGCCCAATCAGCATCTGAATAAGCTTTGAGAGATAGAGGATTGTTGGATGGAAAAAACAACCCACGAGTCGGTGTGCGAATAAGGTACCGAATGATGCGGCGAACAACAGCCAGATGAAGATGACGAGGAGCAATCATGAACTGACTCATCAGGTTGACCGCATAAGAGATATCAGGACGAGTGTTAGTGAGGTAGATCAAGCTACCAACTAACTGGCGATATGCAGTAGGATCGGAAAGAAGATCACCCTCATCGCGATTGAGTTTAACATTCAGTTCGATTGGCGTATCGACTGGAGCTGAAGCAGTAAGGCCAGCAAAGTCAATGAGATCAATAGTGTGTTTGTGCTGATTGAGAACTATGCCTTTAGCCGATTGATGAACCTCAAGACTGAGGAATTTGTGAAGGGGACCGAGATCCTTCATGTGAAATGTCTCACTAAGAGAGGCTTGGAGCTCCTGAATCATAATTGCATTAGGACCAGTAATGACGATATCATCAACATAGACAAGTACTACGGTGATCCCGGAAGGAACATGATGTAAAAATAGAGAAGGATCATACAGACTTGGATGAAAATCCAAGCGTAGAAGAGCAGCCTGAAATTTCTCAAACCATGCGCGAGGTGCTTGTTTCAAACCATAGAGGGAGTGACGAAGTTTGGCAGCCATACCCTTCCCAGATGAGCATCCCTGAGGCAAACGCATATAAATATCTTCTTTGAGATCACCATGTAGAAACGCATTTTTGACATCCATTTGATATAGAGGCCAAAACTGAGATGCAGCAATAGCAAGAATTGTGCGTACGGTGGTCATCTTGGCAACCGGAGCAAAAGTTTCATCATAATCAATGCCATACGCCTGCCGATTTCCAAGTGCGACAAGACGCGCCTTATATCGATCTAAAGTGCCATTAGATTTTAACTTGAGAGAAAAAACCCACTTACAGCCAATAGGTTTGACACCCACAGGAGATGGGACAATATCCCACGTATGATTTTGCGCTAACGCATCCAATTCATCTTGCATAGCCTTGTTCCAACAGGGGTCCTGCACATCCTGAGAATAGGATTGGGGAATGGAAGAGGAAGACAAAGTTGCTATTAAGGAAGTATGTGAGAACCCATAACGAGCTGGTGGTACCGAAATACGAGTGGAGCGACGCAGTGAAGGATGTCCAGATGGAGCAAGTGTCGGTGTTGGACCAGAAGCCGGAGGAAGATCAAGAGGGGGATCCCTGGTAGGCGCTGTGCTGTTCCGTCTGTGATACACAAATTTAGGATTAAATCGAACAACTGACGGGTCGTCAGAAAAACCAGGTAAAGACACGAAAGTGAAGTCAGGAGGATCCATGTGTTTTTGAAAAAAATATTGGTGTTCAAAGAAAACCACATTCCTTGAGATACGCAAACGACGAGTATGAGGATCATAACAAATGAACCCTTTCTGGAAGGGCGCATAACCTAAAAACACACACTGAGCTGATTGTGTGGTTAGTTTTGTTCTCTCGGAAGGAGGCAAGTGCACAAAACAAGTAGAACCAAAAACATGAAGATCATCATAGGAGGGATAGGTTTTGTACAATCGGTAATATGGGCTTTGATTCTCAATGGAGGTTGATGGCAGACGATTGATAAGATGAGCTGCTGTAGCCAGTGCCTCAACCCAAAAACGGGTAGGAATTGATGATTCAAGAAGAAGGGAACGAGTGGCATCAAGAAAATGTCTATTTTTCCTTTCAGCAATTCCATTCTGCTGTGGAGTATAAGGACAAGTTCTTTGAGAAATAATGCCTTTGTTTTGCAAAAACCGTTGAAAATCTGAGGACATATATTCCCCACCTGAATCAGATCGCAAGATTTTAATGCAGGTGGAAAATTGAGTCTCAACATAAGATAATTTTTTTTTAAAAACATTAAAAACATTAGATTTTGAATGCAGAAAGTAGACCTATGTGAACCGACTGAAATCATTAATAAAGGTCACAAAATATTTATAGTGAGCGTGGGAAAGAGCTGGAGCAATTCCCCATACATCACTATGAACTAATTCAAAACCCTGAGTGGTGAGTGAAGTGGAATGAGGTAACGGAAGAGTTTTTCTCTTTCCCATTTTACAAGTAGCACAATCAGAAGGCACACAAAAAGATAAACCCAGAGATTTATTTAATAAACCAGAATTTAACATAAGGGACAAAGCCTTGGAATTAGGATGTTCGAGTCTATTATGCCACAATCGGCAATTATCGCTAAGAGAAAAACAAAACACATTATTGTCAAATTGATTTCTAGAAATTTTAGAAAAATCTAGCGGAAACAAGCGTCCACACTTAGGCCCCCTCGTGATCTCCTTCCCGGACATCTGGTCCTGCACAACACAACCAGAAGAAGAAAAAGAGACGTTACATTTATTTTCAACAAGTTGCCCGACTGACAAAAGGTTGGAAGATAAATTGGGACACAGATAAACATTTTGCAATGGAATGGGACCAGGGATGTCACCGACAACAGTAATGGGAATATGGTCTCCCTTAGCAGTTCGTATTTTAAGAGGGCCATTGTAGCTGTGCACATTGGAGAGTGGTGCATTGGAAGGTGTCATATGATTAGACGCCCCGGAATCAAGAAACCAACTAGAAGATGGAGGGGATGTACCTGAGAGACCAAAAGCAGAGAGGGCATTGACGATCATCTGTTGAACCAATTCAAGAGTTAGAGAAAATGGAGGCCCAGGCTGTGAGGGTGCAGATGTAGGAGCTGATATTCCCGAAGAAGCAACATACGCATGTGGAGGCTGATACTGTGGAGTCTGAGACTGGTGATGGACGTTGTGGGCGGCGGCGACATGCAGAGATGATATGTCCCGACTTTTTACAGTAACTGCAGACCTTCTGTTTGCATTGAGTTGTAATGTGTCAAGATTTTTGAAAACTGTAACACTGGGTTTTGCTCAAGTCTCGAGACGGAGGCAGAGAAGCTTTATTGGCGGAGAACGCAACTGAATAGGTGTCCGTCTTTTGTTGGGCTATATGAGCAGAGGTCGCAAGGCGCCGTTCTTCGCGTAAGAGTTCATTCAAGCATACATCCAAGGAAGGTATTGGCGTCCGATTCATCAGAGCAGATCAGACACTTTCATATTCATTTTGCAGTTTCATCAAAAACTGATCCCTTTGACTAGAGGCCTAAAGATCATGAATCACTATCAACACATTGTCAGCCACATCAGCATACTTAATACTATCGTATTCTGACCACAGTGTACGGAATCCGGAATAGTAGTCCTGTACCGACAAGGTCCCTTGTGCATACTCAACAATTGCACATTCAAGATGAAATTGACGCGCAGAGTTATCTTGGTGATAAACTTTCTTCAAATACCCTAGAGGTTGAGTAAGGCTTCAGATTCATTATCAGATGAGGCTCGACAGATCCCAGAATCCAGGATTTGATTTTGGCATTTTTGGTATGCCAAGAGGAGATCCTCTTCTCATCTTCAGTAGGTTTATGGTCAGTGCCAGAAACAAATCCCCACAATTCCTTAGCTTGTAGGTATATTTGAAATTGGAAGGACCAGGCAGGGTAATTCTGTCCAGTAAATTTGATCAAAGTGACCTCAGATTTGTCCATCTCAACTGTATATTGTGAAACAGTGAAAGAACAAGTGATAAACTCAGCAATTGTTATTCTAAGTAAAGAAGGCTACTGCTGACTCCGTGAGTGCTGGAGAAGGTACTGGACAGATCCAACCACTCAAACAGATCAATCAGGCCAATCAGAGAACAGATTAGTGAAAAAAAGCCCTTGACGTCCTTGATTTTAGCCCAAAATCTCTGACGTGGGCCCCACAGATGATGCTGGACACTGATCAGGGTCCTGATCTATGTAGGCACACAATTTTCGCTTAGACTGGAACAAGTGTGAACTCAATTTGCTGAAGATCCAAATTTCTGTACGGTCTTGATCAAAACTTGTGCAAGTTTTTGAAAAATCACGAGAATGATAAAAAACGTACCTTACAGTGTCGAAAAAATTCTGAAAAAATCACCAAAATATTTAGAAGACTTAGGCGATCTTGGCTGGAAGAATCCTTGATGGTGCTGTGATGATCGCAGGTGGGCCACAGTTGATCTGAGCCTATCGCAGGAACTGGATGGATGTCGATCTCTTGAAAACAGATCCTCTATCTGTTTATTTTCTTCAAGAGAGAAAGATTTCTCTCTGATTGACTCCTTGAATGAATTCTAATACTGAAGATTAGAACTCTGCTCTGATACCATGACAAACTCACGATTGAAAAGAGTTTTGGAATACTCTTGAGAGTGTATTATTCTGTGTGTCTTTCTATGGAGATTATACATCAATATATAGGTATGGGAAATATTCAAGTGAGAACTAGTTCTCACATATTATGTGAAAACTTTTTTGTGGGGCCCAATTGTGGGCCCCATTTGGGGATGGGACCAAGGGGGATGGAAAGATCCATGTGAGACCACACCATGTATCAAGTTTGACCCTAAACCCATGCCCCTAACCCCTTCATCCATGGCCCACAAGTTTAATGGCTTCATATTCAAAAAAATATTCATCCCTCGATCCAACGGTTCGGTCCATTTGGATGTGTGCCAATCTTTGGGATTAGTGACTATCAAGGGGTTTCCTATTGGTTGCTAGGTTTGGATGGGTTGCTGGTTGGGCCCCGCAAAAAAGTTCTCACATAATATGTGAGAACTAGTTCTCACTTGAATATTTCCCTATAGGTATTTACATGCCTTTAATCCAGGCTCTAAGAAAGGAAAACTCTCTAATTACATCAATCAGAAGTCTAAGTTAAGAAGGCAACTAATTACAACAATTGTTATTCTAAGTAAAGAAGGCTACTGCTGACTCTAGATTTGACCCAATTCAATCCCACGTGAGATATAACAAGGGGCTGATTACTGATGGGCTTTGGGCCTATTTAACAGCGATCTTACATATTATCTCTCAAAATTTTCATTTGCACCATATCTCAATTCATCCGCCAATACTATATCCTTTGCAAACAACATACACTAAGGTACCTTCTATTGAATATATGAGCAATTAACTTGTCCATAATTAGTATAAAGAGATGCATAATAATCACCTTTGATGCAAACTTGTGGTCACTGGAAAATCTCTTGCCCCTCTAATGTAGTTCTCACGCTCATTACTGCTCTCTTATACTTTTCTTTAATGATTTCGATATAACTTTATGAGACACCGATTTGGGACCTACCAAATTAAATCTGTAAGTACCTTATTGTAGGCTTTCTCTCGATCATTGAAGACCATATGGAGAATTTTCCTCCTTTTTTTGTTATTTTTGCATTAATTGGCCAAGTGAGAAGATAGCTTCCATAGTTGATCTCCCAAGCATGCGTGAAATCAAATTTTTTTCCAAGTGTTTGCTCCATTACTTAGTTTCAGAATTTGACTCATAAGTTTTATTCCACGATAGTGGTACAACTTTGTATATCTTCTTTGTTCTTTTATGTTGGTACTACAACACTTCTCCATTCATCCGACATTTTCTTTGTCTTTAATATCTTATTGAAGAGCCTAGTTAACCAAATCCACCCAATTTCTCCTAAGCATTTCTAAGCCCCTAATGGAATTTCATCAGGCCCCATATCTTTTCCGTTCTTCATTTGTGTTGATGCCTTTTCATGTTGTCTACCCTAATTCTGTGGTAAAATGTATGTCCTGCTAAGTATCCTTTCCTGTTCTTATGTTTTCTATAGAATCTTAAAGAATCTTAAATTTAAAAGTTTGTTAAATTCCTCTCTACCATTCTTTAGTATCGTTGTCCTTCAGTAAAACCTTTTGGTTGTCTCTCTTTATGTATTTGACATGATCTAAGTACTGCTTTTCCTCTCTGATTTTTGCGTCCTTGAAAATATCATTCTCTCCTTCTCTTGTTCCCAACATATTGTTTAGGTCATCATATGCTTCACTTTGCATCACTTGCTACTTGTTACTTTCTTAACTTTTTTTAGTCTTCTACATTTCATAATTTTCCATATTCCAGTCCTTTGCTACAGTTTGTAACAATGTCTTTTCTTTGGAACGACTTACCGAACTTCTACAGTCTACCACCATGTTTTTTGTCATATCATCTTTTCCCTTTCGACTCTCCAAGTACCTCTTTTGCAATCATTTTGATACAGTTAACCATTTGATTCCACATCGACATAGTTTCTCCACCATCTCTCGAGTTTTGCATTCACCCGATCTCTTTATTCATTTACTAACCCAATATCATCTGCAAATAACATGCTCCAAGATACCTCTTCTTGAATATGAGCAGTTAATCCATGAATAATCAGTACAAAGAGATGAGGACTTAGGGCTGACCCCTGATGCAAACTTGTGGTCACTGGGAACTCCCCTGTCTCTCCACAAGTAGTTCTCACACTCATTACTACTACTTCATACATGTCTTTAATAATTTCAATACAACCTCTTGGAACATTCCTTTTTATTTAAAACCCACCAAATTAAATCTCTAGGTACCCTGTCGTAGGCTTTTTCTAGATCGATGAAGACCATATGGATATTTTTCCTCTACGCTCGATATATTTCCTTTAATTGCCGAAGTGTGAAGATAGCTTCCATCGTTGGCCTCCCTGCGATAAAACCAAATTGATTTTCAGATATCTTGGTCTCCTGTCTAAGAATTTGCTCCATTATTCTCTCCCATAGCTTCATAGTATGATTCATAAGGTTATTCTCACGATAGTTGGTACAATTTTGTATATCTCCCTTGTTTTTATGTACAGGCACTACACTTCTTCTCCATTCATCCTGCATTTTATTTATCACCAATATCTTATTGAGTATTCTAGTTAACCAGATCTCCCTAACTTCTTCTATGCATTTCCAAGCCTTGATCGGGATGTCATCTGGACCCGTAAACTTTCTTGTCTTCATTTGTTTTAATGCTTTTCTCACTCACACCACCCTAATACTACGAAAAAAGTATGTTTTGCTAATGTAGTATCCTCGTTTGTTCTTATGTCTCCTATATAGCAAATATTATTATAATACAAATTATTAATATATCTGACTCAAAAACCATTAGATCTAAGGCAAACTAGCTTCCTAGAGCCAATCTAAGTACACATGCATGAATGTGCTAGAGGCAATTTTTTTAAAGGTTAATAAATTTGGGCTAAATGCATGATTTTTTTTTTCTAGATCAATCAGATTTCAATCCGTTCATGTATTGCTGAAAAAAAAAAAAAAAAACTCACTTTGACCTAATTCTCGAAGAAAATCTGAAAATCGCAACAGTACATTCATAGATTTATAAGGCTCACTCAAGCTGAAGTCATGTAACACTTTCAATGTTGTTGAAACCACACCAATTGTAGGAAGACACAAAAGGAAGCTCCCATAAGGTGGAAATGAGGATAGAGTAGCTTCAAAGCTGCTGTTTGATGTCAGCCAATGATGTACCCACCAGACCCGGGACATTTTAGTGTCAGCTGATATTTTAAACCATATTATCACCTCTTTATATACCTGTATGTGCATGCATGTCGGCATATTTGTATAATGTATATCTAATGGCACTGTTGTTTTTAAAGGATTTTCCTCCGAAGTTGAGTCTGTTAAGCTGGAAGTGGAAATGGAAAAGGAGGACAATGTGGTCAATACTATTCCTGATTCTGAACCCACGTTATTAGACAAGATTCTATTGGATGAACAAGAAGGATTAACTCCCAAGCTTGATGGAGCTATTGCTGGAGGTGGGCAACAACATACAGAGGTATGGTACTTTGTAATCGATTGTTAGATTCTAATGTGGGATGAACAATTATATCAAAAGGGTTTGGGAGGTTATGTTTGTTAAAACTATGCGGGGGGGAGGGGGGGGGGGGGGGGGGGGGGGGTGGTTCTCTTATTGTCAACTTGTAATATTGTGAAGTAGGTGTTTTCAATGCACGTTAAGTTGAATCAGTTGTCAACTAATATCTTCTATTTCATATCTCAATGGGTGGATTGGTTTTTGTTTTATAGTTTTTCAAAGGTTAATGGTTGAATCATATCTTATTTTTTGCCAAACTGTTATTCACAGTTTGAGCTGAGCCTTTTCCACTTCTGGAACCCACTGTTGCCCTTGGATGAGCTGCTTTAATGTTCTCATATAAATTGTCATGTTGGTTTCATAGCCATATCTGCATTGGGTGTTGCACTTTGTTTAAACTCTAAACATAAAAACAAATAATCTGCAGCTTCCATGACGGTTACGGATTTTCACTCATGTACGCCAATGCATGCCCATCTTATCACGATTTACTCAACTATGTACTTAATAATATTGCAACAATCGGTTTTTCTCTACACATTTCTTGTTTTCCCTAGCCAAAAGAGTGCCTTGATTTCCTCGTCTGTGATGGTTCTGATTCTATTGCTTTATAAACAATGCCTCAGTAATTGAGTGTATTATTCATCTGCAGGCTTGGGCCGTCAGTGGAGGAAGTGAAGGGATTGCCAGTCATTTTTATGAACTTGTGCCTGAGATGGCACTTGATTTTCCTTTTGAACTGGATACATTCCAAAAGGAGGTAATGGTCTACTCTGTTGTATTTCTTTATTTTATAAGCAATTGATCTATAGATTAATACATATTGAAAAGCTGTTTATTACAATGGCTAATTGTGATTCCAATTGAAATGCCTACCATGCTTGTTAACACAACTCAATTGTTGCTATGAATTTCATGCTGCATTATTATCAGGCTCCTTGAGGAGGTCATTCTTACTAAAAGAAGTTATGGGTGGGGTGGCCCACCTTATCAGTCTAAATGTGATCAAACATAAGATCTCTAGGGTTTTCCTGTAAAAGGTCAATGAACCCTTGTCACATAATGAAGAAAAAGCTCAAGAAAGAGGGGGAATTGGTTCGAATTAAGAGTGCTGATGTCCCTTGAGGTTGGGTGACATTACCAATTTGTAATTTACTGTATTTTTTGTATTTAAAAGGAAGACCCCCAACTTTTTTCATATTTACAAAATAGTCCATACTACCCCAATACTTACAAAATGGTCCTTACTATTACTCTCTGCACTCCCACTCAAGCTGGGGCTCTGCCCATCTTGGACAATGCTTAAGATAGCTTTCCTTTCGAAACAACCTTAATAAGAAAATTAGCCAATTGCTATTCTGTGCGAACATACTTCAATTTGATATCTTTGCTCTTGGTCTTTTCTCTAACAAAATGGAATTAGATATCGACTCCAAAATGTTTTTTACATTCATGGAAAACTAGATTTATAGCTATTTGCAGCCCTGAAGTTCGATCATAATGTAACACCGTGAGACCTCTATATATAATTCCATCTCATATAGTAAAATCCGCAACCACATTAATTCATATGTTCCAAGTGTCATTGCTTGATAGTCTACTTCATGACTGAGTTTGGATACCCATATTTTTTTTACTTTTTTATGATACTATATTCCTGTCTACCATGGTGCAATAGTCGGCTCAGCTGTAGTTGTTCTATTTGTTTTTGAACCTGCCCAACTTACATCAGTGTAGGCCTCCACTAGTGAATGTCCATGTCTAGAGTACAAAATTCCTTTTCTTGGTGACTTCTTGAGATACTTCAAAATCCTGTGTACAACAGTTAAGTGTCCTGTTCTCGGGGCGTGCATGAATTGACGAACAATACTCATAGCATAATTCACTTCTGGACAAGTTTTGGTTAGGTTTAATAATTGTCCAACTAGGCTTTGATATGATCTGATGTCATGAACTAACTCTCCTCACTTAGCACTAATACCGTGGTTATTTCTCAATTGGGCAAGCTACTGACACTGCTCCTAACATTCGTGTTTCTTCTAAGATATCAAGTATATATTTCTTCTTACATACCACAATGCTTTTCTTTGTAGCAAATTCAATTCTAAGAAAATATCTTAATCTCACCAAGATTCTTGATTCAAATTCAAAGTGTAGGTATTTCTTTAATCTTTTCACCTCTTTTGTATCATTGCCGGTAATAACAACGTCGTCTATGTATACAATCAAAATGTTATTTGTAAGCCATTCCTCTTGACAAACTTGTTATCTGTATGACACTTTCTGTAACCTGTCTTTGACATAACATGACGAAATCAGTTGAACCAAGCTCCTATAGACTGCTTTAGTCCCTACAATGCCTTTTTCAACCACCGCACCTTACAATTCTATTTTTTTAAATAAAACTCCCAGCGCTAAATCCATATAGACCTCTTGAAGATCTCCATGAATGAGAATATTTTTACAACCGTCTGATATGAAGGTCTGATTCGAAGGTCAGTCCAAATTTGCAGCAAGAGAGAGAATGACTTGTACTGAGTTTAGCTTCTCCATAGGTGAAAAGGTCTCAAAGTAGTCAATACTAAATGACAAGAGAAAATCCTTTTGCCACTAGCCTTGCTTTATATCGCTGTACTATACCGTTGGAATTATATTTCAGGTTAAATACCCACTTGCATCTTACTGCCCACTTACCTTCTAGAAGATCGATAATGTCCCGAATTTCATTCTTGTCAAGTGTATTCATTTCTTCCATCATAGCAGCTGTCCACCTTAGATCTTTCAGTGCCTCTATACTTGTGAAGGTATGTGTCTAGTAGACATTTGCAGCACAAATGACCTAAATGAAGGTGACAAACATTGATAGGATGTAAAATTTTGAATAGGATGTGTGTGGCACATGAACGTTTGCCTTGTTTAAGAGCAAAAAGAATATCAAGGTCATTAATAGACTAACCCTGTAATGAAATAGGAGTTTCTAGATCTTGGACATTCAATGATTGCAGGCCTGTGGAGAACAGTCGTTTTGTTGCATGCCTTTCTTATGTGAATGAACCTGGAGGGGTGGCTTTTTTGCAGACTCCTCTTGAGTTCTTCTTTCTGAAGTGTTTTCCTTTAGACTCTGGAGGTTGTTTTTGAATTCTCACTAGAGAATGTTTTGAGATGCCATTTAATTGTATAGAGGCAGATCATTTAACTGCTCAGGCCTACTATCCCCATGATATTGTCCACTTTGGCTCATGGGATTTCAACTTAATCTTGCCACATGGTTTTAAAAGGCTTCATGTGGAGTTAAGGCTAGGCCGCACTTATATGCCCAGGTTCAGGGCTTGAATATTTCCGATGTAGGACTTAGTGTAGTCCAAGCCCCCTGGGAGACTAGCAAGCTAACAAACAAGAAAGACGTGCCTAGGTAGGTGGGGTCTCACGCTCTTGCCTACCGGAAATAGAGCCATCCTCAGCTTTGAAACCATTCTGTAACGGCCCAGGCCTAGTGTCCACATGATATTGTCCGCTTTGGCTTATGGGATTTCAATCCAATCTCGCCACACGGTTTTAAAAGACCTCATGTGGAGTTAAGGCTACGCCGCACTTATATGCCCAAGGCCAGGACTTGAATATTTCCGATGTGGGACTTAGTGCCGTCCAAGCTCCCTGGGAGACTAAGAAGCTAACAAACAAGATAGGCAAGCCCAGGCAGGTGGGATCTCAAAGATCATATGCTATTAAAGGTTTCTCCTCCCCTTGACTACTTGAATTTGTCATTTCTTTCCCTTCTAGGGAATCAATAACATTTAAAAAAAATGTAACATCCATTCTAATAGAATACCTACCATTTTTTTCCTGGAAGTATCATCTATATCATTTCTATATGCTTGGGTATCCCATGAAAATACACTTTCCCCCTTTTGTATCCACTTTATCCCATTGTTGCCTTGTGACGTGAACAAAACAGACACATCCAAATATCTCAGGAGGAATAAGAAAAATAGGAGCTCATGGACTCAAACATTGTATTGGTGCTTTTCCTCCTAAAATACTTGATGGCATCCAATTAATAAGAAGTGTGGCTGTGATGACCACATCTGAGCAGGTGGTCGTTGAAACATTCATTTGTAGAAGTAGAGCTCTGTTCACTTTCAATGAATGCTGATTTTTTGCTCCACTATGCTATTCTGTTTTGGAGTAAAGGCACAAGATGTCTGAGATTTATTTCTATTTGCTCTAAGATACTTTTGGAATGCATGTGAAGTTTACTCCCCTCCATTATCTGATCTCAACATCTTGATTTTTGCATCAATTTTTTTCCTACCATTTTATGGAAAAATCTTCAAAAATAGATGCCTATTCACAATGAGATGTTTATGAAAATGTTTCATGTTATCGAGTGATTAAAACTTCAACAAAACTTAGATTGTTTTTACTGTTTTTATAACAGTAACAGTAAAATTTTATTAAAAGGAGGTTAAAAGAGCTCAGAAATATAGCATACAAAAATGTCTCAAAGGTGTTTTTTAACAGTGATATTGAATCTCTTAATGAGTGTGGAATGATTCGTTACAAAAGTCTGGCTGTCAGATAACTTATCACAGTAACACAGGTTTATTCCATGTGTGTATATCTGTATTAGTCCATTGTCCCAAGTGCAGCATGAATAACACAGTTTCTTCTGTAGTTTATTGGGTATTGTGTTCTCTGCAGTCGATCTACTATCTCGAAAAGGGTGAGTCTGTTTTTGTGGCTGCTCATACATCAGCCGGAAAGACTGTAGTTGCAGAATATGCATTTGCTTTAGCATCAAAGGTATGGTTTCTGTTTTGCCTCTTCATCTGCTTTCAAATTGGCAGTTAAATCTCTTATGTGGGATTGAACTGCTGAATTTTCCTAGAATTTAATGCATTCATTTGGCTATGAATCTACGATATGTGTTTGCGTCTCTTACATATTGGTTATGCGCTGCAACTGCCTTATCTTTAAAATAAGTATATATTTATGTTTGTTGCTTGGTTTCACTATTACAAGTTTCCTATTTCATGTGTTTTTCTTTTAAAGGCCTTTATTCTTTCTAGCATTGCACAAGAGTTGTATATACTGTTCCCATAAAAACCATCATTGTGTTTTTTTCCTTGTATCTCTTACAGATTGATTTTACACTGTAACTGCCTTGTCTTTAAAAAAATGTTTGTTACTTGGTTTCATTATTGCAACTTTTCCCATTGCGCGTGTTTGTCTATAAAGGTCTATATTCCATGCAGCATTACACAAGAGCTGTATATACTGCTCCCATAAAAACAATCAGTAATCAGAAGTACAGGGATTTCTGTGGAAAATTTGATGTTGGCCTTCTAACTGGAGATGTCAGCTTGAAGCCCGAAGCATCTTGCCTCATCATGACCACTGAAATATTAAGATCAATGCTGTACAGAGGTGCTGATATTATACGCGACATTGAATGGGTAAAATCGGCTCTTTTCTCCCATTTCGTTTTCTACTTACAACATAGTGATTTTTTTTTTTTTTAATGTGGGTCGAGTTTAGCATTCCAATTTGTATTCCAGATTTTGGCCCTTTCCATTTCCGGGTTGATAGTCAGAGTTAATTCTTTGGTTTCTGAATGCTTGGAGTAACAGGTTATTTTTGATGAAGTGCATTATGTAAATGATGTTGAAAGAGGTGTTGTTTGGGAAGAAGTTATAATCATGCTCCCAAGTCATGTTAATATTGTCTTGCTTTCGGCAACGGTATGTACTTTTTGTTATGTTCTGGGGCATTCTTTACTAATTTCTCTTTGCTAGGGTTGCTATGCATGTGAACTGGCCATTGCTCGAAACTTAGATAGGGATATACTAGGTTTTGCAATGTGGCAGGCTGGCCTGCCTGGTTTTCAAGCCTAATCTTTGTTTGGCACATCATATCTGATTGATAAACTGGTATAGTTTGGATCAAAATTTGACAATCATTTCTATTGAGGCCTTTTGTTTTCTCTTCAGGGCTTCTGACAAATTGCGTGAGCCTTTGATTAGACTCTAGCCTTATTTTTGTATACACTATCCTCGCCCTATGCAACATCCTCGTCTACTGTGTCTTCTCCAAAAATTGTAGCCATGAGTGGGTCTCGTGTGTCTTCAGAGATATCGAAGGATACATTCTCATACATTTTGAGAATTTCTGCGGAACCTCATCAATATAGACCGTTCTCCGGCCATCACACCATACTTTGGTGTATGTGCTGGCTAATTTGAGTTGTCTCTTGAGACGGATAAACCTTTCTAGCTGATCATGAAGAATATTATAATTTTCTTTAATCATCTTTAAACTATATTCTTCATTAGCTGTTTCCTTAATTTCTTTTTTGCAGTATTCCTAATTTTCTTTTTTTCGGCATATCAAGCTGGCTTGTTCTGGGAATGATATAATCCATACTTGATATGGCGGATAAAAATGGGTTATCTGTTATTTCTAATTGCCTATTAATAATTGGTTATCTGTTATTCCAAGGCATCCCAGCTTGTATCTGACGATCACTGGTAGCTGTATTGTTGTCAAGCCCCAAATCTCAAGGTATAATCCTGGCCAAGTTTAGGGGTTTGGCTGTAGGAAAATATTGAAGCATAAGATAAAGGTGAAGCATAACCGGAAGATAACCATTAGCTGTGCTCACCTAGTGTCTGAATTCAATTAAATTTTTACCAACATAACTATGGAAAATTCTTACCTCTTCAGATATCAACAAACAACCAAAATTCATAAGCACTTCAATTACTGTTCTTTCCAAGTCCATAGATATTTACAACATAACGGGGTTAGAAGACTAAAGTCCCTCGGACCCCTTAAACAAATGGCTTCATCATCGTTAATTGGCCCTTCAGTCCAATTCTTGTTACCAAAAAATGTCCCATACAAGGATAAATATAGAGAGCTTAGTGTGAATCAATCCTAAATCTACTTCACTTGTAGTTAATATATCAATAATTTAAAGCGCATGCGAGTTCTAGTTTTGCTCAAGTAAAACCATCAGACGAGATGATAACATATAGTCAGAACTAGGCGTGACCATTTACATATTGCATGATGTATAAATTATCTAATAAAACTTCATGTATCAGAATAATGCACTGAAGGCATGCCACATGAGCCACCTTCCCACTAGTGTGGGTAAGTTACTGAACAGATTGGAGTTGATATCTCAGATATCCTTTCGATTTAGACCCCCTTAGTGCCAGGGCCATCAGAGCGATTCCCAGCGGCGACTATAGTCGTACAGAATTGGTCATAGAGAAAACCATAACAGAAGGCATCCCAACTGCATTGGGACTTTTGAATAGCGAAGTGGTGCAGTGGCACTAAGTAGCATAGTATTAGGTTCTTCCATATCTCATCCAATATTGACATCATAGAGCAGCAGGATATTTGATATTATAACTATATCTATCATCCACATTCCAGACGCATGAGCTAGAATCATATACAACATCTAAAGTAACAACATATTCAGATTTAGATTACAACACTAACACAATGTCAGGCATCATATACATCCTTGATAAAAGTTCATCTGTCATGGCTACACATCACTTCATCGACAGATCATATCTATATATTTGTAATAGCCTTTTAATACCATACATACACAATTACTAGTATGCTGTGGGGACTATCTTGTGATTTAATTTTCATATAAGTATCTTCCTTAGGTCTCACTAGAACCATATTAGTTACCCAGACCACTTTTCCATGATTTTACTATTCTGAGGGCTGATATGCTAGTTCAGTACACCACAGGGTCACTACACAATAATCAGAAATTTGAATCCCAATGTTCTTCAAGAACAGGGTAATGAATGCCCCCCTTTTGGGGCCTAGATTTCTAGGCCTAAATGGACCCAAATCCAATTGGGACCAACCCCACCTGGGTCACCCATGGGTGTGCTTCCCAAGGGCAGCACCCATCTTTCAGATCGGTGGTCCCTGTGGGCCCCATGGACGGATCTGTCGAGATGGGTCTGCACAATCCTGGATTTTGAAAAGTCGCAGATTTCTGCAATTTTCCTTGATTTCACTTGGTATTTCTGTCGATATATAGGCTTCCAGATATACTGTTTAGGGTTCGGCAACTGGCATGGCTGGATTGGGAGTTTAATCAGATTTTAATGGGTTTTGTCGCTTCTACACAAGTAGTAGGTCACCTCCTCTAAATCAGAACTTGTTTGGCTGTTTTCCCCATCCCATTGATGGTCTATCAACTACATTTCAATGCACCTAACATCCAAGGGCCAAGCAGGAGGGAAGGAGAAGAGCAGTTGAAGGGAATGTCTAGAGACAGGGAGGCAGTATGTGTTGGGAACGAGGCGAGCCGTGGAATCGTCTTTCATCTTCATACCGGGAAATCTCAACTTCTCTCTTCTGCTCAATTACTGCTTCATGAATTGTCTCCATTTTCTAGAGACACAAGTTTCCCTAAAATCAGGAAAAAGAGGAAGTCACAAAGGAAATAGAAAGAGAGCAATCTATCCACAGATAGGAAGATGAAGAGAAAGAGAGAGGTGGATGATATTGAATTGGGCTACATAGAGAGAAGTTGAGACCTTGTTGGAGGGATTCGTGAGACATAGAGCCCAACTTTCTTTCTGTAAGGAGATTCATCTCCTTTCCTTTTTTTACTTTTTTTTAAGGCCGTTGAAAGAGGAACAATCCACAGATTTAGGTAAACTTTTATGCAGGTGGTTCAAAAGAGGAACAATCCAGAACATTAGTGAAACTTGCATCTAGGTGGACCAAATTGGTAAGAGGGTAGAAAAAGGCAAAATAAGGCGGAAAGCAGGAGGAGAGTAAAGAGGCAGGGAAGCAGGAGGAGACATCCTACCCAACCGACCATGCATTAGTGAATTTCATCCTACCCTATGATGCACGGATACTTCAAAATGGGCAATGTATCGTGTCGTATCATATCCGATACTTCACTTTTTATGTATAAAATCCGTGTCCCTGCTATGTCTATGGCGTGCCCTTGCCGTATCCATGCCGTATCTGGGCATCATAGATCCTACCCAACCAAGCTCTCGTTACAAATCAAAAATCCAATTCACCTATTTTCTCCAACTGACTATAGATAAACCCCGTTTTCATGCTTTTCTCAAGAACAATAATCTTATCCAACTCACATCACAATCAATTAAGTTTATAACCTCTAAAAAGGCAACCAAATCCTGAGATAGAGTCATTAGTTTGATAGAGGGAGATAAAACAAAGGAATAAAAGGAGGCATTTACTGTGAGAGTGGAATTAACGATAGAGATATACCTGAGAAAGAGGAACCGTATTTCCTTTGGCGTTGATGAAGACAGAAGGCGCTAGAAAATGGGAGACGAAAGAAGTTTGAGTTTTGAAGGAGGTTTTCTTATGCTTTGAACTCTGTGGGTCCCAACCAAGAGGTATTATCTAAACACCTAACATCTAAGGGCCAAGCAGGAGGGAAGGAGAAGAGCAGGTGAAGGGAATGTCTAGAGACAGGGAGGCATTATGTGTTGGGAACGAGGCGAGCCATGGAATTGTCTTTCATCTTCATACCGGGAAATCTTAACTTCTCTCTTCTGTTCAATTACTGCTTCATGAATTGTCTCCATTTTCTAGAGACACAAGTTGCCCTAAAATCAGGAAAAAGAGGAAGTCACAAAGGAAATAGAAAGAGAGCAATCTATACACAGATAGGAAGATGAAGAGAAAGAGATTGGTGGATGATATTGAACTGGGCTAAATAGAGAAAAATTGAGACGTTGGAGGGATTCATGAGACACATAGCCCAACTTTCTTTCTGTAAGGAGATTCATCTCCTTTCCGTTCTTTACTTATTTTTAAGGCAGTAGAAAGAGGAACAATCCAGAGATTTAGATAAACTTTAATGCAAGTGGTTCAAAAGAGGAACAATCCAGAACATTAGTGAAACTTGCATCTAGGTGGACCAAATCGGTAAGAGGGTAAAAACAACATATGTTTAGATTTAAGAGATCCTTTTGTGCGTATATGTAGATTCAAGTTTGGTTCCCCACATATGATAAGTGTTTGTGGTTCTTCTCAGCCAAGGAAGGGATGTGACATGGATTGGAGTTGGCTCCCAACTCTCTCCTCTCCTTCCCTTGCCCCTCCTTATCTTTTCTCCAAACCTCTCTTCGTTTCTCTTTTCTTGTAATAGACTAGGGTTAGGGTTTTAGGGAATAGAGGCACATATATATATATTATTGAGAAGTGACAGCCACCTACTCTAAAAGTTGAAGCCAGTGGAGAATGACGTAACAATGTATATCAAGGGGCACAACACAACTACTTGATTTGAACACTCGACCTTCCACTTTAATACCATGTTGACAACCACTTGTTCTAAAAGCTCAAGCTGTTAGAGAACGACGCAACAGTGTATATCAAAGGGCGCGACATGTATAAGGGAGTGTCACGACCTAAATTCCGGGGCCCTGTCGGATATCCGGATCGTGATTATTTGTCATTATTCACCATGCATTCATCAAATAAGTTTCACAAGGAATCAAGCATTTAGTTGAAAATATAATTCCAATTATAAATATCAATAATCTCTGATTAATCAAACTTATTATATCCTGACTCAAATCAATAATGTGCTTAAAACATTAAGTAACTTTTCCTAAATAAGGACTAATGATTCCATAAACTATTTAAACTTTTCTCGTTCTCTCCCTTCAGCCACGCTTGTCAAAATCTACGTGCCGGATCGTCATTCCGCTCTGGCCCACCCGTAATGTGATTACCTGAAGGGGGCAACACAACATCAGTTACTGGCGAATGAATTTTCCTAATTACACAAGTCGCATACAACATAATATCACATAATCAACAAATTTGAATCAATAGATCAATTATTATTAAAAGTACATCCATATACAAATCCGTGCCCATGCACATTACCACGCCTCAAAGGCTTATCGTATACATGTATACCGGTCACTATGACGCTTTCTCATCAGACACGTCCACTAAGGACCAGCCAACACAATGGCCACTCATGTCCACTAAGAACCAGCCAATATAACGACCATCAATCATCCGAACACAAGTCCAACATCCCAAGTCAAGAATCCAATACACAATATCTCATCATTATATAGCAACCAGATTCCATTATTCTTTACACAACAATAGTGTGGATCCAACCCTTATACACTTCACTGACTTATGCCCCACTCTTAATCATAATTGTTATTGAGTGGTATAGGGGTGACCCACACTATAATATAAACACATCATTACCTAATCACAGTCCAACCGATTGATTGCAATTTAATTAATTGATCACAATCCATATAATTACATTACAGTCCACATAACCCTTGATTCACCTAGGTAGAAAGGTTGAGGTGTAAATATCTGCAAAATCCAGGGTAGTTTCCTTTAACAAGTTCCACCCATATACGTACAGATCATGAGAAGTATAATATCTTACGCCTAAACACAATGGTATAACATCCAGTGGGTCCCACTGATCTAATGCATGATCAGACATGCTCCCTAGGGTCGCCCAGGGATGCACATGAATATAGATGGTTCGGATTTAATAGCCCCAACAGTTACAGAAAATCCCTAATTAGATCCCACGTTGGCCAGATCTGAATAGTTTAGATGATAGGGTAGATGGGGGCCACTCCACGTGGGACCATCACCAAGTAGGTCGTCCCTGTGCCCTCTTTAAGATGGGGGGTATCGATCAAGGATCAAGTGGGCCCAGTGGTCTCACAACCCCGGTTGTCACAACTGGGTTTTTCTGCACAAGTCATGTCGGGATTTTGATGACTATTGGATATATCACGGATGGGGCCCACTATGCATGAGTCCACCATCACTATGGTCTGCCATGAGTCCCCTACAAGATGTGGGGTTCTAATCTCTAATCAGGTCAAGCAGTGGGTCCCAGTGAAGGTGTCGACCAACTGCCCTGTTTCTCCTTTAACCACGCGTCAGACACATAATTGTTATGGATAGTGGGCTCAACGGGGCCCAATCTCTATGGGAATAGAACTGTCTGGGTTGCCCATGGGTCCACCTCATGATCCATGGACTAGATTTTCCATTTGGTGGGCCAAAGGGTCCCACAACCCCCATCTTCTACTCATGAGTACTCTCGTCAGGCTCCTGTTTCCCTCAATTTCATGCCCAAATGATGGGTATTTTGCATTGAAGCTCCATACCGACAGAGTACCACATTAATCAACAAGTTATCAATCCACAGATTAATTTACACCAAGTCGATGACTTTTAGTTGTCATCCAGTGCGCTTCCAATACATGGCACTCAACAATTTCTAATACCAACATCCATATCATCACCTAGATAGTAACCAGGAAGATTCACTCACCTTTGATACGCGATTGTTGCTCTTGCGATGTGCAGATGAGAGTAGGACATCTGATGATTGTCTTCCCACTGATTGACTTCCTTTTCTTCTCCTGGATTTCGATCACAAACTCTCTTTCTCAGATTTCTTTTTCTTTCAAAAGTTAGAAGATAATTCCATACCAAGGGATGGTCGATGGTTGCCTATATATACCAAGAGGAATTAGAGTCCTAGTCCTTCTCTCCTACTTCTATTTAGAGTTGTTACACAACTCCTTTCCTTTTCCAATCACCATATATGTGAGGCTTTCCTAATCCATAAAATAAGTAAACAACTAAGGTTCCTTCCTGGGCCAAACTAATCCTGGGCTCAGGTAACTCAGGATATTACAGAGAGATTTGCCAACCAAAAAGGGGTCCAAATATCCACCTCAGGACTTGCGCATGGGCCTAGGATGTGTGCAAGTCCCCCTGGTATTTAAATATATGTGGGTCTTCTCTCTTTGGGCCCTATTAATACTTAAAGTCTAGTCCAACCTATGTTTTATTGCTGCTTCATTACTTAATTCAGTTTACGTTATCCAAGCTATTAAGTCATCCATAGGACTTAGTTAGATTGCGATCTTAATTTAATTAATAATCTAACATGTTACTAATAAATTAACTTAATATTTAAACATGGTGGATCCTATGGTTGGGCCTTTACAAATGTGAATCATAGCAACCACTCGGATAGACAAAGCTACCTAGATTCCAATCATCTGTCGTGGTGTGATAAATTGCACAAGTTTTTTGCGTTCTCTATCCTTAATAACTTCTAACCTGACCAATATTTCCAATGCTTGGGTATCTTTTCGAGCCATATTTGTTCTTCCGGAAGGAAAAATTTAAATTTGATTATGAGCATGCTTGAAGTATTAATGTTTCCTTGTCACTATCTTTTTTTTTTCCTGATTCATTGACACATATGGTACATTAAGTTGTTCAAATGAAATTTTTGTAGGTGCCCAACACAATAGAATTTGCTGATTGGATTGGCCGGACAAAGCAAAAGAAAATCCGTGTAACTGGGTATGAGTTGTGTAAAAGTTACTTAGTCATGTTTGAAGTTTTTTGGAATTTCGAGCGTTTGTTCTTTCTTAATGAATTTAATGTTGTTTCTCTTTACCTATGTCTTCTTTTAAATTGAATCATTAACTAGAAATACTATCTTAGGTAATTTCATGTGAAATGAATTATCAAATAAAAAAGCAATCTTAGATAATTTCTGGGCCTTCTTCGAGCTAATTATCTTGTTTTTTTGTTTGTGTTGGCTATTAGGACCTCGAAAAGACCTGTACCTTTGGAGCACTGCCTTTTCTATTCTGGTGAGTTGTATAAAGTATGTGAGAACGAATCTTTTATTCCTCAGGGTTTGAGAGCTGCCAAAGATACTTTCAAGAAAAAAAGTTCGAGTGCAGTTGGAGGCAGTTCTGGCCCTTTGGGGACATCATTGGGATCTGCACCATCCCAGACTGGAGCTCATTTTCGGGAACGAGACAATCTCAACCGTGGAAAAATGCAAAAGCATTCTGGACCTCAAGCTGCTGGCAATTTTTCATGGGCTGGTGGCTCTCATCAGCACAATTCGGGATCAAGGAGATCAGAGGCTTCCTTGTGGCTTTTGCTTATAAACAAGCTTTCAAAGAAGTCCCTTTTACCTGTACGTGAGGAGCATACTTTTTGAACATTTCTTCTTTACTGATGTTTGCTGATCGCTAACCCCAAGTGCTAGGCTGTGATGTAATCTATGATGCACGTATACTTCAAAATGAGCAACGTAACTTATCCGATACTTCACTTTTTATGTGTAAAATCCGTGCCCTTGCCGTGGCTATGTCGTATCCAAGCTGTATCCATGCCGTATCTGGGCATCATAGGATGTAATAATAAGCTGATGAGTACAGGGTCGATCCACAGGGAGTGTGAAGCAAATCAACTTGAACCTGTTCTAAAAAAAAAATCTAAAACTAACCTAAAAGAATTTATACAACCGGCCACTACTAATCTGCAAAATTAATAACTTACAGTCTTTACACACTTTAAAAATAATCCTAAATTAGAAACCCTAGGCTAAAAACCTAAACTAGTAAACTGCAATCCCCATAATCATCATTAGAACAACCAATTTGTGAAAATAGGTAAAAAAAACCAGAATGTAAAAATAAAAAATCTGAAATTAAAAGTTGATGAAATTCAATTAAATAATAGCTTTCTAGGATTCGGGGATCCTTCTACTCCTAATGATTGGAGGTATGCGCAAACAGTCTTTTTCTTGTGGTTGTCAATCCACTCTGTAGAAAAAAAATGAAAACAAGGTCCCTTTTTAAATTAATTTCAGAAATGATTATTAGACATTAGATGGCTCCAAAAGTGTTCTTTTGTTCATATTCGCATTGCCTCTAATCATGCAATGTATCTGGAGAAGAAAACACATCAAAAAGGGTACTGAACATGACAATTAACAATCAAATCGCTTCTCTAATTTAATAATAAAAAAATACATTGCTCTTCTAACCACGTTTATTCATACAACCAATAAAAGTATAGAGGCATCACCCTTCTTCCTAGAAAATAGAAGTACTAGCCTACCATTGTCGTCATCTTCAATAGTTGAAAATTTTCAGCTTTACTGACTTTTTGCACAACTTGAAGATGAAACCAAACGAGTAGTAGATGGTGGTGCGATGGCAGACATGGAGGTGGAGCGAACCCACGTGGGTGGTTGGGTAGGAGGTGCCCTTGGGTGAGGTGGATGGGAGGAGAGAGAGATGAAGAAGCCCTTGTCAGTATAGCTCTCATGTATTGCTTGCTCTTCTTTTAATGAAAGTAACCATTCAAAAAGAAAGAAAAAATGAGATGAAGAAAGGTGGTGGAGAGTGGAATGTGTTGGCCGTCCAAGAAAGGGTGTGAGAGAACGACGTCCCCCCTTGGGGACTCCTTGCTTATAATTTTTTTGTGGCTTGGGTTGCAAGAAATTGAGACTTGGGAAGTTCTTGTTTCTTGGACTTCAAGTTGGGATGGTTTTTGGAAACTTTTGTGAGAGAATCTTGGAATTTTCAAATTGTTTCCAACTTGAGTTGCTTGGTGATCAAGTTCCTTCTAAATGAAGGACTCCTTTGTTGCTTGAAAATCTCTTGCTTGGGCCCCACTTGACTTTGAGAAAATCTTAGAAAATCTAAATTTCAAACTTTGCAAGAGAGGTGGGCCCCCCTTGGGCGTGCAACACTAGGAGAATCCTAAGTTCGATGTCTAATGTGTGTTGGGGTCTTTGTTTGATTTTCTTTCTTTCTTCCCTCTTTCTTCTCTTTTTCCATATTTGCTTTCTTGCTTCCAAAGATACTCCAATTCCTTCCTTTCTCGGACACTAATTTGAATTTTGAATTTTTGAAAATCTTCAACAAATAGGTGGAAGTCTTCGCCTTTTTGCAACGCTTGGTGGGACCCACCATGGCCGCGCCCTCCTTGGAAGTCACACGCCCAAGGAGGAGTTGGTCCCATGGTGATTTCTCTCCTTGATTTTTCTCTCTTTTCTTTCTCTTTAATTTCTCTTCAACTTCTCTCCCGGCGGGCCCCGAAATTCTGAATTTTCCAACATAAAAATCAAAGAATAATTCTTCATGCGGAAAAGAATAATGCAATGCATGGGACCCAATTCAACACATATGAATGCATATGAATATACCATGTTGATCGATTTTTCATGAAGAATGCAGTGGTGAAAAGAAATCATCATGTTTATGTGTAAATAAAAAGTTATTCGATTCGATAGTAGGATAATAGAAAAGAATAATTTTGATAAAAACATGTAGTTTTATGAATTTCGAATGATTTTAACTTGAAATCAACTTTGGATGTTGAAATGCATGATTTTATGAAATTCATTGCAATTCAATGAGATTATCCTACATAAGCCCATAAATTTAAATGAAATGATGCAAATGAGGTGCAATTTTATGGACTTAACATTTGCATTACTTCTTTTTTCCGTTTTATTTTTTTAATTATGGACCAAAGCTTCCTATTTCTTTCCTCATTTGTTTTGGCAAGGATCTAGTGCTATACATTTGGAGATTTGGTGTGGATTCTGAGTTGTTACTGTAGAGTAACGACTCCAACAATTCAAGATAGGCCCAGGTGTATATTAAAAATCCCATGTGAAGCTGTTTGAGGCATGTTTGAAATGTATCCGCCTCGGGGTTAACCTTAAAATAGATAGTTACTTTTTTTATTCAGTGTAATCTTGATTAGCCTCAATTAGGGCTTGATTGTATCAACGATTGGATTTTCGAGTCCTTTGTATTGAGTAGTTGAGCCAAGACACAAACTATACTTCTTCCTCATTTGCTCCATTACTATTTATAGTTATCACATTGGGTGTTTTCCCAGACATGGCATGCGTGTAAAATGCATGAACTGTTTACCTCAAACCTCTTTTTCCTTATCTCTCACTAGATCGCTGTCTTCTCTTTCAATCAAGGTGAGTTTCAAACCCTAATTCCATTTCTAGCTTTCTTGTTGAATCCATGGTAGAACTTCGTGCTTATCCCTTTTTCTCCCGTGGATTTGGGCGTAGGAGTTTTAGATTTAGAGGAATTGAGGAGTTGTGATTTTGGGGTTTCTTGGCTTGGGTTTTGGCAAAGTGTGGGGATTTTCCTGTATTTGGAGACCAAGGCAAGTGCAATATATAAATTACATGGCATGCATGTGTGTTATCTATGATTCCCACATCAAATTCTCATTTGATTTGATGTTTGATCTAGCTTTCCCACTTTCTAAGCTCTTTTAATGGTTTGAAACCCATGGCATGCAATTGGGACCCTTTGATGATGCATGGCCTTAAATTTAGATGTTTTGATGTCTATGCATGGTGTGGAAAGTGGTAAATGATGTATCTTTGATGGTTGGATGGAATTGGAAGGTAATTCAGTTGGTTTGAATAAAAAATTTCATTATAGCTTTAGTATGGGAAGCTACGACTTGTCGTGGGCCATTTATTGCTTGTCGTAGGCTCCTAGAAAGGTAACTGTGTGTGAGATTCTGTGAGAATCTGTGATGAGATGAGAGGAAGAAGAAGAAGATGACTACAGTATTGAGAGAAAACTCAATGATCAATTGATCATCGATGGATCTGTTTTATAATCAATAGTTACCTTTAATCAGGGCACTAAGTATGTTAAGATTACAATGAAAGAATGAAAGAATCAATCCTAATCAATCTTAATCTATACAAGGAAATCACAAAGAGAGAAATCATCTATACACATAGATTTGATTAAATCCTACTTGAGACAGGCTTGTAATGGGCCTGGGCCCTTGTTGGGCTGGGCCTATCTTTTACAGCTGGGCCTATCTTTTACACTCCCCCTCAAATTGATGTGGTAAGGCAGAAAACATCAATTTGCTAGTGAGATCATGATGACGCGTTTTGGGGAGAGCTTTTGTGAAGATATCTGCTAATTGGTTAAGAGTAGAGACATGAGGCAGAGTGATCTTCTCAGTAACAACATGCTGATGAATGAAGTGACAATCGATCTCAATATGCTTCATTCGTTCATGAAAGACCGGATTGTTAGCAATTCTGGTAGCACTTGTGTTGTCTCCATGAAGAGGGGTAGAACCACCAACAAGGACACCAAATTCACCGAGAAGACGGCGTAGCCAGATGATTTCAGCGCTAGCAGACGGCATCGCCCGATATTCAGCCTCAGCAGAAGACTTGGAAACAGTGGTTTGCTTCTTGCATTTCCACGATATCAGAGAGTCCCCAAGAAACATACACCAGCCAGTGGTAGATCGCCTAGAATCTGGGCAACCGGCCCAATTAGCATCCGCATAAGCTGATAAGTGCAGAGAAGCGCTCGAAGAGTAGAAGAGATCATGATTAAGGGCGCCTTTGACATAACGGAGTATGCGCAGAGCAGCAGTAAGATGAGGTTTGTGAGGATTACTCACAAACTGGCTAACCGTATGAACAGCATGAGAGATATCTGGCCGAGTCATAGTTAAGTAGAGCAAACTACCAACGATCCGCCGGAAAACAGTGGGGTCATCCAGGGGAGGGCCATCATCCGCACTGATCTTGCTGTTCAACTCCATAGGTGTATCAAAAGTGTGAGCATCATTGAGTCTTGCCGAAGTGATTAAATCTGTAGCATATTTCCACTGATGAACCCGAATGCCAGATTTGCTACGCAAGAACTCCAGCCCCAGAAAGTAGGTGAGGACCAAGATCCTTCATTCTGAAGTGGCGAGTGAGATGATGTTTGAGTTCCGTAATGCTAGCACTATCATTGCCACTGATAATCATATCATCAACATAGACTAACAGGAAAGTGTAGCCCTTCGATGTCCATCTAAGAAATAGTGAGCTATCCGAATGACTCTGACGAAATCCTGCTTGAAGAATGGCTGCCCGAAACTTATCAAACCAAGCCCTGGGAGCTTGCTTAAGCCCATACAAAGATTTCTGCAACTTACAAACATGCTTAGGAGGACAAGCATATCCTGGAGGAGGCTTTAAGTAGACAGTTTCTTGTAAATCCCCATGAAGAAAAGCATTTTGACATCCATTTGCCACAGAGGCCAGTTGCGGGCTGCAGCGACACAGAGGAGAGTACGAACGGTGGTCATTTTAGCCACTGGTGCAAATGTCTCCTCATAGTCGATTCCATACTCCTGTTTATAACCCTGTGCAACCAATCGAGCTTTGTAGTGATCAAGACTCCCATCGGAGTGGACTTTTATGGAGAAGATCCATTTACTGCCAATCACAGAGGCTCCTTAAGGAGCCGGTACCAAGTCCCATGTCTGATTTGCTTCGAGAGAGAGCAATTCCTCATTCATAGCATCCTGCCAGTAAGCAATCTTCGAGGCCTGTGAATATGAGGTGGGTATGGAGCACTATCTAAGGATGAAAAGAGAGCAGGAAAGCCATAACGGTTAGGGGCAATCGAAAGACGATTAGATCGTCGTAGAGAGGATATTATCAGAAGAAGCATGATTACCTGTGGGAGCAGTAGGCGGCACTGGGAGAGGATCAGGAGAGGGAGGCACCATAGGAGGAACCTTGTTACGCCGGGCATAGACATTGAGAGACGGTGATGCAGAAGCAGACTCCGGGAATTGTGGTAAATAGGACACAGCAATAGGATGATGATCTAAACGCAATGAAAAGAAAGGAATGTGTTCCAGGAAGATCACGTTTCGAGAGATTCGCATGCGTTTTTCAAACAAGTCATAACATAAGAACCCTTTGTGTTCAGAATTGTAGCCAAGAAAGATGCATTTGGCAGCTTGTGGAGATAGCTTAGTGCGTTCAGTCGGTGGAAGATGAACAAAACACAAACAACCAAACACACGTAAGTGAGAGTATGAAGGAGGATGTTCAAAGAGAACTCCGTAAGGAGTAGTCTTACGTAGAACAGTACTAGGAAGACGATTGATCAGATATACCGCAGTCTGTGCAGCATCACACCAAAATTCAGGAGGAACTAAGGATGCAAGTAAAAGGGTGCGAACAGTTTCAAGAATATGGCGGTTCTTTCTTTCCGCAATTCCATTCTGCTGCGGAGTGTGCAGACAGGATTTTTGATGAAGAATTCCTTTATCAGAGAGGAAAACAGAGAATTCATGAGACATGTATTCTCCGCCAGAATCGGATCGAAGGATCTTGATATCTTTCTTAAATTGGGTGTGGACCATGTTATAAAATCTTTGAAAAATAGAAAACGCTTCAGATTTGAAATGCATGAAATAAATCCAAGTATAACGGGAATGATCATCAATAAATGTCACGTAGTACTTAAATCCTGCCCTACTCAAGGTAGGAGCAATGCCCCAAACATCAGTGTGAATGATGTCAAATGATTCTAATGCACGAGAATTATGAACAGAAAATGGCAAAATATGACTCTTACTTAAACAACAAGTTTCACATTTTGATTGAGATAAAGAAGACATCATTTTATTATCAATTGTAGAGTCCAAACAACCAAGGTTAAACAAAGAAGTTAAATAGTCATTGTTCACATGACCAAGACGTTTATGCCAAACCGTACACAAGTTTTTGAAATTATTAGAAGAAGAAGCAAAAAAGGAATGATGTCCAATGTCCAGCAAAAATAGGCGCCCATGTTTACTCCCCGTCACGATCACCTTCCCAGTTTGTCGCCCCTGTATGACACAACCAGAGGAAGAAAAGTGAACAAGATAGCCATCATCAATAAGTTGTCCGACAGAAAGTAAATTGGCTGATAATTTTGGAACAAAGTAGACATTGGAAAGGGTGATGGACTGGCCAGTGACAGTAGATAACGTAATGGTACCAACTCCAGAAATGGGTAGTTGATCACCATTGGCAGTGGTAATTTTTTCTTTTCCAGGGTAAGGGTGGGAATCTGTAAAGCTATGTTCTACAGATGTCATATGATTTGAGGCTCCTGAATCTAAAAACCATGTGGAAGAGGTGATAAAAGAAGACAAAGATGCAAAAGAATGAAAAGCAGGAGATGCTATATGAGAATGAGGTTGATACCGACCACCAGAGAAGCCCATAGGCGCATATGCAGAGGTGACTGTGCTCTGGATCAGTTCTTGAATTTGAGCAGGAGTCATGGATATAGCCCCGGAGGAAGTGCTGCCTGTATCTGATACAGGGGCTTGAGCCTGAAATGCAGAAGGAACATTCTGTCGTGGCATATTGGAGGGAGGCTTCTTAGGCTATGTCTCATTCCGTCGCTGTAGGCTGCGACAATCATCAATCACATGACCGGTCCGTTTGCAAATATTGCAAACCAGTTTCTTGCGATAATTTTTGGCAATATGTCCGAAGCCTTTGCATTCATAACATTGAGTCAGTTTTGGAGTTGCTAAAAGAGCCGAGTCAGCGGGAAGAGGCGCAAGGAAGGCTTTGGGAGCTTCGGGTGCTTCCAGAGTATTACGCTGTGAAGTGAGACGAAGTTCTTCGCGAAGGACTTCCTGGAAGCAAGTATCAAGATTGGCAGTATTCTCCCTGTTCATGAGCGCGGACCGAATAGATTCAAATTCAGGTCGCAGATTCATAAGAAACATGCTGATATGAGTTTCTTCTTGTAACTGGAGAGCCTCAGACAGAAATCCAGAAGATACCGTTTGGATTAGCATGGAATCCCTTTCAGTCCACAAGGTGAGGAACCCATTAAAGTATTCCTGCACAGTTTTATCCCCTTGACTGTATTTGGCAATTTCACTGTCCAGATGAAATTTCCGAGCTTTATTGGTTTGATGGTAGATTTTCTTCAGATGAGCCCACATATCAGCTGCAGTGGTGTAGGCTTGAAGAGCCACGGCAAGAGAGGGATCAATAGAGTTAAGGATCCAAGTGATGACTTTCGCATTTTCTTTGGACCAGGTGGCTAGGCCTTTTGAGTCGGTAGAACTTGTAATCTGAGGCTTGGTTATTGATCCATCAAGATAACCAAAAAGGCCCAGTCCTTCGACAAAGTTCCATAAGTGGAAGGACCAGGACATATAATTTTGCCCATTAAATTTAATTGGGATAACATCATATTTTTCCATTGCAGGATGTAGTAGAGGAAGAGAACAGTCCTCAGATCAGCAGTCAACAGGGCCAAGAAAACAGCAAGATGCAAATAGTAGTAATAGCAACGACAATAGCAACAGTAGAAATTTGATGAAGAAAAGGGAACAGCAAGAGCAAGATGCAAGCAGCAGTATCAGCAACAACAATAGTAGAACAACAGCAGCAGTGAGTGACTTCAACCAGTCCAGTAGCAATAGTAGAAAAATAGGAACTCAAGCAGTCCAGAGGTAGAGAAATTATCAATTACAACTGATAAAAGATGTAATCTGAGATGATTGTCCTAACCAAGCATGAAGGATTCAGTTTGGATGGCTGAGATATGCATCCAGAAGAAAATAATTCAACTCAATCCTAAAGATGGCAAAAAAAAGAGGGCCAGACAACCATAAAATTCTGGGCAGAAGCTGTTTGTGGGCCCCACAAAGTGGTCCAATTACAGATCTGGATTGATCAGCTTAGAAGAGATCAATTGTATGACCTCCATTCCAAGTTTGATGAGATTTGGATACAGATCCACAAATCTGTACTGTTGTGATGAAAACCTTTTGAGAAAAAGGAGCCAAACTCGTCAGATGAAGAAGTGGTAGAACAGTACCTTAACTGTTGATTAAAAAATCCAGAAAAATCTTCAAAATTCTCCTGAAGGGTAGTCGATCATCAAGAGAGTGGTTGCTGTTAGCCAGATGTTGATCAAAGATGGGCCACGTTGATCAGCTGAACTCTAGGCATGTATCAGCAGAGAAAATGCACGATATGGAGATACACCAGTAGAGAAGTATTTGAAGATGGTTGGAAAGTCTCTTAGAGCCTTGTCTCTGATACCATGTGAGATTCTGTGAGAATCTGTGATGAGATGAGAGGAAGAAGAAGAAGATGACTACAGTATTGGGAGAAAACTCAATGATCAATTGATCATCGATGGATCTGTTTTATAATCAATAGTTACCTTTAATCAAGGCACTAAGTATGTTAAGATTACAATGAAAGAATGAAAGAATCAATCCTAATCAATCTTAATCTATACAAGGAAATCACAAAGAGAGAAATCAGCTAATTAAAGAGAGAAATCAGCTATACACATAGATTTGATTAAATCCTACTTGAGACAGGCTTGTAATGGGCCTGGGCCCTTGTTGGGCTGGGCCTATCTTTTTCACTGTGAATGTACTACGGTAACTTTTTCAGAATTGTGTATTTTCAGGGTTTTGTTCTACGGTTACCTGATAGCTAACCATAGAGCTACCCACGGCTAAACGTAAAGCAATCATAGCACACGCACACTCATGGCTTGCCGTAACCGGACCATGACTAACCATTTGCCTGTGTTTCCTAAAGCGTCAAATTTGTACCTTTTGACCTTTAGACCTTATGTGAGACTTTAAACCTACTTAATGGCCTATAATTAGGGGACTTATGATGCGTGGAAGGTTGAGCTTAGCATTCGCTCATCGGTTGATTGGTGTGGTGTATGGGAGGTGAAGTTTTGTCAAGGAAATGGCGAATGTGGGACCTTTGGATGTCTTTGACCATCAGGGCACCAGGAATTAATTTTATAACATCCGAAACCCTCATTTGACCATTACGTTGATTGGGCCGGCACTTATGCGGTTATACCCGAAGGACATCCATTGACCTAGGTTGGGTACTTATATCCGTTCTTTGATTGACATTGCTGAGATTATCTTTGTACATTGTCCCAAATTTTGTTTGATCTCCTATCTCATGGTTGTATGTGTTTGATACCTATTGATGGATAATGATGTTGATGAGGACCGACCTAGGCTTACCTAGAGGTTACCTTGTATGGGATGATGAAGGATGGATTACCAGTGTCTGAGGCTAGGCGGGTTATTCAATGGCCTAATTGGGGGCGTGACAATGCATTTTTCTTGGTCATTGTTGATTTCCTAGATGCATAAAAGGCAAATAACTCTTTGTATCCTTTGCTTAAGTTGGGTACCGCTGTACGAGCGCTATCTAGATTGCCACCTATCCAGTTTTTCATGAGCGGACCAAGCATATTGTGGTTGGCTGTCACTATATTGGCGAACATGCCACTTTTGGAGCTAAACATCTTCCACATGTATCCTAACATTGCATCAACTGGCTGATCTCTTTTCCAAAGCCATGCGCAAAAGCCATCACAACTTTCTTACCACCTGATTGATGCTTTGTCAGATTTAGATAGGGACCACTATAATTCAATATGTGCCCCACATGTACGCCAAAGATCCCATTTGAAGCAATATGAAACTTGTTTGTAATGTATCAATCATAGGGCTTTGCTTAACATAGATAGTAGCTTATTTTATTCAGTAGCTTATTTTATTCATTGTAATCTTGATTTGCCCCAATTATGGCTTGATGGTATCAATGACTGGATTTTCCAGTTCTTTATATTTAGTAGTTGAGCCAAGATTGGGAAATGACCATTCACCCTATACTTTTTTTTTTCATTTACTATGTTACTGTTGATAGTTATCGCAGTGTTCTTCCCAGGCATGGCATGCATGTAAAATGGCCGAGCTGTTCATCTGAAGAACACTTTCATGGATGAAATGTGCTTTAAAAATCACATTTATCAGATTCAGATAAATCCAGCAACCACTTGAAAGAGTTTTGAAACTAGTAAAGAATTCCATCTAGTGGACCTGGTACAACATCAAAGTTCATCCAATCATTGTCTAGCATAATCTGAGTGGTTTGTTTTTTTTAGATGGGATCCTTTCCCTATTTTTATTGAAAGTGTACCTCACAAATCAACTTTTTTTTTTTTTTTTTTTTTTTTTTTTATAACCTTTTTAGATGGGATCCTTTCCCTATTTTTATTGAAAGTGTACCTCACAAATCAACCTATGTCTAAAGTTGGTGGTGTGCATCTGAAAGCATCTGGGAGCCACCTTTTCTGTTTAAGTTTATTTTCTTCTACAGATTTTTACGCCCTGTTTGGCATCATTTCTAATAAAAAATCATGCCAAACTGGAAATGAATTGTGTGCTTAATATTTTCTTTTCTAAAATGAATCACGAAGAACTTGTTTGGCAACGTTTTGTTAAAATTGTTCCCAATTAGTAAAATCATCTGAATCATGTTTGGGAACATTTTTCTGTGAAATATTGATACATCTATTATACATAAAAAATAATTGATCATTAATAATTACAAATCAATCATTAAATTAAATATAAATCACTCTTCTTGTACACCAGAAAAATCCGGCTGTTTATTTACAAGCGCAAGCGCACACATATGCAGACATAATAGCTAGTGTGTTAGTTATGTAGTTGGGACCTTGACTTTTATATGATAATGACTTACTTGGGTGATAATTGAGTTTTTATTTCTCATCTTCCCTCAATTCATTTTTCATTAGATGAGGTGATGTTTGATTGTCATTTATGGATCTAAACCTTTGTTTTTTCAATTCTAACCATCTTTGAGAACACATTTCCTGAAATTCGTAAGAGTTCAACTCCATGCAAACAAGAGGGCCACGCCCAAAATTTTTTTTAGAAAATAGAAAGAAAAAATGAATACAATTTAAATAAAATAGTCTTGCCATTCATAAGAAAATACTCAAGCAAGTTTTCATAATTCTGGAACCCATTTTCATAATTGCCAGTGAATCGTCGCTTATTTTCCTAAAAAACAGATATGGTGAGTCTCAGTATGGGTTGGGAAATGAACATAGATGACCCAGATGAGACCTTTCTACACTTGAATTCTTGGCCATAAATAAAATTAGAAGGCCACTCTCTTTTTATCTTATATCAAACAGCTATTATCTCTCTATACATTCACCAACCCAGGCCAGATGAAATTTCTAGCATGAAGTGGTGTATCATGGTTGGGTTTTTATGTTATTTATTTTTTTCTTTTTAAAGGTGCATTGAAATGATCAATGAAACCTGGATCTAGTTGTTGTCAGGAGTAGGGACTAGGGGACTCCGGAGTTGGGTTTGAGTTGGAGAGGGAGTGCTTCATGATAGTTGATCACGAGATGTTAGATTTTTGACATGAAGAGTGATGCGCATGGGAAAATTTTAACATGACGAGTGACGCATGAGGCATTCTCCATAAAAAATCACTTATAATCATTTTGATTATTCTCTCTCCACGGGCTTTGCTATGCGGAATGTTTCATAAATTTTTTTTTCTGAAGTGCTTAAACTACATATTCCAAACATTTTTCTTCATTTTCTATTCTATAGAAATGCAGAAATGTTTCTTAAAATAGATGCCAAATTGACTACAGGTGGTTATATTTTGCTTTTCAAAGAATCGATGTGATAAATCAGCAGATAATCTGCCAGGGACCGACCTCACTAGCAGTTCCGAGAAGAGCGAAATTCGTATTTTCTGTGACAAGGCATTTTCACGCTTGAAGGGATCTGATCGAAACCTTCCACAGGTTTTGCAATCTCAAGTGTTTCTCTAGCCATTTTAAATCGAATTGACTTTTGAAATTAAAAGTACCATATAAATGCTTGCTGCAGGTTGTCAGAGTCCAACACCTGCTACGCAGAGGGATCGGTGTGCATCATGCTGGTCTTCTTCCAATTGTTAAAGAAGTTGTTGAGATGCTTTTCTGCCGTGGGGTAATTAAGGTCATTGCCCATAGCTCCCTCATATTTCTCTTTTCAAACCAAGTTCATTTCCACTGGTCCTATATACTTTCTCAAATGATTCATTGCAGTTAGTGCGTGTGCTACCATGTGTTATGCTAATTTATTGTAAGTGCTGTGACCTTGAGAACTTGCAGGGTTATTTAGCTGACTGTGTGCCATTGTGGAAGTTCTAGTGTTATTGTTGATGCCTATATTTGGCAAGCATTTTGATATCCACTCTAAATTGGATGGCTGAAATAAAAGTCTAGATCCATGGAACTTGGCTAGCCCTTCGAAAGAAAAAAAGTTGACATGATTTGTTTTAAGAATTAACATTGAACTTTCTTTGTCTAATGAAAAAGAAAGCAAATGATCTGGGGTAATGGTCTTAGTGCGATGAAATTGTGATAATGTCACAGATAACCCAAACCAACCCACCCGCACAAGTTTCAGTCATCCAGCCATTATTCACCATTGGATTGTAATCCAAAAAAATGATGCCTTCCAAAACCATTAAACTTGAGGGTCATAGATCAAATGGCTAGGATGATCTAACAGGTTTTGATATTTTCACACTGATAGGCTTAACAGTCTTTCCATCCCCCACCTCCAACCTTCACATCGATTGTCATAGCCCTAGCTGGTTCATATAGAGCTCATTGCACCATCTGGTTCATGAACCAGATGGTCCAGATCAGATGCCTAAAAATGAATATCTATTGAATCGTGAACCAGATGGTCCAGATCAGATACCTAAAAATGAATATCTATTGAATTGTGCATCAATCTATCCATAACAATGATTTTAAAAGTGATTATTTGTTATTATGATTATTTGTCACACACACATGTAGGTGAGGTGTTTGAACATATCCATGATGGAGACCCATTATCCTTGCATGTTCGCATGTATATTGATAATATTAAAGGATGTTGTGTAAATTCTACTTGATTTAAATGCATGTAATTTGTGAATGCAAGGATTATGATGATGCAAGGGAAAAAAAAACTCGGACTCGGGACCGACTCGGTTAGTTTGAGTCCGAGTTGACTTGGCTGAGTCACATGGTTAAAAAAATGGGGGAATCGGCCGAGTCCCATAGGACTCGGGCGAAGTCGCATGCTTGACTTGGTCAAGTCCCATGATTTGAGTCCGGGTCCCATAGGGACCGACTCGTTTAGGGTTGGGTCCGAGTTGACTCAGATTTGGGTGATTTTTAAAACCATGTGATGATGGTGATTAAAACTTATCGCATTTATCCCTTTTCCTACAAGCGATACATTCTTTTTACAATCCAAAAAAAAACCTCAAAAGGAGGAAGATTGATGCAAAAATAATTTTAGAGTATGATTTTGAAGTCACTGAAGCCTACTTGGAGTGGATTGAGCATTTCAAGAAGGTTCAAGAGTGTCAGATTAAGAATTGAAGAGAAATTAGAGCTCATACAGTCCATATTTTAGCATAAAATTGACCTTCTGGGACTGTTTGGAGATTCAGAGACAGAACAGGGACTTATTTCAAATTCTCAGAAATTCTGAAGACCAAATTAGGCCTGACGCGCAGCTGGTTTTTATCAACTGTTTAATTGGTCAAAACCGAACCAATTGAAAGGAGACTTGCAACACAAGAGGTGCCTGTGAGTGCTCTAACAGATTGTGGATTGTTCTTAATCAAAGAATGGGCCCCGCATGGGACCCACAAGAATTCTCGTGCAAGATATCCCAGACGACCAGTGAAATTTCTATTTTTCTTCATCTCGTTTTAGTATTTTGTGATTGTATTGTTTAGGAAACAAAGATTAGGGTTTCTATTTGTATTAAGAATCAAGTTTGGAAGGAGTTCTACGGTTTTGGGGTGTTTTGAGTGCTATTTAAGCTCAACAGCAGTCAGTCAGGGTTCACGCTTCAGTAACAGTTCATTCTGGTTTATTCAATAAAGCAGTCGTGCTTTGTTTCTCTCTCTCTCTCTCTCTCTCTCTCTCTCTCTCTCTTAGTCGTATGATTTATAGAGATCGAGGAAGACTCTTTTAAGGTGTTTTTGGGTTCTTTTGAATTGTTTCTTGCCCTATTTTTAAAATCTGGATTTTAATAATCTGCTTCAAATAATTTTATTTAGGGTCATTGCTTTGGTGCAATGGTAAAAGTCTCGGGTGCCATGTGTAATAACACAAGTTCAAGACTTGTGAGCAGCCACTTTGTGCAAAATTTCAGAAGGTTAGGTCTGTCTCCAGTCTAGACCCTCCCAAGACCCTGCTTCGGCAGGACCCGCATTGGGTAATGACCTTTTTTTTTCACTTCGAATAGTTTTATTTGCTGGAATTTTCTGGTTATTGACTGCTACACTGATTGGGCCCTTCGATAATCCGATTGTGTCGAATCGCATATTGAGTCACATGTGCTTGATTTAGAAAATCTCAAAAAGGGCCTAAGCCTGTAGTTGAAGTAGTACCCACCAAAAGAGTAGAATATATGAGGGATGAGGCTTATAAGGACTAAACGGTGATGAATTATGATATGGATGGCATAAAACTGTCTTTTATCTTACTCATGTGTTGGCTGCAAGTTTGTTCAAGTATAGAGCAGAAATTGATCATATGTATATATATATATGAGAGAGAGAGAGAGAGAAACCAATAACACCATGACAGAGATGTCAAATGCTTCACACAAGAGAAGATAGTAAGAAATAAAGGCTTCAACTGTGCCTTATTCCAATGGCATAAACTGTTCAAAACACTGAGACTACACAATCTACCTTTCCTATGCATATACAGTAAATACCCTAATTGCCAATCTGCTAAATCCTAATACATTCATATTTCCTAAATAAGATTAAGACATTGGCGGTCTTGGAATAAGACCTTTAAGGATCATGAATCAGGCTTTGTTGGGTAAATGGCTTTGGAGACTAGGAGATGACTCACAAGGCCTTTGGAAAAGCATCCTGATAGCCAAATATAAAGTGAGTAGAAATGGTTGGGATCTCTCTACTCCTCCACGAAGGTGCTCAAATTTCTGGAAAGGGATATATAGTTCCAAGGCTTCTTACACCCAATCCATCCGCTGCCGCGTTGGCAATGGAGAGCAAATTTCCTTTTGGCATGATGTTTGGGTGGGTGAGACCCCTTTAATGCTTCAGTTCCTTGATCTCTACAGATGTGCCCAAAACCGCAATGCTAAGATTAGTGATTATCTTGACATAAGCACTAACAATCAATTGTGGTGGCCTATTTTCCGAAGGAATCTTTCCGAGGCTGAAGAAGCTAACCTCTTCGATCTTCTAGAGGTGCTTAATGGCATAGACGGCTCTAGAGAACGACAAGATAGCAGGGTTTGGATCCTTTCTCGTGATGGTTCTTTTTCGGTCTCTTCCTTCTTCTCCGCTTTATCAATCAATTTAGCTGCTTCTCGAAGTTGGTCATCTTTATGGAAGATCAAGGCCCCTCCTAGAGTCATTGCTTTCGCTTGGCTTGCCCTTCAGAATTTTTTTTAACAATGGATAATCTTCGCCGCAGACATTTACTCCTTGTTAATGCTTGCCCCCTCTGTTTAGCGGACGAGGAATCAGTTGACCATCGTTTGCTCCATTGCAAGCAGACGAAAGCGCTTTGGTCAGCGATCCTAGAGGAGTTCAACTGTAATTGGGTCATGCCACAGTCCTTACCAGACCTGTTCCATCACTGGGCTAGCCCGATTAACACCCCCAAATGGAAGATCATGTGGCGCCTCTCTTTCTTGGCTTGCATCTGGACGATTTGGAAAGAGAGAAACAGAAGGTACTTTGAATGGATATCTTCCTCCCTAGAAGACTTAATCCTTAGATTGAAATTCTGCGTTGCCTCGTGGGTCTCCTATCTCCCAGATTTTTGGGGCTTATCTTTTAATGCAATTATGTATAATTGGAGGGAAATCATTTCAACTTGATTTGGTTTTCCTTTCCCATCTCCTTGTTTTTTGTTTCCCCTCGTTTTGGGAGGTGGCTGTTTTTTGGGGGCTTCTGCCCGGCCGCTTCTCAGTATAACTCTTTTATACTGTAAAGCTCTTTTGTAATGCTTCCTTTTTCTTTCAATACAAGTTACCATTTCAAAAAAAAAAAAAAAAAAAAAAAGGATTAGGACATTACATATTATTAAAATTAAACAAACAAAGAAAACATCAAAAAGGAAGATTTCAGCTAGTCGACCCTCACACCTGTAGAACTCACAATGTCCTATAATTATGCCACGAAAACCCTATATTTCTTCCACTGGAAATGAGGAGATCAATGGTGGTGGGTGTCAACCTTTAATAATATATCGCGATCCATTCATGCTGGTGAACTATTTTGGGCTTACTGTTTGATTCGTGGGAGACAAGCTGAATTTTTCATTGATAGTCGTAGTAGCACCAGTTTGGTTGCTCAACGCCGAGTTCGATATCTGCAACTACACACCGAACCAATGGCGTGACCCTACCAATTGTCATGGATAGTAGATGGGCCTAATCTAATTGTCTGCGAGCAATGTTTAATTTGATTTATTGTTGGTGGTCATTACCATGGATCAAAATAGCGGCCGCTACGTATCTTCAGCGCTACGCTAAATGGCATTTAGCGCCGTTCACATCCGTAGCGAGAGCTACAGTCCGTTACGGCCGCTACGGGGCCGCTATGGGGATTGAAATTTTCCTACTTTTCAAAAAATTTCAAAATGTATAATGGTACTTATTTCTTTTCTTTTTCTCTCCAAATAACATTTTTATGCAACTCTTCTACCCTTTTACGTTTAAAAGAACACCAAAAAGCACACGATCTCGTCGAATTATAGTGGATATGGAGAGTTCTTCTCAGGGTTTCACAGATATGCAGGACCTCATACAATGAGGGAACTGCTACGCTCCCTTATCTCAGTTACTTTTGCGAAAAAAGAACATTTTCTCTTATTTTCCAATATTTTAGATTTCTACAAGATTTTTAAGATTTTTTTGACGCTTTTTTCAAATCGCACCGCTACGCCGCTACGTAGCCCCGCTACGCTACGTAGCGCCCGCTACATAGCGTTTAGGAGGACGGCCGCTACGATCGCCGCTCCCGCTATTTGCATCCTTGGTCATTACCTAGATTATGTGTGGTGTGATGTGATGCCTGTCATGAATGCCCACCATCTTCTCTTGAGAAAACCATGTTAGTTTGATCGAGGAGTGATTTACAATGAATGGGAGAACTCCTAAACCATACAAGGGGCCAATTTGACTGGAGACATGATGCAAATGGCTAGAATACAAGTAAAGATCTTGCAATTGAACGGCCATTGATTTTCATGGAGACATGATCAAGCACATGGGGTCTGGACCCATGTGTGATCTGCTTAATTGAATAAAAAGAACCCCAACAGTCCCATTAGTGTTGAAATCTTAGACAATGAGGACTGTTTTAGTATTCCAGAGTAATACAGGCGGGTGGGTGTGCGATGTTCTTGAAAGTTGAGAAGCTTTACTAGGTGAAACCAGGGCTCGCGTCACTAGATTAGGGCTTCTTTACCCAATTGGGTTCAATTCCAACTGAACCCACCATCACCTGGGTTGCCCAGGGGTGTACAGCTAATGGGCAGCAACCACTTGTCCAGTCGGTGGCGGGTGGCCCATGCGGGCCCCATGATCAAATTCCTCTTAAAGGTTTGAGAAGACCAGAATTTTGGAAATTTCCTTAATTCTATGGATCTCCAAATCAATTGATAATTTTTTTCCATTTAGGTGTCATTAGGTGGTATGGAGGGATTAGTGGAAGAAATTTTAGGATTTGGTGGCATGATTATTGGTATTTATGAGTTCTATAAGTGTGAGGGTCAACCAGCTGATTTTTTTCCTTTTTTGATGTTTTCTTTCTTTGTTTACTTTTAACAATATGTGATGTTCTAATCTTATTTAAGAAATGTGAATGTATTAGGATTCAACGAATTTGTAATTAGGGTATTTTTTACTATATATTTATATGAAGTGGAAGGGGGATAAAGCTAAGGAGCTCGTTGATGGATATAAACTTTTTTATGCGGAAAGAACAATATAAGAAATGGAGTGGGTATAGTTGTAGATAAGGATTTGAAAGAGAAAAATGTGGGGGTAAAGAGGTTGGGTGATAGAATTATAGCAATTAAACTTGTTTTAAAGGAAGACATAATTCATATTATTAGTGCACATGCTTCCCAAGCAGAATTTGATGAAAGTGTCAATAGTAAATTTTGGGAGATGGATGGTTTACTACGAGAAATCCCAACTAGTAAAAAGACTTTGGGAGGTTGGAAGATTTTTGTTGGTTAGCTATAGCTAGAAAAATCTCTACAATAGACAATTTATGGAGGAGGGGGTTGCTAAGTGATTCTATTTCAGATATATGTTGCCTTTTTCAAAAGGAAGAGGGAGTCAATAGATCATTTATTTATTCATTGCGAGATAGCATCGACTATATGGGGGCATTTCCTTAAAGAATACGGTGTGGAATGGTGCCTCTTGGGTTTTCTAGTGGGCTTGGAGGATCTCTCTTCTCGTTGTGTGCGGACTGTTGATATGGAGACTCATACCCTATTTGGTTTCGTGGTCTATTTGAAAAGAGAGGAATGACCGTTTCTTTAGTGGAAGAGAATCTTCTGTGGGAACTATTATTCAGGCTATGGTTTTGAGGATTGCAAAATGGGCTTTTGTTAAAAAGGGATTTGCTGACCTTCCAGTAAATGGTATTTTGGATAATTAAAGGGTTTGATTAACTTAGTGTTCTTCTCCAATAGGAGTCCTAAAGTTTAATGTGGATGGGGCAGCTCAGGGTAAACTGGGGTTGGCCGGTATTAGGGGTGTATTGAGAAATCACAAAGGCAAAGTGTTGTACATATTCTCCAAGCATATTTGAATCAAAGAATCTAATGAAGCCGAAGTCCTTTATTGGAGACATAAGAACAAACGAGGATACTTCATTAGCAAAACATACTTTTTTTCGTAGGATTAGGGTTGTGTAAGTGAGAAAAACATTAAAACAAATGAAGACAAGAAAGTCGACGGGGCCATATGACATCTCGATTGAGGCTTGGAAATGCTTAGGAGTGGTTAAGGAGATTTGGTTAACTAGACTCTCAATAAGATATTGTTGATAAATAAAATGCTGGATGAATGGAGAAGAATTGTAGTGCCTGTACATAAGAACAAGTGAGATATACAAAACTTTACCAACTATTGTGAGAATGAACTTACGAATCATACTATGAAGCTATGGGAGAGAATAATGGAGCAAATACTTAGACAGGAGACCAAGATATCTGAAAATCAATTTGGTTTTATCGTAGGGAGGCCAACGATGGAAGCTATCTTGACACTTGCGCAATTAAAGGAAATATGTCAAGCGTAGAGGAAAAATATGTATATGATCTTCATCGATCTAGAAAAATCCTACGACAGGGTACCTAGAGATTTAATTTTGTGGGTTTTAAATAAAAAGAATGTTCCAAGAGGTTATATTGAAATTATTAAAGACATGTATGAAGGAGTAGTAACGAGTGTGAGAACTATTTTTGGAGAGATGGGGAGTTCCCAGTGACCATATGTTTGCATCAAGGGTCGGCCCTAAGTCCTTTTCTCTTTGTACTGATTATTGATGGGTTAACTGCTCATATTCAAGAAGAGATATCTTGGTGCATGTTATGAAAATCTACGTAGCGGCCGCTATATCGGGCGTAGCGGTGAAGATGCATTTTGCGGCTTTCACACCCGTCATGGACACTACAGTCTGCTACAGGGCCGCTACAGAGTGAGACAGATTTGTATTTTCCAAAAAAATTTAAAATGCATAATAAGACTTATTTCCTTGTTCTCTCCAAATAACATTTCTACTGAACTCTTCTATCCTTTTATGTTTAAAAGAACACCAAAAAGCACATGATCTCGCCAAACTACATTCAATACAGAGAGTTCTTTTCTAGGTACATCGTATTAGACACCCCCTTTGGTAGATGTATTCTTTTCTCTAGGCACTCTTAAGTCTAAAGTCTTGACTTCATGACAGTTTTTTTATGAGCCTTTCATTAGTTTCTAAGTTAGCATAACTAAGCAGCATGAATGCATGTAAAAAAAAGGGTCATTACTATTATTTGTATTTATACAGCGATACGGGATCTTATACAATGAGGAGACTGTTACGCCCCCTTATCTTAGTTAGTTTTGTAAAAAAAAAAAAAAAAGACATTTTCTCTCATTTTCCAATATTCTAGATTTTCTACAAAATCTTCAGATTTTTTTGACATTTTTTTCAAATAGCATCGCTACGTGGCGTCGGGCCGCTATGCCCGCTGCCGCCGCTATTTTCATCCTTGCTCAAGATATACCGGAATGAAGAAACAGAATTCGTGTAGCCGACCCCAACATAGTTGGGATAAGGCTTTGATGATGATGATGATGATGCATAAGAAAGGTCGATTGTGTAGTATCAGTTTTTGAACAGCAGTTTATGCTATTAGAATAAGGCGCAGCTGAAGCCTTTATTTCTTATTATGTTCTCTTGTGTGAAGCTTGGCATCTCTTTGTTTTATGGTGTTATTGGTGAATGCATTGGATTGTGTTTAGTGTGAAACTTACAACAACAGGAAGAACAGTCAATGCAAACTGTGTACTACTGTTTACAGGTTCAGTTGACACCATGTTTACATGAGAGAGAGAGAGAGAGAGAGAGAGAGAGAGAGAGGCACCTTCTCTGTTTGGAGTCCTGTCCTTTGCCCTCCCTTTTCTATCAGACCCTAAGCATCCTAATTCTAATTCCATCGGAGAGGCAAGTTTATGCTTACTGAATGGTCTAATGTCTATTTGGGTTTTGCCTATACTGTGACTTTTAGCCATGTATAAACCCACCTAGTGATGAAAGTTGAGATATTTCCCTACATGTACTCCACACTAGGGAAAATGAAAAAACTACCCTTATTTATTTGATTTTGCGATTTTTTAATTTTATGATATAGCACAAAAATTCCCCTCTTGTTGGGTTAAAAAAATGAAAATATTTATGTGACATCACAGTCTATAATTTTATGCGATTTCGCACAGTCAATGGCATTTTAGTCCATAAAAATTGTGCAAGTACCTGTGGGTAAATATCTCAACTTTTGTCACCGAGTGTGTTTATCCATCGCTAAAGGTTACCGTCATGGCAAAACTAGATGTCCTTTTGAATCCAGTTTAACAGAAATATACCCTCCAAATAAACTTGCCAAACGGCACCTAAACACATTGTTGCAGGATGACTCAATGTAGAATACATCAGAATCAAGGGAAACACCGAAGTAACAATTAGATATGATTCTCAAACAGTTTCAATACCGGAATCTGGATCTGTTGATAATTTAATACTATAAGTATTCCAATATATGTGTCTATCTATTGTGACATTGTAGTTCTTTGAGACCTCATAACAGGCATGCAGTTAATGATATGGATGTGATTATTAATATACCAACTTCCCTTCGGTGTTTGTCACAGTATGAAACATGCACATGAGTTATGAAAAACCCAGAATTCCATCCAAAACAATATAGCTGTACAATTTAATTCTTATGTTAACTTCTTTTTTCTTTTTTTTTTGGTGCAATGATTCTTATGTTACTTATTTCCTTAGTTTTTGGCATCCTCTGTTCTTGCCAGATGGTTTCTGTAAAGAAGCAGGTCATCAGGTTGGGTCAACAACCCAAGTATTGGGTCAGCCCAGTCCAAGTATTGGGTCAACCCTTGTATGAGTTGTCATTAGATTAGATAAAGATTTAGTTTACTTAATTATGCCTGTAATCGTGTAATATGATCTTATCAGATCCTCTAATTTAGGCTTTACTGTTATATATGTACATCTCTTTGATTCATTCAATACAAGAAAACATTCTACAACTTTTCTCTCGTCAGTTGTCTTTTGTATGGTTCTGTCTTGGCTTGATAGCATCTCACATGGTATCAGAGCCTAATCATCTGTCCATTCAAGCTTAAGAGAAGTCCTGCAACATCCCGGTTCGTCTGTATGCTGTGAAAAGCACTGTATCTGCTGTGATCAAAGGTGGCCCACCTATTGATCAACCTCTGCCTAGAAGAAAATCATCCCATCCTGGTCGCCTGTCACTCCTGGGATTTTTACACATTTTTTCCACAATTTCTGATCATCAGAGGTAGGCCATTATCTCTGTTTTGTACTTCTCTCCGTTAAGCAAATAGTTTTCATCACAGCCGTTCTATATTCTGGTCTCTCTTGCTTTCATCAAACTTCCACTTGGAAAAGTTTCGGATTTTTGAGGAAGAGCTCTCTGTGTGATCTGATCTTCCCCCTGATCATCAAGTGGGGCCCACAGAACAAAACTGTGCCCAGAATCAAGGTCGTCTGGCACAATTTCTGGGTTTTTTTTCAATCAGCTTGCTTGCTGTGGCTGAAATCTGTCATCTGATCCTTCAGTAGGGCCCACAGTACTCTTCTGTGCCAAGATTCAAGGACTTTGTCATCTGATCATTCCGTAGGGACCACCTTTATTGGAATTTTTCAGATCTGGTTAGTATCTGTGACTGGATTATTGGAATTTTTCAGATCTGGTTAGTAATTGTGACTGGATTTCTCATATATTCAGGCTTGAGCAGTTTGTTTATTGCAATGTCATCTGATCGCACCTTATCGGGAATTACCATCAAACTTGATGGCACTAACTATCCCTATTGGTCCCATCTCATGCAAAATTTCCTCAAAGGTCAAAAACTATGGAAATATGTTTCTCAGCAGATCCCTATGCCAGATAGTAAGGATGCTACTTTTGAAGAATGGGAAGCCTCTGTCGGGAGAATAAATTCTTGGATTGCCAATTCAGTCACTCCATCTATTGGAAATCAATTGGCAAAATTCCATTATCCTAAGGCTGCTTGGGATTATTTAGCCCGATTATATACCCAGACTAATGCTGCTCGCCGGTATCAGTTAGAATCTGAAATCAAAAATGCTGATCAAGGAAATGACTCCATTCATGACTTCTTCATCAAAATGACTGCCTTATGGGATCAACTGGCCCTGATGGAACCTACTTTTAAAACAACTGATGATGCTCACACATTTGAAGTCTATAGGCAGGAGACTCACCTGGTTCAGTTTCTTATGGCCCTCCGCCCTGATTTTGAACATGTTCGTGGTCAGTTATTACATCGGTCACCACTGCCTTTTGTTGATACGGCTCTCTCCGAACTTCTGGCAGAAGAGCAAACTCAATTTTCTCTTACAAGGAAGAAACATGTGGAACCCACACATGTCCTGTCTGCAAATGTCAGTACCCCACAGAATGATCGTTCTTTTTCATCTGGTACCAATGATTTTTGCAACTATTGTAAGAAGAAAGGACACTGGAAACGGGACTGTCCCACCAGACCTCCTAGGCCAAACAGTAAGTACAAACAATCTGGTCAACAGCCTAATCGTGCTCCCATGCACTCTTATCCACAGCGACCCTATGCAGCAAATGTTACTGACGATGATAGTTTTGTACCTCCGCAAATGGATCTTTCATCTCAGATTCAGGCTATGGTTGATGAGCGCATGCAACAATTGTTTCTGGCTTCCTCCACTGGTTCTGCTTCTCAGACATCCACTACACCCTCAGCCTCTGGTTCTGCTATGACCATTTCTGGTCCGTCAGGTATTCTAGATTCTCCATGGATTTTTGATTTTGGTGCATCCTATCATATGACAAATGATGTTTCCAAACTTCATACTTGTTATACCCCTGCTAGTTCTCTCACCATCCATACCGCTGATGCCACTCCTCTCCCAGTCTCCGTTATTGGCTCCGTATCAAATAAGTTGCTCTCTCTCACTAATGTTTTGTGTGTTCCTCACCTGTCTATCAACTTAATCTCTGTTAGTCAATTAACTTCATCTGGATTTCTTATCTCATTTTCTTCAACTGGTTGTTCTGTGCAGGATCCGCGCACCGGGAGACAGATTGGGACAGGCCTTAGGTCAGGAGGACTTTACTATCTCCACTCACTGCACCTTCCATCTTCCAGCATATCCCCTGCAGCTCTCGTTTCATCTACATCACCATTTGCTCTTTGGCACTCTCGTTTAGGCCATTTATCGTTCAATAAAATGAAGTTTTTATTTACTAGTGGTGTATTTGGAAAAATTTCTGTCTCAGACATTTCTACATGTTTTGGTTGCCAATTTGGTAAACAACATGCTTTCCCTTATAATAAAAGCACTTCTTTTACTACTGCTCCTTTTGCTTTGGTACATTCTGATGTCTGGGGACCTGTCTCTCAACCAACGAAAGGTGGTTCCACTTATTATGTGCTATTTATTGATGATTTCACTAGATATACTTGGTTGTATTTAATGAAACACCGTTCTGAGTTATACACTATTTACACTGCTTTCTCCACCATGATTTCCACTCAATTTAACACGAAGATTAAAATCTTCAGGTCTGACTCAGGGGGAGAATACATGTCCCACAAATTCCGTTCTTACCTGACCAGTCAAGGGACTCTAGCTCAATTATCCTGTCCTGCCACACCACAACAAAATGGTGTAGCAGAACGGAAACACCGACATATCATAGAAACTGCTAGATCCTTGATTTATTCCTCACATGTTCCTCTGCAATTTTGGGGGGAAGCAGTTCTGACTGCAATCTATCTGATTAACAGAAACCCATCCTCTGTATTATCTGGCACATCTCCCTATGAAAAATTGTTCTCCTGTAAACCTGACTTGTCCTATCTCAAAGTTTTTGGTTGCACCTGTTTTGTTTTGTTACATGATAATGAGAGAACCAAACTTTCCCCAAAATCCATTGTCTGTGTTTTCTTAGGGTATGGCATCGAACAGAAAGGCTATCGATGCTATGATCCTAAAACCAATAGGTTAAGGGTCTCTCGTAATGTCACCTTCTTGGAACACATACCTTTCTATACATTACCTTCGCAATCCCCTTCTCCTGAGCAACCTACAGTCTATCCTCTTGATCCCTTTCCAGATCTATTTCCCTCTGATACCCCTTCCCCTCGACCCCTGTAGGTATATCATCGTCGTCCCAAACCTCTGTCTGCTTCTTTGGAATCTGCAGATCCATCTCCTCCTTCTGATCATGGGCCTATCTCCTCTGCTCCAGATGTACGGGATCCTCCTCACACTCAAAGGTATCCAGTGCGCATCAGAAACCCTCCCTCTAGATTTGCATTTGTTAGTACTGATCATTTTTCTCCATCATATAAGTCCTTCCTTGCAGCCATTCATACCTTGACAGAACCACAATCCTATAAGGAGGCCATTGCTCATCCGAACTGGAAGTCTGCCATCGCTGAAGAACTTGCGGCTCTGCAGAAAACTCAAACATGGGATCTTGTTCCACTTCCCTCTGGGAAACGAGCTATTGGCTGCAAATGGATATTTAAGATCAAGACCAAATCTGATGGATCTATTGATCGATACAAGGCTCGCTTGGTAGCCAAAGGCTACACACAAGAATATGGGGTAGATTATGAGGAGACTTTCGCTCCGGTTGCTAAGATGACAACTGTCCGCACCTTTATCTCTGTTGCATCTGTTAGACACTGGCCACTCTATCAGCTCGATGTCAAGAATGCTTTCTTGAATGGATTCCTTCATGAAGAATTATATATGCATCCTCCTCCAGGTGTCGAGAGACCTCCTCATTATGTGTGTCGCCTAAAACGTGCGTTATATGGTCTCAAACAAGCCCCTCGTGCTTGGTTTGAACGGTTTAGCATCAGCATCATCAACATTGGTTTTTCTCAGAGTACTCATGACTCCGCTCTCTTCACTCGCTATTCGCAATCTGGCTGTGTTTTCCTGTTACTTTATGTTGATGATATGATTATCACCGGCAGTGATGCTTCTGGTATTTTATCATTGAAGCGTTTTCTTCATCGACAGTTTGAGATGAAAGATTTGGGTCATCTGCGGTACTTTCTGGGCATTGAGGTTGCCTACTCTCCCACGGGATATCTTTTATCCCAAACGAAATACTGCAATGAAGTTCTTCAACGAGCTGGACTCACAGATCAGAAGCCTGTCTCTACTCCAATTGAGCATAATTTGAAGCTCCGAACAACTGATGGAGATCTTCTTCCTGATCCAACTCGTTATCGGGAGGTGGTTGGCAGCTTGGTTTATCTTACGATTACCCGACCTGATATTGCCTTTGCGGTACATGTGGTCAGCCAATTTGTTGCGCACCCAACTAATACTCATTGGGCTGCTGTACTGCGCATTCTGCGATACTTACAAGGAAGCTCCAATCGTGCCCTCCTTCTCTCCTCCAGTCAAAATCTTACTTTGCATGGTTATTCTGATTCCGACTGGGCTGGAGATATCAATGATCGGCGCTCTACTACAGGCTTTTCCATTTTTCTTGGCTCCTCTCTCATCTCTTGGAAGAGCAAGAAACAGGAAGTTGTCTCCCGATCTTCCACTGAAGCTGAATATCGTGCTGTATCTCACACCACTACTGAAATTATTTGGCTTCGCTGGTTACTTCAGGATTTAGGAGTTCTTGTTCCTAAATCTACCTCTCTCTTTACGGACAGTGATAGTGCACGAAAATTGGCAACCAACGATGTCTTTCATGAACGATCTAAACATCTTTACTGTCATTTCATTCGACAACATGTTCGGAGTGGTACCATAAAGCTCTTTCAGATTTCATCAGCTGCTCAGATCGCAGATTTTTTCACAAAGAGCCACTCCACCTCTCGTTTTTCAGAACTAGTTTCCAAGCTCTCGATGGTTACTTTCTCCCATCCAAAGCTTGAGAGGGGGTGTAAAGAAGCAGGTCATCAGGTTGGGTCAACAACCCAAGTATTGGGTCAGCCCAGTCCAAGTATTGGGTCAACCCTTGTATGAGTTGTCATTAGATTAGATAAAGATTTAGTTTACTTAATTATGCCTGTAATCGTGTAATATGATCTTATCAGATCCTCTAATTTAGGCTTTACTGTTATATATGTACATCTCTTTGATTCATTCAATACAAGAAAACATTCTACAACTTTTCTCTCGTCAGTTGTCTTTTGTATGGTTCTGTCTTGGCTTGATAGCATCTCACAGTTTCATGATTGCTGGCAAATCTATTACAATGTATACAATGCAGATGTCATATATTTTTATTTTGAATATATCAATTGTATAATTTAGAGTTCACTGTATGTTGTGATTGCATGATCGTGAGCTGCCAATATTTTTAGTTTGATAATTTCTTATGTTTGAATTGATATAGGTGTTATTTTCGACGGAGACATTTGCCATGGGGGTTAATGCACCAGCTAGAACAGTAAGTGATTTATGTGATCATATTTGTAAGGGTTGATGCGATAGCAGTCAGTCTTTGGGATTGCTTGATGTAGAAATTTATGGAATTGCCATTGATTAACAACCACTGCAACTGTGGGTTCTTCAAGGACACCTTTTCTCTTTTACTGGTGTGAGCACAGATTTTATGCACAAACTTGGAGGACTGGATATGCTATAATATGGACTTGTTGCCTAATGTGTCTTGGTATAATAGCTTATAAATTTCTGGAACCATTCACAGTCACACACTAAAAATAAATAAATAAATAAATAAAAATATAAAGACAAAAAGGTTACAAGTTTGAAGGAAGGATTTCTTATGGCAAGATTATGTAATTGGAAGTGACTGAGCAAATTAAGGAGATTGTTTGGTTGGTTTGGGTAACCGCAAGTTTAGCCAGGATTGACTCAGAATCAAATCTATCTTGAACTCAATATGCAAGCATCTAGCAGTCTCCTTTAAATTCAGCCATGACAACAGCGATCAACTCAGCTAGAATATGTCTCATAGCAGCATGGAGATTAAGAGTACCAGTTCCAACATAAACTAGCAATTATTGTGTGCACTTAATAATACACTCACAGTAGACTGTAATTTCAAAAAAGAATCCAGCAGCCATGAAGTGCTTTGGTTTTCATTTTTCTGTGCTCTCTTTGCTCTCGAAGTAAAATTTATTAGATCTTATCAAAGCCCAAACAATAGTTATCCATCTCACCTTTATTGGATGCTGCTTTGGGTAATGTTTGTCACGAACTTGAAAAGACAATGGATATTTGTGAAAAACTTAGATCCCTTCAATGGTCGATCCTTTCTTCCTTTTATAATATCTTTCAACCTTAATCAAGGCAATTACAACTTAATACAATCTATGTATATGGAAAGTAAAGCTGTTACAATCTTATGTATATGGAAAGAGGATATGTTTATAGAGATTTGAGTCAATCCTAAATTATCCCACGTGATGGGTTGGTTTGTACATTGAATGGGCCTGGTGGGCTTTGTGTGTCAACTGGTGTTAACAATGTCCTTATCTGAGTATCAAAATACTCAATCCAACTCTGTTTTTAATCAAATTACAGACCTATTGTGTTGTTCGCTGGATTCTCGATTAAAAAGAAATTAGTAATCAATTAACTTTAAAATTTTCTTTCATCAAAGTGGGCCTGATTCTGCATCACAACAAAAAAACTATGTTAGGCTAACATCACAATAACGTCCCAATAATCACCACCTCTTCCTGAAATGACTATTTTCTTAGATGTACATGAGCTTTCATATACGAATTCCCAGTGTGATTGCTTATTGGATTTTCTTAGCGTTTGGATTGTGCTCTGTGGTATTTTTCCAGTCTGCAGTTCAGCTTCCTTCTACTTTTTTTTTTAAAATTGTGGTTCCGCAAATTTTTTTTTTCCTTGCAGGTTGTTTTTGATAGTTTGAGAAAATTTGATGGCAAGGAATTCAGACAATTGCTTCCAGGGGAGTACACTCAAATGGCAGGCCGTGCCGGCAGGAGAGGATTAGACAAGATTGGTACAGTTGTTGTATTGTGTCGCGATGAAATCCCTGAGGAGAGAGATTTAAAACCTGTCATGGTAGGAAGCCCAACCAGGCTCAAGTCACAATTTCGTTTGACCTACACCATGATTCTCCACCTTCTTCGTGTGGAAGAATTGAAGGTATTTTTGCACTCATCACATAAATATTCTCAGATTACTTAGGATTTCTCTTTTACCGAAAGAAGTTATTAATCAAGTACCTACTTTGACATGCTTACAGACTCAAATGGAACTTCAACATCTGGCTTGACCATGTTGTTGCAAATTTATCAAGTTGCTAGTGTAACTTGCTTGCACAGAATCATTAAAAAAATGATGTTACACAGACTCAAATGTAACTTCGACAACTGCCTTGCCTATGTTAATGTAAAACCCTTTTACGCTCAAAAGCCTTACAATAGGAAGTGAACACGCAATACTCTTAACAAATGCCAAATAGAAAGTAATAGCCTGCATCGACACTTAAGGAAATAGTAAAAAGGTATCCCAACCCACTGAAGCATCCTGGTTAACTGGATTGTAATAAATAAATGAAAATATCAAGTACTCCCATCACAATATAGTTAACAAGAACCTCTATCTTGAACCATAATAATTCACAACTTCCATGGGCAATGGCTTGATATTCAGCTTCATAACTTGATCATGTAACAGTTGGTTGTTTTTTCATCTTCCATGAAGCTAGATTACTACCAACTAGTGGGAACTATCCTGTAGTTGATCTTCTATTGGTCTTAGAACCTGTCCCATCAACATCCATGTATACTTCTACATTTAAATGACCGTGACAAGTGTACAAAATACTTTGTTCTGGTGTTCCCTTAGAGCTTACGGGAACATTATATGATATGTCTGGCCAAATGATATGTTCTGGTCTTCTCAAGATTCTGCGAGTTGTAGCTAGATTTTCAGTCCTTAGAGCTTGCATGAATTAATTTACACCACTTTAACATTATATGATATGTCTGGCCAAATGATAGATAAATTAATTTTACAATCAACCTTTAATATTCATGTGGTTCATGTAACTTAGCATTTTTGCAATGCAAACCATGATTTTGTTCAATTGGCGTTTCCACTAGTTTAGCACCTAACTTTCTAGTGTTTTCAACCAGGTCCAATATATATTTTAATTCCCTCTTTTAATCTTGTGGCTGCGATCCCCAAGAAATATTTGAACTCTCCATGCTTTTTTTTATTTCAAACTCCTTATCTAGATATGCTTTAGATTCCTGATTTATCCTCCATCATTACTTGTGACCATAATGCTGTCCACATGGATAATAAGAGGTAACCTGACCTGTAGCATTAGTCACAGAGTTTATGTGATCTGCATGATACCTTTATATCCATATTGCACCCTTAACCTACCGAACCACAGGCATGTTTAACCCATATAATGCTTTCTTTAATCTGCTATTCTTTTCTTTCTTGCCCTTCTGATATTAGTCAAGGTGGTGGATACAATATACACTCCCGCTTGTGACTCGCCATGAGGAAAATCATTTTTAACATCCAAATGATGCAAAGGCAAAGAAAAGTTCGCAGCTATAGAAAGAATCATTCTTATTAAATTTAGGTTGGCTATTGGAGAGAATTTCTCTAGATAGCAGCATTATAGGCATGTGTTAATCCTTTTGAATTAGTCTTGCTTTATACCTTTGTATTAATCCATCGGGGTTATTCTCAAGGGTAAAGACCCACTTGCAATCCACTATATTATTTCCTTCGGGAAGATTTATCAGCTGTCACACACCATTCTTTTAAGTGCTTGCATTTCATTAATGATAGCATCCTTTTATCTAGGGCGAGAGAATCCTTGAAAACACAAGTAGGTCTCTGTACACGACATTTGAGTACTAGTAAACGCATGAAATGAAGGTGACAAGTGATAGAAGCAAAGTTTTGAATTGTATGTTGGGTTACACATGTATCACCTAATGCAATGCAATTGGTAGATCAAAATCAGTAACGAGATTGGTCTTTTTGAACACTTTTTTTATTGATGGGTGTGGGATATCACGGTGGATGCACTAATTGAACTAATGAAGAAATCTCCTGATCACGGCCCCACCCAACTTAGCATGAAATTGTCCGCTTTGTCCCACGTGCGCGTGTGAAGACTTCCCAGGAGGTCACCCATCCTAGTACTGTTCTCGCCCAAGCATGCTTAACTCCATAGTTCTTATGGTTTCTGGCAAGGTTTAAAAAACCGGACTCGGGACCCGACTCGTTCATGGCCGAGTTCGAGTCGACTCGCCGAGTAGCATGGGACTCGGCCATGCTACTATGCCGAGTCGGGTTGAGTCCCAACTTCAGTTGGATGTTGGACTCTGCCGAGTCGCATGGCCGAGTTCCATGGGACTCAACCGAGTCGCATTAGGGCTCGACCAAGTCACATGAGACTTGGCTGAGTCCCTTGCGACTTGTCCGAGTCCCATGCGACCTGACTCGGTATGTGTCGAGTCCGAGTCGACTCGGACTCGGCCGATTATTTAAACCATGGTTTCTGTGGCTACAGGGTTTAAAAGGTGTCATGTTGAGTTAAGACGGAGTTTGACTTGTAAGCCCAGGGATCTTGACAGCTCATTTCCGCTGTGGGACTTATGCATTTTTCACATTGCAAACTCAGTCCGTATGGCGGGCCCTTCTCATCGCCCTTATTTAGGGGGGGTTACAATCATGGGTTGTTACACTCCTTGCCTTCTTACCTAATGAATCTCTTTAGTCTGCAGAGATTAACAAGGAATATCCTCATGATATGTTACATCCATGGTGACTAATAGTTTCCTGTTAGTAACAGGAAGATAACACCTGTATCCTTTTTGTTTGCTTGGATAGCTTCACCCCCTTAAGATCTAACTTGTCTCGATACTGCTTTAAAATGCGAACAAAGCAGGTGGATCTAAATAGTTTAGGAAGAATTATGACCTTGAACAGATCTGTTTTATAGGATCATACTTCTGTATCCTTGAATACATTAGGAGGAGTTGGAAACAATGGAGCATCTGGACATTGACATTGTTGCACGCTTTTTCCTCCTAAACACATCAAGGCAGCTGATTAATTAGAAAAGCTGCTGTCAATAAGCCGTCTTTGACCAAACGGACCTTTGACCTTTCAATTCAAGCAACAAAGCTCTGGTAACTTCCAATTAATGTCTTTTCTTATGTTTGTAATACCGCAGAACTCGTTTAAGGGGCTAGATTATTTTTTGATATTGTTATACGTAATTTCCTGAAATTCTTGATTTATGACTTGTCTTGAATGATTATAATTATTATTTTTTGTATAATGATTTTTTTATATATAAATAGATATCAGTAAATATGTCGGATGAATAACTGTTGTGTGGAGGGATGGGTATTAAGTAGGACCAATCTGGTTAGAAGTTAGTGGGTTTAGTTATTAGTTCTTAGAAGGACCCATTGTCTTAAGAAAGGGACCCATGGAATTATTTATTAGACCTTTAGACAATAAGGAGTGGGAACAATTCCTTTGTTATAAAGAGTGCGGGATATCCATATCCCAAATAGGAACTTGCGCACTCTTAGTGTTAGCAGTCAGCCAAGGTCTTTAAACCCATCGACTTATCTCTAAGCCTCTCACACCACACTCTTTCTCTTTCTTTCCTACTCTTGTTTCCTTTCCACTTAAACCATATCTAAGTCTTGTAACTAGAAAAGACTTGAGAAGAACTAGAGGGAGAAGCAGAAGAACCAGCAAGATAGAGTTTTAGTTGATGTCTTACAGCCTCCCTCACATTGCTAGAGCCACCATAGCCTATTCGGGGTGAGTAGATTCTATAATATACTAATTTCTTCTTTAGATTATGACTTTTCTAGTGGGGGGTTTTGAGTTTTGATGAATGGTTGATGTGTATACAATTTGCATGGCTGGAATGATATGAGAATGAAACTTAGGGTTCTAAACCCAAGGCTGAATCTGGACTTAGAGTCCAAAGTCATGGCCGAATAATTTTAGGTTAGAAACCCTTTGGCCGAATCCATAATTCTTCATTTGGGGCTGGTCAAGTGTTGTGTGGGTGATTTTGAGGCTAGTCGAAGTCCTATTTGGGATTATGGTTGATCTTTAGCAATTCCATCCTTGGATGAAAGTACCTACATTCTTCTTGAAAAGCATAGCATGCTCCTATGCCTTTGGAAGGTTGGATTCAGTCACCAGTAATGAGAAGAACCAGTAACGTATACAATTGGTTGAATATGGTGAATGATCTAGGTGGAGTCCCTAAACCCATAAGCAATGACTGTCTGAATTGGTCTTTAGGGTTTGGGGTGTTGGCTGAACCTCCATCAAGGGGTTTGAGTTGGCTGTAACCATTAAAGGGCTGGAATTTAAACAAACTGTAAAACCCCGTTCTTATGTTACATGAATTAAGTTGATATTAGCAGTCGTGTGTTCCTTTGTATCTTATAATGAATGGTAATAAACATGGCATAGAATTGATTACCAAATTTGGCAGCAAGGGATGGACATAGGGATAATTTTATGATGTCTGGATTGTATGAATGAGATTTGGGTATGACCAACCTACAGTCATGATGTTGGTATTGGCTGAAACCAGATAGGGGTTCTTTTTAACCTAGCTCCGTTGAAGGATTTTCTGTAAAGGGTTTTTGAAGGAATATCCAAATGAAAATTTGGGGCTTATGGAATAAGCCTTGGGTGATTGGAGGAGATTTTAATGTCATAAGATTTCCGAATGAAAAGCGAGGGGGTTGCTCTTTTTCTCCAGTGATGCAGGACTTCAATGACTGGATCAAACATCATGATGTGTTCGATCTTCCTTTGAGAGGAGCTGATTTTACTTGGTCAAATATGCAAGAGAATCCTGTTATGAGTCGGCTGGATTGGTTTTTAGTGTCAACGGATTGGTTAGATGTTTTTCCTTATTGTGTTCAAAGAGTGAAGCCTCGTCATATTTCAGACCATTGTCCTTTACTGCTCGAGACGATTACTGCTCGAGACGAGTATTGAAGATTGAGGCCCTCCTCGTTTTAGATTTGAAATCATGTGGCTATTGGAGAAGGGGTTCACTGATAACGTGAGAGTGGTGGTCTTCTATTTCTCTCAGTGGATGGATGGGGTATCAACTAGCTCAAAAATTATAGTTCCTTAAAAAGAAGATGAAATGTTGGAGGAAGGATGTTTTTGGTAGTTTATTAGAGAGGAAGAGTCGTTTGTTAGCAGATATTCAATCCTTTGATGGTAACGAAGAAGTAGGGCTTTTATTTGTCGGAAGACCGTGTTTGTAGATCTCAACTTCAAGAAAAATTCAGTTGTTTGATTTTTCAAGAGGAGCTTACATGGACACAACGGTCTAGAAATAGATGGTTAAAAGCCGGGGATCAGAATACCAAGTTTTTCCATGCGGTTGGTAGTGCCCGGCGTCGTGTCAATCTTATAACTGCAATATCTGCTAGAGGAAATGTTTGGGACTCTAAATTTGATATAGAATGAGAAATTGTTAAATTCTTCCAGAATCTTTATATAGGTGATAATAGATCCCGACCAATTATGGATGGTGTTTCTGTTACATGTCTTTCTAATCTGAAAGCTGGTTCTCTTGAAGCTCATTTTACTAAAGAGGGGATAAAGTATGCTGTGTTTGGGTTAGGTGATGATCGTGCTCTGGGTCCTGATGGCTTTCCAATCATCTTTTTTTTAGCATATTTGGGACGTGTTAGAAGCTGACTTGCTAATTTTTTTCTACCAGTTTCACGAGAATGGTGTTATAACAGGAGAATTGGGTGCCACTTTTATATCTTTGATTCCTAAGAAGGATGGAGCCAGTTTGATTAAGGATTATAGGCCCATTAGTATGATTGGAAGCCTTTACAAGATTCTGGCCAAAGTTCTTGCCAACCGCTTAAGGAACGTGCTTCCTGAAATTATTTTTGATGTTCCAAGGTGCTTTTGTTGATGGGCGTCAAATCCTCAATATTATGCTTATAGCCCATGAATGTGTGGATTCTAGACATAAGCAATAGTGTCCTGGTTTAATTTGTAAATTGGATTTTGAAAAAGCTTATGATATGGTTGATTGGGGTTTTCTTCAATACATGATGGAAAGAATGGGGCTTGGGAATAGGTGGCGGCAATGGATCAAGAGTTGTGTGTTTTCAGCTCATTTTTCTATCTTGTTGAATGGGTCATCGAAAGGCTACTTCAAATGTTCTCGTGGTCTTCGAAAGGCTACTTTTTGTTATAGTTGCAGAAGCATTAAAAGCTTTATTGGAGCGGACCAAACAAATGCAATTAATTTCAGGCTTTGCCATTGAAGGCGGTTTTCTTGAGGCAACTCATCTTCAATTTGCGGACGATACTATAATCTTTTGTGATGTTCTTTCAATCAGGTGGAAATGTTGAAATTTATTTTGAAATGGTTCGAATGGCTTTCGGGCTTGAAAATCAATTATGGTAAGTGTGAGTTGATTGGTTTTCAGCTTACATAGTCATGTGGTTTCTTTGGCAAATGCTTTTGGGTGTAGAGCAGGTAAGCTTCCTTCCAAGTATTTGGGGTTGCCTCTCTGTTTGGGGTTACTGAAAAAACATTTATGGGATGCTGTGGTGGAGCGGATAGACAAGAGGTTAAGTTCTTAGAAAGGTCGCTATTTATCTTTGGGAGGGCGAGTGACTTTAATTAAATCAGTTCTTTCAAGTATTTCTATTTATTATTTATCCTGCTTCAAGTGTCCAAAAAGTATTGTGGATAGAATTGAAAAACTTCAACGAGACTTTCTGTGGAATGACTACATAGAGAAAAAGAAGTATCATTTGGTCCGTTGGGCGACAGTTTGTAAATCATTAGCTCAAGGTGGTATGGGGATTCGTTCTACTGTCAAAATGAATAAAGCTTTGTTGGGTTAGTGGTTATGGAGGGTGGGGGAGTTGGGCTATGGCTTGTGGAAGCAAATTTTAATTTGCAAATATAAGCTTAGAAATGATGGTTGGTATGTGCCTAACCAGTTTTCCAAGCTCTCTGGGTTTTGGAAATCTATTCTATTTGTGAAGGAGTTTTTTCAGTGGATTCGGTACAAGGCTCATAATGGGGTTCGCATCAGATTTTGGCAAGGTGAATGGTGTGGGCATAGTTCTCTTGCTCCTCAGTTCTCTAATTTGTTCTTTCTAGATCAAAGGCAACATGCTTTAGTTTCTAATTGTTTTTGCCGTTTGGGTGGTAGAGTAGTATGGGGTTTTTCTTTTCGGAGAAATCTGATGGAAGGTGAGGTTGCTGATTTCTCTTTGATGCTAGGTATGCTTGAGAAGGTTTATTTTTCTCCTGGAAAACCAGATGTCAGATTATGGAATCTTGATGTTAAAGGTCATTTCTCTGTTAAATCTTTTTATAATGTGTTAGTAATGAAAGGGTGGGAGGTTGGAAAAACTTTTGGATCAACTCCATTCTCGAGTTCTTTTTTGCTGAATTGCTAGAAATCATAAAATCCTTACTATTGACCAGTTGAGGAAAAGGAACCATATTATTGTTAATGGTTGTCCTTTCTGCTTGAATGATGAGGAAACGGTCCATCCTTTGTTGATTCATTGTTCTTTTTCTCATGGTGTTTGGTCTGCTATCATTAACATGTTTGAAACAAATTGGGTTATGCCTGGAACTGTTGAAGATGTTTTCATTCAGCGGCGGTATGGATGTAAATTCTTTCGTGGAAGGATTTTATGAATGACAGCTTTGTATGGTACCATTTGGAAGCTTTGGTTGGAAAGAAATAAAAGAGTTTTTCAAAATACTTGTAAGTCAGTAAAAGAGGTGGTTGAATCGATTGTCTGGTCTGTCTTGGAATGGGTGATGAAGCAGAAGGAGTTCTTAGGAGTCTATTTGGAAGTTCTTTCTAGATCTTGGCCATTTTTTTTCCAAGGGGGTCGCCAGGTTAATTTTGTTGAGAAAAATCTTTGGACAACTCCTCCCAATGGTGTTTTAAAATTAAACTTTGATGGTAGTTTTCTTCACTGTTCGCAATGGGGTGGTATTGGAGGAGTTATTAGAGATTGGAAAGGTAATCTGTTAAGAAATTTCTCGGCGCCTGTGGATTCTCTAAGTGCTAATGTTGCAGAAGTTTATGCTCTTCTTATTGGTTGTCATGAGTTGTTAACTTTAGAAAGCATCAATGCTGTTATTAAGGGGATTCTTACTCAGCTATTCAATGGGGTTCTGGGGAAGCTTCTATTCCATGGAGGTTGCCGGATTGGGTGGAGGAGGTGCAAGAGTTCTTTACTCGTTTGAGTGCTTCTTTTCACCATATATTTCGAGAGGCTAATGTCATGGTGGATGCTCTTGCAAAAAAGCGAGTTTTCGTACTAATATTATTTGATGTTTAGTTATTTTTTTGGTTTGTTGCGGGTTTCTTCTTGTAATCTTTTGTTGTTTTTCTTTTTTCAGCAAGAAGTTTTACTGTTATAAAAATAAAATAAAATTTGGGGCTCGTCTTTGAATGCTTACCCGTTATTTTGGATCGTCAGGTAGGACTCCGAACATGTAGTCAATGAACGGATCTCTCTAGGCGCCGATTGGAGTTTTAAGGATGGAGATCCGACTTCTAAAACCACTCGTTGGCATTCAGCAACTGCTTGGTGCGTGTTAAGAGGAGGAATGATCCTTCTTTCACACACACTGTAATTTGCATATTTTCTCCTTGGACTGCCATTGATGCAACAAGTCCGGCTAGGGCATTTGCACGGATATTCTCACCTCTGAGGATGTGGGTGATGTGACAGACATTGAATTTTTGCTGAAGAGATTGTGCCTTGTAGTCGGAAATTACTTGGACCTTTTTTAGAGAATATATCAAGAAATTCATGTCGTATCATATTAAGGCTCAGAAGGAAAGAGAGTTTGAAACCTTAGTGCAAGGCAATCTGACTATAACCAAGTATGCTCTCAAATTCATTGAATTGTCTCACTTCGCGGAAGCACTGGTTGCCACAGAAGAAACCAGGCTGGTGCGATTTGTGACTAGCTTAAGACCAGGCATTAAGAAAGATGTAAAACTGCATGAGCCGACAACTTACGTTGCAGTATTGAGGAGAGCTTTTGTGTTAGAGAAGGCAATAGAAGGCATAAAGCGCGAGACTAAATTGTTGCCGATAGGAGGTAAGCGAGATAATTTCAAGAATCAGGCATCCTACAAGGAGAAAACTGAAGCTAGACCCGTCTGTAACCACTGTGGGGGATCTCATGATTCAAGCCAATGCCACAAGAGGCCAAGGGTATGCTTCGGTTGTGGCAAGGAAGGTCACTGGATTAGAGATTGCCCCGAGGGTCGAGACAAGAATAAAATGAAACGGAAGGGTGATTCTAATGGTTGTGGGCAAGAGGGACACCGGGTTTGAGCTGTCCGGAATATCAGGGGAGGAACTAGTTTCAGCCACAGGCACAGCCTCAAAGACAGAATCGGCAACCATACATGCAGAACCAGTTGTACCAGCCCAGGGAATCAGCAAAACCTAACCTCAAGGACAAAATTTCAATCATGGCAGGAACAATTTAGGAGGGAACCAAGGAGGAAAACAACCGAATGCAGCAGTTTTTTGTTATGACTCACCCGGATGCGGAAGTGGCCAATAATGTGGTTGCGGGTACGGTTTTAATTTCTAATCATGAAGCTAGTGCCTTATTTTATTCTGGTTCAACACATTACTTTGTTTATCGTGGTTTTTCTGATAAGCTAGAAAGTTCTCCCTCCACTTTGACTCATGGTTTTGGGCCCGTTTGGTAATTTTCTCAGAAAATAAAGCTCAAGGAACGCATCAAATCAAGAAAGAATAAAATATAAGTGGGTTATGATTGTATTTTGTCTTTAGTTGCTTGGTATTGAATCTTTTTGACTTTGTGTGTAAAAAATGGGTTTTTTTAGTCATTTAGTAGAGAAAGGAGGTTGCTTTTTGAAAGAAAAAAAAAATTTGAAAAGGAGGGAATTTTGGAGATGTGTACTTTTGATATGACCTCTTGTCTGAAACACAGAGACTTTACATTACTTTAACTTTAATAGTAAATTACTAAACAGGCCCTTTAGTAGTGTCAACACCCATCGAAGAACACATTTGCACTAGAACTCTATTTTATGATATTGTATGTTAGAGTTTTGGCAAACCAGGATGCTGGCCAACCTGGTGTTGCTACGCATGGATGATTTAGATGTTATATTAGGAATGGATTGACATTCTAAATGTCGAGCTGTTTTGGATTGTTTTAACAAAGTTGTTTGTTTCAATTTGTATGGGTTTACCCACGTTAGTGTTGTGGGGAAGAGGAAACCCATTATGACTAATAATTTCAGCTATTAATGATGGTAAGTTGCTTAGGAATGGGTGCTGTGGATTCTTAGCTTTCATTGCAGAAGATAAACCGAAACCGAACTTAGATGATATCGGGGTATTTCAATCAGTCATGTTCAACATAGTTTCACGTTTATTAGTACTGTGAATGGTTGCTTCTAACATAGGCTTTATAAGGATTACTACTTCCTCTTGGGGTTCAGTAGTCATACCACACACCTCTTCCTGATTGTAATTTCCCTTGCACAATTCAGAATAGATCGTTATCCGGTGTGTGACATTGTTACATTCTGCCCCCTAACAGTATAGAATAATTTCATAGTTGTCCCAATGTGTTTGTACACCCAATTGGGATGTTGTAGCTATTTCAGAGTTTCTCCTAACAGTGGTGTGGTTACATGTGAAATGTATTTCAGCCACTAAATTTAATTTCAGAACTGTTCATGGGTTGGTGTATAACTATGAAACCAACAGCTTCCAACCATAAAATCAGACATTACACATCAATTTTAGAACTAAAACTCCGAGGTAAACATAACAGGGAATCCAAAGGAGATTGTTCAATCCTAGATTTTAAGATCTAGGGTTCGGCCAGCACCAAAATACTCATTATGGGGTTCGGCCAGCCCTAGATCATCAGATCTAGGGTTCTGCCAACCCTAGACTGCTTGATCTAGTGTTCGGCCAGCCCTAGATCATCTGAGCTAGGGGTCAGCCATGAGGGGTGAACTTTCCTCTTGATCTCTAACTCACTTTTAGGGCATTCCATATCTGAACCCAAGTTTTCTAGCAATGAACATTTGAAGATCATAAAAAATACACAACTAGATAAGATTTTCCCTCACCTTGAATAAAATCTGGTGGCTCTATTCACTTTAGCAGACTGAAGGTCATCAAGTCCAAGAGCTTCCAAGAGACAGACTGAGAGAAGAAGGGATGCTAAGGGAAATAGGGTTTCTAAGAGAAACCCCTAAGCATTGTTGAGAGATGCAAGTGGGGTCCTGTTGGGTGCCTGTGCAAGTCCCAAAGACCCTTGGGAATTGTGCGAAGAACCCATATCCATTCGGCCGTTTTTGCTAATGTTTTTCATACCTTTCTGATACAAGTGGGTCCCTTCCTCTTATGTTATAACTTATTAAATTATGAGGGTCCCATCACCTTAAGTTAAAACATGTGGCCTGACCCAATGGGTCCTTTCTGACCGAACAGAATTTTAATTAAAACTCAGGGCTCACTAGCCCAGCCCATGAATTGAAATATTACAAATATTGTTATACCATATAATTTAATTAATTACCCTACATATAAACCCCAATTAAAATAAAATAATAAAAAATATGGGACATTCCGAGAACTGATCACCATGGTGCAGTTCTCTAGGAAATTGAAATGAATGGGTGGTTGAATCCTGCATCGTATCCTGCTGATTTTCTATAGTGAATTGTGGTCCTGCATACTTATTCCATGTGTTATGTTTGGTTGACTGCCATTTGCATACTACATTTGAATTCGATTTTGCTAGTTTTTAACGTTAATGCTCTGGATTTTTTGGTACTTTTATGTTTTGAATTCAACTTTCAATTCATTTGTTGAAAATGAACTTTCCATATAAGATCAAAACTGAAGAGTATCGGGTATGAACACTGTAGGTGGAGGACATGCTAAAGAGAAGTTTTGCCGAATTTCATGCTCAAAAGATGCTGCCTGAAAAACAACAGCTTCTCATGCTAAAACTCACTCAAACCGGAACCATTGAGTAAGTCTTTTGCTGCTTTCCATAAAAAACTAATCATTCTTCTATATACTAATATTATAATACATCATTTGTTGCTTGCAAGCAGTGGATGCCTTACCATGATTTTCTTCTGCTGGATATCTTGAACAAATGATGGATTGAGATATTAACCCAATTTCTATTGAATAACAATGCTTATTTAAAATCATTATTACATTACAGGAGAATAGACAGAATCTAACTGCATGAGGTTGCATGAGAATCCTTTCCTGATTACCACTCTGACTTCTTGTTTGTCTTGTTTTATATTTACCACTACCAGTGGTGACACATGTTTGCACATTATCAATGAGTATGAGCATCCTATGTACTGTATTTGTAGAAGATTGTTGAAGTTTCAATTTTCTTCATATGCATGTGTTTTGAGTGTTGTGCAATTCTGAAATATGAATTATAGAAAATAGATTACGTATCTTGAGGTTCTTTGAACCATGGTTCAAAATAGCGGCTGCATTATCAGCCGTAGGGGTTGAGGCCGCTGCACTATTTTGAAAATAGTGGCGCTACTGTCTAAAACAGTAAAGCCAAGCAATTTTAATTTAAAATATTATTTTTCCTATTTCTTCTCTTCAATAGCCTTCCTAAGTTGTCGCAACCCAACCCCGAGGGGTAGCTCAGTTGGCCTAGGACCACGGTTTGCATCCGGAGGTTGTGGGTTCGAAACTGCACTACCACACTGGGGCTACAGGGGAATTTTACCCGGCTTTCTCTCTTGGGCCCGTAGGGATTATTCTGGCCCAAAGGGCTGGGAACCCTGCGTTATCAAAAAAAAAAAAAAAGAGTTGTCGCAACCCTTATATTGTTCCAAATTACTAAAAAACACAAGATTGGCTGTTACACAAGATTCGGATTTTTTAAATCATGTAAAAAATTCACACCGTTATGCCGCTACGTAGCATTTTGGCCATTGGCCGCTACGCCCGCCACAACCGCTATTTCGATCCTTGCTTTGAACTTTTTGAATGATGGAGCTATTTCATGGAAGTGGGCAATTGGATCTTCACTTGCTGTTGATATATGTGGGACAATTGAGTGGTATATGCAGTTTTATATTGGAAAGATGTAACGATGTTTATTTATTTCTCATAGAATTACTTTTGACCTGATGGAATACATTGGACAGTAGTCTCTTGTTTATGGAGACATTGATGTCAAAGGTATGGACTCGAGATCTTAAACTAAGGTTATGGTCTATAATCAATAGAGTAAGACTTCTTCTACTGTAACTGATTTTTAGTGTTAAGCAATCCATGCTTAACAATGTTTAGAAGTTTGAACTCCTGAAGTCAATAATTTAAAAAGGAATATGGATGATGATTTGGTGACAGGAGCTCATATCAAGTCTTTAAAACTATAGTGGTTGGGTGAGTTTTCATGAAATATAATTTCTAGTCTCTTATAGTACCTGTGCAGCATTCATTACAGTTCATTATAAATAAATATAGCAAAACAAGCATCTTCATATTATCCCAATTTGTTTCATATATTATGTGCACATAGACTATTCAGGATGCAGGACCTACTCTAGATGGACAAACGTTGCTTCTTCATTTTTCATAAATATAAGTTGTCATACCCAAGGATCAAAAAGTGATTGAAGAGGGCATATTGGCTACCCTCAAAGTGATATCTATTGGTTGGGGGCCTATGCCAATATGTATCAGGTATTGATGTGATTTTAATTTTTAAAGTAAAAATAATAAAGAATCCAGAATACTAGTATATGCTATATTAACATGTTTATTTTCATTAGGAACTAAAATAAATGTCAGACTCTGTATTATCATGCATGCCCTATATCATTATATGATAGATTTTAGAAGAACAATACGTTCACCTATATTCTGGTTACCCAATTATATGAAGTTCACATCTGATGAAATGTTAATAATGGTTGAATAACTGGATCAAAATATATGCAGTGGTTATTTTCTCTTTTCCATGGTAAGGGTGAGAATCTGTAAAGCTATGTTATACAGATGTTATGTGATTTGAGGCTTCCGAATCTAAAAACCATGTGGATGAGGTGATAGGAGAAGAAATAGATGTAGAAGAATGAAAGGCAAGAAAAGCTATAGGAAAATGAGTTTGATACCGACCACCCAAAAAACCCAGACATATATGTAGGGTTACTGTGCTCTGGATTAGTTCTTGAATTTGAGCAGGAGTCATGGATATAGCCCTGGAGGTAGTGCTTCTTGTATTAGGTAAGGGTGCTTGAGCCTGAAATGCAGTTGGAATATTCTGTCTTGGCATATTGTCGGGAGGCTTCTTAGGCTGTGTCTCATTCTTTCGCTGTAGGTTGTGACAGTCATCAATAAGATGACTAGACTATTTGCAATATCTACATACCAATTTCTTGCATCAATTTTTGGCAATATGGCCGAAGCCTTTGCATTCATAACATTGAGTCAGCTTCGGATTTGGAGTTGCCAGAATAGCCGAGTTAGCAGGAAAAGGCGCAAGGAAGGCTTTGGGTTCTTCTAGAATAGTGCGCTGTGAGGTGAGGCTTTGGGTTCTCTATTCACGAGGGCAGACTGAACATATTCAAATTCTGGTCGTAGATTCATAAGAAACTGGCTAATGTGAGTTTCTTCTTGTAACTTGAGAGCCTCAGAAAGAAATCCAGAAGAGACTGTTTGGATCAACATGGAATCCCTTTCAGTCCATAAGGTGATGAAGCCATTAAAGTATTCCTGCACAGATTTATCCCCTTAATTATATTTCGCAATTTCACTATCCAAATGAAACTTCCGAACCTTATTGGTTTGATGGTAGACTTTCTTGAGATGTGGCCACACATCAGCTACTGTAGCGTAGGCTTGAAGAGCAACGGCAAGAGAGGGATCAATAGAGTTAAGGATCCAAGTGACAACTTTAGCATTTTCCTTAGACCAGGTGGCTAAGAGTTTTGAGTCAGTGGTACTTGGCGTCGGAGGCTTAGTAATTGATCCATCCAGATATCCAAAGTGCCCTTGTCCTACTACAAAGTTCTTTAAGTGGGAAGACCAAGACATATAATTATGCCCATTAAATTTAATGGGGATAACATCATACTTTTCCATGGCGGAATGTAGAAGGAAACAGACAGAAGCAATAAATCAACAGAAGAGAATAGTGGTATGCACCAAGCAAATCTAGACATAAGCTACTTAATATGCACACAATTTAAACTCTCAAGCACACAAGATCACTATGTAATATAATGAATTGTAAGTACGGATCGATCCCACGAAGACTAGTGATAAAATAATGTCAAAATTAACTAAAAATCAGACTATTAAGTGGATGAAAAAGATGATTGAATACTGATTGAATGAATGAAATTACTGAAAACAGTAAATTAAACTATCAAAAGCTAAATGGGAAGTAACCTAAAACACACAACTAGTATTAGAATTGAAAAACAGTAAGTAATAACTGAACTAGGGTTTCATCTACTCCCCTAACCAATCCAATGCATGTCTCTTATTACCCTTTAATAAAAAATCAGAATTATTAGTGACATCTATCAACCTAGACCATGGCATATATATCTAGATTACTATTTTCCTAAACCTAATTCATGAGTGGCATACTACATGAATTGTTCATTATGATGTAAAAACTAAGCATGACATATGTCCTAGTCAAAACATAGATAATGCATAAAACAATGGGAATGATAAATGCATGAGTCTAAGCATGGCATATACTTAGATTATTCATGGTTCTAAACCCTAAATGCTTAACATCAAGATCAATCAAAATTAAGTTAGCTACTCTTAAAATTTATTGAACATGGCATGGTTGGCATGGCATATACACAACTCATCAAATTAAAATCATTGTTTAGAATCTCAACTACTAAAACTGAATTCTTAATTAAAATATGCTAAAAGAGACTACATAGAACTAAGCTAAGGTTTCAATTACACCCTAGCCCTAAAAAGTTAGCTACTAATGTTTGGAACTGAAAATAACATAGAAAATAAGGTCATAAGAAAAAAAAAACTAGAATATTGATGAAGAAGAAGGGGTGGCCAGCAGCAACTTCTCTAATTCTTTGCTCCAAAAAGCTCCTCCAATGTGTGTTGTACGGCTGCTAGGGATGTGGATGGGTGCTGGTCGTCCAACCCTATGGTCCCCTTTTATGCTTTTTGCAAAGGCTTTCTTTAGCAAGGAGTTTCCTCCTTTTTAGGCTTTGTTTCCTTTTATGATTAGGTCTCTTGCTTTCTTTCAAATAGGTTTTCTAATTAGGTGAGAGTAGAAGTCTCTTTTCTTGTTGTGCAAGACTTTCTAAATCTGGTCCCACTTGTATCTTCTAGAAAGTTCCTCGCATGGACCCACAAATCTGAGATTTTATTGCAAGAGATTAAATCTGAAGCTTTTAGCATAAAAGTGGGCCCATATGGTGCATGCAACATTGATTGTGGGACCCCCTTCTTAGACTTCTAACTTGGCTTGGATTCTTGATTTAAACTTTCCTTCTTTTTCTCCTTTTTCTTCTGTATTCTTGGGCTCCACTTGTACTTAAATAAGACTTTCTAAATTCTGAACTTCAACTTTTCCAATGGCTGTGGTGCCCCCTTTGGGTGTGTAACACCTAATTAGGTTTTCTGCTTTTCCTTCTTTCTTTATTTAATTTTTCTTCCTTGATTATGCTTTCTTGTTCTCCAATTCTTTCTTTCTAATTTGGATTGTAAGTTCCCAAGGAATAAGAAAGTAGTCATTGAAATATGAAATAACTTGGATGGGACCCACCATGGCCCTACTTGGTGATTCACGCCTACTTCTATTCATGAATTCTTCTCTTTTTAGCTCCTTTTGACCTTTACATAAAAATTAACAAAAACTATGTAAAATCAAATAAAACAACTATAACTAGCACAAGATAGACCAAATATTAGGGCTAAATCTGTAAACAATTAAGCACTTATCAAATAGCCCGCAGATCAGAAAAGTAGACAGCCCATATGCAACACAGCAGCAAATATGATGTAATAAGTACTAACACAGCAGGAAGATGGCAGATTAAGTGACTGATGAAGCAACCAACATGAAACAGCACAAACAGTGCAAAAAGAAGTGCCAGATGAACTGAACTTCTGAGGCAAGATCCCAGAGTGGTCTAATCACAGATCACGGCTGAACGTCGTGAAGGAGGTCAAGTGTACTTCCTCCAGTCCAAGTTTGATGAACAACGGATACCGATCCACAAATCTGGACGGTCTTGATGAAAACTATCTGATACTTAATAATCCAAATCAACAGAGGAAAGGATGCCTGAAAAATACCTTAAATGATTATAAAAAAAAAATCCAGAAAAATCTTTAAAATCACCCTTAAGGATTGTCGACCACAGCTGTGGGAGTTGCTGGTGACAAAAAAAATCTGATCAGTGGTGGGCCACTGTGATCAGAGGGGGCACGTCAGGCAATCAACAGTATCAGATGATGATTCATGCCAGGAAGAAGTGTTTTGATCAGTGAGAGGATTGATCATAACCAAAGCTCTGATACCATGTTAGGGTTTATGAATGAAGAAGAAGAAGAATTATTGAGAGGATGTCATACATACATTGAGGATCGACTCTTGTATTTATAATCTTTATGTGTAATCAAGGCTCTAAACATGTTAATAATACAAATTAGAATCATGAAAGAATAGAAAGAATATCCCCTAAGTATACACGAAAATAAAGATGAGAGAAATCAGCTCTATCTAATCTAGCCTAAATCCCACGTGTGGGAGTCTGTACAAGGGCCTCATTGGGCTGGGCCTTGGGCCTGTTATCTTTTAGCCCTGTTATCTTCTACAGTAACGACCTGAAGTCGTTACATGACCTTGAGATCTCTTTGCTGGTAATCACCATTTATTCCTCGAGATCTCTTTGCCTCGATTGGAGTTTGGCATGAGGCCAATTTTCAATTAAACCATGACCTTACTATCTCTCCATCTGGCATGAGGCCAATTTTCAATCAAACCATGACCTTACTATCTCTCCATCTCTATCTTGCCTGCCCCACATCTCCTCTCCATTTCGCATTATGATCACACAAGGGTTTCTATATACTCAACTAGGCACTAGGGTCGGGCTAAGATATTTGAATTCACACTAAGGTGTCTAGTCTGGTAATTTGGGTTTCATCCCGATGAGCGTCAAGCTTGTGTTTATTTGCAATTTTGCATGCAATTTGGGTTAGGCTTGGGAATTGGGGTTGGTCAATGTTAGGCCCATCCTTCCTTTTGCAAGGGATGATTGCAAATGTGCAATTGGCAGTGTCTTAGGGAAAGGGCGAAAATCTAAGTCATTAACATCATTATGGGCCCAAAAGCATTATTGGAATTGTATTAGATAGAGAACTAAGAACAAATAAGGTAAGATTCCTTATTTGTGTTGGATCCTAATATTTAATAAGAATGGTTCTCCAACCCTGTTCATTTCATAAGATACTGGTAATGTTTAGAGAACCTATCCTCAATGATCAATTTTCACTTTTGGTCATTTCAATGCCTTAATGGTCATTTCAGTAATTAAAGGTTAGGTTGTAAAAATGGTACACAATTGGAGTTGTGAATTATTTGATAGGGTTTTTAAAAACTTGAGATTAAACTTCATATACAGTACAAGACAAAATAGTGGTCATACTGTACCAATGACACCTTTTTCCATATAAGAGGAGACGGGAGATTTTTTCTGACATGGAAGGATTCCTGTTTGAATAAGTTCATGTTTTAGTTGTCTCTGGTTCCTATAAAATCATAGGCACTATGCATAATAAATAAAAATAATTCCTCAGTTATTTATTTATTTCTTGACTTTATCTTGGGGTATATCGTATGCTTTCTTACTCAAATCTCTATGCTTTAGTTCTTTTTTACTATTCAGCACCTTTTCTGTCAGATGCATCAAGGGTGAGCCTGCAATTGAGGAATATTATGAGACTGCCAAAGAAGCAGATAAGCATAGGGATCATATTTCAGAGAAGGTTGTGCAGTCTCGTCAAGCTCGGGACTATCTGTCACCTGGACGAGTGGTGGTCATCAAATCACAGTCAGTGAGTACAACATTTTTTCTAATCCATCACCACATCCTGATAGATTTACAATTAGATGAACCGATTATTTTGCATGACAACTATATGAATTTCCTTCATTCTCAAACCAGAAAGGACTATTTATTTGTTCCCTTTTGGTACCATGACTTGGACCTGCAATCTTGTGGCTGCTTGGATGAGCACCTTCCTACATGCAAAGGTTTGTGATCTTACAAAGTTGTATTGATTTCGGAGTAATATTGTGCTCCTGGAGCACATACATTCTTATTAGGTTTTTCTAACGTGAAGCTTCTGCAAATCTGTGCCACTAGTATCTCCTAAATTTCCAATAAGCGAGCCGGTTTAAATGAAGCTCGATAGTGTGTCCCCCTGTCAACTAGTGGGTGTTGATAATTCACTCTTTTTTTACTTATTAAATTCTGGTACTCATCTATGATGATAGCAAAGTGATGTCCCTTGATGGAGTGTTGACTGGTCTCAGGATAGCATAACCAATACTTAAGTAGCATTGGGTAGAGAGAAAGGGCTTACTAGTCTGGGGGAGCATATTTAGATATCCCTTCTAGGGGATGCATGTTGGACATTATCTCGTATGGATCGTTCCTTTTCCCCCTACTGTGGAGTCCTGGTGGGAACACTACAGAGAGACCTAAACGCCCTGGGATTGGTCCCTAGGCAGCTATAAGGTGAGACGCCTCTTTGCCACTGGCTTGTGAGGCATTTCTCATATGGAGTGTTCCTTATGTCTTTATAGAGTAATTATATTTCATTCCCTCAAAGCCACACTTTTGGTAGCAAGTTCAGTGCACCTTTTCTTTGCATATATACATATATATATACATGTATGTATGTATATATATATATATATGGGGAACATTCATGTGCATCTATCCCTCACCAAAAATGGTGAGGGACACCCCTTTTGGGGGTGTTTCAAGTACAAGAGTGGTACAAGAGGGGTACTTTGTACCTCCCTCTTGTACTTGAAACAACCCAAAAATGGGTGTCCCTCACCATTTTTGGTGAGGGATAGATGCATATGAAGATCCCCCTATATATATATATATATATATATATGGGAGGTGCTCCTATGAGAGACACTCTCACCAAGTTTATGATAAATGGGTAGGGGCCCTCACTTCCATATCCACTCTCACTAACTTAAATGCAAGGACCCCCAACTTAAATGTGAGGGCCCCCACCCATCTCTCACCAACTTGGTGAGAGTGTCTCTCACTAGAACACCTCCCTATATATATATATATATATATATATATATATATATGGAGATGCTCCTGTGAGAGAAATCTCTCACCTTAAATGAGAGATTGGTTGGGGGCCCTCACATCCTTATCCAATGCCAACAACTTAAATGTGAGGGCCCCCACCCCTATCTTCTCATATAAGGTGAGAGATATCTCTCATAGGAGCATCTCCCATATATATATATGTATTTGTAGTTAAATATTACACTTATTCAAGCTGACCCCAAATGTTGGGATAAGGATTGAGTCGGTGATGATGAAACCCAGTTAGCTATTGAAGTAAAGCTAAAAGATAAATTCTTTTGTTTTTTAAATAGAAGTTTATTTTGTTAGGCACTTCTATATATACATAATGAGCTAAAAGGGAAGAAAAGAAAACTACACCTAGTTTCGTGTACAAATGGGGTTGATCAGTGGGTGGCATATATTATGTAATTGTTTTTCTTGTGGGGTATAAATAATCATATTGCTTTTTTTTCTTCTCTCTTTTTTTTTTTTATTATTTGTTTGTGTGGGGTTGGACCGTTTACTGAGTAAAAAAAAATTTCGCCAAACCTACTCTTACTGCCTTATGGGGAAGTGGCATTCGCCCTACGTCATAGATGAAAATAGCGGCCGCTACGCGATATATCGGCCGTGGCGGCCCAGGCCGCCACGCTAAATTGAAAAAAGCGGTCTTCTGGCCGCTACGTGAATGTAGCGGCCGCTACGCGAATGTAGCGGCCGCTACAGGGCCACTACGGGGTGAGAAAATTTTCTATTTTCCAAATTTTTTTAAAATGCATAATAAAACTTATTTTTTTTCTTCTTCTCTCCAAATAACATTTCTACACAACTCTTTTACCCTTTTATGTTTAAAAGAATACCAAAAAGCACATGATCTCGCCGAATTATAGTCGATTCAAAGAGTTCTTCTCAATGATTCTTCTCTAAGTACATCCTATTAGACACTTCCTTTGGTATATGCATTTTTTTCTCTAGGTATTCTTAAGTCTTGACTTCATGACATAGTTTTTTTTTTATAAGCCTTTCATTAGTTTCTAAGTTAGCATAACTAAGCAACATGAACACATGTAAAAAAAAAATCATTACTATTATTTTCTATTTATACAGCGATACAGGACCTCATATAGTGAGGGGACCGCTACGCCCCCTTACCTTAGTTACTTTTGCAAAAAAAATACATTTTCTCTCATTTTCCAATATTCTAGATTTTCTAGAATTTTTTCAAATTTTTTTGACTATTTTTTCAAATCGCACCGCTACACCGCTACGTAGCGCCCGCTACGTAGCGTTTTGGCGGCAGGCCGCTACGCCCACCGCTACCGATATTTTCATCCTTGCCCTACGTTAACACTGATCTTACTGGTATCATAATATTTTCTTTTCCATTGTTCTTCTAATAGTTTGTTTCTTTTCAAGTTGGTCATATCAATGCTCTCATAAGCTTAAAGGTGCATGGACGAGTTGGTGGTTGGGCATTTGCACTTAGTGTTTGTGTATCATCTTCCTCTTTAAGGGCTGTGATTGAGAGGAAAATTGTCACCTTTCTGTCCAGCCTACTATTCCATGTATTGAAAATAATGAAATTGGGACCCGACTCGCCCATGTCCGAGTCCGAGTTTGGTTGAGTCCCAAAAGAGGCCCAAAAAACTTTAAAAAATAGGAAAATAGGAAAAAGTCCTAGGAGGTCTTTCATTTATCTAGATTTATTGTATCTTTGTGTAACGATACATTTTGAGTGAATAGAGTTATTGATCTATTGTATATTGCATACTACCAGTAATATATTATATATGCCACACTCACAACTACATGAAACGAAACAGAAATCATTCAAGTGCAAATAAATGACAAAGTCCATCCATATCAATTATCAAGTACCAACTAGCATGCAGCAACCATATCTTAACTCATTCTAGTACCATAATGTATGCCTTCTGGCAGTGGTTGTTGCGCAGCCCATACTGCTATTGCCCATACCCATATGAAGGATCACAGTACCCCCCATATTGCTACCCATACGAAGGATGGATCACCGTACCCATACTGCTGCTTGTTGGCACAAAAAAAAAAAAAATAATAATAAATAAATAAAAATAAATAAAAAAATACAAGTGCTCTTAACAAGACAGGAAGCAGACAAGATGAGCATTGGGGAGAATATGGAGATTTACACTCCAACTTCTTCTAAGTGGGAGTCAAGGAACAAGGAACACTCTCCATGGACAAGGAAGTCTCTAAGAAGATTCCAAAATTATTAGAAACACAAAAGAAAGCCAATATAGTGGAAATCAACCCCATGTCCAGAAGGTTCACAATGCTCAGACATGGACCCCATTCTTTGCATTGGACCCAACTCTGGAGGTCAAAGCTAGGTGAATTTTCAAGAAATACATATTCAGAGTGTTTCCAAGCTTTCAAATAAATTCAAGATTGTAAGGATGAAAATTCAGCTAGAAGACAAGTCAAGGGAGTCCAAACCTGAAATGCTCAGACGTGAACTGGAATTCTGCATTCAATCAACTTTCAAAGGTCAAGAGATGATGATACTTCTTCAAAGGGTCAAACACAAGTTCAAAAGACATGACTTAAAGTTTCAGGGCATGCAAAGATCATTTGAACTCAAATTCAAGCACAAATCAGTTGGAGTCAGTCCAAGTCAAATTGGCCCGACATGGAAGGGTAGGACTCACTTTGACCAGCCTTCATGGGTCAAATGGAGGTGAAATCTTTCTCACGGATAAAAAAACAAGTTCTAAAAACATGATTCAAAGTTTGAGAACCAACTGTAGAAGATAATGGGCCTTGTAAAACAAGGTTTAGGCCCAGCCCATTGTAGAAGATAATGGGCCCTGTAAAACAAGGATTAGGCCCAGCCCATTAAGGCCATACAACCTGTATATAGTCCCATACGTGGGATCAAATCTAGTTATTTTGATTATGCTAATTTGTCTCATAATACTTCCTTGTATAGCCTAGGTGTGATTTGATTTATATTGTTAGCATGTAAAGCCCTTGATTTAAGGGTATAATGAGATTATAAAATGATGGACGATCCTCCCATTGAGGTAGTCGTTTCCTCTCCAATATTATTGTCTCCTTCCTTTTCTTCATTACAGATTATAACATGGTATCAGAGCCTAGGTTATAATCAATCCTTGCATTGGAGATATCCCTGATTGATCAATCTTGATCAATCCTTCTGGCGAAAAGCTTCTTCTTCACTGCCGATTGCCCTCTGATCAAAAGTGGCCCACCACTGATCAAACAGTGGTCCACCAGCGATTCACACAGTCTTGATCGACAGCCCTCAAGGATCTTTTTAAGGATTTTTCTGGATTTTTTCTTCACCATTAAAGGTTGGTTCCAGGCTTCTCTTCCTCTGTCGCTTGTAATATTCAAGTGTCAGATAGTTTTCATCCAGACCGTCCAGATTCGTGGATCTGTACCTGTTGCTCATCAAACTTGGACTGGAGGAAGTACAATTGATCTTCAAGACGCTCATCCTTGATCTGTGATTAGACCACTCTGTGGGTCTCACACACAGATCTAGCCTCAGACAGTGAGGTTGTCTGGCACTATTTTGGGGTTTAGTTTTTTTCTGCACTGCTTTGTGTGCTGTTTTAAAGACTTTTCTGCACTGTTTTGTGGTTTAATCCACACAATTAAGCTGTTTCTTGTTGCATGCTTCATCAGCCTCTAAATCTGATTCGTATTGCTACTGTTAATACTTATGATGAGTGATCATTCTTACTGATTCTTGCTGTCTGGTGGAAATCTGTACCTTTAGTGCACTGATAAGGGCTGTTTACTGTTGGATTAGCCATTTATATCCAATCAATCTTCTTCTGCTTCTTCCATATTGATTGGTTACTTCAGATCTGAGGGCTGATCTCATCCCTTTACAACTGATTTGCGTGCTCTACTGTCTTTTCTCCACTTTTTTCTGCAATGGACAAGTATGATGTTATCCCATTTAAATTTAATGGGCAAAATTATGTCCTGGTCCTTCCACTTACGGAACTTTGTCGAAGGACAGGGCCTTTTTGGTTATCTTGATGGATCAATAACCAAGCCTCATATTACAAGTACTGCCGACTCAAAAAGCCTAGCCACTTGGTCCAAAGAGAATGCGAAAGTCGTCACTTGGATCCTTAACCTTATTGATCCTCCTCTTGCTGTGGCTCTTCAAGCCTACACCACATCAGTTCTTATGTGGGCTCATCTGAAGAAAGTCTACCATCAAACCAATAATGCCCGAAATTTTCATCTAAATAGTGAAATTGCCAGATACAGTCAAGGGGATAAAACCGTGCAGGAATACTTTAATGGTTTCCTCACTTTATGGACTGAAAGGGATTCCATGCTGATCCAAACGGTCTTTTCTGGATTTCTGTCTGAGGCTCTCCAGTTACAAGAAGAAACTCATATTAGCCAGTTTCTTATGAATCTACGACTGGAATTTGAATCTGTTCGGTCTGCGCTTATGAATAGGGAGAATACTGCTAATCTTGATACTTGCTTCCAAGAAGTCATTCGCGAAGAACTTCGTCTCACTTCACAGTGCACTATTCTGGAAGCACTCAAAGCCTTCGTTGCGCCTCTTCCTGATTCCTCGGCTCTTTTGGCAACTCCAAAGCAGCCTCAATGTTATGAATGCAAAGGTTTCGGACATATTGCCAAAAATTGTCGCAAGAAATTGGTTTGCAGATCTTGCAAACGGACTAGTCATGTGATTGATGACTGTCGAAGCCTGCAGCGACGGAATGAGACACAGCCTAAGAAGCCTCCCTCCAATATGCCAAAACAGAATGTTCCATCCGCATTTCAGGTTCAAGCCCCCGTATCAGATACAGGCAGCCTATGATGCACATATACGGCATGGATACGGCAAGGACACGCCATAGACACGGCAGGGACATGGATTTTACACATAAAAAGTGAGGTATCAGATACAATACGACACGATACGTTGCTCATTTTGAAGTATCCGTGCATCATAGCAGGCAGCACTTCCTCCGGGGCTATCTCCTTGACTCCTGCTCAGATTCAAGAACTGATCCAAAGCACAGTCACCTCTTCATATGCGTCGATGGGCTTCTCTGGTGGTCGGTATCAACCTCATTCTCATATAGCATCTCCTGCTTTTCATTCTTCTGCATCTCTTTCTTCCTCTATCACCTCTTCCACGTAGTTTTTAGATTCAGGAGCCTCAAATCATATGACATCTATAGAACATAGCTTTACAGATTCCAACCCTTTCCTTGGAAAGGAAAAAATTACCACTGCCAATGGTGATCAACTACCCATTTCTGGAGTTGGTACCATTACTTTATCTAGTGTCACTGGCCAGTCCATCACCCTTTCCAATGTCTACTTTGTTCCAAAATTATCAGCTAATTTACTTTCTGTAGGACGACTTATTGATGAAGGCTATCTTGCTCACTTTTCTTCCTCTGGTTGTATCATACAGGGGTGGCAAACTGGAAAGGTGATCGTGACGGGGAGTAAACATGGGCGCCTGTTTTTGCTGGACATTGGACATCATTCCTTCTTCGTGTCTTCTTTTAATAATTTCAAAAACTTGTGGACGGTTTGGCATAAACGTCTTGGTCATGTGAACAATGCCTATTTAATTTCTTTGTTTAAACTTGGTTGTTTCGACTCTACCAAGGATGAAAACAGCAGTAGTGGCGGGCGTAGCGGCCCGCCGCCAAACCGCTACGAAGCGGGCGATACGTAGCGTAAAGGGGATACGTAGCGGTGTAGCGGTGCGATTTGAAAAAATCGCCAAAAAAATCTTTAAAAAATCCAGAAAATTGTAAAATGAAAGAAAATGTGGTTCTTTTGCAAAAGTAACTAAGAAAAGGGGGCATAGCAGTGCCCTCAATACATGAGGTCGTATATCGCTGTATAAATAGAAAATAATAGTAATGATTAGTTTTCACATGTTTTCATGTTTCTTAGTCATGCTAATTTAAAACGTAATGGAAAGCTCATAAAAAAAAAAAAAAATAGAACATGAATTCATGAAAGAAAGGCATAAGAATTAAGAAGACTTAAGAGTTAGGTCATTACACAATACACAATACCCATTAGTCATTAGTGAATATTGGTTAGTCAAATATCAATACTTCAACATTCATGATTCAAATTCAATCAAGTGAATGAACTATGAAGTGATCAACAATCAACATTCAACACCAATTTAAAAATGACAAAGAATAGAGAATTAGTGAAGGAAATAGGAATACCTTAATCACCACCAAAAGGAATGTCTACCAAGATTCAAGGGGCTATGGTTATCCTCATCCCCATCAATGTTATTATTTCCAGTGGCACCATATTGGATTTGATATTGATGAGTATTGGGATCTACAAATCCAAAGAAGGCAGCCGCACCCGCATCAAAAGAACTTGGAGGAGGTGGAGGTGGTACATGTGGATTTCTACCATATTGCGTTTCACCATAGTCACCATATGAGTATGACCCCGAAGTTGAAGACTGTTCTTCTCTTTGTTGTAATTGACCATATGGAAAATAGTCAAAATACTGTGAGGGTCCTTGTCCACTATAACTAGGGTTCCACGAATCAGTCCATGATGCCGCTTGTTGTCCTCCAACATCTCCACCCATATTTCTTTGCTCATTACTACCTCCAGCCCTAGGTGGTGAATCTCTTCGGCGCCGTTGATAACCACGGCTGGGATCAAATCTTCCAGATGGAGGTAACTCATGTACTTCCTCTATAGGAACAACATCGTCTTCATCATGCTGATAGTATTCACTAGTACCACCTGTCCCACTGTCTCCTGCTCCTCCATCTCCACCATGGCTACTCGAAGAGACGGTGGTGGAACTAGCTTTCTCAGAAGCAGGTTCTTTTTCACTCCTCCTAGTCCTACTGGTACCTTCTCCCTTAGGTGGCTGACCTTCTGCAGGTGCCTCACCCATATCCTCATCTATCAACTCTTGAACCGTTTCCTGAAACTTCGGATCTGAATCTAGTAGTGGATCCTCTATCTCGGCTAACCATGGGAGTAAGGGATCGTCCTCTCTGAATATGTGATCCAAATTAATAGGACAATAAGCAGGATCATCCCTTGACCTTCTCTCCCTAATTCTGTTTCTCAAATTGTAATGACAATATACAAGCTTGTTGAGTTTCTGCATGGTAAGCCGATTTCTGGCCTTTGTGTGGATCAAAGAGAAAGTGCTCAAATTTCTTTCACAGTTGGAAGATGTTGTAGTTTGACTAAGGATGCGAACAACCGCGCTCCTTAGATGTGGAGCACTCTCTCCAAAATTCATCCACCAATCAACTGAAATGCAAAAAATAAATAAAGAAAATTAGATATTCGTAACCCTCAAGTCCTTCTAATCAATTAAGATAAATAAATCAAGATTCAAGACTATTGGGTGGGGTCTTTTGTTCACAGTCATACCAGGTGGCATCCTTCCAATCGATCGTATCACAAGAGGGTCAGCAAAGGTTCCTCTCCTTTGTGTATACATAGATATCTACAATGTGAATTAGATATAAGCATGTATGGCAATTGGCACTTGGTAGCATAATTAAATTCTCTTAAGTAACCACCCACTCACCTCTTGTATTGCATCAATTTGATCATCTGCATTTAACAATCTTTTCAATACCTCCTGTAATCCTACCCGCAAATCCATATCTATTGCTTCGGTGTGTAGTTCGACATTGCAGTAATAGAATTCAGGATTCAAAAAATAACCTATATTATAAATATGTAGAATGTACTGTGTGAGCAAACAAGATAATAGATACATTAGTTAGGAAAACAAAAAAGTATCAAATTCAAAGATATATATTAATTACCTGCAGCATGCAATGGATGGTGCAACTGATCGTTCCAACGGGCATCAATAATCTTTATATATTTATCGTGATATCTAACATTTTCTATAATGGATTGCTTTGCCCGATCCATTGCTTCATATATAAAGCCCATTGTCGGCTTGTCATCACCATCTACAAGCCGCAACACTTTAAGCAAAGGCTCAAAAACCTGTAATATCTTACTCACTTTCTTTCAAAACTTATTGTCCCTCATAAGGTTTGGGACTTCAAACCCCGGACCACTAGTTGCATTGCCCCATTTCGAACAAAGCCATTCTTCTGATGCAAACATCTCAATGAGCTCCGTTCTAAACTTTACAAGGCTTTCCATAGCCAGAAAATGAGTTGCAAACCTAGTTATTCCTAGATACAGCAAGGCATGGTTATTTGTGTATCTTTTCATCAAGCTTAACACCCATGAATGATCATATATAAATGTTGTAATTCCTCTACATGCCTTGATCAATGAAGCCACTTTTGTCTTCCTTCCAATCTCTTCTAAGATGAGATCTATGCAGTGTGCTGCACATGGGGTCCAGAATAAATGGGCCCTCTTTTCCATTAATTGCAAACCTGCTGCCTTGAAATTGGCGCCATTATCTGTAACAATCTGTACAATATACTCCTCTCCCACACTCTCTACAACTTTATCCATAAGATCGTATATATATGTGGCTGTCCGTCTATGTTCACTTGCATTAATGGACTTCACAAAGACGGTCCCAGCGACTGAATACACCAAAAAGTTTATTAATTGTGTTTGGGTGCCGCTGGTCCACCCGTCACACATGATGGTGATACCATTCTGTTGCCACATGGGCCTAAGCTTTTCCACCCAAGCCTTTATTTCTCTATATTCTTCTTCAAGATATTTAGTGCCCACATCATGTACGGAGGGCGCCTGTATACCCTGCCCAGCTTCGGCTGCAACATCAAGAATAGTCTGGAAATATGGGCAATCTATTGCTGTAGGTGGTATGTTCTTGTGAATTAGCCATTTTGCTGTAGCTTTGGCCAATCTATCTCTTGCAGCCTTCATTACCCCTTTCACAACACTAGATATTTTTGGTTGTTTATCTCCCTCTTTTCTATGTGCTAGAGGATCAACAGGGCGAGGAACTGCTCTTCTCGTAGAAATAATTTCTGCATCAACATCCCGTTCTCGGGTGCTAAATGCCCTATCCATGGACCCCGCAATGCCCTTACCCTTGCTTGGCACAGATGCAGATGAGCCCCCTGCATCATAATATCTGCTTCCAGCAAATGCACGACGTTCTTGTTCTTCTTGTTGACTCATCAAAGACTCTCGGCGTGCAGCCTCCATCTATGCATCTTCCTCCTCATCAAAGTATTCATCCCCAAATACATCATAACGGGCAGCATCAACATCTTGCCGCCTCTTTTCTTTTATCTCTACTTTTCTAGCTTTATTTTGGTCAACCAAAGCTTTCATTTCTTCCTTGACTTTCCTTGGTACTTCGGTACAGGCAGCAACATTGCCAGAAATGTGGCCTAAGTGGTGCTTGAATCTTGTAATGCCCCCATTGGTTACTTTCCCACAAAACTTGCATTTGATTTTCAACCTATTTTGCTCAACTGCCTCACCAAAGCTCCATGCGGGATCAATATCACGAGGCATTTTAAGTTATCAATTGGCAAAGACAAATAGATTGAATACCTGGCTCTTGCTATAAATATGAACAAGTAGTACGTTAAAAATTAAAAAAACAAAGAAACATGTTAGAGGAAACCTATATATAATGCTTAGGAATTATTCTCTTGACATTTAATTGGTATTTCATTACTTAAAGTATCAATTTCTTTCAAAAAATAAATAAATCCGAAAATAAAAAATAGAGAAAAATCAACAAACATTCAAGTAGTGATGGATTGATCTATGAAAAACATAGATCTATCATTTACAAGCAATTTCCAAGTTGTTTCATTGGTTGTCAATGAATATACACATTTTTTTTTCAAAAAATAAATAAATCCGAAAATAAAAATTAAAGAAAAATCAATAAACATTCAAGTAGTGATGGATTGATCTATGAGAAACATAGATCTATCGTTTACAAGCAATTTCCAAGTTGTTTCATTGGTTGTCAATGAATATACACATTTTTTTTTCAAAAAATAAATAAATCCGAAAATAAAAATTAAAGAATAATAAATGAACATTCAAGTAGTGATGGATTGATCTATGGGAAACATAGATCTATCATTTAGAAGCACTTTTCAAGTTGTTTCATTGTTGTCAATGAGTATTCACTTTTTTTTATCAAAAAATAAATAAATCCGAAAATAAAATTTAAAGAAAAATCAATAAACATTCATGTAGTGATGGATTGATCTATGAGAAACATAGATCTATCATTTAGAAGCACTTTTCAAGTTGTTTCATTGGTTGTCAATGAGTATTCACTTTTTTTTTCAAAAAATAAATAAATCCGAAAATAAAAAATAGAGAAAAATCAACAAACATTCAAAATGTGATGGATTGATCTATGAGAAACATAGATCTATCATTTACAAGCATTTTCCAAGTGGTTTCATGGGTTGTCCATGAGTATTCAATTTTTTTTTTCAAAAAATAAATAAATCCGAAAATAAAAAATAGAGAAAAATCAACAAACATTCAAAATGTGATGGATTGATCTATGGAAAACATAGATCTATCATTTACAAGCATTTTTCAGGTGGTTTCATGGGTTGTCCATGAGTATTCAAATTTTTTTTTTCAAAAAATAAATAAATTCGAAAATAAAAAATAGAGAAAAATAAAATAAAAATAAAAATATGTGCATGATGAAACGGAAACATGGATCTCATCATATTACCAGACAAGGAAGCTTTTTATAGATGATCTCAGTCAAAAGTTAAAAGACTAGAAAAAAATCAAAAAGAAAAACATACCTAGATGGAATGGAAGCTTGGGCTTGAAAGTTGAATCTTCAATCTTGTAGTTGTTTGACTTGTTTCACTTGTTTGTGTTTGATTCCTTCGAATTTGATGTTACTCACTCACTTGTAGAGTCTTGTAGTTGAAAATGAGTTGAAAGTTGAAAATTTGGAGTTTGGAGGCAAACACAGCAGTGAATGCTAAGTTGTAAAGGTGTTAGGGTCGGCTGGGAGGGGCTTTATATTGCCCAGGTAGCGTATCGGCTGCCACAAAGCCGCTACATATGCGTAGCGGCCGCTACATTCATGTAGCGGTGTGATGGCCGATAAAATGAAAATAGCGTGGCGGCCTAGGCCACCACGGCCGATATTTTCATCCTTGGACTCTACAATTGATAATAAAATGATGCATTCTTTATCTCAATCAAAATGTAAAACTTGTTTAAGTAAGAGTCATATTTTGCCATTTTCTGTGCATAATTCTCGTTCATTAGAATCATTTGACATCATTCACACTGATGTTTGGAGCATTGTCCTACCTTGAGTAGGGCAGGATTCAAGTACTATGTGACATTTATTGATGATCATTCCCGTTATACCTGGATTTGTTTCATGCGCTTAAAATCTGAAGTGTTTTCTATTTTTCAAAGATTCTATAACATGGTCCACACCCAATTTAAGAAAGATATCAAGATCCTTAGATCCGATTCTGGCGGAGAATACATGTCTCATGAATTCTCTAGTTTCCTTTCTAATAACGGAATTCTTCATCAAAAATCTTGTCCGCACGCTCCTCAGCAGAATGGAATTGCGGAAAGAAAGAACAGACATATTCTTGAAATTGTTCGCACCCTTTTACTTGCATCCTTAGTTCCTTCAGAATTTTGGTGTGATGCTGCACAGACGGCAGTATATCTAATCATTCGTCTTCCTAGTACTGTTCTAGGCAAAACTACTCCTTACGGAGTTCTCTTTAAACATCCTCCTTCATACTCTCACTTACGTGTGTTTGGTTGTTTGTGTTTTGTTCATCTTCCACCGTCCGAACGCACTAAGCTATCCCCACAGGCTGCCAAATGCATCTTTCTTTGCTACAGTTCTGAACACAAAGGGTTCTTGTGTTATGACAGGTTTGAAAAACGCATGCGAATATCTCGTAATGTGATTTTCCTGGAACATATTCCTTTCTTTTCATTACGTTTAGATCATCATCCTATTATTGTGTCCTATTTGCCTCAATTCTCGGAGTCCGCTTCTCCATCACCTAATCTCAAGGTCTATGTGCGGCGTAACAAGGTTCCTCTTATGGTGCCTCACTCTCCTGATCATCTCCCAATGCCGCCTATTGCTCCTACAGGTAACCATCATTTTTCTGATAATATTGTCTCTTTGCGACGATCTAATCGTCTTTCCATTGCCCCTAACCGCTATGGCTTTCCTGCTCTCTTTTCATCCTTAGATAGTGCTCCTATACCCACCTCATATTCACAGGCCTCGAAGATTGCTTACTGGCAGGATACTATGAATGAGGAACTGCTTGCTCTCGAAGCTAATCAGACATGGGAGTTGGTACCGGCTCTTGAAGGAGCTTCTGTGATTGGCAGCAAATGGATCTACTCCATCAAAGTTCACTCCGATGGGAGTCTTGATCGCTACAAAGCCCGATTGATTGCGCAGGGTGATAAACAAGAATATGGAATCGACTATGAGGAGATATTCGCACCAGTCTCTAAAATGACTACCGTTCGTACTCTCCTTTGTGTCGCTGCAGCCCGCAACTGACCTCTGTGGCAAATGGATGTCAAAAATGCATTTCTTCATGGGGATTTGCAAGAGACTGTTTACTTAAAGCCTCCTCCAGGATATGCTTGTCCTCCTAAGCATGTTTGTAAGTTGCGGAAATCTTTGTATGGACTTAAGCAGGCTCCCAGGGCTTGGTTTGATAAATTCCGGACTGCAATTCTTTAAGCAGGATTTCGTCAGAGTCATTCAGATAGCTCACTTTTTATTAGATGGACAACGAAGGAATACACTTTCCTTTTAGTCTAAGTTGATATGATTATCAGTGGCAATGATAGTGCCGGCGTGACGGATCTCAAACATCATCTCACTCGCCACTTCAGAATGAAGGATCTTGGTCCTCTCACCTACTTTTTGGGGCTGGAGTTCTTGTGTAGCAAATCTGGCATTCGGGTTCATCAGTGGAAATATGCTACAGATTTGATCACTTCGGCAAGACTTGATGCTCACACTTTTGATACACCTATGGAGTTGAATAACAAGATCAGTATGGATGATGGCCCTCCCCTGGATGACCCCTTTGTTTTTCGGCGGATAGTTGGGAGTTTGCTCTACTTAACTATGACTCGGCCGGATATCTCTCATGCTGTTCATACGGTTAGCCAGTTTGTGAGCAACCCTCATAAACCTCACCTTGCTGCTGCTTTGCGCATACTCCGCTATGTCAAAGGCACCCTAAATCATGGTCTCTTCTACTCTTCGGGCGCTACTCTGAACTTATCCGCTTATGCGGATGCTGGCTGGGCCAGTTGCCCCGATTCTCGACAATCTACCACTGGCTGGTGTATGTTTCTTGGGGGATCTCTGATTTCATGGAAGTGCAAAAAGCAATCCACCGTTTCGAAATCTTCTGCTGAGGCAGAATATCAGGCAATGTCATCCGCGAGTGCTGAAATCATCTAGCTACGCCGTCTTCTTTGTGAATTTGGTGTCACCGTTGGTCGCTCTACACCTCTTCATGGGGACAACACCAATGCTACCCGAATTGCAAACAATCCGGTCTTTCATGAAAGAACGAAGCATATTGAGATTGATTGCCACTTCACCCGTCAGCATGTTGTTACTGAGAAGATAACTCTGCCTCATGTCCCTACTCTTAACCAATTGGCGGATATCTTCACAAAAGCTCTTCCCAAAACGCGTCATCATGATCTCACTAACAAATTGATGTCTTCTGCCTTACCACATCAATTTGAGGGGGAGTGTAGAAGATAATGGGCCCTGTAAAATAAGGTTTAGGCCCAGCCCATTGTAGAAGATAATGGGCCCTGTAAAACAAGGATTAGGCCCAGCCCATTAAGGCCATGCAGCCTGTATATAGTCCCATACGTGGGATCAAATCTAGTTATTTTGATTATGCTAATTTGTCTCATAATGCTTCCTTGTATAGCCTAGGTGTGATTTGATTTATATTGTTAGCATGTAAAGTCCTTGATTTAAGGGTATAATGAGATTATAAAATGATGGACGATCCTCCCATTGAGGTAGTCGTTTCCTCTCCAATATTATTGTCTCCTTCCTTCTCTTCATTACAGATTATAACACCAAGAAAGGTTACTTAGATCCAAATACAAGCAAAACAGTGCTTGAAACAACTCAATGTAGAGCAGGACCCACCTTTGACCAATTTACCAGAAGTCAAATGAAGAGGAAAACTTCTTTGAAGTTCAATAACAAGTTCTAGAGGGGTTTCCAAAGTTTCAAAGTAATTGAAGGCCATTTTGACTTGAATCAAAGCAGAAGCAGTCCAAGATAGGACTGACCGGATAAGAGGGGTTGGGACCCATTTTGACCAACTTCCATTGATCAAATGAAGATAAAATCTTTCAAGAAGCTCAAGAACAAGTTCTTGAGAAGTTTCCCAAAGTCTCAAAGCAAATTGGAGACCATTTGGACTTGAATTTAACATAAAATAGTCTAAGGCTGGATTGCTCAAACATGGAGGCTGAAGTTCACATTTGACCAGTTTCCAGAGGTCAAAAGATGGCGAAATCTTCCTCAAAGTGCAAAGACAAGTCCGAAAAGCATTTCCCAAGGTTTCAAGACAATTGGAAGTCATTTGCTCCCAAAATCCTTGCATTGACCTCCCATGTCCAGCCAGTTTCTGTTTGGTCGAACATGGGCATACAGTCGATTGTTTCCCTCCTGTTTCGAATTCAAACTGCTGGGAATTGCTCCAACTGCATCTTTTGCCTATAAATACCCCCCTTGGGTGACCATTCAAACAGCTAGCAACACCTGCTCACAAGTAATTATAAACCAGGAATTTGCATAAAACTTGAGTGTCCTGCCTTGCAGTCATGACCCCTCATATATAGTATCTCCATTTCCTTTGTACAGTCTATCAAATTCCCTTGAATGGGGTGATACAAATCAATGCATTACAATATTTCCTAGTATAGAGATCAGTCTATCAAATCCCCTTGAATGGGGTGATACAAATCAATGCATTACAATATTTCCTAGTATAGAGATTTATACATATCATCCTAGTCAGCTAGCAGTCAAGAGAATATTTTCTATTTAATAATCTGGTCCCCACATTGGACTCTTAAGTTATCTAAACGACCCACTTTGACACCCCCACCCCCACGCCCACCCCCCTTAATCGATGTGGGTGAATTTACCAACATCAATTTGTCAACAAAAAACTGGTGTTTGATACGTGGAAGAGCTTTAGTAAAAATATCTGCAACTTGAAGATTGGTAGTAACATGAGGAAGAGTGACGACTTTGTCTTCAAAAGCTTCGTGGATGTAGTGGCAATCGACCTCTATATGTTTTGTGCGTTCATGGAATACCAGATTGGCAGCAATTTGAATCGCACTCGTATTGTCTACATGTAGAGGGGTGGCACAGGATTGAGAAAAACCATAAACCAGTTTTTTTTTTTCACATTTCCAAGATACGAGTGCATCTCCGAGAAAAACACAACATCCAATAGTGGATCTTTTGGTATCCGGACACCCAGCCCAATCAGCATCACAATAAGCCCGTAGATTTAAAGTGAAAGTTTTAGAAAAGTATATGCCCCAGGCAGATGTGAATTGACTAACCAGATTTACTGCATGTGAGATGTCAGGTCGAGTGATGGTTAAATATATGACTGCCAACTAATTTTCGGTAGGTGGTATCATTCGAGAGGAAGAGAAGATGAAAACACTATTGAGACAGAATGCTCAATGTCCTCCCTCTTAGGGTCGACTGTTGTTCATATATATAAGAGTCTAATTACAATCAATTAAGAATCCCTAATTACAGTCAATTACAGTAATTACAATTAATAAAGAATCCTAGATCCGAAATTAAAGCAACAAACTAAGTGATCTCCTTTGACTAAGTAAAATACAATACAAAGGGCCTAAATGGATGGGCCTGCTGAAATTGGGCTTGGATTGACACCCCCCCTCAAATTGATGCTGGGGAGTCATAAAGCAGCAATTTGGAGACAAGAAATTGATGTCGAGGCCGAGGAAGTCCCTTCGTGAAGATATCTGCAAACTGAAACTCTGTAGGGACATGAGGTAAACTAATGACATCATTTTTGTATTCGTCTCGAATAAAGTGGCAGTCAACTTCAATATGTTTGGTGCGTTCATGGAATACGGGATTTTCAGTGATGCGGATAGCCCCAGTATTATCGGCATGCAATGGAGTAGGAGATGTTTGAGCGAACCCAAGTTCCGAAAGAAGTCCCCTTAGCCATAAGATCTCAGAACAAGCAGAAGACATTGCCCGATATTCAGCTTCTGTGGAAGATCGGGACACCCGTTCTTGTTTCTTGCATTTCCAAGAAATAAGAGAATTTCCAAGGTACATGCACCAACCAGTAGTAGAACGGCGTGTGTCTTGACAGCCTGCCCAATTAGCATCCGCATAAGCTCGCAGGTGAAGAGGATTATCCTTTGGGTAATATAAACCACGAGGGACAGTGCGCAATAGATAGCGGATAATGCGTTTGACAGCTGTCAAATGAAGGTGTCGAGGAGCGTTCATGAACTGGCTCACAAGATTAACAGCAAAGGATATGTCAGGTCTAGTGATGGTGAGATAGACAAGACTTCCCACCAGACGCCGGTAGGTATGAGGATCAGGAAGAAGATCGCCATCATCTTTGCTCAACTTGAGATTTACCTCGACAGGTGTATCAACAGGTGAAGAATCATGGAGGTCAGCCAACTCGATAAGATCGGATGTGTATTTGTGTTGATTAACAAATAGACCTTTGGAAGATTGATGCACCTCTAAGCCTAAAAAATAATGCAATGGACCCAAATCCTTCATACTGAATGAATCCCTGAGAGAAGCTTGGAGAGATTTTATCTTACCAGCATCCGTGCCAGTGATAATAATATCATCAACATATACGAGAAGCACAGTAACACCAGTAGATGTGTGGCAGAGAAAGAGAGATGGATCATAAGGACTTTGGGTAAAACCACTCTCGCATAAGCGACCCTTGAAAGTTTCGAACCATGCCCGAGGAGCCTGTTTTAGACCATAAAGAGATTTTCGCAGCCGACAAACAGACCTCTTGAAGGGAGAGGGGACGCCTTGAGGTATACGCATATAGACTTCTTCTTGCAAATCTCCATGGAGAAATGCATTTTTGACATCCATTTGGTATAATGGCCAAGACTGAGATGCAGCAATGGCGAGAAGTAACCTAACAGATGTCATCTTTGCCACAGAGCAAACGTCTCCTCGTAGTCAATGCCATACTCCTGTCTGTTTCCGAGTGCCACAAGTCGAGCTTTGTATCTATCCAAGGACCCATCAGATTTAAGTTTTATCGAGTAGATCCATTTGCAACCAATGGGCTTAACTGCCGAAGTACACTCCACAATATCCCATGTGTGATTCAGATCCAATGCAGCTAATTCCTCCTTCATGGCCTGGTTCCAGCAATCGTGTTGGACAGCCTGCAAATAAGAACTTGGGATAGAGATAGAAGATAGAGTGGTCATCAAGGAAGTATGGGTAAACCCATACCGCTCAGGCGGTCTAGAATGTCTGGAGGAGCGACGAACAGTCGGAGTAGGCGTAGAGCCAGTTGTCGATGGAGGATCAGGGGGAGGGCCATCTGCAGTGAGAAGTTTATCCCGTCGATGGTATACAAAAGCAGGATTAAACCTAGTAACATAGGTTTGATCCGAAAAACCTGGTAAGAGAGCTGGTGAAGAGGGGTGAGGACAATCTATGTGAGTTTGGAAGAAATATTGATTTTCAAAGAAAATAACATTTCTAGAAACCCTGATACGACGACCAATTGGATCATAACAAACAAAACCTTTTTGATTAGTAGCATAACCCAAAAAGGCACACCTGCGAGATTGTGCGGTTAGTTTCGTTCTTTCTGTGGGAGGTAGATGAACGAAGCAAACACAGCCAAATGTATGGAGGTGATCAAACACAGGATGATGACCAAACAATTTAAAATAAGGCGTTAAATGAGCAATGGTATGTGATGGAAGGCGGTTAATGAGATAGACCGCCGTGGTGAGAGCTTCAGTCCAAAAACGAGGAGGGACTGATGATTCAATCAGAATAGTCCTAGTTACATCTAGAAGATGTCTGTTTTTTCGTTCTGCGACCCCATTTTGTTGTGGAGTATACGGACAAGTACGTTGAGAAATGATTCCTCTGTTATTTAAAAAGGATTGAAAATCTTTGGAAACATACTCCCCCCCTGAATCTGAGCGCAAAGTTTTAATGCATGTAGAGAATTGGTTTTCAACATAGTTAACAAAAAATTTAAATGCATGTAGAACATCAGACTTCGAATGTAATAAATATATCCAAGTGAATCTGCTGTAGTCATCAATGAAAGTGACAAAGTATTTAAAATGACTATGGGAAATGGTCGGAGCAATGCCCCAAACATCACTATGAATTAAGTCAAAACATGCAGTGCTCTGTGTTGTAGAGTTTGGAAAAGGTAAAGTTTTACTCTTTCCTAATTTACAAGCATTACAATCAAAAGAAGCAGAATCAATAGGTTTATTTATTAATCCAGATTGAAATAAAGTAGACATGGTAGAAACATTCGGATGACCAAGTCTATTATGCCACAACCGAGAATTATTCTGAATGGAAAAACAAAATAACTGATGTAATGTTTTATTGTGAGAAAATGAAGACACTGGTAAGGAAAAAAGTCTTCCACGCTTAGGCCCCCTCGCGATCACTTTCCCCGACTCATGGTCCTGCACAACACAACCAGTAGAAGAAAAGGATACATTGTAATTATGTTCAACAAGTTGACCCACAGAAACCAAATTGGTAGCAAGCTGAGGAGAAACTAAAACATTGGTTAAGGGTAAGGGTCCAGGGGTATCACCAACAGAGGTGATGGGAAGATGATCTCCGTTTGCGGCTTGAACTGTGAGACGACCAGTGTAAGGAACGACATTGTGTAATGTCATGGGTGAGGAAGTCATATGGTTACTTGCACCAGAATCTAAGTACCATGTATCGGAAAGAGAGGAAGCAGTACCTGCGATGTTCATGGATGCCAAGGCATTGATGATCATTTGGTTGACCATCTCAGGGGTGAGAGGAGTTGAAGACGCAGATTGCGATGAGGAACCAGGCAGTGAGGATGAATCAGTCGGCAAAGAACCACTGAAGTCAGAGGATGCATATTGTGGAGTGGTCACTGTGTAAGCAGTAGGAGCTGACGACACGGTACCAGAAGTTCCAGGGGCGGACTGCACATAGTTGCGGGGAGTAGAATTGCGAGCCTTCTTCCGACAGTTGTCAATAACATGACCACTGGCCTTACAGTATCTGCAAATTTGTGCTTTGCATTGATTTGCATAGTGACCATATTTCTTGCAGTTATGGCACTGAACGTGACTGATGTCCCGAGGAGGCTGTCTGGTTGTAGCAACATAGGCAAATGGAGCCTCAGCAGATCTCTGCTGTTCCAGAGTAGTTTTAGTAGCCAGATGTTGTTCTTCTCGCAGAAGTTCCTGAAGGCAATTATCCAAGCTTGGAAGAGTAGCCCTGCTCATCAAGTTCGATCGAACCGTTTCAAACTCCGGACGGAGTTTCATGAGAAGCTGATCTCGATGACTACTTTGCTGTAATGGAAGTAATTCTGGTAGGAGTGCTGCAGACACAGTGGCAAACTTAATCTCATCATATTCGGACCACAATCTGCGGAAGCCATTGTAATACTCCTGAATAGACTGGGTGCCTTGAGTAAATTGAGAGATTTCAAGTTCTAATTGAAACTGGCGAGCCGCATTGCCCTGATGATAAATGTTCTTAAGATAATCCCACATATCACGGGCATTTGTGCAAGGTCTTAGGTTGAGTATAAAATGTGATTCAACAGATCCAAGCAACCAGGTCTTGATTTTAGCGTCCTTTGTCTTCCAAGCTAAAATCTTCTTATCATCTTCCGCAGGTTGAGGTTCAGATCCATCAATGTGTGCCCAGAGTTCTTTTCCTTCCAAGTAAATTTGAAATTGGAAGGCCCATGAGGTATAATTGGTGCCATCAAATCGAACCAGGGCGATCTCATGTTTTTCCATAACTAAAGACTAGAAAGAAGCACACACAACAGTCTTTTACGAAGAATCTGACAAGTTGTAGTCTAATTGTAGACAATTAGACCACAGCTACAAATTTAATAACACAAGCAGCAGATAGCAACCAGCAGACAAGATCCCTCGAAAGCTTTCTACAGAAAAAACATCAGCAGCAGCAGCAGACGAAGAAGAAAAGATGGAAGAACATAATCATCCAGTAAACAAAACAAAGCTCCAACAGCAGGAAGATCAACCCAGATGAAGGAGCAATCAACAGCATCAAGCAGAAAAATGAATACAGCAAGCAGAACAAGAAGACAGACAGCAGCCAAAACAAAACAGGGAAAATCATCCCTGTCGTCAGTGTGGAATACCACACGATGGGCCCCACTGAGTAATCTGGACACAGATCAGATGGTGGGGATGAAAGCAGAGTAGTTTTATCCAACTACTGGTTGTGGTCTCACTCAGATCGAATCCAGATCCAAGATATTGGACGGCCGAGATGAAAACTAGTGGAGAAGATTGATTTTTCACAAAAAATGATAAAAAACCTACCTCCGATGATCAATAAATCCTGGAAAAATCTTTAGAAATCCAGGTAGCAGCAGTCGACCATGGTGAGTGAGTTTTGCTGATGAGATGAGAAGATCACAGGTGGGCCACTCCTGATCCGAGGTGATCAGGGACGATCAGAGGTGATCTGGCTGACGATGATGATCGTAGATGGGCTTCCAATGCTTGGAAGATGACTCAAGAGATGATCAACTTGGCTCTGATACCATATCATTCGAGAGGAAGAGAAGATGAAAACACTATTGAGACAGAATGCTCAATGTCCTCCCTCTTAGGGTCGACTGTTGTTCATATATATAAGAGTCTAATTACAATCAATTAAGAATCCCTAATTACAGTCAATTACAGTAATTACAATTAATAAAGAATCCTAGATCCGAAATTAAAGCAACAAACTAAGTGATCTCCTTTGACTAAGTAAAATACAATACAAAGGGCCTAAATGGATGGGCCTGCTGAAATTGGGCTTGGATTGACAGGTGGTTGGATCAGAAAGGATAGTGCCATCATCTCTTCTGTATTTCACATTAAGCTCAAGTTGAGTTTCTACAAGAGTGGTATCTTATTGGCGAGCTTGTTTGATGAAATCTTGGGTATACTTGTGTTGATTGATGAATAGGCCATACTTGATTTTATGAACTTCCAACCCAAGAAAGTAGGTCAGAGGACCCAAGTCCCTCATATGGAATGAGGCATGGAGAGATTGTTGTAATTGCAGGATGTTGTCCGGATCATTACCTGAGATAATGATGTCATCCACATAAACTAATAAGACGGTAATGCCACGAGAAGTTTTTAGAAGAAAAAGTGACAGATCATACTGGCTTTGACTAAAACCAGCAGATAAAAGAGTCCTAAAATTTTTAAACCATTCCCTTGGAGCTTGTTTTAATCCATGTAATGACTGACGCAATTTGCAAGCCATATCCTTTGAGGATGAAGGTAAGCCCAAAGGTATATGCACGTAGACCTCTTCTTTGAGATCCCCATGTAAGAAAGTCTTCTTCACATCCATTTGAAGTAGAGGCCAGGATTGAGAGGCAGCTAAGGCTTAGAGAATCCTGACAGTAGTCATCTTCGCAACATGAGTGAAAGTCTTAACATAATCAATGTCGTACTCTTGTCAATTCCCCAAAGCAACCAAACGAACTTTGTATCGATCTAATGTACCGTCGGACCTACACTTGATAGAGTAAACCCATTTGCAGCCAATAGGTTTGACGTGTGGTGGACATGGAACCACATCCCATGTGTTCTGTTGTAAGGCATTGGGTTCCTCTTTCATAGCACTTTTCCAACAATCATATTTCGCAGCATGTGAATAAGTGTCAGGTATAAATATGGAAGATAAGGCAACAAGAAGAGAGGAGTGGGAAAAACCATATCTATTAGGGGGACGCATATTGATAGACGAAGACTGGGAGGATGCGGATCAGGTGCCAGTTCAGGGTCAGGAAGAGGATCCTCTTGTGCAGGCTGAGCGTGTTGATTCCGCCATACATATACGACACCTGGTTTAAACTTTGCAGGCGAAGCAGAGTCAGAAAAAGTTGGCATGAAAGAGATGTTTGAAGACGAAAATGAATCCAGATTAGTTTGAAAAAAAATATTGGCTTTCAAACAGCACAACATTTCTGGAAGTTCGGATGTGATAAGCCAGGGGATCGTAGCACGGAAACCCTTTTTGGCGAGTTGCATATCCTAGGAAAGTACATGTCACTGAGAGGGCAGAGAGTTTGTGTCTTTCATGAGATGGAAGATGAACAGAACAAACACAACCAAATGTATGCAGATGACTATAAGAAGGGATTAGATCCAAAAAGACGAAAACAAGGAGAATTATTTTGAAGACTAGGAGATGGGAGATGGTTAATTATATAAGTAGCCGTGGTTAAGGCTTCCACCCAAAATATAGAACGGAAGATTCCAGCAGCAGTGTGCGAACAACATCAAGAAGGTGACAATTATTTTGCTTAGCCACACCGTTTTATTGAGGTGTGTATGGACAAGACCTTTGAGAGATGATGCCTGTATTTTGTAAAAATGTTTGGAAATGATGAGCAGTATATTCCCCCTGAATCTGACCGCAAGATTTTAATTTTCTTGGAAAATTGATTTTCAATAAGTGTAAGAAGTTTTTTAAAGGCATCAAAGACGTCTGATTTGTTTTGTGAAAAATAGACCCAAGTAAAACGACTGCTGTCATCTATAAATGTAACAAAATACTTGTAATTAGAATGAGCAATAATTGGAGCAATGCCCCCACACATCTGTGTGAATCAAGTCAAAACACTGTGTTTTGATTTCATTATTCAATGGAAAAGGGAGAGTTTTACTTTTGCCCAGTTTACAACTAGAACAATCCAGTTCAATATCATGAAAAGAACCGGCATTTTTATTCAAAAGCAAACCACTATTTAATAATTGAGACAATTTCTGAGAGTTTGGATGTCCAAGTCTCTTATGGCATAACCAACATTCATCATTTAAAACAGACGTGCAAAGAAATGAAAACAAAGTCTTATTCCTAGTTATGGTTGGAATGTAGAGTGGAATCAGGCGCCCACACTTCGGCCCCCTTCCAATCACCTTCCCCGTCTCCCAATCCTGCACAAGACAGCTAGATGGGGAGAATGAGACTTTGCAGTTTTGTTCAACCAATTGTCCAACACAGATCAAATTAGTTTCTAAAGGAGGAGAAACAAATATATGATGTAGAGGATGGGAGTGGGGGATGTTACCATCTGCCTCGATTGGAAGAGAGTTGCCATTGGCAGTTTGAATATCTAGAGGTCCATCATATTTTTTTCACGAGTAAGATGACTGATACAATTAGTCATATGATTGGAAGCTCCAGAATCTAGATACCTGATGGATTTGTGTGAAGATTTACCTGACACTCCAAAGGCATACAATGCAGAATGAATCATTTGTTGCATTTGTTGAATCATTTCAAGAGTTAAACCACTGGATGACTGGGAAGAGATATGTCAAAAAATGGTGTTAACGACGGCCTTTTCCGTCATTTTTTTGGAAAAGCGACAGTCATTGCTGTTGGTAATGCCGTCGTATTTTTTGGTATCGTTTTTCATAAATGACAGTAACAACTGTAGTTAATTTATATATATATATATATATAAACGATGGAAAAACTGTTGTTTTATACTGAAAGAAAAACGACTGTTTTGACCATCATTTTTATGGAAATCCAACATAAAAAGATTTTAAAAAATTGATGTCATTTATGGAAAACAAACGACAGTAAAAACTGTCATTTTTTTGGTCTTTACAGACAAAAAAAAAATACATTTAAGTGCTGAACTTTAAAAAAATTACCTGTTAAATATAATGATAATCACTAAAATTCATCCACATCCATTTAAAAAATAATCTACAAATCCATCCACATCCATTAAAAAAACAATATACATTCATTAAACCATCAATCTACATCCATTCAAGAATCCATGCACATTCCTTCAAAAAACAATCTATATTCATTAAACCACTAATCCATTTAAACACCAATCTAAATGAAGCATCAATCCATGTAAACATCCAAAAAAATATCCACCATGTGAACATCCAAAATATATCCATGTAAACATCCAAAAAAAAAAAAGCATATATCTACATTCGTCAACAAGGAAATGTCCTATATGTTGGCAAATCAATGAAATTGCCGAGTATTTTATCTCTCAACTTGCTTACTCCGTACTGCAACTCGACCTCTCTATCAAAGATCTCATCTATAATGATTCTATAGCAACCTTCATCCTCCGGAGATTACCCCATCATTCTCCCATGGGCAACATAGTGGGCCCTCTTCGTTAAATGCATTAATTTGTACAAAGTAGAACTCAACAGTGCAGTTGTGGCTATGGTTGTCGGGTTTGAGCTTGACTATTGACGTGTGGATGGCGGCCTCACCTACATATATGATTAGGAACACATGGTATTGCCATTTGATAAGATCCAGTAAGGAACAACATACACACGCAAACTACATCGTCGATGGCGGCCTCACCTACATACATGATTAGGAACACATGATATTAGCATTTGATAAGATCCAATAAGGAACAACATACACATGCAAACTACATTGTCAAAATCAAAACTCAATGAATCGAAACAAAACCTGGATATAAATAACTAAAGATTTATATCCATGGTGCTGACACTCATATTGTGTATCCACGAATAAATGGGCTATTGAAGATCCTAACCTTCCGTTTAGCACATTAATCCATTAGTGCGCATGTGCATGAGACAGTCAATGCATCTCGGCCAGTGCAAGGATTATCGCCTAACCTCACAACCCTGCCTCCACAAAAATAACTAAAAGATGGGACTAGAGTTCAGTTGGGTGGACGTGGAGAAGTTTTTCCATGCAGAATCTGAAGCTGCAGCTGTTCGTGTATAGCCCATAACAAAATTGCTTTCACTGTGAACCTACTCCCTAGTGTAAGAATCATAACTTATGAATAAGAGTTATAAGTTATGACTCCGGTGGACCACAATTCTTTCGACTCAGCAACCAATGGCTGCAAGTAGACATCGATGTTTTGACCGGCACCATTCTTCCCTGGAATCAACAATGTTAACATAGTGATCTCCTTACGCATACATAAAAGATGGAGGAAGAAAGTAAATATCTAGTTACAATTTTTTATTTACCTAGATCCTAGGTAAATCTTAATTGATTTTTCCTTTCAACATGCTTTGCCTAAGGAGATCCTTTGGTATACGACTGGGGCAAACGGACTATGAGTTGGTCCATGGACTTTGGTGTAGTGGGCCTTAAAATGGATTTAGCCCATAACATGAAACCGCATTTTGTTGCATCCCATCTTGGGCAGCAAAAAAAAAAAGTAGAATAATATGATCAAAATGGGATTGATACATTAAAGAAAAATTATGCTTTCCTCGCAGATTTATCAAGATACAGAGGTGGCATGACCAAGTAATATCTAGTTTACAAAAAGGTCCAATTAATATCAATATTTTAAAATGCTTTCTCTTACAGTTACTTCTATAATTAAGACATGGAATTTGTACAATTTTTTTTGAAATCAGAAGCATCAAAGAAATATTTATTTATTTTTTTTTTTTTGAAAGAATCATAGGAATTGTGATGAAGAGGAGAACAGAGTTGTAAATCTGTGTTTGTCTCTTACTGTCTTGTTTCCTAACTTTTGATCTATTTGTCTTTTAATGTTTTATGCAGGCTCTAGGGTTAGATCTTGTGCGGAAGTGCCAAAGCACGATGGTGGTGCTGAAGCACATGTCCGCAGAGACGATAAATGAGGACTCACCTCTTAGTGATCACCCAACTCAAATTTTATTAATCAAAGTCTGAGATTTCCATCTCTTACATTGCATATAAATAGGAAAAGCTAACTTAGGGGCTAAGAAAACCTAATCAAACTAGGAAACTAATGCAAGTTAGATACTATCCTAAATACAGCTTATTAAATAAAATTGGAAAGCTAATCCTAATCACAACTTAATAATAAAATAAGAAACTAAATTGGATTTGCATCACTTTGGTTCCACACGTGATGCCCTGCATCATATCCTGTTTCCTAACTCTTTTTTTTCGCATTTCAAGTCGTATGCAGTGGGACGTCACATGGCTTGAATATTTTTCACTTAAGCTTTTGGTAATTAATATTGTAGATCATGGAATTACTTCATGCTGTATATTTATGGTAAATTATAAATTATTGTGTCCTAAGCACTCATTTTGTACAAGCAAGACCGTGGTTTGGTGATTCAGGCTAATGATCTGATGGCCACCATAGATGGGGATAGCCAAAGTTCTTCATGATTAGATGATAGTATTTGTCCAGTTGAGAAGATTTTTTGATGCATCCCCTCTCTGCACCCACCCACTGCGCTTTCACAAACCCACATACACACAGTGAAATGCATGGGTTCCACTCATACAAAGTGATGCATCAGGATAGTATACATATTTTGATGCATGAGGATTTGTAGATATATTTCCTGGTGGTATGAAAATGTATCGAGGATGTCAATCTTGCATTTGTGTTTGATAGTGAACTCTTTACAATTAACAGGTACATGATCATTTACTTGGACTTATCGTTAAAACTACTACTTCTACTTCTACCAATAAACAATATATTGTTTTGGTACTGAAACCTGAATTGCCATCGTCTATGCAAACTCCAGCAGCACTTGGTAGATCACAAGAGAATAGTGATAGTTTCAAACAGGGTTATTTTATTCTTCCAAAAGGAAAACGTGGTGCGGATGAGGATTATTTCTCAGGTGTCTGTGCTCGTAAGCCATCGTGTAACATGACTATAACATTGCCATATAGTGGAAATGCAGCTGGAGTGAATTATGAAGTTTTAGGGGTAGAGCATAAGGATTTCATTAGCATTTGTGATTGCACGATGAAGATTGATGCAGTTGGCCTTCTTGAGTCGCCCAGTAGTGTTGTATACTCAAGAACTGTTCAGCAGCTGTTGGAAAAGAAACCTGATGGAAAAAAGTACCCTCCTGCACTTCATCCGATAAAAGGTACTGTTTTGTAGGATATTCTTTGTCTGGTTTCTAACCTATCATGTCAAGCGCATTCTATGATTGCTTCAATAGATGGTGTCATTATGCTTGCATATGTTTTAATCTGTAGTCTACTTTCTGCTAATTTTTGTATAATTGGCTTAACCTTCTCAATGCTGGACACTATTTCAGATCTCAAGCTTAAAGACATGACTCTTGTGGGGGAGTATGATACATATAATAGTCTATTGCAAAAAATGGCTGAAAATAAGTGCCATGGATGCATAAAACTTCAGGATCACATTAAATTGTTGAAAGAGCTAAATAAGCACAAAGAGGAAGTAGATCACCTGAAATATCAAATGTCAGATGAAGCACTGCAGCAGATGCCGGACTTTCAGGGGCGAGTATGTTTACTATTACTTCCTTCTCCATGTGTTTCACACCATCCATCCTCTGTCAAGAGAAAAATAAGGAAACAAAGAAATAGGAAAAGTGAGATAAATAATCTCAGACTAAAGGATATGTATAGTTTCTTTGCACCTTGAACCCTAACATTTGCCTAACTTCCCTTTACTAAAACACAATTGTAGTGTCCTTGTCTTTTAGTTAGTACTTAGTACAAGTAGGACCCATAGCTTTAATAGGCCCAGACAATCTGTCTGATAGGTCTCATCTTGAGTTTACCTTACCTAGAGATTAGCTCAGGTTGGAAGACCAAGAGGCCCAGATTGTTGATCTCATCACCCTCACCTTGGGTATACCATGCCTCCAGAATAGCCAAGGTTGGAAGACCCTAGTGACCACCAAATATTTTTCATTTTTTTGTAATATATTATGTTAGGGGACTAAGGGCTAGCATCCTGGCATGCACCAAGCAACCTAGAAATAAGCTACTTAATATGCACACAACTTAAAACTCGCAAGCGCACAAGATCACTATGTAGTGTAGTGAATTGTAAGTACGAGGTCGATCCCACGAAGACTTGTGATAAAACAATGTCAAAATTAACTAAAAATCAGAATATTAAATGGAATAATTGAATGATGAAAAAAACTGAATTAAACTATTAAAAACAATAAATTAAACTATCAAAAGATAATTGGAAAGTAACTTAAAACACAAAACTAGTATGAGAATTGAAAAACAGTAATAATGAATGAACTAGGGTTTCATCTACTCCCCTAACCAATCCTATGTATGTCCCTTATTATCTTTTAATCAAAAATCAGATTTTATTGGTGACATCTATCAACCTAGACCATGGCATATGCGTCTAAATTATTATTCCCCTAAACCTAATTCATGAGTGGCATACTACATGAATTGCTCATCATGATGCAAAAACTAAGCATGGCATATGTCCTAGTCAAAACAAACATAATGCATAAAACAATGGGAAAGATAAATGCATGAGTCTAAGCATGGCATATACTTAGATTATTCATGGTTCTAAACCCTAGATGCATAACATCAAGATCAATCAAAATTAAGTTAGCTACTCTTAAGATTAATTGAACATCACATGGTTGGCATGTCATATACACAACTCATCAATTAATAACATGGTTTAGAATCTCAACCAACAAAACTGATATCTGAATTAAAAGACGCCAAAAGAGACTACATAGAACTAGGCTAGGGTTTCAATTACACCCTAGCCCTAAAAGTTTAGCTACTCATGTCTTTAATGAAAACTAAACTAGAAAATAGAGTCATAAGAAGAAAACTAGAAGATTGAAGAAGAAGAAGATGTCCAGTAGCTTTTTCCCTTTTTTCTTCGCTCCAAAAGCCCTCCAAGATGCTCCAAAGATGGCTCCAACGGTGGCTGTATGGAAAATAGGGTTTATGGGATGAAGATGGCTGATTTTTATGCTTTTCTGGTGGCTGAATGGTGGCTCTATTGTGGATGGACGTGGCTGTTCATTGGATGTCTTTTTATACTTTTGCAACAGCCCCTTTAGTAATAGTTCCCTTGTATGTTTAGATCTCAATCTTGCTTTTCAATTGGGCTTCCTAATTAGAATGAAATAGGAGTCTTCTTTCTTGATTAGCAAGACTTTCTAAATCTGGTCCCACTTGTATCTTCTAGAAAATTCTTCACATGGACCCACAAATCTGAGAATTAATTGCAATAACTAAATCTGAAGCTTTTATAATAAAAGTGGGCCCATATAATGCTTGCACAATGAGTGTGGGACCCCTCTTTTAGGACTTCTATCTTGACTTGAACAAGACTTACTCCAAACTTTTCTTCTTTTTCTCCTTATTTTTCTCCAATCTTGGGCTCCACTTCAACTTGAATAGGACTTCTAGTTTCTGAAATTCTTCTATTTGCAATAGATGTGGACCCCTCTTGGGCGTGTAACCCTAGATTGGATTTCTTCCTTTTTCTTCTTTCTTTCTTTTGCTTTTCTTCTTTGAATTGTAAGTTCCCAAAGAATTAGAAATTAATATTGAAATCTGGAATAGCTTGGATGGGACCCACCATGGTCCTTCTTTGGGATTCACACCCATCATGTCTTCTTTAATTACTCTCTTTTTGCTCCTTTTGACCTTAGCATAAAAATTAACAAAACCTATGTAAAATCAAATAAAATAACTATACTAGCACAAGATGAATCAAATATTAGGGCTTAGATTATAAACAATTAACCACTTATCAAATTCCCCCAAACTTACCTTTTGCTAGTCCTCGAGCAAAACAGTAAAATAACAAGGTAGAAAATTAAAACACTAAAATATGAAACCTATCCTTCCACCATTTGTCTCAGAGATGTCTGATCAATACATGATTCAAAGAAGAAAGAGTCGCAACCAGTTCACAATCCACATGCTCACAAGGTCGTGTGTAAAACAATACCAACATAACTTTCAGTTTAGGCTCTCACACTACCAAACAATCATTTGCATATTAGTTTAACTTCAATCCTCACCATAGATACACTCACAATAAAACACTCAATAATTGTCTAAGAATGAACAGACAATGATCTCATGAAAAATACCACATGAATATTAATTAAGTCCACTCGTCTTCCATCCAAGACCCATTGAATCTGAGTACTGTAATAACAGATTGACATAATAATTATGCATCATATGTCAGTTATCAAGTCACAAGACATTGACTTGTGCAGCATCCAATGTGCTTGTATTTATGTACGTATTTGTAACAAATATGGGTCGTGCCAGAGTGCTGGGCCAAAACTAGCCTATTACTGCCCTAAATGTGGACAGTTGCTGTATTTCCTTCTTAATGTGCTATCTGTGGGTTGTCGATTAGAGGATTATAACTGTCTCATTGGGGAGTTTTTCATAGTCTATCCAGTGGCCCATTAGATCAGTACTAAACAATTGGAGTACTTGCATGCTATGATACCAAGATACTTGTATGAGCCCAACGTATCCGTATCGGACCGATACGATACTTGTACTGGTACCCGATACTGCACCGATACTTCTAAGGCATAAGTTTATCATATCCTACTAAGCAAGTCCATTATCTCATTTAATTCTTTAAATTTTCTTACTTCTCAAAATAGAAAATGTTAGAAAGGAAGATAAACAATGATACTTTGATTAATTCAAACATGATCTAAAGGAAAAATTAGGACACCCGTATCCGTATTGGTGTCCTAAACTTTCTAAACTGCATAGTCGTATCACTGATCCCCGTACCCGTACCCGTATTCGCATTCTTGACATCATATCTTGCATGTCAATGCTGAGGGCGTGGGGACACACAGTCCTTTTAAATCTTATTCTTATATTTGCAGTGGGGATACAGAGTCCTTTTAAATCTTGTTCTTATATTTGCAGTCGGCAGATATGTGTTTTATACTTTTGCCTCTAACAATGTCCATATAAACTAGGGGGGATTCAATATAATATATGTCACGTCCCAAATTTGGATTAACATACATCTACCAAATCTAGGAACGTGATTCGCCCATAGGATAATAATTTCCCAGTTATAGAGCAGAACAGGGCATAAAGAGAACTGTTTTATTTACAATATTGAAGTTTATAACAGAAAGAGGAGTATTTTAATATACAATCTGACATAAAGACCAACAGAGGTCTGTACAACTAAACAGAATAAAACCATCCCATGTAATAGCGCAGCTCACGGAACCCGATGTCTATATGACATCTGCAGATCAGAACAGGAATCCTAGGGTTTCCGGTTAAACACCTAAAACGCCAAAGGAGGCTGGTATGCTAAACAATAGCATAATGATAATAATATCTGAATAAATCGGATTAAATCTGAAATATACCTGAATGTCTAAGTAAAACAGATTGAAAACAAAATAATAGCTGATACTGGCAAAATAACAGAAAACTAGTAAAACAAGATAAATTGGAAATCAAATCCTAATAATAACAGAAATATCATATTGACTGAATAACGAAAAAAAATGAACAAAACACATATCTAAGTTATCAAAATACTGATATGACAGAATACTGAACAAAGCTAAATACTTCGAAGCAGGAAGACAATACCACATTTGCTAATGATCAGCTGGTGGCCACAGATATCAGAGGTACCAGGAGTAATATACTCCACTACACAGAACTAACTGTAGCTAGTGACAAAACAAAACAGTCCCTCCTTCACCACGCGTTGATTCAGAAAGATTGAGCTATGTGGTGCCGATCAGTGTGTACTCATGTACATATATCAATGTCTAACAAAATACTAACTTGCCTTGTAAAACAAAACCTTATACTTGCAAAATGCTGAAAACATACTAATAATACAAAACAGAATAGTAAATCAGGACATCAATCCACATCCCCAGTCAGTACCCCAAGCTTGAGATTCCTGGTCAGTGGTCATGGAGAGATGAGATTGAATACCGCTAGTAAATTGACTAAAAGGCCCATCAGTCAGTCTAATATACTGGATATCATCATTAAACGCTCATGTGTACCATAAGCTTGGCATTTCGGAGGTTAATTTAGTAAACAGGACCTCTTTGGTAACACATTGATATTTAATGGTGGTATTTCCGGATAAACGACAATCTAATAAAATTGTAGGTCAATGTCAGTCATAGACATCACCTACTATGGTCTCCTAAAGTTTTCAGGGTCATTGAACTATCATAGGGTACATCTCCAGGCTATAGAAACTAAAGTTCAGGAACTAATTGGAAAAGTACAGTGTAGGGGGTCGACCTAGTATGAAGGAATTTCGATGCAGAAGGTATTCCATTGCAGAAACTGCAACTGTTGTAAATCATATGTATCCGGTCGACCTGGTCCCCCAAGCTGGTTGACCGGGTACACTGGGAAACGGAAATCCCAATTTCAGGACTTCTCTGTTTTGGGTCTATTTCAGTTCTCTCTCTTTAGAATCTCTGAGAAACATGTTCTAACGTTCAAATCTAATTCTAAATCGTCATTTAAACCAAGAATAACTTCTAAATTCTAACTAAATCTACAAAATCATCATTTAAGCTAAAACTCGAAAATTCATGGAAAATAATTGAAATTCATCATAATTCTTGAATCCAAAACATATATCATGTTTAACATATCAGAAACTTGCCTCTAACTGAGTTCTATTGATTTCCTCAAGATTTCCCCCTAAATCCCACTTGACTGAGTGAAGATGAAGAGTTGATGATGATGGCTGGAGGATGAGAGGAGAGGAAGAAGAGAGCTGGAGGGGCTGGTTGTGATCGGCAGAGAGAGGGAGAGAACCAGAGAGAGACGAGAGTGAAAGCTGAGAAGAAAATGAGAGGGAGGGAGAGGGGTTCCCACCTTAAAAGTTAGCCCTTATCCAAGAATTGCACATTGCCCCCTATGATTTTCCAAAATCATTTACAAGGCCTCCCTGAAAACAGAATTACAAATGGGTCCTTATGAATCAAATGACTAATCACGATTAATTAGGCTAAACATGATAATTAAGACTAATGAACCTAATTAAAAATCAGGATCTCACGATATATAGTGTAGAAATATTGGTGAACTTACATATTTGTCATGATATTCTTAAACTGTATGTTTTTAATGTATTTGTTAAAACCTACATGTTTTTGGAAACTATTTAAAGAAGGTAGAGGATTGGACAATGTCATGATAATTCTGTTAGCTTTCTGAATATTTACTTTATCTGCCCATGAACTACTAATGTTGCTGACTTTGTAGTTTTTCTTTCTAGATTGATGTGCTCAAGGAAATCGGCTGTATTGATTCTGATCTTGTTGTCCAAATCAAGGGCCGGGTGGCCTGTGAGATGAATTCTGGCGAGGAGTTGATCTGCACTGAATGCTTGTTTGAGAACCAATTAGATGACTTGGCACCTGCAGAAGCTGTAGCGCTCATGTCAGCCCTTGTATTTCAGCAGAAGAACACGTCTGAACCATCTCTTACTCCTAAACTGGCTCTTGCAAAACAGAGGTTATTACATTGCCTTTGTTAGTTTTCTTTTTTATTTCTCCATGGTTTTGACTAATCTGAATCATCTGTTGATGAAGAAATATCATCCTTGATGGGTTTAATTCCATCTCATATTATCCAATCTTGTTTAGTTTTCTTTCTCCTGCACAACAAAATTGGATATTAACTCATTTTCATTTCCACATTAGATTGTATGAAACAGCTGTGAGACTTGGAGAACTTCAAGCACACTTCAAGGTAGCAGTAAATCCTGAGGATTATGTGCAGGAAAATCTCAAGTTTGGCCTTGTTGAAGTTGTTTATGAATGGGCCAAGGTTCTTGTTCACTCAAGTAATTTCATTTTTTTTTTTTTTTATGTTGCATTTGGATGGGCCCAAAGGGCTTATGTTTTGAGTATTTCAACATAATTGATGGTTATCAAATATCAATTGAGCTTCACATTTGGTTGGTGTGGATATGAAATTCACGTTGTTTTTTCAGCTTTCGTAGCCTACAATAATTTGGGTGGGAAGGTCCTCTTTTCCTGCTCTATTCTTTTGTGTATCAGCTCTTTTCTCTTTACTGATGAGCAAGAAAATAAAGTTGCTCTGCTCCTTTCATCCTCAACAGAAAGGATAACCACTCATTCTGCCGAACTATTCAAAGTGCATATGATTTGGATTCCATCTAGATGCAGTAATTGATCACCCAGCATTTTTTTATGTTTTCTCATTTGATCCACTTTCAGGGCACCCCATTTGCTGATATTTGTGAGCTTACTGATGTACCAGAAGGCCTGATTGTGAGGACCATTGTCCGATTAGATGAGACATGTCGTGAATTCAAGAATGCTGCAGCAATCATGGGCAATTCTGCACTATATAAGAAAATGGAAACTGCATCCAACGCTATCAAGCGTGACATTGTTTTTGCAGCTAGTTTGTATGTTACAGGAGTCTGATTCTGTAATTGTGTACGTTTTTTTTCTTTGTATTGCGTCATTTTTGTGGAAGAAAAGGAATTATGATGGAGGAAAAGGAAATCTTATGCAGCAATCTTTCATGCTAGGCGTGGCATGCGATAGAAAACTATACAATTCAGACAAGGATCGGCTTACTATATTTTCAGGATCAGATTGCCCTAAAGTTTAACCTTGAACTTTCAGGCTTAGATTGTCCTAAGTTTAACCTTGAACTTTTGGGCACTGACTGCTGAATCTAGTGGACAATGATTCTCGACCTGAGTCAGCAACTTCAGTTTGAACTCCTTGCCTTGTAATTGCAGGATTGAATCTCACTCACTCACAAACCAGAGGAATTCATCTTAACTTCTGGGGCTTCTTTTCAACTGTCTACCACTCTCTTGATGCTTGTTATATGATAGAAAGGAGAAAATGATTTTTAATTCTCTACACTTACAATGTGAGTCACTCATGTGAACTAAAGTCAAACTCAGTATGGGCGTTCACATAGGATGGGCCCAAAAGACCCAATAATCTTCCTCTCCGACTCATGAGGGAGGCACTCATCCTGTTTAGTACACTTAAATCTCATGAACCATGAAGTCCCACCAAGCTCGGCAGGGCTCAAACTTGCCCTTCGGTGAGAGTCTTAATCATCATATTTGACGGATTCCTCTGTGAAATTCTTCCAAGTGTAACAACTCCATCATCGTGCTCCATTTCTGGAGTGCGATGCTAGATTTTTGGGGAAATGTATGGCAGTTTGCTTATCACAATTAATGATGAATTCCTTTTGCTTGATCCAAATCTTTTATAATATTTAATTATTAACATTTTCTTACATTCTCGTTTATAGCAAAAAAAAATAACAATTGTTAGATATACTCGGACTTGGTAGTAGAAGGTATTAAGACATTTTTGCAATTAATATTAGCTTCCCCTACAAATATGAACACAAAACGTAAGAGCCTTTTTTTAATTTAAATCTCTTCTCAAATTTGCATCTTTGAACCCTTTAGTCTTCGGTTTACTATTTACACATACCTGTTAGGGATTTTGTTTGTTGTAATTTGATGAATGCATTATCATGTTATCATAATTTGAATTTTCACGTGAGCATTGTTTCTTAAAAACTTGAAATCTCAATTTTCACATGCATTGTTTTAGAACTTTTAAAAATTATATTACGTGCGTGTTTGGATTTTAAATGTGGATGTATTAATTTAAAAAGAAGATTTTTGGTTCATGTTAGCCTATCATTCTAGTCTTTCAAATCATCTTAGGCATTGATAGGTATTGTTTGGAAAACATCTTTGTAGATTGATTTAAACATGAATTTAAGTATAGTTCTCCATGGCCAATCTTCCCTTTTTAGAAAATAACTTTCATATCAAATCTCATCATAAAGTCGGTCAACCGAATCTAGGAAATGGCTAACCGAAATTCAATAGAACCAAAAATAGGTTTTAGGTCAGAATTTCGGTTAACCGAAATTTGAATTTTGGTCAATCGAAATGGAGATTTCGATCAACCAAATTTACCCAGAATTGCAGGTTTTGTTTTTTCAACCTTTGGAAATATGATCGTTGGGATTTTGGTCAATCGAATGGAGATTCGGTTGACCAAATAGAGAGCCGTTGGACTACTTTTTTGCTATATATTTGAGCTCTTGGTTTTTAGGTGAACAAGGAAATGAATCTTTTGAGGTGTTTTGGAACCTAAGGAAGGAGAATGAGTTAAGAAATGCTTGAGGGTCATTTGGAAAGATAAAACTTGGATTTATTAGTAAAATCAATCTAAGTAAACTTTGTTTTGCCTATCATATATTACATTCTTTGTTTAAACTATTGGTAAATCAATTTTAGCATGCTAACTAAGATTTGATAAATCCATACATGTATTTCACTTTCAATTGCTTTGTTGTTTTGGATTTTTCATTTAAATCCAAACCAAGTAAGTTTTATTTATGAATTCTGTTTCTATCAATTTTTTCAAATTCTGAAATTGGTTTCATAAAATTGGTTTTCATTCCTTAATTACATTTGAAAGAACTTCAAGTTCGTTTCTGTAATTGCTTACTATTTTGTTTGAGTTCATAGAAAATAGAACTTGTTTGTAATTGTGCTTTACATTTGAAACTACTATACACTTTAAGCTTCATATATATTTTTTTAAAGTGGTTTAAGTTCTATTAAACAGAAATGTGTATTGAGAAGCATACTCCTGGGATGACATCAGTTAGTACCTCTGTCCTTTTTATGAACCATGGGGAGAAACGTAAGAAGTGCGATGGAATCGAGTTCAAGAGATGGCAATAGAAAATGTTGTTCTATCGCACAACCTTGAACTTGGCTCGGTTCTTCCATAAAGAAACTCCTCTAAAAGAGGGCAAGACAGATAAGCAAGCGGTGGATGCTTGGAAGCATGCTGATTTTCTCTGTCGGAACTGCATCCCGAATGGATTAGACAACACATTAGACAATGTGTATTTTTCATTAAAGACTGCGAAGAAACTGTGGGACTAACTTGACAAGAAGTATCAGACTGAAGATACTAGAATGATGAAATTTGTTGTTGGCGGATTCCTTGACTATAAGATGGTGTATTCCAAAATAGTCATCAATCAGGTTCAAGATCTTCAGGTTATCCTTCATGAAATTCATGCTGATGGGATGTCTCTAAGTGAATCTTTACAAGTGGCTGCAATCATTGAAAGATTTCCACCATTTTGAAAGGATTTCAAGAACTACCTGAAGCATAAGCGTGAGGAGATGAAACTTGAAGACTTGATTGTCAGAATGATGATAGAGAAAGACAATCGACATCTGAGAAGAAAGCAGGGAATACTTTCACAGAAACAAAGGCCAATGTAGTGGAACGAGGGCAGAATCCTAAAAAGAGGAAGAACTTTGCCGACGGTCCGAAATGGGGTCCCATTGACAACAAGAAGTTCAAGGGAAAATGCTATATGTGCGACAAGCCAAACCACCGTGCAAAGGACTATCGTAAGCGTAATGACCTAGGGAATACCAGCAAGAAACCACCCTAGGCCAACATGACAGAATTAGACGCCTCTCTAATGATGTTTCAGACATGAATCTGTTTGCTGTGGTATCCGAAGTCAATCTGGTTGGCAACACTAGGGAGTTGTGAGTGGGGGCTACTCGCCATGTTTGCTCAAACAAAGAGATGTTCTCATCATATCACGCTTCAAATGGAGAACAACTCTTCATAGGCAACTCTGCTATGTCCAAAATTGAAACCAATGACAGGTGGTGTTAAAAATGATTTTTGGAAAGGAACTCACTCTCAATAATGTGTTCCATGCACTCAATATCTGTAAGAATTTGGTATCATGCTCACTACTCAGTAAGAAGGGCTTCAACTTTGTATTCAAATTTGACAAATTTGTTCTTACTAAGTCTGAGATGTATGTGGGAAAGGCGTATGAGAAGCTTGACAGTTTAATGATGTCAAACGGGTTTAAGATCAATGAATGCGACAAAGTGTGTATATGTGAAGAACTCTAACAATGGTTGTGTCATTATTTGTCTATATGTTAATAATTTGCATGATTTGCTCATTATAGGTAGTAATGATGAAATCATTCAAGCTATCAAGAGAATGTTGAATAATAAGTTAAACATGAAAGATTAAGGTGTTGCCGATGTCATACTAGGAGTAAAGACTTCTAGATCATCAGATGAGTTATTATTATCTCAATCATACTATATTGAGAAAATCTTAAGAAATTTAATCAAGATAATAGCAGTCCAGCGAGAACACCTGTAGATAAGTATCCATTTATCTAAAAACAATGGAAAAGGCATATCACAACTAAAATATGCACAAATAATTGACAACCTAATGTATGTGATGAATTGCACTCATCCTGACATAACATACGCTGTCAACAAATTGAGTAGGTACACAACTAACCCGGGATCAGACCACTGGGAAGTCATATTTAGGGTTTTAAAATATTTAAAATACACCCAAAACTATGCATTACACGAGATATCCAACTGTACTCAAAGGCTACATTGATGCTATCTGGATATTAGATACAAATGATTCAAAGTCCACAAGTGGATATCTATTTACACTTAGTGGTGCAGCGGTATCTTGAAAACCTTCTAAACAAACATGCATTGCTAGATCCACGATAGAATCTGAGTTTGTTGCACTGGATAAAGTTGGCAAAGAAGCTGGGTGGCTTCATTACTTCCTAAAAGATATTCCAATGTGGTCAAAACATGTGCCACCTATCTGTATTCATTGCGATAGTCAATCAGCAATTGGAAGGGCATTGAGTAAAATATATAACGTTAAGTCTCGACATATTCATCGAATGCATAATACTGTGAGACAATTGCTCTCTAATGGCATTATGACCATTGAGTACATAAAGTCAATAGATAACATTGCGGATCAATTAACAAAAGGTTTAACAAGAGTGCAAGTAAATCGTTCATTGAGGGAAATGAGCTTAAAGCTTATGAATTAAAAGTCCCCCTAATGGCAATCCAACCTAGTTGACTGGAGATCCCAAGATTCAGGTTCAAAGAGACAAACGAATTATGTGTGACTTAACGATATCACTATGGAGATAAACTCTCCTGCTCATTTCTATGATAGAAATAGTGATACCTACAGTAGTAATTAGGGTGAGCTTGATCAATTGCTTATTTAACCTTTTAACCATATGTTTTATCCAACAATTAATATATCATTTATGTAGAAACGGAATACTAGATTTATCTTGAAAGACTTCTAGTGTGAACACAATGAATTGTGTTTAATCTATAGCCTAGCGAGTCGAATTTCATGTGTTAATAAAATCATCTTTAATTTGCAAAGCATGTTCTCTTTCCGTTTCAGTTAGAAGTCATTTGATTGCTCCCTATACATATCCACGCTTGTTTCTTTTTTTACTAGAGTTTATGGAATTCCTGTTTGGAGAATTTTGAAATTCTTCGGCATGGTAGAATTCCTGAATGCTCCCTTGTACTTAAGCATCTAGAAATTCCACCAAAAAGCAAAGTGGTTGGAGTTCATGAATTTCCAAAGGTCATTTGAGACCTTTCAGGTGGTCCGAAGTTTGAAATAATTGTGAAGGAACGTGACATTTGCAAATGCAGGAGACAAGATGTCACATCATGCTCAATAATCCCAAACATAGCAAATTCATTTCAAAAATTCCAATAAAGTAACTGTGGAGAAATGTTGTCTTAATAATTCTAGATTCAAGCTAAGCTTGTGACAATGGGAGAAAAGATCTCATCAATGTCAAATTCTTTTTTTTTTTTTTTAATGCCTATTGCTTTTATAACCAATTTTAACTTGGGAACAAAGTTGCCCATTTTCTTCATGTTTCAACCTATAAATTCATTGTCTTCAAAGGTGTTTTACTATTTGGCATTTTCACCGAATCATAGGTGTTATTCTAACACAAGCCATCTAAACAAGGATATTTTGTTAAAGCCTTAGGTATCCATGAGCCTTTTGCTCAACTCAATTATAGGTGGGAAATCATTAAGAGGATGCCTGACCTTTTTAACACGGTCTGGGGACATGATCATCACCTCATTGACATGTAGTATTTTTTTTCCTCTTTATTTTGTTCATCATTTTTGTTATTTTGCTCATTAGAAATAGTCACATGCCATTGGTGTGATGTTCATGGAGGGCAACTACCACACTGTTTTCTACTTGCTCACCAATATCATCGAAGTCTTCGATGATTTCGTTTCTTGGAAGACTATATCACTTCTATGGACATTTTGCATTATTGGGATTCCACTATTTGTAACCAAGTTCTTCATCTGGAGCTTTTGTTATCGGGCTGAACCTGGATCTAATTCTGGCCTTGATTAATATTTGGGCTGCGCTTGGATTAAGTGATTGAAAGACTGAAGCCCGGCAGTACCTAGACAAAATAAGTAATGCATGTAGTTTAGTGGTTGATTTGCCAAACAAGCTAAAGAAGGCCCAAATTTAAGTGATAGGAAGCTCGGCTCAGAGTGGGGCAATTGAGTAAATGGCAGGCTCAGGCTTCACATGTTTGAAACAGGCCTAGATCGGCTCAGAGTGGGGCAATTGAGTGAATGACCCTTTTAATCCATTCATATCATAACATATAATCTTCTTTAATCGGCCAAGAAAATATACCAAATAGTTACAAATACAGGGTGGTCCAGCCAAAACCCAAACCTGCCCCATGCCTGCCTCCGGCTGCAACTACAATCCAGGAATTCATACACACCAAAAGGCAAAAAAATCACTACCAAACCCGCTTATGATATGAGCGGGTCAGGTGGGTCACCAGTTCAACGCAACACATTGCATCCTTAATGGCTTGTTGTGTACCACTACGGAAAAGAAAACCTGAAAAGGAAATGCTTTCTCAAGATGAAACAACGCCTGAAAAGGGTGGATTTCCACAAGGACTAAGGTTGCACCAAATGAAGAGAAAAATAGGCGCACAAAACCAGATTCTATCATACTACTTTTGTTGATTTGGTGATGCATAAGTATCCACCACGTTGATCTCTTGAGTGAGATATATATTGGGAGAGCTTTACATGGCTCTCTTGGAAGATCAATTAAGGTCAAACTGAGAAAAAGAGGGGATTAAAAATGTAACACCCCAAAACCAAAAAATCTGAATTTCAGCGTATTAATGATTTTCATTGGTGAAATTGGTCAAGTCTTAAAACAATGGATTTTATTTTAAATAACTGTTATACAGAGCACCAAGGTTGGAAAACTCATAACTCGGACTCGATTCGTCCAATGCAAAAAAAAGAAAAAAATCAAATAGAGTCAACGCAGCGACTCTATGTGTAGTCCTAAAGCTTCCGACATCTTCGGGCCACAAAACCGATGGCCTTGCACTAATTTGGTGGCGTCAAAAGCCTTAGGCCAATACCTTTGGCTCAAAGTGAATGAATTCCAAAATAAGGGCTTCTGTCTGGGTGTATGGTATTTCAAACATCACTCACCTAGGCTTAGATGTCCATTATGCATTAAATAGGGTCCAAATGTTCCATTGCGACCCGCGGTCGCTCCTCGGTCGACCCTTGGTCGACCATGAGGTCTTAGTGGTTAGCCGATAGCTGAACGCAATGAAATTTTGGGGAAAATGCCAAGTTTTGAAAATGTAAACGAGGGGTTTTCATGGGAGGTCCATGGTTGGCTTACAGTTAACCGCAAGGGGAAATGGCAGCTAGCCGCGAGCTAACCATAGTATAAAAGCAGTTGAAAAACCACATTCTAGAAATGTAACTGCTAACTGCCCCTATGTTCGCGGTCGATCGTGAAAAGTCTTGCGGTAGGCCTCGGACATAGAATTCCGAATTTCTGAAGCTGGAACTGATTTGTTCCAGTGGGGTTTGTTTCCCTATTCCATTCCACACCCCTAATACATGTTTACATAAATCACAAGATCGGGTGCATCGAAACCTGGTCAAACGTTGTCGGAATGACCCGAAATCCGACGTGCAGCCTTTTGGAAGCAAGTTGAAGCCACTCATGTATTTTGTTTGTGTGTGATGGCTTCGGTGGTTCCCGCCGCCGGGAGGCTTGATTTTGCTGCTCGAGCATTGATGGAGGGTCAAATATTGTCGGTTTGACTTGAAATTTGGCATGGAGCCCTTTGGAGACATTCTGGAGTCATCCGTAGGCTCTGATCGAAGTTTTGGTGTCTTCGATGATGTCGCCGCCGGGAGCGCTTGTTTAGCTATCGGAGCAGTGAAGTTGGGCCAAACGATGTCGGAATGGCCCGAAACCTCAGGTGTATGTTGACACCAAAAAAGTCAATATGTCTCCTCAACATCGAGAAGCCTCCTGAAGCTGCATCCTGTTAAAAATAGGCAAGGCTACTTCAAGCATCAGATTTTGTCAGAATCAGACAGAAACTGAGAGATCCTTCAAGACAGCTAAAAGAGGGGTACACCTGAGGTTTCGGGTCATTCCGACATCGTTTGGCCCAACTTCACCGCTCCGACAGCTAAACAAGCGCTCCCGGCGGCAACATCATCAAAGACACCAAAACTTTAATCAAAGCCTATGGATGACTCCAGAATGTCTCCAAAGGGCTCCATGCCAAATTTCAAGTCAAACCGACAACGTTTGACCCTCCATCAATGCTCGAGCAGCAAAATCAAGCCTCCCGGCGGCGGGAACCACCGAAGCCATCACTCATCAAACAAAATACATGAGTGGCTTCAACATGCTTCCAAAAGGCTGCACGTCAAATTTCAGGTCATTCCGACAACGTTTGACCAGGTTTCGATACTCCGAGAGAAAATCAAGCCTATCGGCGGCGGAGCAACCCGGGACCATGACATCCAAAACAGAGCCCATGGAACGTCTCAAAATGACTCCAATAGGCTCCCCGTCAAATTTCAGGTCAATCGAACATCGTTTGACCACATATCAAAACTCGGCATTTTCCCCGCAGCAAAATCAAGTGAAGCATCGATGGGACCCCAAACGGCTTCAAAACTTAAATAAAAGCCATGGTTGGTCCTATCCACTGCTCAAGAAGCTTCACCTCAATTTTCAGGTCATTCCGACATCGTTTGACCTAGTTTCGACGCTTGACGGAAAATCGGCTACAAAGTCTTCGGCTTTCCCGAAAAATAGGAAACTTTGTGCTCCGATTTCGTGAGGGTTCTCGTCAAGATTTCTCCAAGAAAATCAAGTCAATAATTGAGGAAAAATGTCAAGAAAAATAAAGAAGAAAAAAGGAACGAAAAAGACAAAAAAACGGCCGAAAACGACGCTCGGCGACCAAACGGGCCGAAGCCCTATGGTCCCCGGCGACCTTGGCCCAGGGTCGCCGGCGACCCTAGAAATCCGGGTCGCCGGATTTTGCATCGAAGTGTCCGTTTTCGATGGTTTTCGCGTTTCGGGTGTTCCGGCCTCTGTGATTTTCGGAAAATGCAATGTTTGATGCTTGAAAACGACTGATCTTCGTCGACATCTCGGATCCGCCGTCAAAAGCATGAAATCATCACCGATCGCCTCAAGATCGCCAACCGGCTGACCAAGAAAGTGCACTTTCTGTCCGACCGATCGTGAAATCGACAAGACAGACGTCACCGGCCCGCCAACATCAATCAATGTCTGAAATTGCATCGCAATCCGACATCAAATAATGCGTGGATCCACCCGTGATTATCGCAAGAAGAATCTCAAAAGGCGCAGCACGGCCCGCGACTCCTCACATGCCTTGGCAACCACTTAATGTCGTTAATTGACCCATTAAAGCAGTCATTAACTCATTATTTTGGACGGCCCAATCAGAACCAAGCATTTGGGAGTTACAAATCCAAGTAATCATGGCATTAAACCCATGAAACTCCCATCATCATGAAGCATAAAGGTGATTAAATGCCCACTACCTTCATCGGCCAATCACAAGCCTTAAAAAAGGAGTTACAAAATCGATTTGTAACTCCTCATCAATTCTTTCATCATGGCCATCAATGCCAATAAACACCTCATGGCTATCAAAAGCCTATAAAAAGAGGTCCATTCCAAGAAGAAAGCATGATGAAAAGAGATTCCAAGTACAAGCTCTGAAAAACCAGAAAATCCAAGAGAGAGACGAAGTTCTGCTACTTTGCTCCCGGAAGCACCACAAGGTGATCAACGTCCCTTGGGGGGCCACCCCCCCCCCCCCCCCCCCGAAGGTCACATCCCTCTCCAACATGGCCTAAACGTGGCTTTTCAGCCCGTTTACTTGGTTTTTCATTTGATATAGGACCTCCTCTTGGTCCTTGTCCTTTAAAAAACTGAGGTTAGGAGCCAAGCCAAAGAATCAAAGCATCACATGTTCTCATTTAAAGGACGATGGCGAAGCCCATACATGACTTGCGACCGTCGATCTCAACGTGTCCCCACAATCTCCTGAGAAGTTAGATCCATTTTCTTCCTTTTCTATTGTAGTTTGTATTTCTTAAAGAGACAAAAAGAAATCACAATTCTTGTCTTTCATATTTGATGAGTTTGTAAAAACGCCTTTCACGGCAAAATCGCCTTTCACGGCAAACAAACAAAAACGCCTCTTACGACATTCTAAAAACTTTTCTCTTTTCTTAATATTTATGCAATTTGAAAAGTTAGAAAAAAGGATTGATTTCCTTTCCACTTGTGAAGGTGAATCTCTGGATTATCACTATTCCAAATTCCAAGTAGAAAGTAAATCTGGCATACCCGTACAAAAATGTTGATGCCCGAGATCTTCCCTCCTCCACCGAGACCCAGGTCAGCCCCCGTGGTGCGGAGGGAGAGGACAGAAGATTCCCCCTTTTTTTTCGGGTCCATCAGTATACCCCTCTTTTGGCTGTCATGAAGGCTCTCTCAGTTTCTGTCTGATTCTGAAAAGATCTGATGCTTGAAGTAGCCTTGTCTGTTTTGTAGCAGGATGTAGCTTCACGAGGCTTCTTGATGTGGAGGAGACATAGTGACTTTTTTGGTGTCAACAAATGCCCCCTCGAGGTACATCGACGAGTAGCTTTTTGGAGTCGATGTGCCTCGAAGAGAAACTTGGAGGAGAGATTCCAACTTGACCAAGAGTCTTGGGCATTTTTTTTTTTTTTTTTTTGAATAGCCTTCTGAGTTTCCGGGGGAATTTTATGGTAGTGAGAGGGATCACGTACCATCTCAAGGCAAAGTTTTGAAAATGACATGGGGTATTTGGATTTTGGGTTTTGGGTTTTGGTTTTTGACCTTGTGACCTAACAAGCTGTATGTGGCAGGTTAGGGGGTCGGGGTTTGATTTTGATTTTGACCTTGTGACCCAACAATCTGTATGTGGCAGGTTGGGGGGTCAGATTTGGTTTGTTGGTTTTGGATTTTGATTTTGGTTTTGGTCTTGTGACCTAACAAGCTGTATGTGGGGAGGTAGGGGACCGGAATTTGGTTTTGTGAAATGTCAATTTCAAGATTTTGGCTCAATTTGGTTCATGAGGTTGGATGGTTTGGTTTTTGGAAATTCATGAGACTTTCTTTTCTTTTTTTTTTTTAAATGATCCCATCAACTCAAAAGAGGCATGGGACTTTTTTTGCTCTTTTCTTTTTTTTGCTCTTGGTAAGAGGAATATTTTGACTAAAAGCCAATTTAAGTGCCTAAGTTGTCAAACCTGGCTCATATGGGCTAACCCATGGGACCTTAAGCTTTGGAGATGGCCTAGATCTCACATGGTGTCATATTTGTAAAGAATATCTAAAATATCTCTTTTGTGTAGAGAATATCTAAAACTATCTTTACTTGGAGAGAATTTCTCAAGTTTTCTTTTTGTGGAAAGATTCTCTCAAAATATCTCTATTTTTTGGAAAGTAGCTAAATTTTAGCACTTACCTCCTTTCTTTCTCCTTGTTTCCTCTTTTGGCTTGCTCTCTTCTATAAAAGCAAAGAGGGTTGGTGCTTTTGCTCCATTTCTTTCTTTTTGCAAGAAATCTTCAAGAGTGCTCTCTAAGATAAGAAGTGCTTTCTCTTCTTCAAGGATCTCCAAGCTTTTCTTCTTCTTCTCCATTAATGGCTTCAAGTAATTTTTCTTCCTCGTCAAGAATCTCCATTGTAGAAGTAGTTTCTTCATTTTTTTTCTTTTCTTCTCTTCTTCTTTTTCTTTTCTTTTCTTTCTTCTTCTTTTTCTTTTTTTCTTTTTTTTTCTTTTCATGCAAGTTTTCCTTCTTTTTTTTTTTTCGTGCTTCTCTTTTTTTTCTTTCTCTTTTTTTTTCCTCTTTCCACGGTTTTCTTTTTTTTTTTTTTTTCTTTTTTTAACCGTGTACTCTCTTTTTTTTCTGTTTTTTTTTTTCATGCTGATTTCTGTTTTTTTTTTTTTCAGCGTTTTTCTCTTCTTTTCTCTTTTTTTTTTTTTTGTTTTTTTTGCTGTTTGTTTTTTTTTTTCTCTCTTTCTTTTTCTTTTTCCTTGTTTGCTCACTATGATAATGAGGCTATGCAATTTCAATATGTATGCATCTTTTTTGTTTGATGCATCAAGATAGAAGGCTAGAGTTTCTAGGTCAAGCCAACATGATTTTTGACACGGACAAAGTTTGATAGGTTTTGACCAAATTGGGTTGGAATTGGTCAAACTTTGGTCAAGGTTTTCCTAGGATCTAATGCATGATGATATTTTTTTATGCATGATTTTGTAAATGGATTTGGAAGTATGATGATGCATACCTGAAAATCTTTTGCAAGTATCGGGATTTTGAGCTCGCAGCGATGTTGAGCTCTTTTTCGGTCTTGCTGGATTTTGAGGAAGTTTGCAATTTTCGGATTCTGAAGCTCGCAACAATGTTGAGCTCTTTTCCAGATTTTGCGGAAGTTTTGATGAGATTGGCTTGTTCTCACAGCGATGTTGAGTTCGAACATTCTTTGAGAATTCTCCACTGACTATGAGCTCGCAGCGATGTTCAGCTCATCTTCAGGCTTCCTGTCTTTTTCGGAGTATTTTCCTTTTCTTTGGAATTGCCCCGGAACCATGTCAAAATTTTACTAGAATTTTTGTAGCAGAATTCTGTCATTTTGATGTTGATTGATCTTTTCTCTTCCATCTTTTACAGGTAGTTCTTCTAGAAAGAACAAAGGTAAAGGTCCTGTTACTGACGCACCTCGTCGGTCTGCCAGATCTTCCAATGCAGCCGTTCAGCAGGCTTGGGAGAAAGAGGGGACTCTCATTCGCCAGGTTGAGGAAGCTGAAGGTAATGTCCGGAGGAAGACTCAGGAGCATGAGCAGTGGCAGGTCCTCTGGGAAGAACTTCCTCGTTATGCAGATGGGTCACGGCATTCGGCCGCATTTTACGGGGACATTTTGAAGGAGCGTGGCCTAAAAACTTTGGAAGTTAAGGCCAAGGGTCTGCTTGAGGAGTTGAACCTTTGGTTGAAGACCATGTAGGATTGAGCTCCCGAGCTGTAACAAACTCTTTTTCCTTTTTCTTTTTTTTTTTTGGTACCTCCATGTATAAACAGTTTTGGTACTATATTTTGTATACCTTTCCTTTCACTTAAATCATTTTTTGATGAAAACAATTTTGAGTAAAAGTTGATGGGAATGTTTTTTTTGAATTTGATCAAAAGGTTGTCATTTTGTGAAAATCTTTTGTTAAAGGGTTGTTTTGGGCATGAAAGCCAATTTTGTGGCGAAAAGCCTTGTTTTTGATGGTTTGAAAACCAAAATTTTGAATGGCATAAAAGCTTAATTTTTTCTGTGGCATGGGAGCCAAATTTGTTTGTGGCATGGGAGCCAAATTTGTTTGTGGCATGAGAGCCAAAGTTTTTTTGGATGGTGTGAAAGCCGAATTTTGGAATGGCATAGAAGCCGAATTTCATTTTGTTTGTTTTGGCATTTATAGCCAGATTTGGCGTTTATAGCCGAGTTTTGGCGTTTATAACCGGATTTTTTTTTTGTTTTGGTATTTATAGCCGACTTTTTGGCGTTTATAGCCGGATTTGGCATTTATAGCCGAGTTTTGGCGTTTATAGTCGAGTTTTTTTGAAAACCAAGTTTTGTTTTGTTGGCATGAAAGCCGATTTTGGGGTTTATAGCCGAAATTTTTTTTTGTTTGTTTTGGCATTTATAGCCGAATTTTGGCATTTATAGCCGAATTTTGGCGTTTATAGCCGAGTTTTGGCGTTTATAGCCGAATTTTGGTTTCCAAAATGCAGGTATCGACTAAATGTCGCCTCCCCGCTGAATGGTCTTGCAAGTATCGATGGAATGTCGCTTCCTTGCTCATTCGATTTTGCGAGTATTGATGGAATGTCACTTCCTCGCGGGCTGGGTTTTGCGAGTATCGACGGAATGTCGCTTTCTCGTGAATTGGGGTGCAAATATCGACTAAGCGTCGCTTCCCTACTTTTCCCAAAACTTTTGGTTTTGCGGGTACTGACTTGGTGTCGTTTCCCCGTGATTTTTGAAATTTGAGGTTTTCTCGAACCATTTGAAATTTGGGTTGTGGATAGCAACTGGAATATTGCGTCTCCACGATTTTTGAAATTTGGGTTGTGGATATCAACTGGTATGTTGCTTCTCCACAATTTTTGAATTTTTGCAAGTATCGAATGAGGTTCGCTTCCTTGCGATTTTTGTGTTTTGGAAATATCGAATGGGGTTCGCATCCTTCCGGTCTTGGGTTTTGCGAGTATCGACTAAGTGTCGCTTCCCCGCGGTTTCTAAAAAACCATTTTTTGTTCAGAGACACGAGGGTCATAAATTTTGGCTCAAAACCATTTTGGTTGTAAGAGCCAAGGCAGACTAGGGTGAAAATTCCTGAGTCCTGATTTTTGTTTCAAACCATGAATTTTGGATTCAAGGATCGAAATCTTGGTCAAGTCTGGGAAGAGGCTCCTAAACTTGGATTTTTGGATTTTGATTTTTTTTTTTTTAACAATGAAACTTCAACATAAAGATGAAAATTTCAAAAGGGGTGGGTTTGACGAGCAAGTACCTTGGAAATAAGCTTTGGCCGTGTAGATATCGCTCTGACCCGTTTGAGGAAGTCTTCAAGGGTAGTACCGCTTCAAGAACTTGCCGTTGATGGGCAGCATACATATGTCTCCTTCCATGTTTAGAAGAGCGTATGCGCCATTGGAGAAGACTTTGTCGATGACGAAGGGTCCCTTCCATTTTGGTTCAAATTTGCCTTTAGATTTGTGGGCAAAGACTATGGGTCTTTTTACTGCAAGAACCAAGTCACCCTTTTTGTAGGCGCGTTGCCTGACCTTTTTGTTGAAAGATCCTGCCATGCGTGCTTGGTACAACTCAATGCTTTGTAGAGCTTCGAGTCGTCTTTCATCGAGATTATCCAGCTCTTGGAGTCTCAATTTGACATTGCTTTCTTGCGTCATGTTATTTTGCAAAGATACCCTTAAGGAAGGATTTTGTACTTCCAAAAGGACAACTGCTCCGCATCCATACACCAAAGAGAATGGTGTACTATGGGTTGGTCCTCGAACGGTGGTTCGATAGGCCCACAAAGCTTCTGGTAGTTTGTCGCCCCAGTCTCTTTTGTGACTAGAGACCATTTTCTTGAGAATTTTGCAGAGTCTCTTGTTGAAGGCTTCTGCTAGTCCGTTCGCTGCTGGATTATATGGAGTCGAAGGACAACTTTGGATTTTGTACTTGTCGCAAAACCTGTAGAATCTGTGATCCCGGAATTGTGGTCCGTTATCATGGACGAATCTTTTAGGTATGCCGAAGCGACAAATAATGTTGGTGCGCAAGAACTGAAGGACTGATGAAGTCTTCATTTCGCTGAGCGCAAATGCTTCTAACCACTTGGAGAAATAATTCGTAGCGGAAAAGATGAAGCGATGACCTTTGCTTGATGGGGGAGAGATAGGACCTATGATGTCCATACCCCAGGCTTCGAAAGGCCATGAGATTGCTGTTGGATGTAGCCATTCTGGAGGCATGTGGACATAATCTCCGTGAATCTGGCATTTTTGGCAGCGCTTGGCAAATTGCATTGCATCAGCTACCATGGTAGGCCAATAGTAACCTAGCCTTTTTATCTGGTTGTAGAGCATAGGGTCAGCCTGATAGGCTCCACAAAGACCAGCATGTAATTCTTTGAGAGTTTCCTCAGCCTCTTGTTGTGATAAGCAGCGTAGGAGTACTCCGTTGAAGGATTTTCTGTAAAGTGCTTTTGAAGGTATATCCAAATGAAAGTTTGGGGCTCGTCTTTGGATGCTTATCCGCTCTTTTGGATCTTCAGGTAGTATTCCGAACATGATGTAATCAATGAACGGATCTCTCCAGTCGCCAATCGGAGGTTTAAGGATGGACTCCGACTTCAAACCACTTGGTGGCATTCAGCAACTGCTTGGTGTGTGTTGAGAGGAGGGATGATGGACCCGAAACAAAGGGGAATCTTCCATCCTCTCCCTCCGCACCCCGGGGGCTGACCTGGGTCTCGGCGGAGGAGGGAAGATCTCGGGCATCAACATTTTTGTACGGGTATGCCAGATTTACTTTCTACTTGGAATTTGGAATAGTGATAATCCGGAGATTCACCTTCACAAGTGGAAAGGAAATCAATCCTTTTTTCTAACTTTTCAAATTGCATAAATATTAAGAAAGGAGACAAGTTTTTAGAATGCCGTAAGAGGCGTTTTTGTTTGTTTGCCGTGAAAGGCGATTTTGCCGTGAAAGGCGTTTTTACAAAACTCATCAAATATGAAAGACAAGAATTGTGATTTCTTTTTGTCTCTTTAAGAAATACAAACTACAATAGAAAAGGAAGAAAAGGGATCTAACTTCTCAGGAGATTGTGGGGACACGTTGAGATCGACGGTCGCAAGTCATGTATGGGCTTTGCCATCGTCCTTCAAATGAGAACATGTGATACTTTGATTCTTTGGCTTGGCTCCTAACCTCAGTTTTTTTAAGGACAAGGACCAAGAGAAGGTCCTATATCCAATGAAAAACCGAGTAAACGGGTTGAAAAGCCGCGTTTAGGCCATGTTGGAGAAGGAGGTGACCTTGGGGGGGTGGCCCCCCAAGGGACGTTGATCACCTTGTGGTGCTTCCGGAAGCAAAGTAGCAGGACTTCGTCTCTCTCTTGGATTTTCTGGATTTTCAGAGCTTGTACTTGGGATCTCTTCTCATCATGCTTTCTTCTTGGAATGGACCTCCTTTTATAGGCTTTTGGTAGCCATGAGGTGTTTATTGGCATTGATGGCCATGATGAAAGAATTGATGAGGAGTTACAAATCGATTTTGTAACTCCTTTTTCAAGGCTTGTGATTGGCCGATGAAGGTAGTGGGCATTTAATCACCTTTATGCTTCATGATGATGGGAGTTTCATGGATTTAATGTCATGATTGCTTGGATTTGTAACTCCCAAATGCTTGGTTCTGATTGGGCCGTCCAAAATAATGAGTTAATGACTGCATTAATGGGTCAATTAACGACATTAAGTGGTTGCCAAGGCATGTGAAGAGTCGCGGGCCGCGCTGCGCCTTTTGAGATTCTTCTTGCGATCATCACGGGTGAATCCACGCATTATTTGATGTCGGATTGCAATGCAATTTCAGACATTGATTGATGTTGGCGGGCCGGTGACATCTGTCTTGTCGATTTCACGATCGGTCAGATAGAAAGTGCACTTTCTTGGTCAACCGGTTGGCGATCTTGAGGCGATCGGTGATGATTTCATGCTTTTGACGGCGGATCCGAGATGTCGACGAAGATCAGTGGTTTTGAAGCACCAAACATTGGATTTTCAGAAAATCACAGAGGCCAGAACACCCGAAACGCGAAAAGAATCGAAAACGGACACTTCGGCGCAAAATCCGGCAACCCGGATTTCCAGGGTCGCCGGGAGACCATGCACCCAGGGTCGCCGGCGACCATGGGGCTTCGGCCCATTTGGTCGCCGAGCGTCGTTTCGGCCGTTTTTTCGTCTTTTTCGTCCCTTTTTTCTTCTGTATTCTTCTTGACATTTTTCCTCAATTATTGACTTGATTTTCTTGGAGAAATCTTGACGAGAACCCTCGCGAAATCGGAGCACAAAGTTTCCTATTTTTCAGGAAAGGCGAAGACTTTGTAGCCGATTTTCCGTCAAGCGTCGAAACTAGGTCAAACGATGTCGGAATGACCTGAAAATTGAGGTGAAGCTTCTTGAGCAGTGGATAGAACCAACCATGGGCTTTTATTTGAGTTTTGAAGCCGTTTGGGGTCCCATCGATGCTTCACTTGATTTTGCTGCGGGGAAAATCCCGAGCTTTGATATGTGGTCAAACGATGTCCGATTGACCTGAAATTTGACGGGGAGCCTATTGGAGTCATTTTGAGACGTTCCATGGGCTCCGTTTTGGATGTCATGGTCCCGGGTTGCTCTGCCGCCGGTAGGCTTGATTTTCTCTCGGAGCATCGAAACCTGGTCAAACGTTGTCGGAATGACCTGAAATTTGACGTGCAGCCTTTTGGAAGCATGTTGAAGCCACTCATGTATTTTGTTTGATGAGTGATGGCTTCGGTGGTTCCCGCCGCCGGGAGGCTTGATTTTGCTGCTCGAGCATTGATGGAGGGTCAAACGTTGTCGGTTTGACTTGAAATTTGGCATGGAGCCCTTTGGAGACATTCTGGAGTCATCCGTATGCTTTGATCAAAGTTTTGGTGTCTTTGATGATGTTGCCGCCGGGAGCGCTTGTTTAGCTGTCGGAGCAGTGAAGTTGGGCCAAACGATGTCGGAATGACCCAAAACCTCAGGTGTACCCCTCTTTTAGCCGTCTTGAAGGATCTCTCAGTTTCTGTCTGATTCTGACAAAATCTGATACTTGAAGTAGCCTTGCCTATTTTTAGCAGGATGCAGCTTCAGGAGGCTTCTTGATGTTGAGGAGACATATTGACTTTTTTGGTGTCAACAAATGCCCCCTCGAGGTACAGCGACGAGTAGCTTTTTTGAGTCGATGTGCCTTGAAGAGAAACTTGGAGGAGAGATTCCAACTTGACCAAGAGTCTTGAGCTTTTTTTTTTTTTTTTTTTAGAATAGCCTTTTGAGTTTCCTGGGGAATTTTATGGTAGTGAGAGGGATCACGTACCATTTCAAGGCAAAGTTTTGAAAATGACATGGGGTATTTGGATTTTGGGTTTTGGATTTTGGTTTTTGACCTTGTGACCTAACAAGCTGTATGTGGCAGGTTAGGGGGTCGGGGTTTGATTTTGAGTTTGACCTTGTGACCCAACAAGCTGTATGTGGGAGGTTGGGGGGTCAGATTTGGTTTCTAGGTTTTGGATTTTGATTTTGGTTTTGGTCTTGTGACCTAACAAGCTGTATGTGGCGAGCTAGGGGACCGGATTTTGGTTTTGTAAAATGTCGATTTCAAGATTTTGGCTCAATTTGGTTCATGAGGTCGGATGGTTTGGTTTTTTGGAAACTCATGGGACTTTCTTTTTTTCTTTTTTTTTGAATGATCCCATCAACTCAAAAGAGGCATGGGACTCTTTTTTTTTTTTTTTTTTGCTCTTTTCGTTCTTCTTTTTTTTTTGCTCTTGGTAAGAGGAATATTTTGACTAAAAGCCACTTTTAGTGCCTAGGTGGTTAAACCTGGCTCATATGGGTTAACCCATGGGACCTTAGGCTTTGGTGATGGCCTAGATCTCATATAGTGTCATATTTGTAAAGAATATCCAAAAATATCTCTTTTGTGTAGAGAATATCTAAAAATATCTTTACTTGGAAAGAATTTCTCAAGTTTTCTTTTTGTGGAAAGATTCTCTCAAAATATCTTTCTCTTTGGGAAAGTAGCTAAATTTTAGCACTTACCTCCTTTCTTTTCTCCTTGTTTCCTCTTTTGGCTTGCTCTCTTCTATAAAAGCAAAGAGGGTTGGTGCTTTTGTTCCATTACTAAGAAATCTTCAAGAGTGTTCCCCAAGGCAAGAAGTGCTTTCTCTTCTTCAAGGATCTCCAAGCTTTTTTCTTCTTCTTCTCCATCAATGGCTTCAAGTAAGTTTTCTTCCTTGTCAAGAATCTCCATTGTAGAAAATAGCTTCTTCATTTTTCTTCTTTTTTTTTTTTTTTTTTTTATCTTTTCTCTTTTTTTTTCTTTCCTTTTCTTTTCATGCACGTTTTTCCTCTCTTTTTTTTTGTGCTTCTCTTTTTTTCTTTCTTTTCCTTTTTTTTTCACGCTGATCCTTTTTTTTTCAGCGTTTTCTCTTCTTTTCTTTTCTTTTTTTTTTTTTTGCTGTTTTTTTTTTCTCTGGCTGTACGGACCTGACCGTACTGCCACGTGGCAGTGGGCCAAAAAAAAATTTTTTTTTTTTGCAGAGATTTTTTTTTCTCTCTTTCTTTTTCTTTTTCCTTGTTTGCTCACTATGATAGTGAGGCTATGCAATTTCAATATGTATGCATTTTTTTTTATGCATCAAGATAGAAGGCTAGAGTCTCTAGGTCAAGCCAACATGATTTTTGACTTGGACAAAGTTTGATTGGTTTTGACCAAATTGGGTTGGAATTGGTCAAACTTTGGTCAAGGTTTTCCTAGCATCTAATGCATGATGACATATTTTTGATGCATGAGTTTTGGTAAATAGATTTGGAAGTATGATGATGCATACCTGAAAATCTTTTGTAAGTGTTGGGATTTTGAGCTCGCAGCGATGTTGAGCTCTTTCTCGGTCTTGCTGGATTTTGAGGAAGTTTTGTAATTTTTGGATTCTGAAGCTCGCAGCAATGTTGAGCTCTTTTCCAGATTTTGCGGAAGTTTGATGAGATTGACTCGTTCTCGCAGCGATGTTGAGTTCAAGCCTTCTTTGAGAACTCTCCACTGACTATGAGCTCGCAGCGATGTTGTGCTCATCTTCAGACTTCCCGTCTTTTTCGGAGTATTTTTTCCTCTTCTTTGGAATTGCCCCGGAACCATGTCAAAATTTTGCTAGAATTTTTGTAGCAAAATTCTGTCATTTCGATGTTGATTGATCTTTTCTCTTCCATCTTTTGCAGGTAGTTCTTCTAGGACGAACAAAGGTAAAGGTCCTGTTACTGACGCACCTCGTCGGTCTGCTAGATCTTCCAATGCGGCCGTTCAGCAGGCTTGGGAGAAGGATGGGACTCTCATTCGCCAAGTTGAGGAAGCTGAAGGTAATGTCCGGAGGAAGACTCAGGAGCATGAGCAGTGGCAAGTCCTCTGGGAAGAACTTCCTCGTGTTGCAGATGGGTCACGGCATTCGGCCGTGTTTGATGGGGATATTTTGAAGAAGCGTGGCCTAAAAACTTTGGAAGTTCAGGCCAAGGGTCTGCTTGAGGAATTGAACCTTGGAAATCGGCTTTGGCCGTGTAGATATCGCTCTGACCCATTTGAGGAAGCCTTCAAGGGTAGTACCGCTTCAAGAACTTGCCGTTGATGGGTAGCATACATCTGTCTCCTTCCATGTTTAGAAGAGCGTATGCGCCATTGGAGAAGACTTTGTCGATGACGAAGGGTCCCTCCCATTTTGGTTCAAATTTGCCTTTGGATTTGTGGGCAAAGACTATGGGTCTTTTTACTGCAAGAACCAAGTCACCCTTTTTGTAGGCGCGTTGCCTGACCTTCTTGTCGAAAGATCCTGCCATGCGTGCTTGGTACAACTCAATGCTTTGTAGAGCTTCGAGTCGTCTTTCATCGAGATTATCCAGCTCTTGGAGTCTCAATTTGACATTGCTTTCTTGCGTCATGTCATTTTGCAAAGATACCCTTAAGGAAGGAATTTGTACTTCCAAAGTGACAACAGCTTCGCATCCATAGACCAAAGAGAATGGTGTGCTATGGGTTGGTCCTCGAATGGTGGTTCGATAGGCCCACAAAGCTTCTAGCAGTTTGTCGCCCCAGTCTCTTCTGTGACTAGAGACCATTTTCTTGAGAATTTTGCAGAGTGTCTTGTTGAAGGCTTCTGCTAGTCCATTCGCTGTTGGATTATATGGAGTCGAAGGACAACTTTGGATTTTGTACTTGTCGCAGAACCTATAGAATCTGTGATCCCGGAATTGTGGTCTGTTATCATGGACGAATCTTTTAGGTATGCCGAAGCGACAAATAATGTTGGTGCGCAAGAACTGAAGGACTGATGAAGTCTTCATTTCGCTGAGCGCAAATGCTTCTGACCACTTGGAGAAATAATCCGTAGCGGCGAAGATGAAGCGATGACCTTTGCTTGATGGGGGAGAAATAGGACCTATGATGTCCATACCCCAGGCTTCGAAAGGCCATGAGATTGCTGTTGGATGTAGCCATTCTGGAGGCATATGGACATAATCTCCGTGAATCTGGCATTTTTGGCAGCGCTTGGCAAATTGCATCGCGTCAGCTACCATGGTAGGCCAATAGTAACCTAGCCTTTTTATCTGGTTGTAGAGCTTAGGGCCAACCTGATGGGCTCCACAAAGACCAGCATGTACTTCTTTGAGAGTTTCCTCAGCCTCTTGTTGTGATAAGCAGCGTAGGAGTACCCCGTTGAAGGATTTTCTGTAAAGTGCTTTTGAAGGTATATCCAAATGAAAGTTTGGGGCTCGTCTTTGGATGCTTACCCGCTCTTTTGGATCTTCAGGTAGTATTCCGAATATGATATAATCAATGAACGGATCTCTCCGGTCGCCAATCGGAGGTTTGAGGATGGACATCCGACTTCCAACCACTTGGTGGCATTCAGCAACTGCTTGGTGTGTGTTGAGAGGAGGGAAAATCCTTCTTTGACACACTGTGCCTTGAATGTTTTCCCCTTCTTGGATTGCCATGGATGCGGCAAGTCCGGCCAGGGCATCTGCACGGATGTTTTCACCTCTGAGGATGTGGGTGATGTGACAGATGTTGAATTTTTGTCGAAGCGACTGCGCCCTATTGTAGTAAGGTAGCAAATCAGGCTTCTTGACTTCATATTTCTGATTCATCTGATTGACGACCAGTTGAGAGTCTCCAAAAACTTCCAGCATGGTGATGCCGGTTTCGAGGGCGAGTTCCAATCCAACAATCAGGGCTTGGTACTCAGCTGCATTGTTTGAACATGGTTCCAGTAGCAAGAAGGCATTGGAATCATGTATTTGTCGGGGCTGACAAAGAGGATGCCGATTCCCGATATTTGCTTTCCTTTTTCATTTGTCCTGGTTGCACCGTCAAAGTACATGTCCCAGGAAGCGTTTGACAAGGAAGTTTCCACATTGTAGACAAATTCGTCTGGGAGATCATCCCTGAGTGGAGAATCTTTAGGCAATGGATGCTCTGCGAGGAAGTCTGCCAGAGCTTGTCCTTTGATTGCTTTTTGTGGTACATACCTAATATCAAACTGTGATAGAAGGATGGACCATTTTGCCAGTCGGGCATTGAGAGAACCTGCTTTTGTGACAAGGACCTTTAGGAGGTTGATCCTCGAAATCAGGTAGACTGTGTTCGACAGCAGATAGTGACGCAGCTTTCGTACAGCGAACATTACTGCAAGGCATTCTTTTTCGACTGGGGAGTAGCGATGCTCTGTACCTACCATCATGCGGGTAAGGTAATACAGAGCAGCTTCTTTTCCGTCGTCATTTTCTTGTGCGAGTAGAGCACCCAAAGAGTGGTCGAGAGCTCTTGTGTACAAAATAAATGGTTTTCCAGTTGTGGGGGCAGCCAGCACTGGAGGTTTGATGAGGTATGCTTTGATGTCTTGAAATGCATTTTCACATTCAGCATCCCAGACAAAGTCCACGCCTTGCTTCATCAGGCGAGAGAATGGACGGCATTTCCCTGATAGATTGGAGATGAACCGTCGGATGTAGGCCAGCCTTCCTTGAAGCCCTTTTAATTCTCTTAGGGTTCTGGGAGATGGCATTTCCAGGATTGCCTTGACTTTGGTGGGGTCAAGTTCTATTCCAGCTTTCCGTACTATGAATCCGAGAAACTTACCCGATGAGACACCGAAGAAGCACTTTAGTGGATTTATCTGCAATTTGTGTTTGCGAAGTCGGAGGAAGACTTCTCGAAGATCATCGAGATGGTCTTCTTTTCTTCTGCTTTTTATGGCGAGGTCGTCAACATAGCATTCGACCGTCTTATGCTGCATATCTTGGAATATTTTCATCATAGCCCTCTGATATGTCGCACCTGCATTTTTCAGGCCAAACGGCATAACAGTGTAGCAATACACGCCGAATGGTGTCCGAAATGATGTATGCCTTTCATCTTCAGGATGCATTTTTATCTGATTGTAGCCAGAGAATCCATCCATGAATGTCATTCGCTCGAATCCATAGGTGTTGTCAATCATTACCTCTGGTATGGGGAGCGGGAATTCATCTTTAGGACATGCATTATTCAGGTCTCTGTAGTCGATACAGACCCTTATCTGCCCATTTTTCTTTGTCACAGGGACGATGTTGGCCAACCATTCAGGATGCTGTTCCTCGCGGATGAAGCCAACGTTTTTGAGTTTCTGAACTTCTTGTTCAATTTTGTCCATCACGTCGAGACGGAATCTTCTTTGGCCTTGTTTGATAGGCTTGATTTCTTTTTGTAAGTTGAGCTTGTGGACTGCTACTTTAGGATCCAAGCCAGGCATTTCGGCATAAGACCATGCAAAGCAATCAACGAACTCACGAAGAAAAGAGATATACTCGGGTAACTCATCATCCTTTATATTCTTGCTTATGAATACAGGACGTGGGTTATCAGGTGTTCCCAAGTCTATCTTTTAAACAGGATCTTCTGTTGGAAGGTTTGAAGGTGGTTCCTCCACAGTATTTTCGGAGACTTCCAACTTAATAAGACCTTCTGGAGTGCCAGAGGCATTTTCAGACTGAGGCTTTGTTTTTGTCCATGAATCTTCTTGATCAGCATCCTTCTCAAGGCTTGCAATGAGATGGTCCCAATCATTTGCTGGAATTGGGTTGAAGTAGGGTACTTCTTTTGGAGACGGTGATTCTTCTGGGACAGAGAACCGCTCGTTTGTGTCATCGGGCAATTCCCCTTTATTATCAGAGAAATTATACCAATTGGAGGAGCTTTCTGGATTTTTGACGAGTAACTCCTCAAAGAGATATCCAGGGATATCGATGTCTTCATGAGATGTTGAGGCTTGGTCGGTCAAGCGACTTTGCAGCCATGGTGTCAACTGTCTCATAGGAGCGGTAGGATCATACCCCAACCCATATGAAGACTTGCCTTTTTGAAGGTGGATTTTCCAATCTTCTGGTTGACTTTTGATCAGGGTGGGTTCCAATGGTGTAAGAATACCACGGCCACCTCCCAAACCAGTCGGGTTTTGAGCGTCGTAGCCCATTTTCTTCATGATAGCTTGTGCCATTGGACTATACAGGGATAGCTGAGGCATACCTTCGTTTTGGAAAGGTTCAAGCAGAGAGTCCAGTGGAGATGCTCCCGATCTATGGAAGAAGATTGTTTTTTCTTCTGGCGAAGTTGCCGGAATAACAAAGGAAGCAGACGTAGGGTCTTCTATGTCTGCAGGTGTCTCCAATGGAGTGAGAGTGAGCTGATTTGGCTGAGTATCAGCTCGGCTCGATGCTGTGTCATCTTCTGACTCTGACTCTGAGTCTGTGTCATGCATAATAGACACAAAGGAGATAGTGAACTTGCCCCCAGTCTTTTGTTTTGTCTTCTTTGCTTTTGTAGTGATTACCAAAGGCTTTGGAGATTTGAAGGAGACGACGAAGGGAGCTTGGCCGCTTACTTCGAGTTTGGTGGAGGGTTTCTTTTCCTCTGATGATTGCTAAGGAGCCTTGCCTTTATCTTTCTGGAGACTGTCGGCAAAACGAATTGTTTTTTCCTCCTGTTCTTCTTTTCCATCTTTATACATTTGAGCATCTGGAAAATGGACATCTCTGCCTTTGAAGGGCTTTTTGTCTGCAAATACTCGATGTATCAGGCCATCGTCGCCAATGAACTCTATGCACTGATGTAGAGTTGAAGGGACGACACCATTCTCATGTATCCAGGGGCGTCCAAGGAGTATATTGTAGCATGAAGGGGTCCTTATTGCATACACAGTGACTTCAGAAATAAGATCACTGATTTGCAATTTGAACCTGATTTTACCGATAGGCCTTTGAGCGCTGCCGTCATATCCGAAGATGGATACGGACGTGTGACTCAGTTTGCTAGGGGGGATGCCCAGCTCTTCGAGTGCCGAAGTAGAAATGAGGTTGAGTGCAGAACCTGGATCGATCTGAACTCTTTGTACTGGCATTTCTTTGACGTACCCCGTAAAGTACAAGGGATGGTTGTGCTTTCTTTCGCCTAGGAGGAGGTCATCCTTGTCGAAGGCAATTGTTGCACTTGCTGCTTTTTGTACCGAGAGGCATTCATTGCTTGATCCCTCAATTTTCTTCTTTTCTCCCTTTGAGGGAGTATTTGATTTTTTGACCCTATAGTCCATTTCAATTTGTAGGACTTGTGGGGCATGTTTGTCGACATCCGTATTCAGCCTTTGTAATTCTAAAATGAAACTATCACGAGTCTGTGGAGACATTCGTAATAAGTCAAGGATGTGCAGACGTGCAGGTATGTGTTTGAAGTGCTCAATCAAGTCATACTTGAAAGCCTCCTTCGGGTCTGCATTTTCATTATTATTGCCACTTGGGGCGCTTACAACTTGTTTTCCCGAAGGATTTACATAAGAAGAAGAGGGTTGATTGTAATTTTTGTGGTAATCCTGGCCAGAACGGGTACCTCTACCAACTTCAATAGCCTCTAGAGAAGGGTCTTCTTTTGGAAGATCGTTCTCAGGATCAAGGGGTTGATCCTTTGCTGAGGACGTCTCTGTAACAGCATTGGCGTCTTCAGTGATTGTGTTGCACGGAGCAATTTCCGGGAACAAGTCCTGAACAGCAGCCGGCAACTTTTCTTTATTAGCCCAGACATTGCCCGTGAGATCGGGTATCTGGGACCAATTGACTGAGTTTTCATTGAAGAAGATTTCATTGGCAGAAGTTTCTTCAAGTTGATCAATCGGGAGTGGCTTGAGTTCCGATGTCACAGTTTCAGGAGACGAAGGTTGAGAGGATGTTATCTCAGTGGAAGTCACTTGAGAGGATGTAGCTCCGGAAGATACGCTACCGGTTGGGGAGTACGTGTCTTCGGAAGCTTCAGAGGCACTGTCGTCCTGAGCTATTGCATTGCAGGTTATCCTGACAGGAGATGCCCCCAGTGTAGACTGTTGGGAATCGGACTCATCCTCAGATGTGAGAGGATCATCGATCCAACTGTTTTCTCCATTTTCAGGAGTTAAGGGAGAAAGTTCCCGCTGATTTTCAGGGACTTCCAGTTCTGGATCATGACGAAGATTGATGCGATCCTGCTCCTGCTCTATAGCAAGATGTTGCAAGATTCTTGCATATTCTTCAAGATCAGGCATGGGAGCCAAATCTTCTTCGTCATCTGCTCCTTGTGGTTCACCCATGTTGGGTTCCACTGAAGCATTTGCTGGTGCTGGATTGACAGCATTTTCTTGAACAGGGTCCTGGTCTTCTTCATCATCAGACCAAGATCCTTGTGGCTGTAATGGGTTATACCAGACTATTGGCATAAGATGAGACTCGGGAATCCATTCCTCGTCGAAGAGGTATTCTCCTGTTTCAAAGGATTCTTCCCACTCATCTATATCACTGGCGGTATCACTGGACTCGTATCCATTCATGGAGAATCCAACTACCGAGTTGCAAGAGTATGATGCCCCCTGCACATTTTCATTTTTGTATAGAGGTGGCATGAAATCATCAAGAGTGAATTTTCTTACCGCCTTGGAGGTTTTGGGAAGAGATTCTTCCATCGTCCCTAGTGAAGCAGTGGAAGAAGTTTCTGCTTTTTCAAGGACTTCTTGTTTTGGTTGAGACTTCTGCTGCTGTTTGAGCTTGCGGAGCTGTCTCATGGCTTGCCTTCGCTGCTGAGCGGTCGGCTTTATTTTGACGATCTCCCAATTTTCATCATCTAGGAGATCGGGATGCACCCATATAGGTTGTCCATCTGGTGTTGGATAGGGAACCAATTCTTGGGACGCTTGAGCCATTTTTATCACCTTGAATGAAGTACTGATCTTCTCCTTCGGTGACTTTGAAGTTTGCCGGCATGACACCATGTTGACAGAGGCGGGGCCATAGTTTTTATAAAAGGTTATGACTCCGTTTTTCCACATCTCATTGATCTTCTCTCTCACAACGAAGCATTGATTGAGAGGGTGTGAGATCATCTGATGGTATGGACAGTATCGGGGATCATTGGTTTTGCCAACATCTCCCGGTCTTTTGGGCTCTGGCAAAATGAGTTTGCCATTTGCTAGGAGAGCCTCAAAGATTTCTTCAATGTCTTCATCGAACGGATATTTCTTTTCTACACGTTCTTTGAAGGCATCAGAGAGTTCAGGCCTTTTACCTGCAGTTTTGTTTTCAGGTTTCTTTGGCTGCTGAGGAGTTGACTTAGTCTGCACATTGAGAACCTCCTTTCTCTTTTGTTTTGAGGTTGTAACAGCAGTCAGCTCTTTCTTTGATGATTTCTGACTATTGAGGTCTTTGATCACCATTTCAGCTTCCATGGAAGCTTCGAGGAGTTCCCCCAGGTTCTTTGATTTGTTGCCGATGATCATGGAGCGGATTTTTGCTCTCATATTGTTACGGCAGATGTCGACTAGCGACGCTTGTGGCAGCACATCTGAGCATTTGTATGCCATTGCCTTCCATTTGTGAATGAAGTCGTATGTTGACTCATTCTCTCCCTGTTTTAGGTTGCAGAGTTGAGCCATAGTAACAGGATGATCCTCACCTTGGAAGTGGGTCAGGAAGCGTGTCTCTAGCATTGCCCAGTTCTGGATAGAGTTCTCCGGCAGAGTGGAGTACCAATCAAAGGCTGTACCTTTTAGGGTACTTGCAAAGAGGCGAATCTTGAGGGCATCTTGATCCGCGATAGCTCCCGTCAGGATCTTGAAATGGATGACATGCTGTCTGGCTGAACCTTTCCCAGTATATGTCTGGAGAGTAGGTTGTTTGAATTTTGTAGGGAACGGAACCGAGTCTATCCATAGAGGGTAGGGTGCCTTGATCCCATGTTCCTTCAATGTATCCTCTGCTTTTACTTTTGCGAGGATATCGTCCACGTCCTTTCTGGTAAGGGCGCGAGACTCATTGTTTTCTGCATTGCCCTCGTCATCTTCATGATTCGGAGGGGTTTCATTGTTAGGTGGTGGACGCTGTAGAGTGAGAATCAAATTTTCCATCAGAGTCTCAATTCTCTGTTGTCCTTGCTCCAACTGCTGGATGCGTGCAGTTACATCGTCATGCTGTGGAGGCGGCTCAGAACTTGTAGCCAAGACGTTCATCCCTCGGGATTCGAACGAAGAAATCGTCCTGGTGACTGAGCTGGGGCTCATTCTTCTGGATGAAGAATCTGAGGAGTGGTTACTCCGATGTCCTTGGCTTGGAGGAGTGGAAGATTCCTCCAGATGTGTTCGTGTCCGAGAGACGCTGCGAGTCACTGGACGTCTAACACTGATTTTGGTTGCTGACTTCCGGCGTTTTCTGGTTTTGCCAACCATATGAACAGCAACGAATTGGTCGGGTCTTTCTTTTTCGATCCATTTGTTTGAGACGTGGAGAGTAGAACGCTGGGTTCTTTGTTTCTCAAGTCTCTTTTGTCGATATGCAGTGCGGCGACGCATACGACGAGCAATTTGAGCTTCAGTCAGCTCTAGCTGGGCTCTGGCGATGAAGGATGTAGTCCCTTGTGCGCAGCAGCCGAGTTTGTCTTCTTTAAAGTTCGGCAAGGACAGAATCTGGACGCGGTCCTTTGTCTGTCGCAATGAAGACTTGAATTTTGCGAGCTCGGCCCCTGTTGAAATGAAGGGTCGACTCGCGGGAGTGCAGGCTTCAGCATGTTTTTGCATAGGCCTAACGATGCAGGATTTGATTTTGGGCTTGTAGGAGCAAGCCGGCTCATGATGATTTTGTTTATTTTTTGGGTGGAGGGTAGGTTTCTCCTCTTTCATGTAAGAGAGAGGGTAGAACTGATTCTCCTTGAGAGGGGCCAGGTATGCTGGCTTTGCAGATGTTTGGGATCTCCGTTGCTTTGGCGAAGATCTCGGGGACCAAGTTTTGGCGTAAACCTGGTTTCTTGTGGGTTGAGGCTTCGTGGGAACGCCACGGGCTTCAGGCTTCTTGGTGTTCGCCCTTGGTGCCATTTTAGTGACACGTTGCGGGGCGGTTTTCTACTTCTTGGCAGGTACAGTGTCTTCTGCGGGAAGTGGGAATGGTCCCAGCGATCCGAAGACGATGGTCCGAGGAGTTGAAGTTGACCCGGTGTTTGGAGAGTTGTCGAGGGAAATGAAGCTTCGGCAACTGGCAGGGCGCTTATGCTTGTTTTGCTTCTCTTGAAGCATAAGCTGGTACTTGTTCTCATCGAAAGTGATGGTCAATGAAGCTGCCATTGTTAGTTTTGGAAAACTTCTGAAACAAGACCAAATCCATTAGTAATCACAAGAATATGGTGATCGTAAATGGAGAACAACTATGGTTTTGTCTTATCAAATCACTTGAGGGGACATGGCCCAACCCAAGGACGATGAAGAAGGCAAAAAGTCATAAAGGATACAATTGTTCTAAAATGCAAGTATGGTAGGCTCAGAGTGAGCGTTCCAGTGACTGCTAGAAGCAATTGTAGACCTTAATTCAAATTACCGAGAAACAAGGCTCACTCGAGGTAAAATGATATAAGGTTGGAGATACAAATGTGTCGGTTGCGAATACAGTAGACCCGAAAGGGCGTACTAGCACCGCTAGGCACAAATGTTGCAAATCGCATCCTTGGAAAGGACACGAGATGGGATTTTTTGAAGGGTCAAATTTGGGTTCATAAAGGAGAGCAAATGGTATTCCAATCCGAACAAAGGCTCAACATTTTTGCGAGCACTAAATTCAGAAGGGAAGGAACCAGAATTTCTCGAATGTTAATCCAGACGTGACGGAAGTTTTTTTTTTTTGAAAGGTTAAGATTGAATTCATCAAAGAGAGCAAATGGTGTTCCGTTTCGAACAAAGGCTCAACATTTCTGCGAGCACTAAATCCGAAAGGGAGGGAACCAAGATTTCTCAACTCTGAATTCAAAAGTGACGGAAGTTTTTTTTGAAAGGTCAAGATTGAATTCATCGAAGAGAGCAAATGGTGTTCCATTCCGAACAAAGGCTCAACATTTCTGCGAGCACTAAATTCGGAAGGGAAAGAACCAAGATTTCTCAACTCTAATTCAAAAGTGATAGAAGATTTTTTTTTAAAAAGATTTTTTTCTTAGAGGATTTTTTTTTGAAAGGTGCACATAGATTTCCAATTCGATCTTATTAAACCTTAGTAGATAGATCAGCCCCCAGGTAAGGGTAGAATTACTTAATGAACCCGTTTGGAGGACCCTTGCCTCGAACAGTTTAGCTGTCTCCACACTCTGGACAAGGCTTTTCTTACATCCACTTTGGTCAAAGAACGCAACTGGTGGAACCTTAGTGTTTTTTTCTTTTTGAAATCTTTTTTTTTTTAAATGTTTTTTATAAACTCATTAAAGAGAACGAATGGTGTTCCAATCCGAACAAAGGCTCAACATTTCTGCGAGCGCTAAATTTGAAGGGAATGAACCAAGGTTTCTCAAATTTGAATGCAAAAGAAAGAAAGCTAAAAAAAATTTTGAATTTATAATGTTTTTTTGAAATCCCAATTGGACTCATCAAAGAGAAAAGATGGCCCAATCCTCGATATGAACGATAGCTGCGAACATTTCTGTGAGCTATCGAGTTCAAGGAGGAGAGGATCAAAATTTCTCAAAGTTGAATCTTGAGAAAGAGAGATCATTTTTTTTTTTTTTTGAAAGAGTTTGAAATGGTGTTTTTTTTTTTTTTTTTAAATCTCAATTGGACCCATCAAAGAGAAAAGGTGGCCCAATCCCCGATATGAACGATAGCTGCGAACATTTCTGTGAGCTATCAAGTTCGAAGAGGGAAGGATCGAAATTTCTCAAAGTTGAATCTAAGAAAAGAGATTAGATTTGTTTTTTTTTGAAGTGAGAAAGAACAATTGAAATCCCATCTCATGTTTTTTTTTTAGATGCAAAATGCAACATAGGCCACCAACTAGAAAGGAGCCAAGTGATCAAAGCATCACGTTCTCAAGTCAACGTGTCCCACCGGGTATGCCAACTTGATGGACCCAAAAAAGGGAGAATCTTCCGTCCTCTCCCTCCGCACCCCGGGGGCTGACCTGGGTCTCGGCGGAGGAGGGAAGATCTCGGGCATCAACATTTTTATACGGGTATGCCAGATTTACTTTCTACTTGGAATTTGGAATAGTGATAATCCGAAGATTCACCTTCGCAAGTGGAAAGGAAATCAATCCTTTTTTCTAACTTTTCAAATTGCATAAATATTAAGAAAAGAGACAAGTTTTTAGAATGCCGTAAGAGGCGTTTTTGTTTGTTTGCCGTGAAAGGCGATTTTGCCGTGAAAGGTGATTTTACAAAACTCATCAAATATGAAAGACAAGAATTGTGATTTCTTATTGTCTCTTTAAGAAATACAAACTACAATAGACAAGGAAGAAAAGGGATCTAACTTCTCAGGAGATTGTGGGGACACGTTGAGATCGACGGTCGCAAGTCATGTATGGACTTCGCCATCGTCCTTCAAATGAGAACATATGATGCTTTGATTCTTTGGCTTCGCTCCTAACCTCAGTTTTTTAAAGGACAAGGACCAAGAGAAGGTCCTATATCCAATGAAAAACCGAGTAAACGGGCTGAAAAGCCGCGTTTAGGCCATGTTGTAGAAGGAGGTGACCTTGGGGGGGTGGCCCCCCAAGGGACGTTGATCACCTTGTGGTGCTTCCAGGAGCAAAGTAGCAGAACTTCGTCTCTCTCTTGGATTTTCAGAGCTTGTACTTGGGATCTATTTTCATCATTGCTTTCTTCTTGGAATGGACCTCCATTTATAGGCTTTTGGTAGCCATGAGGTGTTTATTGGCATTGATGGCCATGATGAAAGAATTGATGAGGAGTTACAAAATCAATTTGTAACTCCTTTTTCATGGCTTGTGATTGGCCGATGAAGGTAGTGGGCTTTTAATTGGCCTTATGCTTCATGATGACGGGAGTTTCATGGGTTTAATGTCATGATTACTTGGATTTGTAACTCTCAAATGCTTGAATCTGATTGGGCCGTTCAAAATAATGAGTTAATGACCGCATTAAGTTGTCATAAACGGGTCAATTAACGTCATTAAGTGGTCGCCCAGGCATATGAAGAGTCGCGGGCCGCGCTGCGCCTTTTGAGATTCTTCTTGCGATCATCACAGGTGGATCCACGCATTGTTTGATGTCGGATTGCAGTGCAATTTCAGACATTGATTGATGTTGGCGGGCCGGTGACATCTGTCTTGTCGATTTCACGATCGGTCGGACAGAAAGTGCACTTTCTTGGTCAGCCGGTTGGCGATCTTGAGGCGATCGGTGATGATTTCATGCTTTTGACGGCGGATCTGAGATGTCGACGAAGATCAGTCGTTTTCAAACATCAAACTTTGCATTTTCCGAAAATCACAGAGGCCGGAACACCCGAAACGCGAAAAGAATCGGAAAACGGACGATTTGGTGCAAAATCCGGCGACCCTGGGCCATGGTCGCCGGCGACCTTAGGGTTTTTTGCCCTTTGGTCGCCGAGCTCCGTTTTCGGCCGATTTTCCGTCTTTTTCGTTCCGTTTTCCCTCTGTATTTTTCTTGACAATTTTCCTCAATTATTGACTTCATTTTCTTGGAGAAAACTTGACGAGAACCCGCGCGAAATCGGCGCACAAAGTTTCCCATTTTTCGGGAAAGCCGAAGACTTTGTAGCCGATTTTCTGTCAAGAGTTGAAACTAGGTCAAACGATGTCGGAATGACCTGAAAATTGAGGTGAAGCTTCTTGAGCAGTGGATAGGACCAACCATGGGCTTTTATTTGAGTTTTGAAGCCGTTTGGGGTCCCATCGATGCTTCACTTGATTTTGCTGCGGGGAAACATGCTGAGCTTTGATATGTGGTCAAACGATGTCCGATTGACCTGAAATTTGACGGGGAGCCTATTGGAGTCATTTTGAGACGTTCCATGGGCTCCGTTTTGGATGTCATGGTCTCGGGTTGCTCCGCCGCCGGTAGGCTTAATTTTCTCTCGGAGCATCGAAACCTAGTCAAACATTGTCGAAATGACCTGAAATTCGACGTGCAGCCTTTTGGAAGCATGTTGAAGCCACTCATGTATTTTGTTTGATGAGTGATGACTTCGGTGGTTCCCGCGCCCCGGGAGGCTTGATTTTGCTGCTCGAGCATTGATGGAGGGTCAAACGTTGTCGGTTTGACTTGAAATTTGGCATGGAGCCCTTTGGAGACATTCTGGAGTCATCCGTAGGCTCTGATCGAAGTTTCGGTGTCTTCAATGATGTCGCCGCCGGGAGCGCTTGTTTAGCTATCGGAGCAGTGAAGTTGGGCCAAACGACGTCGGAATGGCCCGAAACCTCAGGTGTACCCCTCTTTTGGCTGTCTTGAAGGCTCTCTCAGTTTCTGTCTGATTCTGAAAAGATCTGATGCTTGAAGTAGCCTTGCCTGTTTTGTAGCAGGATGCAGCTTCACGAGGCTTCTTGATGTGGAGGAGACATAGTGACTTTTTTGGTATCAACAGGGTGTTAGATAGAGCAAACTTTCAATTATATTTCTGCACAAACTCTAATCAACACTCTTACCTTCCTTGGTAAGCTTGGGAGAAGTACTCATAGGTGTATTAACATGTTTCCCAAAATCCAATCCGAAACGTTTAATCAAATCACGAGCATACTTGGTTTGGGAAATAAAAATCCCCTCCTTTATTTGTTTAACTTGTAAGCCCAAAAACAAATTCAATTTAGCAACCATACCCATTTCAATTCAAATCATCACAAGTAGAATAAAAAACAATATCATCAACATAAATTTGAGCAATTAAAATAGCATCCTTGGTTCTTTGGATAAAGAGTGTTTTATCAACACTACCCCTTTGAAAATTATGGTCAACTAAACATTGAGTTGACCTCTCATACCAGGCTTTAGGGGCTTGTTTAAGGCCATAAAGAGCCTTCTTTAAATGATACACATGATGAGGCCTTTCCGGGTCAATGAAACCTTTGGGTTGCTCAGTGTAAACCTCCTCTTTTAAAAATCCCTTTGTGCCCGGAACCTCATTTTAGCCCTCTCGATCCCACTCCGAAAGCGCCACTTCGAAAACGCAGATTGGTGCTTTTGGAGCTGATCCGTCTTCGGAGCGCGGTTCGACCATCCTCAGAGCGCGGTTCGACCAAATATGGAGCGAACCGTGAAGAACTTTGGTTTTTTGTACATTTTCTTTTTCTGTAAGCTTGATATTTATCTTTTGAATGAAGAAAATTCTTTTGACTTATTAATTATTGTCTATTTTATGTGATAAAATTGCAAAGTTATGTTTTTTTCTTTATTTTTGATACTTGAATATATGGATAAGATATATTTGTGCTCATTAGTTAATTGTTTATAAACCCACAAGAACAATATTGTATAAGCACTTTGGATATATAATTATTTTGAAATTTAGCGTTTTGGCGCTCCCACTCTGCGCCCTGGGCACTTAGAAAAATCCATTTAGAAATGCACTCTTAACATCCATTTGATAAAGTTTAAACTTCAGAAATCATGCAACGGATAAGAGAATTCGAATGGATTCAAGTCTTGCAATAGGGGCAAAAGTTTCATCAAAGTCTATTCCCTCAATTTGAGAGTACCCTTGAACAACTAATCCAGCCTTGTTCCTGACTATGTTACTATGTTCATCAACTTTATTTTTGAATATCCATTTGCTACCAATTATATTTTTGTCTTCATGCCTAGGTACTAAATTACATACTTCATTATAGGTAAATTGATTCAGCTCCTCTTGCATAGCATCTATCCAATCATCATCAGAAATAGCTTCATCAATACATTGGGGCTCAAATTTAGAAGTGAAACAAAGATGACTCATTAAGTGTTCCAATTGGCTCCCTGTCTTTACTCCAGTAAGAGGATTTCCTAGAATTTAGTCCTTGGGATGGTCTTCAGTTTCTACCAAATCCAAAGGGATCTGTGGTTGCTTAGATTTTGAAGTTGGTTGCTCAACAAAATTCATTTCAACTCCATCATTGTCCCAGTTTACTTGAGAGCTAGAATAATTTGTGTGGTCATCTATAACAACATTTATTGATTCTCGAATGGCACAAGTCCTTACATTTAACACTCGATATGCACGATTGTTTGATGAATTGCCAATGAAAATTCATTCATCGCTTTTTGAGTCAAGTTTATGCAACTATTCTCGGTCTCAAGGATATAACATTTGGATCCAAAGACCTTAAGATAGGTTATATTGGGCTTCTTACCATGCGATATTTCCTAAGATGTTTGATCTTTACTCGCTCTTACATAAACTCTATTGATGATGTAGCAAGTAGTGTTCATTGCTTCCGCCCACAACTCTCTAGGTAGGTTTTTACTATGCAGCATAACTGTGGCTATTTCTTTTAGGACTCTATTCTTTCTCTCATCAATTCCATTTTGCTGGGGGTTTTGGGGGCGGGAAATTCATGGTTAATTCCATAATTATCACAAAAACTTTCAAAATGAACATTTTCAAATTCACCACCATGGTCACTTCCGATACGAGCAACTGTTGTACCTTTCTCAACTTGGATGCTTTGGACTATCTTTTTAAATTCAGAAGAAAAAAATCAGACTTTTCTCTAAGAAATGCAACCCAAGTACATTTGAAGTAATCATCTACAACCACAAGGAAATACTTCTTGCCACCCCTACTTTCCCTTTTTATCAGTCCAACTAAGTCTTTAGAGACTTGGTCCTTTTGTGGGAACATCTAATTTGTTTTCCTTTTTGGCATTCCCCATACATGGATTTTGTCTTTCTACTAATATTGTGTAGATTCAGTTTAGATGAGTCCTTATAATTAACATGTCCAAGTCTTTGATGCCATAATTGGGCCTCATCAACTTGAGCCGTGGGGCAGTTTGAAACATTTGAAGTACCAGGGTTATCCACAACATATAAATTATCTTTTGTTCTAAGACCTCTTAAGATAATCTTACCATTTTTAGAGATCTCACAACCTTAACTACTGAAATTCACAACATGATCTTTATCACATATTTGAGATATACTAAGCAAGTTATGTTTCAAACCATCAACTCACAAAACATCTTCACCAACAGGTTCGTTTGGAACATCTAGGGTCCCTTTTCCAACAATTCTAGCAACACTCCCATCTCCAAAAGTGTAACACCCCACCCCATACCATGCATGATATTGTCCTCTTTGGCCCACGGGCTTCACGGTTTTATTTCTAGTGGGCCTCTACCTACCAAAAAGCCTCATGCAAGGTAAAAGGTGTAAGCTCTACATATAATCCCACTCACTTTCCTCTCTATAGTCGATGTGGGACTCTAAGGCCTCATGCAAGATAAGGGTGTAAGCTCTACATATAATCTCATTCACTTTCCTCTCTATAGTCGATGTGGGACTCCAGAGCGTCACAAAAAGTGATAGTACCAGCTTCGAATTCAGTCAATTTAGAGAAGTGTGATCTATTACCAATCATGTGTGTAGAGCAGCCACTATCCAAGTACCACCTAGCTTGGTTTCCAGCTTTGAGGGGCTGTGTGGACCACTAAACTCTTGGTCTTGGGTATCCACTTAGGCTTTTGGGAGGTAGTAATCCCCACTACGTCAAAAAGGCCAAAATAAGACTACCAAAGACAATCATTTTTTTTTTCTAAAAAGACGACTGCTAAGGCGATCAGATGGGCAGTCGGCAAAATCGCAGTCGTTTTTCGAAAAAGGCAGACGTTGGCAATTGGCATCTTGTCACATTAACGATTGTCTATGGTAGTCATTTTTTAATGATGGGCCTCAACAGTCGAGAATATTCTCATTTATTTTTTAAAAAATAATAAAAAATGACTTACCATTCAATTAATGACTGCTTAGAGCAATTGTTTTATTATATGAGCGTTTTTTTTAAATAATTTATAATTAATTTTTAGAATTCATATTTTCTAATAAAAATCCTGTAATTCTCAAAACAGTAGCTTAGCATCAACCATGCAAACATCCATTATCCAACCAATAAAGAACTCAAATAAGCTAATAAATCATCCATACTTAAATTTTCAATCATCAAAGTAGCTACAATAAAAGGTAGAAAATTAGCAAAAACCATGTTCATGTTTGCTATTACTAATACCACGATCGCACACATTAGAGTGAATACTACAAATAAAGTTATTTACATAAATCAACACTCTGAGATCTCTCTTGTTTAGCTTTTAGTTTATAAGAGTGTCTTTTAGGAGTAGTTGAACTTTTTTATTTAACTTTGATGTTTTTGCCCTGGGTCTCTTTGTCCATGTGTGTTTTGAACTGAAAATTCAATTTCTCAACTTCTTTTAACAATTCTTTCATCCTTTGGGTTAAGGGAGGAAGATAGGCCAATTCCTTCTTTTGAACTGACTCTTTCTTGTAGGTATTCACTTGTTTAGACTTGGGAGAGTCTTTCATTATTTATTTTCCCTTGTTATTGATGGGTTTTTCTTTACCATGCTCAATTAAGGGAATAGGTCTCATATTCTTTCTCAATTTGCACTCAAATTTAAAATGTCCTTTGCCACCACAATAATAGCATGTAACTTGTGAAGGAGATGGATGAGTACTAGAAGTGGAGGATTCTCCTTTTACGAAAACGGTGGAGCTATTCGGGGTACGTTTGATATACCTATAGAAACCAAGTCCCGTCATATCTCTATGAGCTTTACACATCCTAAATAGTTTCTCAAACTTTTCTTCTCCATGGGTGAACTTGTACTCAAACTTCTCCTTGTAACCTTTCAGTTGAGTGACTTCATTGTTTAGGGATGAGTTTTGAATTTTTAATTGTTCAAGTTCATCTTCAATTCCCTTAAACTTAGTTAAGTCTTCATTAGCTTTCTTTAGTTCAGATTTTACTTTCTCAGGCTCTTTTGCTAATGAATTTTTATCATTGTTAACATGTTCAAGTTTGTCTTTTGACCTTTTTTTTTAGATTGTTAATTACTTATGGTTTCAATTAGTTTGCGGCTCTCCTCATAGAGTTGGTCATAAGCATATTGTGAATTATCATTATTTTCTCAATCATTTGAATTTTCTAATTCGGTTTCAGATTCACTCAAAGATGCTTCATCTTCAGATTTTTCTCCATTTTCCATTGCATCAGAAAAATTGAATGTAGTGGTGGCCATCAAGATAGAGTAACTTTTTGTTTCCTCTTATTGTGAATCATCTGTTTTCGACTCAGACTCATATGAGTCATCCCAAGTAGCCACAAGTGTTTTCTTTTTGGATTTGTCGTTCATGGGAAACTCAGTTGATATGTGTCCATATTTTTTACAATTGTAGCACATGATTCATTTTGACTTGCTCTTAGAGGAGGAGCAATATTTCTTTTTTATCTTTATCAAAAGTTCTTTCCTTTTTATACTCCTTGGTTCTCTTTTTGTTAAATCATTTTAAAAATCTTTTAGCAAGTACAGCAACATCTTCATCATCACTTTCTTTATCAAAACAATCATTAGATTTAGAGGGTGTGTGAGATAAGTTGAGAGCAACGGACTTTTTTTTAGAATTATCAAACTTCATCTCAAAAGTCTTAAGGGAGGCAGCTAGGTCTCCTAATTTCATCTTATCAGGGTCCTTATATTCTTCAATTGAGGTCACTTTAGGGTGAAATCTGTCTAAAAGAGACCTTAGGATTTTGCTACAAATTTTGCCATCCGATAAGGGTTCACCATAGCACAAGTTATGGCATTTAGAGCCCTTGCATCATTACCCTTATGTGCTTTCTCAGTAGCACTCCATTTCGCTTTCTCAAGAGGCTTAACGATTCCATCAGATTCTGCAACTGTGGGTGGAGTCTAGCCATCCGCAACAGCTTCCCACACAACCCAATCCAGAGATTTCAAGAATACAATCATACCAGCTGTTCAAAAGGCATAGTTTGTTCCATCAAATAAAGGTTGTATGTTTATAGCACTCCCTTCAGGATTAGACATGGCACTAGCTACAGATAGGGATCAACTCCAGGTTGTTAAATTTAAAAGGAGAACCTTGCTCTGATATATACAAATTGAAAGTCTAGGCTAGGCCGGGAGAGGGGTGAATTGGACCAATTAAAATCTTTACCAAAAATAATCAATTTTTGAATTTTAATCCCACATAACTAATTTTAACACAATATGACAATAGAATGAAGCCAAAGTGATCATATATTAGGGTATGTGCTAAACCATTCAACAATAACTAGATCAACCAAGATTTGGCATAATTAAATAAGATGTATGAAAAATCAATCAACAAGAAAACCCCGAGCACACATAATTTTTATAGTGGTTCAATCTCTTGATCTACATCCACTCACAAGGGAATAACCACCCTTGGTTCCACTACAGTGAATAAAACCACACAGGTATGATTCATATGTCATACACAACTTGATTTTAATAAGGAGATTCAACCACACGGATTTAATCCCCAATTCTAGAGTAGTAGTGGTTAGATCACACAGTTCTAGACCACTTTACAATCAATGAAATGAAACTTAAAATGGAAGAACACTTTGTTGGAAGCAGGTAGGCCTCGTGAATAGGTTTCAAAAAATTTTGACCCACTTGATGCGGGGATCATCTATCCATAAGGCTACAAACCCAATCCAGGATCCAATGCCTCAATATCATCAATCATGATCAGTAGAACTCTATCTCTAAGATAGAAAATAGCAGCCAACAAGCAATCATGAAATCCACATCATACAAAGAAGTAGATTATACCTTGGGAGCTCGGTTGTTCTCTAATAGAGAAGTTGGAAACTTGCTTGATGAAGAACTTTTATTTGTAGTAGATTATGATCTCCAAGACCTAATTGTCTTCCATGCTATGACCTGTATCAGATCTCTTTTCTCAAGGAGAATGGTGAGTTCTCCAAAGGAAACCAACTAGAACCTCAAAAGCAAACCAGAAGAGAAACTCGAAGAGAGAGGAAAAGGGGCGTGCAACTCTTGCACACTAGGGATTGGGCATGAGTTCAAAAGGGTTATTAACATGGGTTGGACGTCCAAGGGGCTCCCCTACATATAGCACCAAGCCACCTCCTCTTACTAGTAATTATTAGAAGTCTCACTTCTATAACAATTAGTAACTTGCTTCTTTCTAATTATTATTAGAAGTATCACTTTCATAACAATTAGTAACTTTCTATTTCCTTTCCTTTTGAATTCAAATAGAAAGTTGGCTCCAACTGGGAAACCCTGACCCACATCTCATGTTCAATCCGGGCCCACAATTAATTGCAAATACCTCCACTATATATATGCATCTGAACTCCAGTCTTAAGAATAAATTACATAAAGACCTTAAACTTCCCTATGACCACAAGTAGGCCCCTCCATCTATATCCATGAATCAATTGGACTTGTCCACCAATTGTGATCCATATCTTATTATCCTTGAGACACAATTAACTATAGTGATCATCAGTACCATCCAATTAACTCTTAACTGAGATGGGTGCGCACTTACCAATGATAAATCCATTAATTGGTACAAAGGAATATTGAGGATAGATCTCATCTCGACCATTGAATATTCTCACAGTCCTACTACCATGTACCCAAGACACCAATGTGTTGGCATACAATTGGCCTCACTCATTGGTGACTCAAAGCAAATGAATAGACAGAAACTTGAGTTTATTAATGTCTTAGGATTATGAGCCCATTGCTAGGGAATTATGAGAGCATACCTTAAAGTAAAGACAGTGTTTCATAAGGTGCTTCTCATGGTCCTTTAATACATCCTATGTACCAGCATGATGATCCAGAGTCTTACACTCTGATGATCGAAACAAATCACTATCTTATAGTGATAAAAAATTGCTGCAACCTTATTAGATGAGATGCCCAATCTCATCACTGGTTGTGAATCAATTTAAGTATAAGATTTGCGACACATGTCTCCCATTTGTGGATTTTTTCATACACATGTATTACATCTAATATACTTGTGGACTCCGGTGCATCTCATGAACCATCATATCATTCGTATTGGTTATGTACTAGTAAGTAATAAAACACCATTCATCTCATGAAAAGAAAGCATAATTATATTGATAAATAAAGAAATAAATCAATTTATTACATCATCCACAAGATTGAGACCATATGATCTAACACACTTGTCTCTTAACCTTGTCTTGAGAGTGCTCTTCAAGCTTAAACCAAAGTAGAAGCTTTTCTTGTCTTGCTTGCTTCCTTGATGTTGATGAAAATGCTCCAAGATGTGCCTGACCCTTGGAGAAAAGGTTTTTGGTCTAGGGTTAATAAGGGTTTAACTTATGATTCTCAAAGGTCTTCCTTATAGATAATGCTTCCACTAATTACACTCACAAAGGGCCAATAAAGCTCTTGACTATACCTATGAGGGATCGAAAGTGAGTGGAAAGAGATTTCAGAGCTTTCAAGAAGTGAGAAAAATGCTAAGAAGAAAGCTCTTGTGGAGTGCCAAAGTTATTTGAGAAAGAAGGGCTCTAAGTATATATAGAAAAAGTTCACCTAGATGAATTGGTAGTTAACCTCCACTTTATCGCGGTTAGCCGCAAACTCCAACGACTAGTGCAATGGTCATATTTTTGAAATTCAATTGGCTTGTGATTAGCCACCTATGGGATCTGCGGTTAGTTGTGAGCTAACCGCCAGGTGACAGATCTTACTCTACCAAAAAAAACGCGGCTATTGGAATCGTAATCGTGGAGTGTTGGTTACCAAGTGGTTAGCTGCCTGCTCACTTTGCAATTAACGACTAGGTAATCGCGCTCAGACAGATAATCACTCAACAAGCTACTCGAAAAGCAACTGTGAGGTGACCGCTGGATGTCGGTTAGCCGGCCTCCTGGACTGACTTAATCAGAATAAAATACTTGAAAATCCATTTTAAACCCTAATAAATTTACCAGTCAAACTAAGGGTTCTATGATCCATAACTTGGTCTTGTTTTGATCCACAATACCTGAGTAGGCTGGCACAATCATGGAGTCCTTTCTTAATGAATATGGGCCTTCCCAGACTTGAAGTTTTGCCTTCGATCTTGATCTTCCTTGAGAGACATTAAGAGGCAAGGTCTTGCACTACTTGAGAATTAACAATAAAGGTTGGGAAAATATAACTATGGCCCTAACATATAGGTGTTTAGCTTGCCTCCTTGATGCTTGAACTCAAATCCACCCAAAAACTAATCTCTCCTACCCAAGACAAGCTCTTAAAGCCAAAACCCCCAAATGCAAGGATTGAAAATGGGATCATACAGAACAGTTGGTTGAATTAAAGTTCAAGGAGATTGCATGCAATCAATAAAGCCTCAGATCACCTATTCCAAATTGGGAGTCATTAAAAAAATAATAGCTTACGTAAGGAGTCAATGGAGCTCCAATGATGATGAAGGAAGCTTGCAAGAAGGTGGATTGGAGGAAGAAGATGAAGTTGGTCTAGGAAAATCTCACATGCTTGATAATAAGGTTTGAAGACCTCTAGGGGTGTCTCCTATGCCGCTGCTTCCTTCTTTCCCAGAAGGTCGAACATGGAAACATCTCTTGAAAGCATAGGGCTGCGATAGGGCGAATCAATGCTTTTGAGGTACGGAAAAGGGCATCTGCAAATTTGTGAAGCGGGTCGGTTTGATTCCTATTCATGGGTTTAAAATGTTGAACAGCAGATTGAAGAGCTTCCCTTCATTCGTTGCAAAGCCAAGGTCCCAGGTCTCTGGGTCAATCGCACTTTTTTGAAGAATTAGCTTGTCTAGCATGGCAATCATCTGCTGTAACAATATCAATTACACTTATGAACTGCTAATTCTGGGCCTGTTGTTGCCGATTTTGGCGAAGCAACTCAGCCATAAGAGCAGTAGTGTCGCCCATGATGCGAATAGAATCATCATATGGATCAGTATGCAAATGGGGAGCAGCAGTAGAGGAGGAAGGAGCTTGTCCACCTAGTGTTTGTGAAGGTGATTAGTTATCTATAGGCAGGGTGTTGGACTTCTTTGGGGCCATATGTTTTATGCTGCATGTGCTTTCCATTTATTATTCATTTGACGTTTTGGCTGCGGGATTTCGGGTGAGGTACGGTGTCCGGTTCTTTCAACCTATTTCCCAATCCGCCTCTTTCCCAACAACTCAAATCGCGTATCCTTGCCCTTATTGACTTAAAGCTGAGATCCTTAGACCTCCTTGCATATGGACTACTATTAATAAAGCACTACTCTTTCCTCACATCTACCTAACCAACAACGACTACCCTAAACTAATTCAACAAAGGCCTTATTGGGCCCACCGAAATGAACCTTGTGCACTTTGGCCTAATTAGGGGGTGGGACCCTCTATAGTAAGTCGCTACTACGTTTGCTGTCGTAGGAGGACTAAGGGCTATCTTTGGTCTTGATTTGAAGAGATTGGAAGAAAAGATGGAGAGGAGAAGAAGAGGTTTTTTCAGCCACGTGCAAATGAAGGAGAGGGTCAACTGAGATGAGAATGGGTTTTGTTTAAAAGGAGATTTTTTGGCTTTTGGGGTGGAAATGAGTAAAAACGAGCTCAAATGGGTCGGGTCCAAACATGAAAATGGCTCAAAATGAAATGCTCTACCCAATGCACCAAAAATCAAGCCGAAACTGAGAACACACGTGACGAAACCCATAAACCCAAAATTACGAAAAAGTCCTCAACCACCGAGTTGATGATCAAAACTCCCACTAATCTACCTATCCAAACACAAACACATCCAAAACATTAATTAGGCATCTAATTAAGATTAATTAAATGCTAAACACGCTTAGAGAGGGTTGGGGTGTTACATTGCCTCACATCATAAGCTATATTAGGGCGAGTATAATTCATAACATACATTAAACTATCAATTACACTAGCATAATCAAGTTAAGATACACTATCACCATCATTTTCTACTACTTTAATACTTGAATCAAAAGGAGTAGACACAAGTTTACAACCAAAATTATCATATTTTCTCAATACTTTTTCAATATAATGTGATTAGGATAATTTGATTCCATAATCATTTCTAATTCTTTTAATTCTCATTATAACACTAGCGTCTCTCAAGTCTTTTATATCAAAGTTATGACAGAGTGAAAATTTGTTTCTTTTATACTGTCCAAGCTAGATCCAAAAATTAGTAAATCATCAACATACAAGCACAACATTATTGTTGAACACCCATTAGATTTATAATAATACATTTCTCAACCTCATTTATTTTGAAACCATTAGAAAGAATAACCTCATCGAATTTCTTATGCCACTGTTTAGGTGCTTATTTTAGTTTATATAAAGACTTTATCAATTTACAAACCTTGTGCTCTTGTCCTCTTATGGCATAGCCTTGTGGTTGTTCCATATAAATTCTCTTCTCTAAATCTCCATTTAGAAATTTAGTTTTAACATCCATCTAATATATAATTAAATTATGAACAGGAGCACTTGCAACCAAAATTTTAATAGAGCTAATTCTTGACACGGGTGAATAAGTGTCGAATAAGTCTATTACCTCTTTTTGCCTGTTATATTTTTCTATTGACCCATCAAGTCTAAGTTTTTGTCCTAAGAACCCATTTACGGGTTTAGTACCTGAATGTAAGTCTTTTTTCCTAACTTTTAGGTATTATTACTTAAAATGGATTCAATTTCATCATTAGTCCTTCCTTCCAAATGACAGCATCATGGGCAACTATAGCCTCCTAGAAAGTAGATAGCAAAGTCAAGATCAAAACTAGCAGCAGTCCTCAGTCTCTTACTCTTTCTAAGTTGAGATTCCTTTTTCTCATGAATATTAAGAACTCTTTTTGATGAAGAATGTTCTGAGTTAATCCTAGTTTTAAAAGGAAAATACCATCTCTATACCCAACTAGATTTAAGTGTTAGAATGCAATCTGGAAGGGTGTGACATGAGATATGAATCTTGGGTGGATGCCCACTTAAGATGAGTTAGGGTTAGAATTAGGGTTCCTCTCTTATGAGGTTACTTTGCTTTGCCTATAAAGAGGCTTCTCCCCTTGTATTTGTACACACAGTTAATGAGATAATAAAAAGACTCTCTCTTCTTCCTCTAATCTTCTTTCTCTTAGTCTCTCTCTGTTCTAACACGTTACCAGCACGAACTGTGTGTGGGTTTGTTTTTGGTTTCTTCGTATGCTTTGGTTTTCTGTAATAAATCATGTGTGGGTTTCTTCATTTGCTTTGGATTTGTTGTGGGTTTGTGAAACAACTACTGTTTAAAAAACAGACGTGCATCTTCATCTGCGTTTTTTTTTTTTCTCCTCTTGGTTTGCATGCACAATCCAAGGAGTCAGCACGTGTATTTTTTTCTCTTGTTTTACTTTGGTTTTCTCCTCTTAGTTTGCGTGCATAATCCATAACAAAAGGCATCAGTTTGCTTTGGTTTCTTGAAACGACTTCTCTTTCAAACAAAGACATTATGAGTACGTTGAGAAGGACCTTGGCTCGGTTTGCTTCGACCTCCTGCATACGTTGAGAAGGACACGCCTCGGTTTGCTTCCTGTCTTAGTTTGCATAACTTCTTCATCCGACCTCCGATCGACAACGATTTGGTTATGCAGATTCGTGGCGACGAGCATTACCTAATAGACGCAATATATTAGCATTTCAGCGGTCAGAAATTTTTTTCTGGACTGTGATAACAGTAAATCCACTGTACTAGAATGCATAAAATTAGTTTAAGGTACTTATTTACTGTAGTTATAGTATTTGGTTTCTGCTCGTCTTCTTGCATGATTTTTCTTTTAATTTAAATTTATCAATACTATGATAGAACCAGAAGTTCTAAATCTGAACCTGAAGTTCACCTATCAATGGACCAGCAGTCCTAGAAATTGGAATACTGATATGAACCTGTAGATTCATATCCATAAATCAAAACCTAAAGTATTTTATTCAAAAGTCCTAATAAATTATACAACCATGAAATTAAACATGAAATTTTGACAGAACCAGAAGTTCTGATTATTTGTTAAAACCAGAAGTTCTACTTCAAACTTGAAGAGGTTCCTCCCGAAGAAGCAAGTAACGAGGTTCGTCCCGAAGAGGCACGTAACGCTCCTGAAGAGGTTCCTTCCAAAGAGGCACATAACGCTCCTAGAGAAGTTATGGTAAAAGTTTTTTCTAAACTAATGAGTCCCTTATGAGACTTTGGAAGCCCCTGAAGAGGCACCGGTACCGGATAATGAAGAGATCTCTATACTTTACAATTATTCAAGAGAGAGATGGAATAGAAATGATGATGATGATTGGGACACAGAACCACGTTCTATAAATCTCGAAAGGATCTCATTTGCTTGAAGCAAAGCCAAAGAGTACGTACTCAATCCAATTAAGGTACTGGATTAGTATTAAACACGTCCTACTATATTTGCATGGAACAACTGATTTAGGAATATTTTATTCTTATAATCATAGAGATTTCAGTTTTATAGGATATGCAGATTCAGGTTACCTTTCTGATCCTCATAAGAGTAGATCACAGATAGGTTATGTGTTTTTTAATGGTAATGCCGCCATTTCTTGGTGTTCTACTAAACAAACTTTAGTAACTACTTCCTCCAACCATGCTAAGATTTTGGCTCTTTATGAAGTCAGTAGAGAATGTATATTACTAAGATCTTTGATTCAGCATATTCGTAGTTCTTGTCAATTACCATCTATTGCAGGTATCCCGAATATTATCTATAAAGATAATAAAACATGCATAAAATAAATCCGAGAAGGTTTCATTAAAGGAACCAAGACTAAGCACATAGCACCGAAGTTCTTTTTCACTTATGAACTTCAGAAGAACAAAAGAAATTGAAGTCAAGTAAGTTTGTTCGAGCAATAACCTGGCCGACCTGTTTATTAAATCTTTGCCAAAATCAGTATTCCGGAAGTTTGTATATGAAATTGGCATGCATAGAGTTCATCATCAAACTATGTGAATGGTTACTATCATCAGGAGAAGTAGTTTATCAGGGAGCATCCTGAAGTATGCTACCCATGGACATTTGTGCGTTGTACTCTTTTTTCTTCTCTAGGTTTTATCATACTGGGTTTTCCTAGTTAAGGTTTTAACGAGGCAACATTGTGCATGTCCAACACCAGTTCAATGATCTTGAAGAATGTTGTACTCTTTTTCCATTCACTTTAGTTTTTTCCCCACTAGGTTTTCCTAAGCAAGGTTTTTAATGAGACAACTATCGTTGAATGATGGTCATCCAAGGGGGAGTGTTGCGAGATATGAATCTTGGGTGGATGCCCACTTAAGATGAGTTAGGATTAGAATTAGGGTTCCTCTCTTATGAGTTTGCTTTGCCTATAAATAGATTTCCCCCCTTGTATTTGTACACACAGTTAATAAGATAATAGAAAGGCTCTCTCTTATCCCCTAATCTTCTTTCTCTTAATCTCTCTATTTTCTAACAAGGTATTCTATTTTTCTCAAAATGTAAAATTTTTTTTTAAAATATATCATGCAAATCAACAAAGCGTGCGCACGTGGGGTTAATAATAATAATAATAACTCAAAACATCTTAAATCGTAAAGACAATGGGGAATGCATATAAAACCCAATTAAGTTTTGAACTTAAACCGATATGGGATCCAAGCAACTACATAAAGCCATCACTTTCCCCTCTAAAAAACCAAGTAGAGGAAAAGGACAAAACTACCTTTTTTCAAAAGGAAAAAAATATTTTTTTTAATTTTTGAAACACACAAGAAACCAACATTCACGTCCTTTGGCTATGAATGATTTTCACCTCTGAACTAATATCAAGTTGGGGCCGGTCCATTTTAAAGTCTACATATCAAAGAACAATTGTACCAAAAGTCACCATTTAATTAAGTCCATCTTTAAGTATGATTTTAGAGGCCTTAGGTTTTGTAATTAAAAAAAAAACATATTCTGTACATACACTGCAACATACTGTGGAAAAACTAGTTACAGGGTCATTTTGCCCGGTGGGTATTCATACTCCAAAATTCGAAATTAGGTGAAACCACTTCCAGATTAAAGTCTATATAGCAAAGAATAAAAATACCAAAAATCAAATTAAAACTCCATCCCTAACCTTCTTTTCCAGAGGCCATAAAATCACTCAGAACCAATGTTTTGTTTCAGCTACAATACCTGGGCTGCATATCAATGTTTCACACCTAATAACTCCCTCCATAAAACTCCTTTTTAGAATAGATTCGAACCATTTGAAAGTCTATATATGAGAGAGTAAAAGTGAAAACCCAAAATTCATTTAGAAATATGTTTTCTAGAGGTTAAGATTTGACTTTTTTTTTGGTACCAGTTAAGATTTGACTTTAACAAAATTTCATTTAATTTACAGAACTTTTTGTTTTAAATTCATTTTGTGTAAATAAACATCCTTCAGAATGTTATTTCAAATGCTGAAATTTTAAGCCATTTTGAGTATAAAACTCCTAAATCTTCACAGAAATAAAAGACCTTCTTTCCTTGAGGTAATACTCCAACATCACTACTTGGTCCCAAATGCCATTAAACACCTTGTAACTCCCTCTAAAACTTCACAAAACTTCTTAAAATTGTATGCAAGAAAAAATTATACATTTTGATCAATAAATTACATTACAACGCGCTTCCTTCAATCCTTCACATAATTTCTCCGAACCACCAAACACAATATCACACATAACATGACAATAGGCGTTTCATCAAATACATCACATATCACTAACTTATCCATCCATCTTACTACTACAAATATTCTAAACTACACAACCAGAACTGAGATATTATTTAAAACAGCATTAGTAGTTACGCAAATAAAATAATTTTCTAACTACAACGTAAATGCTATTAGATCTACCATTAATTCACACAAATATATATAGATCTAACTAATATAACTTTATATCCTAATAATTTATATAATTAAGGAATAAATTTTATAAATAATAATACCTTAAAATTAGACAATAGAAATTATCTAAATATAATCAGTGCATCACATAAATTGTAAAATCACATCTTAATTGCTCCAAACTAATTCACAATTATAATTGCATCTAAATGCAAATCTGAGAATCAAACTCAAGCCTATAAAGATTCTGCCAATGCAATTATTGTAGATCTTTTAGATGTATCAATATTTTTCAACTTGTAATCATTGATCTTTAATTAATTCATAAGACTAAATGAAAATATCAATAAATATCACACATATAGGATCAGCCATTGCAACTATACTAGACCTAGATAGATCTAATTATAAACGATCAAAAGCAAGCATAGATCTACTACTAGGAACCTAGATCTAGCGTAGAAATCTTTGATCTAATATATTTTGGAAAGAAATAAAAAAAATAAATAGCTATAGATCTACAATTTCAAAGAAAATAAAGATATTGACGGATTCTAGATTCACAAAATTGTCTACTTATAATTAGAAGGATTAAAAGGAAGGCCTAACCTCTTCAAGGGTTCTCTCTACGTCTAGACATGTCATATTTGATGAATCTGTTTTTCCATGTAAGAATTCTGAAAATCTGGCAAATCTTGCGCAGGAATCAGGCACTATTACAACTTTTTTAGATTTTAGAGCACCACAGCTGTCAGAAGCCTTCCACATGATCAGACATTCGTGGGCCAGTTTGGCAACTTTACTAATAGAGGGCTAGTTTGGCACTTTACTAACACAGTAAAAGTCAAGTAAAGCCTCCATTTTTCAGTCAATATTTCATATCAAGAACACTTTAATTCAAAACTCCCTCCATTTTTTTTTTCAAATGTAAAAAAGCAACCACCTTTATCCACTAAAATATAAAAAACAACACTTTTTCATACAAAAAGTAAAAAAGATTCCATAACAAACAACTAAAAATAAAATACCATCTAAGGGTCAACAGTACTATGACCAATGAGCTAGGAAGTAATTATAATGGTGACCACATAATAGAGACCGATGTTGATCTAGCTCTAATCAGCCACGGAGCTCTCACAATGTGGGCCACACAGCAAAAAATAATTCTTATTATTCTACAAGTCTGCCTGGTGAACTGGTTGTTGATTTACCAATAGATACACAGATGCCCACTAATCGGAGGGGCAGAACTACTAATCGGGCGGTTGGTAACAATCATTCCATGGTGACAAGATCCAAATCTGCTACGAGATCCAAGTTTACTACAAACCCCACAATAATTATTTTCATTCTTGATGACGCAATAATTGAGCCTAAAAATGTGAATGATGCATTGGGAAGGCCACAATGGGTGGCTGCCATGAGGGATGCAGTAGAAGCATTAGATCGTAATGACACATGGCATTTAGTTCCCCGATCATCTTATATGAATGGTGCAGGGTCGCGATGGGTTTTTAAAGTCAAATTAAAATCTGCGTTGGCAAGATCATTTAAGGGCTTGCACTCTGGGTCGGGTTGGGTCTGATCTAGCCCGACCTGGACTAAAGTGAGGTGATTGCTTCTCTTTTTCTGCACGCGTCCCGGAGAAGATGTAACTGCATGTGCTGCCCTTGGCAGGAGGCAGAACACGTGAGTCTCGTTGGTTGATCAATCTCCTCTTTGCACGATTCCCGAAGCCTGAGATGGAAAAAAAAAAAAAAAAAACCCTTCTCCAATGCACACAGCCTGAGGGCTGATGGAAAAAATACGAGAAGATTACCGTACGGACGGGCAAAATCCATTCGATATTTACCCAATGCCAGATAAAAGACTAATAATTGTCTAATAGAAGATCCTACATGAAAGCGCAAAGTGGGATAGTTTTATCCTTTATCTTGCGATATCTCAAGGCGATAGAATATCTCAGGGTTCGATATCCCAGGCCTGTAGGATATCGCACCGTTCGATATCATAGGCTCGTAGGATATCGCACAATTACCTACTCCCACCATACATGATAACACATTTTTATACCACGAGCTAAAGACCTCCGTTTCTACGAACTAAAGACCTTCATTTCCATCTTCTCCCTTTTGGCTTGTGGGTTCCGATAGGATATTACTATTCCATCTTCTTTCATTTTCATCCGGCCTTTATATATTTTATTCATCATAACAGGTATGTGGAGCCATATAATTTCTGAATGTGTTAAAAAAAATAGCCCATAAATGTAGTATTGATAAACATTTTTTCTACTTTGATTCTTATTATGGAAACCGTAAATCACTTATTAAGATTTAGATCCCTCCATGAAATGCATTATTTTGTTCATCTTCTTGCATTTGATGTATTATTTTTATTTATATACCACTCTCTCATCTAATATCTTTCACCATTAACCTATTTAATAGTCCATTGGTGAAGCCTTTTTTTTTTTTGGATTGCTATGTTATAATAAAATGTATGAAGTTGTTACTCACTAGAAAATAAGACACTCTGAGTCCTTTATAGGTACTAATATTGTGGCATTATATTGTTCCTATAAATCTCATAACAAAGGATTTGATGGTAAAATTCATCTTATGATTACTACATATTTCCAATTCATGCAATTTTTATTAATAAAATATATTATTTTTTTATTATTTTAATTAGGATGTTAGATGTTGATTTGTGTCTTATAATGCATTTTGATAGAGAGCTAGATGTGGATCGCTCACATCCAATATATAACGGTGGAAAACAGAAGCCTATCTTTGTCTATAGCAACATAATTTACAACTCACTAATTGAAAAAGTTGTAGCAGAAACCAATTTGGAGATGAGAAGGTAACGAGAAGTAATGGTGTAAAGAAGAGATTATTCATTAATGAAGCTTATATAAACCCATCAATAGTCCTTGAGGATGAAGTCAGTCTTTTTCCAATTACCAAATCCAATAGGTTTGCACTAAAATTTTTGAAGCTTAGTTTCTGAATATTTTTTCCATCAATGTGTTTATGATTGATCATCCACTATGCAGGTTTGATTTATCGGGCACTGAACCTATTTAGTTCAATTTAAACAGTCCGGGCACTGAACATATTCAGTTCAATTTAAATAGTCCTGTGGCATGTGCTACCCCCTACCGCGTGAATCACAGCATTTTGTTATGGTAGAAAATGAAGTATGTGTCACAGAAGTTGTTGACACCAAAAAAGTCACTATGTCTCCTCAACATCAAGAAGCCACATGAAGCTGCATCCTGCTACAAAACAGGCAAAGCTACTTCAAGTATCAGATCTTGTCAGAATCAAACAAAAACTTCAAGATCCTTCAAGACAGCCAAAAGAGGGGTACACCTGAGGTTTCGGGCCATTCCGACATCGTTTGGCCTAACTTCACTTCTCCGATAGCTAAATAGGCGCTCCCGGCGGCGACAGTGTCGAAGACACCAAAACTTCGATCAGAGCCTACGGATGACTCCAAAATACCTCCAAAGGGCTTCTCGCCAAATTTCAAGTCAAACTGACAACGTTTGACCCTCCATCAACGCTCGAGCAGCAAAATCAAGCCTCCCGTCGGCGAGAACCACCGAGGCCATCACTGATCAAACAAAGCACATGAGTGGCTTCGACATGCTCCCAAAGGGCTACACATCGAATTTCAGGTCATTCCGATAATGTTTGACCAAGTTTCGACCCTCCGAAAGAAAATCAAGCCTACCGGAGGCGGAGCACCCCGAGACCATGACATCCAAATCGGAGCTAATGGATCATCTCTACATGACTTCAATAGGCTCCCTGTCAAATTTTAGGTCAATCGGACATCGTTTGACCACATATCAAAGCTCGACATTTTCCCCGCAGCAAAATCAAGTCAAGCATCGACGGGACCCCAAACGGCTTCAAAACTCAAATAAAAGCATATGGTTGGTCCTATCCACTGCTCAAGAAGCTTCACCTCAATTTTCAGGTCATTCTGACATCGTTTGACCTAGTTTCGACTCTTGACGGAAAATCGGCTACAAAGTCTTCGGCTTTCCCGAAAAATGGGAAACTTTGTGCTCCGGTTTTGTGCAACTTCTCGTCAAGTTTTCTCCAAGAAAATCAAGTCAAACCATTGAGGAAAAATTTCAAGAAAAATACAGAAGAAAAAAGGAACGAAAAGGAAGGAAAAACGGCCGAAAAAGACACTCGGCGACCAAAGGGGCAAAAACCCCATGGTCGCCGGCGACCCTGCAAATCCGGGTCACCGGATTTCTCACCGGATGGCCCGATTTCAGATTCTTTTCGCGTTTCGAGTGTTCCTACCTCTGTGATTTTCTGAAAATCCAATTTTTGATTCTTGAAAACCACTGATCATCACCGACATCTCGGATCCGCCGTCAAGAGCATGAAGTCATCATTGATCGCTCCAAGATCGCCAACCGGTTGACCAAGAAAGTACACTTTCTGTCCGACCGATCGTGAAATCGACAAGACGATGTCACCGGCCCACCAACATCAACCAATGTATGAAATTGCATCACAATCTGACATTAAACAATGTGTGGATCCACCTGCGATGATCACAAAAAGAATCCCAAAAGACGCGGCGCGGCCCGTGACTCTTTACATGCCCTGGCGACCACTTAATGTCGTTAATTGACCCGTTTATGACAACTTAATGCGGTCATTAACTCATTATTTTGAACGGCCGAATCAGATTCAAGCATTTGGGAGTTACAAATCCAAGCAATCATGTCATTAAACCCATGAAACTCCCCTCATCATGAAGATTAAAGGCGATTAGATGCCCATTATCCTCCATCGACCAATCACAAGCCATGAAAAAGGAGTTACAAAATCAAAGAATAAAAACTTGTAACTCCTCATCAATTCTTTCATCATGGCCATCAATGCTCATAAACACTTCATGGCTACCAAAAGCCTATAAAAGGAGGTCCATTTCCAAGAGAGAGGCATCAATCAATCAATATCGATACACACATCGACTTAAAATTCTGCACTTGCACACTCGCATTCTCCCGAAAAAATCCTGACGAAGTCCTGCTACTCTGCCGCAAGAAACACTACAAGGTGATCAAAGTCCCTTGGAGGGCCACCCCCCCAAGGTCCCCTCCTTCTACAACATGGCCTAAACGCTGCTTTTTAGCCCGTTTACTCGATTTTTCATTGGATATAGGACCTCCTCTTGGTCCTTGTCCTTTAAAAAGCTTAAGTTAGAGCCAAGCCGAAGAATCGAAGCATCAAGCGTTCTTATTTGAAGGACGATGGCGAAGTCCATACATGACTTGCAACCGTCGATCTGAACATGTCCCCGCAATCTCCTGAGAAGTTAGATCTATTTTCTTTCTTTTCTATTGTAATTTGTATTTTTTAAAGAGACAAACAAAAATCACAATTCTTGTCTTTCATATTTGATTAGATTTGTAATCGCCTTTCACGGTAAATAAACAAAAAACGCCTCTTACGGCATTCAAAACAAACTTGTCTCGTTTCTTAAATATTTATGCAATTTGAAAAGTTAGAAAGAATGATCGATTTCCTTTCTACTTGTGAATGTGAGTCTCCGGATTATCTCCATTCCAAATTCCAAGTAGAATAGTAAATCTGGCATACCCGTACAAAAAAGTTGATACTCGCATTTCCTCCTCCGCCGAGACCCAGGCAGCCCCCGGGGAGGAAGGAGAGGATGGAAATCGAGGGTCCATCAAGTTGGCACACCCGGTGGGACACGTTCACTTGAGAACATGATGCTTCGATCCCATGACTTACGACCGTCGATCTGAACGTGTCCCCGCAATCTCCTGAGAAGTTAGATCCATTTTCTTTCTTTTCTATTGTAATTTGTATTTTTTAAAGAGACAAACAAAAATCACAATTCTTGTCTTTCATATTTGATGAGATTTGTAAATCGCCTTTCACGGTAAACAAACAAAAAACGCCTCTTACGGCATTCAAAACAAACTTGTCTCGTTTCTTAAATATTTATGCAATTTGAAAAGTTAGAAAGAATGATCGATTTCCTTTCTACTTGTGAAGGTGAGTCTCCGGATGATCTCCATTCCAAATTCCAAGTAGAATAGAAAATATGGCATACCCGTACAAAAAAGTTGATACTCGCATTTCCTCCTCCGCCGAGACCCAGGCAGCCCCCGGGGAGGAAGGAGAGGACGGAAATCGAGGGTCCATCAAGTTGGCACACCCGGTGGGACACGTTCACTTGAGAACGTGATGCTTCGATCCCTTGGCCCCTTTCTAGTTGGTGGCCAATGTTGTATCTTGCATCTAAAAAAAAACATGAGATGGGATTTCACTTATTCTTTCTCACTTCAAAAAAAAAGAAAAACAAATCTGATTTCTCTTTCTTGGATTCAATTTTGAGAAATTGTGATCCTCTCTTCTTCAAATTTGATAGCTCACAGAAATGTTTGCAGCTATTGTTCGTATCGGAGATTGGGCCATCATTTCTATTTGATGAGTTCGATAGGGGTTTTCAAAAAAAAAAACTTCATTTCAAACTCTTTCAAAAAAAAATGATTTCTCTTTCTTAGATTCAACTTTGAGAAACTTTGATCTTCTCCTCTTCGAACTTGTTAGCTCACAGAAATGTTTGTAGCTATTGTTCATATCGGGGATTGGGCCATCTTTTCTCTTTGATGATTCCAATTGGGATTTTCAAAAATATATATATATATAATTTCAAAAAAAATATTAGTTCTTTCTTTTGCACTCAAATTCAAGAAACTTTGGTTATTCCCTTTCGAATTTAACGCTCGCAGAAATGTTGAGTTGTGGTTCGAATTGGAACACCATTTGTTCTCTTTGATGAGTTCATTAGAAACCTTTCAAAAAAAATTTTCAAAAAAAAAAAACACTAAGGTTGCACCAATTGCGTTCTTTGACTAAAGTGGATTTAAGAAAAGCCTTGTCCAGAGTATGGAGACAGCTAGACTGTTCGAGGCAAGGGTCCTTCAAACGGGTTCATTAAGTAATCCTACCCTTACCTAGAGGCCGATCTATCTACTAAGGTTTTATAAGATCGAATTGGAAACCTATGTGCACCTTTCAAAAAAGATTTCACTTTTTGAGTTCAGAATTGAGAAATCTTGGTTCTTTCCCTTTTGGATTTAACGCTCGCAGAAATGTTGAGCTGTGGTTCGGATTGGAATACCATTTGCCCTCTTTGATGAATTCAATGTTAAACCTTCAAAAAAAAAAAAAAAAAAAAAAATCTAACGTCACTTTTGAGTTCAGAATTGAGAAATTCTGGTTCTTTCCCTTTCGGATTTAACGCTCGTAGAAATGTTGAGCTAGGGTTCGGACTGGAACACCATTTGCTCTCTTTGATGAATTCAATCTTGACCTTTCAACAAAAAAAAATTTACGTCACTTTTGAGTTCAGAATTAAGAAATTTTGGTTCTTTCCCTTTCGGATTTAACGCTCGCAGAAATGTTGAGCTGTGGTTCGGATTGGAACACCATTTGCTCTCTTTGATGAATTCAATCTTGACATTTAAAAAAAAAAACTTTCGTCACATTTGGACTTACATTCGAGAAATTCTGGTTCTTTTCCCCTTCGGATTTAACGCTCGCAGAAATGTTGAGCTATGGTTCGGATTGGAATACCATTTGCTCTCCTTTATGAATCCAAATTTGACATTTAAAAAAGAAAATCCCACCTCGTGTCCTTTCCAAGGATGCGATTTGCAACATTTGCGCCTAGCAGTGCTAGTACGCCCTTTCGGGTCTACTGTATTCGCGACCGACACATTTGTACCTCCAACCTTATATCATTTTACCTCGAGTGAGCCTTGCTTCTCGGTAATTTGAATTAAGGTCTACAATTGCTTCTAGCAGTCACTGGTACGCTCACCCTGAGCCTGCCATACTTGCATTTTAGAACAATTGTACCCTCTATGTCTTTTTGCCTTCTTCATCTTGCTTGGGCTGGGCCATGTCCCCTCAAGTGATTTGAAAAGACAAAACCATAGTTGTTCTCCATTTATGATCACCATATTCTTATGATTACTAATGGATTTGGTCTTATTTCAGAAGTTTTCCAAAACTAACAATGGCAGCTTCATTGACCATCACTTTCGATGAGAACAAGTACCAGCTTATGCTTCAAGACAAGCAAAACAAGCGCACTCATAAACGCCCTGCCAGTTGCTGAAGAGTCATCTCCCTCGACAACTCTCAAAACACCGGGTCACTTCAACTCCCCGGACCATCGTCTTCGGGTTGCTGGGACCATTCCCACTCCCCGCAGAAGAAACTGTACCTGCCAAGAAACAGAAGATCGCCCCGCAACGTGTCACTAACATGGCACCAAGGGCAAACACAAAGAAGCCCGAACCCTATGGCGCTCCCACGATGCCTCAACCCACAAAGAAACCAGGTTTGCCCCAAAACTTGGTCCCCGAGATCTTCACCGAAACAACGGAGGTCCTGAACATCTACAAAGCGAGCATACCTGACCCTTCTCAGGGAGAACCGGTTCTACCCTCTCTCTTACATGAAAGAGGAGAAACCTACCATCCGCCCAAAGAATAAACAAAATCAGCATGAGCCGGCTTGCTCCTGCAAGCCCAAAATCAAATCATGCATCGTTAGGCCTTCGCAAAAACCTGCTGAAGCCTGCACTCCCGCGAGTCGACCCTTCATCTCAACAGGGGGCGAGCTCCCAAAATTCAAATTTTCACTGCGACAGGCTAAGGACCGCGTCTAGATCCTGTCCATGCCTAGCTTCAAATAAGACAAGCTCGGCTGCTGCACACGGGGGACTACATCCTTCATTGCCAGAGCCCAGCCAGAACTGACTAAATCTCAAATTGCTCGACGTATGCATCGCCGCGCGACCTATCGACAAAAGAGACTTGAGAAGCAAAGAACCCAGTATTCTACTCTTCATATCTCTAACAAACGGGTCGAAAAAGAAAGACCCGACCAATTCGTTGCTGTCCATATGGTTAGCAAAACCAGAAGACGCCAGAAGTCAGCAACCAAAATTCGTGTCAGACGTCCAGTGACTCGCAGCGTCTCTCGGACACGAGCACATGTAGAAGAATCCTCCACTCCTTCAAGCCAGGGACACCGGAGTAACCACTCCTCGGACTCTTCATCCAGAAGAATGAGCCCTAGGTCAGTCACCAGGACGATTTCTTCTCTCGAATCCCGAGGGATGAATGTCTTGGCTACAAGTTCTGAGCAGCCTCCACCACATAATCCACAGGATGACGTAACCGCACGCATCCAACAGTTGGAGCAAAGACAACAGAGAATTGAGGTTCTAATGGAAAACCTCCTTCTCACTTTACAGCGTCCACCTAACAATGAAACCCCTCCAAATTATCAAGATGACGAGGGCAATACAGAAAACAATGAATGGCGCGCCCTTACCAAAAAGGACGTTGACGATATCCTCGTAAAAGCAAAAGAAGAGGACACATTGAAGTAACATGGGATCAAGCCACCCTATTCTCTATGGATGGACTCGGTTCCGTTCCCTGCAAAATTCAAGCAACCTACTCTCCAGACATATACGGGGAAAGGTTCAGCCAGACAGCATGTCATCCATTTCAAGATCCTGACAGGAGCTAGTGCGGATCAAGAAGCCCTCAAGATTCGCCTCTTTGCAAGTACCCTAAAAGATACAACCTTTGATTGGTACTCCACTTTGCCAGAGAACTCCATCCAAAACTGGGCTATGCTGGAGACACGCTTCCTAACTCACTTCCAAGGTGAGGATCATCCTGTTACTATGGCTCAACTCTGCAGCCTAAAATAGGGAGAGAATGAGTCAACATATGACTTCATTCACAAGTGGAAGGCGATGGCGTACAATTGCTCAGATGTACTGCCACAAGCGTCGCTAGTCAATATTTGCCGTAACAACATGAGAGTAAGGATCCGCTCCATGATCATTGACAACAAATCAAAGAACTTGAGAGAACACCTAGAAGCTTCCATGGAGGCCGAAATGGTGATCAAAGACCTCAACAGTCACAAATCATCAAAGAAAGAGCCAACCGCTATTACGACCTCAAAACCAAAGAAAAAGGAGGTTCTTAATGTGCAGACCAAGTCAGCTCCTCAGCAGCCAAAGAAAGCTGAAAACAAAGCTACAGGTAAAAGACCTGAACTCTCTGATGCCTTCAAAGAACGTGTAGAAAAGAAATATCCGTTCGATGAAGATGTTGAAGAAATCTTTGAGGCTCTCCTAGCAAATGGTAAACTCACTTTGCCCGAGCCAAAAAGACCGGGAGATGTTGGCAAAGCCAATGATCCCCGGTATTGTCCATATCACCAGATGATCTCGCATCCTCTCAATCAATACTTCGTTATGAGAGAGAAGATCAATGAGATGTGGAAAAAACAGAGTTATTACCTTTGACAAAAATTACGGCTCCGCCTCTGTCAACATGGTGTCATGTGGGCAAACTTCAAATTCACCGAAGGAAAAGATCACTACTTCATTCAAGATGATAAAAATGGCTTAAGCATCCCAAGAATTGGTTCCCTATCCAACACCAGATGGGCAACCCATATGGGTGCATCCCGATCTCCTAGAAGATGAAAATTGGGAGATCGTTAAAACAAAGCCGACCGCTCAGCAGCGAAGGCAAGCTAAGAGACAACTCCGCAAGCTCAAACAGCAGCAGAAGTCTCAACCAAAACAAGAAGTCCCTGAAAAGGCAGAAACCTCTTCCACTGCTTCATTAGGGGCGACAGAAGAATCCCTTCCCAAAGCTTCAAAGGCGGTAAGAAAATTCACCCTTGATGATTTCATGCCACCTCAATACAAAAATGAAATTGTGCAGTGGGCATCATACTCTTGCAACTCGGTAGTTGGATTCTCCATGGATGGATACGAGTCCAGTGACACTACCAGTGATATCGATGAGTGGGAAGAATCCCTTGAAACAGGAGAATACCTCTCCGATGAGGAATGGATTCTCGAGTCTCATCTTATACCAGTAATCTGGTATAACTCATTACAGCCACAAGGATTTTGGTCTGATGATGAAGAAGACCAGGACGCTATTCAAGAAAATGTTGTCAATCTGGCACCAACAGATGCTTCAGTGGAACCCAATAATGGTGAACCAAAAGGAGCAGATGACGAAGAAGATTTGACTCCTATGCCTAATCTTGAAGAATATGCAAGAATCTTGCAACATCTTGCCATAGAGCAGGAACAAGAGCAGGAACAGGATCCCTTCAACAATCTTCGTTATGATCCAGAACCAGAAGTCCCTGACAATCAACGGGAACTTTCTCCCTCAACTCCTGAAAATGGAGAAAACTGCTGGATCCATGATCCTCTTACATCGGAGGATGAGTCCGATTCCCAACAGTCTACACTGGGGGTATCTCCTGTCAGGATAACCTGCAATGCGATAGCTCAGGACAATAATGCCTCTGAAGCTTCCGAGGACACGTACTCCCCAACCGGTAGTGTATCTTCCGGAGCTACACTTCTGAGGTGACAACCACTGAGATATCATCTTCTCAGCCCTCGTCTCCTGAAGCTGTGACATCAGAACTCAGGCCCCTTCTGATTGATCGTCTTGAAGAGACTCCTGCCAATGAAGTCTTCTTCAATGAAAATCCAGTCGATTGGTCCCAGATACCCGATCACATAGAAGATGTCTAGATTAATAAAGAAAAGTTGCCGGATGCTGTTTAGGACTTGTTCCCGAAAATCACTCCGTGCAACACAATCACTAAAAACGCCAATACAGCTACAGAGACGTCTTCAGCAAATGACAAGGATCAACCCCTCGATCCTGAGGGTGATCTTCCAAAAGAGAACCCTTTTCTAGAAGCTCTTGAAGTTGGTAGAGGTACCCGCTCTGGCCGGATTACCACAAAAATTACAACCAACCTTCTTCTTCTGATGTAAATCATTCGGGAAAGCAAGTTGTAAACGCCTCAAGTGGCAATAATAATAAAAATGCAGGCCTGAAGGAGGCTTTCAAGTATGACTTGATTGAGCACTTCAAACACATATATGCACGTCTGCACATCCTTGACTTATTACGAATGTCTCCACAAACTCGTGATAGTCTCATTTCAGAATTACAAAGGCTGAATGCGGATGTCGACAAACATGCCCCACAAGTCCTACAAATTGAAATGGACTATAGGGTTAAAAAATCAAGTACTTCCTCAAAGGGAGAAAAGAAGAAAGCTGAGAGACCAAGCAATAAATGCCTCTCGGTTCAAAAAGCAGCAAGTGCAACAATTGCCTTCGACAAGGATGACCTCCTGCTAGGAGAGACAAAGCACAACCGACCCTTGTACTTCACGGGATACGTCAAAGAAATGCCAGTACATAGAGTCCAGATCGATCCGGGTTCTGCACTCAACCTCATCTCTACTTCGGCACTCGAAGAGCTGGGCATCCCACCTAGCGAGCTCACACGTCTGTATCCATCTTCCGATATGACGGCAGCGCTCAAAGGCCAATCGGCAAAATCAGGTTCAAATTATAAATCGGTGATCTTTTTTCCGAAGTCACTGTATATGCAATAAGGACCCCTTCATGTTACAATATCCTCCTTGGACGCCCCTGGATACATGAGAATGGTGTCATCCCTTCAACTCTACATCAGTACATCAAGTTCGTTGGCAACGACGGCTTGATACATGAAGTGTTTGCAGACAAAAAGCCCTTTAAAGGAAAGGACGTCCGTTTTGGAGATGTTCAAATATATAAAGATGGAAAAGAAGAAAAGGAGGAAGAAACAATTCACTTTGTCGACAATCTCCAGAAAGATAAAGGCAAGGCTCCTCAGCAATCATCAGAGGTAAACAAACCTTCCACCGAACTCGAAGTAAGCAGTCAAGCTCCCTTCATCGTTTCCTTCAAATCTCCAAAGCCTTTGGTAATCACTATCAAAGCAAAGAAGACAAAACAAAAGGCTGGGGGCAAGTTCACTGTCTCCTTTGTGTCTATCATGCATGACACAGACTCGGAATCAGAGCCAGAAGACGACACAGCATCAAGCCAAGCTGATACTCAGTGAGATCAGCCCGCTTTCATTCCATTGGAGATACTTGCTGATATAGAAGATCCTACGTCCGCTTCCTTTGTTATTCCGGCAACTTCGCCAGAAGAAAAAGCAATCTTCTTCCACAGATTAGGAGCATCTCCACTATACTCTCTGCTTGAACCTTTCCAAAACGAAGGTATACCTCAGCTATCTCTATATGGTCCAATGGCACAAGCTATCATGAAGAACATGGGCTACGACACTAAGAATCCGACTGGTTTGGGAGGTGGCCGTGGTATTCTCACACCATTAGAACCCACCCTGACCAAAAGTCAACCAGAAGATTGGAAAATCCACCTTCATTAAGGCAAATCTTTATACGGTTTGGGGTATGATCCTACCACTCCTATGAGACAGTTGACACCATGGCTGCAAAGTCGTTTTGCCGACGAAGCCTCAACATCTCGTGTCCATGAGGATATTAATCTCCCTGGATATCTTTTTGAGGAGTCCGTCAAGGATCCAAGAAGCTCCTCCAATTGGTATAATCTCTCCGACAATGAGGAGGAATTGTCCGATGACACAGACGCGCGGTTTTCTGACCCAGAAGAACCATCGTCTCCAAAAGAAGTACCCTACTTCAACCCAGTTCTAGCAGATGATTGGAACCATCTCATTGTAAGTCTTGAGAAGGGTACCAATCAAGAAGATCCATGGACAGAAATAGAGCCTCGGTCTGAAAATGCCTCTGGCACTCCAGAAGGTCTTGTTGAGTTGGAAGCCTCCGAAAATATTGTGGAGGAACCACCCTCAAACCTTCCGACAGAAGATCCTGTTCAAAAGATAGACTTGGGAACACCTGATAACCCACGTCATGTATTCATAAGTAAGAATATAAAGGATGATGAGTTACCCGAGTATATCTCTTTTCTTCGTGGGTTCGTTGATTGCTTTGCATGGTCTTATACTGAAATGCCTGGCTTAGATCCCAAAGTAGCAGTCCACAAACTCAACTTGCAAAAAGAAATCAAGCCTGTCAAACAAGGTCAAAGAAGATTCCGTCCTGATGTGATGGACAAAATTGAACAAGAAGTTCAGAAACTCAAAAGCGTTGGCTTCATCCGCGAGGAACAGCATCCTGAATGGTTGGCCAACATCGTCCCCGTGACAAAGAAAAATGGGCAGATAAGGGTCTGTATCGACTACAGGGACCTAAATAATGCATGTCCTAAGGATGAATTCCCGCTCCCCATACCAAAGGTGATGATTGACAACACCTGTGGGTTCGAGCGAATGACATTCATGGATGGATTCTCTGGCTATAATCAGATAAAGATGCTTCCTGAAGATAAAAGGCATACATCATTTCGGACTCCATTTGGCGTGTATTGTTACACTGTCATGCCATTTGGTCTGAAAAATGCAGGTGCAACATATCAGAGGGCTATGATGAAAATATTCCAAGATATGCAGCACAAGACGGTCGAATGCTATGTTGACGACCTCGCCATCAAAATCAGAAGAAAAGAAGACCATCTCGACGATCTTCGAAAAGTCTTCCTCCGACTTCGCAAACACAAATTGCGGATGAATCCACTAAAATGCTTCTTCGGTGTCTCATCGGGTAAGTTTCTCGGATTCATAGTACGGAAAGCTGGAATAGAACTTGACCCCACCAAAGTCAAGGCTATCCTGGAAATGCCATCTCCAAGGACCCTAAGAGAACTAAAAGGGCTTAAAGGAAGATTGGCGTACATCCGACAGTTCATCTCTAATCTATCAGGGAAGTGCCGTCCATTCTCTCGCTTGATGAAGAAAGGTGTGAACTTTGTCTGGGATGCTGAATGTGAACCTGCATTTCAAGACATCAAAACATACCTCACCAAACCTCCAGTGTTAGCTCCCTCCACAACTGGAAAACCATTCATCTTGTACATAAGAGCTCTCGACCACTCTTTGGGTGCTCTACTCGCATAAGAAAACGACGATGGAAAAGAGGCTACTCTATATTACCTTAGCCGCATGTTGGTAGGTGTAGAGCATCGCTACTCCCCAGTCGAAAAAGAATGTCTTGCAGTGATGTTTGCCGTACAAAAGCTGCGTCACTACCTACTGTCTAATACAGTCTACCTGATTTTGAGGATCAACCTCTTAAAGGTCCTTGTCACAAAAGCAAGTTCTCTCAATGCCCAACTGGCAAAATGGTTCATCCTTCTATCACAGTTTGATATTAGGTATGTACCACAAAAAGCAATTAAAGGCCAAGCTCTAGCAGACTTTCTTGCAGAGCACCCATTGCCTAAAGATTCTCCACTCAGGGATGATCTCCCAGACGAATTTGTCTACAATGTGGAAACTTCCTTATCAAATGCTTCCTGGGACATGTACTTTGACGGCGCAACCAGGACAAATGAAAAATGAAATTAGATACCGGGAATTAGCATCCTCTTTGTCAGCCCCGATAAGTACATGATTCCACATGCTTTCTCGCTACTGGAACCATGTTCAAACAATGCAGCTGAGCACCAAGCCCTAATTGTAGGATTGGAACTCGCCCTCGAATCCTGTATCACCATGCTGGAAGCTTTTGGGGACTCTCAACTGATCGTCAACCAGATGAATCAGAAGTTTGAAGTCAGGAAGCCTGATTTACTACCTTACTACAACAAGGCGCAGTCGCTTCGACAAAAATTCAACATCTGTCACATCACCCACATCCTCATAGGTGAAAACATCCACGCAGATGCCCTAGCCGGAATTGTCGTATCTATGGCAATCCAAGAAGGGGAAAACATGCAAATCATAGTGTGTCAAAGAAAGATTCTCCCTCCTCTTAACACACACCAAGCAGTTGCTAAATACCACCAAGTGGTTGGAAGTCGGATGTCCATCTTCAAACCTCCGATCGGCGACTGGAAAGATCCGTTCATTGATTACATCATGTTCTAAATCCTACCTAAAGATCCAAAAGAGCTGGTAAGCATTCAAAGACGAGCCCCGAACTTTCATTTGGATATTCCTTCAAAAGCACTTTACAGAAAATCTTTCAACGGAGTACTTCTACACTGCTTGTCACAACAAGAGGCTGATGAAACTCTCAAAGAAGTGCATGCTGGTCTTTGTGGAGCCCATTAGGCTGGTCCTAAGCTCTACGATAAGATAAAAAGGTTAGGTTATTATTGGCCTACCATGGTAGCTGACGCAATGCGATTTACTAAGCGCTGCCAAAAATGTCAAATTAATGGAAATTATGTCCACATGCCTCCGAAATGGTTACATTCTACAACAATCTCATGGCCTTTCGAAGCCTGGGGTATGAACATCATAGGTCATATCTCTCCCCATCAAGCAAAGGTCATTGCTTCATTTTTGCCGCTACGGATTATTTCTCCAGGTGGTCAGAAGCATTTGCGCTCAGCGAAATGAAGAACTCATCAGTCCTTCAATTCTTGCGCACCAACATTATTTGTCGCTTCAGCATACCTAAAAGATTCGTCCATGATAACGGACCACAATTCCGGGATCACAGATTTTACAGGTTCTGCGACAAGTATAAAATCCAAAGTTGTCATTCGACTCCATATAATCTTGCAGCGAACGGACTAGCAGAAGCCTTCAACAAGACATTCTGCAAAATTATCAAAAAAATGGTCTCTAGTCACAAAAGAGACTGGCGAGACAAACTACCAGAAGCTTTGTGGGTCTATTGAACCACCATTCGAGGACCAATCCATAGTACACCATTCTCCTTGGTCTATGGATGTGAAGCTGTTGTCCCTTTGGAAGTACAAATTCCTTCCTTAAGGGTATCTCTGCAAAATGACATAACGCAAGAAAGCAATATCAAATTGAGACTCCAAGAGCTGGATAATCTCGATGAAAGACGGCTCGAAACTCTACGAAGCATTGAGCTGCACCAAGCACGCATGGCAGGATCTTTCGACAAGAAGGTCAGGCAACGCGCCTATAAAAAGGGTGACTTGGTTCTTGCAGTAAAAAGACCTATAGTCTTTGCCCATAATTCCAAAGGCAAATTCGAACCAAAATAGGAGGGACCCTTCGTCATTGACAAAGTCTTCTCCAACGGCGCATACGCTCTTCTAAACATGGAAGGAGACAGATGTATGCTACCTATCAATGGCAAGTTCTTGAAGCGGTACTACCCTTGAAGACTTCCTCAAACGGGTCAGAGCGATGCCTACACGGCCAAAACCTATTTCAAAGTACTTGCTCGTCAAACCCACCCCTTTTAGAATTTTCATCTTTATGTTGAAGTTTCTAAAAAAAAAAAAACTTTCAAAACAATGCAGGATCCCTTCAACACTTGCATTCTCTCGAAGAAATCCTGACGAAGTCCTGCTGCTTTGCCGCAAGAAACACTACAAGGTGATCAAAGTCCCTTGAGGGGCCACCCCCCCCAAGGTCCCCTCCTTCTACAAAATGGCCTAAACACGACTTTTTAGCCCATTTACTCGGTTTTTCATTGGATATAGGACCTCCTCTTGGTCTTTGTCCTTTAAAAAGCTTAGGTTGGAGCCAAGCTGAAGAATCGAAGCATCAAGCGTTCTCATTTGAAGGACGATGGCGAAGTCCATACATGACTTGCGACCGTCGATCTAAACGTGTCCCCGCAATCTCCTGAGAAGTTAGATCCATTTTCTTTCTTTTTTTCCTATTGTAATTTGTATTTTTTAAAGAGACAAAGAAAAATCACAATTCTTGTCTTTCATATTTGATGAGATTTGTAAATCGCCTTTCACGGCAAACAAACAAAAAACGCCTCTTACGGCATTCAAAACAAACTTGTCTCTTTTTTTAAATATTTATGCAATTTGAAAAGTTAGAAATAATGATCGATTTCCTTTCTACTTGTGAAGGTGAATCTCCAGATCATCACCATTCCAAATTCTAAGTAGAATAGTAAATCTGGCATACCCGTACGAAAAAGTTGATACCCGCATTTCCTCCTCCGCCGAGACCCAGGCAGCCCCCGGGCGGAAGGAGAGGACGGAAATCGAGGGTCCATCAGAAGTTAATGGAGAGAAATCTAATGCAATACAAGACAATAATATTGTTGACACTTTGATTCCTGATTTGGAGCACACCGATGATGAGCATGTAGAGAATTCCCAACATGACATGTGGAAGGGAAGACAATTTCCAGATCGTCGTGATTCATTCAGAGAAACATTGGCAAAATTTGCAATCCAAAAAAACTTTGCTATTAAGCCTCTGCAAACAAGTAAGACAGAAGTCACTGCAAGATGTGCTGATCCTATTTGTCCGTGGCGTATCCACGCTTCGCTTGTATCACAATGTTATCCGGATCAGGGAATGGATAGGATCTGGGAGCAGGTCTCCGAAGAAAAGAAGAGAAGAGGATCATACCTAAGAAGATGAGAGAAGAAAATGAAAGAAACAAGTGACGAGAGTAGGAGTAGGTAGGATACACTCAGATAAATGGCATTAATCCTTGAGGAGAAAGGGATAAATGACATTAATCATTTTACGAAAAAACCCCTGGCAAGGAGTGTGGGATCGCTATAGCGAGGTTTGGCAGTCATGTGGGCTCGCTATAGCGAGACCCTCGCTCTAGCGAGGTGTATCCTCGCTATAGTGAGAACTCATTTGGAAAACCTCCTATTCTCGCTATAACTAGAATCTAACGGTGCGATATCCTATGGGCCTGAGATATCGAACCCTGGGATATCCTACAGGATTAGGATATCGCAGGATAAAAGGGAAAAACTGTCTAACTTTGGACGTGCTTTCATGTACAATCTTTTATTAGGTAATTTGCGGTATTTCATCTGGTCTTAGGTAAATGCAGGGTTTTGGAACGTCCGTACGGTAATTTTCCCAAAAAATATTGACTCCTTTCGTACCCAAGCCGTATCATTTAATGGATTTAAAGTGGGTACTCGGACAGGCAGCCGGGGATCTATGTTCGTTACGGTGATTAGGAAGCTCCGCATTTCTCTTTCACCACTTGTATTTCCTATGAAATGAAATGTAATAATTAATCAATTCTAGGGCTCCTTTATCTTATATAGACGAGTGGTTCTTTCCTTAATATAATACTCTAATATTCCTTGAGGTAATCCTCCAACACCACTATTTGGTCTCAAATGCCTTTAAACACCTTGTAACTCCCTCTAAAACTTCACAAAACTTCTTAAAATTGCATGCAAGAAAAAATTAGACATTTTGATCAATAAATTACATTACAACGAGCTTCCTTCAATCCTTCACATCATTTCTCCAAATCATCGAACACAATATCACACATAACATGACAATAGGTGTTTCATCAAATACATAATAAGTCACTAACTTATCCATCCATCTTATTACTACAGATATTCTAAACTACACAACCACAACTAAGATATTATTTAAAACGGCATTAGTAGTTACACAAATAAAATAATTGTTCTAACTACACCATAAATGCTATTAGATCTAGCATTAATTCACATAAATATATATATATATATAGATCTAACTAATATAACTTTATATCCTAATAATTTATTTAATTGAGGAATAAATTTTATAAATAATAATACCTTAAAATTAGACAATAGAAATTATCTAAATATAATCAGTGTATCACATAAATTGTAAAATCACATCTTAATTGCTCTAAACTAATTCACAATTATAATTGCATCTAAATGCAAATATGAGAATCAAACTCAAGCCTATAAAAATTCTGCCAACGCAATTATTGTAGATCTTTTAGATGTATCAATATTTTTCAATTTGTATTCATTGATCTTTAATTAATTCATAAGACTAAATGAAAATATCAATAAATATCACACATATAGGATCAACCATTGCAACTATACTAGACCTATATAGATCTAATTATAAACGATCAAAAGCAAGCATAGATCTACTACTAGGAACCTAGATCTAGCGTAGAAATCTTTGATCTAATATATTTTGGAAAGAAATAAAAAAAAAAAAAAAAGCTATAGATCTATAATTTTCAAAGAAAATAAAGATATTGATGGATTCTAGAACCACTAAATTGTCTACTTATAATTAGAAGGATTAAAAGGTAGGCCTAAGCTCTTCAAGGGTTCTCTCTACGTCTAGACATGTCATATTTGATGAATCTGTTTTTCCATATAAGAATTCTAAAAATCTGGCAACTCTTGCGCAGGAATCAGGCACTATTACAACTTTCTTAGATTTTAGAGCACCACAATTGTCAGAAGTCTTCCACATGATCAGACATTCGTGGGCCAGTTTGGTAACTTTACTAATAAAGGACTAGTTTGGCACTTTATTAACACATTAAAAGTCAAGTAAAGCCTCTATTTTTCAGTCAAGATTTCACATCAAAAGCTCTTTAATTCAAAACACCCTCCATTTAAAAAAAAAAAAAAAAAAGAAGTAAAAAAGCAACCACCTTTTTCCACTAAAATATAAAAAATCTCCACTTTTCCATACAAAAAATAAAAAAGATTCCATAACAAACAACTAAAAATAAAATACCATCATATCTCACCTATATTTTATTCTTTCTTTAAAAATCAATTTTACCTCACTTGTTGCTATTAGTAAGTTGCCAAACTGGCCTGGGGTTCTACAGACCTATGACCAATGAGCTAGGAAGTAATCATAATGGTGACCACATAATAGAGACCGATGTTGATCTAGCTCTAATCAGCCACAGAGCTCTCATAATGTGGGCCACACAGCAAAAAATAATTCTGATTATTCTACAAGTCTGCCTGGTGAACTGGTTATTGATTTACCAGTAGATACACAGATGCCCACTAATCGGAGGGGCAGAACTACTAATCGGGCGGTTAGTAACACTCATTCCATGGTGACAAGATCCAAATCTGCTACGAGATCCAAGTCTACTACAAACCCCACAATAATTATTTCCATTCTTGATGACGCAATAATTGAGCCTAAAAATGTGAATGATTCATTGGGACGGCCACAATGGGTGGCTGCCATGAGGGATGCAGTAGAAGCATTAGATCGTAATGACACATGGCATTTAGTTCCACGATCATCTTATATGAATGGTGCAGGGTCGCGATGGGTTATTATAGTCAAATTAAAATCTAATGGATCAGTTGATCGTTCTTACAAAGAGGGCTACTAATCAACAGAAAAGAATAGATTTGATGAAAGTACAGTAATGCGTCCATCCACGCTTCCACACGACTAAGTTTAGCCGTTAAAAATATCTGCGTTGGCATTTGGCAAGATCTTTTAAGGGCTTGCACTCTGGGTTGGGTTGGGTCTGATCTAGTTCGACCTGGACGAAAGGGAGGTGATTGCTTCTCTTTTTCTGCACGCGTCCGGAGAAGATCTCACTGCATGTGCTGCCCTTGGCAGCAGGCAGAACACGTGAGTCTCGTTGGTTGATGAGTCTCCTCTTTGCACGATTCTCGAAACCTGAGATGGAAAAAAAAAAAAAAAAAAAAAAAGAAGTCTTCTCCAATGCACACGGCCCGAGGACTGATGGAAAAAATAGACTCCTTTGGTATCCGAGCCGTATAATTTGATGGATTTAACGTGGAGACCAGGACACGTACTCGCAGATTTTTCTCTTTCGCTTCTGATCTTTCCTATGGAATGAGTGTAATAATTAATCAACCGTTGGGGTCCTTTATCTTATACAGGCGAGTCGTTCTTTCCTTGATGTAATACTCCAATATTTCTTGAGATTATACTCCAACACCATTATTTGGTCTCAAATAATGCCTTTAAACACTTTCTAACTGCCTTTAAAACTTCTTAAAATTGCATGCAAAAAAAACAAAAAAAAAATAGACATTTTGATCAATAAATTACATTATAACACACTTCATTCCATTCTTCACGTCATTTCTCCAAATCATCAAACACAATATCAAACATAACATGACAATAGGCGTTTCATCAAATACAAAATATATCACTAACTTATCCATCCATCTTATTACTACAGATATTCTAAACTACACAACCGCAACTAAGATATTATTTAAAACGGCATTAGTAGTTACGCAAATAAAATAATTATTCTAACTACACCATAAATGCTATTAGATCTACCATTAATTCACACAAATATATATAGATCTAACTAATATAACTTTATATCCTAATAATTTATATAATTAAGGAATAAATTTTATAAATAATAATACCTTAAAATTAGACAATAGAAATTATCTAAATATAATCACTGTATCACATAAATTGTAAAATCATATCTTAATTTCTCCAAACTAATTCACAATTATAATTGCATCTAAATGCAAATCTGAAAATCAAACTCAAGCCTATAAAAATTCTACCAATGCAATTATTGTAGATCTTTTAGATGTATCAATATTTTTCAACTTGAAATCATTGATCTTTAATTAATTCATAAGACTAAATGAAAATATCAATAAATATCACACATATAGGATCAGCCATTGCAACTGTAAGCGCACAAAAATTCACAGACCCGGGGGGGGGGGGGGGGTGGGTTTGATTTTGAGGCTCACTGGATGAGGACGGAGATTGCAGCTCCTTGATGGTGATAGAAAAACCACTGCCTGCCTTGTCACTGAAAGGGAAAAAAGAAGAAGGTCAGAGGACCCTGGCTTGGGCAGCACAAGGCTCTCCGATGCCTTTGTTAGTTACAGTTGCAGGACTAAGCAGAGGTAGGAGATGGAGTGTGGGAGGAGATAGCGTACCAGCGTCTAGATAGCCATCCTTTTACCTGTTGAAGGCTTCTGTATTTATAGAGGAGGAGAGTGGACTTTGAGGCAAGTACTTGAGTGGCTGTCCCCTCCTAATCCACTTTTCTTTAATTATAGTCCCATCGTAGCCCACTCTGTCCCATCGGGTCATACCCTGATCGATGGGCGGTGCAGCTGTGTCAGGGATTTGAGTGGTGCCCTTATCCTGTCATATGTTCCGTAAAATACTTGAGTTGCCGTGGCAGGGCAGCTGTCCATGGTCATCCTGATCAACAGTCTGACCGAGACCGAGATGGAGCATGGCCGAGGCTGAAGTCCTGGTCTCATGCTTGTACCGAGACCGAAGCCAAGGGGGCATTTTACCGAAATGGAGCACCTGGCCGAGATGGAGCACCTTCCCGAGGGCTGAGGTCGGCACTCATGCCTTTGCCGAGGCGGGGACCTAAGGTTGGTCGTCTTGGGGAATACTCCCACACAAAGTCCCCCAGCTTTTAACTTTTTAGAGTGCACTTACCTCTTGGAAGTTGAAAGCTAAATAGCCTGACGGTTTTTCAAAGCTGGTGCCAGCACCGAGCTTGATGGTTGTTTTTTGTTCAAGGCTAGTGGCATCACCGAGCCTGATTTTTCTGAAGCTGGTGCCATCACCGAGCTTGATATTTTGACTGGTTGGCACTCTTACTGGAACCAGTATACTTTTTGTGGCTAGCGATCTGGCACTGTTACTGAGATGCGATATGGCCTAAATCGGGACATTACTGGCTGGTACTTTTACCGAACCAGTATAATCTTTTGGGCAGTGATCTGGTGCTGGATCGAGATGCCTTATGCGGAGATCGGGACGTAACTGGCTGGTACTTTTACCGGAGCCAGTGTAATCTTTCGGGCAGCGATCTGGTGCTGGACCGAGATGCCTTATGCAGAGATCGGGACTTAACTGGCTGGTACTTTTACCGGAGCCAGTGTAATCTTTCGGGCAGCGATCTGGTGCTGGACCGAGATGCCTTATGCCGAGATCGGGACTTAACTGGCTGGTACTTTTACCGGAGCTAGTGTAATCTTTCGGGCAGCGATCTGGTGCTGGACCGAGATGCCTTATGCCGAGATCGGGACGTAACTGGCTGGTACTTTTACCGGAGCCAGTGTAATCTTTCGGGCAGCGATCTGGTGCTGGACCGAGATGCCTTATGCCGAGATCGGGACGTAACTGGCTGGTACTTTTACCGGAGTCAGTGTAATCTTTCGGGCAGCGATCTGGTGCTGGACCGAGATGCCTTATGCCGAGATCGGGACTTAACTGGCTGGTACTTTTACCGGAGCCAGTGTAATATTTTGGGCAGCAATCTGGTGCTGGACCGAGATGCCTTATGCCGAGATTGGGACGTAACTGGCTGATACTTTTACCGGAGCCAGTGTAATCTTTCGGGCAACGATCTGGTACTGGACCGAGATGCCTTATGCCGAGATCGGGACTTAACTGGCTGGTACTTTTATCGGAGCCAGTGTAATCTTTTGGGTAGCGATCTGGTGCTGGACCGAGATGCCTTATACCGAGATCGGGACGTAACTGGCTGGAGCTAGTGTAATCCTTTTTTCGAGGCCGGTGGCATCACCGAGCCTGCTTTTGGGACTATCTGAAAGGGCGAATGTCACTGCTACCGAGCGGGGGAAGGCACTGCCCCGAGCTGGAGAGGATCGAGTCATGCTCGCCCAGCTAGTACTGTTACCGAAGCTGGTGGCCTCGGTGCACTGCTCTCGAGCTGGGGAGTTTACTTCTGCCGAGCTGGAGAGTAGCATTGCTGATGACGTTGATGAAGTACTTGGCCGAGGTGGCAAATGACACTGCTGCCAAGCTGGAGAAGGCGTTGCTGCCAAGCTGGAGAGGACCAAGTCATGCTCGCCCAGCTGGTACTGTTACTGGAACTGGTGGCCTCGATGCACTATTGCTGAGCTGGAGAGGTCTCTGCTGCCAAGCTGGAGAGTGGCATTGCTGCTGAAGTTGATGAAGTATCCCAGCGACAAAGGATAATGCCATCAAAGCTGATAGTAGAGGACCGTGCCGCCAATGGCGGTAGAGGATCGTGCGATCGAAAATGACGGCTAAGGATCGTGCCGCTGAAGCGAGGGCCGTAAGGGATTTTTAGCAGCTCTCCTCGAGGTGGAAGAGATTAGTTGCCTGCCGAGCTGGAGGAGGTGCCTGCCAAGCTGGAGGGAATGCTGTCGCAAGAAGGCTGAGAGTTGAAGGCATGACCTGCTGGCTCGTCACCAGAGGTGTAGCTTTTGCCTGCCAGTGATCTGGTATGAGTACCAAGATTGTATTTGGCTTAACCGAAACTTGACCTGCATGAGGTTGAAATAGGGTTCTCCGGTGCTTTCCCAATGCCATAGCAGTTAGATAAGTGTTCACCGAAGTAGATAAGTTTTCGCCGACGCTTTTGCCGAGTCGCCGAGCACTTGGCGCAGCTACCGCGATGTATGAGACGGAAACTTAGCCGAGAGCGAAAGCCGGCATTTGGCTAGAGGGAACTTTCGCCTGGCTGAGGGTCCTTTTGCCGGGAAAGCTCAGTCGACGGTCATCTCGTCGGGAAGGTGCTTTCGCCCCCTTAGAGGATGAACCTGACCGAGTTTCCAGCCTGTGGACGCTCTCTGGACCTCTTCTGGCGGGGGATTGAAGGCAGCTGTGTTGAACATGTCGACGGTTCTTTCCCCTTTCCGGTTCTTGGTGGAGGCATGGTGTTGACAATGATGTGTGTTTATCGAGTCTACTGCTGTTTGAAGGCTAAGACTAATGTTGCCTAGGGAACACTTAGGTCGAAGGTTACCTCGCCGGCAGATGCAGAGGTCTCCTCTGGAGATGAGCCGACTGGGTTCCTGGGCTGGTGTTTTGGGAAGATGACTTGTTGTTCGTTCCCCACAGACGGCGCCAATTGCAAGTGCACTAAAATTCACAGACCCGGGGGGGGGGGGGGGGGGTGATTTTGAGGCTCACTGGAGGAGGACGGAGATTGCAGCTCCTTGATGGTAATAGAAAAACCGCTGCCTGCCTTGTCACTGAAAGGGAAAAAAGAAGAAGGTCAGAGGACCCAGGCTTGGGCAGCACAAGGCTCTCCGATGCCTTTGTTAGTTACAGTTGCAGGACTAAGCAGAGGTAGGAGATGGAGTGTGGGAGGAGATGGCGTACCAGCGTCTGGATAGCCATCCTTTTACCTGTTGAAGGCTTCTGTATTTATAGAGGAGGAGAGTGGACTTTGGGGCAAGTACTTGAGTGGCTATCCCCTCCTAGTCCACTTTTCTTTAATTATAGTCCCATCGTAGCCCACTCTGTCCCATCGGGTCATACCCTGATCGATGGGCGGTGCAGCTGTGTCAGGGATTTGGGCGATGCCCTTATCCTGTCATCTGTTCCATAAAATATTTGAGTTGCCGTGGTAGGACAGCTGTCCATGGTCATCCTGATCAGCAGTCTGACCGAGACTGAGATGGAGCATGGCCGAGGCTGAAGTCCTAGTCTCATGCTTGTACCGAGACCGAAGCCAAGGGGGCATTTTACCGAAATGGAGCACCTGGCCAAGATAGAGCACCTTTCCGAGGGCTGAGGTCGGCACTCATGCCTTTGCCGAGGCCGAGACCTGAGGTCGGTCGCCTTGGGGAATACCCCCACACAGCAACTATACTAGACCTAAATTGATCTAATTATAAACGATAAAAAACAAGCATAGATCTACTACCAGGAACCTAGATCTACCGTAGAAATCTTTGATCTAATATATTTTGGAAAGAAATAAAAAAAAGTTATAGAACTACAATTTTCAAAGAAAATAAAAATATTGATGGATTCTAGAACCATTAAATTGTCAATAATTAGAAGGATTAATAGGTAGACCTGCTCCTCAAGGGTTCTCTCTACATCTAGACATGCCATATTCGATGAATCTATTTTTCCATATAAGATTTCTGAAAATCTGGCAACTCCTGCGCAACCTTAGCAGATTGCAAATGGCTGGCTGACAGCGTGCGGTGAAAGTGTGTTCACCACTACCTAAGCCTTCTCCTGAGACCTACACCACAATGATGAGTCTAAACAATAATAAATGACTTTAAAAGAGTTGTCCACAACCAATGCGAGACTCTTAAATAAAGAGAAGAGAAAAATATTTGCTTTAATGCACAAAAATACCAACAGATATACCATCACCAACAAAAGAAAATGAATCTTCAAAAATGATCTCATCAAGTTCCATGAGTTTTTTATCCAATGGCTCACAAAACGAGTCAACGCTCTCACCTCAGAGAGCACCGCAGCTGTAAGAAGCCTTCCACATGATCAGACATTCGTTGACTTTCTTAAATTAAAAAAAACAGAAGGAAAAACACGTGCTTTAATGCACAAAAATATCAACAGATATATCATCACCCACAAAACAAAATGAATCTTCAAAAATTATCTCATCAAGTTCCATGAGTTTTTTTATCCAGTGGCTCACAAAAAGGGTCAACGCTCTCACCTCAGAGAGCAGGATCGAGCACCACAACTGTGAGAGGCCTTCCACATGATCAGATTCGTTGAGGGTCTACATAATCCTAAGACCAATGAGCTAGGAAGTAATCATAAAGGTGACCACATAATAGAGACCGATGTTGATCTTTTACACAGCTCTAATCAGCAAGAGAGCTCTCGTAATGTGGGCCACACAGCAAAAAATAACTCTTATTATTCTACAAGTCTGCCCGGTGAACTGGTTATTGATTTACCGATAGATACATAGATGCCCACTATTCGGAGGGGTAGAACTAAAAATCCATAGTAGGTTAATCCATAAAATGGATGAATGGGTAAAAGAGAGAAGAGGATTTCACGAAGAAGAAGAAAATTCGTGGATTTAAGCACAGGCAGTTGGCGATATCATCAACTGGTGTAATTTTATCAAAAAAAAAAAAAAAAAAAAGAAGTATGAACAACTAAATGTTGGTTTTGTTATCATTCTTCATAAAAACGATTAATTACACTATAAGCTGAATTATTTGGTAAACGTCCCTATATTTATCTGTTTATAAATTTATTGTGTACCAATGACTATCCAGCTGCCAGTTTGACAAATATAATCCATATATTGTTAAATCTTCTTAGATAATCATTTCTACCGATATCTTGAGATGTTAGTGCTCCACTCCTCAACACTCCCCTCGGGTGGAATCCAGTCATCGCACTTTTGGCGAAATGTTTTTTTCTTTTTTTTGCTGGGTCGTTCCCCTTAGATGGGACCACTCCTCAACATATATAACATTTATTGTGATAATATCATGATATCATCTTGAAAATACCTAAAGGGATATATCATCTTAAAGTAAAATTATCATCCAAAATGGACGGTCAGATGTCATCAACTGCTGCTGGTGAACATTGGATTCCTCACCAAGTGGTTTTTTTTTTTTTTTTTTTTTCAATTTTCCATGTTGTCAGAAATATGAGGTGGGAGGATTTTGTGCATAATGCAGATCCATGCCTGCGTGCCTGCCTGGCACATAAGCCAACTTGTGCATTGTCGGGAACAATATCTAAGGCCTGTGAATGGGATGTGTTGAAGCGGGTAGAAAGCCTGGTCCTGCCGGGCTCGTACGAAGCCCGAAAATACAGGGCTTTTAAAAAAAATTTGAGCCCAGTGGGCTTGGCTTGGACAATACATTTTAAAGCCCGGCCAAATGGGACTTGGACTGGGCAAAAACAACACAGCCCGTTCAGGCCCGGCCCGGCCTGCTGTAAAGTCATTTAATAATAATTATTTATATATTTCTGAAAGAGCCCCTCACAAACAACAAAAGACGACTAATTAGGTTTTAACCGATTCTACATTACTTTAACTTGACTCATAGAAAACTCATTCTCATTCATTTCTATTGATTTTTTGATTTTCTACTTTCACCTGCAAAAAAAAAAAAAAAGTTTTTAACCGTTCTCCTACATTACTTGACCCATATAGCCTATAGGATATTCATTAATTTCTATTGATTTTCTATTGTCACTGGCAAAAAAAAAAAAAAGAGTTTTTAGCACCGCCATGTTGCTTGTTGCATTGCATTACCGGTCCCAAGTTCAAAAAAAATGAGAGTTTAAAGTCCGGTTCACACCGGGTGTCTGGTGACAGTAGGAATAATTAGAGAATGTTTTGCTTGTGTCTAGGATCGGGCTAAGCCTAGGCCTGGCCTTGTCCCAACCCGGGCCCGTACGGGACGGGATTTGATGCAGGCCCGTTCAATTTAGGGCCGGAATTGGACAACAACCGGCAGACCCGTCTTATTTTCGGGATGAAATTGGACAACTCAAGCTCAGGCCCGGCCAGGCCCATTAACAGGCCTAACAATATCCATGAGGTGGTAGGTGTCTCATGACTGTCAAGAACGACCTGATAATTGAGATGGGTTGCCCACTAAAGACAACAAAATGTCTCCAATTTCAAAATTTCACCTCAGTAGAACCCAAGTGCGAAAGTATCCGGATGTCATCTCCCGCTGTTTCAAACATTGAAGCTGATGCGATTTCGAGATTGCAATAAACAATGCATAAATGTGTCTCGTGCTTTACCTGGGAGAGTGACCGAAGGTCTATATAAGGAACCCAAGCCCTTGCCCTACAAACCACACACCCTTACTCTTCTTTCTTTGTTCCTATCAGCTGCCTTTTCCCCCCATGGCTTCCTCTGACTACCTGATTGTGCGCCCTGAAAAAATAGGGTGGCTTGATCTTCTCCACCTCCTCATCTTTAGGCCTAGATTATCCGAATGCGAGTTTATAGACATGTCAGTTTCTCATGATGCCAAGCTTTATGATCAACCTCCTTTCTTAATGGTCATTTCTTTAGTCCTACAAAAGTTCTTCTTGTTGATAGAGAAACCTCTGCGACTCTTCGGCCATGTCGTTGAGTTTCCTTTCAACCTGGTTTTCGTTAATGGAGGCCTGTTTGGATTGCTTCTGAAAATTATTAAATGTAAGTACAGAGACTCCGGAAGACTCACTGGCGTTATATTGATAAGAAAAGCATGATAATCATATCTAGTGTAGTTGCGCTGGTGCATTTATACAATGTTTATTGGCAATGAAGCAGTCAGTAAATTGCCAACTCTCTCTTTAAAACTGAAAAACAGTTGGGCAAAAAAAGGCTGGATCTGAATTTTCCCCATACAGAAATGCCTCCTTCCTCAAAGAAGCATCTCTTCTTCTAAAGTATAAAGACTCATAATTTTCTGCACCTAACACCAACTTTTCTTTCTGTCTTTCCACACTCTCACAAACTTGCTCATGTGTCTAATATTGGTGCCCTTCCATTTCTCACATATGCTCCCGGATTCCGATGAAGGTATGATTTCTATTCTAAATGCGTGTTTGTAATTCAATTCAATAAGACCGCCTCTAATTTTAATGAAAATCTAAATGTGCTTTTAATATTATTGAGAATTTAACTCAAACATTATTATGTTCTTTTTAGTTAATTACGTGATAATATGAACTTATATTTTGAAATCACACGAATGAATTTATCATTCAGATTTTTTATTCATTAATTAATAATTAATTTAAATATTAAATTTATTTTATTATTTAATTTGCATAAGCTTAAATCGTGCATCGCCCGGGGGCATTGCACTAGTTCTCTCTCTTTAAAGCTGAAAAACAGTTGGGAAAAAGAAGGCTGGATCTGAATTTTCCTCATGCCACATCAGCAAGCAACTGCATTTACACTATTGGTTACTCTTCCTCTCAAGAATCACACCTCTTCAACAAGCACATAGAAACTGTACTCTTCCTCTCGAGTAACTGCATTGTGTTAAAGAAGACTACATCATGAACATTAATGACAACAACGATGATAACGCTCCTGCTAATGTTGATGCAGTCATGGAAACTGTTATACGGCTTTCAAAATAAACAATGCATGTGTTTTTTTATCCATGTCAATATTCAAACGCCAGGTTCTTAACAACACATCTTGATTAATTCTGTTATTAGATTTTAGACATTGTTTTGTGCTTCACGATTCGCAAAACTCAGTATACTTTTTTCTCCCTTGTCTTTTGAAATCTAACTTAAATTCTGGATTCTCATTACTTTATTCATCTTGGCTTAATATAGGGTTGAATGGAAAAGTAAGACTCACAAAACATCAATATACTTTGTTTTGTGGTTCTCCTTTAATGCTTAAAGTAAAAATGCATTTCATGCCTTTTAGTTCAAATGCAAAATATTTCTCTCTCTCTCTCTCTCTCTCTCTCTCTCTCTCTCTAGCAAATACCTCTGCTCTACACTGATGTCGTTCATCACAATGATAGCAGTGTCTATGCATTGAACAAAAAATGTCCGGTTCTGTCCTCCCTCAAGCCACGCCCATAATAAAGATAAGGCACAAGAGTTACGTCTCTCTCCTTCGTTGCAACACAACACAATAGTTTCTCTCCACATCTTTTCTTTCATAACCTCATTTCAGTTTTCCTCACTTCACTATTCTGATACAATGGAAAAAAAAGAAACTGAAACTCATCTAGAACCTTCCAACTTTCCTAATGTAGAAATGGAGCATTATATTATATGATAGATATTGTCACATACATTATATTACATTCCTGGACAAATGGTTCCAGCCATATTGTTTAGTAATTCCAATTGCATTCTTATAAAGTCTCCGCAAAGTTTTATTTTCTTCACACCACAACTTTGAGACACTAAACACCTTCACTGTTCTCTCATATTATGAAAATTCATCCTCTGTCCTTTTCTTCTAAAGCAAACAAGCTTCATGGTTGCCAAAATAGCAGGTAAGAATTGATTTTGAATCCTGTGTCGTACAATGTAAAAGTGCATACACCATCTTTGTGAATCCTTGAGGAAACTGATTTAACTTGGAATTTGTGGGGTTCTCCTTTTTCTAATTTCTCTAGTGTTGGGCTAATTTATTAGTATTTTTAATTGGTTCCTTAACCATCTCCATTATAGTAAATCACATTTTCAGGTGTGATCGTTTATTAAGGATGTATTAAGTCTATCAGCATTCATCCCTCAAGACTAAGAGTGGCTTCCTGGAAGTGTTGTTGTCTAGATCAAAGTTTAACATATGATTAATTCAATGGTCAAATCAACTTAACCCCAAGGGGTTGGCCGAGTGGTCAGGACCACGGTTCCTCCGTCTTCCGGAACTAGAGGTCTTGGTATCGACTCCCGGTTCCCCCCCTCTTTAGGAACCGAAGGTTGAGTCCACTTGTGCTACCACCTATGGGCCACCGGCTTCTCTCTGGGCCCGGAGGAAATAATCCAGCCCAAAGGGTTGGGAACCCTCTTTTAGAAAAAAAAAATGGTCAAATCAACTCCAATTTCAGTGAAAATCTTAATAATCCATATTTGTGCTTCCAATGTTGTTAAGAATTTAATTCAAACATTTTCATGTTCTTTTTAGTTAATTATTGTATTAATATCAATTAATATCTTGATATTACACAAATGGATTTAATTATCATTAGTCAATTAGTATCTTTATTAATCAATAATTAATTTAAATATTACATTTAATTTATTTCCCAATTTACGTGAGATTTAACCATGCATTGCGCAGGACTTTTTGCTAGTGAGTGTTAAGTACTTGGGGTGTGCACCTATCTGGATGTCTGGCCAAAAGACACATGTGAGACAACCAGTGGGGTTCACTCAGGGACCCACCAAGCATGACTGAGGTGGGGGATCCAAAGATCCAGTTCATACCACCCATGTACAAAATTCTAAATCTATCCCATCATCCTAACCGTTTGATTTGTGGCCCTCAAATGAAACGGTGTTAAAGTGCATAACATTGTTTCATTTCAATCTAGAGTTCCATTTCATTTGGATGAATATAAAACCCATGGGATCTGTGACATAACTAGGATGGGGATGAAAGGCTAGGATCGATCATGCGGGACCCCAGGTGGGCCCCACTGGTTATCTCACATCGTGCGAGACGTATTCATGGGAGCACACCCCATAGGTCCTCTTGATATTGAAAACACCCTCTTGTGAGAAATATCCATGCATACCGCCTTTCTTTAGTATGTGGAACACCCCCTGTGATAAATGAAATCCTCTCACATTCACCACCCCATTATGAATTGTATAAGTCCAATTTCATGCTCATCCAACGGTTACTCAATGTTGGAATGAAACCCTAAAAAGTGATGTCTTCTAAACCAATAAACTCGAGGACATGGATATCAAGGTTTTAAGATGGTCTTACAGAGTTAGATTTTAGACATGTGGAAGGCCCTTCCACATGTTTTGTTCTCCCACCTCCATGGTGTTTAGAGTGGCCCTAGGTGAGCCCCACACGATAGTACTTACATGGTGTTTCACGATAGTTCTTACGTGTTGTTTGCACTATAGACTAACCACATATATATAAGGATATTCAAGTGCATCCATCCCTCACCATTGTGGTGAGGAACACATTCTTTTTGGGAAGTTTCAAGTACAAAAGAGAAGTACAAATCTCTTTTGTTCTTTTGTATTTGAAACTTTCCAAAAGGGGGTGTCCCTCACCATGGATGCATTTGAATATTCTCCATATATATATATATATATATATATGAAAAATATTCATGCACATCCATCCCTCACCTTATAATGGTTATGACAACCTAGTGGGGCCAACTTTACGATACGTCTGAACCATTTATATGCATTGGACTTCCTTAAGTACAATAGATCTGTTGGATCGAAGGTCAAACTTTTTTCTTTCATATAAAGTCGTTGAATTTGTAAGCCAAGGATAAAGGGGATAGAGTCATGGGATTGACCCCAAACTTAATATATGGGCCCATTCGGGATGTCTCTTTTTACCCCCCCAAGTCCCATGATCAATGGGGCCTTATGTAGGCTCCATTAAGCTTGTCACATGAATATCTTATATATATATATACATATATATATATATACATATATATATAAGAGGAGGTGCTCGTATGAGAGCATCTCTCATCTTACTATGAGAGATAAAGTGGGGGCCTTCAAATCCAAATCAAATGCCAACAGCTTAAATGTGAGAGCTCTCACCCCTATCTTTTATAATAAGGTGAGAGATGCTATGATAGGAGCATCTCGATATATATATATATACACACACATATATATATACATCTATGTATACATGTATACATGTATATGGAAAATGCTCCATTAAGTTTGTTTGGATTGCTTCTGAAAATTATTACATGTAGGTACAGGGACTCCGGAATACTGACCGGGGTTTTATATTGATAAGAAAAGCATGATAATCTTATCTAGTGTAGTTGCGCTGCCGCATTTATACCAAGTTTATTGGTAATGATGCAGTCAGTACATTGCCAATGAGTGTCAAGCAGTTGGGGGCGTGCACCTGTGTGGATGTCTTGCCAATAGGCACATGTGAGACGACCAGTGGGGTTCACTCGGGGACCCACCAAGCATGACTGGGGGATCCAAAGATCTAGATCAGATCATCCATCCAAATTGACCACAAGTACACCACCCCCTAGACACCTTATCAGTAATTTTTTGAACTACTAAAATTACTGGTACTCCGCAAAGAATTAATTTGTAGGGTTGGCGAGTATCATGGGTCACGTATTGGCCTACACTAGTGCATCTCGTGTGACTCGGTGATCTGCTGGGTCAACTAGATAGAGTCAGGGTAACTCAAAAGGAGTTTTACAAAGGATAATTCAACCTTCTAATTACCAAGCCTTCAAAAATGGACAATCACCCTATGTTTTGGTAGAACCATTGCTCTCATGATGGATACATGGGATGATTGAGAGAGTGCCTATTGTTCATCTACACTGAATGGTCCAATCCATCGATCCACCCCGTTGAAAGGCAGGGGCCACCATCGGTCACAACTAATGTTCTTTTAAACTCCTTAAATTATTTAGCTCAGGAAATTAATTAGGTCTTGATCTGTCACTGTTTTTTCTTCACACAGTTTCTGTGGTGATTCCGAAAGAAGGCACCGAGACCTGGTGGACATTTCTTGGCCTTATAGATCCAAGACTGGATCTAACAAAAAGCTCCTCACTCATCACTTATCTGCCCCAGTTTGGTGCTATAAAAACAGTCCTCGGAGTTGATCTCTTAGAACTTATGCTGATGGCCTCTAAGGTTGCCTACGAGAATGCAGCAGTTGTGGAGTATGCAGTTACAAAGCGTTGGAAGGTAGGGTTGTCGCACTTCTCGGTACATTGCATTGTTTAAAGGACTCAGTCCGACCGAGTCGACAGGATACTAGGTGAAATGCTTAACAGTTGTTGAACAGACTCGGGTTGACTAGTTTAAGACTCATTTGTCTCATAATAGACTGGTCAAGATGCAGCAACAAGACCATGAAAATCATATAAATCTTTAAAATTTAATGATGATTTTTTATATTTTTATTACGAGTTTTCACTTCTTGACTGAGTCAACACTCGGCTTAGTTTCCGAGTCATGTCAGCTCAGTGACAACAAAAACCTATCAAGTTTCTGAGTTTTTGAATAATGGATTGTGCTTTTAAATGGGGTTTCATGAAAACTTCCCTAACGTCCAAGGGAATTAAATTCAGGCTTTAATGATTTTATTTATTTTTTGGCAGTAAAACATGTTTTACTTAGATGGCCAACTCTATATGCATGTGGCGAATTGATCGAAGCATTTGTTGTGATGGACCAGAACAGATCTGATGATCAATTCCAGACCATTTACTATGTGATCACTGGGCAGAACTCCTGTTGTAAACAATTCATTCTTTGGGATGTCTAACCCAGCTTGGTGTCATCTGGATAGTGCTGTGTTTATGCCCTTAATATTTGACTAGATGACTCAACGGAATGTGACTTATGAGCCAAAGACTGCCCAAATGCCCAACTGAATGGTCCAACCCGGCTCAATATATCTAGCAGCATTGTGCTCTATCATTTACAGAATGCTGGATATGGGCCTCATACTTAAATGGGATGGAATTCGACAACCTTTGGACTGGCCGAATATCTAAATTAAACCTATACATAAATTCCTGAAAAATCAATTGGATTTATAAATCAAAATTTCCCTCCATCCAAGAGCATTAAACTAAGGTTTTCAATGGGATTTTTAATTTCCTTTTTCTGTTGCCTTGAAGCATGTTTAGTTTAATTAAATGGTATACTCCACTTTTCTGGGGCACATTGATGTTTGTAACATAATAATGTTTCTAATTTTTATTTTTCTTATTTGATTTGTTGACATGTAGATGAACTTCGTAGGGTTCTACAGCTGCTGGAACAGTAAGTATCAATTTCTAGATTGTTTTGTATGTGCAATGTAGATTGTCATGAATAGATTAGGAAAGCTATAAATAATTTATATATCTAATATAGTAAATGGCCATTTGCTTAAATTCTTTTGCTAGGAAAAATCCGATCATATTATTGATATGGGTGATGGATCCTCTCTCAGTTCTTCAATCATTTACTAAAATCTGATCCATAATTCTCTTTCTCCATTATTGTTTAGCAAATCAATCCACATGGATTCCCTGCTGTAGCTCAGCAAATCAGAGATATGGTCGTGTGTGAGAGTATGTGTGTTAATCCTTCTAGCATTAACAATAATAATAATAATAATAATAATAATAATAATAATAATAATAATAATAACAATGATGATGGTGATGAAGAAAATTCAATCTGCATCAACCATTTAGAACCTTCAATAAAAATATCAAAGATGTATTACTTTACTTGTAATCTTTATTATTAAAATCTGTTTGGCCATGGTCATTTTGACTGTCCCTTACCCAGTCAGGTCAAGTTGACTCAATAAGTCAATGAGTCAAGCGAGTCAAATGAGTCACCGGAAGTACTAGGGCAGACGAACAATATTCTATTATATTGGGTTTGGGTCAGGAAGACCCTGACTCATTTACTTGACTTGCGAAATATTTCAAACCAAGTACGGCCTACTAATAAATTGTTGGGTTCAGGTTGGGTATAAACAACTCAGGCCATCCTGGGCATGTTTGGCTGTGTGGTGAAGTGAGGTGAGGTGAGGTGAGGTAAAACCTCCATTATCCAGATAAGAAAAGACAATGAGTCATATCAAAAGTATACAATTTCAAAATTCCCTCCATCTTTTTCAAAAAAAGTTAAAAAAGCAACTTCCTTTTTCCACTAAAAGACAAAAAAGCTCCATTTTTCTATGCAAAAAGTCAAAAAGACTCCATACCAAACAACTAAAAACAAAACACCATCATAACACCTTATATTTTATTCTCTCTTGATTTGATGCTTTACCTCACCATACTTCAATTCACCATACATCCAAACGGGCCCTTAAGAGTAAGGGTGTAACGGTTCGGTTAACCGGTTAATTTGGGAAAACCGTTAACCGAACCGTAACCGCGGTTAATAACCTTTTAAAATCGTAACCGTAACCGTATATACAAAAACCGTGGAAACCGTAACCGCGGTTAACCATATTAAACGGTTCGGTTACGATTAATAACCGTGGAAAATAAGGGGATAAATGTGAATGATTGAAGGTAAAATGACACATAAGGAGCAATTGGATAAAAATCCCATTGATTAGAAATCTTTATTATACGGTTAACCGTACGTATACGGTTTCTTATTTTTTTCTTTTATTTGTAAACGGTACGGTTAACCGCATACGGTTAACCGAACCGTATGATACGGTTCGGTTCGGTTAATAACTGTGAATTATTATGGAAAACCGTAACCGAACCGAACCATGCGGTTTTTGGATTTCATTAACCGTAACCGTAACCGAACCGTGAAATACGGTTATTAACTGCGATTCGGTTCGGTTCGGTTCGGTTAGACGGTTTTCCGGTTTTTTTTTACACCCCTACTTAAGAGAAGGAAGAAGTGTAGGCACTAGACGATGCTTTTGATAAACAGTATATAAAACTTCTTGCACAAGACTAGGGTGGCAAATGGATCGTGTTCAGAGGGGGATTGTGAATTGAGATCTAACCAATATTTGACCAATTAATTAAATGGGTCAAGCCCAACCTACTCCTTTACCTCATGTGAGAATGTTTTGGCCTAATATGACCAATCCAGCGAACTATATTGGGCCCGGAGCCAGGGATATGGCCTGAATCATTTACTTAACATGCCACCTCTTTTAAAAATTGACCGACTAAAAGACATGTTTAGTTAATCTAGCAAATCTAAATCCTTAAATGCCATCATAATAAAGTTATCTTTGCTCAACACTGCCGATTTTAGCTCAATCAATCATGGAAGATTTGGCCACCCTACTAACAACTAAACCAACCATCTGCCTACAGAGTTCACAAAGACGTATGGGACCCAAGCCTACATCTTCACTGATACTGCAAAGGATGCCAACCTGATTGTGGTGTCCTTCCGAGGAACATCATTTTGGGCCGCCAAGGACTACGTCACGGACGTCGATTTCTCATTTCTATCCATGGGTAAAATGGGAAATGTCCATATAGGGTTACTGAAAGCTTTGGGTCTCCAGGACGAGAAGGATTATGTCAAGGGTTGGCCCAAGGATTACACAGGAGACGCTGACAAGATCCCTGTCTATTACGTGGTTAGAGAGCAACTCAGGACCCTGATACAAACACACCCTAATGCTAAGATAATCTTCACAGGACATAGCATGGGCGCGGGTCTTTCATCCATCTTCCCTGCTTTACTTTCCTTGCATGAAGAAACAGGCATCTTGGATAAAACAGCCGGTATCCTGAACAATGGAAGGTTAAGGCCTGGAGATGAGGCTTTTGGCAATTACATGGTCAACCTACTCAAAGGCAAGTATTGTTTGAGGGTCACTTACAGGTACGATATTATTGTGAGAGTCCCCTTTGATAATCCTTTCTTCCAATTCAAGCACTTTGGGAAATGCATCTACTACCATAGCTGGTACCATGGAGAGGTGAGCACTTTTAGTTCCTCTAGTATTCTTCTTATGTTTAGTTATCTTTTGGTCGAAAGATATTTGTGTCTTTTCGGTTTCTTTTTATGTTTATTTATCAAATTTTTATAGGTATATGTTTTTTTTTAAATCCTTATTTGCATGTGTGCAACAAACAGGTGGTGATGCAAGAGCCTAACAGGAACTACTTCAATTTAAGATACTTTCCGAATATGTACTACACCCAATTCAAAGACTTCTTCACATCCTTGCTCATCTTGCCCATTACCGAAGGAAAAGAATATCGGGAGACTGTACCTTCCCTTATTTACAGGGCAATTGGATTCGCCATCCCAGGTGTACCCTGCCACAGCCCAAGGGACTATTTGAATGCTATAAAGCTTGGAAAGGTGACCATATCCGACGAGGAAATAGTCTAAGTCCTCCATTGCACTCTTGTCATCTTGGTTGTAGCCTTCTCTCAGTTTCCCCTTGTCTTATGGGCTTGTTTCCTAGACCTTACTTGGTCTCCACAAACATTGCCTAGTGTTGTCTTGCTTCTTGAAATAACTACTACAGTGCTTAAAAATAATGAAGTGTCTCTAGTACTATTGTGATGTATTACCAGAAGTATCTTTATTTTGTGTGTATGTTTAGTGATATCAATGATAAATAAAAGAGAAAAATTTTAAAATAGGGCTCAAGTTTTGCCCAGATTTCAAATCCGGACTAAAAATAACCCACATTTCAAAATAGGGCTTAAGTTTTCCATTTACATTTCAAATCAGGAGATCCGGCGAGAAACTAAGTTTTCCGACCACTTCCTCTATTTTAATCAAAATACCCAAAATTCCCTTAACCCAAAACACCTACAATGAAACGTCAAAACCTAGCAGATTAAATTAAGAAAAAGACGAATGGCAAGCTTGAGTGGGAAGATCATGTCCACTTCCAAGTCTGCAATTTCTACACCTGACGCTAAATTGGTTACAGTAAGATGGTGGTGGGGAAGAATTGAAACAAAGAAAGATGATATACAAAGTCTCTTGCAATCAAAAGCTTATTTGCAATGAAACCTAGAAGCTACATCGAAATCATAAAAAGCAAAAACTACTCTGACAAAGTGAATGCAGCCAATAATCTGCCAAACATTTTAAAGAAACGCAATCCATCCCAAACACAAATCAGTAGTTCCAGTACATCTAATTACACTGCACTCAAATGCACTACAAAGATTCCCTCAAAAAATCATACCATAGACTGTGCAAGACCCAAAACATCCCATCTCTCTGGCACAACCGAATCTCCCATCTTCTCCTCGTCTTTTCCTTCTTCGCTTTCTCTGTTGTGGATTCATTTCCACTTTCCTCGCTTCAGAACCCATAAAACCCTGAAAAGCCCTTGTCTTTCCTTTCAAGAAACCCTAGAATTTCTCCCTCTATTCCTCGATAGGAACTTGTTTCTCATACTCCACCTATTGCGGTTCCTGTCAAACCGGCTTTCAGAAAGATGGTGGGGGAGGGAGTGAGGGAGGAACAAAGGGGTTAAGGGCATTTTGGGTATTTTCAAAAATATAGAGGAAAAAGTAGCTAGAAAACTCAAGTTCTTGCCGGATGTCCTGATTTGAAATGTAAATGGAAAACTTAAGTCCTGATTTGAAATGCGACTTTCTTTTTGCCCTGTTTTGAAATATGGGTAAAACTTGAGCCCTATTTTACAATTTTCCTTAAATAAAATGCATGGAACAAGTATTCTAGTATATATAGCATAATGATCACGATTAAGTCAAATCTCAACCGAAAGCATACATTTGAATGCCATTGAATAAAATTGTAGCAAATCACAAATCTTTAAGAACTTTTGCCTATTAATTGACTAACAGCATGTTTGGCAAGTCTTATCTATATGAAATAGATCTGTACATACAGATCTATTTCAAATGAAGCAGTTTGAAATAGATGTTTTACTAGTAGACGGTTTTCTAAAATGAAAAAACTGTATAAAATAGATGTTTTAAAGAATCAATGGTTCACAATTTTTTTTTATCATTTTCTCAATTTATATACAAGGGATTTTTATGAAAAAAATATCATAAACCTGAATTAGACAAAATGATTAGGAAAGAGATGAATATATCGAATTAGGGGGCCGTACCAAATAGAAAGACAAACTTGCCCTCTAACGATATCATTTTGGGCTTCTTCAAGAAAACCCATTTTGTGATGTTTTTTTTTTTCTTTTTTCTTCTCCTCTGGTCTCCATTCCTTCCCTAATTCCAAACTCCTGCTCGCCATCTCTCAACTCCTTCTCCCTTTCCTTATTTCTCACCAGCATCTCCCTCTCGGTCTCTCTCCCCATCACCATCTCTTATCACCATTACTAAGCAGTCGAGCTCCTCTTTCCCAATGCTAGAACCTTTTCATGCTCTCTGTTGCTGGGAGGAAGATGTAGATGGTGTGGTTTTTTGGTGTTGATATGCTTTCTCTTCTTTGATTCAAAATCACTAAAGCCTTTCTCGTTCTCTTTCTATTTTGATATGTAATAAGTTAAAGCTGGAAATCGGTAAGCTTTTATGGATCTATGACTCTCCGTTTTTATACAAGGATTTTGCTTCTGGTGTTGGATTTGCAACTGTTCGTAAGGAACTAGCTCTAAACTAGTTTCTTCAATTTTTTCCTTCAAGATCTGATTCTAGAATACCTTTTAGATTTTCGCATGTTGGGGTTTTAATTGATAAATTCCAAGTTTTCATTTTAGATTTGTTGATACCAAAAATGTCACTTTGCCTCTTCAACATCAAGAAAGCTGCATGAAGTCGCAACCTGCCATAAATAGGCAATGCAATTTCTCCAAAAAATCAAATCTTGTCAGAATCAAACAAAAACTGCAAGATCCTTCAAGATAGCCAAGAGAAGAGTACACATGAAGTTTCGGGCCATTTCAGAATCATTTGGCCTAACTTCACTTCTCCGACAGCTAAACAGGAGCTCTCGGCGGCGACATCATCGGAGACGTCAAAACTTCGATCAGAGCCTACAGATGACTCCAGCATGTCCCAAAAGGGCTCCATGCCAAATTTCAAGTCAAACCGACAACGTTTGACCCTCCATCAATGCTCGAGCAGCAAAATCAAGCCTCTCGGCGGCGGGAACCACCGAAGCCTTCGCTCATCAAACCAAGTGCATGAGTGGCTTCCACATGCTTCCAAAAGGCTGCACGTCGAATTTCAGGTCATTCTGACAACGTTTGACCAGGTTTCGATGCTCCGAGAGAAAATCAAGCCTACCGGCGGCGGAGCAACCCGGGACCATGACATCCAAAACGGAGCCCATGGAACGTCTCAAAATGACTCCAATAGGCTCCCCGTCAAATTTCAGGTCAATCGGACATCGTTTGGCCACATATCAAAGCTCGGCATTTTCCCCGCAGCAAAATCAAGTGAAGCATCGACGGGACCCCAAACGGCTTCAAAACTCAAACAAAAGCCTATGGTTGGTCTTATTTATTGCTCAGGAGGCTTCACCTCAAATTTTAGGTCATTCCGACATCGTTTGACCAAGTTTCAACTTTTGGCGGAAAATCAGCAGCTCTACGCGACAAAGTCTTCGGCTTTCCCGGAAAATTGGAAACTTTGCACTCTAAAAATGCAAGGATTCTCATCAGGTTTTCTTCAGGGAAATCAAGCCAATAAATGAGAAGAAATGTCAGGAAAAATACAGAAGAAAACGGCAACGAAAAAGACCTCAAAACGACCGCAAAACGGGCTCCGAAGGGGAAAATTCCCCCAGGGTCGCAGGCCCCTGCGACCATGGCCCATGGTCGCCGGCCCATGGTCGCCGGCGACCATGGAGGTCCGGGTCACCGGATTTTCCGTCGGCGACCCGTTTTTCCGTCTTTTTTTCGCGTTTCGCGCACTTTGGCCCCTGTGGTTTCCTGAAAATGTGATTTTTAGTGCTTGAAATTGACTCATATCCTCCGACATCCGTCAAAATCAAGGGTCAACCTCTAAAAGCATAAAATCATCATTGATCGCTCCAAGATCGCCAACCGGTCGACCAAAAAAAGTGCTCTTTCTGTCCGACCGATCGAGAAATCGACAAGACAGATGTCACCGGCCCGCTCTTAGCTATCAATGTCTGAAGTTACATGTTCATCCGATGTCGATCAGCATGAAGATCCATCGATGATCATCGCCAGAAGAATTCCAGAAGACACGGCACGGCCCGCGACTCTTCGACTGCTCGGCGACCAATTAATGTGGTTAATTGACTAGCTTTATTGCAGTCATTAATTCATTTCTTTGGACGGCCCAATCAGAAGCAAGCATTTGGGAGTTACAAGTCAATTGATTCATGGCATTTAAACCATGAAACTCCTCCCATTATGGTAATTAAGGTGATTAAAAGCCCTTAATCTCCATCGGCCAATCAGATTCAAGGAAAAAGGAGTTACAAAATCAAGAAATAAATCTTGTAACTCCTCCCATTAAAGCCATTAAGGCTCATAAACCCTCCTAAATGGCTACCAAAGGCCTATAAATAGGAGAGCATTCCATTGAAATGGAGGAGAAAATAAAAATCAGAAAATCGAGATCGATCGATCGGAAAGAATCCAGAGCTCGTATCCAGAGAAAGAAAAAAAGAGAGAAAAACTCTGCTGAAGTTCTGCACCGGCCACCACTAAAAGGTGACAAAAGTCCCTTGGGGGGCAACCCCCCCAAGGTCCTTGCCTTCTCCTGCTGCCTCCAATGGCTTAGACATGGCTTTTCAGCCCGTCTACTTAGCTTTTTATTGGACATAGGACCTTCTCTTGGTCTTTGTCCTCTAAAAATCTGAGGTTATAGCCAAGCCAAGCGAATCAAGAGCATCTTCTGTTCTCATCTGCATGGATGATGGCGAAGCCCATACATGGCTTGCGACCGTCAATCTGAACGAGTCCCCCACAATCTCCTGAAAAGTTAGATTCTCCGTTTCTTACTTTTCATTGTAGTTTGTATTTTTCTAAAAGAGACAAAAATCACAACTCTTGTCTTTCATTATTGATGAGAATTGTAAATCGGCTATAAACGCCAAAATCGGCTATAAACGCCACAAAATCGGCTATAAATGCCAAACAAAATCGCCTTTCACGGCAAACCAAGAAAATGTCTCTTTTCTTAAATATTTGTGCAATGGAAAACTTGAAAGAAGTTGATTTCCTTTTTACTTGCGAAGGTTGATCTCCGGATTACCACTTGCAATTCCAAGTAAAATAGAAAATCTGGCACACCCACACAAAAGAAATGTTGATGCACGCTTCATGCCCCCCGGGCGCGAAAGGGCCGGACCCGACGGACTCCCACGTCCGCCGACCCCGGTAGCACCCACGGCATTCCGGAGCGCGTTCCATCAAGCTGGCACACCCGGTGGGACTCGTTCATTTGAGAACACGGTGCTTGGAAATGAAATATTTGCATATCATACCTTTTGCTCTATGCTTATACTTCTTTTCCGGATTCCTTGGCTACTTTCTAGCTGGTAGCCTATGTTAGATTTTGCATCCTAAAAAAAAAATGAGATGGGATTTTTTGGAAATTTCTATTTCTTTGAGTTTGTTTCCATTCTTTCTCTTTTCAAAAAAAAAAAAAAAATCAGTTTTCTTAGTTTGGATTCAAAATTGAGAAACTTTGATCCTATCCTATCGTTCTTTGGTGCTTGCAGAAATGTTGAGCCCGTTCGACTAAGGTTTTGGGCCATCGTTTCTCTTCGATGAGTCTATTTGGGATTTAAAGAAAAAATAAAAAGACATAGACCACTAAGGTTAAACCAATTGCGTTCTTTAATCACGATTGATTCAAGAAAAGCCTTGTCCAAAGTGTGGAGACAGCTTGACTGTTCTAGGCAAGGGTCCTCCAAACGGGTTCATTAAGTAATCCTACCCTTACCTGGGGGCAATTCTATCAATTGAGGTTTCATAAGACCGGGTTAGGAGGCCTATGTGTACTCTCTCGTCTTTAAATCTTAGAAAAATTAATTAAAAAATAAAAAAAATAATAAAAAAATAAAAAAAAGATTTTCAAAAAAAAAATCTTAAAAAAAAAATCTTCAAAAAAAATACCATTTGGCGCTCGCGGAAATCGTTGAGATTCTTTTCTGAGCATTGGCGCTCGCGGAAATCGCCGAGACCGTGTTCAGATCAGAATACCATTTGCTCTCCTTGATGGAACCAATCTTGACATTTCAAAAAAAAAAAAAAACTCGTCACTTTTGGATTCAGATTCGAGAAATTGTGGTCTATTCCCTTCTGAGTACTGACACTCGCGGAAATCGTTGAGCCCGTATTTGAATCGGAATGCCACCTGCTCTCTTTGACGAATCCATTTCTGACATTTCAAAACAAAGAATCCCATCTCATGGATGCGATCTCCAACATTTGTGCCTAGCAATACTGGTACGCCCTTTCAGGGTCTACTGTATCTGTTACCGGCACATTTGTAACTCCTACCTTATATTCTTCTTATCTCGAGCAAGCCCTGCTTCTCGATAAGTCGAATTTAGGTTTACAATTGCTTCTAGCAGTCACTGGAACGCTCATTCTGGGCTCACCATACTTGCTGTCAGAACAATTGTACCATCTATGGCTTTTTACCTTCTTCATGTCACTTGGGTCATATCCCTTGAGCGATTTGAAAAGACAACCATAGAAATTCCCATTTATGATCATTATATTCTTGTGATTACTAATGGATGTGGTCTTGTTTCAGAATTTTTTCGAAACTAACAATGGCAGCCTTAACCATTATCTTCGATGAGAACAAGCACCAACTCATGCTTCAACAGAAGCAAACCGAGCGCACTTACAAGCGCCCTGCCAGCTGCCGAAGCGTCAACTCCCTCGGCAACTCTCTGAACTCCGGGTCGACCTCGACTCCCCGGACCATCGTCTTCGGGACACTGGGACCATTCCCACTTCCCGAAGAACAAACTGCGCCTGCCAAAAGGCAGAAAATCGCCTCTCAACGTGTCACTCCCGTGACACCAAAGGCGAGCGCCCAAAAGCCCGAAGCCCGCGGCACCCCCGCGAAGCCTCGACCCAGAAACAACCAGGTCTATCCCAAGACTTGGTCTCCAAGACCTTCCCCAAAACAAAGAAGGTCTTAAACCTCCACAAGCCAGCATACCTGGCCCCACTCAAGGAGAACCAGTTCTACCCTCTTGCCTACATGAAAGAGGAGAGACCCATCTCCAACTTGACTCCCAAGTCAACTCAGCATGAGCCGGCTTGTTCCTACAGGCCCAAAATCAGATCATGCATCACCAGGCCTCTACAAGCACCTGCCAAGGCCTACACTCCTTCAGTTCGACCCTTCATCTCTACAGGGGCCGAACTCGAAAGGTTTAAAGCTTCGCTGCAACAGGCAAAGGACCGGGTCCGGATCCGGTCCTTGCCTAGCTATAAAGAAGACAGGCTCGGCTGCTGCGCCCGAGGGAGCACATCCTTCATCGTCAGAGCCCAGCCAGAGCTGACTGAAGCTCAAATCGCTCGTCGAGCACGCCGCCGTGCTTCATATCGACAAAAGAGACTAGAGAAGCAACGGACCCAGCCTCCTACACTTCAAGTCTCCCACAAATGGGTCGAAAAAGAAAGACCCGACCAAGTTGCTGCCGTCCATATGGTTGGAAAAACCAGAAGACCCCAAAGGTCAGCATCAAAAATCCATGTCCGACGTCCGGTGACCCGTAGCGTCACCAGGACACAAAGACATCCCGAAGAATCTCCTGCCCCTTCAAGCCAAGGACGGGAGAGTAATCCTTCATCAAGCTCTTCATCAAAAAGAATGAGCCCCAGCTCGGTCACCAGGACGATTTCTTCGTTCGAATCCCGAGGGATGAACGTCTTGGCTACAAGTTCTGAGCCGCCATCTCAGAATCCACCTCGAGATGATGCGCTCACACGCATCCAGAAGTTGGAACAAGGCCAGCAGAGGATTGAAACTCTGATGGAAAACCTTCTCCTTGTCGTCCAAAATCAGGTGAACAATGAGCCTCCTCCAAATCATAGCAATAACGAGGGAAATGGAGAAGAAAATGAGTCACGCGCCCTCACCAAAAAGGACGTAGACAGTATCCTCGCCAAAGCTAAAGAAGAGGATATACTCAAAGAGCAGGGGATCAAGCCACCATATCCTTTATGGATGGACTCGGTCCCGTTTGTTGACACCAAAAATGTCACTTTGCCTCTCCAAATCAAGAAAGCTGCATGAAGTCGCAACCTGCCATAAATAGGCAATGCAACTTCTCCAAAAAATCAAATCTTATCAGAATCAAACAAAAACTGCAAGATCCTTCAAGATAGCCAAGAGAAGAGTACACATGAAGTTTCGGGCCATTTCAGAATCATTTGGCCTAACTTCGCTTCTCCGTTAGCTAAAATGGCGCTCCCGGCGGCGACATCATCGGAGACGTCAAAACTTCGATCAGAGCCTACAGATGACTCCAGCATGTCCCAAAAGGGCTCCATGCCAAATTTCAAGTCAAACCGACAACGTTTGACCCTCCATCAATGCTCGAGCAGCAAAATCAAGCCTCCCGGCGGCGGGAACCACCGAAGCCTTCGCTCATCAAACCAAGTGCATGAGTGACTTCTACATGCTTCCAAAAGGCTGCACGTCGAATTTCAGGTCATTCCGACAACGTTTGACCAGGTTTCGATGCTCCGAGAGAAAATCAAGCCTACCGGCGGCGGAGCAACCCGAAACCATGACATCCAAGACAGAGCCCATGGAACGTCTCAAAATGACTCCAATAGGCTCCCCGTCAAATTTCAGGTCAATCGGACATCGTTTGGCCACATATTAAAGCTCGGCATTTTCCCCGCAGCAAAATCAAGTGAAGCATCGACGGGACCCCAAACGGCTTCAAAACTCAAACAAAAGCTTATGGTTGGTCTTATTTATTGCTCAGGAGGCTTCACCTCAAATTTCAGGTCATTCCGACATCGTTTGACCAAGTTTCAGCTTCTGGCGGAAAATCAGCTTTACGCGACAAAGTCTTCGGCTTTCCCGGAAGATTGGAAACTTTGCACTCTAAAAATGCAAGGATTCTGATCAGGTTTTCTACAGGGAAATCAAGCCAATAAATGAGAAGAAATGTCAAGAAAAATACAGAAGAAAACGGCGACGAAAAAGACCTCAAAACGACCGCAAAACGGGCTCCGAAGGGGAAAAATCCCCCAGGGTCGCAGACCCCTGCGACCATGGCCCATGGTCGCAGGCCCCTGCGACCATGGCCCATGGTCGCCGGTCCATGGTCGCCGGCGACCATGGAGGTCCGGGTCACCGGATTTTCCGCCGGTGACCCGTTTTTCCATCTTTTTTCGCGTTTCGCGCACTTTGGCCCCTGTGGTTTCCTGAAAATGTGATTTTTTGTGCTTTAAATTGACTCATATCCGACGACATCTCGGATCCGCCGTCAAAAGCATAAAATCATCATTGATCGCTCCAAGATCGTCAACCGGCTGACCAAGAAAGTGCACTTTCTGTCCGACCGATCGAGAAATCGACAAGACAGATGTCACCGGCCCGCTCTTAGCTATCAATGTCTGATGTTACATGTTCATCCGATGTCGATCAGCATGTAGATCCATCGATGATCATCGCCAGAAGAATTCCAGAAGACACGGCACGGCCCGCGACTCTTCGACTGCTCGGCGACCAATTAATGTGGTTAATTAACTAACTTTATTATGGTCATTAATTCATTTCTTTGGACGGCCCAATCAAAAGCAAGCATTTGGGAGTTACAAGTCAATTGATTCATGGCATTTAAACCATGAAACTCCTCCCATTATGGTAATTAAGGTGATTAAAAGCCCTTAATCTCCATCGGCGAATCAGATTCAAGGAAAAAGGAGTTACAAAATCAAGAAATAAATCTTGTAACTCCTCCCATTAAAGCCATTAAGGCTTATAAACCCTCCTAAATGGCTACCAAAAGCCTATAAATAGGAGAGCATTCCATTGAAATCGGGATCGGAAAAAAAAGGAGAAAATCAGGATCAGAGAAAAGATCAGAAAAAAAAAGATCAGAAAGAGATCTGAGAGAAAGAAAAAAGAGAGAAAACTCTGCTGAAGTTCTGCACCGGCCACCACTACAAGGTGACAAAAGTCCCTTGGGGGGGCATCCCCCCCCCCCAAGGTCCTTGCCTTCTCCTGCTGCCTCCAATGGCTTAGACGTGGCTTTTCAGCCCGTCTACTTAGCTTTTTATTGGACATAGGACCTTCTCTTGGTCTTTGTCCTCTAAAAACCTGAGGTTATAGCCAAGCCAAGCGAATCAAGAGCATCTTCTGTTCTCATCTGCATGGATGATGGCGAAGCCCATACATGGCTTGCGACCGTCAATCTGAACGAGTCCCCCACAATCTCCTGAAAAGTTAGATCTTCCTTTTCTTGCTTTTCATTGTAATTTGTATTTTTCTAAAGAGACAAAAATCACAACTCTTGTCTTTCATTATTGATAAGAATTGTAAATCGGCTATAAACGCCAAAATCGGCTATAAATGCCAAACAAAATCGCCTTTCACGGCAAACCAAGAAAATGTCTCTTTTCTTAAATATTTGTGCAATGGAAAACTTGAAAGAAGTTGATTTCCTTTTTACTTGCGAAGGTTGATCTCCGGATTACCACTTGCAATTCCAAGTAAAATAGAAAATCTGGCACACCCACATAAAAGAAATGTTGATGCACGCTTCAGGCCCGCCAGGGCGCGAAAGGGCCGGACCCGACGGACTCCCACGTTCTGCCGACCCCGGTAGCCGCCCCACGGCGCCTCGGAGCGCGTTCCATCAAGCTGGCACACCCGGTGGGACTCGTTCATTTGAGAACACGGTGCTTGGAAATGAAATATTTGCATACCATATTTTTGCTCTATGCTTATACTTCTTCTCCAGATTCCTTGGCTACTTTCTAGCTGGTGGCCTATGTTGGATTTTGCATCCTAAAAAAAAAATGAGATGGGATTTTTTGGAAATTTCTACTTCTTTAAGTCTGTTTCCACTCTTTCTCTTTGCAAAAAAAAAAAAATCAGTTTTCTTAGTTTGAATTCAAAATTGAGAAACTTTGATCCTATCCTATCGTTCTTTGGTGCTTGCAGAAATGTTGAGCCCGTTCGACTAAGGTTTTGGACCATCGTTTCTCTTCGATGAGTTCATTAGAGATTTCAAAAAATAAAAATAAAAAATAAAAAAAAAATCAGTTTTCTTAGTTTGGATTCAAAATTGAGAAACTTTGATCCTATCCTATCGTTCTTTGGTGCTTGCAGAAATGTTGAGCCCGTTCGACTAAGGTTTTGGACCATCGTTTCTCTTCGATGAGTTCATTAGAGATTTCAAAAAAAAAAATAAATAAATAAAAAAATCAGCTTTCTTAGTTTGGATTCAAAATTGAGAAACCTTGATCCTATCCTATCGTTCTTTGGTGCTTGCAGAAATGTTGAGCCCGTTCGACTAAGGTTTTGGGCCATCGTTTCTCTTCGATGAGTCTATTTGGGATTTTTATAAAAAAAAAAAAGGACATAGACCACTAAGGTTAAACCAATTGCGTTCTTTGATCACGATTGATTCAAGAAAAGCCTTGTCCAGAGTGTGGAGACAGCTTGACTGTTCTAGGCAAGGGTCCTCCAAACGGGTTCATTAAGTAATCCTACCCTTACCTGGGGGCAATTCTATCAATTGAGGTTTCATAAGACCGGGTTAGGAGGCCTATGTGTACTCTCTCGTCTTTAAATCTTAAAAAAACTAAAATCAAAATAAAAAAAAATAAAAAAAAAAGATTTTCAAAAAAAAAATCTTAAAAAAAAAAACAAAAAACAAAAATTTTCAAAAAAAAAAAATAATAAAAAAAAATAAATAAAAAAATATTTTAAAAAAATAAAAAATAAAAAAAAATAAAAAAAAATAAAATAAAAATAAAATAAAAAAAATCATTTCAAAAAAAAAATCTCCAAAAACTCGTCACTTTTGGATTCAGATTCGAGAAATTGTGGTCTCTTCTCTTCTGAGTACTGGCGCTCGCGGAAATCGTTGAGCCTGTATTTGAATCGGAATGCCACCTGCTCTCTTTGACGAATCCATTTCTGACCTTTCAAAACAAAGAATCCCATCTCATGGATGCGATCTCCAACATTTGTGCCTAGCAATACTGGTACGCCCTTTCAGGGTCTACTGTATCTGTGACCGGCACATTTGTAACTCCTACCTTATATTCTTCTTATCTCGAGCAAGCCCTGCTTCTCGATAAGTCGAATTTAGGTTTACAATTGCTTCTAGCAGTCACTGGAACGCTCATTCTGGGCTCACCATACTTGCTGTCAGAACAATTGTACCATCTATGGCTTTTTGCCTTCTTCATGTCGCTTGGGTCATATCCCTTGAGCGATTTGAAAAGACAACCATAGAAATTCCCATTTATGATCATTATATTCTTGTGATTACTAATGGATGTGGTCTTGTTTCAGAACTTTTTCGAAACTAACAATGGCAGCCTTAACCATTATCTTCGATGAGAACAAGCACCAACTCATGCTTCAACAGAAGCAAACCGAGCGCACTTACAAGCGCCCCGCCAGCTGCCGAAGCGTCAACTCCCTCGGCAACTCTCTGAACTCAGGGTCGACCTCGACTCCCCGGACCATCGTCTTCGGGACACTGGGACCATTCCCACTTCCCGAAGAACAAGCTGCGCCTGCTAAAAAGCAGAAGATCGCCTCTCAACGTGTCACTCCCGTGACACCAAAGGCGAGCGCCCAAAAGCCCGAAGCCCGCGGCACCCCCGCGAAACCTCGACCCACAAACAACCAGGTCTATCCCAAGACTTGGTTTCCAAGACCTTCCCCAAAACAAAGGAGGTCTCAAACCTCCACCAAGCCAGCATACCTGGCCCCACTCAAGGAGAACCAGTTCTACCCTCTTGCCTACATGAAAGAGGAGAGACCCATCTCCAACCTGACTCCCAAGTCGATCCAGCATGAACCGGCTTGCTCCCACAAGCCCAGAATCAGATCACGCATCACCAGGCCTCTCCAAGCACCTGCTAAGGCCTACACTCCTTCAGTTCGACCCTTCATCTCTACAGGGGCCGAACTCGAAAGGTTCAAAGCTTCTCTGCAACAGGCAAAGGACCGGGTCCGGATCCTGTCCTTGCCCAGCTACAAAGAAGACAGGCTCGGCTGCTGCGCCCGAGGGAGCACATCCTTCATCGTCAGAGCCCAGCCAGAGCTGACTGAAGCTCAAATCGCTCGTCGAGCACGCCGCCGTGCTTCATATCGACAAAAGAGACTAGAGAAGCAACGGACCCAGCCTCCTACACTTCAAGTCTCCCACAAATGGGTCGAAAAAGAAAGACCCGACCAAGTTGCTGCCGTCCATATGGTTGGAAAAACCAGAAGACGCCAAAGGTCAGCATAAAAAATCCATGTCCGACGTCCGGTGACCCGTAGCATCACCAGGACACAAAGACATCCCGAAGAATCTCCTGCCCCTTCCAGCCAAGGACAAGAGAGTAATCCTTCATCAAGCTCTTCATCAAAAAGAATGAGCCCGAGTTCGGTCACCAGGACGATTTCTTCGTTCGAATCCCGAGGGATGAACGGACGGCTACAAGTTCTGAGCCGCCACCTCAGAATCCACCTCGAGATGATGCGCTCACACGCATTCAGCAGTTGGAACAAGGCCAGCAGAGGATTGAAACTCTGATGGAAAACCTTCTCCTTGTCGTCCAAAATCAGGTGAACAATGAGCCTCCTCCGAATCATGGCAATAACGAGGAAAATGGAGAAGAAAATGAGTCACGCGCCCTTACCAAAAAGGACGTAGACAGTATCCTCGCCAAAGCAAAAGAAGAGGATATACTCAAAGAGCATGGGATCAAGCCACCATATCCTTTATGGATGGACTCGGTCCCGTTCCCCACAAAATTCAAACATCCTACTCTCCAAACATATACGGGGAAAGGATCGGCCAGACAGCACGTCATCCACTTCAGGATCTTGACGGGAGCTATCGCGGATCAAGATGCACTCAAGATTCGCCTCTTTGCAAGTACCCTAAAAGGTACGGCCTTCGATTGGTACTCCACTCTGCCGGAGAACTCCATTCAGAACTGGGCTATGCTGGAGACACGCTTCCTGACCCACTTCCAAGGTGAGGATCATCCTGTTACTATGGCTCAGCTCTGCAGCCTAAAACAGGGAGAGAATGAGTCAACTTATGACTTCATTCACAAGTGGAAAGCAATGGCGTACAAATGCTCAGATGTACTGCCACAAGCGTCGCTAGTCGACATCTGCCGTAACAATATGAGAGCAAAAATACGCTCCATGATCATCGGCAACAAATCAAAAAACCTGGGAGAACTCCTGGAAGCTTCTATGGAAGCTGAAACGGTGATTAAAGACCTCAACAGTCAGAAGTCATCAAGAAAAGAGCCAACCGCCATTGCAACCTCTAAACCAAAGAAGAAAGAGGTCCTTAATGTGCAAACCAAGTCAGCTCCTCAGCAACCAAAGAAAGCTGAAAATAGAGCTGCAGGTAAGAGACCTGAACTCTCTGATGCCTTCAAAGAGCGAGTAGAAAAGAAATACCCGTTCGATGAAGATGTTGACGAAATCTTCGAGGCTCTCGTGGCAAATGGCAAGCTCACCTTGCCTGAACCCAAAAGACCGGGCGATGTTGGCAAAACCAATGATCCTCGGTACTGTCCATACCACCAGATGGTCTCGCATCCTCTCAATCAATGCTTTGTTGTGAGAGAGAAGATAAACGAGATGTGGAAAAACGGAGTCATCACCTTTGACAAAAACTATGGGACTGCCTCCGTCAACATGGTGTCACGTGGACAAACACCAAAATCACCGAAGAAGAAGATCACTACTTCCTTCAAGGTGATAAAAAGAATTCAAACGTCCGAAGTGTTGGTTCCTTGCCCGACACCAGACGGACAACCCATATGGGTACATCCCGATCTCCTGGAAGATGAAAATTGGGAGATCGTCAAAACAAAGCCGACCGCTCAGCAGCGAAGGCAAGCCAAGAAACATCTCCTCAAGTTCAAACGGCAAGAGAAGACCCAGCCAAAACAAGAAGTCCATGAAAAGGCAGAGGCCTCCTCTACCACTTCACTCGGGGCAACAGAAACGTCCCTTCCAGAGACTTCAAAGGCGGTAAGAAACTTCACTCTCAGTGATTTCATGCCACCTCAATTCAAAAAAGAAGCCATGCAGGGGGCATCATACTCTTGCAACTCGGTAGTTGGATTCTCCATTGATGGATACGAGTCCAGCGACACCGACGATGGATTCGAGCCCAACTACACCGATGAGTGGGAGGAATCTCTTGAAACAGGAGAATATCTCTCCAATGAAGAATGGGTTCCTGAAACTCACCTTATGCCAGTAATCTGGTATAACCCCTTGCAACCACAAGGATCCTGGTCTGATGATGAAGAAGACCAAGAGGCTGCACAAGAAGATGCTGTTAACCCAGCACCTGTCATTGCTCCAGTGGAAATCAACTATGTTGAGCCACACGGAGAAGACGAAGAAGAGGATCTGGCTCCCATGCCTGATCTTGAAGAATATGCAAGGATCTTGCAGCGTCTCGCTCTAGAACAAGAGCAAGACCGCGTCAACGAGATTCCTCACAATCCAGAGCCGGAAGTCCCTGAAGCCCATCAGGTACCTCCTCCCTCAACTCCTGAAAATGGAGAACATTGCTGGATTGACGATCCTCTTACATCCGAGGATGAGTCTGACTCCGAGCAGGCAACATCTTCTATCAGAGCTTCCTGTAATGTAATATATCAGGACTATAGCTCTTCTGAAGCATCGTCTGATGAGATTACCTACACTCCGACGACGCCTAGCAATGTATCCTCTGGAGCTACCTCGTCTCACGTGACTTTCACAGAGATGGCACCCTCTCAGGTTTCTTCCCCTGAGACTGTGACTTCAGGATACACATTCTTCCCGACTCATCATCATGAAGAAAACCCAACTTGGGGTGATGGATGGGTCAACGAAGAAGAAAAGCTGCTGGATGCTGTTCAGGACTTGCTCCAGGAAAATGCTCCGTGCAACACAATCACTGAGGATGGCAACTCTGCTGCAGATACATCCCCAGTAGATGAAAAACGACAGCCTCTTGATCCTGAAGACAATCTTCCAAACGAAGATCCTTCTCAAGAAGCTCTCGAAGTTGGTAGAGGCACCCGTTCGGGCCGGGACTACCACAAAAATTACAACCAATCTTCCTTTACTTATGTAAATCCTTCGGGAAAAGATGTTGTAAGCGCCCCCAGTGGCAACAATGATGAACATGCAGGCCCTAAGGAGGCTTTCAAGTATGACTTGGTTGAGCACTTCAAACACATACCTGCACGTCTTCACATCCTGGATTTATTACGAATGTCTCCACGCACTCGTGATAATCTCATCTCAGAATTACAAAAACTGAATGAGGATGTCGACAAACATGCCCCGCAAGTCCTCCAAATTGAAATGGACTACCGGGTCAAAAACTCTGAAACTTCCTCAAAGGGAGAAAAGAAAACTGAGGGATCATGCATCCAATGCCTCTCGGTTCAAAAGGCAGCCAGTGCAACCATCGCCTTCACTAAGGAAGACCTCCTACTTGGCGAAGCAAGGCACAACCGACCCCTGTACTTCACAGGGTACATCAAAGAAATGCCGATACATAGAGTTCAGATCGACCCAGGTTCTGCACTCAACCTTATCTCCACTTCGGCTCTTGAAGAGTTGGGCATCCCACCTAGCAAGCTAAGCCACACATCTGTATCTATCTTTGGATACGATGGGAGCACTCAAAGGCCTATCGGCAAAATCAGGTTCAAATTGCAAATCGGTGATCTTATCTCTGAGGTCACTGTGTATGCAATAAAAACCCCCTCATGCTACAACATCCTTCTCGGACGTCCTTGGATACACGAGAATGGTGTTGTTCCTTCAACTCTACATCAATGCATCAAGTTTGTCGGCGACGACGGCATGGTACATCGAGTCTTTGCGGACAGGAAACCCTTCAAAGGTAAAGAAGTCCACTTCGCAGACTCCCAGATGTATGAAGGAGAAAAAGAAGAAGAGGAAATAGCACCCCCTGCTGAAAATCTCCAGAAAGATAAAGGCAAGGCTCCTCAAAAATCACCGGAAGAAAACAAACCCTCCGGCAAATTAGAAGAGAGTAGTCAATCTCCCTTCGTTATCTCCCTCAAGAATTCAAAACCTTTGGTCATCACGACTAAAGTGAAGAAGGCGAAACAAAAGCCTGGGGGCAAATTTGTTGTCTCTCTCGTGTCTATCAGGCAAGACACAGACTCGGACTCAGAGCCAGAAGACGATGCATCGTCAAGCCAAGCTGACACTCAGCAAGTTCAGCCTGCTATCACTCCGATGGAGACACCTGCTGATGTAGAAGATCCTACGTCTGCTACCTTTGTTGTTCCGGCAACATCACCAAAGCAAAGGCCGATCTTCTTCCATAGATCGGACGCTTCTTCATCAAATTCCGTGCTGGAACCTTTCCAAAATGAAGGTATGCCTCAGCTATCTTTATATAGTCCTGTGGCACAAGCAATTATGAAGAAAATGGGCTATGACGCTCAAAACCCAGTCGGTTTGGGAGAAAGACGCGGTATTCTCACGCCATTGGAGCCCGCCTTGACCAAAAGCCAGCTGGAAGATTGGAGACTCTACGGTCATGTAGAAAAGTCTTCATATGGGTTAGGGTATGATCCCGACACTCCTCTGAGACAGTTGACACAAAGGCTTAAAAGTCGTTTTACCGACCAAGCCTCAACATCTAAAGTCCACGAAGACATCGATCTCCCTGGAAATCTCTTTAAAGAGTTACCTGACAAAGATCCAGGAAGCTCATCCAATTGGTATGATTTCTCTGATGATAAAGAGGAATCGTCCGATAATGCAGACTTGTGCTATTTTGACCCAGAAGAACCCTCTTCTCCAAAAGAAATACCAGACTCAACAGGCGATTGGGACTATCTCATAGCAAGCCTTGAGGAGATCACCAATCAAGAAAATCCATGGAAAGGAACAGAGCCTTGGTCTGGTAATGCAGTTGAAACTCCAGAAGGTTTCGTTGAGTTGGAAGCCTCCGAAAATATTGTGGAGGAACCACCTTCGAACCTTCCGACAGAAGATCCTGTTCAAAAGATAAACTTGGGAACACCTGATAACCCACGTCCTGTATTCATAAGTAAGAATATAAAGGATGATGAGTTACCCGAGTATATCGCTTTTCTTCGTGAGTTCGTTGATTGCTTTGCATGGTCCTATGCTGAAATGCCTGGTTTAGACCCCGAAGTAGCGGTCCACAAACTCAATCTTCAAGAAGAAGTCAAGCCTGTCAAACAAGGCCAAAGAAGATTCCGTCCAGATGTGATGGATAAAATTGAACAAGAAGTTCAAAAGCTCAAAAGCGTCGGCTTCATCCGTGAGGAACAACATCCAGAATGGTTGGCCAACATTGTCCCCGTGACAAAGAAAACTGGGCAGATCAGAGTCTGTATTGACTATAGAGACTTGAATGACGCTTGCCCTAAAGATGAATTCCCGCTCCCCATACCGGAGGTGATGATTGACAATACCTGCGGATTCGAGCGAATGACATTCATGGATGGCTTCTCTGGTTACAATCAGATAAAGATGCATCCCGAGGATGAAAAACACACTTCATTTCGGACTCCATTTGGCGTGTATTGCTACACTGTCATGCCATTTGGTCTGAAAAATGCTGGTGCCACATATCAGAGGGCTATGATGAAAATATTCCAGGATATGCAGCACAAGACGGTCGAATGTTACGTTGATGACCTCGCCGTCAAAAGCAGAAGAAAAGAAGACCATCTCAAAGATCTTCGGGAAGTCTTCCTCCGACTTCGCAAACACAAACTGCGGATGAATCCTCTAAAATGCTTCTTCGGCGTCTCGTCGGGTAAGTTTCTCGGATTCCTTGTTCGGAAAGCTGGAATAGAACTTGACCCCATAAAAGTCAAGGCTATTCTAGAAATGCCCTCTCCAAGAACCCTAAGGGAACTAAAAGGGCTTCAAGGGAGATTGGCCTACATCAGACGGTTCATCTCCAATCTTTCGGGGAAATGCCGTCCATTCTCTCGATTGATGAAAAAAGGTGTAGACTTTGTCTGGGATGCCGACTGCGAAGCCGCATTTCAAGATATCAAGTCATACCTGACCAAACCTCCAGTGTTAGCTGCCCCTGCCACTGGAAAACCATTCATCTTGTACACAAGAGCTCTTGATCATTCTGTAGGCGCTCTGCTTGCACAAGAGAATGGTGAGGGAAAAGAAGCTGCTCTATACTACCTCAGCCGCATGCTAGTAGGTGCAGAGCATCGCTACTCTCCAGTCGAAAAAGAATGCCTTGCAGTGATGTTCGCCGTACAAAAGCTACGTCACTACTTGCTTTCCAACACAGTCTACCTGGTCTCGAGGATCAACCTCTTGAAGGTCCTTGTCACGAAGGCCGGTTCTCTCAATGCCCGACTGGCAAAATGGTCCATCCTCTTGTCACAATTTGATATTAGGTATGTGCCACAAAAAGCAATCAAAGGCCAAGCTCTAGCAGATTTCCTCGCAGAGCATCCATTGCCTAAAGATTCACCACTCAGAGATGATCTCCCAGACGAACCTGTCTATAACGTGGAGACTTCCTCACCAAATGCCTCCTGGGACATGTACTTTGACGGTGCAACCAGGACAAATGAAAACAGAAAGCTGATCTCGGGAGTTGGCATCCTCTTTGTTAGCCCCGACAAATGCATGATTCCACACGCTTTCTCGCTACTGGAACCATACACAAACAATGCAGCTGAATACCAAGCTCTGATCCTAGGATTGGAACTCGCCATCGAATCCGGTATCACTATGCTGGAAGTCTTTGGAGACTCTCAACTGATCGTCAACCAGATGAATCAGAAATATGAAGTCAGGAAGCCTGATCTGCTGCCTTATTACAACAAGGCACAATCACTTCTGCAAAAGTTTGACATCTGCAACATCACCCACATTCGTAGAGGTGAAAATATCCGTGCAGATGCCCTGGCCGGACTTGCCGCATCAATGGCGATCCAGGAAGGGGAAAACATGCAAATTACAGTGTACGAGAGAAGGATCCTCCCTCCTCTTAACACACACCAAGCAGTTGCTGAATGCCACCGAGTGGTTGGAAGTCGGATCTCTATCCTTCAACCTTCAATCGGCGACTGGAGGGATCCGTTCATTGATTACACTATGTTCGGAATCCTACCTGAAGATCCAAAAGAACGGGTAAGCATTCAAAGGCGAACCCCAAACTTTCATTTGGATATCCCTTCAAAGATCCTTTACAGGAAATCCTTCAACGGAGTACTTCTACGCTGCTTGTCACAACAAGAGGCCGAAGAAACACTTAAAGAAGTTCATGCTGGTCTTTGTGGAGCCCATCAGGCAGGTCCTAAGCTCTATGATCAGATAAAAAGGTTAGGTTACTATTGGCCTACCATGGTTGCTGATGCAATGCAATTTGCCAAACGTTGCCAGCTATGCCAAGTTCACGAAGATTACATTCACATGCCTCCGGAATGGCTGCATCCTACAGCAATCTCATGGCCTTTCGAAGCATGGGGCATGGACATCATAGGTCCTATCTCTCCCCCTTCAAGCAAAGGTCATCGCTTCATCTTCGCCGCAACGGATTATTTCTCCAAGTGGTCAGAAGCATTTGCGTTCAACGAAATGAAGACCTCATCAGTTCTTCAGTTCCTGCGCACCAACATCATTTGTCGTTTCGGCATACCCAAGAGATTCGTCCATGATAACGGACCACAATTCCGGGATCATCGATTCTACAGGTTTTGCGACAAATACAAAATCCAAAGCTGTCCTTCGACTCCATACAATCCGGCAGCAAACGGATTAGCAGAAGCCTTCAACAAGACACTCTGCAAAATCCTCAAGAAAATGGTCTCTAGTCACAAAAGAGACTGGAGCGATAAACTGTCTGAAGCTTTGTGGGCCTATCGAACCACCGTTCGAGGACCAACTCATAGCACACCATTCTCCTTGGTCTATGGATGCGAAGCTGTCGTACCCCTAGAGGTACAAATTCCTTCTCGAGGGTATCTCTACAAAATGACATGACTCAAGAAAGCAATGTCAAATTGCGACTCCATGAGCTGGACAATCTCGACGAGAGACGGCTCGAAGCTCGACAAAGCATTGAACTTTACCAAGCACGCAAGGCAGGATCTTTTGACAAAAGGGTCCGGCAACGCGCCTACAAAAAGGGTGACTTGGTTCTTGCGGTAAAAAGACCAATGGTCTTCGCACACAAATCCAAAGGCAAATTTGAACCAAAATGGGAGGGACCCTACGTCATCGACAAAGTCTTCTCCAACGGCGCATATGCCCTCCTAAACATGGAAGGCGACAGATGTATGCTGCCTATCAGCGGCAAGTTCTTGAAGCGGTACTACCCTTGAAGACTTACCCAACTGGGTAAGAGCAATGCCTGTATGGCCAAAACCTGTTCTCAGGTACTCGCTCGTCAAACCCACTCTCTTTAGAATTTTCATATCAAATGTCAAAATTTCTAGAGATTCAAAAACAATGCTTACTTTCATTGTTTCATTGTTCAAAAACAAAAAAAAAATCCAAGTTTAGGAGCCTCTCCCTGACTTGACCAAAACTTTCGATCCTTGAACCAAAATTCATGGTTTGAAACAAAAATCCGGATTCAGGGATTTCTACCCTAGTCCACCTTACCTTTTACCGCCAAATGGTTCCAGGTCAAAATTTACGACCCTCGTGTCTTTAAACAAAAAAAAAAAATCGTTTTTCAAAAATCGTGGGGAAACGACATCAAAGTCAGTACCCGCAAAACAAAAATTTTGAGAAAAAGCAAGGATGCGACATTCCATCGATACTTGCACCCAAAATCGCAGGGAATCGACATTTCGTCGATACTTGCAAAATCCAAAAATCGTGGAGAAGCAACAAACCAGTTGATATCCACAACCCAAATTTCAAAGGTTCGAGAAAACCTAAAATCGTGGAGAAGCAATAAACCAGTTGATATCCACAACCCAATTTCAAAAATCGTGGAGATGCAACATACCAGTTGCTATCCACAACCAAAATTACAAATGGTTCGAGAAAACCTCAAATTTCAAAAATCGCGGAGAAACGACATCAAGTCAGTACCCGCAAAACCAAAAGTCTTGGGAAAAGCAAGGAAGCGACGCTTAGTCGATATTTGCACCCCAATTCGCGAGGAAGCGACATTCCATCGATACTTGCAAAACCTAACCCGCGAGGAAGTGACATTCCATCAATACTCGCAAAACCGAATGAGCAAGGAAGCGACATTCCATCGATACTTGCAAGACCATTCAGCGGGGAGGCGACATTTAGTCGATACCTGCATTTTGAAAACCAAAACTCGGCTATAAATGCCAAAATCAGGCTATAAATGCCAAAACAAAAATTTCCGGCTATAAACGCCAAAACCGGCTTTCATGCCAATAAAACAAAACTTGGTTTTCAAAAAAAACTCGGCTACAAATGCCACACACAAAAAAAAAAAAACCTGACTCTCATGTCAAAACCGGCTATAAATGCCACAAATTGGCTATCAATGCCACCAAACCGGCTATAAATGCCACCAATTGGCTATCAATGCCACCAAACTGGCTGTAAATGCCACAAAAATCCGGCTTTCATGCCAAATTCGTTTCCCCTACCAAAACAACCATTTGACAAAAGATTTTCACAAAATGACAAAGCTTTTGATCAAATCCCATTTAGCAATTGCTTTCATCATAAAAAGATTTGAGTGAGCGTAGGGAACAACAAAAAAAAGGTACCAAAAAATACATGTGGTACCAAAGCAAAAAAAAAAAAAAAAATAGAAAGTGTTCACAAGCACTACAAAAAAAAAAGTACCAAAAAAAATACATGTGGTACCAAAAAAAAAAGAAAGTGTTCACAAGCACTACAAAAAAAAAGAGTACCAAAAAATATGGTACCAAAAAAAAAGAAGAATGGTTTCTGCTATAAAAAATCAGGAGCGTAGCCAAAAATGGTCTCCAGCCAAAGCTTCAGCTCCTCAAGCAAACTTTTGGCCTCAGCCGTCAGAGTTTCCAAGGCACGCTTCTTCAGGAACTTGCCATGAGATGCTGGCGAATGCCGTAACCCTTCTTTTACACCGGGAAGCTCTTCCCCAGCAGTTTGCCATCGTTCGTTTTCTAGAGTCCTCCTCTCGAGAACTTGACCGGCATCTGCAACCCTGCGGATCAGAGTACTCTCCCTGTCACGAGCCTCTGTTATAGCAGCCCATTTCGCATCGACTTGTGCCTTCAAATGCTCAAGACGTTTCCTGGCCTCCTCAACTTCCCTCTCAAGGACGTTAAGGTCATGCCTCAATCCGATGATGGCTAGCTCTTCCTTGTTCTTCTCCCGAACTAGCTGCTTCTTGCTTTGTGTAGCCTCATTCAGGTCAGACTTAGCCTTATCAGCAGGGTCCAAGAACATCTCCTTGAAGAATTGGTCGTCAGGGAAACCCATGGTCTCAAACCACTTGTCACCCAGTGCAATGATCCTATCAACGATCGCCCTGGCACCTGTGACATCCAGACCAACCTCTTCGGCGTCGGTCAGAATCTCCTGTACATGTGGGATCATGCCAAATCCTGCCTCCAAGTGTCCAGAAAGGAGAGTCTTGACCCAAGAACTCAAAACCCGAGCCAGCACCATCTTCGTAAATTGAAGAGACGAACTGGATGAAGATTCAACCTTCTCCGCTGATCGGCTGCTCATGTCATGTCCCATTGGAAGAGTAACAAAAGAACTCTTTTCACTTGGAGCCACTGGAGAGGGAATCTCAACACGAGGCATCTCCTCAATCATATCAGAACTGGTCTTTACCTCCGGATCGACCTCTGGCATCCCTTGCTCTGGTTCTGAAGAAAGCGATGGACTCTCTTCTGTCACTTCAAAACCTGCAAATGAAACACAAAAAGGTATGAATATGATCCTGTTAAAAAAAAATCATCAGGGTCGTCACTACAAAGTACCTTCTTCGACGACTGGCGGAACACTCTCTTCCTCCATGAACTCATCAGAAGCATCATCGACATTTGCGTCCATTGATGGTTCAAAGTCATCGGAATCTTGTGGCGAGTCAGCTGACAAAAAAATGTTAGCAAATCAAGTCGCAGGCAAAAAAAAAAAAAAAAAAAAAAAGAAAAGAGAAAGCGAAAGAAGTTATACCAATTGGAGATTCCGGAGTCATTCCAGAGTCCCTCGGTTCTTCTTCAGATGCCATAACCGGCTCCATCACCGCCTCATCGGTTGGAACCTCAGGCATCGGCAAGTCTTCATCCTCTGCTAAAAAAAAAAGAAGCAGCAGCAGGGTGAGAAAACAAATCAGAATATGGAAAGCCCCATGAAAGAAGTAGAAAAGGAAAAGGAGGAATCATACCTTCACCGATGGTCTCTTCTTCCCGAATCCTCTTCTCCGGAGGTTCGTCAGCTTCCCCTGGCACCTCCTCATTGACAGTGAGAGGGACTTCCACATTAGGAGAGTCTTCATCCCGCCCCGTGTGACGCTGACTCCTCCTCCTCTTCCTACCTCTACGGGTTCGCTTCCTAGAAGAACCCGCCCCACTATCAGAGTCAGGTTTCTCACTTGACTCCTCACTGGATGGTCTGCTCTCGCCAGTAGACTCCAAGGAAGCTCGTCTCTGTGCCGCTTGCATCCAAGCGTCGAGCTCAGCTTCCTCCTGTTCTAGCTGCTCCAAAGCCTCATCAGGTACTTCCCGAACAGCTTCAGAACCAATGACGCCCTGGTCACCGAGAAAGCCTATCTTGTGCTTCTCTCCAGAAAGGAAGGCCCAAACTTCCTCTCGCCGGACGCCATCCGACTTCCCAATGCCTTTTCCAGAAGACAGCTTTACATCAAGCTCCTTCTTGGAAAGCCCCCGATATACCAAAAAGCTCTCCGCGAACCACTTCGTGAAGCCGGCAGTTCGGAAAGTCGACAGCTCAGGATAAGAAATCGTGGCAGTAGTGTCTTCAGCACTATAGAAAGCCCATACATTTCTGCCATCCTGCAAACCCCCAAAACGCTTCACCATACTCGAAGGCGCTCCAACAACGCCTTGAGAGAAGCCCAACTGAAGCGCAAAGCGAGAAGGTACATACGGCTGGATGTCGACGAAAAGATGTCTACGGTACACCATCGTGCCGACTCGTATGCTGAAAAGCCACTCCTTCTCTGCATTGGTCAAAGAGTAATGCCTTCCCGACCCTGCTCTAGTAGAGTCTCGGGAGGCACCAAAATCAAAAGCCTTCTTCCGCAACTCCGGAGAAAGCTTAACTGAAGACTGCCCCATCTCGACATCCCTGAACGGTCGGATCCTCATGCGGGCAAACAAAAGTGATTCAGATACGGCTTTTCCCTTAGCCAATCGAATCATCAGAGGATCATCATCCCGTGCAGTACCCAGCTGGTGGAAGCCAGGACAGTGGTATACAAACCACGAATAAAAGATATGGGCTGAAAATACCCTATTCATAGGGAGCCCAAGCCGAACCAAGAAAGCAGCAGCCTGCAGTTCGGTACACAGGTAGGAGTAAAGAGTGGGCACCAAAGCAAGCCGCTCTCCAAACGCCATCTGACAAGCCGGAAAAATACAATGCGGCCTGATGTGCGTCCCATCTCCACCAGCAAACACAGCCTCACCTAGCCAATAAGTGAGGTAAACAGCAAGATCTCTCCGTAGTGCAATGTCAGAATAAAGGGCATCTGTGCTCGCGAAGAAACCCTTCAACTCTTCCTGCATGGCCAAAGTCTTCTTCCTGTCTTCCCGGGTCATGCTATCAGGAGACTCTTTGCTGTCAAAGAAGTTGAAGAATGAAGAGCCATAACTCTTCCAACTGCTGGATCTGACTTTCGAGCCCACCTTAAAAAAATCATAGAAGGCGACGAGCTGAAAGTAAAGGAGCCTGAATTCCTCTGACTGCTCCTCAAGGACGCTGTCAATCGGCATGAACTCCTTGTAGAGTTTTCCAAGGATGGGCAATCCAGTAATAGCACTTAACTCCTTCAGAGAAAAACCAATCTCACCGTTCGTGACAACGAAGGTATTGGTCTGAGGGAGGAAAGACTCCAACATAGCCATGAAGGCATCATCGGAAAAAGTCACGGTCTCCCTAAAAGCGCGGACCGCGTCAAAAATCCCGGCTTCCTTCAAAACGGCGCCCCCAATCAGCAAGGTGTGGTCAATCCATGACTTCCAATAGGAGTCAACATTGAAACGGCCACGAAGTCGAAAAGGCTTCACCCAAGTACTGCCGTCACCGCTGAAAACGCCAAGGCCCACCAGTCTCAAATCGACCGACGGATAATCAGAGCCCTGGTAGCCGCTGGCTGGCATCAACATGTCCATACGGACAGGTGGCTTCTCCGCATATCCGGAGGGTCCACCAACAAAAACCCCGGTCTTGATCACACTGGTCCTCTTCACCCAGCTCGGAGGATCTTCCCTCTTAGAGCACGTGGGAGCAAGGCTCATGATCGAGATGGTACGATCAAAAGAAGACCGGGTAGAAACAGTCTTCTCTTCACCATCTGCTGTGTAAGAGAACTGAAAACATCTCCTTTGGTATGTCAAGTCGTCAGGGACTGCATCTCCAAAGAAGAAGGTAGGCTTGGGTAAAACCCTCAGATCGTCCATAACCCAAGGACGGTTGCTTACCATGATCTTATAGAATTCCTCATTCTTGAGAGCGATCAATCGCTGTCTCATCTCATCGCGATTGAGGGAATCGCACTCTTCCAAATTCTTCTCAACAAACTGGACCTTCTCCCAGGCTTGCTGAACGGCCACATTGGAAGATCTAGCAGATCGACGAGGTACGCTTGTAACAGGCTCTTTACCCTTGTTCGCTCTGGAGGAACCACCTGCAAAGGTTGGAAAAGAAAAAGATCGTCATCAAAATGATAGGATTTCGCTAAAAAAAAAAAAAAGGGGTCACTTTGTCCCACCAAAAATCTGGCGAAATTTTGGCATGACTCCGGGGCAATTCCGAAGAAAAGGGAAATACCCCGAAAGAAATAGAAAGTTTGAAGATGGACTCAACATTGCTGCGGGCTCCGAAACTCCAAACTTTCGAAACCTCAAAATCTCCGCAAAATCAAGAAGGGCTCAACATCGCTGCGAGCTCCAAATTCCCAAATTTGCAAAGATTTTCAGGTATGCTATCATGCTCAATCTACAAAAAGTACATGCATGAACATCTAGATTTGCATAAAAACGCATTATCATGATGAGCTAAAAAAAAAAAAAGAAACTTTCTCAAAAAAAAAGGGAGAAAGAAAAGAAAAAAAAAAAGAAACTTTCTCAAAAAAAAAGGGAGAAAGAAAAGAAAAAAAAAAGAGAAAAGAAGAAAAAAAAACGTGTGAAAAAAAAAACAAAAGAAGAAATCACGTGGAAAAAAAAAAAGAAGAAGAATAGAAAGAAAAAAAAAACAAGAAGAAAGAAAAAAAAAGAGAAGAGAAATTTTTCCATCCTACATAGAGTTTTCTTGAAAGAAAAAAGAGAGAAAACTTACTTGAAGCCATTGATGGAGAAGAAGAAGGAAAAAGCTTGAAGATCCTTGAAGAAGAAAAACTCTTGGCCTTGGAGCTCTCTTGAGATTGTTGCAAAAGAAAGCAATAAGAGCAAGAGATCCTACCCTCCTTGCTTTTATAGAAGAGAGCAAATCAAAGAAGGAAACAAAAAAGAAAGGTAAGTGTTACTAATTAGTAACCTTACCAAAAGAGAAGGAATTAGAAAGATTCTTTCCCAAAAAGAAAGATGTCTTTGAGAGATTTTCTCCCAAAATCAATCAATGAGAGATTCTCTCCAACAAAATAGGATATTGAAGATTCTTTCCCAAAAAGAAAGATACCTTGAGATATTCTCTCCCAAATTAAGGGAATATGAGAGATTCTCTCCCATAAAGCTATTTTTAGATATTCTCTATCCAAATGAGATATCTTTAGATATTCTTTACAAAAATGACCCCACATGAGATCTAAGCCATCCTAAAAAGCTTAAGGTCCCATGGGCTAGCCCATATGAGCCAGGTTTGACCACCTAGGCACTAAAAAAAAAAAAAAAAAAAAAATTGGGCTTTTAGTCAGAAAAAATCCCTCTTACCAAGAGCATACAAAAATGGTTCCATGCCTCTTTTGAGTTGATTGAACCCTACAAAAAAAAAAAATTCCAAGCCCCATGAGCTTCCAAAAATCAAACCATCCAGCCTCATAAACCAAATTGAGCCAAAATCTTGAAATTGACATTCCACAAAAAAAAAATCCAAACCACTCCAATGGACCCACACAGTCCCAAAGAGTGACCAAAAACCAAATCCTGGTCCCCTAACTTGCCACATACAGCCTGTTAGGTCACAAGACCAAAACCAAAAACCAAATCATGATCCCCCAACTTGCCGCATACAGCTTGTTGGGTCACAAGGTCAAAACCAAAACCCGATCCCCTAACCTGCCATATATAGCTGGTTAGGTCACAAGATCAAAAACAGAAACCCAAATCCACATCCCTGATGTCATCTTCAAAACTTTGCCTCGAGATGGTGTGTGATTCCTTTCACTACCATAAAATTCCCCTGGAAGCTCAAAGGCTACTCTACCAAAGGAAAGATTGCTCAAAGACTCTTGGTCAAGACTCAAGCTCTCCTTCAAAAATCTCTTCGAGGCACATCGACTACAAAAGTCAAGCAACTCGTCGCTGTACCTCGAGGGGGCATTTGTTGACACCAAAAATGTCACTTTGCCTCTCCAAATCAAGAAAGCAGCATGAAGTCGCAACCTGCCATAAATAGGCAATGCAACTTCTCCAAAAAATCAAATCTTGTCAGAATCAAACAAAAACTGCAAGATCCTTCAAGATAGCCAAGAGAAGAGTACACATGAAGTTTCGGGCCATTTCAGAATCATTTGGCCTAACTTCGCTTCTCCGTTAGCTAAAATGGCGCTCCCGGCGGCGACATCATCGGAGACGTCAAAACTTCGATCAGAGCCTACAGATGACTCCAGCATGTCCCAAAAGGGCTCCATGCCAAATTTCAAGTCAAACCGACAACGTTTGACCCTCCATCAATGCTCGAGCAGCAAAATCAAGCCTCCCGGCGGCGGGAACCACCGAAGCCTTCGCTCATCAAACCAAGTGCATGAGTGGCTTCTACATGCTTCCAAAAGGCTGCACGTCGAATTTCAGGTCATTCCGACAACGTTTGACCAGGTTTCGATGCTCCGAGAGAAAATCAAGCCTACCGGCGGCGGAGCAACCCGGGACCATGACATCCAAGACAGAGCCCATGGAACGTCTCAAAATGACTCCAATAGGCTCCCCGTCAAATTTCAGGTCAATCGGACATCGTTTGGCCACATATCAAAGCTCGGCATTTTCCCCGCAGCAAAATCAAGTGAAGCATCGACGGGACCCCAAACGGCTTCAAAACTCAAGCAAAAGCCTATGGTTGGTCTTATTTATTGCTCAGGAGGCTTCACCTCAAATTTCAGGTCATTCCGACATCGTTTGACCAAGTTTCAGCTTCTGGCGGAAAATCAGCAGCTTTACGCGACAAAGTCTTCGGCTTTCCCGGAAGATTGGAAACTTTGCACTCTAAAAATGCAAGGATTCTCATCAGGTTTTCTACAGGGAAATCAAGCCAATAAATGAGAAGAAATGTCAAGAAAAATACAGAAGAAAACGGCGACGAAAAAGACCTCAAAACGACCGCAAAAAGGGCTCCGAAGGGGAAAAATCCCCCAGGGTCGCAGACCCCTGCGACCATGGCCCATGGTCGCAGGCCCCTGCGACCATGGCCCATGGTCGCAGGCCCCTGCGACCATGGCCCATGGTCGCCGGTCCATGGTCGCCGGCGACCATGGAGGTCCGGGTCACCGGATTTTCCGCCGGTGACCCATTTTTCCGTCTTTTTTCGCGTTTCGCGCACTTTGGCCCCTGTGGTTGCCTGAAAATGTGATTTTTAGTGCTTTAAATTGACTCATATCCGACGACATCTCGGATCCGCCGTCAAAAGCATAAAATCATCATTGATCGCTCCAAGATCGTCAACCGGCTGACCAAGAAAGTGCACTTTCTGTCCGACCGATCGAGAAATCGACAAGACAGATGTCACCGGCCCGCTCTTAGCTATCAATGTCTAAAGTTACATGTTCATCCGATGTCGATCAGCATGTAGATCCATCGATGATCATCGCCAGAAGAATTCCAGAAGACACGGCACGGCCCGCGACTCTTCGACTGCTCGGCGACCAATTAATGTGGTTAATTAACTAACTTTATTATGGTCATTAATTCATTTCTTTGGACGGCCCAATCAGAAGCAAGCATTTGGGAGTTACAAGTCAATTGATTCATGGCATTTAAACCATGAAACTCCTCCCATTATGGTAATTAAGGTGATTAAAAGCCCTTAATCTCCATCGGCCAATCAGATTCAAGGAAAAAGGAGTTACAAAATCAAGAAATAAATCTTGTAACTCCTCCCATTAAAGCCATTAAGGCTCATAAACCCTCCTAAATGGCTACCAAAAGCCTATAAATAGGAGAGCATTCCATTGAAATCGGGATCGGAAAAAAAAGGAGAAAATCAGGATCAGAGAAAAGATCAGAAAAAAAAAGATCAGAAAAAGATCTGAGAGAAAGAAAAAAGAGAGAAAACTCTGCTGAAGTTCTGCACCGGCCACCACTACAAGGTGACAAAAGTCCCTTGGGGGGGCATCCCCCCCCCCCCCAAGGTCCTTGCCTTCTCCTGCTGCCTCCAATGGCTTAGATGTGGCTTTTCAGCCCGTCTACTTAGCTTTTTATTGGACATAGGACCTTCTCTTGGTCTTTGTCCTCTAAAAACCTGAGGTTATAGCCAAGCCAAGCGAATCAAGAGCATCTTCTGTTCTCATCTGCATGGATGATGGCGAAGCCTATACATGGCTTGCGACCGTCAATCTGAACGAGTCCCCCACAATCTCCTGAAAAGTTAGATCTTCCTTTTCTTGCTTTTCATTGTAATTTGTATTTTTCTAAAGAGACAAAAATCACAACTCTTGTCTTTCATTATTGATAAGAATTGTAAATCGGCTATAAACGCCAAAATCGGCTATAAATGCCAAACAAAATCGCCTTTCACAGCAAACCAAGAAAATGTCTCTTTTCTTAAATATTTGTGCAATGGAAAACTTGAAAGAAGTTGATTTCCTTTTTACTTGCGAAGGTTGATCTCCGGATTACCACTTGCAATTCCAAGTAAAATGGAGAACATTGCTGGATTGACGATCCTCACAATCCAGAGCCGGAAGTCGCTGAAGCCCATCAGGTACCTCCTCCCTCAACTCCTGAAAATGGAGAACATTGCTGGATTGACGATCCTCTTACATCCGAGGATGAGTCTGACTCCGAGCAGGCAACATCTCCTATCAGAGCTTCCTGTAATGTAATATATCAGGACTATAGCTCTTCTGAAGCGTCGTCTGATGAGATTACCTACACTCCGACAACGCCTAGCAATGTATCCTCTGGAGCTACCTCGTCTCACGTGACTTTCACAGAGATGGCACCCTCTCAGGTTTCTTCTCCTGAGACTGTGACTTCAGGATACACATTCTTCCCGACTCATCATCATGAAGAAAACCCAACTTGGGGTGATGGATGGGTCAACGAAGAAGAAAAGCTGCTGGATGCTGTTCAGGACTTGCTCCCGAAAAATGCTCCGTGCAACACAATCACTGAGGATGGCAACTCTGCTGCAGATACATCCCCAGTAGATGAAAAACGACAGCCTCTTGAGCACTTCAAACACATACCTGCACGTCTTCACATCCTGGATTTATTACGAATGTCTCCACGCACTCGTGATAATCTCATCTCAGAATTACAAAAACTGAATGAGGATGTCGACAAACATGCCCCGCAAGTCCTCCAAATTGAAATGGACTACCGGGTCAAAAACTCTGAAACTTCCTCAAAGGGAGAAAAGAAAACTGAGGGATCATGCATCCAATGCCTCTCGGTTCAAAAGGCAGCCAGTGCAACCATCGCCTTCACTAAGGAAGACCTCCTACTTGGCGAAGCAAGGCACAACCGACCCCTGTACTTCACAGGGTACATCAAAGAAATGCCGATACATAGAGTTCAGATCGACCCAGGTTCTGCACTCAACCTTATCTCCACTTCGGCTCTTGAAGAGTTGGGCATCCCACCCAGCAAGCTAAGCCACACATCTGTATCTATCTTTGGATACGATGGGAGCACTCAAAGGCCTATCGGCAAAATCAGGTTCAAATTGCAAATCGGTGATCTTATCTCTGAGGTCACTGTGTATGCAATAAAAACTCCCTCATGCTACAACATCCTTCTCGGACGTCCTTGGATACACGAGAATGGTGTTGTTCCTTCAACTCTACATCAATGCATCAAGTTTATCGGCGACGACGGCATGGTACATCGAGTCTTTGCGGACAGGAAACCCTTCAAAGGTAAAGAAGTCCACCTCGCAGACTCCCAAATGTATGAAGGCGAAAAAGAAGAAAAAGAGGAAATAGCACCCCCTGCTGAAAATCTCCAGAAAGATAAAGGCAAGGCCCCTCAAAAATCACCGGAAGAAAACAACCCCTCCGGCAAATTAGAAGAGAGTAGTCAATCTCCCTTCGTCATTTCCTTCAAATCTTCAAAACCTTTGGTCATCACGACTAAAGTGAAGAAGGCGAAACAAAAGTCTGGGGGCAAATTTGTTGTTGCTCTCGTGTCTATCATGCAAGACACAGACTCGGACTCAGAGCCAGAAGATGATGCATCGTCAAGCCAAGCTGACACTCAGCAAGTTCAGCCTGCTCTCACTCCGATGGAGACACCTGCTGATGTAGAAGATCCTACGTCTGCTACCTTTGTTGTTCCGGCAACATCACCAAAGCAAAGGTCGATCTTCTTCCATAGATCGGTCGCTTCTTCATCAAACTCCATGCTGGAACCTTTCCAAAATGAAGGTATGCCTCAGCTATCTCTATATAGTCCTGTGGCACAAGCAATTATGAAGAAAATGGGCTATGACGCTCAAAACCCTGTTGGTTTGGGAGAAAGACGCTGTATTCTCACGCCATTGGAGCCCGCCTTGACCAAAAGCCAGCTGGAAGATTGGAGACTCTACGGTCATGTAGAAAAGTCTTCATATGGGTTAGGATATGATCCTGATACTCCTCTGAGACAGTTGACACAAAAGCTTAAAAGTCGTTTTACCGACCAAGCCTCAACATCTCAAGTCCATGAAGACATCGATCTCCCTGGATATCTCTTTAAAGAGTTACCTGACAAAGATCCAGGAAGCTCATCCAATTGGTACGATTTCTCTGATGATAAAGAGGAATCGTCCGATAATACAGACTTGTGCTATTCTGACCCAGAAGAACCCTCGTCTCCAAAAGAAATACCAGACTCAACAGGCGATTGGGACTATCTCATAGCAAGCCTTGAGGAGATCACCAATCAAGAAAATCCATGGAAAGGAACAGAGCCTTGGTCTGTTAATGCCGTTGAAACTCCAGAAGGTTTCGTTGAGTTGGAAGCCTCCGAAAATATTGTGGAGGAACCACCTTCGAACCTTCCGACAGAAGATCCTGTTGAAAAGATAGACTTGGGAACACCAGATAACCCACGTCCTGTATTCATAAGCAAGAATATAAAGGATGATGAGTTACCCGAGTATATCGCTTTTCTTCGTGAGTTCGTTGATTGCTTTGCATGGTCCTACGCTGAAATGCCTGGTTTAGACCCCAAAGTAGCAGTCCACAAACTCAATCTTCAAGAAGACATCAAGCCTGTCAAACAAGGCCAAAGAAGATTCCGTCCAGATGTGATGGATAAAATTGAACAAGAAGTTCAAAAACTCAAAAGCGTTGGCTTCATCCGTGAGGAACAACATCCAGAGTGGTTGGCCAATATTGTCCCCGTGACAAAGAAAACTGGGCAGATCAGAGTCTGTATTGACTATAGAGACTTGAATGACGCTTGCCCTAAAGATGAATTCCCGCTCCCCATACCGGAGGTGATGATTGACAATACCTGCGGATTTGAGCGAATGACATTCATGGATGGCTTCTCTGGTTACAATCAGATAAAGATGCATCCCGAGGATGAAAAACACACTTCATTTCGGACTCCATTTGGCGTGTATTGCTACACTGTCATGCCATTTGGTCTGAAAAATGCTGGTGCCACATATCAGAGGGCTATGATGAAAATATTCCAAGATATGCAGCACAAGACGGTCGAATGTTACGTTGATGACCTCGCCGTCAAAAGCAGAAGAAAAGAAGACCATCTTAAAGATCTTCGGGAAGTCTTCCTCCGACTCCGCAAACACAAACTGCGGATGAATCCTCTAAAATGCTTCTTCGGCGTCTCGTCGGGTAAGTTTCTCGGGTTCCTTGTTCGGAAAGCTGGAATAGAACTTGACCCCATAAAAGTCAAGGCTATTCTAGAAATGCCCTCTCCAAGAACCTTGAGAGAACTAAAAGGGCTCCAAGGGAGATTGGCCTACATCAGACGGTTCATCTCCAATCATTCGGGGAAATGCCGTCCATTCTCTCGATTGATGAAAAAGGGTGTAGACTTTGTCTGGGATGCCGACTGTGAAGCCGTATTTCAAGATATCAAGTCATACCTGACCAAACCTCCAGTGTTAGCTGCTCCTGCCACTGGAAAACCATTCATCTTGTACACAAGAGCTCTTGATCATTCTGTAGGCGCTCTGCTTGCACAAGAGAATGGTGAGGGAAAAGAAGCTGCTCTATACTACCTCAGCCGCATGCTAGTAGGTGCAGAGCATCGCTACTCTCCAGTCGAAAAAGAATGCCTTGCAGTGATGTTCGCCGTACAAAAGCTACGTCATTACTTGCTTTCCAACACAGTCTACCTGGTCTCGAGGATCAACCTCTTGAAGGTCCTTGTCACGAAGGCCGGTTCTCTCAATGCCCGACTGGCAAAATGGTCCATCCTCTTGTCACAATTTGATATTAGGTATGTGCCACAAAAAGCAATCAAAGGCCAAGCTCTAGCAGATTTCCTCGCAGAGCATCCATTTCCTCGATGATCTTCGCCGCAACGGATTATTTCTCCAAGTGGTCAGAAGCATTTGCGTTCAACGAAATGAAGACCTCATCAGTTCTTCAATTCCTACGCACCAACATCATTTGTCGTTTCGGCATACCCAAGAGATTCGTCCATGATAACGGACCACAATTCCGGGATCATCGATTCTACAGGTTTTGCGACAAATACAAAATCCAAAGCTGTCCTTCGACTCCATACAATCCGGCAGCAAACGGATTAGCAGAAGCCTTCAACAAGACACTCTGCAAAATCCTCAAGAAAATGGTCTCCAGTCACAAAAGAGACTGGAGCGATAAACTGTCTGAAGCTTTGTGGGCCTATCGAACCACCGTTCGAGGACCAACCCATAGCACACCATTCTCCTTGGTCTATGGATGCGAAGCTGTCGTGCCCCTAGAGGTACAAATTCCTTCTCTGAGGGTATCTCTACAAAATGACATGACTCAAGAAAGCAATGTCAAATTGCGACTCCATTAGCTGGACAATCTTGACGAGAGACGGCTCGAAGCTCGACAAAGCATTGAACTTTACCAAGCACGCATGGCAGGATCTTTTGACAAAAGGGTCCGGCAACGCGCCTACAAAAAGGGTGACTTGGTTCTTGCGGTAAAAAGACCAATGGTCTTCGCACACAAATCCAAAGGCAAATTTGAACCAAAATGGGAGGGACCCTACGTCATCGACAAGGTCTTCTCCAACGGCGCATATGCCCTCCTAAACATGGAAGGCGACAGATGTATGCTGCCTATCAACGGCAAGTTCTTGAAGCGGTACTACCCTTGAAGACTTACCCAACTGGGTAAGAGCAATGCCTGTATGGCCAAAACCTGTTCTCAGGTACTCGCTCGTCAAACCCACTCTCTTTAGAATTTTCATATCAAATGTCAAAATTTCTAGAGATTCAAAAACAATGCTTACTTTCATTGTTTCATTGTTCAAAAACAAAAAAAAATCCAAGTTTAGGAGCCTCTCCCTGACTTGACCAAAACTTTCAATCCTTGAACCAAAATTCATGGTTTGAAACAAAAATCCGGATTCAGGGATTTCCACCCTAGTCCACCTTACCTTTTACCGCCAAATGGTTCTAGGTCAAAATTTACGACCCTTGTGTCTTTAAACAAAAAAAAAAATGGTTTTTCAAAAATCGTGGGGAAACGACATCAAAGTCAGTACCCGCAAAACAAAAATTTTGAAAAAAAGCAAGGATGCGACATTCCATCGATACTTGCACCCAAAATCGCAGGGAAGCGACATTTCGTCGATACTTGCAAAATCCAAAAACCGTGGAGAAGCAACAAACCAGTTGATATCCACAACCCAATTTCGAAAATCGTGGAGAAGCAACAAACCAGTTGATATCCACAACCCAAATTTCAAAGGTTCGAGAAAACCTAAAATCGTGGAGAAGCAACAAACCAGTTGATATCCACAACCCAATTTCAAAAATCGTGGAGATGCAACATACCAGTTGCTATCCACAACCCAAAATTACAAATGGTTCGAGAAAACCTCAAATTTCAAAAATCGCGGAGAAACGACATCAAGTCAGTACCCGCAAAACCAAAAGTCTTGGGAAAAGCAGGGAAGCGACGCTTAGTCGATATTTGCACCCCAATTCGCGAGGAAGCGACATTCCATCGATACTTGCAAAACCTAACCCGCGAGGAAGTGACATTCCATCAATGCTCGCAAAACTGAATGAGCAAGGAAGCGACATTCCATCGATACTTGCAAGACCATTCAGCGGGGAGGCGACATTTAGTCGATACCTGCATTTTGAAAACCAAAACTCGGCTATAAATGCCAAAATCCGGCTATAAATGCCAAAACAAAAATTTCCGGCTATAAACGCCAAAATCGGCTTTCATGCCAATAAAACAAAACTTGGTTTTCAAAAAAATCGGCTATAAATGCCACACAAAAAAAAAACTGACTCTCATGTCAAAACCGGCTATGAATGCCACAAACCGGCTATCAATGCCACGAAAAATTGGCTTTCACGCCGACAAACCAAAACTTGGCTTTCAAAAAATGGCTACCAATGCCACAAAACCGGCTATAAATGCCACAAATTGGCTATCAATGCCACCAAACTGGCTGTAAATGCCACAAAAATCCGGCTTCCGTGCCAACCCAAATTTTGGCTTTTACGCCATAAAATTTCGGCTTCCATGCCATCTCAAAATTGGGTTTCACGCCACAACCAAAATCAGGCTCCCATGCCAAAACAATTATTTGACAAAAGATTTTCACAAAATGACAAAGCTTTTGATCAAATCCCATTTAGCAATTGCTTTCATCACAAAAAGATTTGAGTGAGCGTAGGGAACAACAAAAAAAAAGGTACCAAAAAAATACATGTGGTACCAAAGCAAAAAAAAAAAAAATAGAAAGTGTTCACAAGCACTACAAAAAAAAAGAGTACAAAAAATACATGTGGTACCAAAGCAAAAAAAAAAAAAAATAGAAAGTGTTCACAAGCACTACAAAAAAAAAAAGAGTACCAAAAAATACATGTGGTACCAAAAAAAAAGAAGAATGGTTTCTGCTATAAAAAATCAGGAGCTCAGCCAAAAATGGTCTCCAGCCAAAGCTTCAGCTCCTCAAGCAAACTTTTGGCCTCAGCCGTCAGAGTTTCCAAGGCACGCTTCTTCAGGAACTTGCCATGAGATGCTGGCGAATGCCGTAACCCTTCTTTTACACCGGGAAGCTCTTCCCCAGCAGTTTGCCATCGTTCGTTTTCTAGAGTCCTCCTCTCGAGAACTTGACCGGCATCTGCAACCCTGCGAATCAGAGTACTCTCCCTGTCACGAGCCTCTGTTATAGCAGCCCACTTCGCATCGACTTGTGCCTTCAAATGCTCAAGACGTTTCCTGGCCTCCTCAACTTCCCTATCAAGGACGTTAAGGTCATGCCTCAATCCGATGATGGCTAGCTCTTCCTTGTTCTTCTCCCGAACTAGCTGCTTCTTGCTTTGTGTAGCCTCATTCAGGTCAGACTTAGCCTTATCAGCAGGGTCCAAGAACATCTCCTTGAAGAATTGGTCGTCAGGGAAACCCATGGTCTCAAACCACTTGTCACCCAGTGCAATGATCCTATCAACGATCGCCCTGGCACCTGTGACATCCAGACCAACCTCTTCGGTGTCGGTCAGAATCTCCTGTACATGTGGGATCATGCCAAATCCTGCCTCCAAGTGTCCAGAAAGGAGAGTCATGACCCAAGAACTCAAAACCCGAGCCAGCACCTTCTTCGCAAATTGAAGAGACGAACTGGATGAAGATTCACCCTTCTCCGCTGATCGGCTGCTCATGTCATGTCCCATTGGAAGAGTAACAAAAGAACTCTTTTCACTTGGAGCCACTGGAGAGGGAATCTCAACACGAGGCATCTCCTCAATCATGTCAGAACTGGTCTCTACCTCCGGATCGACCTCTGGCATCCCTTGCTCTGATTCTGAAGAAAGCGATGGACTCTCTTCTGTCACTTCAAAACCTGCAAATGAAACACAAAAAGGTATGAATATGATCCTGTTCAAAAAAAAAATCATCAGGGTCATCACTACAAAGTACCTTCTTCGACGACTGGCGGAACACTCTCTTCCTCCATGAACTCATCAGAAGCATCATCGACATTTGCGTCCATTGATGGTTCAAAGTCATCGGAATCCTGTGGCAAGTCAGCTGACAAGAAAAAAATGTTAGCAAATCAAGTCGCAGGCAAAAAAAAAAAAGAGAAAGCGAAAGAAGTTATACCAATTGGAGATTCCGGAGTCATTCCAGAGTCCCTCGGTTCTTCTTCAGATGCCATAACCGGTTCCATCACCGCCTCATCGGTTGGAACCTCAGGCATCGGCAAGTCTTCATCCTCTGCTAAAAGAAAAGCAGCAGCAGGGTGAGAAAACAAATCAGAACATGGAAAGCCCCATGAGAGAAGTAGAAAAGGAAAAGGAGGAATCATACCTTCACCGATGGTCTCTTCTTCCCGAATCCTCTTCTCCGGAGGTTCGTCAGCTTCCCCTGGCACCTCCTCATTGACAGTGAGAGGGACTTCCACATTAGGAGAGTCTTCGTCCCGCCCCATGTGACGCTGACTCCTCCTCCTCTTCTTACCTCTACGGGTTCGCTTCCTAGAAGAACCCGCCCCACTATCAGAGTCAGGTTTCTCACTTGACTCCTCACTGGATGGTCTGCTCTTGCCAGTAGACTCCGCAGAAGCTCGCCTCTGTGCCGCTTGCATCCAAGCGTCGAGCTCAGCTTCCTCCTGTTCTAGCTGCTCCAAAGCCTCATCAGGTACTTCCCGAACAGCTTCAGAACCAATGACGCCCTAGTCACCGAGAAAGCCTATCTTGTGCTTCTCTCCAGAAAGGAAGGCCCAAACTTCCTCTCGCCGGACGCCATCCGACTTTCCAGTACCTTTCCCCGAAGACAGCTTTACATCAAGCTCCTTCTTGGAAAGCCCCCGATATGCCAAAAAGCTCTCCGCGAACCACTTTGTGAAGCCGGCAGTTCGGAAAGTCGACAGCTCAGGATAAGAAATCGTGGCAGTAGTGTCTTCAGCACTATAGAAAGCCCATGCATTTCTGCCATCCTGCAAACCTCCAAAACGCTTCACCATACTCGAAGGCGCTCCAACAACGCCTTGAGAGAAGCCCAACTGAAGCGCAAAGCGAGAAGGTACATACGGCTGGATGTCGACGAAAAGATGTCTACGGTACACCATCGTGCCGACTCGTATGCTGAAAAGCCACTCCTTCTCTGCATTGTTCAAAGAGTAATGCCTTCCCGACCCTGCTCTGGTAGAGTCTCGGGAGGCACCAAAATCAAAAGCCTTCTTCCGCAACTCCGGAGAAAGCTTAACTGAAAACTGCCCCATCTCGACGTCCCTGAACCGTCGGATCCTCATGCGGGCAAACAAAAGTGATTCAGATACGGTTTTTCCCTTAGCCAATCGAATCATCAGAGGATCATCATCCTGTGCAGCACCCAGCTGGTGGAAGCCAGGACAGTGGTATACAAACCACGAATAAAAGATATGGGCTGAGAATACCCTATTCATAGGGAGCCCAAGCCGAACCAAGAAAGCAGCAGCCTGCAGTTCGGTACACAGGTAGGAGTAAAGAGCGGGCACCAAAGCAAGCCGCTCTCCAAACGCCATCTGACAAGCCGGAAAAATACAATGCGGCCTGATGTGCGTCCCATCTCCACCAGCAAAAATAGCCTCACCTAGCCAAAAAGTGAGGTAAAAAGCAAGATCTCTCCGCAATGCAATGTCAGAACAAATGACATCTGTGCTCGCGAAGAAACCCTTCAACTCTTCCTGCATGACCGAAGTCTTCTTCCTGTCTTCCCGGGTCATGCTATCAGAAGACTCTTTGCTGTCAAAGAAGTTGAAGAATGAAGAGCCATAACTCTTCCAACTGTTGGATCTCACTTTCGAGCCCTCCTTCAAAAAATCATAGAAGGCGACGAGCTGAAAGTATAGGAGCCTGAACTCCTCTGACTGCTCCTCAAGGACGCTGTCAATCGGCATGAACTCCTCGTAGAGTTTGCCAAGGATGGGCAATCCAGTAATAGCACTCAACTCCTTCAGAGAAAAACCAACCTCACCATTCGTGACAACGAAGGTATTGGTCTGAGGGAGGAAAGACTCCAACATAGCCATGAAGGCATCATCGGAAAAAGTCACGGTCTCCCTAAAAGCGCGGACCGCGTTAAAAATCCCGGCTTCCTTCAAAACGGCGCCCCCAATCAGCAAGGTGTGGTCAGTCCATGACTTCCAATCGGAGTCAACATTGAAACGGCCACGAAGTCGAAAAGGCTTCACCCAAGTACTGCCGTCACCGCTGAAAACGCCAAGGCCCACCGGTCTCAAATCGACCGACGGATAATCAGAGCCCTGGTAGCCGCTGGCTGGCATCAACATGTCCATACGGACAGGTGGCTTCTCCGCATATCCGGAGGGTCCACCAACAAAAACCCCGGTCTTGATCACACTGGTCCTGGAGCTCTCTTGAGATTGTTGCAAAAGAAAGCAATAAGAGCAAGAGATCCTACCTTCCTTTGCTTTTATAGGAGAGAGCAAATCAAAGAAGGAAACAAAGAAGAAAGCTAAGTGTTACTAATTAGTAACCTTACCAAAAGAGAAGGAATTAGAAAGATTCTTTCCCAAAAAGAAAGATGTCTTTGAGAGATTTTCTCCCAAAATCAATCAATGAGAGATTCTCTCCAACAAAATAGGATATTGAAGATTCTTTCCCAAAAAGAAAGATACCTTGAGATATTCTCTCCCAAATTAAGGGAAGATGAGAGATTCTCTCCCATAAAGATATTTTTAGATATTCTCTATCCAAATGAGATATCTTTAGATATTCTTTACAAAAATGGCCCCACATGAGATCTAAGCCATCCTAAAAAGCTTAAGGTCCCATGGGTTAGACCATATGAGCCAGGTTTGACCACCTAGGCACTAAAAAAAAAAAATGGGCTTTTAGTCAGGAAAAAAAAATCCCTCTTACCAAGAGCATACAATAATGGTTCCATGCCTCTTTTGAGTTGATTGAACCATACAAAAAATCCCAAGCCCCATGAGCTTCCAAAAATCAAACCATCCAGCCTCATAAACCAAATTGAGCCAAAATATTGAAATTGACATTCCACAAAAATCCAAACCACTCCAATGGACCCACACAGTCCCACAGAGTGACCAAAAACCAAAGCCTGGTCCCCTAACTTGCCACATACAGCTTGTTAGGTCACAAGGTCAAAACCAAAACCCGACCCCCTAACCTGCCACATACAGCTTGTTAGGTCACAAGGTCAAAAACAAAACCCAAATCCACATCCCTGATGTCATCTTCAAAACTTTGCCTCGAGATGGTATTTGATTCCTTTCATTACCATAAAATTCCCCTGGAAGCTCAAAGGCTACTCTACCAAAGGAAGGATTGCTCAAAGACTCTTGATCAAGACACAAGCTCTCCTTCAAAAATCTCTTCGAGGCACATCGACTACAAAAGTCAAGCAACTCGTCGCTGTACCTCGAGGGGGCATTTGTTGACACCAAAAATGTCACTTTGCCTCTTCAACATCAAGAAAGCTGCATGAAGTCGCAACCTGCCATAAATAGGCAATGCAATTTCTCCAAAAAATCAAATCTTGTCAGAATCAAACAAAAACTGCAAGATCCTTCAAGATAGCCAAGAGAAGAGTACACATGAAGTTTCGGGCCATTTCAGAATCATTTGGCCTAACTTCACTTCTCCGACAGCTAAACAGGAGCTCTCGGCGGCGACATCATTGGAGACGTCAAAACTTCGATCAGAGCCTACAGATGACTCCAGCATGTCCCAAAAGGGCTCCATGCCAAATTTCAAGTCAAACCGACAACGTTTGACCCTCCATCAATGCTCGAGCAGCAAAATCAAGCCTTTCGGCGGCGGGAACCACCGAAGCCTTCGCTCATCAAACCAAGTGCATGAGTGGCTTCCACATGCTTCCAAAAGGCTGCACGTCGAATTTCAGGTCATTCCGACAACGTTTGACCAGGTTTCGATGCTCCGAGAGAAAATCAAGCCTACCGGCGGCGGAGCAACCCGGGACCATGACATCCAAAACGGAGTCCATGGAACGTCTCAAAATGACTCCAATAGGCTCCCCGTCAAATTTCATGTCAATCGGACATCGTTTGGCCACATATCAAAGCTCGGCATTTTCCCCGCAGCAAAATCAAGTGAAGCATCGACGGGACCCCAAACGGCTTCAAAACTCAAACAAAAGCCTATGGTTGGTCTTATTTATTGCTCAGGAGGCTTCACCTCAAATTTCAGGTCATTCCGACATCGTTTGACCAAGTTTCAACTTCTGGCGGAAAATCAGCAGCTCTACGCAACAAAGTCTTCGGCTTTCCCGGAAAATTGGAAACTTTGCACTCTAAAAATGCAAGGATTCTCATCAGGTTTTCTACAGGGAAATCAAGCCAATAAATGAGAAGAAATGTCAGGAAAAATACAGAAGAAAACGGCAACGAAAAAGACCTCAAAACGACCGCAAAACGGGCTCCGAAGGGGAAAATTCCCCCAGGGTCGCAGGCCCCTGCGACCATGGCCCATGGTCGCCGGCCCATGGTCGCCGCCGACCATGGAGGTCCGGGTCACCGGATTTTCCGCCGGCGACCCGTTTTTCCGTCTTTTTTTCGCGTTTCGCGCACTTTGGCCCCTGTGGTTTCCTGAAAATGTGATTTTTAGTGCTTGAAATTGACTCATATCCTCCGACATCCGTCAAAATCACGGGTCAACCTCCAAAAGCATAAAATCATCATTGATCGCTCCAAGATCGCCAACCGGTCGACCAAAAAAAGTGCTCTTTCTGTCCGACCGATCGAGAAATCGACAAGACAGATGTCACCGGCCCGCTCTTAGCTATCAATGTCTGAAGTTACTTGTTCATCCGATGTCGATCAGCATGAAGATCCATCGATGATCATCGCCAGAAGAATTCCAGAAGACACGGCACGGCCCGCGACTCTTCGACTGCTCGGCGACCAATTAATGTGGTTAATTGACTAGCTTTATTGCAGTCATTAATTCATTTCTTTGGACGGCCCAATCAGAAGCAAGCATTTGGGAGTTACAAGTCAATTGATTCATGGCATTTAAACCATGAAACTCCTCCCATTATGGTAATTAAGGTGATTAAAAGCCCTTAATCTCCATCGGCCAATCAGATTCAAGGAAAAAGGAGTTACAAAATCAAGAAATAAATCTTGTAACTCCTCCCATTAAAGCCATTAAGGCTCATAAACCCTCCTAAATGGCTACCAAAGGCCTATAAATAGGAGAGCATTCCATTGAAATGGAGGAGAAAATAAAAATCAGAAAATCGAGATCGATCGATCGGAAAGAATCCAGAGCTCGTATCCAGAGAAAGAAAAAAAGAGAGAAAAACTCTGCTGAAGTTCTGCACCGGCCACCACTACAAGGTGACAAAAGTCCCTTGGGGGGCACCCCCCCCCCCCCCCCCCAAGGTCCTTGCCTTCTCCTGCTGCCTCCAATGGCTTAGACATGGCTTTTCAGCCCGTCTACTTAGCTTTTTATTGGACATAGGACCTTCTCTTGGTCTTTGTCCTCTAAAAATCTGAGGTTATAGCCAAGCCAAGCGAATCAAGAGCATCTTCTGTTCTCATCTGCATGGATGATGGCGAAGCCCATACATGGCTTGCGACCGTCAATCTGAACGAGTCCCCCACAATCTCCTGAAAAGTTAGATCCTCCTTTTCTTACTTTTCATTGTAGTTTGTATTTTTCTAAAAGAGACAAAAATCACAACTCTTGTCTTTCATTATTGATGAGAATTGTAAATCGGCTATAAACGTCAAAATCGGCTATAAACGCCACAAAATCGGCTATAAATGCCAAACAAAATCGCCTTTCACGGCAAACCAAGAAAATGTCTCTTTTCTTAAATATTTGTGCAATGGAAAACTTGAAAGAAGTTGATTTCCTTTTTACTTGCGAAGGTTGATCTCCGGATTACCACTTGCAATTCCAAGTAAAATAGAAAATCTGGCACACCCACACAAAAGAAATGTTGCTGCACGCTTCATGCCCCCCGGGCGCCAAAGGGCCGGACCCGACGGACTCCCACGTCCGCCGACCCCGGTAGCACCCACGGCATTCCGGAGCGCGTTCCATCAAGATTGAGCTAAAATGCTTTCATTAATGTCAGTTCTAGTTGATTTTGAAAGACGAATGCAAACGGTTTCTACTATCTTAGTTGTTATACGAGTTTTGGTCTGATTATTTTCCTAATCTTGTATGCATAGAGTCTCTCTAGGTTTCAAGATCCCCCAAAATTTTAGTTTCTAATTAATCTCTAGCATCTTATGCAAATAAACGTGCCCTAAGTAGGACCTAGTGGGATTTACGGACAATCACAGCTGATTTACTGGTGGTAATTGGTATTCTCATATGCCCTCTATCAACCTTTAACCAAATATGGATTTGATGAATATCACCATTTATTTTCCAAATTACGTTGTTTTGTAGAGTGAATACATGATGCAAATAGACGATCAAGTTTTGGTTCATGGGGGAAAGAAAACTTGAAATGTTTTTGATAATCACTACAAGATTTTGCACTTTTACCGACGTTTTTTCTCGGCGCAAAAATTAAACACCGGGAAAAGTATAATTTTTACTGTCGACAAAGCTTATTTCGCGGGTAAAAGATAGAGATTTCCCGGCAACATTGTTTCTTTGGCAAAGGTTCAACTTTCTTTGGTGAATTCTTCTTTTTGCCAAAGAAGGTTAATGTTTTACCGGCGAAATTTTTTTATCGCCGGCAAATGTTATATTTTTGCCGACAACCTACCTAGATCGCAGGCAAATTTTCGGCAAATTTCAGCGCGCCTTTTGTTTTACTTTTGCACAGGAAATGTTTTATTTCTAATTACCCTGATCTCCCCTCTCGCTCTCTCCCTCTCTGGCCCCCGTCTCCCTTTTTTGGCCCTCTTCTCCATCTCTTGCTCTCATCCAATTACTCCGATCTCCCTCCTCGGCATCATCTCCATCACCACTCACGCAGTCCTCACCCTCTCCATTCCCACCCAGCATTCTTTCTCTTCTTCTGCTTTGATGTTAGGGTTTTGATTTTTTTTTTCTTAGGTCTTGCGCAGGAGAAGATGCAAGAGAGACTGCTCAAATATGAAATGGAAAAGAAGAAGAGAGAGGGCAAGTTAGAATTCCAAGATTCCTCTCCTTCCCTTCTCTCCGAATCTTAGATTTCTCTTTCCCCCCTCCGAACCCCTTTTTCTTCTATTTTCTGTCTTTCTTATTTCTGAAACCTAGAGAAGGAGGTGTCCTTGTTGACACCAAAAAATGTCACTTTGCCTCTTCAACATCAAGAGAGCTGCATGAAGTCGCAACCTGCCATAAATAGGCAATGCAACTTCTCCAAAAATTCAAATCTTGTCAGAATCAAACAAAAACTGCAAGATCCTTCAAGACAGCCAAGAGAGGAGTACACAAGGAGTTTCGGGCCATTTCAGAATCATTTGGCCTAACTTCGCTTCTCCGACAGCTAAATTGGCGCTCCCGGCGGCGACATCATCGAAGACGTCAAAACTTCGATCAGAGCCTACGGATGACTCCAGCATGTCTCAAAAGGGCTCCACGCCAAATTTCAAGTCAAACCGACAACGTTTGACCCTCCATCAATGCTCGAGCAGCAAAATCAAGCCTCCCGGCGGCGGGAACCACCGAAGCCTTCGCTCATCAAACCAAGTGCATGAGTGGCTTCAACATGCTTCCAAAAGGCTGCACGTCAAATTTCAGGTCATTCCGACAACGTTTGACCAGGTTTCGATGTTCCGAGAGAAAATCAAGCCTACCAGCGGCGGAGCAACCCGGGACCATGACATCCGAAACGGAGCCCATGGAACGTCTCAAAATGACTCCAATAGGCTCCCCGTCAAATTTCAGGTCAATCGGACATCGTTTGACCACATATCAAAGCTCGGCATTTTCCCCACAGCAAAATCAAGTGAAGCATCGACGGGACCCCAAACGGCTTCAAAACTCAAACAAAAGCCTATGGTTGGTCTTATTTATTGCTCAGGAGGCTCCACCTCAAATTTCAGGTCATTCCGACATCGTTTGACCAAGTTTCAGCTTCTGGCGGAAAATCAGCAGCTCTACGCGACAAAGTCTTCGGCTTTCCCGGAAAATTGGAAACTTTGCACTTTAAAAATGCAAGGATTCTCATCAGGTTTTCTACAGGGAAATCAAGCCAATAAATGAGAAGAAATGTCAAGAAAAATACAGAAGAAAACGGCGACGAAAAAGACCGCAAAACGGACCAAAAAAGGGGGAAAAACCCCCAGGGTCGCCGGCCCATGGTCGCCGGCGACCATGGAAGTCCGGGTCACCGAATTTTTCGCCGGTGACCCGTTTTTCCGTCCCTTTTCGCGTTTTACGCGTTTCGGCCCCTGTGGTTCCCTGAAATTGTGATTTTTAATGCTTGAAATTGACTCATATCCGACGACATCTCGGATCCGCCGTCAAAAGCATAAAATCATCAGTGATCGCTCCAAGATCGCCAACTGGTGGACCAAAAAAGTGCTCTTTCTGTCCGACCGATCAAGAAATCGACAAGACAAATGTCACCGGCCCGCTCTTAGCTATCAATGTCTGAAGTTACATGTTCATCCGATGTCGATCAGCATGAAGATCCATCGATGATCATCGCCAGAAGAATTCCAGAAGACACGGCACGGCCCGCGACTCTTCGACTGCTCGGCGACCAATTAATGTGGTTAATTGGCTAGCTTTATGGCAGTCATTAACTCATTCTATTGGACGGCCCAATCAGAAGCAAGCATTCGGGAGTTACAAATCAAGAGATTCATGGCATTCAAGCCATGAAACTCCTCCCATTATGGTAATTAAGGTGATTAAATGCCCTTAATCTCCATCGGCCAATCAGATTCAAGGAAAAAGGAGTTACAAAATCAAGAAATAAATCTTGTAACTCCTTTCATTAAAGCAATTAAAGCTCATAAACTCTCCTAAATGGCTACCAAAAGCCTATAAATAGGAGAGCATTCCATTGAAATCCGGAGGAAGAAAAAAAGAAGAGATCGGATCGGAAGAGAGCGGAAAGAATCCAGAGAAAGAAAAAGAGAGAAAAACTCTACTGAAGTTCTGCACCGGCCACCACTACAAGGTGACAAAAGTCCCTTGCGGGGCACCCCCCCCAAGGTCCTTGCCTTCTCCCGCTGCCTCCAATGGCTTAGACGTGGCTTTTCAGCCCGTCTACTTAGCTTTTTATTGGACATAGGACCTTCTCTTGGTCTTTGTCCTCTAAAAATCTGAGGTTATAGCCAAGCCAAGCGAATCAAGAGCATCCTCTGTTCTCATCTGCATGGATGATGGCGAAGCCCATACATGGCTTGCGACCGTCAATCTGAACGAGTCCCCCACAATCTCCTGAGAAGTTAGATCCTCCTTTTCTTGCTTTTCATTGTAGTTTGTATTTTTCTAAAAGAGACAAAAATCACAACTCTTGTCTTTCATTATTGATGAGAATTGTAAATCGGCTATAAACGCCAAAATCGGCTATAAATGCCAAACAAAATCGCCTTTCACGGCAAACCAAGAAAATGTCTCTTTTCTTAAATATTTGTGCAATGGAAAACTTGAAAGAAGTTGATTTCGTTTTTACTTGCGAAGGTTGATCTCCGGATTACCACTTGCAATTCCAAGTAAAATAGAAAATCTGGCACACCCACACAAAAGAAATGTTGATGCACGCTTCATGCCCCCCGGGCGCGAAAGGGCCGGACCCGATGGACTCCCACGTCCGCCGACCCCGGTAGCACCCCCGGCATTCGGAGCGCGTTCCATCAAGCTGGCACACCCGGTGGGACTCGTTCATTTGAGAACACGATGCTCGGAAATGAAATATTTGCATATCATACTTTTTGCTCTATGCTTATACTTCTTTTCCGGATTTCTTGGCTACTTTCTAGCTGGTAGCCTATGTTGGATTTTGCATCCTAAAAAAAAATGAGATGGGATTTTTTGGAAATTTCTATTTCTTTGAGTTTATTTCCATTCTTTCTCTTTTCAAAAAAAAAATCAGTTTTCTTAGTTTGAATTCAAAATTGAGAAACTTTGATCCTATCCTATCGTTCTTTGGTGCTTGCAGAAATGTTGAGCCCATTCGACTAAGGTTTTGGACCATCGTTTCTCTTCGATGAGTTCATTAGAGATTTCAAAAAAAAAATAAAAAAAAATCAGTTTTCTTAGTTTGGATTCAAAATTGAGAAACTTTGATCCTATCCTATCGTTCTTTGGTGCTTGCAGAAATGTTGAGCCCGTTCGACTAAGGTTTTGGGCCATCGTTTCTCTTCAATGAGTCTATTTGGGATTTGAAAAATAAAAAGACATAGACCACTAAAGTTAAACCAATTGCGTTCTTTGATCACGATTGATTCAAGAAAAGCCTTATCCAGAGTGTGGAGACAGCCTGACTGTTCTAGGCAAGGGTCCTCCAAACGGGTTCATTAAGTAATCCTACCCTTACCTGGGGGCAATTCTATCAATTGAGGTTTCATAAGACCGGGTTAGGAGGCTTATGTGTACTCTCTTTTCTTAGTTTGAATTCAAAATTGAGAAACTTTGATCCTATCCTATCGTTCTTTGGTGCTTGCAGAAATGTTGAGCCCATTCGACTAAGGTTTTGGACCATCGTTTCTCTTCGATGAGTTCATTAGAGATTTCAAAAAAAAAATAAAAAAAAATCAGTTTTCTTAGTTTGGATTCAAAATTGAGAAACTTTGATCCTATCCTATCGTTCTTTGGTGCTTGCAGAAATGTTGAGCCCGTTCGACTAAGGTTTTGGGCCATCGTTTCTCTTCAATGAGTCTATTTGGGATTTGAAAAATAAAAAGACATAGACCACTAAAGTTAAACCAATTGCGTTCTTTGATCACGATTGATTCAAGAAAAGCCTTATCCAGAGTGTGGAGACAGCCTGACTGTTCTAGGCAAGGGTCCTCCAAACGGGTTCATTAAGTAATCCTACCCTTACCTGGGGGCAATTCTATCAATTGAGGTTTCATAAGACCGGGTTAGGAGGCTTATGTGTACTCTCTTTTCTTAGTTTGAATTCAAAATTGAGAAACTTTGATCCTATCCTATCGTTCTTTGGTGCTTGCAGAAATGTTGAGCCCATTCGACTAAGGTTTTGGACCATCGTTTCTCTTCGATGAGTTCATTAGAGATTTCAAAAAAAAAATTAAAAAAAATCAGTTTTCTTAGTTTGGATTCAAAATTGAGAAACTTTGATCCTATCCTATCGTTCTTTGGTGCTTGCAGAAATGTTGAGCCCGTTCGACTAAGGTTTTGGGCCATCGTTTCTCTTCAATGAGTCTATTTGGGATTTGAAAAATAAAAAGACATAGACCACTAAAGTTAAACCAATTGCGTTCTTTGATCACGATTGATTCAAGAAAAGCCTTATCCAGAGTGTGGAGACAGCCTGACTGTTCTAGGCAAGGGTCCTCCAAACGGGTTCATTAAGTAATCCTACCCTTACCTGGGGGCAATTCTATCAATTGAGGTTTCATAAGACCGGATTAGGAGGCTTATGTGTACTCTCTCGTCTTTAAATCTAAAAAAAATTAATTAAAAATAAAAAAAAAAAGATTTTCAAAAAAAAATCTTAAAAAAAAAATCTTCAAAAAAAAAATAAAATAAAAAATATATATATATAAAAATATATAAAAAAAATAAAAATAATAAAATAAAAAAAATGATTTCAAAAAAAAAATCTTCAAAAACTCGTCACTTTTGATTTCAGATCTGAGAAATTTTGGTTTCTTCTTTTCTGAGCACTGGCGCTCGCGGAAATCGCCGAGACCGTGTTCAGATTGGAATACCATTTGCTCTCCTTGATGGAACCAATCTTGACATTTCAAAAAAAAAAAACTCGTCACTTTTGGATTCAGATTCGAGAAATTGTGGTCTCTTCCCTTCTGAGTACTGGCGCTCGCGGAAATCGTTGAGCCCGTATTTGAATCGGAATGCCACCTGCTCTCTTTGACGAATCCATTTCTGACCTTTCAAAACAAAGAATCCCATCTCATGGATGCGATCTCCAACATTTGTGCCTAGCAATACTGGTACGCCCTTTTAGGGTCTACTGTATCTGTGACCGGCACATTTGTAACTCCTACCTTATATTCTTCTTATCTCGAGCAAGCTCCGCTTCTCGATAAGTCGAATTTAGATATACAATTGCTTCTAGCAGTCATTGGAATGCTCATTTTGAGCCTACCATGCTTGCAACCAGAACAATTGTACCCTCTATGGCTTTTTGCCTTCTTCATATTGCTTGGGTCATGTCCCTTGAGTGATTTAAAAAGACAACCATAGAAATTCCCATTTATGATCATTATATTCTTGTGATTACTAATGGATGTGGTCTTGTTTCAGAACTTTTTCGAAACTAACAATGGAAGCCTTAACCATTATCTTCGATGAAAACAAGCACCAGCTCATGCTTCAACAGAAGCAAACCGAGCGCACTTACAAGCGCCCTGACAGCTGCCGAAGCGTCAACTCCCTCGGGAACTCTCTGAACTCCGGGTCGACCTCGACTCCCCGGACCATCTTCTTTGGGACGCTGGGACCATTCCCACTTCCTGAAGAACAAGCTGCGCCTGCTAAAAAGCAGAAGATCGCCTCTCAACGTGTCACTCCCGTGACACCAAAGGCGAGCGCCCAAAAGCCCGAAGCCCGCGGCACCCCCGCGAAGCCTCGACCCACAAACAACCAGGTCTACCCTAAGACTTGCTCTCCAAGACCTTCCCCAAAACAAAGAAGGTCTCAAACCTCCACCAAGCCAGCATACCTGGCCCCACTCAAGGAGAACCAGTTCTACCCTCTTGCCTACATGAAAGAGGAGAGACCCATCTCCAACCTGACTCCCAAGTCAACCCAGCATGACCCGGCTTGTTCCTACAGGCCCAAAATCAGATCATACATCACCAGGCCTCTACAAGCACCTGCCAAGGCCTACACTCCTTCAGTTCGACCCTTCATCTCTACAGGGGCCGAACTCGAAAGGTTCAAAGCTTCGCTGCAACAGGCAAAGGACCGGGTCCGGATCCTGTCCTTGCCTAGCTACAAAGAAGACAGGCTCTGCTGCTGCGCCCGAGGGAGCACATCCTTCATCGTCAGAGCCCAGCCAGAGCTGACCGAAGCTCAAGCTGCTCGTCAAGCACGCCGCCGTGTGTCATATCGACAAAAGAGACTAGAGAAGCAACGGACCCAGCCTCCTACACTTCAAGTCTCTCAAAAATGGGTCGAAAAAGAAAGACCCGACCAAGTTGCTGCCGTCCATATGGTTGGAAAAACCAGAAGACGCCAAAAGTCAGCATAAAAAATCCATGTCCGACGTTCGGTGACCCGTAGCGTCACCAGGACACAAGGACATCCCGAAGAATCTCCTGCCCCTTCCAGCCAAGGACGGGAGAGTAATCCTTCATCAAGCTCTTCATCAAAAAGAATGAGCCTCAGCTCCGTCACCAGGACGGTTTCTTCGTTCGAATCCCGAGGGATGAACGTCTTGGCTACAAGTTCTGAGCCACCACCTCAGAATCCACCTCAAGATGATGCGCTCACACGCATCCAGCAGTTGGAACAAGGCCGGCAGAGGATTGAAACTCTGGTGGAAAACCTTCTCCTTGTTGTCCAAAATCAGGTGAACAATGAGCCTCCTCCGAATCATAGCAATAACGAGGGAAATGGAGAAGAAAATGAGTCACGCGCCCTTACCAAAAAGGACGTAGACAGTATCCTCGCCAAAGCAAAAGAAGAGGATATACTCAAGGAGCATGGGATCAAGCCACCATATCCTTTATGGATGGACTCGATCCCGTTCCCCACAAAATTCAAACATCCTACTCTCCAAACATATACGGGGAAAGGATCAGCCAGACAGCACGTTATCCACTTCAAGATTTTGACGGGAGCTATCGCGGATCAAGATGCACTCAAGATCCGCCTCTTTGCAAGTACCCTAAAAGGTACGGCCTTCGATTGGTACTCCACTCTTCCGGAGAACTCCATTCAGAACTGGGCTATGCTAGAGACACGCTTCCTGACCCACTTCCAATGTGAGGATCATCCTGTTACTATGGCTCAGCTCTGCAGCCTAAAACAGGGAGAGAATGAGTCAACTTATGACTTCATTCACAAGTGGAAAGCAATGGCATACAAATGTTCAGATGTATTGCCACAGGCGTCGCTAGTCAACATTTACCGAAACAACATGACAGTTAGAATCCGCTCCATGATCATCGGCAACAAATCAAAAAACCTGGGAGAACTCCTGGAAGCTTCTATGGAAGCTGAAACGGTGATTAAAGACCTCAACAGTCAGAAGTCATCAAGAAAAGAGCCAACCGCCATTGTAACCTCTAAACCAAAGAAGAAAGAGGTCCTCAATGTGCAAACCAAGTCAGCTCCTCAGTAACCAAAGAAAGCTGAAAACAAAACTGCAGGTAAAAGGCCTGAACTCTCTGATGCCTTCAAGGAACGTGTAGAAAAGAAATATCCGTTCGATGAAGACGTTGAAGAAATCTTTGAGGCTCTCCTAGCAAATGGCAAACTCATTTTGCCAGAGCCCAAAAGACCGGGAGATGTTGGCAAAACCAATGATCCTCGGTACTGTCCATACCACCAGATGGTCTCGCATCCTCTCAATCAATGCTTTGTTGTGAGAGAGAAGATAAACGAGATGTGGAAAAACGGAGTCATCACCTTTGACAAAAACTATGGGACTGCCTCCGTCAACATGGTGTCATGTGGACAAACACCAAAATCACCGAAGAAGAAGATCACTACTTCCTTCAAGGTGATAAAAAGAATTCAAACGTCCGAAGTGTTGGTTCCTTGCCCGACACCAGACGGACAACCCATATGGGTACATCCCGATCTCCTGGAAGATGAAAACTGGGAGATCGTAAAAACAAAGCCGACAGCTCAACAGCGAAGGCAGGCTAGGAAACATCTCCTCAGGCTCAAACGGCAAGAGAAGACCCAGCCGAAACAAGAAGTCCATGAAAAGGCAGAGGCCTCCTCTACCACTTCACTCGGGGCAACAAAAACGTCCCTTCCAGAGACTTCAAAGGCGGTAAGAAACTTCACTCTCAGTGATTTCATGCCACCTCAATTCAAAAAAGAAGCCATGCAGGGGGCATCATACTCTTGCAACTCGGTAGTTGGATTCTCCATTGATGGATACGAGTCCAGCGACACCGATGATGGATTCGAGTCCGGCTACACCGATGAGTGGGAAGAATCCCCTGAAACAGGAGAATATCTCTCCGATGAAGAATGGGTTCCTGAAACTCACCGTATGCCAGTAATCTGGTATAACCCTTTGCAACCACAAGGATCCTGGTCTGATGATGAAGAAGATCAAGTGGCTGCACAAGAAGGTGCTGGGGCTCCAGTGGAAATCAACTATGTTGAGCCACACGGAGAAGACGAAGAAGAGGATCTGGCTCACATGCCTGATCTTGAAGAATATGCAAGGATCTTGCAGCGTCTCGCTCTAGAACAAGAGCAAGATCGCGTTAACGAGCCTCCTCGCAACCCAGAGCCTGAAGTCCCTGAAGATAATCAGGTACATCCACCCTTAACTCCTGAAAATGGAGAACATTGCTGGATAGACGATCCTCTTACATCCGAGGATGAGTCTGACTCCGAGCAGGCAACATCTCCTATCAGAGCTTCCTGTAATGTAATATATCAGGACTATAGCTCTTCTGAAGCGTCGTCTGATGAGATTACCTATACTCTGACGACGCCTAGCAATGTATCCTCTAGAGCTACCTCATCTCACGTGACTTTCACAGAGATGACACCCTCTCAGGTTTCTTCTCCTGAGACTGTGACTTCAGGATACACATTCTTCCCGACTGATCATCATGAAGAAAACCCAAATAATGATGCTTGGGATGATGAAATAGTCAACACAGAAGAAAAGCTGCTGGATGTTGTTCAGGACTTGCTCCCGGAAAATGCTCCGTGCAACACAATCACTGAGGATGGCAACTCTGCTGCAGATACATCCCCAGTAGATGAAAAACGACAGCCTCTTGATCCTGAAGACAATCTTCCAAACGAAGATCCTTCTCAAGAAGCTCTCGAAGTTGGTAGAGGCACCCGCTCTGGCAGGGACTACCACAAGAATTACAACCAATCTTCCTTTACTTATGTAAATCCTTCGGGAAAAGATGTTGTAAGCGCCCCCAGTGGCAAAAACAATGAACATGCAAGCCCCAAGGAGGCTTTCAAGTATGACTTGGTTGAGCACTTCAAACACATACCTGCACGTCTTCACATCCTAGATTTATTACGAATGTCTCCACGCACTCGTGATAATCTCATCTCAGAATTACAAAAACTGAATGAGGATGTCGACAAACATGCCACACAAGTCCTCCAAATTGAAATGGACTACCGGGTCAAAAACTCAGAAACCTCCTTAAAAGGAGAAAAAGAGAAAAGCGAGGGATCATGCATCCAATGCCTCTCAGTTCAAAAGGCAGCCAGTGCAACCATCGCCTTCACTAAGGAAGACCTCCTACTTGGCGAAGCAAGGCACAACCGAGCCCTGTACTTCACAGGGTACATCAAAGAAATGCCGATACATAGAGTTCAGATCGACCCAGGTTCTGCACTCAACCTTATCTCCACTTCGGCTCTTGAAGAGTTGGGCATCCCACCCAGCAAGCTAAGCCACACATCTGTATCTATCTTTGGATACGATGGGAGCGCTCAAAGGCGTATCGGCAAAATCAGGTTCAAATTGCAAATCGGTGATCTTATCTCTGAGGTCACTGTGTATGCAATAAAAACCCCCTCATGCTACAACATCCTTCTCGGACGTCCTTGGATACACGAGAACGGTGTTGTCCCTTCAACTCTACATCAATGCATCAAGTTCGTCGGCGACGACGGCATGGTACATCGAGTCTTTGCGGACAGAAAACCCTTCAAAGGTAAAGAAGTCCACTTCACAGACTCCCATATGTATGAAGGAGAAAAAGAAGAAGAGGAAATATCACCCCCTGCTGAAAATCTCCAGAAAGATAAAGGCAAGGCTCCTAAAAAATCACCGGAAGAAAACAAACCCTCCGGCAAATTAGAAGAGAGTAGTCAACCTCCCTTCGTCATCTCCCTCAAATCTTCAAAACCTTTGGTCATCACAACCAGAGTGAAGAAGGCAAAGCAAAAGCCTGGGGGCAAATTTGTTGTTTCTCTCGTGTCTATCATGCAAGACACGGACTTGGACTCAGAGCCAGAAGACGATGCATCGTCAAGCCAAGCTGACACTCAGCAAGTTCAACCTGCTCTCACTCCGATGGAGACACCTGCTGATGTAGAAGATCCTACGTCTGCTATCTTTGTTGTTCCGGCAACATCACCAAAGCAAAGACCAATCTTCTTTCATAGATCGGATGCTTCTTCATCAAGTTCCTTACTTGAACCTTTCCAAAACGAAGGTATGCCTCAACTATCTCTATATAGTCCTGTGGCACAAGCTATCATGAAGAAAATGGGCTTTGACGCTCAAAACCCAATCGGTTTGGGAGAAAGACGCGGTATTCTCACGCCATTGGAGCCCGCCTTGACCAAAGGCCAGCTGGAAGATCGGAGACTCTACGGTCATGTAGAAAAGTCTTCATTTGGGTTAGGGTATGATCCCGACACTCCTCTGAGACAGTTGACACAAAAGCTTAAAAGTCGTTTTACCGACCAAGCCTCAACATCTCAAGTCAATGAAGACATCGATCTCCCTGGATATCTCTTTAAAGAGTTACCTGACAAAGATCCAGGAAGCTCATCCAATTGGTACGATTTCTCTGATGATAAAGAGGAATCGTCCGATAATACAGACTTGTGCTACTCTGACCCAGAAGAGCCCTCGTCTCCAAAAGAAGTACCTTACTTCGACCCAGTTTCAACAGGCAATTGGGACCATCTCATAGCAAGCCTTGAGAAGATCACCAATCAAGAAGACCCGTGGAAAGGAACAAACCCTCGGTCTACAAATGCCCTTGGAATCCCAGAAGGTTTTGTTGAGCTGGAAGCCTCCGAAAATATTTTGGAGGAACCAGCTTCGAACCTTCTAACAGAAGATCCTGTTGAAAAGATAGACTTGGGAACACCAGATAACCCACGTCCTGTATTCATAAGCAAGAATATAAAGGATGATGAGTTACTCGAGTATATCGCTTTTCTTCGTGAGTTCGTTGATTGCTTTGCATGGTCCTACGCTGAAATGCCTGGTTTAGACCCCAAAGTAGCAGTCCACAAACTCAATCTTCAAGAAGAAATCAAGCCTGTCAAACAAGGCCAAAGAAGATTCCGTCCATGTGATGGATAAAATTGAACAAGAAGTTCAAAAGCTCAAAAGCGTCGGCTTCATCCGTGAGGAACAACATCCAGAATGGTTGGCCAACATTGTCCCCGTGACAAAGAAAAATGGGCAGATCAGGGTCTGTATTGACTATAGAGACTTGAATGGTGCTTGCCCTAAAGATGAATTCCCGCTCCCCATACCAGAGGTAATGATTGACAATACCTGCGGATTCGAGCGAATGACATTCATGGATGGCTTCTCTGGCTACAATCAGATAAAGATGCATCCTGAAGATGAAAAGCACACTTCATTTCGAACTCCATTTGGCGTGTATTGCTACACTGTCATGCCATTTGGTCTGAAAAATGCTGGTGCCACATATCAGAGGGCTATGATGAAAATATTCCAAGATATGCAGCACAAGACGGTCGAATGTTACGTTGATGACCTCGCCGTCAAAAGCAGAAAAAAAGAAGACCATCTCAAAGATCTTCGGGAAGTTTTCCTCCGACTCCGCAAACAGAAACTGCGGATGAATCCTCTAAAATGCTTCTTCGGCGTCTCGTCGGGTAAGTTTCTCGGATTCCTTGTTCAGAAAGCTGGAATAGAACTTGACCCCATAAAAGTCAAGGCTATTCTAGAAATGCCCTCTCTAAGAACCTTGAGAGAATTAAAAGGGCTCCAAGGGAGATTGGCCTACATCAGACGGTTCATCTCCAATCTTTCGGGGAAATGCCGTCCATTCTCTCGATTGATGAAAAAGGGTGTAGACTTTGTCTGGGATACCGACTGTGAAGCCGCATTTCAAGATATCAAGTCATACCTGACCAAACCTCCAGTGTTAGCTGCCCCTGCCACTGGAAAACCATTCATCTTGTACACAAGAGCCCTTGATCACTCTCTGGGTGCTCTGCTTGCACAAGAAAATGATGAAAGAAAAGAAGTTGCTCTATACTACCTCAGCCGCATGCTAGTAGGTGCAGAGCATCACTACTCTGCAGTCGAAAAGGAATACCTTGCAGTGATGTTCGCCGTACAAAAGCTACGTCACTATCTACTTTCCAACACAGTCTACCTGGTCTCGAGGATCAACCTCTTGAAGGTCCTTGTCACAAAGGCAGGTTCTCTCAATGCTCGACTGGCAAAATAGTCCATCCTTCTATCACAATTTGATATTAGGTATGTGCCACAAAAAGCAATCAAAGGCCAAGCTCTAGCAGATTTCCTCCCAGAGCATCCATTGCCTAAAGATTCATCACTCAGAGATGATCTCCCAGATGAACCCGTCTACAACGTGGAGACCTTCTCGCCAAATGCCTCCTGGGACATGTACTTTGACGGTGCAACCAGGACAAATGAAAAAAGACAGCTGATCTCGGGAGTTGGCATCCTCTTTGTTAGCCCTAACAGATACATGATTCCACATGCTTTCTCGCTATTGGAACCATGCACAAGCAATGCAGCTGAATACCAAGCTCTGATCCTAGGATTGGAACTCGCCATTGAATCCGGTATCACCATGCTGGAAGTCTTTGGAGACTCTCAACTGATCATCAACCAGATGAATCAGAAATATGAAGTCAGGAAGCCTGATCTGCTGCCTTACTACAATAAGGCACAATCGCTTCTGCAAAAGTTTGACATCTGCAACATCACCCACATTCGTAGAGGTGAAAACATCCGTGCAGATGCCCTGGCTGGACTTGCTGCATCTATGGCAATTCAAGAAGGGGAAAACATGCAAATTACAGTGTGTGAGAGAAAGATCCTCCCTCCTCTTAACACACACCAAGCAGTTGCTGAATGCCACTAAGTGGTTGGAAGTCGAATCTCTATCCTTCAAACTTCAATCGGCGACTGGAGGGATCCGTTCATTGATTACACTATGTTCGGAATCCTACCTGAAGATCCAAAAGAACGGGTAAGCATTCAAAGGCGAGCCCCAAACTTTCATTTGGATATTCCTTCAAAAATCCTCTACAGGAAATCCTTCAACGGAATACTTCTACGCTGCTTGTCACAACAAGAGGCCGAAGAAACACTTAAAGAAGTTCATGCTGGTCTTTGTGGAGCCCATCAGGTAGGTCCTAAGCTCTATGATCAGATAAAAAGGTTAGGTTACTATTGGCCTACCATGGTAGCTGATGCAATGCAATTTGCCAAACGCTGCCAGCTATGCCAAGTTCACGGAGATTACATTCACATGCCTCCGGAATGGCTGCATCCTACAGCAATCTCATGGCCTTTTGAAGCATGGGGCATGGACATCATAGGTCCTATCTCTCCCCCTTCAAGCAAAGGTCATCGCTTCATCTTCGCCGCAACGGATTATTTCTCCAAGTGGTCAGAAGCATTTGCGTCCAACGAAATGAAGACCTCATCAGTCCTTTAATTCCTACGCACCAACATCATTTGTCGTTTCGGCATACCCAAAAGATTCGTCCATGATAACGGACCACAATTCCGGGATCATCGATTCTACAGGTTCTGCGACAAATACAAAATTCAAAGCTGTCCTTCGACTCCATACAATCCGGCAGCAAACGGATTAGCAGAAGCCTTCAACAAGACACTCTGCAAAATCCTCAAGAAAATGGTCTCTAGTCACAAAAGAGACTGGAGCGATAAACTGTCTGAAGCTTTGTGGGCCTATCGAACCACCGTTCGAAGACCAACCCATAGCACACCATTCTCCTTGGTCTATAGATGCGAAGCTGTCGTGCCCCTAGAGGTACAAATTCATTCTCTGAGGGTATCTCTACAAAATGACATGACTCAAGAAAGCAATGTCAAATTGCGACTCCATGAGCTGGACAATCTCGACGAGAGACGGCTCGAAGCTCGACAAATCATTGAACTTTACCAAGCACGCATGGCAGGATCTTTTGACAAAAAGGTCAGGCAACGCGCCTACAAAAAGGGTGACTTGGTTCTTGCGGTAAAAAGACCAATGGTCTTCGCATACAAATCCAAAGGCAAATTTGAACCAAAATGGGAGGGACCCTACGTCATCGACAAGGTCTTCTCCAACGGCGCATATGCCCTCCTGAACATGGAAGGCGACAGATGTATGCTGCCTATCAATGGCAAGTTCTTCAAGCGGTACTACCCTTGAAGACTTACCCAACTGGGTAAGAGCAATGCCTGTATGGCCAAAACCTGTTCTCAGGTACTCGCTCGTCAAACCCACTCTCTTTAGAATTTTCATATCGAATGTCAAAATTTCTAGAGATTCAAAAACAATGCTTACTTTTATCGTTTCATTGTTCAAAAACAAAAAAAAAATCCAAGTTTAGGAGCCTCTCCCTGACTTGACCAAAACTTTCGATCCTTGAACCAAAATTCATGGTTTGAAACAAAAATCTGGATTCAGGGATTTCCACTCTAGTCCACCTTACCTTTTACCGCCAAATGGTTTTAGGTCAAAATTTACGACCTTCGTGTCTTTAAACAAAAAAATTGGTTTTTCAAAAACCGCGGGGAAGTGACACTTAGTCGATACTCGCAAAACTCAAAAAAATCGGAAGGATGCGAACCCCATTCGATACTTCCAAAACCTCTAAAATTGTGGAGACACAACATTTCAGTTGATATCCACAACCCAAATTTCAAAGGTTCGAGAAAACCTAAAATCGTGGAGAAGCAACAAACCAGTTGATATCCACAACCCAATTTCAAAAATCGTGGAGATGTAACATACCAGTTGCTATCCACAACCCAAATTTCAAATGGTTCGAGAAAACCTCAAATTTCAAAAATCGCGGAGAAACGACATCAAGTCAGTACCCGCGAAACCAAAAGTTTTGGGAAAAGCAGGGAAGCGACGCTTAGTCGATATTTGCACCCCAATTCGCGAGGAAGCGACATTCCATCGATACTTGCAAAACCTAACCCGCGAGGAAGTGACATTCCATCAATACTCGCAAAACCGAATGAGCAAGGAAGCGACATTCCATCGATACTTGCAAGACCATTCAGCGGGGAGATGACATTTGGTCGATACCTGCATTTTGAAAACCAAAACTCGGCTATAAACGCCAAAATCTGGCTATAAACGCCAAAACTCGGCTATAAACGCCAAAACCGGCTATAAATGCCACAAACTGGCTATCAATGCCACAAAAAATTGGCTTTCACGCCGACAAACCAAAACTTGGCTTTCAAAAAACCCGGCTATCAATGCCACCAAACCGGCTATAAATGCCACAAATTGGCTATCAATGCCACCAAACCGGCTATAAATGCCACCAATTGGCTATCAATGCCACCAAACTGGCTGTAAATGCCACAAAAATCCGGCTTTCATGCCAAATTTGTTTCCCCTACCAAAACAACCATTTGACAAAAGATTTCCACAAAATGACAAAGCTTTTGATCAAATCCCATTTAGCAATTGCTTTCATCACAAAAAGATTTGAGTGAGCGTAGGGAAAAAAAAAAAAAGAAAACTACCAAAAAATACATGTGGTACCAAAAAAAAAAGTGTTCACAAGCACTACAAAAAAAAGAAAAGTACCAAAAAATACATGTGGTACCAAAAAACAGTGTTCACAAGCACTACACAAAAAAAAAAAGAGTACCAAAAATATACATGTGGTACCAAAAAAAAAAAAAAAGAAGAATAGTTTCTGCTACAAAAAATCAGGAGCTCAGCCAAAAATGGTCTCCAGCCAAAGCTTCAGCTCCTCAAGCAAACTTTTGGCATCAGCCGTCAGAGTTTCCAAGGCACGCTTCTTCAGGAACTTGCCATGAGATGCTGGCGAATGCCGTAACCCTTCTTTTACACTGGGAAGCTTTTCCCCAGCAGTTTGCCATTGCTCGTTCTCTAGAGTCCTCCTCTCAAGAACTTGACTGGCATCTGCAACCCTGCGAATCAGAGTACTCTCCCTGTCACGAGCCTCTGTTATAGCAGTCCACTTAGCATCAACTTGTGCCTTCAAATGCTCGAGATGCTTCCTGGCCATTTCGACCTCTCCATCAAGGATGTCAAGGTCGCGCTTTAATCCAAGGATGACTAGCTCTTCCTTATTCTTCTTTCGGACTACTTGCTTCCTGCTCTGTGTAGCCTCATTCAGGTCGGACTTAGCCTTATCAGCAGGGTCCAAGAACATCTCCTTGAAGAATTGGTCGTCAGGGAAATCCATGGTCTCAAACCACTTGTCACCCAGTGCAATGATCCTATCAACGATCGCCCTGGCACCTGTGACATCCAGACCAACCTCTTCGGTATCAGTGAGAATCTCCTGTACATGTGGGATCATGCCAAATCCTGCCTCCAAGTGTCCAGAAAGGAGAGTCTTGATCCAAGAACTCAAAACCCGAGCCAGCACCTTCTTCGCAAATTGAAGAGACGAACTGGATGAAGATTCACCCTTCTCCGCTGATCGGCTGCTCATGTCATGTCTCATTGGAAGAGTAACAAAGGAACTCTTTCCACTTGGAGCCACTGGAGAAGGAATCTCAGCATGAGGTATCTCCTCTATCGCGTCAGAACTGGTTGTAGGAGTCTCTACCTCCGGATCGACCTCTGGCATCCCTTGCTCTGGTTCTGAAGAAGGTGATGGCCTCTCTTCTGTCACTTCAAAACCTACAAATGAAACACAAAAAGGTATGAATATGATCCTGTTAAAAAAAATCATCAGGGTCATCACTACAAAGTACCTTCTTCGACGACTGGCGGAACACTCTCTTCCTTCATGAACTCATCGGAAGCATCATCAACATTTGCGTCCATTGATGGTTCAAAGTCATCGGAATCCTGTGGCAAGTCAGCTGACAAGAGAAATGTTAGCAAATCAAGTCGCAGGCAAAAAAAAAAAAGAAAAGAGAAAGCGAAAGAAGTTATACCAATTGGAGATTCCGGAGTCATTCCAGAGTCCCTCGGTTCTTCTTCAGATGCCATAACCGGCTCCATCACCGCCTCATCGGTCGGAACCTCAGGCATCGCCAAGTCTTCATCCTTTGCTAAAAAAAAAAAAGAAGCAGCAGCAGGGTGAGAAAACAAATCAGAACATGGAAAGCCCCATCAAAGAAGCAGAAAAAGAAAAAGGAAGAATCATACCTTCACCAATGGTCTCTTCTCCACGGCTCCTCTTCTCTGGAGGCTCGTCGACAGCCTCTGGCACCTCCTCGTTGATGGGAAGAGGGATTTCCATGTCAGGAGAGTCCTCATGTGGCCCCTCGCTGTGATGATGACTCCTCCTCTTCTTACCTCTACGGGTTCGCTTCCTAGAAGAACCCGCCCCACTAGCAGAGTCAGGTTTCTCACTTGGCTCCTCACTGGATGGTTTGCTCTTGCCAGTAGACTCCGCGGAAGCTCGTCTCTATGCCGCTTGCATCCAAGCGTCGAGCTCAGCTTCCTCCTGTTCTAGCTGCTCCAAAGCCTCATCAGGTACTTCCCGAACAGCTTCAGAACCAATGACGCCCCGGTCATCGAGAAAGCCTATCTTGTGCTTCTCTCCAGAAAGGAAGGCCCAAACTTCCTCTCGCAGGACGCCATCCGACTTTCCAGTACCTTTCCCCGAAGACAGCTTTACATCAAGCTCCTTCTTGGAAAGCCCCCGATATGCCAAAAGGCTCTCCGCGAACCACTTTGTGAAGCCGGCAGTTCGGAAAGTCGACAGCTCAAGATAAGAGATCGTGGCAGTAGTGTCTTCAGCACTATAAAAAGCCCATGCATTTCTGCCATCCTACAAACCCCAAAACGCTTCACCATACTCAAAGGCGCTCCAACAACGCCTTGAGAGAAGCCCAACTGAAGCGCAAAGCGAGAAGGTACATACGGCTGGATGTCGACGAAAAGATGTCTGCGGTACACCATCGTGCCGACGCGTATGCTGAAAAGCCACTCCTTCTCTGCATTTGTCAAGGCATAATGTCTCCCCGACCCTGCTCTAGTAGAGTCTCGGGAGGCACCAAAATCAAAAGCCTTCTTCCGCAACTCCGGAGAAAGCTTAACTGAAGACTGCCCCATCTCGACGTCCCTGAACCGTCGGATCCTCATGCGGGCAAACAAAAGTGATTCGGATACGGCTTTTCCCTTAGCCAATCGAATCATCAGAGGATCATCATCCTGTGCAGCACCCAGCTGGTGGAAGCCAGGACAGTGGTATACAAACCACGAATAAAAGATATGGGCTGAAAATACCCTATTCATAAGGAGCCCAAGCCGAACCAAAAAAGCAGCAGCCTGCAGTTCGGTACACAAGTAGGAGTAAAGAGCAGGCACCAAAGCAAGCCGCTCTCCAAACGCCATCTGACAAGCCGGAAAAATACAATGCGGCCTGATGTGCGTCCCATCTCCACCAGCAAACACAGCCTCACCTAGCCAATAAGTGAGGTAAACAGCAAGATCTCTCCGCAGTGCAATGTCAGAACAAATGACATCTGTGCTCGCGAAGAAACCCTTCAACTCTTCCTGCATGGCCGAAGTCTTCTTCCTGTCTTCCCGGGTCATGCTATCAGAAGACTCTTTGCTGTCAAAGAAGTTGAAGAATGAAGAGCCATAACTCTTCCAATTGCTGGACCTGACTTTCGAACCCTCCTTCAAAAAATCATAGAAGGTGACGAGCTGAAAGTATAGGAGCCTGAACTCCTCTGACTGCTCCTCAAGGACGCTGTCAATCGGCATGAACTCCTCGTAGAGTTTGCCAAGGATGGGCAATCCGGTGATGGCGCTCAACTCCTTCAAGGAAAAACCAATCTCACCATTCGTTACAACGAAGGTATTGGTTTGTGGGAGAAATGATTCCAACATGGCCATGAAGGCCTTGTCGGAAAAAGCCACGGTCTCCCTAAAAGCACGGACCGCGTCAAAAATCCCGACTTCCTTCAAAATGGTGCCACCAATCAGCAGGACGCGATCAGTCCACGACTTCCAATCGGAGTCAACACTGAAACGGCCACGAAGTCGAAAAGGCTTCACCCAATTGCTGCCGTCACCGCTGAAAACGCCAAGGCCCACCGGTCCCAAATCGACCGACGGATAATCAGAGCCCTGGTAGCTGCTGGCTGGCATCAACATGTCCATTTGGGCAGGCGACTTCTCCGCATATCCGGAGGGACCGCTAACAAAAACCCCGGTCTTGATCACACTGGTCCTCTTCACCCAGCTCGGAGGATCTTCCCTCTTAGGGCACGTGGGAGAAAGGCTCAGGATCGAGATGGTCCGATCAAAGACGACCGGGTAGAAATAGTTCTCTCCTCACCATCTGCTGTGTAAGAGAACTGAAAACATCTCCTTTGGTATGTCAAGTCGTCAGGAACTGCATCTCCAAAAAAGAAGGTAGGCTTGGGTAAAACCCTCAGATCGTCCATAACCCAAGGACGGTTGCTTACCATGATCTTATAGAACTCCTCATTCTTGAGAGCGATCAATCGCTGTCTCATCTCATCGCGATTGAGGGAATCGCACTATTCCAAGTTCTTCTCAACAAACTGGACCTTCTCCCAGGCCTGCTGAACGGCCATATTAGAAGATCTGGCGGATCGACGAGGTACACTTGTAGCAGGCTCTTTACCCTTATTCGTTCTGGAGGAACCACCTGCAAAGGTTGGAAAAGAAAAAAAAAAAAAAGATCATCATCAAAATGACATAATTTCGCTAAAAGCAAATATGGCGAAATTTTGGCATGGTTCCGGGGCATTTCCGAAGAAAAGGGAAATACCCCGAAAGAAATAGAAAGTTTTGAAGATGGGCTCAACATCGATGCGAGCTCCGAAACTCCAAACTTTCGAAACCTCAAAATCTCCGCAAAATCAAGAAGGGCTCAACATCGCTGCGAGCTCCAAATTCCCAAATTTGCAAAGATTTTCAGGTATGCTATCATGCTCTCAAATTCAAATCTACAAAAAGTACATGCATGAACATCTAGATTTGCATAAAAACACATTATTCATGATAACCAAAAAAAAAAAAAAAAAAGAGAAACTTTCTAAAAAAAAGAAGAAAAAAAAAAGAAGAAAGAAAACGTGCAAAAAGAAAAAAGAGAAAGAAAGAAGCACAAAAAAAAAAAGAGAAGGAAATCACGTGGAAAAAAAAAAGAGAAGAAGAATAGAAAGAAAAGAAAAAAGAAAAAAAAAAAGAGAAACTTTTTTTTTTTTTCCATCCTATTCTCTACATGGAGTTTTCTTGAAAGAAAAAGAAAGAAAACTTACTTGAAGCCATTGATGGAGAAGAAGAAGGAAAAAGCTTGAAGATCCAAGTGAGATATCTTTAGATATTCTTTACAAAAATGGCCCCACATGAGATCTAAGCCATCTTAAAAAGCTTAAGGTCCCATGGGCTAGCCCATATGAGCCAGGTTTGACCACCTAGGCACTAAAAAAAAAAAAAAAAGGGCTTTTAGTCAGAAAAAAAATCCCTCTTACCAAGAGCATACAAAAATGGTTCCATGCCTCTTTTGAGTTGATTGAACCATACAAAAAATTCCAAGCCCCATGAGCTTCCAAAAATCAAACCATCCAGCCTCATAAACCAAATTGAGCCAAAATCTTGAAATTGACATTCCACAAAAAATCCAAACCACTCCAATGGACCCACACAGTCCCAAAAAGTGACCAAAAACCAAATCTTGGTCCCCTAACTTGCCACATACAGCTTGTTAGGTCACAAGACCAAAACAAAAAACCAAATCATGATCCCCCAACTTGCCACATACAGCTTGTTCGGTCACAAGGTCATAAAGCAAAACCCGACCCCCCTAACCTGCCACATACAGCTTGTTAGGTCACAAGGTTAAAAACAAAAGCCCAAATCCACATCCCTGATGTCATCTTCAAAACTTTGCCTCGAGATGGTATTTGATTCCTTTTATTACCATAAAATTCCCCTGGAAGCTCAAAGGCTACTCTACCAAAGGAAAGATTGCTCAAAGACTCTTGGTCAAGACACAAGCTCTCCTTCAAAAATCTCTTCGAGGCACATCGACTACAAAAGTCAAGCAACTCGTCGCTGTACCTCGAGGGGGCATTTGTTGACACCAAAAAATGTCACTTTGCCTCTTCAACATCAAGAAAGCTGCATGAAGTCGCAACCTGCCATAAATAGGCAATGCAACTTCTCCAAAAATTCAAATCTTGTCAGAATCAAACAAAAACTGCAAGATCCTTCAAGACAGCCAAGAGAGGAGTACACAAGGAGTTTCGGGCCATTTCAGAATCATTTGGCCTAACTTCGCTTCTCCGACAGCTAAATTGGCGCTCCCGGCGGCGACATCATCGAAGACGTCAAAACTTCGATCAGAGCCTACGAATGACTCCAACATGTCTCAAAAGGGCTCCATGCCAAATTTCAAGTCAAACCGACAACGTTTGACCCTCCATCAATGCTCGAGCAGCAAAATCAAGCCTCCCGGCGGCGGGAACCACCGAAGCCTTCGCTCATCAAACCAAGTGCATGAGTGGCTTCAACATGCTTCCAAAAGGCTGCACGTCAAATTTCAGGTCATTCCGACAACGTTTGACCAGGTTTCGATGTTCCGAGAGAAAATCAAGCCTACCAGCGGCGGAGCAACCCGGGACCATGACATCCAAAACGGAGCCCATGGAACGTCTCAAAATGACTCCAATAGGCTCCCCGTCAAATTTCAGGTCAATCGGACATCGTTTGACCACATATCAAAGCTCGGCATTTTCCCCACAGCAAAATCAAGTGAAGCATCGACGGGACCCCAAACGGCTTCAAAACTCAAACAAAAGCCTATGGTTGGTCTTATTTATTGCTCAGGAGGCTCCACCTCAAATTTCAGGTCATTCCGACATCGTTTCACCAAGTTTCAGCTTCTGGCGGAAAATCAGCAGCTCTACGCGACAAAGTCTTCGGCTTTCCTGGAAAATTGGAAACTTTGCACTTTAAAAATGCAAGGATTCTCATCAGGTTTTCTACAGGGAAATCAAGCCAATAAATGAGAAGAAATGTCAAGAAAAATACAGAAGAAAACGGCAACGAAAAAGACTGCAAAACGGACCAAAAAAGGGGGGAAAACCCCCAGGGTCGCCGGCCCATGGTCGCCGGCGACCATGGCCCCATGGTCGCCGGTGACCATGGAAGTCCAGGTCACCGGATTTTTCGCCGGTGACCCCTTTTTCCGTCCCTTTTCGCGTTTTACGCGTTTTGGCCCCTGTGGTTCCCTGAAATTGTGATTTTTAATGCTTGAAATTGACTCATATCCGACGACATCTCGGATCCGCCGTCAAAAGCATAAAATCATCAGTGATCGCTCCAAGATCGCCAACCGGTCGACCAAAAAAGTGCTCTTTCTGTCCGACCGATCAAGAAATCGACAAGACAGATGTCACCGGCCCGCTCTTAGCTATCAATGTCTGAAGTTACATGTTCATCCGATGTCGATCAGCATGAAGATCCATCGATGATCATCGCCAGAAGAATTTCAGAAGACACGGCACGGCCCGCGACTCTTCGACTGCTCGGCGACCAATTAATGTGGTTAATTGGCTAGCTTTATGGCAGTCATTAACTCATTCTATTGGACGGCCCAATCAGAAGCAAGCATTCGGGAGTTACAAATCAAGAGATTCATGGCATTCAAGCCATGAAACTCCTCCCATTATGGTAATTAAGGTGATTAAATGCCCTCAATCTCCATCGGCCAATCAGATTCAAGGAAAAAGGAGTTACAAAATCAAGAAATAAATCTTGTAACTCCTTTCATTAAAGCAATTAAAGCTCATAAACTCTCCTAAATGGCTACCAAAAGCCTATAAATAGGAGAGCATTCCATTGAAATCCGGAGGAAGAAAAAAAGAAGAGATCGGATCGGAAGAGAGCGGAAAGAATCCAGAGAAAGAAAAAGAGAGAAAAACTCTGCTGAAGTTCTGCACCGGCCACCACTACAAGGTGACAAAAGTCCCTTGGGGGGCACCCCCCCAAGGTCCTTGCCTTCTCCCGCTGCCTCCAATGGCTTAGACGTGGCTTTTCAGCCCGTCTACTTAGCTTTTTATTGGACATAAGACCTTCTCTTGGTCTTTGTCCTCTAAAAATCTGAGGTTATAGCCAAGCCAAGCGAATCAAGAGCATCCTCTGTTCTCATCTGCATGGATGATGGCGAAGCCCATACATGGCTTGCGACCGTCAATCTGAACGAGTCCCCCACAATCTCCTGAGAAGTTAGATCCTCCTTTTCTTGCTTTTCATTGTAGTTTGTATTTTTCTAAAAGAGACAAAAATCACAACTCTTGTCTTTCATTATTGATGAGAATTGTAAATCGGCTATAAACGCCAAAATCGGCTATAAATGCCAAACAAAATCGCCTTTCACGGCAAACCAAGAAAATGTCTCTTTTCTTAAATATTTGTGCAATGGAAAACTTGAAAGAAGTTGATTTCCTTTTTACTTGCGAAGGTTGATCTCCGGATTACCACTTGCAATTCCAAGTAAAATAGAAAATCTGGCACACCCACACAAAAGAAATGTTGATGCACGCTTCATGCCCCCCGGGCGCGAAAGGGCCGGACCCGACGGACTCCCACGTCCGCCGGCCCCGGTAGCACCCACGGCATTCGGAGCGCGTTCCATCAGTCCTGTGTGGGTTTGGTTGCCTTTTGGATTTCAATCTGCTTTTGTAGGAGGATTTAGTAGGTGTGTTCTTTTGGGGTTTTGATTTCCTATCCGTTTTCTTAGAGCAGAGGTCATTTGGGAAAGTTTCTTTCCTCTTTTTCTTTGGAAGTTATACTGGGTTTGTGGCAATGGCTCTATCAATGCACAAGGCTTCCTCAAAGCAATTGGACTTAAGCAAGTATGTCAGGTATATTCCGGAGCAGGTGGAGGCATTGGAAAGAGTTTATATGTAGTGTCCAAAGCCGAGCTCGATTCGACGGCACCAGCTGATAAGGGAATGCCTGATTCTGTGGAGCCCAAACAGATAAAAGTCTGGTTCCAGAACAAAAGGTAAAAGGAAAAAAGTGAGTTTACATGTTTCATTTTTTATTTTTTATTTTTTGTATATTGGATTGATGAAGGGAAGTTTTTTGTTCCTCTTTTTCGGTCTGAGTTTGTGTTTGCTCATGATGTTGTGATGTGTGTGGTGGTTGGTTTTTTTTTTTATAAAAAAAACAGAGGAACGATTGGAATGAAATGGGCTATTTGTTCCCTTTATTGAAATGGTTTATCTATTGTTTTTATGTTTTTAGTTATGTTGTTGGTATCATGCATTTGTTTTATAATGTGTTTCTTGTTCTTATGTTGATTTCTATTTTTAGATAAATGAGTTGGGTTTTAGGTATCTCTTGTTTCTGCTAATGGCTAGTTGGAATGAGACAGAGGAGTTTTGAGGATTTTCTCATGGGTGCTTGGCAAAAATAGTTTATTTATTGGATTTGGCTGCTTTTTATGCCTTTTCTGGTTTAGACTTAACGGATAGTAGGAATTTATTCATATGATTGAGAAGGGATTTTGTTGTTGTGGTTTTTGTCACTCATTTGAACAACACATAATCTGCATCCCACCAAACTGCCTACTAGCTACAACAACATAGACATATGGATAGTATGGGCGATTACGTTCCAAGTTCTTAATATAGAAGTGGAAGGTGACATACATTGGGCTAGCCTTTGTATAGACGCCATCATATATATAATTGTACATGATTGGTTGTAGGTGGTGATTTTAGTATTTATTGTTTCTTTTTTGTTTAAAGATCCAGCTCAGCATAGACTGAGAATTAGTTGATCATGTGAATGCCTGACATCTTTAGTGTTACTTTATGTTATCTTGTTTAAATTCGCCTATTAGGGTAATCACACAGGCATGAAATATACAAATTAACACTGATTTAAGCCTCAGTGGGCCTGTTGGGCAAGTCTATATGCTTTGGTTGCCATTAATGATATGCTTTTTGCCAGAATTCAGGTACCCATTTACATGACATTTAGAATGCATTTTTTTTTTTTTTTCTGCTTCTTTACATTCTATTTTCTTTTGGATTTCTCCATTCTACAATTCACTTTTCTTTTACTCCAGGTATATATGTCTATATATTAGTTTCATATGATCTTCTGATATAAGATTCATGTAAAAGTCATGTTTTTTTTTTTTTTTTTTTTTTTTTTTTTTTTTGTAGGATGGCAGTATATTGGCATGGAGATTCAACATCGCAGGAAACTGTTTTGAGCCTATTGCTTCTCTTGCTGGTCATCATCGTGCTGTTGTATCTATGGTTGTTGGAGCTAGCTCAGAGGCTTTTTTTCCTGCTCCATGGATAATACAATAAGAGTGAGTCGGTTTTATTACAATAATTTTACTGTTCTTGGTATGCCACTCCCAAAAGAAACAGCCTGTAGGTCTATTATAACCCTTAGCTTTCCAAGTTAATGATACTGCTACCTTCTTCAGATCTATTAATTGTTATGAGGCACCAATGATTTAGATATGTCCCTAAAATCTTTATTATAACCCTTAGCTTTCCAAGAAACAATGTGATTCTTTTATCCAAAAGGAGATAGGAAAGTAGAATGTGAGAGAAACTAAGATCAACAGTATCCATTGTATAGTGGATAGGATAAAGGTCTTCTAAACCATTAGGTTCAAATCCAATTGTACATGTATTTTCCCATTAGAGAAGTGAGTGGGGCATTTGACTTAGTGTTACATTGCATGTCAACTTTTAATTAAATGTTTTCTGCTAATAGACTAAGGTGGTGTTTGGAAATCATATATACTTAAAGATTTTGTTATATTAACTAGTAGATAGGTTATAGTTTACCCACCTAAAAATTGGGGTTTGGTTAACATATAATGTATTTTACCATATGTGCCAATTTCTTGTAAAAACCTTCATTTTACATTATTCAAGGTTTATGTTATAGAAAAGAATATTCTGTATAAAACAGGCTGCAAGTTTTTGTGCAATATATCACTCGAGTTGGGTTTGGATCACGGGTCGGGTCTAGCCCAAAGCCTATTGAGACTAGCCCATTGGCATCATATATTTTTAAAGTCGTCGTTTTCTATAAGTCTTGTTAAGAAGTTATTATTAGTATCTTTTTTTTCAAAACTTCCACTATCTGACCTATTTTTCTTAAGACTGATGTACAATATCTCCCTGCCTCAGCCAAGGTTGAACTTGGTAACCCCTGCCTCTGCAGGAGGATTTGTATGTACTCATGTTGTTAAGAGTCCCAAATCCCCACTAAACTATCCCTGGCCCAACAGCTGATTGTGGCTATCAAGTCTATAAGTTTTTGGAGTCGCCGTTTTCAAGAAGTCCTGCTAAGAAGTTACTATGTCTTTATTTTGGGTTATCCTAATCTTCTCTTATCTAGCCTATTTTTCATAAGAGTGTGATGGATGGTATCTCTCTACTTTAACTAGGCCGAACCTATTAACTCCTCCCTCCCTTGGAGGACTTATGCATATGCATCTCTCTATTGTCAAGGGTCCAAGTAATGCAATTAAGTGGACTCTCGGTTGTAATTGGCTACGAAATAGAAAGTTCGAGTATAATCATTTTTTTAAAGCTAGATGGGCTCAATCTGTATGAGATGCGAACTTTGTTTTACATAAAATTAGGAGCATTATATGGTTTTTTCAGCTAGCATTCGTATAGCCCAAGCTTGTGTATTTTGGCATAATTTAGATAAGTATGACCTTTTCTGTGATGAGGTGGTCGCTCAGAAACGAATTTAGTCAAAGAGTTGGATTGCAACTTGTGCACATCCAAAGTCAAGTCTATAATACATGTTATTTTTATTTTTTTTTTTCCTAACATTCCTTCAATCACATAATACAATTCATAATTTTCTTCCTATATAGATCGTGCAAGCAATTTTGCTTGATTTTTGGGTGTTGAATCCAGATCATCCTCAAGCCTTGGCTTGAATTCTACCTCATGTTCAATTCCATCACCTTCCGGCATCATGATTATCATTGGAGCATGCTACATTGTATTACTTTGAATCAGTTACTAATATGTTATTTTGCTTGTTGAATGGTATGGTTCAGAGATTTTGATATTTTTAATTGATATCTTGTTTTGTACACAGTATTTTAGACCCTCTTTCTCTTATTGTATGTTCTAATTCATGAAATCCTAAGCTCTTCTATGATGTTTTTTTTTTTTTTTTTTGCGCGTGCAGTGTGCACATCCCCCTCCCCCTCCCCCTCTCCCTCTCCCCTCTCGCCTCTCTCATTTTATTTCTTACTTATGTTCTGCAAGGTTTGATAGATGTCAAAGATTTCAACTCCACTACGAAAAATATTGATCCTCTGATTGGGTGAATTCTAAAAATATGTACAAGTTTAATTTGAGTAATTTGACCTTACCATAAGTTTGGAATAAATGGGATAGAACCCAGAATGAGTTGAGTGGGTGTGAGAAACAGATATGCTGAAATCTTTTTAATATGTATGAATGACTCCATGCATGAGAGGGAGAAGAACAGTTCTTTTTCCTTGAATATGTATGTATTTCTGTTTGTGTGGTGAATGTGTTTTTGTATATATGAACAGTTCTTTTTTATTTTTCTTTTTTCTTTTTTCTTTTTTGCTGAATATATATGTCTCTGTGTTATCTGTATTAAGGTTTAAAGCTCATTTGAATCAACAATGAATGTAGACATTTCACAACAGCATCCATGTCTTGTGCAAGGACATAATTTATACCAATGGATGTGATGGTTAACCAAAATCATGCTTTGGTCTATAGTTTCACTAAATGTGGGTATGATTTCTCGTAAAAGTTGGCTCTACCTTAAAGTTGTGCATATTACTTTCTTAACCATATGTTAATTTTGCTCTTTTTTTTTATGCAAATTGAATCAAAATTGAAGAATTTTTTTTTGTAGAAAGAGTTCATGCAGCTAAGATGCAGCCAATATGAAGGCCAAAGTATGTAGAGAAACAGAATGCTATATGTTAAAATGGGATGCATGAAGTTTTTTTAAACAATGGTGCAGGGGTTGGAATGGTGCAACAATGAAATGATCAATTTGAATGTTGGTACAGAGTACAATGTTAGCATGGGTTTCAGTTTTATAATGGTAATGGTAAAGTAATGTCGAAAAGATGTTTGAATATTAATATGAAGTGCAATGAATTTTCTTGTTTCATTTCTTGATGGTTTTGGAATGGAAATGAATGTTGGGTGTGTAATAGATTTGGTCTTGGTAATGGAATTAGCAGTTTCAATTTATTCATGTAACACAGGTTGGAAGTTGTAATAAACTGATGTATATATAGGAAAAGAAAATTAAAAATCAAATAAATAAAAAAAATTATATTTTAAAAAAATATTCTTGGCTACAAAAAAAGCCGGCAAAAAAATTTGAATAAATAATTTTCGTAAAATGCAAATCTATTCCTGGAGCAAAATAACGCTGGCAAAAGTTTTCTAAAATTTATTTTTGAAAAAATAAACCTCTTTTCCCACCGCAAAAAAAAAAAAAAAAAAAAAGCCAACAAAAGGTTTTCTAAAATTTATTTTTAAAAATATAAACCTCTTTTCCCGGTGCAAAATAACGTCGGTAAAAGTTTTTCAAACATTTATTATTGAAAAAATAAATCTCTTTGCCCGGCGAAATAAACCTCTTTTTCTGGCGAAAAAAAAAAAAAAAACACTGGCAATATAGCTTTTTACCAGCGCTATCTTTTTTCGTCGGCAAATGGTATCAGTGGTATACTTTTTCCGGCGGATTGCAGGCGCAAGAGAAATAGTCGGCAAAGGTTTTCACCAGTGTTTTATAAACTTTTACCTGCGCTTATTTAGCGCCGGCGAAAATGCAAATTGTTGTAGTGAATGGAAATTTGTTTGGAATTGGATTAGTTTTAATAATGTAGAAAACGTGGTTCAGTAGCTATGCAGAGACTATACAACAAATTAGAAATCCTTAGGGATGTTTTCCATTATTGGGTTGACATGCATATTTTAACTCTATGAATTATCATGTCAAGAAGGCATTTCAAGGATTGATTTACAGGTCATGGGTTGTTAAGAAGTTAGAATGATATCTATCTATCTACTATTATAAAAGAGGCAATGTTGCATAGTATTTTCACTACACCATTGTTGGGCCCACCCAAAATATTATAATAAAATATAATAATATATTATTATTATATAATAATAATAATATAATATCTATACCCTTATTATCTATCTATCTCATACAAACTTTTTCACTACACTATTGTGGGACCCACCCTCAAATATTATAATATTTTCACTACACCATTGTGGGGCCCACCCAATATATTATAATAAAATATAATAATATATTATTATTATATTATAATAATAAGAATATAATATCTATACCCTTATTATCTATCTATCTCATACAAACTTTTTCACTACACTATTGTAGGGCCCACTCCAAAATATTATAATGCAAACTTTTTTACTACACCATTGTGGGGCCCACTCCCAAATATCTACTATATGTTATCTACTACTATTATAAAAGATGGAAAGTTGCAAACTTTTTCACTGCACCTTTGTGGGGCCTAACCCTAAATATTAAAATGCAAACTTTTTCACTACACCATTGTGGGGCCCACCCCCAAATAGTATAATATAACATAATAATATATTATTATGAGAAATTGCATACTTTTTTACTATATTGCAAGGCCCACCCCCAAATATTATAATATAATATAATAATATATTATTTTGAAAAATTGTAAATTTTTTCACTACACCTTTGTGGGGCCCACCCCAAAATATTATAATGCAAACTTTTTCACTACACTATTGTGGTGCTCACCTCCAAATATCTACTATCTACTATCTACTACTATTATAAAAGAGGGAAAGTTGCACATTGTTTTTCACTACACCATTGTGGGGCCCACCCCTAAATATTATAATGTAATATAATAATATATTATTATGAGAAATTGCAAACTTTTTCACTACACCTTTGTGGGGCTCAACCCCAAATAGTATAATATAATATAATAATATATTATTATGAAAAATGACAAACTTTTTCACTACACCTTTGTAGGGCCCACCCTCAAATATTATAATCTATCTACAATTTTATCTTTATCTTATCTTATATCTTATATCTTATATATATATATATATGGGGGATATTCATATGCATCCATCCCTCACCATTTTTGGTGAGGGACCCCCCTTTTGGGGGTGTTTCAAGTACAAGAGGGAAGTACAAAGTACCCCTCTTGTACTTCTCTTGTACTTGAAACACACCCAAAATGGGTGTCCCTCACCAAAAATGGTGAGGGATGGATGCACATGAAGACCCCCCTATATATATATATATATATATATACATACTATTATAAAAGAGGAGAAATTGCAAACTTTTTCACTACACTTTTGTGGGGCCCACCCCCAAATATGATAATATTATATAATATAATAATATATTATAGTATTATAATAATAATAGTAATAATAATAATAATATAAAATCTATACCCTTATTATAAAAGAGAAGAGTTGCATATTTTTTCACTACACCTTTGTGGGACACCCCAAATATTATAATATAATATAATATAATAAGATATTCTTATTATATTATAATAATAATCATATAATATCTATGCCCTTATTATAAAAGAGAAAAAAGTGTCATGCTTTTTCTCTACACATCTATGAGCCCCACTTAGTATTATGATATTATATATATATATATATATATAAAATAAAAGAGAACTACACATTTGTGGGCCTCAATAAAAGAGAAGAACTTGTCATGCTTTTTCTCTACACATCTGTGGGCCTCACTTAGTATTATTATATTATAGTGTGTATATATATATAAAATAAAAGAGAACTACATGTCTATGGGCCCCACTTAGTAGAAGAACTTGTCATGCTTTTTCTCTACATCTAGACATCTGTGGGCTCCACTTAGTATTATTATATTATATATATAATACAAGAGAACTACACATCTATGGGCCCCACTTCGTATTATTATATTATATATATGTATAAAACAAAAGAGAACTATACATATGTGGGCCCTACTTCATAGAAGAATTTGTCAAGCTTTTTCTTTACATCTACACATCTGTGGGCCCCACTTAGTATTATTATAATATCTGTATGCCCCACTTGGTATTATTATATTAGATATATATAAAATAAAACGAGAACTACACATCTATGGGCCCCACTTAGTAGAAGAACTTGTCATTCTTGTACTCTACATCTACACATCTGTAGGCCCCCACTTAGTATTATTATATTATATATAAAATAACAAAGAACTACATATTTGTGGGCCCCACTTAAGTAGAAGAACTTGTCATGCTCTTTTTCTACATATCTATGGGCCCAACTTAGTATTATTATATTATATGATATATATATATATATATATAATCAAAGAGAACTACACATCTGTGGGCCCCACTTAGTATTATTATATTTCGATGAAATGCTTAGCTCAAATGATCATGAAAAGGATTGTGTTTGAAGAATTTGTTCATTCGCTGCAAGAACTTAAATGAGAAATTTCAGTTGAGATTTTCATGTGTATAAAATTTCAACTTCAATCCCAATGCCTGTAAAGACACGATTTGCTTGTCAGAAGAATAGATGAGAATGCCAAAGATTGCTTGGAATCCTTGTAATTTGTTGTTGATTCGTTTAAAGCTATGAGTTGGGTACTATTTTGGTTGGTTAGTATTTTATTTCATTGAATTTGGTATATATTTGGTGCTAGGTTTTAGACAAATTTTAATGGGAAATAAGCCAGACTATCGATTTATATTGAAATCGGTGAGTATTTTGCCTAATCATGTATGGCCAAAAAATGTTAGTTTTCAACTTTTTTTTTAATTAATTTCCTTCCATATATCTTGTTATTCCATCTTCTTCTTACTTTTTTCTATTGAAACTTTTACTAAATTTCATAAGAACAATGAGTGAATGTAAATTACTTAATTTGTCCAAAAAATGAGTTATATGTAAACTGGTTATTCTCCATTGGGATAGTTAATATTGAGTTTTTCAATGACTTTATTTTTTCAAATTATCATACTGAAAGAGTATGTTCCTTGCACGTGCATTGCACATGCAGGGCTCCACTAGTTATCTAAGAAAAAGGCCCCAGCAAATAATAGGTTGTTGGCTTTGGCTTCCCATGCCTTGGCCAAGGTATGACCTTTAACGATTATGTGATAGGAGAATGCACATTTTAGCTCATAGTAAGGGTTTTTTTTTTTACTAATGCTTTTGGGAGTAAATAAACCATAACCCAAAGACTTGTCAAATTCAGTAAATTATCATTCTAGTTGGACACCTTGCATGTGCTGATCCATTCAATTAGATAGCTAGTGGTATTACTCTCTCTCTCTCTCTCTCTCTCTCTCTCTCTCTCGCCTGTGTTCAGCAATAGGATTATAGATTGTGAAATATTAGTCATATTCCACTTTGGAGGAGATTTTGTTTAGAATAATGGAAATCCAGTCATTGGCCAAAAGGTTCTAGGGTTTTTATTTATTTTTTTGGTTGGGGATGGAGAGGTGGGGAGGGTGTTGTTCCAAAGTGTGCTAAGAACTCTCAATAAGCAGAGTACTTTCGGATGTACCTTAACCGGGGATGCCTATGCAATTGGATCTTTAATCTGGATAAAGAAACTTTACCCCTTGAATTTTATCATGGACTATTTGTATCTTCTAGTTGTCCGTTTGATGAGCATTAACTAGTTAAGAATTTACGATTGTCTCATCAATATGATGTTACCCATCCAGTGGATCTTCTTATTTATATTTTGTGTTGATCTACATTTAAGCCACACATTTGGTCGGTACCTTTGATGATTATGAAGATAACAACTTAGAAATTATCCAGTTGTTTGATTTAGATAATAGAACAAGAGAAATTATACAATGAATGCAATTCTTGATCTTTTGTACAAGCACTGTCTCTTCTAGTCCAAAAACTAGAAGGCAAGGATGACCCAACTGACCCAAGTGAGTTCATTTACTCTCTCTCTATATCTCTCTCTCTCTCATTGTGTTCCCCATTTGTTCTGATCATTAATCAATTCTGATGTAGGATACTTGGTACCTCAAATGAAGAAGTGTGACTAGGAGTAAGCAAAATAAAAAACTGGCATGAGTGTCCTCAATGAAACTCAAATGGCTATGTCTATACCAAGGTCCGAATTATTTCACCCTCATTCATAGAATTTTGTCATAGCCAAAGGAACTTTTTTGACATGTGGACTTTAGTTGCATTTCACCTTTTATTTTGCAATCATGTTTCAAACACTTGAAGATATGTCTAAGAAAAATGATGGCGAGATTACTTGTCAAGGCATTCAATCGCAGCTCAATCTCAACAACCTTCAATCAATAATTAAATGCTAGATATGGGAAGGTGTCCAATAATTCTCATTTCCTTCATTGCATTCTTGGTGAGGCCTTACATCACAAAGAGGCCCTTTTAGATGTTGTTTTAACTCGTTATTATTAGTTTAATCTGCCCATAATTTAATCTAATAATGAGATTGCTAAAATAATGCATTCCGAGAGAGAGAGAGAGAGAGAGAGAGAGAGAGAGAGACGTGGGGCGGGGTAGGGAAAGATATTGAGCGAAAATTTAGTTCAGGGCATACCTTAGCTTAAGAATGTGGTTAATAAAAACAAGATCCGGCAAAAACAAACATAGCAGTGTCCGTTGCTGAAAGACGCCCAAAAGTGTGGTATTTTAATGTTTTTGGCGTAGTGAATTCAACATATCAAAATATAAGCAGAGCTAGACAAGTAAACATGGGGTTTCATTCCCATATTTTAAATTAGAAATTACAAAAAATGTATTAATTATATTCCCAAAATAAAAGGCCACCAGAGGCTAGTAAAACAAGATATAAACTCAAAATTAATACTCCCAGGTATATAGCATCTCATGTGTAAGGAACGGAGTCTACATGACAACATTTGTATCTCAATTACACGTCACTTGCGGCTCAGCATCCGCATCCTCAGAAACTGTACCAGGTTATAGGTCAGGAAATCCTACCTACCGCATCAAGCGTAGATTAGACAAATATGCTTGGCAAGTATCCAAAATGAAAGGCAGAGTTTGCAGGTACAAAGTAGAATATATAAGACGTGTTAATTAAACAGAGATTAGGTAACAGTATGTCTAAGAAAGGTCGGTGCAGCATGAGTAAATATAGCAAAATCGATGATAATAGAAAGTACACCACATTATATCAGGTTGATAGTACTTTAAGGGCCCGTTTGGATGTTTACATAATAAAATATTTATAGATTTAAATATTACAAGAATAAGATAGCATAGAGTAGAATAATGCAATATTGTAATATTATAATATTACAATATTTTTGCTGTTTGGTGATTTTTGAAGAATTTTACAGATTTGAAATTGAGTTTTTTGAAAGGTGCTATGATTAAATTAAATTACATTATTATAATAATTTTTTATTAAATGTTTTAATTTATATGTAATTTACCAGATTTGGATAAAAAAGTAGTGTGGTAAAGTAAAGTTCAATTGCTATGTTTTTATCTTAAGTTACTTTTCTTTTATCACATAAAATCATGGTAAAGTATAGTAAAATCAAGTCAATACAAAAAAACGACTAGTTTACAACTCTCCCCTACTTTGCTTTACCACATACTTCATCTCACCTTACTTTACCTCATCTTTACTATGATATGAGATCAATCTTTATTTTACTACACCTGTAAATAATTCACTTTTTATTTACCATATAAAACTATGATAAAATGTGATAAAGTAAAGTCAAATAAAAAGAAACTACTTTACCATTCTTTCCCACTTTACTTTACCAAACATTTTATCCCACCTTTACTTTACCCCAACTTTACCATGCCATGACATTTACTTTTAGTTTACTTTACCATATATCTAAACAAGCATATCATGATGGACTTGGTGAACCAAAGTCTTTACTTTATTCTACCACTTTCTAATTGTCATTTTGAAAGATTCTAATCTTGTAGAATGTTTTCTAAGAAAGGAGTTGTAGGAGAAAATATTAAGCTTTTTGAAAGAAAAAAAAAAATTTCTTGAGTTACCAAACGCACAAGATTCTCTTTTTTAGAAAATGAAAGATTATGTTCTATAAAATATTATTTTCTTGTGTTTTTTTTGCGCATCCAAACAGGCCTTAAACTCACCTGGGAGTCCCTATCACGGGGGTAATAGGTCTCGCCCGGATAGGTCCCTATCATGAGGGTTTCTGGTCTGCCCTAGACGGGGTAGGTACACTGGTGACACCACCTTAAATTCACCCGGAAGTCCTATCTCGGGGGTACCTGGTCTACCCCGAATAGGTCCCTGTCACAAGGGTTCTTGGTCTGCCCCGGACAGGGTAGGTACACTGGTGACACCGGTCACACACAAGACTACAAACTGCAAAGTGCAGCAAGCAATATATACATATCCATATATAATAAATGCTAGAAAAACAACTTGGGGTACCAACTTGAGGATCAAGGCAGAATACAGGGTTCAGTGCTTAATCGGGACTTAATGAGTGATTCGGTACTCAGGAGATGTATGTGCAAGTATGGGAGTTGACAGACGATAAAAAAGCTAAATATGAAAAACGATGTTGATTCGGCTTTTAAAACAATTAACCAAGTAAATTCGGGCTTAAATCAGTAAAACAGGTTAAAGCATATTTCAAAACAATATTTTTCTAAGTCCGGAAAATTCAATAGAAAAACAAGCAACACTTCGGATAGGAATAGGGACCAAAAATAGGTGGAAAAAAAGGCAAGGAGATCCGGGTCAACCATATTCTCGCACATAAACCTAGGAAACCTTTCAAGCAGGGCGAGAATTGCACGCTAAGACCACAAGAGTCCCGTGTGGCAAGGTGCAAGCGTCTGGTTTACAAGGTGTAAGATAAAAGTATGAAAAGTTTAATTGAAATAATCATAAACATGCAAGTACGGTGATTCCAAAATTAAATTATATGCTCAAAGGGATGGATATTGGCACATTTTCGTGCACTTGATGTATTCGGAAGGTGGAAATATCTAACCCCTAAGTTTGGATAAAAATACGAGTCACCGTGTTCCACATGCATCCATAATTGTTCGGGTCTAAATCTTGAGTTAAAATTAATATCGGGCAATATCGGGATACAGGTTCATCAAAGTCTCGGTCTACGTCTCTTTCAAGGAAATGAAGTCTAATTAAGATGCATGTAAACATGTTAGGGCCTCTTTACATTGGTTTTAAATCAAGAGCACTCTCTTTATGGTCAGAGGCCAGCTTTTGATTTGGCTTAATCCTGGGATAAGTACTCAAGTTTTTGGTCCCAAGAAAACTCAGAAATCTGCAGGGGTTAATCGGGCGAGAATAGGTTAAAAAGGGGGCCCAAATCCAATTTAAAAACAGTCTTTCGCGGGTCCCGGGGGTGGGCCCACCGGCCGGGGGACCACCAGCCACTGCGGAGGGCACTCGCTGCTGTGCACAGCAACTGGCCGCTGCACAGCAGCATTTGCTGGTTGTTGGCCGGCTGCTGCTGCTGCAGGTGGCTAGCTGTTGCAGCTAGCTTTGGCCCAGCTGATGGAGAACATCTCACTCCAAGGTGGGGCAGGGGAAATGGCAGCATGGTGGCTGGCGAAGAAGCTGCTGCATCCTCAGGCAGTTGGACACAGAGAATGGGGTGTTTGCCGCTGGAACAAGGGGATGATGACCGCTCGGAAAGGGAATATTGGCCGCTAGGAATGGGGTTGGCTGGAGCAGCTGGCAGCAGCTGCTAATGCCTGTATTCAAGGAAGGGGCGGCCTGTGTATTTTATGCTGAATTTCATGATCAAGGGCCAGAAATTTGGGCATGGTCCTTCTGCAGAGGGCCCTATCAGATCAAAGATTTGGGTCAATAAGCTTAAGCTTTCGTTGTGTGGGCTCAGATTTTTCTAAACACCTTGACTAGAGATGGGTGGAATAAGGCTTATGATGATGGATTATCTTAAAGACGACCTTATCTTAAAGAGGGCCCTATCAGATCAAAGATTTGGGTCAATAAGCTTAAGCTTTCGTTGTGTGGGCTCAGATTTTTCTAAACACCTTGACTAGAGATGGGTGGAATAAGGCTTATGATGATGGATTATCTTAAAGACGACCTTATCTTCAGCATGGAGTGCTGCATGCCACATGCTTTCTATCATGACGTGCGCTATCGCAACCATGATTCATGTGTGGTGTGCATTTCCAATACTAGGATTGATCCAACCTGTTGGGGAAACCGGCCGCTGGGCCTGCTGGCAGCCAGCACTCCAGCTGGTTGCTGCCTGAGTTTCTAGATGGGGCAAATGTGAGTGTAAACATAGATGCTGGCCGCTGAGAAGGGAGTAAAATGGCCGCTGGGAAGGCTGGTGGCTGGGGCAGCTGGGAGCAGCTGCTTCTTCCTTGATCCAAGAGAGGAAAAGGGGGAGGAGCTGGCCGCTGGCCTGCTGGCAGCCAGTACTTCAGCTAGCAGCTGGCCGTGGATTTCTTAATCAAGGAGGGCAGCAAGTGGCCCCCTGTTGGGGCATTCAAGGGGCGGTCCTCTCCAGATTTTAGATGGGGTCCACAGGCTGAACATTAAGGGATTTAAAGCCCAAAATATCAAGGGCAAATCACGCATTAAATATATATATATGGGGAATATTCATATGCATTTTGGTGAGGGACACCCCTTTTGAGGGTGTTTCAAGTATAAAAGGGGTACAAGAAGTGTACTTTATACCTCCCTTAATACCCCCAAAAGGAATGTCCCTAACGAAAAATGGTGAATATATATATATATATATATATATATATATATATATATATATATATATAGAAGTGCTCCCATAGGAGACACTCACCAAATGGGTGGGGGCATTCACTTCCATATCCACTCTTACTAATTTAAATGCAAGGAGCCAGCTGGAATGCTTCCCTGTATATATATCTAGGCGATTTACAAGATTAATCAAAGGCGATTTACAAGATTAATAAAACCCCATGATGAACAATGTTAGGGCTAAGTCATTCACAGTGACAAACACGTTTAAAATGAATCCTTATCAAACTTATCATGTTCACTGTTCCAAGACTAACAATAAGTAAAACATCAACAAGTTATTCTAATTAAATTAGGTACTTGCCTCTAATCAAGAACCAAATTCAATCTCAAACCACAGTTAATCCATGAGCTCAAAGCCACCCAAAATCACCTAAGAACACAACCCATTCACTGTCAAGAGTCCACACCCATAACAGCCATAACAAGTAATGAAAACGGGTTCTCCATCAAGAAACATTGCAAGGAGGAAGAGGGCCTACCTCTTAGAAGTTAAAGAAAGAAGAAGGTGATGGAAGAAGGGGACTGCCACAATGGATTTGCACCAATACAAGCTATGTCACGAAGAAGATGATGGGGAGTTGCTTGGCTGGATTGGATTTTGCAAGAAAATTCTCCACCTAGGTGTTCTTCATCGAACCATGGGAGGAGAAGAGAAGAAGAAGAAAGAGAAAGAGAGAAACTTTCACTTGTGTGGTGGCCGGTGAAATGGAGAGGTTAAATGTGTTTGGTGGTGGAGGTGAGAACATTAAATGAGATAGGGATGGGTTGGTGGGATATTTTGAAAATGTTAGCTTGTGAGTTTGCTACATTTTAGTTTAATTTGGAGCGCAATAATAGGGATTTTCAAGACCTTGAATATATTTGGTTAAAGAAGAAGAATTGTTGCTCACGAGAAGAGCTTTCTAACAAACCCCAAAACCAAAATATTTAGAGGTCACTAACAGAAGTTGTAATTTTCCAAACTGCTACATACACCTTGAAAAGTGTGTCAGTAGTCAACTGGGCTTTCTGGGCCTCAGACGAGTTCGGGCAGGACATGAAAATTGTTAGGGAGGTCGAGATCTAATTTTCGAGCCCAAGAATGACATGTTTCAGGGCTCCGATGGAGAACTTAACTGTTTGGTCAAAGTCTAATAATTTATGACGGAATTGGTTATTGAAGGGTTTTAGGGCTTCAAAATAATTCGAGTTGAATACAAAAGTTGTCCAGAATGATAATCTCGATTTAATGAGCTCAGAATAATAATTTTTCAGAATTTATGAGTAACCCCCTATTCTCACTCGAAATAACAGACAAGCTCCAACTGGTCAAACTAAACTCTCAAGCTCTTACAACTTTCCAAAACTGTTTAAAAACAATTGTAACATAGAAAACACCATGATTGGCTTCTAGTCCTACTTAGCTATCCTAAGCACATAATTAATTAGTGCTAATCTTAGGGCTAAAAGTTTGGGTTCTTACAATTCCAACCTTGCTTGTACATAATAAAATCCTCTCAACCAGACACCCTGTCAACCCCTTGTTTACCCAAAGCATCGGCCATAGAGTTAACAAATCTTAGCTCGTTATGGAATACAAGACTGATACAGGCCGACATCATCCAGATTTCATTAAAAAGGAAATGAAATTTCCATGGATTGGTCTTCCAATTAGACATCCAGGTGACTGCATTAGAAGAGTTGTTTTCCATTATAAGTGCACCTTTGAACTACCTCATAAAACACTGAGAGCTTTTGGAATAGCTAATACCTCAGGTTTATTGGGATTACAAAATGTCAATATGCTTAAAAACCATTAAAAGCGTTATCTACCAGAATCCGGAGCCCTATCGAGTTCTAGGCCGTAAAATAGATGTGTCTAATAATCACATATTTAAAGAAAATAAGCCAATAAAAAACTTCCCTACACGATGTCAGAGTGAAGCATAATTCTATTAAAGTTGTCAAAATTACCAATTACAACATGTCTTTAAAAAATCACTAGTACAACCATATCCACGTAGGGCCGAATACAAAATATAAGAAGATAAATTGAAAATCCTAATGCAACGACTCTCAACACATCAACAAGCTAACGAGCTATCGACAGTACGGCCCAACTGCATTGCTCTAACTAACCCCATGGTTACAAGCAACCGCTTACCTTTTTCACTGGCAAAAGAAGTACCTGTTACCTACGAGCACCAAGAGCAGCCTCAAGTTTTATGAAGCTGACAAGCATCAATCATGAATTACATAACAAGTAACACTAAATTTAAATACGAAAAATAGACATGCAATGCAAGATGTAGATAAATGCAAACCGGGGTTGTCACGTCCCCAAAATACAACCAAGGGATAATATGAAAAATAAAAATAAACATTCAATCTCCTGTATTTAATGCAACATAAGCTCCCAAATATGGACTCACAAAATTCCGAAACATGATGAGTCATAATAAAATATTTGTGGAAGCATTAAATCAATTCATATCAATGTTCAAAATCAAACCAACACATAACCAACTAAATATTTAAGGTTAAAGTTTCCAAAATAACCTAAACAAAACAATTAAATAAAATTAGGTTCATTATGAAGAATTTGTTACTAAAATAGTCTCTATGATGAAAGTCACTCCCGTGCAGACTCAGATAGCTCCATAGCCATCTTCGGCTCTCCACTCGGGTTCATCAACTGGCTCAAACGCTTGAAATGTTTGACCATCATTCGTTTCCACATCATGGTAGGGGTCGGCACCTATACACCAATAATAAAGTAAACAGCAAGCACAAAAGCATAATTTATAAATAAAACACAAGATCAATGTGAGTAATGTCAGTTAATGATCATAAGAGATTAACAATGGAACAATGATGAAAAGAACGTATAACCTAAATCCAATCTACACAATAGAGCAATACAATAATCACACAGAAGCACTGCTACTGTTTTTGGTGGTCAGCCCTAACTATCTCAATCACTTCGGCGGTCATAAACCGATCAATAATCCGAAATACCGATCAATTAATCAATCAATTCAAATATTATAGTGTCCGCTCACATCGGTGATCTACCATCCAATTACAACTGCGGTCGTACAATTATGACCCAATCGCTATACATGTGTATATATATATATCATAATACAATAAACCTAGTGACTTGTAAAGCTCTGACACAGAAACCTAGGTAAAAGTAAGGGCTGGCTGCACAACAATCTACAATCGAATGCCAATTAAATCATTCAAGAAACCTTTACAATTTCTCAATCAATTGCCAAGCCACATCACGGTCCATATCCAATCAATGTAGGGTATGCAGCTAATAACCAACATCAATCTCAGTCATATATGCAAACCCGAAGGTCAAAGGATAATTCACAAGCCAATCCTAAGGTCAAACACACGATCTCGTACCCAACAACTACAGAAATCTCTAATAGATAAAAGATCAACGCACCATTTCTCAATCAATGGTGTATAGACCTAATTAAGGGTTTTCCAATAAAGACGGGTAGAGTTCGAATCCACTAGGATTTCCCCGAGGTCATACTAGGCACTAAACCCCACGTTAGTAAGATACCGTTTGCTCAGACAGTATTTACTCGGTCCAATGATCCAATTAATAAAGTACAAAAATATAATTTTAACATATTAAAACCCAAGATACAATTTAAAATCTCATTTGTAAATAATAATAAGAAATAACAATCTTAGTTAATAATTTTAGAAAACTTGCAGACCCTACCCAAACTATTTTCCCTCTTCAAAATAACCAAAGAATCTAGTTTTTGAGTTAATTAAAATAACTAGGGCTTAGTTATAATTTTGAGAAACTCAAGGGGTTAAAGTGGTACTATAGAGACCTACCTACACTAGGTTCTGTCACAATCAAAACTCCTCTCACAAACCATCACTATTCTCTCCTTTTCACTCATCCATATGTCACCTCCATCCTTTCTCTCACTAATCCACACACAAAAATCCTGCATGTTACCAATCTCTCTTTCTCACTCATCCACACAAATCCCCACACTTTCTTCCATGCACCCCAGACCACCGGACTATTCACCCCTTCTTCCAACAGAACTCGTTCTGTAACAAACGTCTCCAACAAGATTGAACTCCTCGCCTGGGACATTATTGAGTTTGCTAAAATTGTGGGTCCCGCTGATCAAGATCCAGAGTAGACCCTAACATCAAGGTCGCCCAAGCCCCCTTTTCAAGATCTATGGTCCCGGTCCCAATTTCCATCGGTGACCCACCTGGGACCCACAATTTCCAAAAACGGAATTATCCCCTTTCTTCCTCACTTCTGTCATGCCCCACTTTGGATCTTTGGATGGTGGATCAAATAGGGCTCACCTCACACGGGTCCACATCCCTAACGCCGCCCCATCATGTCCGGCCAGATAGATGAACCAGATCTGCGATCGGATCAACCAATGGATCCCACAACCATATGCTGCCTAAACTAAATCTTCCCCCTAATCACGCCCTCTGCTGATCAGTCTACAAGATGATGTCCCAAATGGAGTCCACTGCCTACGGTCTAGCCTCCTTGAGGTCGCTTGTGAGTCCTCTCTCGGATCCACGAATCAGATCCAACATCAGGGCCCACCCGGGGTCCCATGGTCCAGACACTCCTCACGTGACAGGTCTGGTCAAAACAATGTAATGCAATGATCTTCAATTCCGATTTCTATTATTAAAACATCAAAACAAGGGCATCGAAGGGCTTCAACATGCATTAACACATAAATCAAGGAAGAACACAAGTATTAAATCTACAAATTATGGTTAGGTACTTGTTGCAGACGGTATAAAATTCCTATTGCCAAAGCCCAATGTGCTATTCCAGAGAAAAGTTGAAAGAGAGAGAGTTGTGTGTGAAAATAAAAGAGTGTGGTGGTGTTGTATAAATAGGAAATGAGAATAGGAGTTGTAATTTGACTTAAATTCTAAAAAGAATAGAGTTTGGGTTCTAAATACATAAGAGTTTGGATTAGAGAATGACTATAGAACTAAATTAGGCCCGGTTAACTATGAGCCAAGACACCTATCCAACAAGCCTAACTCATCAAACCTAAGCCTAACGTTGTCCTAACTTAGACTAATCACGTATTTAACTAAAATACAATCAATTATATAATAATAATTAAATAAATAATATCTATAATGAAGTAAACAAAACGTCACAAGTGTGTATGGAAGCTAACGAGAAATAGAATCAATATTGTTGGGAATTTATAGTAAAAACATACTTTCATGTATTTGTCTATGACTGATTCTTTTTTAGTATATTTTGTCTTCTCATCTAACTGAGATTTTGTATGGACAAATGGTTGTATTGTTAATTATTATGCATGTGAGTGTCTTTTATTCTATAAAGTAGACAAGTTAGTGTGTAGAGTTCTACTTACACACAGAAGACTTATTTGTCGGTTCTTATAGAATATAAGTTGTTGTTCACAATCTAGATGGATTTGGACACACCATCAATACGATTGTAGCATGATGTTTCAGCAGGCTTGTCTTGGCTGCGGGAAATGGTATAGTTTCGACTCATTATGCTAGTACACTTTGTGTATATTGAACATGACCCTTTTTGGGTTTATTGTCTTTATACTGACTATATAATATGATGAACATCTAAATGGTTATTATCAGTACTTGTACTCTTAATCCCGACATAAATAATAGAAACATACATTTAGTGTTTGGCATTTTGATTTACAAAGGAGTGAGATCTTTTATGTGTCAACAATCCCAGGGAATTGGATGACTACACTACGTGTATGGTGGATATTAGTTTATTGACGAAATCCACGTCCCGTAATAGGGATTAATGATATCCCCTTGATGAAGCTTTTAAGTTTTGATTATGTCAAACTCTGCAGGTGGACTTTGTGTCCGACATACCAAATAAGTTAAGTGTAAGGTCTTAAGGAATTATAAAGATATCAGTTAAATATAGATGTTAGTAATTATTTAATCGATGGATATCTGAAATCTTAACGTGGGGAGATTACTAAGCATTTAATGATAAGAAGTTCGAAATATTATTTTGAGAATAAGGACAGGAGTGTAATTATAATTCTTTAGTGGACTGAATTATAATTTATGGAACTATGATTCTAATTTGGGTCGAATTAGGGTTTCTTATTTCTATAAGAAGCCTATCTTTATTTCTTTCTTAAGGTCCCTATTGTAGCCTATAAATATGCTATACTGCTCTCTAGGTTAATTACTAAGAAAAACAAGAGAAATCACGTTTTGGGAGAGCAAACGAGAATTCGCAGAAGATGCCCACTCCCTAGTGCGAGTTCGAGCATATAGGAATATAGTAGAAGATTTTGAAATTTTCGGGTTGCTGTGAGACCGAGATCAAATTAGAGAGATCTCGCAGGTATGATTTTAATCATATGTTTCCATAGTTATTTCCGCAGTGATCTGTATAAATATCTTGAGATCCTTGTTTTTTCTTGTTTCTAACAATTGGTATCAAAGCCAATCTTGATACTGCGTATAGATTGAAGAAAACATAGTAAGATTATTGGTTGCTGTTAGAAAACATGGTTTGCTTTTGCTGTAAGTAACCCTTGTTTTGCAGCGAAATATCTAACATTTGTTTTGCAGCAACTGAGTAACTGATCTGGCTATCATGGTTACCATGTGTGTATGTTATGTGAATGGATCCCATGAATCAAATTCGTGGTTACTGTTTTACATATTTTACAATTTTTATGATGAAGTAATTATACTGAGATAGCATGTGAACTTCGTTTGTAAGGAGGCCTAGGACTCAATGTAATTTTTCCATGGTAATGTAATTATATTGAGATAGCATGTGAACTCTGTTCGTAAGAAGGCTTAGGACTCAATGTAATTTATTAAGAAGGGGCGCAGGTTCTGAAGGCAGCTCGACCCCCGCCGAGGGACACCCCTGGAGCCCCTTTGCGAAGCGCATGTTTAAAGAAGTGGCAATCATAAAGACAAAAGGATCCTATTTGACCATGATAACTAGGCCTCTTGTGCTGGTTGTCATTCCTTTTTGTGCTTGGATGTCTATTATTATCATTACTTGCTAAATATGATATTAATCATGTTTAATTATGTTTAGAATGGTGTGGTAGTAAAGACATGGTTGCCTATTACTAATAGGTTTTAAACTGGTCTTAATTAAACTGTTTTATAAGAACCCTCATTGCTAAATAATTAAGTGGGAGAGGGAACTTCTTGAAGTTCCCACAGTCTCCATCATTGTTTTGTAGGAGATGTAATTGATTTATGTGTTGACCTTGGAATCTTCTTCATAATCGGATGAGTTAATTATGGAATCTCCAGTACAAACTCCCATATGGATGATTTAGGGTAATTATTAGTATAGGTTTCTTCTCCATCTGATGGGACCGAATACGGAATAATGGAACTTGAATTAAATGATGGTATACACTTAGCTATAAATAACAGTATGCTCTCCATCTGAGCCACTTCTATTATTTATAGGACTAAAGTTATGGCAGTTGTTTGGTTTTACTTAACATGATTTGTTGCCTTGACAGTAGAACTAAAATGTTATGTCTTATTTGAACAAAATAAGTATGGTACTTGTCCTCACATCCCAGCATACTATGCATTAGTGTTTTAGATTGCTGTCGGATTCTTTTATTAATTGACGGAGGGAGCCATTTTACTTTTATTTGAATCCGAAGATTTATTTTTGCCCATCAAAATTTGCTAATTATGTAAATCTCGGGTTTTAAGATGGGTGCTTTCAATACACTTGCTGTAATTTTCAAAGAACACAAACTCGCTGGACCTAATTACATTGACTGGAAAAGAAATCTGGATATTGTGCTAACTGTTGAAGAGTACAAATATGTGCTCACTGAGGTGTGCCCAGAGAAACTTAAAGATGGATGTACCGATGAGGTAGCCATTGAGGCATACAAAAAATGGATTAAGGCTGATGAGATGGCGTGATGTTATATGCTGGCATCCATGTCAAATGTTTTGCAACATCAACGTCAGTCCTGTCCTACTACTTACGACATCATGTACAGTCTCAAGGAGACATTTGGTGATCAGGATCGGGTAGCTAGACAGATTGCTATGAAAGAATTGTTTAACACTAAGATGGCTGAAGGTACCTCTGTGAGGGATCATGTTCTGAAAATGATGGGACACCTCAATGAACTACAAGTCCTTGGAGTTGAAATTGATGAGGAGACCCATATCGATATCGTTCTCTAGTCCTTGACTAATTCCTTTGAGAATTTTCGCTTAAATTACAACATGAACAAACTCAATTTTTCTCTAGTAGAATTACTCAAGGAACTTCAGGTTGTTGAGGGCCTTCTGAAAAAGCCAACTAGTGTTCATGTTGCTGAAAAGGGTTCTGTTTCTAAGCCGAAAGGCAAGAAGAAACAGAAAAAGGTTCAGAATCGTAAGGAAGTTCCTCAAGGGGGCAACGGACCATAGGGTGGAGTGAAAAAGCCTAAGGGCAAGTGTTTTCATTGCAAGCAAGTAGGGCACTGGAAAAAGCAATGCCCAACTTTTCTCAACAAAGTGAACAATAAAGGTAAATTTCATTCACTAGTTGTTGAATCATGTTTGGCGACTATATCTACCTGTACCTGGTGTGTAGATACGGGAGCCATTAATCAAGTTTGCAATTCATTGCAGATGTTCCAGGAAACCAGGCAGCTAAGTGATGGGGAGATTTATTTGCTTAATGGTCTACGAGAGTGGCAGCAGTTACAGTAGGAGATGTTTATCTGAGTTTTAGTAGAGATAGGACTTAAATTTCAAAAGATTGTCTTTATGTTCCATCCATAAGGAGGAATTTAATTTCTGTTTCCAAGTTGGTTAAAGACAGATATTCCGTTTATTTTAATAAATTCGTTGTTATTAAGTACAATAAGCGTTTTATCTGTTCTGGTTCATTGGTGGATGATCTTTATATTGTTAATCATATCTCTCCTAAACTGCAACTGATCGAATCGAATAACACAACTACACTATCATGTAAGAAAAGGAACCTTCGAAATTAAACCAAACGTATCTTTAGCATTACGCCTTGGACATATTAATCTACGTCGGATTTCAAGATTGGTAGCAAATGGACCATTACATTCATTGGAAATGGAGGCCCTTCCAGTCTGCGAATCTTGTTTAGAGGGGAAAATGACCAAATGTCCCCTTTCGGCAAAAGGCTATAGGGCCAAAGAACCGTTGAAATTGGTTCACTCTGACCTCTGTGGTCCCATGAATGTCTAGGCTAGAGGTGGTTTTGAGTATTTCATTACTTTTATTGATGACTACTCAAGGTATGAGTACATTTACTTAATGCGCCGTAAGTCCAAATGCTTTGAAAAATCCAAGGAGTATAGGACGGAATCGAAGAAGCGTTTAAGTAAGAGTATCATAATACTACGATCTGATCGTGGTGGCGAGTACCTCTTTGTAACATTTAGGGATTACTTAGCATAGGAGGGGATTACATCCTAGCTGTCTGCACCAGGTACACCACAACAAAATGGTGTAGCAGAAAGAAGGAATATGACTCTTATGGATGTGGTAAGGTGAATAATGAGTTATTTTGATTTACCTAATTCATTCTGGGGGCATGCTCTAGAAACGGCTGCATGTATTCTAAACTTAGTTCAATCTAAGTCAGTACCTACTACACCCACAAAACTATGGATTGGGCGCAAACCCAGTTTAAAGCATGTTCGGATTTGGGGAAGTCCAGCACATGTGCTGAAAGTAAACACAGATAATTTGGAACCAAGAACGGAAGTTTGCATTTTCGTTGGATATCCCAGAGGACAAAAGGTTATTTGTTCTATAATCCTAAAGATTGAAAGGTCATTGTTAGCACCAATGCTCGATTCTTAGAAGAGGACTATGTAATGAACCACAAACTCAAAAACAGAATTGTTCTAAAGGAATTGAGGGAAGAAAGACCTACCCAAACTTTTCCATCGCCAATAACACAGGAGGAAACACCTCAAGCTGATGATACTCCAGATGAAACCACCAACATGATGGGTTACATGCCGGATCAGCATGTCGATGATGGCACACCAGGATTAGTTTTAGCACATCATGACATTACTCATACACAAACACAGGGTGTGCATCGTCATAGTGAGAGGGTTATTCGTCTACCCAAACGGTATATATTCTTAGGAGAGTCATACAACAGAGCCCCTGATGAGCTAGATACCGAACCATGTAACTATAATGAAGCACTTCAAGACAAATATGCACAACTATGGCAACAAGCTATGAAATCGAAAATGGAGTCTATGTACCATAATCAAGTTGGGATCTTTAGAACCACTAGAAGGGATAAAACCTATCAGTTGTAAGTGGGTCTATAAGAAGAAAAGAGGGGTGGATGGAAAGGTTGAAACCTTCAAAGCTAGGCTTATTGCGAAAGGGTTTACTTAGAAAGAATGTATCGATTATGAGTAGACTTTTTCGCCAGTAGCTATGCTGAAATCCATCCGGATTCTTTTATCCATTGCGGCTTATTTTGATTACGAAATTTGACAAATGGATGTCAAGACAGCTTTCCTTAATGGAAATCTTGATGAATGTATCTATATGGTACAACTAGATGGATTTGTAGCTGAAGTCTGTAAGCACATATTGTGCAAGCTTAAGAAGTCCATTTGTGGACTTAAACAAGCATCTAGATCTTGGAACATTCGTTTTGATCAAACCATTAAATCTTATGGTTTCGAGCAAAACCCTGATGGACCTTGTGTGTATAAGAGGTGTAACGGCAATGTGGTGATTTTCTTAATACTTTATGTAGATGACATCCTACTCATTGGAAACGATGTCGGGGTGTTGTCTTTGGTCAAAGTATGGTTGAGCAGTTAGTTCGATATGAAGGACTTAATAGAAGCTAATCACATTCTAGGAATCAAGCTCTTGCGAGATCGGAAATAAAGAATGTTGGGCTTATCTCAATCGGTTTATATTGATCCAATTCTTGACCGTTTTAGCATACTAGATTCCAAGAAATGATTTCTTCCTTTCAGGCATGGAATTACTTTATCCAAGGATTAGTGTCCTAAGACACCTGATGAGATAGAAAAAAATGAAGGAAGTACCTTACGCTTCGGCGATGGGAAGCCTCATGTATGCAATGCTATGTACTAGACCTGATATTTGTTTTGCCGTTGGGATGGTTAGCAGATACTAGTCTAATCCAGAGAGAAAACATTGGACTGCGGTAAAGCATATACCTAAGTACCTTAAGAGGACTAGAAATTATATGCTGATTTATCAGGCCGAGAATTTGATACCCATTGGGTACATAGACTCGGACTTCCAGTCAGATAATGATACCAGAAAGTCGACCTCAGGATTTGCATTTACCTTGGGAGGTGGATCTATAAGTTGGAGGAGTGTCAAGTAGTCATGTATTGCTGACTCTACCATGGAAGTTGAAAATGTGGCAGCTTCTGATGCGGCCAAGGAGGTAGTTTGGCTCAAAAACTTCTTGATGGATCTAGACGTGGTACATTCGGTAAAATCACCTATAATACTTTATTGTGATAATATTGGTGCGGTTGCTAATGTAAAAGAACCAAGGATGCATAAGAAGGGTAAGCACATCCAGCGTAAATATCATCTCATACGAGAAATCGTCCAAATGGGTGACATAATTGTGACCAGGACTGCATCGGCGGACAACCTGACAGATCCTTTTACAAAGAGCTTACCAGTAAAGAGTTTTGATGGTCATGTGGAAGGCATGGGGTTGAAATACATATCAGCATGGTTTTGAGTCTAAGTGGGAGATTGTTGGGAATTTATAGTAAAAACATACTTTTATGTATTTGTTTATGACTAATTCTTTTTTAGTATATATTTTGTCTTCTCAGCTAACTGAGATTTTGTATGGGCAAATGGTTGCATTGTTAATTATTATGCATGTGAGTAGTGTCTTTTATTCTATAAAGTAGACAAGTTGGTATGTAGAGTTCTACTTACACACGGAAGAATTATTTGTCGGTTCTTATAGAATATAAGTTGTTGTTCATAATCTAGATGGATTTGGACACACCATCAGTACGATTGTAGCATGATGTTTCAGCAGGCTTGTCTTGGCTGCTGGAAATGGTATAGTTTCGACTCATTATGCTAGTACACTTTGTGTGTATTGAATAGGACCCTTTTTGGGTTTATTATCTTTATACTGACTATATAAGATGATTAACATCTAAATGGTTATTATGAGTGCTTGTACTCTTAATCTCGACATAAATAATAGAAACATACATTTAGTGTTTGGCATTTTGATTTACAAAGGAGTGAGATCTTTTATGTGCCAACAATCCCAGTGAATTGGATGACTACACTACATGTATGCTAGATATTAGTTTATTGACGAAATCCACGTCCCGTAATAGGGATTGATGATATCCTCTTGATGAAGCTTTTAAGTTTTGATTATGTCAAACTCTGCAGGTGGACTTTGTGTCCGACATATCAAATAAGTTAAGTGTAAGGTCTCAAGGAATTATAAAGATATCGATTAAATATAGATGTCAGTAATTATTTAGTCGATGGATATCTGAAATCTTAACGTGGGGAGATTACTAAGCATTTAATGATAAGAAGTTCGAAATATTATTTTGAGAATAAGGACAAGAGTGCAATTATAATTCTTTAGTGGACTGAATTGTAATTTATGGTACTAGGATTTTAATTTGGGTCGAATTAGGGTTTCTTGTTTCTATAAGAAGCCTACCCTTATTTCCTTCTTAAGGTCCCTATTGTAGCCTATAAATATGCCATACCGCTCTCTAGGTTAATTAATAAGAAAAACAAGAGAAATCACGTTTTGGGAGAGCAAACGAGAATTTGCAGAAGAGGCTCACTCCTTGGTGCCAGTTCGAGCATATAGGAATACAGTAGAAGATATTGAGATTTTCTGGTTGCTGTGAGACCGAGATCAAATCAGAGAGAACTCGCAGGCATGATTTTAATTATATTCTTCCATAGTTTTACGCAATATTTAGAGATCCTAGTTTCTACTTGTGTGAGAGTAATTATCTAGTACCGAGGTGATCCCCGACCTGGACAAAAATACCAATTAGGGGTTACACCGACCTCATTCACCCAGCACGGCAACATGCCAGCTAGTACCGAGTTGGAGTTGGACCCAGTAAGTGTATCGGCCACGTTCTTTCTGGACTCTGCCTTGAGCATCTCGGTAATAGTACCCGACCTCAAGCAAGCCTGACCTCGGTAACATCCACTTCGATCCACTTGACCGAGATGGACATTGGGCGTCTAATCTCTATTATGAGGTGGGACGGCTACATTACAGGGAGCCCCTGACAGATAGGGTGGCCGCCGATCATCGATAAGAGCTCCTTCCTATCAGCAGATCACATTCACATTTATGTGAGGGATTTGAGGAGACATCCGATGGGACAAGTATCCTCACCTACCCCCACTAAGGATCCAAGATATGGGCTGATGGGACAAGCATCCTCACCTACCTCCACTATAGAACCTTCCATTCTCCTCTATATATACTTGCATGGTAAGCCATGAACAGGTACACAAGATACTATATACATTGTTATTTTGCTCAAACCTTCTTCCCTACTTCACCCTAATTCAGTGATGCACTAACTCAGGCGTCGGAGTGCCTTCGGCTGGCAGCAGCCCAGGGCCCTGACCTCTTTCTTTTCTCCCTTTCAGGTTTCAGGCCATCGGCGACGTTCCCAATCAGTTAAACAGCATCTCCATAATCTTCATCACCCCCCTAAACCAAGTCCGTAATTTTTAGGCACACACACTACTCGTTTCTAACAAATATGAGAAATAAACTGTCATGACTCATGACCATACCAGTGATCCCAGCGAGTTAAACGGGTATATAGACCCTAAAGTCCAAGCTTCGCTGCGTGATCGTGAATCAATAAGCCAACTAATATGTCAATAACCTCAGAAGGTAACATTTAAGATAACAAGATAACATTTAGATCAAATCTGTTAATGGTAACACACCATAAATACCTTTCACTGATTCACCACTATATAATACCAGAGTTCCAGTTTTTCATTGCCATTTAATCTGTAAAGTTACTAGATCAAAGTCCTAGTAAAGAGGATATTAGTCAACTACATAACATCAGGTCTCAACTAACGTCAATTGCAATAAATAACAGAAGCTTAAACCTTAAACGTAATGGACTCTCAAAGTGTGATTCGACTGCTCAACCCTCTATCCTCACCGCATCTGCGAAGCTCATCGATGGGTCTCCTACATCGAGATCTGCACAATCAATCAAAACCTAGTCACAACAAGCACTAATCTACATGAATAGAGCATTTTAGAAAATACAATCCTAAGGAACACGCTAATAGACAAGCAAGATATGAAGCATATGCATCATAATAGTGTACAAAAAATGACAAATCATATAATATTACAATTCACGTTAAACTATGGTAACAAATGACAACTGAGCGAGTTTGATAAAAATATCTTTCCATGAAATAATATGTATAGGATAGACCTGCACCACCGTACACCACAATATGATGTGTACAGAGCAAACCTGCACCATGATAGCATTTGTCACTTTTACCTGGTACCTGTACCACTTGCCCGAATTACTCCAGGTAAGTAGTAAATATCACAAGACACGGCAGGGCCAGCTAGAGGTGTAAATATGGGCGGGCGGCCCAGGCCCAGCACGGGCCCAGCACGAAAAAACCGTGCCTGGGCCGTGCCTGGGCCCGTTGACTTGGTCAACGGGCCGGCCCGGCCCGGCCCAGAAGCCCTTATGGGCCGTGCTGGGCCCAGGTCCCCCAGGCCCGAGGCACGGCCCGGCACGGCACGGCTAAAATCCGTGCCGTGCTGGGCCAGTGCCCAGAGTCCGCGGGCGGCCCGGCTCGGCCCGAGGCACGGCCAGGCCCACGGGCGGCCCGGCCCGGGCACGGCCCGCAGAGAGCCCAACGGCTCTTTTTTTCAAAAAATCCCCCCCACTTCCCAAAAAAAGGTCTTTTTACATTTTTAACCCCCTCCAACAGCTATAAACGGTCATATGGGAGGGTATTAGTGTCTTTTGATCATTTTTTACCATTATACCCCCCCAACTGCTATAAAACGGTCATATGAGGGGGTATTTTATGTCATTTTATCACTTAAGAATTCTATAAATAGCCCTTATTCCTCTCATTTCTCTACACTCATCTACTCTCTCATTTCTCTACACTCATCTACTCTCTCATTTCTCACACTCCCTCTAAAGTTCTAAGGCTCTAAGCTCTCTTAAGTCTCATTCTAAAGTCTAAGCTCTCTATACAAAGTTTTCTAAGAAGTGAAGAGTGAGGGTGACTTCTCTAAAGTGGAGGATTCAACTAAGAAGAACTTCTCCATTAGCTCTCCCTTTCAAGTTTCAGCCTCTCTCATAAAGGTATTTATTTTCTTTAATTTTGAGTTTTACTTAGTAATAATATACATAGTAATATTATATATTAAGTCACATCTTCTCCCCTTTCTTATATAAATTATCACAAAAAACACATTATACATAATTATTTATCAAAAAATTTTTTATCTTTTATTTAGAAAAATGGCTGGACCATCACAACCTTTCAACCTTGACTTCTCTCTAAATGAGGAAGATCCTGGATTTATTCATTTAGATCAAAATCAGGACATAGAAGTAGATAGCAATAATCCCCAAAATCCAGCATCGTCTTCGGTTGCTGCAACTAAAAAGAAGAGAAAATCAAGATTGACTTCTCATGTATGGAATTGTTTTACTAAAGTTACTGTCCCATGTCCCACGGGAGGAACAGAGGAAAAGGCACAATGTAAAATTTGCAAAGATCTCCTCAGTGCCAAATCATCAAGTGGCACTGGGCACCTTAATAGACACATGAAAAAGTGTCTAAGCGACCAAGCGAAAAACGCTAACGATGAGGGAAAAGGTGGGAGCCGTGGGATGGTTCAAACACAACTTTCTCAAACAGATTCATCTGGCGGTTTAGGAATTTTCAATTATGACCCTACTAATGCTAGATATCAACTTATTAAGTATATAGTTTCTTCCCATTATCCATTTGTACTTTCCGAAGATCGACGTTTTGAAAGATTTTTGAGGTCTGCCTTTGTTCCTTCATGGCAAAGAATATCTAGAATTACTGCTAGAAATGATGCAATAAAAACTTTTTTGAAAGAAAAAGAGAATTTAAAAAATGTTTTTGAAAATATACCTGGAAAAATAGCTTTAACTTCAGATTTATGGACCTCCAAACAAAATCTGTGGTACATTGCAATCACATCACATTTTATTGATAGTGATTGGGTGATGCAGAAAAGAATAATTTCGTTTTCTATGCTAGAATTTCCACACACTGGTGCTAGGATAGGGTCCACCATCCTTGAAAAACTTAGAGAATATAGAATTGAAAATAAAATAATTTCTATAACTTTAGATAATGCAAGCACTAACAATGTCGCAGTAGAGTTAATAAAACAATCAATTCAACTTGATTTAAATGGAGATCTATTTCACAATAGATGTGCATGCCACATCATAAATCTTATTGTACAAGTAGGGGTGAAATTAATTAGAGATGATTTAGAGACTATTAAATGGATTGTAGGATACATTTTTTGTTCTCCCTCGCGAAAACAATGGTGGAGGGACATATGTGTAAATTTGAATCTAAGACCAAAGAAAATATCATATGATGTAAAGCATAGATGGAATTTTACCTATAAAATGTTAAAAGAATCATGTGCCTATAAAATGGCACTAAATCAATATTGTCAACTTTATTTGGAGCATGAAAATATTTTTATAAGTGATGATAAATGGACCCTTCTTGAGATAATAAGAGATTTTTTAGAAGTTTTTCATGATGCAACATTGTTTTTTTCTGGGGTATATTATCCCACATTAAATCAAGCTTTATCCCATTTTTTTGAAATAAGTATTACTTTTAAAAAGTATAGAGATTTTCCAATTTTTCAACTCATGTGTATACAAATGGAGGCAAAGTTTTCATCATATTGGAGAATAGCTCCTTTAACATTTTGTATAGCTGCTATATTAGACCCTAGATTGAAATTACAGGGTGTAGAAACCCTTCTTGATGAAATAAACTCTAATATGAATACAACTAATATAAATGACATTACAACAATTAAGACAAAATTAGAAACACTTTATTTGGATTATGCCACCCGATTAGGTAGATCGATAGCACCCACGGTCCCAACAGGCCCTCCCCAAGTACATAAAGGAAAAAAGAAGGCTATTTGGAGTATTTTGAAGAAATCTCATGGAAGTAACTCCTCTTCTTCCGGAGGATCTTACAACCTTAATGAATTAACAATGTACTTGGGGAGCGATCCTATTGTGGTCGAGGATGAAGATGAAGATGATTTTGATCTTTTGGCATGGTGGAAATCATTCGAAACTAAGTTTCCCGTGCTTTCCGCCATAGCCCGTGATATTCTAACAATACCAGCGTCTACAGTTGCATCAGAGCAAGCATTTAGTGCAAGTGGGCGCCTTATTGACCCTAGGAGGACTATGCTCTCAGAAGAAACCGTTGAGACCTGCATGTGCTTACGGGATTGGTATCAAGCACATGATAGGGAACAACACCTCGATGATGATGAGATCGAGATAGAAGACGAGCTAGCAGGGTTACATATATCATAGTATAATTTTTTTAGAATGTATAATAGGCTTTCAACTTGTAATTTATTTTTTAGAATGTATCATAGGTTTGTAAAATTGTAATTTATTTTTTAGAATGTATCATAAGTTTCTAAAGTTGTAATTTATTTTTTAGAATGTATCATAGGTTTATAAAGTTGTAATTTATTTTTTAGAATGTATCATAGGTTTTTAAAGTTGTAATTCTTTTTCATTTATTAGAAGGTTTGAATTTCATTATATATATTGATCCAAGTTCAAACTTGTAATTTTTTTGAACTTTTGTAACTTAAATTTCAAGGAAATACAATTTATTTGATGTATTTTTTCAAAACATCATTAGTGTTATTCTACTTGTTATTTCTCTTAATTTCTTTATTTTAGTGAAATTGGTCCAAGACATATTTTTTAAAGAACCTAAAAAAAAGACATAAAGAACCTAAAAAAAAAAAAATTTAAAAAAAAAATATTGTGGGCCGCCCACGGGCTGCACGGCCCAGGCCCGACTAGGGCCCGGCCCAGCACGGCACGACTCTGGGCTGGCCCCTGAGCCCTTGGGCCAGGCACGGCACGGCCCGTGTAATTACGTGGGCCGTGCCCGGGCCGGGCCCTCCTTCTGCCGGCACGGCCCAGATTTACACCCCTAGGGCCAGCTGCAGCCTAGCATAAAGTCTCTAAGAGACTTTCCGAACATCTCCTGCATGACCTGACTCAGTCACGGTAAGGATAACCTCCCATGCTGGCCACTAGATCGATGATGCCTCAAACGGGGTCAAGGAAATACAAACAAGTAGGTCGATCATGAAACGTAACTCACCACTAATTTGACTCTAGCAAATTTGATTGAATACAAAAATCATCATGAGAAATTGGGGTTTTTAGGTGTCGTTTCCATCACAAGGTATGAACTGCATTAATCACACAAGGATGAACACAACGCGCCAAAGTCCATAAGGCAATCCTATACTCTCTCCAAAATCAGGATCCACGAAATTGATCAACAGGACGTCTATTTGTAAATGTTGGAAACAACAGGGGGTTCTTGATAATTTACCGGAACTTGGAACATTAAGAATTGATTAAAATCTAATTGAGGATTAATAATGATTAATAATGATCAATAGCAGGTCCTAAGTTGCAATTTACAGGAGCTGGCTCCCTAAAAGATTCAGATGAAATCAAAAGGAAACAGTGGGCTATTCACAATGTCGGTAAATTATAGGAATTAGGTTCAGGTACGACTATAAAGAAATTCAGGCCCTAAGTGCAATTTCAGATAGTCTAGAACTTAAGTAAATGAATTAGAACAATTAAGCAAAAAATAAGGAAACAAATAGGGGTCCATTTCAAGTTTTTAGAAGTTGGGAACTAAAAAACCAAAACAAAATAGGTTCGGATATAATATCAGAAAATAACAGGGCCTTAAATGAAAATTCCAGACAGTCTAGTAGATCTAGGGTAAATGAACCGGTTCAGTTATCAATATCATACTGTGTGGAGTATTTTATTGAAACCGAGGTTACTTCTGACTTCGGTAATGGTACCGATCAAGAGGGGCCCCGGCTCCCATCTCCCTGGCGCGGCAGCGCCTTAGCCACTACCAAGGCAGGATTGGTCTCAGTAGAAGTACCGACCACGTCCTTCCGAACTCAGCCTCGTGTGTCGACATCCTTGTCCGACCTCAGGCGTAACCGACCTCGGTGTCTTATCCCGTTCGGCCTCTTGGCCGAGGTGAACACTGAGTGTCTAATCCTCATTATGGGATGGGACGGCTACTTTACAGAGAGTCCCTGACAAATAGGGTGGCCACCGGCCATTGATAAGGGCTCCTTCCTATCAGCAGATCACATCCACATTTATGTGAGGGATTTTGGGGAGGTCTGATGGGACAAATATCCTCACCTACCCCCACCAAGGATCCTAGATGTGGGCTGATGGGACAAGTATCATCACCTACCTCCACTGTGGAACCTTCCACTCTCCTCTATATATGCCTGCATGGTAAGCCATTGACAGGTACGCAATACATAGCATACACTTTGCTACTTTGCTCACATCTTCTTCCTCACTTCACCCTAGTTCAATGACTGCACTAACTCAGGCGTTGGAGTGCCTTTGGCTGACAGCAGCCTCGGGCCCTAACCTCTGCTTTCTTCTCCCTTTCAGGTTCCAGATCATCAAGGACATTCATGCTCAGCTAAACAACTTATTCTTAAACTCCCATTATCATCTAAACCAAGTCCGTAATTTTTAGGTACGCACAATTGGCGCCGTCTGTGGGAAGACGATTTGAAAAATCCATATTTTCATCCTGAAAGCCATGCCTTCGAAGGCTAGGAAGGGAAAGAGTATTGCTGGACCATCCAGGTCCGAGCAGCCAGAGACGTTCCTGTCCTCCATGCCGCCACTTCTGGTGACGAACCAGGTAGGAGCGCTGGTGACAAACCAAGAAAGAGCAACCAGTCAAACACCGTCTAACCCTCAGCAGAGGAGGGTCGGCGGAGAACCTGGCATGAGAAGTGTAGGATCACCTGTCACGGTGACGCACTCATCATCAAGGGATGTAGCAGCATCTCCTTGCCCCGGTCCTGAACTAGAGCGGGTCAGGCTGACTACCTCTCAAGCGGAGCGTCCACGTCTGGAAGTCGTTTTCACCGAGCCACCCTGTAAGGACGTTCCTCCTCAGGGACAGTCCCAACGGGGCAAAGCTCCAGTACAGTCTGATCCTCACCAGTCTCATCACGAGGACCACATGGAAAAGGACCACGTCCACCTCGACGATGAAGGAGACGACATGGCCCTGGAGGAGGATGCCGAGGCCCAAGCCGAAGCAATTAAGGCTCAAAACCAAATAATCGAAGAGCAAAAAGCTCAGATCCTCTAGCTCCAGCAGCAGCTCGAGGGGCAGAAGGCCCCAGCCGAGACTCCGCTCGTGCCTCGTGCACAACAGCAAACCCGGAAAGCTGCTAAAGCTCGGCCAGATCTGAGGCAACTTATAAACAAAAGGCGTGACCGAGCTCGTGAAGAGGGCTCGAGTAGCACCCACGCCAGCGCTGACCAGCAATAGCGCCGGAAACAAAGTCAGGGTACCGACCCCGACATGGCTGAGTGGATCAACCAGCAAATCAAGCTGGCCGTGTAGCAGAATATGGAGTACACCGGCCTCGTTCGAGGTCGGTTGGCTACCAGAGACAGCGACAACCACGGCACGTCTCCATTCACCAGGGAAATTAGGGATTACCCCCTCCCCGACAAGTTCAGCGTCTCGAGGTTCAATCTTTATGACGGGACCTCGGACCCCCAGGCGCATCTCCGCCACTTCACCCAGAAGATGTCGGTGTTCGGCGGTGACGATAACCTCGACTGCAAGGTCTTCTCCTCCAGCTTGGGAGACCTCCCCCTTTGGTGGTTCTGTGCGCTCTCCGAGGGATCGATCTCGAGCTGGCGACAGCTCCGAGACTCCTTCGTCGAGAAGTTCCAAGTACATCGGGTCATCCCGAAGACCGACGCCGACCTGATCTCTATTAGGATGAGGCCCGACAAGAATATCACTCGGTTCGCTAAGAGGTTCTGGACCATCTACAGTGTGATCGAAGATGCCAACGACGAGGTGGCCATCAAGTCCTTCCAACAGGCTCTATTCCAGCCAATGAGCTTCGAAAGGAACTAGTGCGGTTCCCCGTGCCTCGGTGAAAGCACTGATGGCCCGGGTGAACCAGTACGTTGAGCAAGAAGAGGACGAAGTCCGAGCTCGGGAGAGCCACAGCCTTTGGCAGGAGCCCCGACCCTCAAAGAAGGACAGGAAGTTAGCTAAAAGGGAGGCGGACCGAAACAGAGAGCCATCCAGCTCGGCAGCGCGTTCTGTTCCCACCTCGGGAGGCAGCGCGAAGCCAAAACCAAATGGCGCCTCTCACAAGGCCGTCAACACCATCTTCAAGGAGCCTATTTACAAGCTCCTCGGCAAGATTCAGATGCAGCCTTTCTTTAGGTGGCCCTAGCCTATGAAAGGTGACGCCGCCTCCCGAAATCAGAGCAAGTTCTGTGCCTACCACTAAGATAAAGGACACAGGACAGAGGACTGTCACGCCTTCAAGGCACACCTCGAAAGGCTCGTGAAGGACGGGCACCTCAGAGATCACGTTAAAGAAGAAGCCAGAGTCAACCAAGCTCAACAACGCTAGCCCGATGACCGGGATAGCGATGAGCCGGTGGGAACCATCATCGTCATCCACCTGGCCTCCGCTCCTAAGGGCAGTGACCAGGCCCGCGCTGAGGCCAGGAGGGCCTAGCACGGCAAGCAAGTAATGACGGCCGAGCTCGGTCCCTCGGTAAAGAAGGCACGCGTTGAGAGACCAAACATTTGGTTCTCTGACCAAGACTTGGACGGGGGTCCAGCTACCCCACAATGATCCCCTGCTCCTGACTATGAGATTGCAGAACTTCAATGTCAAAAGGATCCTGGTGGACCCCGGAAGCTCCTCGGAAATCCTCTATTTTGACTGCTTCAAAAAGATGGGTCTAAGAGAGGAGGACCTGCAGGCGGCTTGCACCCCACTGGTGGGTTTCAGCTCCAAGTCCGTGTACCCCAAAGGGAAGATCTCCCTCAAGGTCGAAGTGGGAGGAGCCTCCATGACAGCAAACTTCCTGGTGGTAGATGCACCATCCCCATACAATGCCATCATGGGAAGGACCTGGCTGCACAACATGGAAGCTATCCCCTCCACTCATCACCAGAAGCTCAAATTCCCATTGCAGGACAGGGAAGGTGGCTTCAAAGTAATCATAATCCGCGGTGACCAACATATGGCCAAAGAGTGCCTCCTGGCCGTGGTCCCCTGAGAAGCAGAGCCGCAGTGAGTTCACATGACCGAGCTCGAGGCTGAGCTCGAAGCTGTCGGCCGAGCTCCCGAGCAGAAGAGCATAGAGGACCTCACCGAGGTTAAGATCGACCCCAGCGATCCAGAGAGGTACTTCCTGCTCGGGAGTCAGCTTGCGAAAGAAGAAATGGCCGAGATGCTTGACTTCCTGTTACAGAACAGGGAGGTCTTCGCTTGGACCCCATATGAAATGCCTGGCATCGACCCCGAGGTCATGTGCCACAAGCTGAATGTCGATCCCGAACATAAGCCTGTAGTCCAAAAGACTCGCAGGACAGGAATCCATCAAGCAGAGGCAGTGACCGAAGAGGTCAAAAAACTGTTGGAGGCAGAGGCCATCAGGGAGGTCCACTATCCTGTGTGGCTGGCCAACACAGTAGTGGTCAAAAAGAAAAACGGAAGTTGGAGGGTCTGTGTGGATTTCACCGACCTCAACAAAGCCTGTCCCAAAGACAGAGTGATGCCCTTCAGGTTAAAAAATGCCGGTGCCACTTACCAGAGGCTGGTAACGAAATTGTTCCAGGCCTAGCTCGGCAAGACGGTTGAAGTGTACATTGACAATATGGTTGTTAAGTCTAAAAGGTCACAGGACCACTTGACCGACCTGCATCAAATCTTCACCGTCCTCAAAAAGTTCAAGCTCAAGCTGAACGCCTCCAAATGTGCATTTGGCGTCGGCTCGGGCAAATTCTTGGGCAGCCTGGTCACCAGACGCGGAATAGAGGCTAATCCCGATCAAATCTCGGCGATTCGGGCCCTCCAAAGTCCGACCACGGCAAAGCAAGTCCAGAGGCTGATAGGGATGGCAGTAGCACTAAACCGCTTTATCAGCAAAGCCTTCGACAAGTGCCGTCCCTTCTTCCAACTCCTGAAGAAAAGCTCAAGGTTCCAATGGACCCCGGAGTGCGAGAGTGCCCTCCAGGAGCTCAAAGGATACCTCTCCTCACCTCCCCTACTCTCCACCCTGGCGCAAGGTGAGGTCTTGTACTTATATTTGGCTGTTTCGGACCATGCAGTAAGCTCGGTCCTCGTCCGAGAAGAAGATAAGCAGCAAAGGCCTATCTATTACGCGAGCAAGATTCTGCTGGATGCTGAGACGTGTTACGTGCCTTTGGAAAAGCTTGCATTTGCACTCGTTAGCACCTCTCGCAAGCTCTCCCACTACTTTTAGACATACTCTATAGTGGTTGTGATCGAACACCCACTCAAGTCTCTCTTCAGAAAAGCAGACTTCTCTGGAAGAATCTCCAAATGGGCTATCGAACTGGGACAGTATGATATCCAATACCAACCCAGAACGACAATCAAAGCCCAGGTGTTGGCAGACTTTATTGTGGAATTCACATCTCCTAGTTCGGCACCGAGCCAGCTCGACACCGAACTGGGGGGCAAGGAGGTGACGACCACCGAAACCGAAACAGAACAGGAGCGGTACTGGAAACAGTTCCTCGACTCATCTTGGAAGGTCTTCGTCAATGGATCCTCAACCTCCAAAAGGGCCGGCGCTGGCATTGTCCTTCAATCTCTGGAGGGCACTGTCATCGAGCAAGCTCTGACTATGGACTTCAAAGCATCAAACAATGAAGCTGCATACGAAGCACTAATCGCAGGGCTGGGCAACGCAAAAATTCTGGGGGCACAGCAACTGGTGGTCTTCAGTGATTCACAGCTGATGACGAGCCAACTGAATGGAGACTACCAGGCCCGTGACGATAGGATGGCAGCCTACCTAGCCCACGCTAAGCAACTCCTATCTCAGTTCCAAAAAGCCGAAGTCAGGCAGATCGGCAGAGATTCCAACTCTCATGCCGACGCACTTGCAAGCTTGGCCTCTGCTGTCGAGACAGGAAGGAAAAGGACTGTCGAAGTGGAAGCACTGGACAGACCAAGTATAGAACTCCACCCACCTCGGCAGATACTATGTGCCGACCTTGGACCGAGCTGGATGGATGATTTCATTTCTTACCTCCGGGACGACCAGCTCCCCGAGGACAAAAATCAGGCCTACAAAATTAGGCTGAAACCAGCTCAATTCTGGCTATCTCTGAATGGCAAGCTCTACAAAAAGTCCTACAATGGCCCTTACTTCCAGTGTGTTCACCCAAGCAAAGTCAAGGACTTCCTTTATGAAATCCACGAGGAATCTGCGGCAGTCACATTGGAGGTCGGTCACTGGCTTACCGAGCTATCAGCCAAGGCTACTGGTGGCCCTACATTCAGAAGGACGCACAGGTCTATGCCAGAAAATGTGAGAAGTGCCAGAAGTTCTCTCACTCTCTCCATCAGCCAGTACATGACCTGAGTCATCTTTCCAGTCCCTAGCCCCTGGCCCTTCGCCCAATGGGGACTGGACCTGGTGGGACCTCTCCACCGAGCTCCAGGGAACAAAAGATGGTTGATAGTGGCTACTGAATATTTCACCAAGTGGATAGAAGCTGAAGCGTTGTCCTCCATCACCGAGAAGGATACTAAAAACTTCGTATGGAGGAACATCGTAACAAGATTTGGAGTGCCTCGAGCCTTGGTCTCAGACAACGGGACTTAGTTCGACTCCAATTTCTTCAAAAGCTTCTGTCAAGAGCTTGGCATCAGCAACTACTATTCTACTCCAGCGTATCCCCAGAGCAATGGACAAGCTGAAATCTCTAACAAGGTCGTGCTCGACGGACTCAAAAAGAGACTGGACCGAGCCAAAGGGAGATGGGTAGAGGAGCTCTTGAGTGTCCTTTGGGCGTATCGAACTACCCCAAGGCGCTCAACCTCGGCTACACCCTTGTCCCTGGCCTACGGGATGGAGGCTGTAATTCCACTTGAGGTCGGTCTCCCGACCCTCAGGTCGGAACTGTTCGACCAAGGCCAAAACGATGTAAACCTCGCCACAGAGCTCGACCTGGCTGAGGAACGAAGGGATGCAGCAGCCATCCGCCTCGCTTCCTACCAGCGACAGTTGGCAAGAGGATACAATCAAAAGGTCAAAGAACAAAAGTTCTCACCTGGAGAACTAGTTTTGAAGAAGACACTTCCAACAGACAAAAATCCCAGCGAAGGAAAGCTTGCACCGAACTGGCATGGGCCATTCAAAGTGACTTCGGTAGCCAGGCAGTCTGCATACAAACTTGAGGACATGGAGGGTAGAGAGCTACCACGCCCATGGAATGCCATGCACCTCAAGAAATACTACTTTTGAGATGTATTCGGATTTTAGAAGTCAATAAACTGATCTTTTTATAGAATATGTTTTTACTTTCCAAACTCTCATACTCTCAAATATGGCCAAGTTATGGGGCTCGGCACATGCATATAGCTCGGTCACAGGACCAGCTTGCATCTCGGCGCGGTCACGACTAACCATTTCAAGCTCGGTTACAGAACCAGCTTATGACGCTCACAGGTGTCGTCACTCAGTTCGGCTATCAGAGTCAGTTTGGTCTGGCCTTTGGATCGATCAAGTTCTGATTAAAAACCTGAATTCCACAATGGTCACAGGACCGATTACATCTTGTTCTATCGAGTTCGATTCTCTGTTATAGTTACAGAACCTAACTAGACCCATCTCGGTTACAAACTTGATACCCTAAGTTCAGCTACAGAGCCGAGCTCAAATACTTCGTCTTATCTCCTAGTACTTTTTCTCGGTTACAAAGCCACACAAGAACAGGGAAAGGAGAAAAGAGACAATCACACATTTACTCAAGTTGGAAGCAAAAGCCAATTTCATTCAGATTGAAAAATGATTACAAATCCCCAAGTACAAAAATCAAAAAAGGAAATTACATCAAATCAATTTCAAACCATAGCCCCCTCAACACCCCCAGTAGCAGCATTCTCCTCGGCGTCAGCATTGACCTCGGCGACATTGGCCTCGGCTTCCCCAGCAGCGGCCTCAGGAGCTTCGTTCGGCGCGGGCTTAGGAGGGGGAAACTGGGGGATCTCGGCATATACAAGGTTGTCCTCGGGGACCCCTGCCGCTCTCAGCGAGCATGTCCACCCCAGCCTCCAGGCTTTCTAGCTGACCTCACAGACCTGGGCAACATATAAATCGGTGGCTTCCGCCACCCTTTCATCAAAAGCCCGGTCGACTTCAGTCCGGAGTTTGTCAGCCTCAGCGCGGAGTTCAACCTCCACCTCCTCCCACCTCTTCTCGAGCTCAGCCGTTGTCTTAACTTGATTTTCCAGTTCTGCTCTGGCCTTGTCAAGCTCGATCTTGAGGCCCGTGGCAAACATCTCCTGCTCGGCCGCCTTCTTTTTGATCTCGCCGAGCTCCACCTCAAGGTCCGTTTTCCTCTTCTCCGCCTTCTTGGCCCGGGCAGCGTTCTGGTGGGCCTTCTTTGCCAACACCAGGCTCCTTTGCAGGATCTGTGCAGGCAAGTATTAGAGCCAATATCAGAAATGCAGAAGTCAAAGTAAGATCACAAGCTGAGAAGAGAGAATTACCCTGAGGGCATCGCCCATCTGAGCCACATCCAGATCCACCTTGCCCAGCTTCCAGTGTTCTGCCATGTCTCCAGGCAGAGCGCAGGCATGCACGAGGGCACTGATGACTGAAGTGTCGTCACTCAACTGGCCATTCGCCGACAACAACTGGCCATCCTCCAGTAGGAAGTCAGGACTCCAGGGCGGAGGGACGAGTGACGGCGAGCGCCGAGAAAACGGATTGGGTTCGTCCTCGGCCGGATCTGCGACCCTAGGCCTTTTTCCCGACCGAACCGCGTCCTGATGGGACTTGGTGGAGCGCTCAGTTGCTGAGGAAGGCTGAGGAGAAGACCGAGTGGGGGCAGAGATGACTGTGTTCACCGGGCTCAAGAGGAGAGCAGCTGTCGAGGAGGGGGTAGGCGAGTCTCCGAAGACAGCAGCGTCGAGGCTTACGATTGTCGCTCGGCGCCGGCCCATCTCGGTCTCTTCGTCTGAGCTAGAAGACTAAAGATTCACGAGGTCCTCTCGCTGAGCCTCCTTGGGTTCGCCCTCTGATAGGGTTTCTTCTCCGGATTCGGCCTCGGTAGCGGTCCCAACCTGGGAGGGCCCAGCTTCGACTGAGGCTTGAAAAGGTTTGACCTCGGGGGGCACTTGAGGAAGCCTCGCAGCTTGAATTACTTGCTCTTCGGCCTCGGTCAAAGTTAGAACTCGCTCCCCCCTTAGATTTTCATACCGTCTTCTGGTGAAAGATCAGTATACGAGCTCGTACCCAAGAAGAGCTGAAGCTGATCGGGTCCGGTGGCCCTCATAGCTATATATTCTCTTTAACCAGGTGATGTTTCATCGCCACCTGGAGTTCTTCGCTTGTTGTTTTCTTTCCTTGTGACCTGCACACCAAGCAATAAGTGTATCAGTTCGGCAGAACAAAAATGCACCAGAAAAGATAAAAAGCTTGAGAGAGATTTACTCGGTGGCTCCCCGACACGACGAGGGATGTGATCCACCCTGGGCTCTCCGGGTGCGTACTCCCAGTTCCCAGTGACGTAAATGCGGTTATCCCCGACGTATTTAGTATTGTCCTCGAGCTCGTTGATTATAGGGGTCCCCTTTGACCGAACTCGGAGGTAGTACGCATCATCCTTTGGAGATCGACAAAGGTCATAGACATCTTCAATATCTTCGACGCCAAGGTCGGTCCCCAGGATCCTATTGATCTCGGCTATGCCCATGATTACCTTGTAATCGTTGGGCATGAGCTGGCAGGGGGTGAGATTCCACCTCCTAAGGCAGGCCCTTAGGAGGGGATGGACCGGGAATCTCACCCCACCTTCTATAATGGCAACTAGTGGGAATGGCATCCACCCATCTACAAAAATCCGAGGCCGGATTTGGTCATCAGGGCCATCCGCCCTGATACTAACGTTCTCTGGTATCTGGTATCTGTTCCTAAGCTCTGTTAGGGCAAGTTCTGTGTCTATCCGATATCTATATACCCCCATCTTCCCCGGCATGGACAGAAGAACGGACGGCGGTGACGGAGAAGAACAGAATGCAACCCAGAAAGAAAATGTCGCAACCCCGGACCGAGACCCAGGCCCACGACTGCCACGGCGGCATGATTAATCAAAACACACCGCCGCCGCTTTATATTTTATTTTCCCACAGGTTTCCGCGGTGAGGATCCCATGACACGGGTCGAGCTCACACGAATGGATATGCGGAAGCGTGTAGCAAAACATGTCATACAAATCTTAAACGATAAGATTCAAGAGAAATATTTAACATCGAGACAAGTTATCAAAAGAGAATGTCAAATTAGCATTCCTATCATGATTAAGTTTCAACATTTAGACAAAGTATTTTACTTCCAATTACAAAACCCTGAGAGGCCAACAAAGGCCAATACAACAATTTGGGACCCAAAAGAATAACCCAACATAACCAGCTAGGTGAACGAGAATCAAAATCCCGACCGGCGTCTAGATGACGTCGTTGGGCTGCCACTCGAGTGCTGGGGGTGGCTCAACAGCCCCCTCCAGGCACTCCTCGTCACGCGCGAAGCCGCCGGCACCTGGACACCAAAATACAAGCATCAAACACGACGGTTTGGCAAATAAACAATTTAGACATGAATAGTTGAAATAATGCTAAAACAGTTCAAAGTTTAAATACACGTTTCAATGCTTACGAAACTAGCACGAATACATATAATATCATGAAAAGATAAATCCACATAGAGCTCATCCTTTCTCTGTCATACATGATGACAAGAGCAAGCACGCACGATAAGCACGACACGAAACACGATCCCACGCCACACAAGGTAGACGGGGTATCCGGCCGCGGAACCGGACCACGAACACGCACGATGTGTAATATAATACACGACTAGTCTGCAGACAGTCCACGAGTTTAAGGACCCCCAGGTAGTGGATCAAGCTAAAAGGGCGGTCCAAGCTCAGTGAAATTTACTTATATCATGAATGCACAAAACATGGCAATACACGTTCGAAAACACGTCAAAACAAGAGGGAAATCACTTAACGAGCACGAAGTGACAAGACTAGCAAAATAGCATAGTATTAATGCTTACAAACTTAATAAATGATTCCCTTTTTATTCTTGAAACACATCTTGAAAACGACTTGCACTTGGAAATCAGACGAGAACACGATGGTGCATAAAGCATCATAAACAAAGGTTCAAACATAACTTTATCAAGCATAGGCTAAGACCACATCTTTGACCCTTGTGGAATTGAAAACCAAATGTCGAAATTCAATAAAACTTGGTGTCCCCGAAGGTATATTACATTTTGGAAATTTCAAGTGCACAAGGTCAATAAAAAGGGTCTAAGACCAAGTCTAGTTTTCATTCCTGCAAAATCCTTCAAAACAGTACTTTTTGGTGTGGTTCATGCCTCTCTACCGGTAGAAATTCCGGTAGAAGATGTTCTACCGGTAGAACTTCCGGTTGAAGTGATTCTACCGGTAGAACTTCCGGTTGAAGCACTTCTACCGGTAGAACTTCCGGTAGAACTGCGGTTCACAGTTTTTCTCAACTCTCTGCCACAATTTGGGCCGTTTCTACCGGTAGAACTTCCGGTAGAACTGCGGTTCACAGTTTTTTTCTCACTCTCTGCCGAAATCTGGGCCATTTCTACCGGTAGAACTTGGGGTTTTTAATTTCCTCAACTCTCTGTCAAAATTTGAGCCCTTTCTACCGGTAGAACTTCCGGTTGAAATACCCCTACCGGTAGAACTTCGGAATTTCAATTTTTTTCCACACTTCATTCACTTCTTCACTTCCACATTTTCACCACCTGCACTCCCCAAGCCTACATGCTTCCAAGGGATGATTTTCACACCAAATCCATTCACATTTCATTCAAAACATCAAAATCATTAACCCTTATACATTCAAGTCATGAATCACTAACTTGTAAGGCTTTCCATAGAAAATATACTTCCATTCAAGACAAACTTCTAAATAAAATGGAGAAATTAGTACTCTTGCTTATCAAGCTTAAAACAAACTAAAAGAGATTAATAATATGCAAGAAAGATAAGCTTGATGATAAACAACATTTCCAAAAGTAACAATGCCCAAAAACTTGAAATGCACTAAGGAGAACTAAAAGGTTTACTTGCCTTTAACCAAAGCCAAGCCAAAGCTTCTCAAAATCAACAAGAAAGGGGTGCTCCACGAGATCTACACAAAACCCCCAAAATGGAGCATACAAAATCAACATTTTTGGCCATTACAAAACCCCATTTCGAAAATGGGTTTGAAATCATGAGAAACAAGCTCTTGGTGAGCCTAAGAACGTCAAATGGAAAGATGAAGAAAGACACCAACCTTGAGCTAGCCAAACAAGAAGAATAGGGCTTGAAGATGATGAATAGTGGAAAGGTTTGGCTCCCAAAAACGTCCAGCTGTAGCTTAAGAAGAGAGGAAGAGAATGGTGGTCTTGGATCTTGATTTGGAACACTATAGCTAGATCATTTCCAAGGGAGAAGACCAAAGAGGAAAGCTCTCCACTCACTTGCTCTAGGGCAAAACCGTTGCAGAGATTGGAAAAAGGGAAAATGAAGAAGGAAAGGGCTTATATAGTGTCTGGAGGTGGGTCCCTTTAGCAGTGAAACTTGGAACGCTTGGAACATGGTCTTGTGGACCCCGGATGGAATCGACGAAGAAGAACAAAACGATCGCCGAAAAATCTAGTTTCGGAAAAGTATTATTTTGACATAGTTTCACGACTTCGAAAAGTGTGCCCAGATTTAACATGCAAAGACAGATTTACCCTTATTGGGCCAAAACTTGGGTTTCTGGGCCTCAAATGCAAGCAGCTTAAAAACGAAAGTTGCCATAAATAATAAAACCATTCAAGAGAACTAAAAATCACATCCACAACAAAGATCTAGCACAAAAACCCATTCTTACACGTGCACTCAGGGCATCCCTGAGCGTGTCTGACTCATACTAAACGTCCTCAAAATCCCCAAAGCTATAATCCAGACTAAGTCTAATCACATTCTAACCCAACTAGTACTAAGACTCACTTAAGACTAAACGTTTACTTAATTAGTACTAATCGAGTTGGTCTGGGTCGGGGTCTAACAGAAAACCCCAAAGGGAAAATGACAGAAGAAAAGCAGAGAAGAACTCACTGAGACACAATGCTTGAACAGACTAATGAACTTCTCAGACGACGAGGAGAATAGACAGACGAACTTCTCAGATGATGAGGTCTCTCAGGCAGGTCTCAGGCAGAAGCACCAGGCGCAGTAGCAGGTTCAGCAAGAGTAGCCCTCCTTTGAGGACGAGATCTTTTATACAGACATGAAAATCTCTTCGTATCCCGAAAGACGCGCGTGCAGACACCGCCTCGGGCACGCCACCCGTCTCCTCGATATGACTTCACAGCCATCGGGGGTATGACACGTGGCAGCACCGCGTCGCCTTCATAATGATATGGGTGGGCTATTAAACCACCTCCATACAACTGCGCGCTATTAAATGTGCCTCAGAAAGCAAAACGACACCCCACGCCTCTTAAAAGCTACGGGTTCGGTTTCGGAAGCTCCATTTCTACCTAGCTCCCGACCCCAAAGGGTTACTACACCCCTGAGGTCAGGAGCTGGGGGGCAATTGTGTGGAGTATTTTACCGAAACCGAGGTTACATCTGACTTCGGTAATGGTACCGGTCAAGAGGGGCCCCGGCTCCCATCTCCCTGGCGCGGCAGCGCCTTAGCCACTACCAAGACAGGATTGGTCTCGGTAGAAGTACCGACCACGTCCTTTCGAACTCAACCTCGTACGTCGACATCCTTGTCCGACCTCAGGCGTAACCGACCTCGGTGTCTTCTCCCGTTCGGCCTCTTGGCCGAGGTGAACACTGAGTGTCTAATCCCCATTATGGGATGGGACTGCTACTTTACAGAGAGTTCCTGAAAAATAGGGTGGCCACCGGCCATTAATAAGGGCTCCTTCCTATCAGCAGATCACATCCACATTTATGTGAGGGATTTGGGGGAGGTCTGATGGGAAAAGTATCCTCACCTACCCCCACCAAGGATCCTAGATGTGGGCTGATGGGACAAGTATCCTCACCTACCTCCACTGTGGAACCTTCCACTCTCCTCTATATATGCCTGCATGGTAAGCCATTGACAGGTACGCAATACATAGCATACACTTTGCTACTTTGCTCACATCTTCTTCCTCACTTCACCCTAGTTCAGTGGCTGCACTAACTCAGGCGTCGGAGTGCCTTTGACTGACAGCAGCCTCGGGCCCTGACCTCTGTTTTCTTCTCCCTTTCAGGTTCCAGATCATCAAGGACGTTCCTTCTCAACTAAACAGCTTATTCTTAAACTCCCATTATCATCTAAACCAAGTCCGTAATTTTTAGGCACGCACACATACATTTTAGGTCCTAGAATGCAATATCAGGAAATTTAGGACAAGAGGATGACCACAAAATAACACTCAGGGAAGAGTCAGGTCGGCAGAACATGTGTTTCACGAGGCTGATTTTTTTAGTCAGGATGGGTGGACCCCACTAGTCCAAACCACCAGGGACCAAGACCAATGGGGACGCATGCTCGGCCGGGGGGTTAACCATAAAAGAACCATGCATCAGATCATTGATCCGATAACCCACCTGGCCCCACATCCCAAATTGCCAACCTGCACATTTACACCCTAAAAACTGGGAAACCATTACTGGTTTGGATTTCTCACATGTTCTTTGCTGATTTGAGATGAAATCACTACTAAACGTTCTAAAGACGATCACAAATTGTTTTACAAGAAATCTAGTGCTGGAAATAGTGGTTTGAACCCTCAAATGTACAAATGGTGGTTATCTCACGTGCTGGAATCTTGAGTAACTGGGTTACGCCAATCAATTGAGTCCATTGAAATGGGTACCCAGCCTAGTGCGACTTATCCCAAGCCTCAATGGGCTCCGGCCTAGCACGACTTATCCCAAGCCCGAAAATACGAGACTTTTAAAAAGACTAAGCCCAGCAAGCTGGGCTTGGACAATGATTTTAAAGACCGGCCAAAATGGGACAAGGAATGGGCCCGGCCCGCCCGCAAGGAAATTTCATTAATTTTTCATGAATTTATCAAAACTTGTTCTATAGATTAATCACCCTAAACTTGTTGCAGTGATTTTGATGGTTACTTTCATGAACTACAAATCTACAAGTAGTCATATGCAAGATAATTTCCAAAATAAATGAGTTCCAAAAAATGGAAGATGATTGAGGTTACTTGTAGATGATTGACATTACATCGAAAGATCTTGTTAACACGCATGGGTTGTTGAATAAGTAGGCTCTAACTTGGATGAACTAAGTTTCTCCTCTGACTTATTTGGATGGTCTAAACTGTCCATAAAGAGGCATCCAAATGGATGATTGACATAAGCTTTGGCCTAGCCATTTGTTTTGTAGCGTTTTGCCCCTTTTGATCTTCCAATATGGGGTCCACCAAGTAATATAGGTGGCCATTTGTTTTGTAGCTTTTAATAATCCCCCAGTTTCTTCTCTCTCTCTCTCTCTCTCTCTCTCTCTCTTGTTCTCTATTAAAAAAGGAATTTGAATGTGATAAATCCAACATAAGGTCTACTGAGCAAATCAACAACTCAAATTTCATTTTTAGATCTCCCTGAATAAATAGACCAATTTGATGTTCAGTTGTGCTAATTCTTGATAAAAGTTGCGTTTATATAATTAACACCAGTAATTTCCCATCAGGCCTAATGATTGGATTTGTTCTTTTACTGAAATCTTACAACATGGATTCATACATGTTGAGTATTCATTGCATTCAAGATCGTGCTAAGCTCTGGCCTAGCCCGGGCCTGCACGGTACTGGATTTAACATAGGCCTGTCCAATTTAGGGCCAGGCTTGGACAACCCTTGGTGGGCCCTCTCAATATTTGGAATGGGATTGGACAGCCCAAGCCCAGGCCCGGCCTACCCCATTGACAGGCCTAAACTGGATGGTGGGTCCAACTGGACTTGGTCCACTAGGCTCGCCCAAGGGCCCACTATCACATCATCAGATTTGTTTTCCATCAAGGGGGCCATATGGGCACCACAACCCATCTCATGTAAGTTGTGTTTATCATCCAGAATTCTGGAGAATGTCATTTATGCTGGGGATTTCTCCCCAATTTTGTATTAATTTAGTTCGAAACGAAGTGTAAGGCTACTATAAATTCACATGAATAATCGAACCATGGAGTATCAAAGCTAGAAAAATAAGGATTTCAACACCATATAGTTGTTAGATTGTATGTTCTCAATCTAGTGGATGATGTAAATAAATTGATTTGTTCCTTGATTAATTTATATAATCATGCTTTTATTCATGCGATTGATAGTATGTATTTCATGAGATGAATTGTATTTTATTTTATTCCCAGTATGCACATGATCAATACAAAATGACGTGAACTGGAGCCCGCAAGTATATTAGATGTGATCCATATGTGCGGATGAGATCCAGATACGGGAGACATATATCACAAATCTTATACTTGAATTGATTCACAACTAGTGATGAGATTCAGCATCTTATCTGACAAGGCTGCAACATTATGATCACTATGAGATAATGTGATTTGTCTCAATCATCAGAGTGTAAGACTCTTGATCATTATGCTGGTACATTGGATGTATTGAAGGACAATTAGTTGCACCTTATGTAAATCTATCTTTGATTTTGATGGACCCTCAACTTCTGTCCTCTCCTTCCGCCCCGGGGGCTGCCTGGGTCTCGGCGGAGTAGGAAATGTGGGTATCAACTCTTTTGTACGGGTATGCCAGATTTACTATTCTACTTGGAATTTGGGACGGTAATGATCCGGAGATTCACTTCTCAGGAGATTGCGGGGACACGTTCAGATCGACGGTCGCAAGTCATGTATGGACTTTGCCATCGTCCTTCAATGAGAACTCTTGATGCTTCGATGCTTTGGCTTGGCTCCAACCTCAGTTTTTTAGAGGATAAGGACCAAGGGGAGGTCCTATATCCAATGAAAAACCGAGTAAACGGGCTGAAACGCGGCGTTTAAGCCATGTTGTAGAAGAAGGGGACCTTGGGGGGGGGGGGGGGGGTGGCCCCCTAAGGGACTTTAATCACCTTGTAGTGTCTCTTGTGGCAGAGCAGCAAGACTTCGTCGGGATTTCTCTGGGAGAATGCAAGTATGCAGGTGCAGAATTTCAAGTCGATGTGCGTATCGATATCGATGCCTCTCTCTTGGAAATGGACCTCCTTTTATAGGCTCTTGGTAGCCATGGGATAGTTTTTGGGCATTGATGGCCATAATGAGAGATTTGATGGCATTAATGCTTCATGATAGGAGGAGTTACAAGTTTTTATTTCTTGATTTTGTAACTCCTTTTTCTTGGCTTGTGATTGGCCGATGGAGGATAATGGGCATTTAATCGCCTTTAATCTCCATGATGAGAGGAGTTTCATGGTTTTAATGCCATGATTGCTTAGACTTGTAACTCCCGTATGCTTGAATCTGATTGGGCCGACCAAAATAATGAGTTGATGACCGCATTAAGTTGTCATAAACGGGTCAATTAACGACATTAAATGGTTGCCGGAGCATGTGAAGAGTCACGGGCCGCGCTGTGTCCTTTGGGATTCTTCTTGTGATCATCGCAGGTGGATCCACACATTGTTTGATGTCGGATTGCTATGTAATTTCAGACATTGATTGATATCAGTGGGCAAGTGACATTTGTCTTGTCGATTTCTCGATCGGTCGGACCGAAAGTGTACTTTTTTTGTCTACTGGTTGACGATCTTGGAGTGATCAGTGATGATTTCATGCTCTTGACGGCGGATCCAAGATGTCAGCGAAGATCAGTCGTTTTCAAGCATCAAAAATTGGATTTTCAGAAAATCACAAAGGCAGGAACTCCCGAAATGCGAAAAAATCGAAAAACGGGTCATCCGGCGAAAATCCGGCGAGCCGGATTTCCAAGGTCGCCGGCGACCATGCACCCAGGTGATGGACCCGAAAGAAATCTTCCGTCCTCTCCTTCTGCACCCTGGGGGCTGACCTGGGTCTCGGCGGAGGAGGGAAAATCTCGGGCATCAACATTTTTGTACGGGTATGCCAGATTTACTTTCTACTTGGAATTTGGAATGGTGATAATCCAGAGATTCACCTTTGCAAGTGGAAAGGAAATCAATCCTTTTTTCTAACTTTTCAAATTGCATAAATATTAAGAAAAGAGACAAGTTTTTAGAATGCCGTAAGAGGCGTTTTTGTTTGTTTGCCGTGAAAGGCGATTTTGCCGTAAAAGGCGTTTTTACAAAACTCATCAAATATGAAAGACAAGAATTGTGATTTCTTTTTGTCTCTTTAAGAAATACAAACTACAATAGAAAAGGAAGAAAAGGTATCTAACTTCTCAGGAGATTGTGGGGACACGTTGAGATTGACGGTCGCAAGTCATGTATGGGCTTCGCCATTGTCCTTCAAATGAGAACATGTGATGCTTTGATTCTTTGGCTTGGCTCCTAACCTCAGTTTTTTAAAGGACAAGGACCAAGAGAAGGTCCTATATCCAATGAAAAACCAAGTAAACGGGCTGAAAAGCCGCGTTTAGGCCATGTTGGAGAAGGAGGTGACCTTGGGGGGGTGGCCCCCCAAGGGACGTTGATAACCTTGTGGTGCTTTCGGGAGCAAAGTAGCAGAACGTCGTCTCTCTCTTGGATTTTCTGAATTTTCAGAGCTTGCACTTGGGATCTCTTTTCATCATTGCATTTTTCTTGGCCGATGAAAGAATTTTGTACATGATGAAAGAATTGATGAGGAGTTACAGATCGATTTTGTAACTCCTTTTTTAAGGCTTGTGATTGGCCGATGAAGGTAGTGGGCATTTAATCACCTTTATGCTTCATGATGATGGGAGTTTCATGGGTTTAATGCCATGATTGCTTGGATTTGTAACTCCCAAATGCTTGGTTCTGATTGGGCCGTCCAAAATAATGAGTTAATGACTGCTTTAATGGGTCAATTAACGACATTAAGTGGTTGCCAAGGCATGTGAAGAGTCGCGGGCCGTGCTGCGCCTTTTGAGATTCTTCTTGCGATCATCACGGGTGGATCCACGCATCATTTGATGTCGGATTGCGATGCAATTTCAGACATTGATTGACGTTGGTGGGCCGGTGACATTTGTCTTGTCGATTTCACGATCGGTCGGACAGAAAGTGCACTTTCTTGGTCAGCCGGTTGGCGATCTTGAGGCGATCGGTGATGATTTCATGCTTTTGACGGCGGATCCGAGATGTCGACGAAGATCAGTGGTTTTGAAGCACCAAACATTGGATTTTCAGAAAATCACAGAGGCCAGAACACCCGAAACGCGAAAAGAATCGGAAAACGGACGATTTGGTGCAAAATCTGGCGACCCGGATTTCCAGGGTCGCCGGGCGACCATGCACCCAGGGTCGTCTGGCGACCTTGGGCCAGGGTCGCCGGCAACCTTGGGCCAAGGTCGCCGGCGACCATAGGGCTTCGGCCCGTTTGGTCGCCGAGCGTCGTTTTCGGCCGTTTTTTCGTCTTTTTCGTTCCCTTTTTCTTCTGTATTTTTCTTGACATTTTTCCTCAATTATTGACTTGATTTTCTTGGAGAAATCTTGACGAGAACCCTTGCGAAATCGGAGCACAAAGTTTCCTATTTTTCGGGAAAGTCGAAGACTTTGTAGCCGATTTTCCGTCAAGCGTCGAAACTAGGTCAAACGATGTCGGAATGACCTGAAAATTGAGGTGAAGCTTCTTGAGCAGTGGATAGGACCAACCATGGGCTTTTATTTAAGTTTTGAAGCCGTTTGGGGTCCCATTGATGCTTCACTTGATTTTGCTACGGAGAAAATGCCGAGCTTTGATATGTGGTCAAACGATGTCCGATTGACCGGAAATTTGACGGGGAGCCTATTGGAGTCATTTTTGAGACGTTCCATGGGCTCCGTTTTGGATGTCATGGTCCCGGGTTTCTCCGCCGCCGGTAGGCTTGATTTTCTCTCGGAGCATCGAAACCCTGTCAAACGTTGTCGGAATGACCTGAAATTTGACGTGCAGACTTTCGGAAGCATATTGAAGCCACTCATGTATTTTGTTTGATGAGTGATGGCTTTGGTGGTTCCCGCCTTCGATGATGTACCTGAAAGAAATCTTCCGTCCTCTCCTTTCGCACCCCGGGGGCTGACCTGGGTCTCGGCGGAGGAGGAAAAATCTCGGGCATCAACATTTTTGTACGGGTATGCCAGATTTACTTTCTACTTGGAATTTGGAATGGTGATAATCCAGAGATTCACCTTTGCAAGTGGAAAGGAAATCAATCCTTTTTTCTAACTTTTCAAATTGCATTAATATTAAGAAAAGAGACAAGTTTTTAGAATGCCGTAAGAGGCGTTTTTGTTTGTTTGCCGTGAAAGGCGATTTTGCCGTGAAAGGCGTTTTTACAAAACTCATCAAATATGAAAGACAAGAATTGTGATTTCATTTTGTCTCTTTAAGAAATACAAACTACAATAGAAAAGGAAGAAAAGGGATCTAACTTCTCAGGAGATTGTGGAGACACGTTGAGAACGACGGTCGCAAGTCATGTATGGGCTTCGTCATCGTCCTTCAAATGAGAACATGTGACGCTTTGATTCTTTGGCTTCGCTCCTAATCTCAGTTTTTTAAAGGACAAGGACCAAGAGAAGGTCCTATATCCAATGAAAAACCGAGTAAACGGGCTGAAAAGCCGCATTTAGGCCATGTTGGAGAAGGAGGAGACCTTGGGGGGGTGGCCCCCCAAGGGACGTTGATCACCTTGTGGTGCTTTCGGGAGCAAAGTAGCAGAACTTCGTCTCTCTCTTGGATTTTCTGAATTTTCAGAGCTTGCACTTGGGATCTCTTTTCATCATGCTTTCTTCTTGGAATGGACCTCCTTTTATAGGCTTTTGGTAGCCATGAGGTGTTTATTGGCATTGATGGCCATGATGAAAGAATTGATGAGGAGTTATAGATCGATTTTGTAACTCCTTTTTCCAGGCTTGTGATTGGCCGATGAAGGTAGTGGGCATTTAATCACCTTTATGCTTCATGATGATGGGAGTTTCATGGGTTTAATGCCATGATTGCTTGGATTTGTAACTCCCAAATGCTTGGTTCTGATTGGGCCGTCCAAAATAATGAGTTAATGACCGCATTAAGTTATTATAAACGGGTCAATTAACGTCATTAAGTGGTCGCCAGGGCATGTGAAGTGACAGAAGTTTTTTTTTTTTTTTTTAAGGATTTTTTTTTTAGAATTTTTTTTTTGAAAGGTGCACATAGATTTCCAATTCGATCTTATGAAACCTTAGTAGATAGATCAGCCCCCAGGTAAGGGTAGGATTACTTAATGAACCCGTTTGGAGGACCCTTGCCTCGAACAGTCTAGCTGTCTCCATACTCTGGACAAGGCTTTTCTTACATCCACTTTGGTCGAAGAACGCAACTGGTGGAACCTTAGTGTTTTTTTTTTTTTTTTTTTTTTTTGGAAATCCTTTTTTTTTAAAGGTTTTTTTTTTTTAATGAACTCATCAAAGAGAGCGAATGGTGTTCCAATCCGAACAAAGGCTCAACATTTCTACGAGCGCTAAATCCGAAAAGGAAGGAACCAAGGTTTCTCAACTTTGAATGCAAAAGAGAGAAAACTAAATTTTTTTTGAAATTATAATTTTTTTTGAAATCCCAGTTGAACTCATCAAAGAGAAAAGATGGCCCAATCCCCGATATAAACGATAGCTACGAACATTTCTGTGAGCTATCGAGTTCAAGGAGGAGAGGATCAAAATTTCTCAAAGTTGAATCTTGAGAAAGAGAGATCATTTTTTTTTAAAAGAATTTGAAATGAAGTTTTTTTTGAAATCCCAATTGAACTCATCAAAAGGAAAAGATGGCCCAATCCCTGATATGAACGATAGCTGCGAACATTTCTGTGAGCTATCAAGTTCAAAGAGGGAAGAATCAAAGTTTCTCAAAATTGAGTTTTTAAGAAAAAGAGATCAGACTTTTTTTAAAGTGAGAAAGAACAATTGAAATCCCATCTCGTGTTTTTTTTTTTAGATGCAAAATGCAACATAGGCCACCAACTAGAAAGGAGCCAAGTGATCAAAGCATCACGTTCTAAAGTCAACGGGTCCCACTGGGTGTGCCAACTTGATGGACCCGAAAGAAATCTTCCGTCCTCTCCTTCTGCAGCCCGGGGGCTGACCTGGGTCTCGGCGGAGGAGGGAAAATCTCGGGCATCAACATTTTTGTACGGGTATGCCAGATTTACTTTCTACTTGGAATTTGGAATGGTGATAATCCGGAGATTCACCTTCGCAAGTGGAAAGGAAATCAATCCTTTTTTCTAACTTTTCAAATTGCATTAATATTAAGAAAAGAGACAAGTTTTTAGAATGCCGTAAGAGGCGTTTTTGTTTGTTTGCCGTGAAAGGCGATTTTGCCGTGAAAGGCGTTTTTACAAACTCATCAAATATGAAAGACAAGAATTGTGATTTCATTTTGTCTCTTTAAGAAATACAAACTACAATAGAAAAGGAAGAAAAGGGATCTAACTTCTCAGGAGATTGTGCGGACACGTTGAGATCGACGGTCGCAAGTCATGTATGGGCTTCGCCATCGTCCTTCAAATGAGAACATGTGATGCTTTGATTCTTTGGCTTAGCTCCTAACCTCAGTTTTTTAAAGGACAAGGACCAAGAGAAGGTCCTATATCCAATGAAAAGCCGAGTAAACGGGCTGAAAAGCCGCATTTAAGCCATGTTGGAGAAGGAGGAGACCTTGGGGGGGTGGCCCCCCAAGGGACGTTGATCACCTTGTGGTGCTTTCGGGAGCAAAGTAGCAAAACTTCGTCTCTCTCTTGGATTTTCTGAATTTTCAAAGCTTGCACTTGGGATCTCTTTTCTTCATGCTTTCTTCTTGGAATGGACCTCCTTTTATAGGCTTTTGGTAGCCATGAGGTGTTTATTGGCATTGATGGCCATGATGAAAGAATTGATGAGGAGTTACAAGTTGATTTTGTAACTCCTTTTTCAAGGCATGTGATTGGCCGATGAAGGTAGTGGGCATTTAATCGCCTTTATGCTTCATGATGATGGGAGTTTCATGGGTTTAATGCCATGATTACTTGGATTTGTAACTCCCAAATGCTTGAATCTGATTGGACCGTCCAAAATAATGAGTTAATGACCGCATTAAGCTGTCATAAACGGGTCAATTAACGTCATTAAGTGGTCGCCAGGGCATGTGAAGAGTCGCGGGCCGTGCTGCGCCTTTTGAGATTCTTCTTGCGATCATCACAGGTGAATCCACGCATTGTTTGATGTCGGATTGCGATGCAATTTCAGACATTGATTGATGTTGGCGGGCCGGTGACATCTATCTTGTCGATTTCACGATCGGTCGAACAGAAAGTGCACTTTCTTGGTCAGCCGGTTGGCGATCTTGAGGCGATCGGTGATGATTTCATGCTTTTGATGGCGGATCCGAGATGTCGACGAAGATCAGTGGTTTTGAAGCACCAAACATTGGATTTTCAGAAAATCACAGAGGCCAGAACACCCGAAACGCGAAAAGAATCAGAAAACGGACGATTTGGCGCAAAATACGGCGACCCAGATTTCCAGGGTCGCCGGCGACCTTGGGCCAAGGTCGCCGGCGACCATAGGGCTTTGGCCCGTTTAGTCGTCGAGCGTCGTTTTCGGCCGTTTTTTCGTCTTTTTCATCCCTTTTTTTTCTGTATTTTTCTTGACATTTTTCCTCAATTATTGACTTCATTTTCTTGGAGAAAACTTGACGAGAACCCGCATGAAATCGGAGCACAAAGTTTCCCATTTTTTGGGAAAGCCGAAGACTTTGTAGCCGATTTTTCGTCAAGCGTCGAAACTAGGTCAAACGATGTCGGAATGACCTGAAAATTGAGGTGAAGCTTCTTGAGCAGTGGATAGGACCAACCATGGGCTTTTATTTGAGTTTTGAAGCCGTTTGGGGTCCCATCGATGCTTCACTTGATTTTGCTGCGGGGAAAATGCCGAGCTTTGATATGTGGTCAAACGATGTCCGATTGACCTGAAATTTGACGAGGAACCTATTGGAGTCATTTTGAGACGTTCCATGCGCTCCGTTTTGGATGTCATGGTCCCGGGTTGCTCCGCCGCCCGTAGGCTTGATTTTCTCTCGGAGCATCGAAACCTGGTCAAACGTTGTCGGAATGACCTGAAATTCGACGTGTAGCCTTTTGGAAGCATGTTGAAGCCACTCATGTATTTTTTTTTTATGAGTGATGGCTTCGGTGGTTTCTGCCCCCGGGAGGCTTGATTTTGCTGCTCGAGCATTGATGAAAGGTCAAACGTTGTCGGTTTGACTTGAAATTTGGCATGGAGCCCTTTGGAGACATTCTGGAGTCATCCGTAGGCTTTGATCAAAGTTTTGGTGTCTTTGATGATGTTGCCGCCGGGAGCGCCTGTTTAGCTGTCGGAGCAGTGAAGTTGGGCCAAACGCTGTCGGAATGGCCCGAAACCTCAGGTGTACCCCTCTTTTGGCTGTTTTGAAGGATCTCTCAGTTTCTGTCCGATTCTGAAAAGATCTGATGCTTGAAGTAGCCTTGCCTGTTTTGTAGCAGGATGCAGCTTCACGAGGCTTCTTGATGTGGAGGAGACATAGTGACTTTTTTGGTGTCAACAGCCGGGAGGCTTGATTTTGCTGCTCGAGCATTAATGGAGGGTCAAACGTTGTCGGTTTGACTTGAAATTTGGCATGGAGCCCTTTGGAGACATTCTGGAGTCATCCGTAGGCTTTGATCAAAGTTTTGGTGTCTTTGATGATGTTGTCGCCGGGAGCGCTTGTTTAGCTGTCGGAGCAGTGAAGTTAGGCCAAACGGTGTCGGAATGGCCCGAAACCTCAGGTGTACCCCTCTTTTAGCTGTCTTGAAGGACCTCTCAGTTTCTGTCTGATTCTGACAAAATCTGATGCTTGAAGTAGCCTTGCCTATTTTTAGCAGGATGCAGCTTCAGGAGGCTTCTTGATGTTAAAGAAACATATTGACTTTTTTGGTGTCAACAAATGCCCCCTCGAGGTACAGCGACGAGTAGCTTTTTGGAGTCGATGTGCCTCGAAGAGAAACTTGGAGGAAATATTCCAACTTGACCAAGAGTCTTGAGCAAATTTTTTTTTTTTTTGAATTCCTTCTGAGTTTCCGGGGGAATTTTATGGTAGTGAGAGGGATCACGTACCATCTCATGGCAAAGTTTTGAAAATGACATAGGGTATTTGGATTTTGGGTTTTGGATTTTGGTTTTTGACCTTGTGACCTAACAAGCTGTATGTGGCAGGTTAGGGGGTCGGTGTTTGATTTTGATTTTGACCTTGTGACCCAACAAGTTGTATGTGGCAGGTTGGGGGGTCAGATTTGGTTTGTTGGTTTTGGATTTTGATTTTGGTTTTGGTCTTGTGACCTAACAAGCTGTATGTTGCGAGCTAGGGGACCGGAATTTGGTTTTGTGAAATGTCAATTTCAAGATTTTGGCTCAATTTGGTTCATGAGGTTGGATGGTTTGGTTTTTGAAAACTCATGAGACTTTCTTTTTTCTTTTTTTTTTTTGAATGGTCCCATCAACTCAAAAGAGGCATGGGACTTTTTTTTTTTTTTGCTCTTTTCTTTTTTTTTTTTTTTGCTCTTGGTAAGAGGAATATTTTGACTAAAAACCACTTTTAGTGCCTAGGTGGTCAAATCTGGCTTATATGGGCTAACCCATGGGACCTTAGGCTTTGGAGATGGCCTAGATCTCATATAGTGTCATATTTGTAAAGAATATCCAAAAATATCTCTTTTGTGTAGAGAATATCTAAAAATATCTTTATTTGGAGAGAATTTCTCAAGTTTTCTTTTTTGTGGAAAGATTCTCTCAAAATATCTTTCTCTTTGGGAAAGTTGCTAAATTTTAGCACTTACCTCCTTTCTTTCTCTTTGTTTCCTTTTTTGGCTTACTCTCTTCTATAAAAGCAAAGAGGGTTGGTGCTTTTGCTCCATTACTTTCTTTTTGCAAGAAATCTTCAAGAGTGCTCCCCAAGGCAAGAAGTGCTTTCTCTTTTTCAAGGATCTCCAAGCTTTTCTTCTTCTTCTCCATCAATGGCTTCAAGTAAGTTTTCTTCCTCGTCAAGAATCTCCATTGTAAAAATAGTTTCTTCATCATTTTTTTCTTCTTTTTCTTTTCTTTTCTTTTTTCTTCTCTTTTTTTTTCTTTTCTTTTCTTTTCATGCACGTTTCTCTTTTTTTTTTTCGTGCTTCTCTTTTTTTCTTTCTTTCTTTCTTTCTTTTTTTTTCTCTCTCTCTTTTTTTTTTTTTTTTGCTGTTTCTGTTTTTTTTTTTTTTTCTGGCTGTACGGACAGGTCCGTACGGACCTGACCGTACTGCCACGTGGCAGTGGGCCACGGCCTGTGGGCCGAATTTTTTTTTTTTTTTTGTGTGCTGAGATTTTTTTTCTCTCTCTTTCTTTTTCTTTTTCCTTGTTTGCTCACTATGATAATGAGGCTATGCAATTTCAATATGTATGCATTTTTTTTTTATGCATCAAGATAGAAGGCTAGAGTCTCTAGGTCAAGCCAACATGATTTTTGACTTGGACAAAGTTTGATTGGTTTTGACCAAATTGGGTTGGAATTGGTCAAACTTTGGTCAAGGTTTTCCTAGCATTTCATACATGATGATATATTTTTTATGCATGAGTTTTGGTAAATAGATTTGGAAGTATGATGATGCATACCTGAAAATCTTTTGCAAGTGTTGGGATTTTGAGCACGCAGCGATGTTGAGCTCTTTCTCGGTCTTGCTGGATTTTGAGAAAGTTTTGCAATTTTTGGATTCTGAAGCTCACAGCAATGTTGAACTCTTTTCCAGATTTTGCGGAAGTTTGATGAGATTGGCTCGTTCTCTCAGCGACGTTGAGTTCAAGCCTTCTTTGAGAATTCTCCACTGACTATGAGCTCGCAGCGATGTTGAGCTCATCTTCAGGCTTCCTATATTTTTCGGAGTATTTTCCTTTTCGTTGGAATTGCCCTGGAACCATGTCAAAATTTTGCTAGAATTTTTGTAGCAGAATTCTGTCATTTTGATGTTGATTGATCTTTTCTCTTCCACCTTTTGCAGGTAGTTCTTCTAGAACGAACAAAGGTAAGGGTCCTGTTACTGACGCACCTCGTTGGTCTGCTAGATTTTCCAATGTGACCGTTCAGCAGGCTTGGGAGAAAGAGGGGACTCTCATTCGCCAGGTTGAGGAAGCTGAAGGTAATGTCCGGAGGAAGACTCAGGAGCATGAGCAGTGGCAGGTCCTCTGGGAAGAACTTCCTCGTGCTGCAGATGGGTTACGGCATTCGGCCGCGTTTTATGGGGACATTTTGAAGGAGCGTGGCCTAAAAACTTTGGAAGTTAAGGCCAAGGGTCTGCTTGAGGAGTTGAACCTTTGGTTGAAGACCATGTAGGATTGAGCTCCTGAGTTGTAACAAACTCTTTTTCATTTTTCTTTTTTTTTGGTACCTCCATGTATAAACAATTTTGGTACTATATTTTTTGTATCCCCTTCCTTTCACTTAAATCATTTTTTTTTTTGATGAAACAATTTTGAGCAAAAGTTGATGGGAATGTTTGTTTAAGGATTTGATCAAAAGGTTGTCATTTTGTGAAAATCTTTTGTCAAAGGGTTGTTTTGGGCATGAAAGCCAATTTTGTGGCGGAAAGCCTTGTTTTTGAAAACCAAAATTTTGATGGCGAGAAAGCTTAATTTTGTGGCGTAAGAGCCAAAATTTGTTTTGCGGCATGGGAGCCAAAATTTTTTGATGGCGTGAAAGCCGAATTTTAGAATGGCATAGAAGCCGAATTTTGTTTTGTTTGTCTTGGCATTTATAGCCGAATTTTGGCGTTTATAGCCGAATTTTGAGATGGCATGAGAGCCAAAAATTTTGTTTGTGGCATGAGAGCCGATTTTGAGATGGCATGAAAGCCGATTTTGGCGTTTATAGCCGAAAAATTTTGTTTTTGGCATTTATAGCCGAATTTTGGCATTTATAGCCGGATTTTGGCGTTTATAGCCGATTTTTGGTTTTCAAAATGCAGGTATCGACTAAATGTCGCCTCCCCGCTGAATGGTCATGCAAGTATCGATGGAATGTCGCTTCCTTGCTCATTCGGTTTTGCGAGTATTGATAGAACGTCACTTCCTCGTGGGTTAGGTTTTGCGAGTATCGATGGAATGTCGCTTCCTCGCGAATTGGGGTGCAAATTCGACTAAGCGTCGCTTCTCTGCTTTTCCCAACACTTTTGGTTTTGCGGGTACTGACTTGATGTCGTTTCTCCGCGATTTTTGAAATTTGAGGTTTTCTCGAACCATTTGAAATTTGGGTTGTGGATAGCAACTGGTATGTTGGATCTCCACGATTTTTTGAAATTTGGATTGTGGATATCAATTGGTTTGTTGCTTCTCCACGATTTTTGAAATTTGGGTTGTGGATATCAACTGGTTTGTTGCTTCTCTACGATTTTTGAAATTTGGGTTGTGGATATCAACTGGTCTGTTGCTTCTCCACGATTTTTGAGATTTGCAAGTGTCGAATGGGGTTCGTTTCCTTGCGATTTTTGGGTTTTGGAAGTATCGAATGGGGTTCGTATCCTTCCAGTTTTTGGGTTTTGGAAGTATCGAATGGGGTTCGCATCCTTCCGATTTTTGGGTTTTGCGAGTATCGACTGAATGTCGCTTCCCCGCGGTTTCTAAAAACCAAAGTTTTGTTTAAAGACGCGAAGGTCATAAATTTTGACTTAAAAACCATTTTGGTTGTAAAAGCCGAGGCGGTCTAGGGTGAAAATTCCTAAGTCCCGATTTTTGTTTCAAACCATGAATTTTGGGTTCAAGGATCGAAAATTTTAGTCAAGTATGGGAAGAGGCTCCTAAACTTGGATTTTTGGATTTGATGATATATTTTTTTTTTTTTTGTGAACAATGAAACGATGAAAGTAAGCATTGTTTTGAGAGATTGTTTTTTTTTTTGGAAATTTCAACATAGAAATGAAAATTTCAAAAGGGGTGGGTTTGACGAGCAAGTACCTTGGAAATACGTTTTAGCCGTGTAGATATTGCTCTGACCCGTTTGAGGAAGTCTTCAAGGTTAGTACCGCTTCAAGAACTTGCCGTTGATGGGTAGCATACATCTGTCTCCTTCCATGTTTAGAAGAGCGTATGCACCGTTGGAGAAGACTTTCTCAATGACGAAGGGTCCCTCCCATTTTGGTTCGAATTTGCCTTTGGATTTGTGGGCAAAGACTATGGGTCTTTTTACTATAAGAACCAAGTCACCCTTTTTGTAGGCGCGTTGCCTGACCTTTTTGTAGAAAGATCCTGCCATGCGTGCTTGGTACAACTCAATGCTTTGTAAAGCTTCGAGTCGTCTTTCATCGAGATTATCCAGCTCTTTGAGTCTCAATTTGACATTGCTTTCTTGCGTCATGTCATTTTGCAAAGATACCCTTAAGGAAGGAATTTGTACTTCCAAAAGGACAACAGCTTCGCATCCATAGACCAAAGAGAATGGTGTGTTATGGGTTGGTCCTCGAACGGTGGTTCGATAGGCCCACAAAGCTTCTAGTAGTTTGTCGCCCCAGTCTCTTTTGTGACTAGAGACCATTTTCTTGAGAATTTTGCAGAGTGTCTTGTTAAAGGCTTCTGCTAGTCCGTTCGCTGCTGGATTATATGGAGTCGAAGGACAACTTTGGATTTTGTACTTGTCGCAGAACCTATAGAATCTGTGATCCCAGAATTGTGGTCCGTTATCATGGACGAATTTTTTAGGTATGCCGAAGCGACAAATAATGTTGGTGCGCAAGAACTGAAGGACTGATGAAGTCTTCATTTCGCTGAGCGTAAATGCTTCTGACCACTTGGAGAAATAATCCGTAGCGGCGAAGATGAAGCGATGACCTTTGCTTGATGGGGGAGAAATAGGACCTATGATGTCCATACCCCAGGCTTCGAAAGGCTATGAGATTGCTTTTGGATGTAGCCATTCTGAAGGCATGTGGACATAATCTCCGTGAATCTGGCATTTTTGGCAGCGCTTGGCAAATTGTATTGCATCAGGTACCATGGTAGGCCAATAGTAACCTAGCGTTTTATCTGGTTGTAGAGATTAGGACCAGCCTGATGGGCTCCACAAAGACCAGCATGCACTTCTTTGAGAGTTTCCTCAGCCTCTTGTTGTGATAAGCAGCGTAGGAGTACTCCGTTGAAGGATTTTCTGTAAAGTACTTTTGAAGGTATATCCAAATGAAAGTTTGGGGCTCGTCTTTGGATGCTTACCCGCTCTTTTGGATCTTCAGGTAGGATTCCGAACATGATATAATCAATGAACAGATCTCTCCAGTCGCCAATCGGAGGTTTGAGGATGGACATCCAACTTCCAACCACTTGGTGGCGTTCAGCAACTGCTTGGTGTGTGTTGAGAGGAGGGAGAATCCTTCTTTGACACACTGTGACTTGCATGTTTTCCCCTTCTTGGATTGCCATGGATGCGGCAAGTCCAGCCAGGGCATTTGCACAGATGTTTTCACCTCTGAGGATGTGGGTGATATGGCAGATGTTGAATTTTTGTTGAAGCGACTGCGCCTTATTGTAGTAAGGTAGCAAATCAGGCTTCCTGACTTCATATTTTTTATTCATCTGGTTGACGACCAGTTGAGAGTCTCCAAAAGCTTCCAGCATGGTGATGCCGGTTTCGAGGGCGAGTTCCAATCCAACAATCAGGGCTTGGTACTCAGCTGCATTGTTTGAACATGGTTCCAGTAGCGAGAAGGCGTGTGGAATCATGTATTTGTCGGGGCTGACAAAAAGGATGCCAATTCCAGATATTTGCTTTCCCTTTTCATTTGTCCTAGTTGCACCGTCAAAGTACATGTCCCAGGAAGCATTTGATAAGGAAGTTTCTACATTGTAGACAAATTCGTCTGGGAGATCATCCCTGAGTGGAGAATCTTTAGGCAATGGATGCTCTGTGAGGAAATCTGCCAGAGCTTGTCCTTTGATTGCTTTTTGTGGTACATACCTAATATCAAACTGTGATAGAAGGATGGACCATTTTGCCAATCGGGCATTGAGAGAACCTGCTTTTGTGACAAGGACCTTTAGGAGGTTGATCCTCGAAATCAGGTAGACTGTGTTCGACAGCAGATAGTGACGCAACTTTTGTACAGCGAACATTACTGCAAGGCATTCTTTTTCGACTGGGGAGTAGCGATGCTCTGCACCTACCATCATGCGGCTAAGGTAATATAGAGCAGCTTCTTTTCCGTCGTCGTTTTCTTGTGCGAGCAGAGCACCCAAAGAGTGGTCGAGAGCTCTTATGTACAAGATAAGTGGTTTTCCAGTTGTGGGGGCAACCAGCACTGGAGGTTTGATGAGGTATGCTTTGATGTCTTGAAATGCATTTTCACATTCAGCATCCCAGACAAAGTCCACGCCTTTCTTCATCAGGCGAGAGAATGGACGGCATTTCCCTGATAGATTGGAGATGAACCGTCGGATGTAGGCCAGCCTTCCTTGAAGCCCTTTTAATTCTCTTAGGGTTCTGGGAGATGGTATTTCCAGGATAGCCTTGACTTTGGTGGGGTCAAGTTCTATTCCAGCTTTCCGTACTATGAATCCAAGAAACTTACCCGATGAGACACCGAAGAAGCACTTTAGTGGATTCATCCGCAATTTGTGTTTGCGAAGTCGGAGGAAGACTTCTCGAAGATCATTGAGATGGTCTTCTTTTCTTCTGCTTTTTATGGCGAGGTCGTCAACATAGGATTCGACCGTCTTGTGCTGCATATCTTGGAATATTTTCATCATAGCCCTCTGATATGTCGCACCTACATTTTTCAGGCCAAACGGCATAACAGTGTAGCAATACACGCCGAATGGTGACCGAATTGATGTATGCCTTTCATCTTCAGGATGCATCTTTATCTGGTTGTAGCCAGAGAATCCATCCATGAATGTCATTCGCTCGAACCCATAGGTGTTGTCAATCATCACCTCTGGTATGGGGAGCGGGAATTCGTCTTTAGGACATGCATTATTTAGGTCTCTGTAGTCGATACAGACCCTTATCTGCCCATTTTTCTTTGTCACGGGGACGATGTTGGCCAACCATTCAGGATGTTGTTCCTCGCGGATGAAGCCAACGTTTTTGAGTTTCTGAACTTCTTGTTCGATTTTGTCCATCACGTCGGGACGGAATCTTCTTTGCCCTTGTTTGATAGGCTTGATTTCTTTTTGCAAGTTGAGCTTGTGGACTGCTACTTTGGGATCCAAGCCAGGCATTTCGGCATAAGACCATGCAGAGCAATCAACGAACTCACGAAGAAAGGAGATATACTCGGGTAACTCATCATCCTTTATATTCTTGCTTATGAATAGAGGACGTGGGTTATCAGGTGTTCCCAAGTCTATCTTTTGAACAGGATCTTCTGTTGGAAGGTTTGAAGGTGGTTCCTCCACAATATTTTCGGAGGCTTCCAACTCAACAAGACCTTCTGGACTGCCAGAGGCATTTTCAGACTGAGGCTCTGTTTCCGTCCATGAATCTTCTTGATCAGTATCCTTCTCAAGGCTATCCTTCTCAAGGCTTGCAATGAGATGGTCCCAATCATTTGTTGGAATTGGGTTGAAGTAGGGTACTTCTTTTGGAGACAATGATTCTTCTGGGATAGAGAACCGCTCGTCTGTGTCATCGGGCAATTCCTCTTTATTATCAGAGAAATTATACCAATTGGAGGAGCTTTCAGGATTTTTTACGAGTAACTCCTCAAAGAGATATTCAGGAATATCAATGTCTTCATGAGATGTTGAGGCTTGGTCGGTAAAGCGACTTTGCAGCCATGGTGTCAACTGTCTCATAGGAGCGGTAGGATCATACCCCAACCCATATGAAGACTTGCCTTTTTGAAGGTGGACTTTCCAATCTTCTGGTTGACTTTTGGTCAGGGTGGGTTCCAATGGTGTAAGAATACCACGGCCACCTCCCAAACCAGTCGGATTTTGAGCGTCGTAGCCTATTTTCTTCATGATAGCTTGTGCCATTGGACTATACAGGGATAGCTGAGGCATACCTTCGTTTTGGAAAGGTTCAAGCAAAGAGTTCAGTGGAGATGCTCCTGATTTGTGGAAGTAAATCACTTTTCCTTCTGGCGAAGTTGCCGGAATAACAAAGGAAGCAGACGTAGGGTCTTCTATGTCTGCAAGTGTCTCCAATGGAGTGAGAGCGGGCTGATCTTGCTGAGTATCAGCTTGGCTCGATGCTGTGTCATCTTCTGGATCTGACTCTGAGTCCGTGTCATGCATAATAGACACAAAGGAGATAGTGAACTTGCCCCCAGTCTTTTGTTTTGTCTTCTTTGCTTTGGTAATGATTACCAAAGGCTTTGGAGACTTGAAGGAGACGACGAAGGGAGCTTGGCCGCTTATTTCGAGTTTGGTGGAGGGTTTGTTTTCCTCCGATGATTGCTGAGGAGCCTTGCCTTTATCTTTCTGGAGACTGTCGGGAAAGCGAATTGTTTTTTCCTCCTGTTCTTCTTTTCCATCTTTATACATTTGAACATCTGCAAAATGGACATCTCTGCCTTTGAAGGGTTTTTTGTCTGCAAATACTCGATGTATCAGGCCATCGTCGCCAACGAACTTGATGCACTGATGTAGAGTTGAAGGGACGACACCATTCTCATGTATCCAGGGGCGTCCAAGGAGTATATTGTAGCATGAAGGGGTCCTTATTGCATACACAGTGACTTCAGAAATAAGATCACCGATTTGCAATTTGAACCTGATTTTGCCTATAGGCCTTTGACCGCTCCCGTCATATCCGAAGATGGATACAGACGTGTGACTCAGTTTGCTAGGTGGGATGCCCAGCTCTTCGAATGCCGAAGTAGAGATGAGGTTGAGTGCAGAACCTGGATCGATCTGAACTCTGTGTACTGGCATTTCTTTGACATACCCCGTAAAGTACAAGGGTCGGTTGTGCTTTGTTTCACCTAGGAGGAGGTCATCCTTGTCGAAGGCAATTGTTGCACTTGCTGCTTTTTGTACCGAGAGGCATTCATTGCTTGATCCCTCGGTTTTCTTCTTTTCTCCCTTTGAGGGAGTATTTGATTTTTTGACCCTATAGTCCATTTCAATTTGTAGGACTTGTGGGGCATGTTTGTCGACATCCGCATTCAGCCTTTGTAATTCTGAAATGAGACATCACGAGTTTGTGGAGACATTCGTAATAAGTCAAGGATGTGCAGACCTGCAGGTATGTGTTTGAAGTGCTCAATCAAGTCGTACTTGAAAGCCTCCTTCGGGCCTGCATTTTCATTATTATTACCACTTGGGGCGTTTACAACTTACTTTCCCGAAGGATTTACATAAGAAGAAGAGGGTTGATTGTAATTTTTGTGGTAATCCCAGCCAGAACGGGTACCTCTACCAACTTCAAAAGCCTCTAGAGAAGGGTCTTCTTTTGGAAGATCGTTCTCAGGATCAAGAGGTTGATCCTTTACTGAGGACGTCTCTGTAACAGCATTGGCGTCTTCAGTGATTGTGTTGCACGGAGCAATTTCCGGGAACAAGTCCTGAACAGTAGCCGGCAACTTTTCTTTATTAGCCCAGACATTGCCCGTGAGATCGGGTATTTGGGACCAATTGACTGAGTTTTCATTGAAGAAGATTTCATTGGCAGAAGTTTCTTCAAGATGATCAATCGGGAGTGGCTTGAGTTCCGATGTCACAGCTTCAGGAGACGAAGGTTGAGAGGATGTTATCTCAGTGGAAGTCACCTGAGAGGATGTAGCTCCGGAAGATACGCTACCAGTTGGGGAGTACGTGTCTTCGAAAGCTTCAGAGGCACTGTCGTCCTGAGCTATTGCATTGCAGGTTATCCTGACAGGAGATGCCCCCAGTGTAGACTGTTGAGAATCGGACTCATCCTCAGATGTGAGAGGATCATCGATCCAACTGTTTTCTTCATTTTCAGGAGTTAAGGGAGAAAGTTCCCGCTGATTTTTAGGGACTTCCGGCTCTGGATTATGATGAAGATTGATGTGATCCTGCTCCTGCTCTATGGCAAGATGTTGTAAGATTCTTGCATATTCTTCGAGATCAGGCATGGGAGCCAAATCTTCTTCGTCATTTGCCCCTTGTGGTTCGCCCATGTTGGGTTCCACTGAAGCATTTGCTGGTGCTGGATTAACAGCATTTTCTTGAACAGGGTCCTGGTCTTCTTCATCATCAGACCAAGATCCTTGTGGCTGTAATGCGTTATACCAGATTACTGGCATAAGATGAGAGTCGGGAATCCATTCCTCGTCGGAGAGGTATTCTCCTGTTTCAAAGGATTCTTCCCACTCATCTATATCACTGGCAGTATCACTGGACTCGTATCCATTCATGGAGAATCCAACTACCGAGTTGCAAGAGTATGATGCCCCCTGCACATTTTCATTTTTGTATAGAGGTGGCATGAAATCATCAAGAGTGAATTTTCTTACCGCCTTGGAGATTTTGGGAAGAGATTCTTCCGTCGTCCTTAGTGAAGCAGTGGAAGAAGTTTCTGCTTTTTCAAGGACTTCTTGTTTTGGTTGAGACTTTTGCTGCTGTTTGAGCTTGCGGAGCTGTCTCTTGGCTTGCCTGCGCTGCTGAGCGGTCAGCTTTGTTTTGACGATCTCCCAGTTTTCATCATCTAGGAGATCGGGATGCACCCATATAGGTTGTCCATCTGGTGTTGGATAGGGAACCAATTCTTGGGACGCTTGAGCCATTTTTATCACCTTGAATGAAGTAGTGATTTTCTCCTTTGGTGACTTTGAAGTTTGCCGACATGACACCATGTTGACAGAGGCGGGGCCATAGTTTTTATCAAAGGTTATGACTCCGTTTTTCCACATCTCATTGATCTCTCTCTCACAACGAAGCATTGATTGAGAGGATGTGAGATCATCTGATGGTATGGACAGTATCGGGGATCATTGGTTTTGCCAACATCTCCCGGTCTTTTGGGCATTGGCAAAATGAGTTTGCCATTTGCTAGGAGAGCCTCAAAGATTTCTTCAACATCTTCATCGAACGGATATTTCTTTTCTACACGTTCTTTGAAGGCATCAGAGAGTTCAGGCCTTTTACCTGCAGTTTTGTTTTCAGGTTTCTTTGGCTGCTGAGGAGCTGACTTAGTCTGCACATTGAGAACCTCCTTTTTCTTTGGTTTTGAGGTTGTAACAGCAGGCGGCTCTTTCTTTGATGATTTCTGACTGTTGAGGTCTTTGATCACCATTTCAGCTTCCATGGAGGCTTCGAGGAGTTCCCCCAGGTTCTTTGATTTATTGCCGATAATCATGGAGCGGATTTTTGCTCTCATATTGTTACGGCAGATGTCGACCAGCGACGCTTGTGGCAGTACATCTGAGCATTTGTACACCATTGCCTTCCATTTGTGAATGAAGTTGTATGTTGACTCATTCTCTCCCTGTTTTAGGCTGCAGAGTTGAGCCATAGTAACAGGATGATCCTCACCTTGGAAGTGGGTCAGGAAGCGTATCTCTAGCATAGCCCAGTTCTGAATGGAGTTCTCCGGCAAAGTGGAGTACCAATCAAAGGCTGTACCTTTTAGGGTACTTGCAAAGAGGCGAATCTTGAGGGCATCTTGATCCGTAATAGCTCCCGTTAGGATCTTGAAATGGATGACATGTTATCTGGCTGAACCTTTCCCAGTATATGTCTGGAGAGTAGGTTGTTTGAATTTTACAGGGAACGGAACCGAGTTCATCCATAGAGGGTAGGGTGGCTTGATCCCATGCTCTTTCAATGTATCCTTTGCTTTTGTAAGGATATCGTCCACGTCTTTTCTGGTAAGGGTGCGAGATTCATTGTTTTTTGCATTGCCCTCATCATCTTCATGATTCGGAGGGGTTTCATTGTTAGGTGGTGGACGTTGTAGAGTGAGAATCAAATTTTCCATCAGAGTCTCAATTCTCTGTTGTCCTTGCTCCAACTGCTGGATGAGTGCAGTTACGTCATCATGCGGTGGAGGCTGCTCAGAACTTGTAGCCAAGACTTTCATCCCTCGGGATTCAAACGAAGAAATCGTCCTGGTGACTGAGCTGGGGCTCATCCTTCTGGATGAAGAATCTGATGAGTGGTTACTCCGATGTCCTTGGCTCGGAGGAGTGGAAGATTCCTCCAGATGTGTTCGTGTTCGAGAGACGCTGCGAGTCACTGGACGTCTAACACTGATTTTGGTTGCTGACTTTTGGCGTTTTCTGGTTTTGCCAACCATATGAACAGCAACGAATTGGTCGGGTCTTTCGTTTTCAACCAATTTGTTTGAGACATGGAGAGTAGAACGCTGGGTTCTTTGTTTCTCGAGTCTCTTTTGTCGATATGCAGTGCGGTGACGCATACGATGAGCAATTTGAGCTTCAGTCAGCTCTGGCTGGGCTCTGGCGATAAAGGACGTAGTCCCTTGTGCGCAGCAGCCGAGTTTGTCTTCTTTGAAGCTTGGCAAGGACAGGATCTGGACGCGGTCCTTTGTCTGTCGTAGTGAAGACTTGAATTTTGCGAGCTCGGCCCCTGTTGAGATGAAGGGTCGACTCGCGGGAGTGGAGGCTTCAGCATATTTTTGCGGAGGCCTAACGATGCAGGATTTGATTTTGGGCTTGTAGGAGCAAGCCGGCTCATGATGATTTTGTTTATTTTTTGGGTGGAGTGTAGGTTTCTCCTCTTTCATGTAAGAGAGAGGGTAGAACTGATTCTCCTTGAGAGGGGCCAGGTATGCTGGCTTTGCAGATGTTTGGGACCTCCGTTGCTTTGGCGAAGATCTCGGGGACCAAGTTTTGGGGTAAACCTGGTTTCTTGTGGGTTGAGGCTTCGTGGGAACGCCACGGGCTTCAAGCTTCTTGGTGTTCGCCCTTGGTGCCATTTTAGTGACACGTTGCGGGGCGGTTTTCTGCTTCTTGGCAGGTACAGTGTCTTCTGCGGGAAGTGGGAATGGTCCCAGCAATCCGAAGGCGATGGTCCAGGGAGTTGAAGTTGACCCGGTGTTTGGGGAGTTGTCGAAAGAGATGACGCTTCGGCAACTGGCAGGGCGCTTGTGCTTGTTTTGCTTATCTTGAAGCATAAGCTGGTACTTGTTCTCATCGAAAGTGATGGTCAATGAAGCTGCCATTGTTAGTTTTGGAAAACTTCTGAAACAAGACCAAATCCATTAGTAATCACAAGAATATGGTGATCATAAATGGAGAACAACTATGGTTTTATCTTTTCAAATCACTTGAGGGGACATGACCCAACCCAAGGACGATGAAGAAGGCAAAAAGCCATAGAGGACACAATTGTTCTAAAATGCAAGTATGGTAGGCTCAGGGTGAGCGTTCCAGTGACTGCTAGAAGCAATTGTAGACCTTAATTCAAATTACCGAGAAGCAAGGCTCACTCAAGGTAAAATGATATAAGGTTGGAGATACAAATGTGTCGGTCGCGAATACAGTAGACCTGAAAGGGCGTACTAGCATCGCTAGGCACAAATGTTACAAATCGCATCCTTGGGAAGGACACGAGATGGGATTTTTTTTAAAAAGGTCAAATTTAGATTCATAAAGGAGAGCAAATGGTGTTCCATTCCGAACAAGGCTCAACATTTCTGCGAGCGCTAAATCCGAAAGGGAAAGAACCAAGATTTCTCAACTCTAAATTCAAAGTGACAGAAGTTTTTTTTTTTTAAGTATTTTTTTTTTTTAGAGAATTTTTTTTTGAAAGGTGCAAATAGATTTCCAATTCGATCTTATGAAACCTTAGTAGATAGATCAGCCCCCAGGTAAGGGTAGGATTACTTAATGAACCCGTTTGGAGGACCCTTGCCTCGAACAGTCTAGCTGTCTCCACACTCTGGACAAGGCTTTTCTTACATCCACTTTGGTCAAAGAACGCAACTGGTGGAACCTTAGTGTTTCTTTTTTTTTTTTTAAATCCCTTTTTTTTTAAAGGGTTTTTATAAACTCATTAAAGAGAACGAATGGTGTTCCAATCCGAACAAAGGCTCAACATTTCTACGAGCGCTAAATTTGAAGGGAATGAACCAAGGTTTCTCAAATTTAAATGCAAAAGAGAGAAAGCTAAAAAAATTTTGAATTTATAATTTTTTTTTGAAATCCCAATTTGGACTCATCAAAGAGAAAAGATGGCGCAATCCCCCAGATGAACGATAGCTGCAAACATTTCTGTGAGCTATCGAGTTCAAGGAGGAGAGGATCAAAAGTTCTCAAAGTTGAATCTTGAGAAAGAGAGACCATTTTTTTTTTTAAAGAGTTTGAAACGAAGGTGTTTTTTTTTTTTTTTTTAAAAATCCCAATTGGACTCATCAAAGAGAAAAGATAGTCCAATCCCCGATATGAACGATAGCTGCGAACATTTCTGTGAGCTATCAAGTTCGAAGAGGGAATGATCAAAATTTCTCAAAGTTGAGTTTTTAAGAAAAAGAGATCAGATTTTTTTTTTTTTTTTTTGGAAGTGAGAAAGAACAATTGAAATCTCATCTCATGTTTTTTAGATGCAAAATGCAACATAGGCCACCAACTAGAAAGGAGCCAAGTGATCAAAGCATCACGTTCTCAAGTCAACGTGTCCCACCGGGTGTGCCAACTTGATGGACCCAAAAGAAATCTTCCGTCCTCTCCTTCCGCACCCCGGGGGCTGACCTGGGTCTCGGCGGAGGAGGGAAAATCTCGGGCATCAACATTTTTGTACGGGTATGCCAGATTTACTTTCTACTTGGAATTTGGAATGGTGATAATCCGGAGATTCACCTTCGCAAGTGGAAAGGAAATCAATCCTTTTTTCTAACTTTTCAAATTGCATAAATATTAAGAAAAGAGACAAGTTTTTAGAATGCCGTAAGAGGCGTTTTTGTTTGTTTGCCGTGAAAGGCGATTTTGCCGTGAAAGGCGTTTTTACAAAACTCATCAAATATGAAAGACAAGAATTGTGATTTCTTTTTGTCTCTTTAAGAAATACAAACTACAATAGAAAAGGAAGAAAAGGGATCTAACTTCTCAGGAGATTGTGGGGACACGTTGAGATCGACGGTCGCAAGTCATATATGGGCTTCGCCGTCGTCCTTCAAATGAGAACATGTGATGCTTTGATTCTTTGGCTTGGCTCCTAACCTCAGTTTTTTAAAGGATAAGGACCAAGAGAAGGTCCTATATCCAATGAAAAACCAAGTAAACAGGCTGAAAAGCCGCGTTTAGGCCATGTTGGAGAAGGAGGTGACCTTGGGGGGGTGGCCCCCCAAGGGACGTTGATCACCTTGTGGTGCTTTCGGGAGCAAAGTAGCAGAACTTCGTCTCTCTCTTGGATTTTCTGAATTTTCAAAGCTTGCACTTGGGATCTCTTTTCATCATTGCATTTTTCTTGGAATGGACCTCCTTTTATAGGCTTTTGGTAGCCATGAGGTGTTTATTGGCATTGATGGCCATGATGAAAGAATTGATGAGGAGTTACAAATCAATTTTGTAACTCCTTTTTCAAGGCTTGTGATTGGCCGATGAAGGTAGTGGGCATTTAATCACCTTTATGCTTCATGATGATGGGAGTTTCATGGGTTTAATGCCATGATTGCTTGGATTTGTAACTCCCAAATGCTTGGTTCTGATTGGGCCGTCCAAAATAATGAGTTAATGACTGCTTTAATGGGTCAATTAACGACATTAAGTGGTTGCCAAGGCATGTGAAGAGTCGCGGGCCGTGCTGCGCCTTTTGAGATTCTTCTTACGATCATCACGGGTGGATCCACGCATTATTTGATGTCGGATTGCGATGCAATTTCAGACATTGATTGACGTTGGTGGGCCGGTGACATCTGTCTTGTCGATTTCACGATCGGTCGGACAGAAAGTGCGCTTTCTTGGTCAGCCGGTTGGCGATCTTGAGGCGATCGGGGATGATTTCATGCTTTTGACGGCGGATTCGAGATGTCGACGAAGATCAGTGGTTTTGAAGCACCAAACATTGGATTTTCAGAAAATCACAGAGGCTAGAACACCGGAAACGCGAAAAGAATCGGAAAACGGATGATTTGGCGCAAAATCTGGCGACCCAGATTTCCAGGGTCGCCGGGCGACGATGCACCCAGGGTCGCCTGGCGACCATAGGGCTTCGGCCCGTTTGGTCGCCGAGCGTCGTTTTCGGCCGTTTTTTCATCTTTTTCGTTCCTTTTTTCTTCTGTATTTTTCTTGACATTTTTCCTCAATTATTAACTTGATTTTCTTGGAGAAATCTTGACGAGAACCCTCGCGAAATCGGAGCACAAAGTTTCCTATTTTTTGGGAAAGTCGAAGACTTTGTAGCCGATTTTCCGTCAAGCGTCGAAACTAGGTCAAACGATGTCGGAATGACCTGAAAATTGAGGTGAAGCTTCTTGAGCAGTGGATAGGACCAACCATGGGCTTTTATTTGAGTTTTGAAGCTGTTTGGGGTCCCATCGATGCTTCACTTGATTTTGCTGCGGGGAAAATGCCGAGCTTTGATATATGGTCAAACGATATCCGATTGACCTGAAATTTGACGGGGAGCCTATTGGAGTCATTTTGAGACGTTCCATGGGCTCCGTTTTGGATGTCATGGTCCCGGGTTGCTCCGCCGCCGGTAGACTTGATTTTCTCTCGGAGCATCGAAACCTGGTCAAACGTTGTCGGAATGACCTGAAATTTCACGTGCAGCCTTTTGGAAGCATGTTGAAGCCACTCATGTATTTTGTTTGATAAGTGATGGCTTTGGTGGTTCCCGCCGCCGGGAGGCTTGATTTTGCTGCTTGAGCATTGATGGAGGGTCAAACGTTGTCGGTTTGACTTGAAATTTGGCATGGAGCCCTTTGGAGACATTCTGGAGTCATCCGTAGGCTTTGATCAAAGTTTTGGTGTCTTTGATGATGTTGCCGCCGGGAGCGCTTGTTTAGTTGTCGGAGCAGTGAAGTTAGGCCAAACGGTGTCGGAATGGCCCGAAACCTCAGGTGTACCCCTCTTTTAGCTGTCTTGAAGGACCTCTCAGTTTCTGTCTGATTCTGACAAAATCTGATGCTTGAAGTAGCCTTGCCTATTTTTAGCAGGATGCAGCTTCAGGAGGCTTCTTGATGTTAAGGAGACATATTGACTTTTTTGGTGTCAACACCAGGGTCGCCGGCGACCTTGGGCCAAGGTCGCCGGCGACCATGGGGTTTTGCCCCTTTGGTCACCGAGTGTATTTTTTGGCCATTTTTCCTTCTTTTTTGTTTATTTTTTCTTCTGTATTTTTCTTGACATTTTTCCTTAATTATTAACTTGATTTTCTTGGAGAAAACTTGATGAGAACCTGCGCAAAACCGGAGCGCAAAGTGTCCCATTTTTTGGGAAAGCTGATGACTTTGTAGTCGATTTTCCATCAAGAGTCGAAACTAGGTCAAACGATGTCGGAATGACCTGAAAATTGAGGTGAAGCATCCTGAACAGTGGATAGGACCAACCATGGGCTTTTATTTGAGTTTTGAAGCCGTTTGGGGTCCCGTCGATGCTTGACTTGATTTTGTTGCGGGGAAGATGCCGAGCTTTGATATGCGGTCAAACGATGTCCGATTGACCTGAAATTTGACAGGGAGCCTATTGGAGTCATGTAGAGATGATCCATCAGGTCCGATTTGGATGTCATAGTCCTGGGGTGCTCCGCCGCCGGTAAGCTTGATTTTCTTTCGGAGCGTCAAAACCTGGTCAAACATTGTCGGAATGACCTGAAATTCAATGTGCAGCCCTTTGGAAGCATGTTGAAGCCGTTCACGTGTTTTGTTTGATGAGTGATGGCTTCAGTGGTTCTCGCCGCCGAGAGGCTTGATTTTACTGCTCGAGCGTTGATGGAGGGTCAAATGTTGTCAGTTTGACTTGACATTTGACGAGGAGCCCTTTGGAGGTATTTTGGAGTCATCCGTAGGCTCTGATCGAAGTTTTGATGTCTTCGATGCTGTCGCCGCCAGGAGCGCTTGTTTAGCTGTCGGAGAAGTGAAGTTAGGTCAAATGATGTCGGAATGGCCCGAAACTTTTTGTGTACCCCTCTTTCGGTTGTCTTCAAGGATCTTGCAGTTTTTGTCTGATTCTGACAAGATCTGATGCTTGAAGTAGATTTGCCTGTTTTGTAGCAGGATGCAGATTCATGTGGCTTCTTGATGTTGAGGAGACATAGTGACTTTTTTGGTGTCAACAAAGGCCCCCGCATTTTTTTTTTTTTTTTTTTTGAGAATGCCCTTTGAGTTTCCGAGGGAATTTTATGGTAGTGAGAGGGATCACGTACCATCTCAAGGCAAAATTTTGAAAATGACATGAGGTATTTGGATTTTGGGTTTTGGAATTTGGTTTTTGACCTTGTGACCTAACAAGTTGTATGTGGCAGGTTAGGGGGTCGGAGTTTGGTTTTTGATTTTGACCTTGTGACCCAACAAGCTGTATGTGGCAAGTTAGGGGGTCAGATTTGGTTTTTTGGTTTTGGTTTTGGTTTGGTTTGGATTTTGATTTTGATTTTGGTCTTGTGACCTAACAAGCTGTATGTGGCGAGCTAGGGGACCAGGGTTTGGTTTTTTATGGAATGTCAATTTCAAGAGTTTGGCTAAATTTGCTTCATGAGGTTGGATGGTTTGGTTTTTGGAAATTCATGAGCCTTTCTTTCCTTTTTCTCTCTCTCTCTCTCTTTTTTGAATGGTCCAATCAACTCAAAAGAGGCATGGGACATTTTTTTTTTTTTTTTTTGCATGCTCTTGGTAAGAGGGATGTTTTGACTAAAAGCCACTTTTAGTGCCTAGGTGGTCAAACCTGGCTCATATGGGCTAACCCATGGGACCTTAGGCTTTGGAGATGGCCTAGATTACACATATATCACATCTAATATACTAATAGAACTCGGTTCAACTCATGAACCATCATGTCAAATGTATTAGTTATGTGCATAAAGTAATAAAACACTTTTCATTTCGTGAAAGGAAAGCGTGATTATATTGATAAATAAAGAAATTAATCAATTTATTACATCATCTGATGGATTAAGACCATACAATCTAACAGTCCCCACGCTAGCCCTAAGAACAGATAATTTCTAATCCAATTGGACCTCTTAAAGGAAGGAGGAGTAGGGCACTTACTCATAATAGAATTGAGACTTCTAATTATGGTTAAAGAGGAGGTTTGCCCAAACCTATTAATAAGAGGGAGAGGGGATGTCCAAGGCATTCCATGCACAAGGTCGGACGGCCCTCCTCTCTCCCTCTCTTTCCTCTTCTTTCTCCTCTGGATTCCTACTAAGGTGTCTAGGGTTTCTCTTCTTCTTGGAGATCCCATCATTATCCTTGAGAAGATCTCTGATCGAGGGTCATGGCGTGGAAAAGATCACGAGGTGTTGGAGGTCCTTCTTGTTCTTGCGAAAGAGTTTCACAACAAGCCAAAAGATCAACTCCTCGATTGGAGCACGACTGGACTCCCAAGTTATAGATCTACTTTGTTTATTCTAGTAGATTATATGGATGCTTGTTGTTGCTGTTGTCTACCTTCTAAGTAGAGTTTTTCACTGATCTTAATTCATGAGTGGGGTTTTGGATCCTGGATTGGGTTTCTAGCCTCATGTGTATTTGATCCCTACTTCCAGTGGGTCAAAAATTTTGAAAACCTATCCATGAGGCCCACTTACTTCTAGCAATTGGTATTAGAGCCATACCTCGTCTCTCATCATGTTAAATGAGGTTTCGAGATCTAATCTTTACATGTGATGCGGAGAAGATAGACTTAGGGCTATGTCAGGATCAGTTTTTGTGGATTTTCTTTCCTTTTGAGTAGATTTATGCTTGGAATGTCGCAAAAGGATTATTCTGTGTCAAAAGAATGGTAGGAAGCCATTAGAGGCTATTTGGCTTCGGATGGACATAAAACTGAAAAAACCCCAAAGTTTTCAGTTAGTGTGTCCCGTCAACCAGATCCATGTAGTCCGGTCAATTGGACCTTCAAGGATGTCGACCGGATGCACATGAACAACAAGCTTCAAGTCTGTTTTTGCAAATATGGGATTCTTTTTTGCAGCATGTTTTTCCACTACAGATTGGTAGCCTGGTTTTGTGGTTTGTATGGTTGTATAAGATACTAACCCTGCAAGTTTCTTGTCCTCTTCATATGGCCCACAAGTCTTTTTCTTTCTTTTTTAGTTAATGGTTTATTTAGGGCAACTTGCAAAGGAAATCATGATTTTCCTTGGTTTCCCACAAATGGGCAGGCCATGGTGGTTTCCCTAAAGCCCCTTTTATTTCCATTAGTAGATTGTCATGTAATTCTCATCATCGAGACATAGGAATTTATGTAATTTTTTATTTATCAATTTTGTAAATTTTGTTAGCATCAAAAACAAAGGAGGAAGGCGATGTTGGACTTTTAACCAAAGAGTTTGGAGATTACCGAAAGATCTTTGGCGATACTCAAAGAATTTGAGGAATCCTAAAAGTTTGAAAGTTTTAGAAGTCTAAGAAGTCTATTCTGCTTGGGCCATGTGGAGGAGGGGACTGGTTTCTATTTTTATTACTTTCCATGCATGTATGATTACTATTATGGCATGTTTCTTTTTCTTTCCAAATCTAATCCAGACATAGCAGTTACCAAAATTGTTCAAATCAATTTAATATTCTGGAAAGAGTTCTAATTAGTGTCGGTGGACCCATGAGTAGGCTTGTCAATGGGGCGGGTATGGGGCGGGTCGCCATGCCCCATACCTGCCCCGGTAAGAAATTCCCCATCCCCATACCCATCCCATAACCCGAGCGGGTATGGGGATGAATCCCCATCCCCGCCCCAGTCGGGTCACGGGGAAACCCGACCCGCCCCGTTGACCCGAAAGTTTCAATGGTTAGTTGAATCAATCATTTTCCCAAAGTTGGAGTGATCAGATGTACTAAAAAATCTTATTTCCCTTTGTTGGGTTTTGGACTCTTGAGCATTTTTTAATGACCATCATTTGATGGAGTACCAAGTAGATGGGTCTGCATTAACCAATCATAATGATATAGAGGGGTTTAGACTTTAGACACTCATGATTGATGTATTCATGCAACCATCACTAATGTTCATTTGGGCAGATACAAACTGATTAAGTACTATTACTACTGTTATCAATTGAAGTGCTTGCCAGTTACCACCTCTTAAATGGCCATAGGCCAAAAGTTGCAGCATTGGAGAAAAATGGCCCATTTTATCTGAATCTGAATACACCACAAAGGTGCAGTACTCTATTCTTAAGGCTCTGTTTGCTCCATAGCAGCAATTCTGATTAACATTCTCATTTACTGGTTAAATATTCACATCTTTCTATTTGAAAATACAAAGGCATTCTGTTTTTTCAGATCATTGCCACAAATGAGGTTAACAGAGTTATTAAAGCCGGAGTTAAAAAATAGATATTTCAAGATTTTCTTTTTTTTTTCTTGGTTTATTAATGGAAAAATATGGAAAGAATAATATGAGATATAGAAGATATAAAATAAATCAATTAAAGATACTGAAAAATGTTTTTTGATAAAATATACATATTTTAGGAAGATGTTGCAAAGATATTATGATTTATCAAATTAAAATTCCATTGTTCCCACTTTCTTAGAAGGTTATAATAATTACTATATGTTTACATATATAATATGCATAAATTTAAATATAATATTTTATATATATATATATATATATATCCGAAGTGGGTATGGGGCGGGTCAGCCGTCCCCATACCCGCCCCTGACACGGTCAGCTCTTTGACCGGGTCCGAGTCAACCCTCCCCATTGACCCGAACGGGGAGGGTAGTTTATGACCCGACCAGGTCGGGTCGGCGGGTTTTCCCCGCCCGGTTGACAAGCCTACCCATGAGATGGACCCATTGGTAATACTAATTTTTGTAACTGGACTTTTCTTAATTTTAAATTAGACTTGGAACCAATCATTGGTCATATCACGAGATGATTTGATATTCTTTATATGTGGGCCCTTAGACCGAAAAGGAAATCCTCAATTCTAAAATATTAAGTGGGAGCGGAGAATTCAAATTGAGAAATCCCCATTGTTTTTCACCGTAGGTCCATTGCAAGGCGGGTAAGTGCATCTTGCCATCAGAAGAGTGGCCGTTCTCCACTAAGGGCATTTATTTAGCAGGTTACTAGATATGGATCTCCTTAGGATAGCGTTGGTGAGACGGGGTGGGGGCCCACTCTCCAAAGAGGCGCTGCTCACAACAGTTATCATGCAATGCTAATCGGTGGGTCACACTTAACTAGAATAATGATGTAGTATCCCCAATGATTTGCCACATGTATTTTAGAAACCAAAGTTTAATCGGGAGTCGCCATTATTTGGTATGAGATACCTAGATAATAATAAGTGGCGGATCATGGATTGTTAGTCTTAAATCAATTATAGACCGACATTGATCCACACCAATCTAAGAGGCATCTGCACTACCCAAGGAGGCATGCACTAAGGGATTGGAATTCTGATGCATTCTAAATTTTGGTATTTAAAGGATTCCACATGAAATTTAGTAGAACGCTAAACCCTAATGTCATTTAAATTTATTAATTGCATATATGGTTGTGTGCTACAGTTTATCAAGCATGAATACATCTACTTTCAATCACTTAGCAACCATCCTGAACCAAATTAAGGTGGTAGGATCCAACTACGTAGGCCGGAATAGAAACCATGATATTATCCTGACTGCTTCAGGATATAAATGTCCTTACCACATATTGCCCTTAGGAACCTGAGCCATATGCATCCCAGGATCAAAAGGACCTTTATACCAAATGGCTGAAAGATGACGAGATGGCCAAGTGTTACATCTATGCATCTATGTCAAGTGTTTTACAACACCAACATGAATCCTTTAAGACTGCAACTGAGTTATCTCAAACTTAAAGGAGATGTTTAGGGACCAGTGCAGGCCTGCTAGACAGGTAACCATAAGAGTTATAATGAGCACTAAAATGGCTGAAGGAACCCCAATTCAAGAACACCTTCTAAGAATGATGGACGCATTGAACGAGTTGGAGGTCCTAGGTGCTGAGATTGATGTAGAATCTCAGGTTGATATGATCCTTGAGTTGCTGCCAAACTCATTTAAGAATTTCAAGCTCAACTATAATATGAATAAAATGAGTTTGACCTTAGCTGAGCTTTCTAGCCAGCTGGTGGCAGCGGAGGGTATTATTAAGTAACCAAGTGCCAATATGACAGAAAAGTCATATGCCAAGTCCAAGCCGAAAGGTAAAGGGCGGAAAGGAAGAAGAAATCGGTCCCTAAAGGCTAAAAGGTGGATAATGGTCCTAATGGTGGTGTGGTTAAGGCTAACAAGGGTACGGGTGCTAAGCCCAAAGAAAAGTATTTCCACTATGGTATGATAGGACACTAGAAGCGGAATTGTCTTGATTTTCTGTCAAAGAAGAAGACCGCATGTATGATTGAGTTACTTGTTTCTCAAGTTAGTTTTGTAACTAGTATTTCAGAATTATGGTGACTCCGATGCAACTAATCACATCTGTAATTCGTTGCAGGGGTTCCGGGAAACTAAGAGGCTTAGTGGAGACGAGATTATTAGCAACCTCGTATCGAATGCTAAGGCAAAGGCTGTGTCAATGGGAGTAGTTGATAAGTCCACAAAATTGTAATTTTCACTCATCATTTTATGTGCATTTGTGGACTTAATTAGGTTAATTGCATATAATTACACTTAATTTCATGATTTCATGCATTTGAGCATCAAAGTTGGAATCTTGGTCAAAATTAATTACGTTGCATGACTTTTGTGTAATTAGGGTTTTCATCTCATTCATCACCCCAAAATTAGTCATTTTGGCTTCACTAATGCATACCTGCTAATTTTGACACCATATATTATTTTTGGAAAGTCTGGTGTTTTTGGTGCATTAAGTAGTCATGTAGGGTCCCATGCATAGTCTATCCAAATTCCTCACACTTAATTATTATTGATATTATTTAATTTTATTTATGTAGGAGAAATCAAGAGTGGGACCCGTATTGTTGAAATTTGAGAGAGATCAAAGGCTGGACACCCTTCATGGTGGGCCCACATATCTTAGCATCTTGGTAGAGTTGGAAAGCTTGGAAATTCACAAAGAGGTAAGAAGAAACTTGGATTTGGAAAGAAGGTGTTGACTCGCTAAATTTGGAAACCAAAATCAAGAAAGAGAGAAAATTAGAAACTTTGCAAAGGGAATTGACTAGTCAAAGATGCAAGTAAAGAAGCATGCCAAATATGGAAAGAGAATCAAGTAAGCAAGGAAAGAAAGAGTCCAAACATACCTTGGACATCCAACATGAGTCCCTTTAATTGCATGCCAAACATAGAAGTTCTTTTAATTGCACAATTATTTTCGAATTTTTCAAGGGCAAAAAATTAAAATGTCCATAACTCTCAAATGGAGTATCGGATTGGCGCAATCTACCCACAGTTGGAAAATGCACTTTTTGAGTAAATATCTGTGGAGCCCAAGATTGCATAAATCAGAGCTATATTGAAGGAGATATGACCTAGGAAAGTTGGTTGTTATAAGTTTATGCAGGAATTGCAAAAAGTTTTCAAAATTGGCAACATGAGAGATCTTTGAGGAGTTCAGTTTGGAAAGACTTGGAGCCCAAGAGACCACACTTAATAACAAATACTCTCCAATTCGAATTGTTGCCTAAGGGCCTATTTGGAAGAGCAACAAAATACAAGATTTTTCTATTTTTAAGATAATCTTCTTATCCTCTTGCTTAGAGGTGTTTGGATAATGCAAGAAAAAGAAAGTAATCTTTTCTTTTCTACTAAAAACTCAAATAATCCTTGTAGGAGAAAATCTTGGAGAATAAAATCTCTCATTTTACGGGCTCATCAAGCAACGAAAAGTCCTTCACTACTTTCTTGCATTTTATCCTTTTCCATCTCTTTTCTTCTCCCATGGGTAACTCTGACCTTTCGGTCCTTCTCTTCTTCTCTCCCTCTCCAAGACCCTCATCTAATCTCCTCCCTTTGTCCACGTTCTCTTTTGTCATATTTGCCTTCTCACTCTCTCCATACCTTGCTTTCCCTTTCCTATTCTCTTTTCCTCCCTCTCTCAAACCCTTTCTTTCCCTCTCCATGTCTCCATCATCCTCTATCCTTTTCTCCTCTTTTGGTTGCAATCCATTGTTGAAAGAAGGTGGGCCTCGTGGATAGATTTTCAAAACTTTTGACCCACTTGATACAGGGATCAAGTACCCATAAGGCTAAAAACTCAATCCAGGATGCATAACCCTTAATCTCATGATCATGTACAGTAAATAAAACTATCTAAAAGATAGAAATACGCAGCCAATAAGCATCCATAAAATCTACAACATGCAACGAAGCAGATTATACCTTTGGAGCTCGGTTGTGCTCTAATGGAGAAGTTGATGACTTTCTTTGATGTAGAACTCTTCTACAAGATTATATCAGAATCTCCAACGCCTCTTAGCCTTCCACGCTATGACCCGAATCAGATCTCTCTTCTCAAGAAGATTGGTGGAATCTCCAAGAGAAAACCCAACTCGAAACTCAAAGGAACTAGAAGAGGAAGAGAGAAGTGCAACAATTGCACAAAAGGGCTGCACGTTTTGACTCCAAAACTAATGGACGTCCAAGTGGGATTAATCCCCTTTTATAACCTCTCAAAGCTCTTCTTTTCTTAATTGAAATAGAAGTCATACTTCCACAACAATTAGTAAGTATACTATTACCACTATTAGCAGTCCTACTCCAAATAGAAAAGTAACTTTCTAATTCCTTCCTTTTAGAGTTCAAGTAGGATTAGTATCTTTCTAATAACTTGGGCTAGCGTGGGGACCACTAGGGATTCCATAGAAAGCTGGCTCCAACTGGGACACGCAACCCCACATCTCATGTGCAATCCGGCCTACAGTTAATTGCAAATAACACCACTATATAAATGCAATTGCACTCCAGTCTTAGGAATAAATTACATAGAAGACCCTAAACTTCCCTATTACCACAAGTAGGCCCCTCTATCAATATCCATGGATCAATTGGAATAAATCTGTCTCTTCCAACCCAAGTTCCATATCTTATTATCCTTGAGCCTCAATTAATCACAGTGATCATCAGTCCATCTAATTAACTCTTAATCGAGATGGGTGCGCACTTACTAATGACAAATCCATTAATTGGCACAAGGGGATAATAGAGATAGATTCCATCTTGATCATTCAATGTTCTCACAGTCCTACTACCACATACCCAGGACTCCGAGGTGTTGACCTACAGTTGGCCTCACTCATTGGTGACTCAAAGCAAATGAATAGATAGAAACTTGAGTTCATCAATGTCTCAAGATTGAGAGCCTATTGCTAGGGATCGAATTATGAGAGCATACCTTATTATTGAGACGGAATTCCATAAGGTGCTTCTCGTGGTCCTTCAATACATCCAATGTACCAGCAACATGATCCAGAATCTTCCATTCTGATGATCGAGACAAATCACACTATCTTATAGTGATCAAAGTGCTGCAACCTTATCAGATGAGATGCCCAGTCTCATCACTGGTTGTGAAGATATTTTAAGTATAAGATTTGTGATATATATCTCCCGTGTGTAGATCTCATCTATACACATATATCACATCTAATATACTAATGGATCCGGTTCAACTCATGAGCCATTATGTCATATGTATTGGTCATGTGCATAAAGTAATAAAATAACATTCATCTCATGAAAGTAAAGCATGATTTTATTGATAAATAAAGAAATTAATCAATTTATCACATCAACTGATGGATTGAGTCCATACAATCTAACATCCATTTCATAGGGGGCTTATTTGTTCCGATTAAATTAAACTCATAGGAGTTCATAGTAAAATGGGTTTACACATGATTATTGGAGAGATGAATGGTGAAGGAATAATCAAGAGATGAGAGGAGGGTCTATTTGTTCAAATGGAATTGATTCTAGAAATTCATTATAATGCTACCACATTGATAAGTCCTTAAAAATGCACATTTTCATGGCTATTTTTGGTAAGTTTAAGGACTTATCAAGCCAAGAGAGCCTCATTTAGTGTCATATCATGATTTTATGCATTTTTTTATCTATTGAAGTACATTCGTGCATAATTTGCTAAAAAATCACACTTTGCATAAATTCATGAAACCTGCCATTTTTGGAGATTTATTTTTGGAAAGTCGGCTATTTTGGTTGCATCAAGTAGGGTCCCATGCATCGTCCATTTAAATTTCTTATATAAAATTATTCTTGAATCCATTTATTTTAATTTGTGTAGTCGAGAATGGGCCCCACATTGGTGAAATTTGAGAGAGATCAAGGGTAGGACATCTTTCATAGTGGAGCCATATATCTTGGTATTTTTGTAGATTTTGAAAAGTCAACAATGGAAAGATAAATTTATAATTTCAAGATCAAGAAATGAAACTTCAGATTTGGTAAGATCTAATTCTTACTAAGTTTGATAACTGAAAAATCAAGAAAGAAATTTAAGAAAGGAAAGTGTACTAAAAGAGTTGACTAGTCAATCAAAGAAGTTTGGAAGCAAACCAAAGATGGAAGAAGAGTCAAGAAACATGGAAAGAAATATCCCAAGATCCCTTTGGACGTCCACATGGGTCCCACACACTCCATTGCACAACTAACATTCCATATGTGCACAATTATTTTCGGAGTTTTCAGAGGCAGCAAGATTAAAATAGTCATAACTCTTAATCCAGCCGTCGGATTGGTGTAATCCATACACCGTTGGAAAGCTCTTTTCGAGTAGATATCTTTAGAACCCAAGATCATGTCAATCGGAGCTAAAACGAGAAAGATATGGCCTCTGAAAGTCGGTGCTATAATTTCTACTCGGAATTGCAATTTTGCACATGGAAAGTACCAAAAATCTCTCACTCACCTTGCTATTTCTTTGAAGACTTGTTGGCCAAGGAAGGGACTTACCATACAAAGAAGATTGCATGCTACAAACTTGGAGCAAATAAGGAAAGAAAGAGAGCAAAATTCTATAAATTGAAGGCATAAGCATCCCTCTCCTCTCATGGTTGAAAACGTCCACCTCTCCCTCTAGCTTAATTTCATTCCATCTTTCCCTCTCTTAAATTTCATCTCAAGCCATCAAGGGGGTTCTTCTCAAAGGCCACACCACCACCCTTGGTTTCTCAACTAGAAAGAAGGATTCTCAATCATCCTAGTATGTATTTTTGTTTTTTAATTCTCAATCTTATGTACTCAATTACATACTAGTATTAATAAAATTGTTTCTTTTTAATTCTTGTACAGATTTCTTGTGAATCTTGATATTAGTTTTGCAATAGGGTTAGTTCTTACTTTTGGTTAAGTAATTTTAATTGGCTTGGAATAATTACTAATAACTCACCTTAGTATTCTCACAATATACCTTGTTTTCTACAGATACATGGTATTTTTGGAGGCAATACAATGTGAAGTTGAAGAGTGCTGATCAAGAAAAGTTTAAAAATCCAAGTCTGAAATTTATTTATTAAAAAGTGAGGATTTATCATTCTCAACTTGGATTGACAACCCAAGTTGAAGAATGGGACTCTAGGTTTGCACCTCTAATTTTCTTAGACCCTCAATTGAGAAGAATTAAAAGAAGCAACTCACCACTTTTATATTTCAGTTTTGTTCACCATCTTTGATTTATGCACACCACCCTTATTTTCAGCACTTCACTTTTAATTCCTGCACCTTTTACAATTCTATGTCACACAATTTTGTTTAGATTTGTTAATTGCTGGAAAGTGCATTAGACTCATGCATTCATTTATTTATTTTTATTTTTATTTTTTTTGCATAACATTATGAGTTGCGTTCACATGAAATCCTAAAATCAGATTCTCATATTTTTATTTTAAACATTCATGTGGCAAAAACAGCCCACTTGTTGCACAGTTTCAGGAAAACTGCAGAAATAGTTTTTTTGCAAAAAGTTCGAAGTGGGTAGACTTGTCAAATCATGGTATTTCTCTGTGAAATTTGAAGAAATTGAAGTTCAATATGTGGTCTATCACGTCCCAAACCTTCAGAGCAAAACTATTTCAGGAGGTTTATGAACCAATGGCTTAAACATGGCCTGTTAGGCTGTCTGTGTGCAGAATTGCTGCACAGTTTTAGTTTTTTAGGTCATGTTTACGCATTCATATCTTTTTTGTTTTAAATCCTTTTCCACTTCCGTTTTTTTTATTTGATTCATGCATCATTATGGTTTAAATTCCAGCTATTAAACTCAATTTTAGGTTGCATTAGATTAGGACAAATCATGCATAAAAACAGCCTTGCATACTAGTTTTTCAAACTTAGAATTTTCAGCATCTCATGGCATGCATTGCATACTAACTTTCTAACTTAGGTTTCTTTTGTTTCTACTTTAGTTTCTTAGTTTTATTTTTAGTACTTTTTGTTCTTGATGTTCTAACTTGTGTGTTCTTTTGTAGCAATTTTAATTTTTTAGTTTAGGATTTTTAGATTTAGGAAGTTTTCTTTTCATTGGATTGTAATTAATTTAATTTTTGGAAAGTAGGAATGATGGTTGTAATTTTCTAATTTGTTAGGCTAGATTTAGATTTTTAATTTAGGATAGGTACAAGTTGAGAAGGAACCTTAATTTACATTGCTCCATGTGGATCGACCTGGTCTCACCAGTTTATTACTACAATCGCACCCTACGCTTGGGGTCCGAATACACATCCTACTAACAAATCCCTTATCTTGAAAATACATGGTCTATTTGTTTGGGTGGAATTGGATTCCTAGGATTTAAATACCATTTTACCATGAATTTCTTATGGAAATTTACTAGAGTTTGTTTGTTTAGATGAACTTGAATGCCTAGAAATTCAATTCAAAAGAACCTACCTTTTATAACAGTGTTTGTTTATTTGTATGAAATTGAGTTTCAAGGAATTAAAGCGAACCTACTTCACTTGAATTCCTTACCCCAAAATTTCTGACATATGTTTATTTTTGGGTTATTTTCAATGTTAAAAATATTACGATATTATTAATTAAATATTGTTTAAGTTAAACTCAAAAGATGTGGTAAACTTTTAAGTTTATAATATATTATACTCTACAGCACATGCCAAACAACTCAAATAAGAATCCGTTGAATTTTCTAGGTGTTGCCAAACAACAACAATTATGATATTACAATATTTTAATTTATACTATTTTATTCCATCAGTATTTAAATCTGTAAATATTTTATTCTACACACATCCAAACAGGCTCTAAGTGAGAAACTTTGCTTGGAAGATAAGCCAATAATCAAGTCATAGAAGGAAATAATTCCTTGCAAATCAAGAGGCCAAAAGGTATAAAAGGAGTATCAAGGGGGCTAGAACTCCAAGCCTCTTCTCCTTCCAAAAGTGGCACAGCCATTATCTCTCTCTCTTCTTCCCTTTTCTTATTTCCCCCTTTCTAGTTCTAGTTCTCCATATTTTTTTTATTTTGGGTAGCTTTGGGCCTTGTCCAAGCAAGTACTTGAAGGAGAAGTTGTAAAGATGCAATCTTTTGACAAATCAAGAAGTATTCTTTGCAATGGCGGGCTAAGTTCTTTATTGGAGCTATAGATGAAAATAAGTGATTGCAAAAGTTAACTTTGTGAGTTTGCCACAATATGGCCGGATAGTGCGGAAACGGATGTCTTTAGAACCTCGGACAGACTTGGTCAAAGAAGAAGAATTGTGCCTCATAAGAAAAGCTTTCCAACAAGCCAAAACAAGGAATTTTCAGAGATCAGTGGCAGAAGCTAAGATTTTTCAAACTACGGTATATACCTCGAAAAGTGTGCCAAGGTTCAAATTAGGCTCATCGGATGAATTCGGACTGAACATGAAAGTTGTTGAGTAGGTCAAGACCTAACTTTTGGGCTCAATGTACGATTTTTATGAAATTCTCAACTTAGCTCTAACCCAAAGAAACTCTCAGTTAACCTCTAATCAAACGACATTAGCCACTAAATGTAATTAATTAACGTTAATTGTAATAATTAAAAATCGGGTTCGGACACTTACTCTGCCAAAAAACAAAGCACCTTCTGAAATTGTAACCATGCAGTGTCGGTTACCAGGCGGCTATCACTTGGCGATTAACCGCTAGGTAACCGCGCTCCGACAGATAATCACTCAACCAGCTACTTGAAAAGCAACGGTGAGGGGACCGCTAAATGGCGGTTAGCCGACCACCTAGACTAATTTGAACAAAATAAACATGCTCGGAAATCCAGTTTAAACCCTAATAAATTTACCAGTCAAACTAAGGGTTATAAGTTCCATAACTTGGTCATGTTTTAGTCCACAATACCTGAGTAGACAGGCACAATCATGGAGTCCTTCCTCGATGAATCCGGGCCTTCCAAGACTTGAAATTCTACCTTCGATCTTGATCTTCCTTCAGAGACATTAAGAGGCAAGGTCTTGGACTACTTGACACAAAATTGACAAAAAGGTTGGGAAAATATAACTATGGCCCTAACAAATAGGTGTTTAACTTGCCGTGTAAGGTCCCCGACCTTACAGCGTCGGTTAAGCCCAGGTCCCCGACCTTACAGCGTCGGTTAAGCCCATTAACAGGCCCATTTACCCGTTTATTTTGTTATTATTATAATTAATTATATCGTTAGAAATTTAGGTGGATTTTGACCATGAGAGAGTTTCTTTATTTATTAGAATAGTGTCCGCAAATTTTCGTGCGATTCCGAGCGCGTTTGACCCTATCAGAAGGTAGTTAGCAATTTAGGGAAAATTGGGTTTTTTTTTTTTTTGAAAAATTCCGATCTTCGTAATTTTGGGCTCGTTAGAAAGGTTTCGTTGTGTCGATCATTTTTGTCTTTTTGCTTGTCGCGATCCGATGACTAGAAACCCCTCAAATAATCCATTTTCCCCGAGCCCACTTACTAAGGGCAAACTTGTCATTTCCCCTTTTTAACCTACGATTACCCTAATCTCTTCGTACTTTTATTGTCTACAACCAAAAGAAGCAGCAACCTTCTCCTCTTTCTTCTTCATCTTGTCAAGCCCAGATACTAGTCAAAGGGAGCCCAACTCAACGATCCAAACCGCCCATCTTCTTCCTTTCGATCGTCCCTCTCCATTAATTTAAGTTTGGTAAGATTTTTCTACCATCATCTTTCCTAATCTTTTTTCTTTCTGCTTAGATTTAGGCTTGTACATGATTTTTCCCTTGCTGTATCTTTTCTTTCATGTTCTAGGTTTCGTTTGGAGCTTTTGTGAGTAGATTGGTAGCGTTCTACGTAGAAGGGTTATTCTCATCCTATTCTTCCCTAATTTCATCTTCTTCTTGGTTGAGGCAAGTAGATATGCATTATATAATTAATTATGCATGTATGGTTTTGGTTGATGATGATTATATGCTAAAATACCAAATTCCAAGCTTGTTTCTGGTATTGATTTGGTAGTAACATGTTAGATTAGGATTTGGTTGGTTTGGCCTAATTGTTTAATTGGTAAGCCTAATTGGTTTAATTGTTAGATAACATGTTACTGTGAATGAATGTGATTGTTGGGGGAGCTTGGAGGCTCAATTTGTGTAGGTTTAGCCATTGGAATGGCCGGAGGAAGAAGATGGCAGAAACCCAAATCGGGGTTATTGTTTGCTACCCGATCGATTGGACCTTCTATGCGATCGATCGAACAATGGGCAACTGCAGCTAACTGAGAGGTGTCCAAGATCCGATCAATAGGACATTCTATGAAATCGATCGGATGACCCCTATCCGATTGATCGGACCTTCTGTGCGATCAATCGGATGGTGACTATGGCAGAATTAACAACTTCGGATACTTGTAACTTTTAATCTGACCGTTGCATTTCTATATTCAATATATCGTTGGAAAGCCCTTGAGATATGGACTCCAATGGCTCTGATTTCAAAAATGATAAGAGATTGGGAAGTAAGATAGATACTTAAATTAATAATTCAGACGCTGTCTTTTGGGAAATGAGACTCTTAACGTAGATTTGGGCTTTAGATGTTGGATCCCTTGAACCTACTTTCACATGACCATTGATGGGGATGAAATCGAAGCACATGGCTTGGTGTGCTTCGATGGTTGTCTAGGTATTTGATGAGTGTTAAATATTGCATATTTTACTCTTCATTAGTCCGAGTTTTATTAGCATCTCATGTGCATAATTTTTTGGTTTACACGGAGATTTTATCCTTCTAGCAAATTAATGGATTATTGGATTATCATCACTTATAATTTCATTTTAACTCATAAAATGACATCGTTTCTTTGCATCATTGCATTGGATGTGGAATTATGAGTGAAATCGCCTACTCATGTGCATTCATACGAGTTTGGACGAGGAAGATATGAAGTGACAAAGTTTTCATGTATAAATCTAATTATTTATAACGCATTTTTATATAATTTCTCTTGTGTAGGTGGACCTCGTGACTACCCTAACCTTCCAGCTGGTGTCCCAAGGTATGTTGAAGAATTCCAAAATAAGAGGAGAAGACTTTAAGAATAAAAGAAGTCATTTTCTAAAACAAATGAGTGGTTGGTGTATTAGTTGAAACTTGGGTTGCTATGAAATAAGTTATGGGTTCAAACCCCAATTATTGCATTTTTTTGCAATCACAGTGAAAGCGAAGCAATCCTTGTGAAAGAAAATGAGCCAATCAAATGTCCTCAATGTTTTCTATAAATTGGAATGTACTTGTAGAGAAATCCAATTTTTTGACAAATTAGTCTTTTAGCAATTTTATTTACCTCCTCAATGCATTTCTTTTAGCAATCCTTGTGAAAGCAAATGAGCCAATCAATTGTCCTCAATCGTTTATCTTTTACGTGTGGGATATGTAAATACAACTTACACATGTAAATAATGAATATTCAAATTTTAAGTATGTCACTAATAATACTATTTTCGCATCATTTACATGTGATTCATTTTTCTATGTTTGTTTCAATGATGTGTATGTATTAAATGATTTTTTAAATGATACTTATTAATCATTAAATTATATTCTATTATAATAATATGAAAAGGAGACAAAAAAAAGATATAATTTATATCAAAGTTTTCATTTTTCATTTTAGATCCTTAAAAAAGAACATGTCTTTCAACATGAAATATACTTTTCAAAAATATATATTTCTATCAATGATCACCTTTAAAAAAATGCATTCCAACATGTTTAGTTAAGGAAATATGAGTTTATAATCTGATGGTTAAGAAAAATAGAATTATTATTATATTTTTTATAAATTAATATTTAGTTCAATATTATCTTAATTAATTATTCAATTTGCATAAAACTTAACCAATGCATCTCACCGACTTTATGCTAATATTAACTTTTTGCCAAAAACTATTTCTGCAGTTTTGCTGAAATTGTGCAGAAAGTGTTGTTTATATGTTGGATTCAAGATTTAGCGCTCTGTTTGGCCGAATTTCACCATTCAAATCATATATTTTTTTCTAAACTAGATTCCCCAGCCACTTAAACATGTAAGAGATTTCACCATATGCAATGCATGCAATAATCACTACTTCCAACTATACTATGCACAAAATAAACATAAAATTGAATTTATCATAAAAATAAAGACAATAAACAAAAGTTCAATAATTTAAATGTGTGCTAAAACAAGAATTTAAACATGTGATTTTAACAAAAATTTAAATGTTTGAAAGTGTATTCTTTTCTTTCAAAACTCTGTTCTAAGCGGGTTCATAATTTGAATCATACTCTTACGGCCTTTGGGTCATTAATCCAAACACCAACAAGAAAAGAAACATAAAACAAGCACCAATCACCCAAGGACAAGAAAGAAAAATTAAAAAGAGTAAGAAACAATTTTACTAATATGCAAAGTCTTACATAAGATAAAAAAATAAACAATGACAATTACATACTAGGATGAGAAGCCTCTTCTAGATGAAAAATCCAAGGGTGTAGTGTGATTTCTGGCCAAATCTCCTTGAGGACTCCAATTGAGAGAAAGAGAAAGGAAGAAGATGGAGTGTAGTAGTAATTCTAGAGAGAACCGGTCTATCTACCCATGAGAAGAGAGGGATGCTTATACCTTTAATTTATAGATTTTTGTTATCTTTCTTTCCTTCTTTGTTCCAAGTTTGTAGCATGCAATCTTCTTTGTATGACAAGTCCCTTCCTTGGCCAACAAGTCTTCAAAGAAAATGCAAGGTGAGTGAGCGATTTTTGGTGCTTTCCATGTGCAAAATTGCAATTCCGAGTAGAAATTATAGAACCGACTTCCAGAGGCCATATCTTCTTTGTTTTAGCTCCAATTGACACAATCTTGGTTCTAAAGATATCTAATCGAAAAGAGCTTTCCAACGGTATATGGATGGCACAAATCCGATGGTTGGATTTAGAGTTATGACCATTTTAATCTTGTTGCCCCTGAAAAATCAAAGAATACTTATGCACATATGGAATGTTAGTTTGCAATAGGGTGTGTGGGACCCATGTGGATGTCCAAAGGGATCTTAGGATCTTTCTATCCTTGTTTCTTGACTCCACTTCCATCTTTGGTTTGCTTCCAAGCTTCTTTGATTGACTAGTCAACTCTTCTAGCACACTTTTCTTTCTTGAATTTCTTTTTTGATTTTTGAGTTTTCAAACTTAGTAAGAATTAGATTTTACCAAATCTGAAGTTTCCTTTCTTAATCTTGAAATAACAAATCTAGCTTTCCATTGTTAACTTTTCAATTTCTCCAAAAATTCCAAGATATGTAGGTCCACCATGAAAGATATCCTACCCTTGATCTCTCTCAAATTTCACCAATGTGGGTTCCATTCTTGATTTCTCCTACACAAATTAAAACAAATGGATTCAAGAATAATTCTAAGGAATTTAAATGGACGATGCATAGAACCCGACTTGATGCACCCGACTTCCCAAAAATAAATCTCTAAAAATGGTAGGTTTCATGAATTTATGCAAAAAGTGTGATTTTTTTTAGCAAATTATGCATGAATGCACTACCATGGACCCTAAATGCAGAAAAACATGATTTGACACTAACTAAAGGTCTTTAGTATCAATAAGCCCTTAAAATGGTCCAAAATGTGTATGAAAATGTGCACTTTTCAGGACTCATCATTAATCAATTATAGAAAGTTCTTAAAATGGGTATTCTGTTGCTAAGTCCAATTATATTAAAAGTATCACAAATTTATTATGGTTAGATAAAATCGTATGTATACATTATTTTTGAATGATACCATAATGCTATATAAAATACATTCTTCCTTTTCTCTTACATTCATTTATACATGTTTAAACATTTTTAAAGTAATGAAATAATAAATAATTTTAGAAAAATCATTGAGATATTGGAAGAAAACTAAAAGAATAAGGTCATTGTTCTAGTTAAAAGTAGATAGAAAAATCATTGAGATATTTATGTTACAGACCGTCCCTTAAAATTCTTATTATCAATACATTTTTTTTCCTTCTTTTTTTATCTTGCAAATTTTGTTCCTTAAAAATCATTGGAGCTACTTTCCAGTCTCATCATCCTACACGTGAAAAAGAGAAGACAGATAATCAAATTCTGAAAGAATAAACCTACAGAGTAAATGTATTTTATAAAGGTTTTTTTTTTTTTTTTTTTTGTTTTGTATAGCAAGGCAAGAGAGATAAATAGAGAAGTTACCATCATAAAAGGGGATGAGATGCAGGGAGGGCTTTTATTTATAGGTTTCATCGGTCTTGACACATTTTTTGTTATTATTTGTAACTGTATTGAAAGAGGGTTTTGAACATAGAACCTTTTTGATAGAAATGCATCTTTTATTATTTTTTTTCTAAATGCGTTGGAGGGTTTTGAACCCAAAATCACTTTGACAGAAACTGCCCCAAAACCAAACCGTCCGCCTCCAACGGGTATTCTTTGAAATCAAATGTGGTATGGTATTCTCTTTTCCCACTTGAACAGGTGTTCAAATCTTGGTGTGAAAATGGGCTCATTTTCACACCATTTACACATCTGATTTATACACAAGATGCTTAAATACTTGTAGACAAACATGACTGATGCGTCAATGTTACGCATCTTCACCATTTACATATATAAATGGGTGTAGACAAACAACCCCTTAGGGTTTGCCTTTTGATTTTTTTTACCTTGATCTTCATTGTTATATCATGCAATCCAATTAGGTAAGAGATTGCTAATTGGATTGTAGATTTGGGAGTTGAATTAGAACATGCATTGATTGGATTAATTATATACTTAGTGGATTTTGGATTGCCTAATATCTTATTTTTATAATTGTTAATTTGAATCCTTGTTTTAAAATCATACACATTTTACACAACTTGTTTTAAAATCCTACACATTTCATACCATATCTTCATATTAAATCTTCCATTTCCACCACCATTCATCCACTAGTTTAGTTTAGTTTGTTAGATCTTATTAATTTCATATTTTATATTGTTAGTTAGAGTAGTTTAGTTGCTATTTTAGTTTTGCTCCACATTCCAGTTAGTTTAATTTCATTTTTCACACATAGTTTAGTAGTTTTAATTGTTCACTTCAATTTCTATATTAGCCATATCTTAGTTCAATTCTACTTAAATTGGATTCATCACTTTTTCCATCCTCTCTCCGTGGGATCGATAATCCGGACTCTTTAGTCCTTTACTACTTGACGACACTGTAGTCCTGCGGTTAAGCGTTGCACATCTTAGTGTCGACCAGTATTTGTGTATTACGCATGATTTAACGAATGCGTATGGACTTTATTCAAATGATGCCTAAAATGATTGTACACCAAGGATTCGTTCTTAGAAGCATCATCGACTTGATTTCCACAAGTACTCCATTAGATCATGCGTGGTACAAGGTTGACAACACTTGCCTAGGTTTTGATTGTAACTTCCTCCTTGACTTGTGATTAGATCAGTTGATATCGTTTTCTTGGACAATCACTTGCAATAAAATACTTAATCAATTATGAAACATAAATCCTTGTAGAATTAGGACTTTGACCAGACTTAGAGTGTACCTTAGGACCTTGTGTCATGTACTTGATAAACATGTGTGGCTAGAATGCAAGGGATCTGTGGTTTGGACTTATCTTGTATTTGGCTCAAATGAGATAATCCCTATGAGTATGGTCTTGTACATTGAACTAGGCAGATGTGCTTGTCTTGACTATGCTGTCAAACACCACTTCACTACTTTTACCCGACCACATTGGGATCCACTGTGGGAAGGTTTGTTTGTTATGACCAGCTGCAGTTTGGGGGTTTATAGATGGGCCAGTTACTCAGACATCAGGATGGGTAGTCGGTTTGGATGGCGTCCACGGTGTAGAATAGCTGGGAGCAGGCTTGGACCGTGTTGTTATTCTTAGGATTGAGAGCTTGGATCCCCCTAGAGTCGGACTTTGGTATCAATGGTTAGGATAGGATTACTACTGGTACCCTGAGAGGTGGCTTGGACATCCTCGGAGTCTCCCTCTTGATTCTTACATTTGCATTGCGTGGATGGTGTTTATTGCTAGTTGATGCTAGGATATCTTGATATTGACTCTTGTGATTATTATTCATGCTTTTATGCTTAGCTTCATTGCCTTGTATTCACATGATCATACACTAGTCTTTATTCTGATACTTAAGGCATGTTATATTTATTTATACATTGCTTATCTATTGCTCGACATGTCGTTGACTCTGTTCCTTGGTGTGCAGACACCGCAAGTGGAGGAGGAGCGAGAGTGGCATGTTGATGATGTAGAGTAGCGTCATCTTACCCGGCACGAGAGAGAGCTTCATGGGACTTCCTTTAGATTTGTCTTTATTCATTTGTAATTCCTCGTTGGACCTTTCTCATTATTAACTTTATGATTCTTTAAATGGTCTAGGATATTGGGATGGTCATTTGTTAATAATATAATTGCCTTTATTTAGTTTTACATGTTCTTTGATGCAACTTTAATTATTAATGAAAACGAGTATTTCCTTGCTTTGATATTAAATATGATTTGATTTATGACAAGTTCTGCAGCTCCTATATTAAATGAGGTTTCAAAAATATCATCCTCACAGCAGACTTGTGATCCTTGGGCTAAACGGGAGTTTTTTTTTAATTAGCCATAAGTTTCACTCCTTGGATCCGGTTTATTCTCTAATCGGGTTTGGGGGACGCGACATGCCTCCTTAATACTTGAACTCAAATCCACCCAAAAACCAAACTCTCCTACCCAAGCCAAGCTCTCAAAGCCAAAACCACCAAATGCAAGGCTTGAAGATGGGATCATACAGAACAGTTGGTTGAATTAAAGTTCAAGGAGCTTGCATGCAATCAATAGAGCCTCAAATCACCTATTCCAAATTGGGAGAGTCATTAAAAAGAGAATAGCTTACCTAAGGAGTCAATAGAGCTCCAATGATGATGAAGGAAGCTTACAAGAAGGTGGATTTTAGGAAGAAGATGAAGTTGGTCTTGGAAAATCTCACACGCAAGGTCAATTTGGTCTTGATTTGGAGAGATTGGAAGAAAAGATGGAGAAGAGAAGAAGAGGTTTTCTTAGCCACGTTCAAATGAAGGAGAAGGTCGACTGATATGAGAATGGGTTTTGTTTAAAAGCAGATTTTCTGGGTTTTTGCAGGCAGGTCCAGTCTTTAACAAGGAAATATCATAGGAGGGCTTTGGGATTTGAAATGAGTCAAGATGAGCTCAAATGGGTCAGGTCCAAACATAAAAATGGCTCGAAATGAAATGCTCTACCCAATGCACCCAAAATCACGCTGAAACTGAAAACACACGTGACGAAACACATAAACCCAAAATTACAAAAAAGTCCTCAACTACCGAGTTAATGGTCAAAACTCCCACTAATCTACCTGTCCAAACACAAACACATCAAAAATATTAAGTAGGCATCTAATTAAGATTAATTAGACACTAAACACACTTAGAGAGGGTCGGGGTGTTACATTGCCTCATAGAATAAGCTATATCAGGGCAAGTATAATTCATAACATACATTAAATAACAATTACACTAGCATGATCAAGTTAAGATACACTATCACCATCATTTTCTACTAATTTAATACTTGGATAAAAAAGAGTAGACACAAGTTTACAATAAAAAAATGATCATATTTTCTCAATAATTTTTCAATATAATGTGATTGGGATAATTTAGTTCTAGAATCATTTCTAATTATTTTAATTCTCATTATAACACTAGCTTCTCCCACATCTTTTATATCAAAGTTATGAGAGAATTCTTTTGTTTCTTCTACACAATCCAAGCTAGATCTAAAAATTAGTAAATCATCAACATACAAGCACAATATTATTGTTGAACAATCGTTAGATTTATAATAAGTACATTTTTCAACCTCATTTATTTTGAAGCCATTAGAAAAAATAGCCTCATCGAACTTCTTATGCCACTGTTCAGGTGCTTGTTTTAGTCTATATAAAAACTTTATCAATTTACACACCTTGTGTTCTTATCCTCTTATGGCATAGCCTTTTGGTTGTTCCATATAAATTCTCTTCTCTAAATCTCCATTTAGAAATGCAGTTTTAGCATCCATCTGATATATAATTAAATTATGAATAGGAGCAATTACAATCAAAATTCTAATAGAGCTAATTCTTGACACGAGTGAATAAGTGGCGAAGAAGTCTATTACCTTTTTTTGCCTGAAGCCTTTGGCTATTAGCCTAGCTTTATATTTTTCTATTGACCCATCAAGTCTAAGTTTTTTTCCTAAGAACCCATTTGCAGGTTTAGTACCTGAATGTAAGTCTTTTTTCCTAACTTTCATGTAAAATTAGTTAAGATGGATTTAATTTCATCATTAGTTATGCCTTTTGCATCATGGACAGCTATATCCTCCTGAAAAGTAGATAGCAAAGTCGGGATCAAAACTAGTAACAATCCTAAGTCTCTCACTCTTTCTAAGTTGAAATTCCTCTTTCTCAAGAATATTTTAAGAACTCTTTTGGATGAAGAAGGTTCTGATGTAATCCTAGCTTTAAAAGGAAAACATGATCTCTAGACCCAACTAGATTTAAGTCTTAGAATGTAATATGGAAGGGTGTTCCATTTTTCTTAAAATGTAAAACTTTATTTAAAATATATCATGTAAATCAACAAAGCGTGTGCACGCAGGGTTAACGAATGCTTTTATAGAATGTTTCAAAATATGATCCAAATATAGTATTTTCCAAAATTGGTCAAATCAAATGAATTTTTGGAAAGAGTTCTATTGAAGTGTTGGTGGACCCATGAGATGGACTCATTGGTAACACTAATCTTGAAAACTGGACTTTCCTTAAATATAACTTGATTTGGAACCAATCATTGGTCATATCATGAGATGATTTGATGTTTTATATGTGGGCCCTTATACCTAAAAGGAAATCCTCAATTCTGAACTATTAAGTGGGAGCGGGGCATTTAAATTGAGAAATCCCCATGGTTTTCCACTATAGGTCCATTGTAAGGAAAGTATTAGCCTCGCGCCATCTTGAGAATGGTCGTTCCCTAAGGAGAACTTTTATTTGTCTGGTTACTAGATATGGATCTCCTAAGGATAGTGTTGGTGAGACGGGGTGGGGGTGACTCCCCAAGGAGGGGCTGCCCACAACGGTTGTCATGCAATGGTAGTTGGTGGATTACACTTAACTAAAATAGTGATGTAGTATCCCCAAGGATTTGCCTCATGTATTTGGGAAACCAAAACTAATCGGGAGGCACACATTATTTGATATGAGATACCTAAATAATAATGAATGATGGGGATCATAGATAGTTCGTCTTAACCATTATTTTGATCAACTTTGATCTGCACCAATCTAAGTGGCATTTGCACTCCCCAAGGAGGCATGCCCTAAGGGATTGGAATTTCGATGTATTCTGAATTTAGTGGTTAGAGGATTTCCACATAAATTTGGTAAAATACTAAATCCTAATGTCATTTATATTCTTTAATTGAATGTATGGTTATGTGCTACAGTTAATTTAGCATGAAATCATCTACTGTCAATCCACTTGCGACCATCCTCAACCAGAATAAGTTGGTTGGATCCAATTACGTGGACTAGAAAAGGAACCTGGATATTGTCATGACTACTTCAGGATACAAATATGTCCTTACCACACCCTACCCTGAGGAGCCGGGGCCAAATACACCACAGGACCAGAAAGACCTTTACACCAACTAGACCAAAGACGATGAGTTGGCTAGGTGCTATATGCAGGCACCTCGGACTTCACTGAGTTATTACTACAATCGCGGCCTTACACTTGGGGCTGACGATCAATTAACACAAACTGGCCATTGTCGGATGGGTCGAGGAGCGACGCTAGCGTCGCCTAAGTCAGAGACGAGCAACGCTAGCGTCACTCCTCTCAAAGTTTAAAAAAATAAATGAAAATGGGATGACGGAACCCTTTATAAGGCCCTAACTATAGGAAACCTTTTCGTGCAACATCCGTATACTGGGAATTTTTCCGTAAAATCCTCTTTATTAAATTAGGGAATAAATTTTATAAATAATAATACCTTAAAATTGGACAATAAAATTATCTAAATATAATTAGTGTATCACATGAATTGTAAAATCACATCTTAATTACTCCAAACAAATTCACAATTATAATTGCATCTAAATGCAAATCTGAAAATCAAACTCAAGCCTATAAAAATTCGGTCAATGCAATTATTGTAGATATTTTAGATGTATCAATATTTTTCAAATTGTAATCATTGATCTTTAATTAATTCATACGACTAAATGAAAATATCAATAAATATTACACATATACGATCAACCATTACAGCTATACTAGACCGAGATAGATCTAATTATAAATGATCAAATGCAAGCTTAGATCTACTACTAGCAACCTAGATCTAGTGTAGAAATCTTTGATCTAATATATTTTGGAAAGAAATAAAAAAATAGCTATAGATTCATAAATTTTCAAAGAAAATAAAGATATTGATGGATTCTTAAACCACTAAATTATCTACTTATAATTAGAACGATTAAAAGGTAGACCTAAGCTCCTCAAGGCTTCTCTCTACATCTCCTCTTTCTCTCTCTAGCTACTTCCGCCCCTCCCTCTCATGAAGTTGTAGGCAAAATTCCAATTATTGTGGCTTTCCTCTATATATAGACTATATTTATTTACTATATAATTACAACATATTAAGTTCAAGGATTTTGGATTTAATTTTGACTGTCGATTGTAATTTTAAACGGCAATTACCCCTATTTATTAAAATATCTCACGCTCTCTCCCAGTAACTGCCTACTCATATCTCTATCTCATCAAACCACGCACTACTCTCCACTTTAGTTCTACTTCTTCCCCTTTTTTTTTTTTTTTTGTTAAATCTCTTGTTCCACCCCATCTCTTTTACATATACTCCCTTTCTACTCGGTGTTTCTATTTCCATTTATGCAACATGCTCAATGGAGAGAAGTACTCTACATAACCTTTTTAATATATGAATATTTAATTTATAATGCATCAACAAAATATGATGAGCATGGGTTGTTGTGCTAATTATGGTAATTAATTGCAGTAAAACTAACTCAAATATTGTATATTTGGTCCTAGGGATTAGTTGGCTTTCCCAACTAATCTAATATAGGTGATTAGTTGTTAAGAGTAACTAACCCAATTCCGGATCCTTACGAGGAATCTTGAGTAATTAATTACATAGATTAATCTAACTAAATAATAAAATTAGTTATTTAGTCTAACTAATTCTTTTTCAGTTGCAGAAAAGCTTACACATGAATAAGGTCCAAAACTTTTATACCTTAAAGTTGAATAAACCTTTAAAAAATTGACAATCGAGCTTTCCTTACTCCGTCAATGCTGCGTTAGAATGACCCTTTAAATCCATTCATAGCATAACTTATTATAGGGAAATTCTAAAAAATGCCCAACTTTAAAAATGCCCCCTTTTTTGCCCCTCTTTTTTTGTCATGGGGCCCATGTTGACTCAATCTAGCCTTTTCACACACACTACCCCCATGAATAGTTATAAGTCCAAGTTTTACACTCATCCAACTTTTCCTCACCGTTGGATTGAAATCATGATAAAACGATGTCTCTAAACCATTATGTTTTAGGGCCATGGATCAAAAGGTTAGGATGATTTTATAGATTCAAGATTTTGCATATAGGGAGGCCTCACATAGATTTTTTCCATACAATGGACTTCCATGATCATCATGCATCCCAATGAGCCTAACTAGGAGGGACGTTTTCTCCTAAAAAACGCTCAGGCGCTGTGTGGTGCTCCCCTTGTTGGAATTAGATGGGCCTCGTGGACAGTTTTTCAAAACTTTTGGCCCACTTGACTCAGGGATCAAGTACCCATAAGGCCAAACACTATATCCAGAATGCATAACCCTCAATCTCATGATCATGTGTAGTAAAAATTCTATCCAAAAGATAGAAACAAGTAGCACTAAACATCCATAACAATCCACAACATGCAAGGAGTAGATCATACCTTTGGAGCCTGATAGTGCTCTAATGGAGAACTTGATGACTTTCTTTGATGTAGAACTCTTCTACAAAATAAAATCAGAATCTCTAACACCTCCTAGTCTTCCACGCTATGACCTGAATTAGATCTCTTTTCTCAATGAAGATGGGTGGAATCTCCAAGAGAAAACCCAACTCGAAACTTCAAGGAACTAAAAGAGGAATAGAGGAGAGGGATGAGCAACAATTGCACACAAAAAGGGCTAGACGTTTTCTCCAAATTAATGGATGTCCAAGAGGGGTTAATTCCCTTTTATAACCTTTCAAGCCTCATCCTTTCCTAATTGAAATAGAAGTCTCACTTCCACAACAATTAGTAAGTATACTATTACTACTATTAGAAGTCCTACTCCAAATAGAAATAGTAACTTTCTAATTCCTTTCTTTTAGAGTTCAAGTAGGATTAGTATCTTTCTAATAACTTGGGCTAGTGTGGGATCACTAGGGATTCCATAGAAAGTTGGCTCCAACTGGGACACCGCGACCCCACATCTCATGTGCAATCCAGGCCCACAGTTAATTGCAAATAATACCACTATATAAATGCAATTGCACTCCAGTCTTAGTAATAAATTACAATGAAGACCATAAACTTCCCGATTACCACAAGTAGGCCCCTCTATCAATATCCATGGATCAATTGGAATAAATCTGTTTATTCCAATTTTAGTTCCACATCTTATTATCCTTGAGCCCCAATTAATCACTGTGATCATCAGTACCATCCAATTAACTCTTAATCGAGATGGGTGCGCACTTACTAATGACAAATCCATTAATTGGCACAAGGGGATAATAGAGATAGATTCCATCTTAATCATTCAATGTTCCCACAGTCCTACTATTACATACCCAAGACACCGAGGTGTTGACTTACAGTTGGCCTCACTCATTGGTGACTCAAAGCAAATGAATAGATAGAAACTTGAGTTCATCAATGTCTCAAGATTGAGAGCTATTGCTAGGGAATTATGAGAGCATACCTTATTATTGAGACAGAATTCTATAAGGTGCTTCTCATGGTCCTTCAATACATCCAATGTACCAGCACCATGATCCAGAATCTTACATTCTGATGATCAAGACAAATCACACTATCTCATAGTGATCAAAGTGCTGCAACCTTATCAGATGAGATGCCCGGTCTCATCACTGGTTGTGAAGATATTTAAGTATAAAATTTGTGATATATGTCTCCCGTGTGTGGATCTCATTCATACACATATATCACATCTAATATACTAATGGGACCAGGTTCAACTCATGAACCATTATGTCATATGTATTGGTCATGTGCATGAAGTAATAAAATAACATTCATCTCATGAAAGTAAAGCATGATTTTATTGATAAATAAATAAATTAATCAATTTATTACGTCAACTAATGGATTGAGTCCATACAATCTAACACCCCTAACTTATAATCTTATTTAATAAGCAAAACATGTATTTATGGACATTATTATATGCTTCAATAGCCTAATAAAACATATCAAATAGTTATAAATGGAGTAGGCTGGCCAAAACCCAAACCTGTACCATGTTATACCAAACCCCCCTATCATAGGGGAGGGTGGAGTGGTTCACCGATTTAACTCAACTCATTGTCTCATCCTTAAATTGATCTCTTGAGCGAGACATATACATACTATGAGAGCTTTATGGGGTTCTCTTGGTAGATCAATTAAGATTGAGACGGAGAGAGGAGATTCAAAAGCGTACACATGAATAAAATGGAATCCAAAGAATTCTTATATCTTAAAGCTAAACAAACCTTAAAAAAGTGACAATCTGGGTTTCTCCTTAGCCATGTTAGTGATGAGTTAGATTGCCCTTTTATTCCATTCATATCATAACGTGTCCCATTACACATATTTTTTAACATTGTGATGTTTCTTTAATGGGAGATACTCTCGTGAGAGTAACTCTCTTGGTACTGTGAGAGTAAGGGGTGCGGCTCACATGTAGGCTATCGGCATTGAATACAGATGTGAGGGTCCCACCCTTACTCTCAAAGTATTGTGCTCACAAGAGCATCTCCCTTCTTTAATAGCTTGAAAACACATATCAAATAGTTATAAACAGGGCAGACCATCTAAAACCCAAACCTACCCCATGCATGAGTTGGGTCACGATCAATAATTCCATACCCATCCCAAAGCTAAAAAAGCTACCTCTAAACCCACTTTGACCGGAGAAGGTCAGGGTGGATTACCGGTTTAACTCAACTTATTACCATCGTTAAGCTGATAAGTGAGACATTAATTGGGACAGCTCTATGAAGCTCTCTCAGAGGATCAATTAAGGTGAAAGAGGATTGAAAAGTGTACACATAAATAATAGCAATTCAAAAATTAATTTAGTGAAAATCAAATGGTGGTGATATCAAGGCCGAAGGCCCAACAATTAATGGTGGAAAAAGGTTAAAGATTTTCCAATGCTATCAAGTTAGATCTGGTGACAATTCATGAGTGAGAAAGGGATTAGTGTAAGAATTGTTATATGCTATCAAATTAGAAGTTATTTGAAATATAGAAAAGGATGAATATTAGAATAATGTCCTTTATTTTGAATTTCAAAAAAAAAACAAAGAAAAAAGAGTAGAAGATGGGGTAGGAAATGTTATAGGATATCAAACAGGGGTTATATAAAATTTGAAAAAAGATAAATATAATAACATATTTATTTATTTTGAATTTAAAAAAGGAACATTTATGTTGCAAAATCTCCATTATAATAGAAATTCTTCAAGCTTTTCTTATTTAATGTTTCATTACGAGATGGAAGTTTTGTTTTTAGAAATACCAAAAAGACTTGATATCATGAAGTAAAGGATTTATCTTGATTTGAGAGTGTGAGATACACAATTAGCCAAACACTAGTTTGGATGGAAATAAAAAAATTTAGAAGTTATTTGAAATTTGAAAAAATGACACAAACAAAAGATTTCTTTGTTTTGAATTTTTGAGATAAAAAAGGTAGAAGAAGATGGGGGTTGAAGTTGTTGCAGCCTGCGGGGTCACATATTAGAAGCTGTTTGAATTTTAAAAAAGAATTGTATAATATTAGGTTTTTCGAAAAACATATAAGTAAGTTTTTATTCCATAATAAACATAGATTACAAAAAGGTGAAAATCAATTACCCCAAATGCTCAAACTAGAGTATTTCCCTATGGGGCATACCCCATACTTACGTAAGAGTGGAGAACCTAATTAAGGCTACATCTCAGGCATAATAACAAATTTCTTGATTTTGAATTTCTTTAAAAGAAAGAAAAACTTTATGTTGCAATTTTTTCATCATAATAAACTTTAATCATGACTTAATTTGGATATAACTTTTAATTTATTATTCAATTTGTATATGATTTACCCGTGCATTGATAGGCTATATGTTAGTTGATATTATTGTTGTTATGATGTTAAACCCTATCCCGACTACTTACAGAGAAAAGGAAAACGACACTTGAGAAATAGTAATAAGCCGTGTTTGGCAATTAACTATTTAAGTTTTTTTGGTAAAAAACTAGTTAAGTTAAAGTAAAGTGAATCCAGACAAGAAATGACAAGGGGTCATATCAAAAGTACACAATTTTAAAATTCCCTCTAAATTTTTTTTAAAAAAGTAAAAAATACAATCTCCTTTCTCCACTAAAAGACAAAAAAAAAAAAAAAAAAAAAAAAACTCCACTTTTTTATATAAAAAGTCAAAAAGATTTCATACCAAACAACTAAAAATAAAGTTCCATAATAACACCTTATATTTTATTCTCTCTTGATTTGATGTTTCACCTCACCATACTTCAATTCACTGTACATCCAAACAAGCCTTAAAGTAAACTATATTTCTCCCTTTCCCATGCTTCAAACACTCCCCATTCTTCCTCTTCCCTCTTAGATAGGAAGGGAAGGGGGGGAGGGACAATTAACCTAAAAGGGAATGGAATATACCTTGACAAAATCTTTAATTATATCTACTTGGCGTTTTCTTTACTAAAAATAAGCACAAACTCTTAAAATGGAGTAGTTAAGAAACTTAGAAATCATGGCGAAGTGCTTCGTATGGGATTTGAGTTTTAGTTTTGACACAGATTCCTTTAATTGTGTGATATCACGAGTGTAGTTACTATCTTTCACAAATACAAAGATGGTGATGGAAGGTGAAGATGAAAAACCTATTTCTCTCCAAATGGATTTTTTTTATAGCCCAAACCAAGGGGGTGGGACTAAGTGGGAAGACCGCCTACTCAAGTGGGCACAAGTGGGAAGAAAGTGCACACAAGTGGAAAAAGAGTACGTTCGCACAAGTGGAAAGAGGTGACGTACCCAGGGTTCAAAACCATGAGGTAGCTTGGTAGAACTATCACTCCTCACCATTTATCACTCATGTAAGGAGCCGTTGTCACCTCCATTATTCTCAAGTGGGCTCCATTCTACCAAGGACCCAGCCAAATTCTCTTTTATATAAATATAAATATATATATATAAGCAATAGAGAGGGAGAATATACACGGTGCCACGTCAGCAACCAAGCTCTCACTTCGAAATATAGAAGAAAAAAATGCACAGCGATATGCCATGTGTTAATGTGTTAGGCAATAGTGAGCACTGAGCAACCGGCCTGACCCATCATCAAATGTATGGTTTTAGATTTGTTTGTGCATTTTAATTTCTGCACGATCATTGATTTAGTTTTAGATTTGTTTGGGCGTGGCCATTTCATGATGGGTCCGGATATTCATGATGTTTTTATAGTTTTCACTTATCCATTTTTCTTTGTCTTATTTGTCTGTTTAATTACTATACTTTTGTATACTTTTCTCATTTTTATTTTAATTGAAGGATTTTGTTTTACTTTATTTAAGCCTGCCAATGTAGCAGCCCTTTGTCATGATTTAATCTAACCCGTCATTTCTTCATTGTCATTATGGTTATTTGTGTAGGTTTTGTTTGGATTGGGATGGTTTGAAGTTAAAAAAAGCCCAATCGTTTAATTTAGCAGGCCTAATTTTTAAGCCCTGATCTATCTATCCTCTTTAGGACTAGGCCCAATCCGACCAATCTGCTATTTGCCAGATACACTCGTGCATTTGTGCCCAACATATCAGGTTGAGCCCTTAAGCATAAAAAGGTCTGGCTGGTCCCTTTAATTATATGCCCAGAAAATGAGCCTAGGTTGAGAGGACCCATGAGAGCCACCACCAGGTTTGAATTTGTAGGATTGGTTTCAATTATATTTCTTGAAATTTTTTATTTGACACTTTGTGACCGCTTTAATAGCAATACACTACCCAAAAAAAAAAAAAGGATTTAACCGGAAAAATCACTTAATGCACACGTGTTACGCGATCAAACACTTTAGCAAGTGGGGCACCAATTAGAGCAATTGGGCCCAATTTCCATTTGTTTTTACCTATTTGGCACATCGTTGGCGCCGACCTTATTTACACTGAATTAGGTCGATGATGACCCTGTCCGCGAACCATATTTAGGGCTCATATCCCTGTTTCTTGTCATTCTTCTCTTATCTCGTCCACCATACTGTCGAGATTGACCTTGGATAGGTGCCGAAGAGTGGTTGCTTCCATTTCTAGATCCCCCAACCTTCAAAATGAATTCCTCATCTGTTTCTCTTTGCTCCCATCGTCTTTTCCATCGTCCATGATTTCTACCGACACTCTAGAGGTATCTATCTCCTTCCGTTTTTGAGTCCTTGTAATGTTTTTGTATTTTTCCTCCTTTTTGTTTTCCCGCTATCCAGCATATGATATCAAAGTGCATGGTAGGTTAGCTTTAACGTCGTTGTTCGATTTGTACATTGTTTGTTTGCATTGATTAGGGTTTGTAGATTCCAAATTTGGGGCATTTTCAGTTGAGAAGGACAATGGAGGATTGGGCTTGTTCTAACACTTCCAGAAAAGTTTGAGTGAGAGTTATTTTTGTTTTAACAGTTCCAAACTTGAGGATATTGTATGCCGTCAAATGTCACTAGTGGTTCATTTGTTCCTTTTTGTGTTTCTTCATTTTGACAATGTGAGTGGGTTTATATGCTAGGATTAGCCTCTCAAAATCTCTTCATAATAAGAGATAGATGGACCGTTAGCAACCGCAGCCTGTAATGCATCAATTCATATGTGAAAAAAAGAAGAAGGATCCCTATTCAAATAACCACATCCACATGAGTGATCGAACGATATCATCTCCTCCTCACATGTCCTGAATATTGCATACAACATGTGGAATGCGAATTGATGACACATTTGAACTACAGTACCCACCATCTCTAAAAGAATTACACCACAGCATTTAATACTCAGAGCTTCATCAACCAATCATCACCTCACTCCCCAAATAGATCATTAGAGTTTCAACGGCTCTACACCATTAGTTATCTTGAAACTGGTACAAGGAACTTTCTTTAGCAAATAGTTAGGTGTGGTATTTATATACTAACACAGTCTATATCCCCTATCATTTCAAGAAATCAAGATGAATAACTGTTTGCAAACTTGCAACCGATAATCTAGAATGTAAATACAGAAATAAGAACAGAACTATGGTTTCAATCCATCAGTGCCGGTTTTGTTCATTTTAAGCTTTCCTTGCAGATTGAATGATTGATATAATGGGTGTTTTGTTTTGAGGGCAATTGAATGGATAGTTGGTTATATGTTTTTGCTATTCTTTGGGTGGTGTGTAAATGTAGAATTGCAGTTTATGGGTTTCATTTGTTGATTTGTGCTTTGTGCTTTATGGTGGAATAACTTTTAATGTGGGCATTGTGTGGCTTGAATACCTGATACAATGGGTGTTTTGTATTTTAGGGTAATTGAATGGATGGTTATATGCTTAGCTATTCCTTAGGTGATGTGGAAATGTGGAAATGCAATTTTTTATCATTCAATGATTTTTGTTTTTGGTGGAATCAGTGTTGATCTGTGTAGTGTTTGGATTGATGAACAATTTCTTGGCTGATTTTGTTCATTCCATATGTTCTTTGTGGCTTAAATGCTTGTTAGAATGGGTGTTTTGTCTTTAGAATAAATGAATAGATAAATAGTTATATGTTTAGTCATTATGGAGTTATATCTTATTTGTGCTATATATGTTCTTCCAAATACGTTCTAATATAATTTGTAATTGAAGTGATTCTGTCAGTGGATGTTGTGAATTTTCAACTGTAAACTTATGAGATGTGCATAATTATTTCTTAATTGTATATGGGATGTTGATTGAATGTCAATCGAATGCATGGTTTGTTTGTGCTTGTATTTTAAATGCAGCATTTATCATTTTCTTGTTGTACACATAGTTGTATTTTGATATAAATGTCATAGTTCTAGCATTTTATTTGTTTCCTTGTTTATACAGCGTCATCACCGACGTTGTAGCACTAAAAATATTGGAAAAGTTATAACTTTTGGTTGAAAAATTAAGAAACCTGCGTCGGTGATGACCTTATTTTACACTACTAAGGTCATCATCGACCTTGTAATGATTTCATTGAAGATGTTGCTGGAAAAGTTACAACTTTTGTTATAAAAAAAAAAAAAAACCCTGTGTCGGTGGTGACCTTATTTTACACTGCTAAAGTCATCACCAACACTGTAGCACTAAAAATACCTGAGGATGTATGGAAAAGTAACAACTTTTGGTTGAAAAATTAAAAAACCTGCGTCGGTGATGACATTATTTTACACTGCTAAGATCATCGCCGGCCTTATTCAGTGTAAATAAGGTCAGCGCCGACAATGTGCGAAATAGGTAAAAGAAAAAATTGTAAATTGACCCCAATTGCTCTAATTGGTGCACCACCAGCTAAAGTGTTTGATTGCGTAATACGTGCGCATTAAGTGTTTTTTTCAGTTAAACACCCCCCCCCCCCCCCCCCCTCACAAAAAAAAAAAAGTAGCATAGCCTAAAAAGGATGGCCCCATCATGTAACGGTATGTGCGCCCCACACATTTCTATTTTGAATAAATGAAAGTCTATTTTTTTTAGATTTTATAAAAAAGGAAGTTTGTTCCATCTCAAGATAGGATCGACCATGAACAATGGATAGTGGAGTTTCGATTAAAAATTAAAGAACAAATAAACATCAATCATGAGGCAAAACTTTAACTATCACAAATAGAAAATTTTCTTACTAACAATTAATCTTTTAGAAAAATATTTCATTTCACTAACTTATTTTAAGTCTCCAGCATTGAAGATCGAAGATAACAATAACCCTTCAGCCATTGGGACAAGTACTACACCTAATCAATTGGAAACTAAAGAGACCGTCTCAACTTCTAACATCAAAATAAGTGGATCAAGGGAGCATAAATAGTCTGATTTTATTATGCTCCAATGTATATATGATACCCTTTATAACTAGGGAATTTTACCAAATAATTGTTGCTAAACATGTATTAGCCCGATTTGGTCAGAAATACACCAAAATACCAATTATAGTGTTCGTATAAGGGATTTGGACCACTTTACCCCCAAAGCTGCCGAATGACATCGTCATCTCATTCACCCAAATTTCAATCCCTAAACGGCCCGAACAAAATCATTCTCATCTCTTACCTTTTTCCTCTCCCGCCTTTTCTTTTTCTCCTCCATCCCTGCTCTCCTTTTCCCTCACCTGATGTCTCGGCTGCTGCCTTCTCTCTCTTTCCCTCTCCACTCCTTGCTCTCTCTTTCCCTCTCCCTACACCTCGGCTCCTGCCCTCCCTCTCTACTCCCTGCTCTCTAAGAGATTCCAGCCAGATCCATCGGTGGAACTCCCAATTGCTCCAATGGCCATCTTCCATTTGAGATTTCAACAAAAAACCTCAGTCATAAAGGGGATGTTTTTGGCTCCTCTCTTCCACCCTCTCTATTTTCTTGTTTTCTTTTCATTTCCAGTATTTATAACTGTTGGAATTGTGGGGTTCTGGAGAGGGGATTTGGTTTGGGGGCCTTTGCAGATAAATAGCTGTCTAGAAGTAGCAGACATGGAAAAAACCCAAATCTTTGTGTTGTTAATATCCTAATTTAGTACCTCAATCCTTAACCAAAACCCAAGATTAGTACATCAATCTCAACCCCAATACTGGTTGTAGTCTTATGTTGCTTAAAGGTGGTCCATAAGTTTCATATAATATCATTGTCTAAGGAGGCATATCTGTTGTTTTTAAATTTTATCATGATATTTGAAATGTTTTAAAGATCTCTGAAAGCCCACTTGGTTGAGGTGAAGATGACTAGTGTGGAATCTCCTTTACGGAAGATGGAGAATGCCATTGTGGAGAATCACCACTATTCTGTAGTATTGGATCTCCATCGTGTTTCATTTGGATGGAGAAAACCATTTTAGAAAGGGGAAAATTTTTTTGGTTTAATGTTTATTTTGATAGTATCATTCATTTCACCGGAGTTTCTCTGTCCAATTTCTTATGAGAGAACCATTTCTGCTACAATTTGCAAAATGTGGTTGAGAAGTTACCTCCTCTGAGAGAAATTAAAACAGGAGAAATCACATATTTCATTATGTTAGGTGCTTGGGGATATGCATTGGTTGCAACCAAAACCATCTTGGGTGGTCATTTTATTGGGAACCAGGCCCATAGTTATGCAAAGTGAAAGAAAGTGTCCAGGTTCATTTTTCTCTTTCCATGTGGTTATGAACTGATTTGATCTATTGGAATTTCCTTCCATATTCTTTCTCCGAAGTTGCGTAATTTACAAGACATTATCTTAGCTGACAACTGTATGAAACCACCAATGGGGCACGATCAGTTTTCTCTTTATATTTCTGAAATCCGCCCCAACATTCACGTCATGTTAATAATGAGAATTTCAGTTCTTTGTGACGATAGTGTGCCACTAAATTAAGTTCTTATCTCTTGATTAGGTAGCTTCTAATATCTTCTAATCTTATTCTCGGGTTCCCAAACAGAAAAATTGAACAAGCCTCATGTATTCAGTAATACTAATCCATGGATCTCAGTAGCACTGGTGTTTGTTTTTTAATAACTGCTTTACAGTTGTTATATAGTTACTCGTTATGCTCTTCCACACTAAATTTCCGATGATCTTGTTTTTACTTAATTATCACCGAGCCTGCCCTTAACTGTCGGAGTTCATGTTTCTTCAAATGTTTGTATTTCTCTGGGTTTTACTTGAGGTAGGGTTTGCTCCACATCCTTTTAGCTTCAACTAACTACGCTTTCTGCACCAATTTCTTTCTCTTTTTTTTTCCTAATGGATATTCTGTTTCATTTTCTTTTGTGCTTCAAAAAGATTTTTAAAGCGTCACATTTTTGGCCTAATTATTTGAGAGCTTCCCTCCGAGTTCTTTCACTTTTACCGATTTCCGACCAAAATAAATGATGCAGAACTTTTTTTTTTTTTTGCTGATCTTCCTTAATTTTGTCATTGTGTAGGGTAATTACGTACAGGTACACACACACCCACAAATATCTCTTTTTTTTTGGTATTTGATTTGTCAGATATCTGAAAACGTTCAACATTCTCACAGTTGAACATCGGTAAAAGGCTCTTCCAAAGAATATCAAGCCAAAGAGGTATGCCTAGCCTATTCCAATGTCAGTTGCATAACTTGTTTTGTAAGATATGGATTTCAGCTTGTAGAGTACATTGTTAGAGCATGTTGTGCATCATAGACTTGAAATCAGTTGGTCTCCCCTAACTTATTTGAGAGCTTTCCCCTTGTCATTCATTGAAGATAGAAATCTACAGTTTCGAAGTCTTCCTCTCCAAACTTAACGAATATGCAAATCTATAAGTATTAGATTTTGTTCGAGTATCTAAATCTTACTTAACATTATCGACGATAGCTTATATATTAAACCACAAGGGAAAAATCCATAACCCATTTGAATGCAGTTTCTTATGGTCGTTGCTGCCTATGTCAAGTAAGTAATGAAGAAATCACTCAATCTCATAGAGATTGTAGGAATTTACTATCATTTTAATAGCTAAAAAAAAATACAGACTATACTCATCTATCTTAAACATTCCCTCAAATAATAAATATTACTCATTCTCATATATAATCTCATTCCAAGAAAGAGCATAACAAAAAGGAAAACAAGTATAAAAATCGGTTTCAAATAGCAACCATATCTTTATTAGTTTCATAATAATGAATAGCAATACAATCCAAAATTGCTATCACGTATTTTAGTAAAAAAAGTTCGTATATATCTTAGAAAAAAATTACTGTCGTTTAGAAAGGCAGGGATGCATTCCAAACCTGATACAATTGTATTAAAGAAACAGAACATGGGGAAATTGATGCCTACCAAAAACTGTCAAAATGATGAAATCAAGGCCTATATCTAAATAAGTAAATCAAACAAGAAATAAATAGTAAAGAACAACTACAGGATAGAAAACCCAAGCATTCCAAAAGCTCTTGTTTTGGGATTTTAAATGGTCATAAATCCCTTTTTAGAAATTCATTTCAAACAAACAGAGCATTGGATGTAGGGCAATCTAAACACAAAACTTCAAAAGGAAATCAAGGGCACTGCCATGCATTTACAACAACAAAAAATGGATAGTTCATGCAAGTTCTCACCTTTCTTGGCTAGAGAAATCCTTTTGTTATACTATTATTAACATGATCCCTAAGATCGTGAACAGTATGATAATCACGTGTAGGATTTAATCTTAAATAAATTAAAAAGTACCTCCAGACATCCTGATGCAGAGAGCTTTCTGATCCTGCAGTCTGATGCTATTGCTGATTGATGCTGTGATCCGTCGAGAAAGAGACTATTTGAATGGTTTCGGTTTCTCTTTCCTTGCCTATAAAACCTTAATGTGTTGATTTTCGTGAATGCCTTTGTAATGGACGAAAGGCTTTGTTTTATAGGTGAAAAGAGGACCGAATTTCCAATTAGGGTTTCCTTAGACTTAATCTCAACCATCCATCAAGGTAGAGAATCGTAAGGAATACATCTCATTAAGAAACCTTTTTGTGTAAGGAATAGCATGTATCCTAAGAAAACAAATTTCCTATAATGACCACAATTCGGGAAAGGAAAGGACTTGTGGTCCAAGGAATGGACTTTAATGTAATTTCCTTACAGTCTCTCACTTGGTCGATAGGAAGATCCTTTAGTGTTTTTCATTTTAGGAATCATAAGGCGCACATTATATGCTAAATATTTCTTTAGTTGGTGATCATAAGTGTCTTGGCTAATTCGGTGGTCAATGGGAGTCATGGCGTGCACACATTATTTTGCAACATGCTTACTTCCATGTACTACAGCATTGACAACCGGCATAACTAGACCGTAATAGGAGATATACGTAATGATCTCATAATGTCTATGGGGAAAGACTGTTTCTGTTTATCATTCATCCAAACATAAGTATGTACACAATGGAAAAACAGAAATAGCAGATGTAGAGTTGTATTAAGAGCTTAAGAAATGTCAAATATAAGTACAGAAATAAAAGGCAGAAAATGATAATTAAGAACTATCTTCAAGACCCATGCTTTTAGTATGTCCTTGAAAGGTCTTTGGAGGTAGTCCTTTTGTGAATATGTCTGCAACCATGAAATCTATACGTATAGATTCAATGAAAAATTTCTATAATCTAACATCTTGTTTCAGTGATAGATATTTAAGGTCCATGTGTTTGGATCTCTTAGATATCCTGTCATGCTTGGAGAAGAAGGTTTCAGCTTCATTGTCACAGTAAAGGGTTAATGGCTTAGAGATGAAATTCAAAGCTCCAAACTGAGAGATAAAATTACGCAACCATGTTCCCTGAATTGCAGCCTCGTAACATGCTACATACTCAGCCATCATGGTGGATGAGTAAAGCAACTCGGATTTCTGGCTTTTCCATGATATTGCACCTCCACATAAGAGATACACATAGCCAAGAGTGCAAAGTTTGGTGTCAGGACATCTAGCAAAATCTGAATCTAAATAACCAGTCACCTGTAGGTGACTTGATTTTCTGTATGTGAGCATGTAATTCCTTATTCCCTTGAGGTATCTCAGTACTTTCTTTGCAACTTTCCAATTAGCGATTCCTGGTTTATTCTGAAATCTACCGAGCATGCCAACAGCATGACTAATATCAGGTCTTGTACAGACCTGTGCATACATCAAACTCCCGACAAGAGAAGTATAAGGATATTTTTCCATTTCTTTAAGTTCCAATTCGTTCTGTGGACACTGCGAAAGATCAAGCTTGTCTCCTTTATGCAGTGGAACAGGACTAGAGGAACATGTCATCATGCCAAATCTCTCTAGAACTTTGTCAATATATGCTTTCTGAGACAATCCCAAATACCAAGTGACCTGTCACGGAATATTTCTATTCCTATCACATAGGAAGCCTCAACCATATCTTTCATTTCAAAATTCTTAGAGAGATAGTCCTTTGTTTGATGTAATAAACCAAGGTCGCTGCTGGCCAGTAATATGTCATTAACGTACAGAACCAAAAATATGAACTTATTCCTACTGATCTTAAGGTATATGCAAGGGTCAACGATGTTTTTAATGAAATCGAAGTTAGTAATGATTTCATGAAACTTTAGGTACCATTGCCTCGAAGCTTGTTTCAGTCCATATATTGATTTCTTAAGTTTGCAGACCATGTCTTCCTGACCTTCAATTATGAAGCCTTCAGGTTGACGCATGTAGACTTCTTCTTCCAAGTCTCCATTAAGAAAGGCAGTTTTCACATCCATTTGATGTAACTCGAGGTCATAGTGAGCTACTAATGCCATGATAATTCTAAGAGAATCCTTCCTTGACACATGGAAAAAAGTCTCAGTATAGTCAATACCTTCTTTCTGATTGAAACATTTGGCAACAAGTCTGGCTTTATGTCGTTCAATACTGCCTTTGCAGTCGTGTTTGGTCTTGAAGACCCATTTACAGCCAACTGGTTTGTGTCCTGGAGGCAATTGAACAACTTCCCAGACTTGATTTTCATTCATAGATTTCAATTCATCATTTATGGCATCAATCCATTTACTAGAATTAACATCTTTAATGGCTTGTGAATAAGAAACCGGGTCATTAATTGTCCCTTCTCCAGACTCTACTTGGTAAAGCATGTAATCATCGGAAATAACTGATCTCCTTTGTCTTTGAGACCTTCTTAATGCTGGTTCCTCTGGTGCATTATCCATATGTTCATTGGCGACAATCTCATTATGGAGTTGTTGATCATTTATTGGATTTTCCTCATTGTTAAATGGTTCAACAACGGGAGGATTGCCCACATCTTTCGTAATAGAGGGTAAATGGATAGGTACCTTGATTTCCTGAATGATCACATCTTGAGGTTTATTACTCCCACTGATTTCGCCATTCTCAAAGAATCTAGCATTACCGGTTTCAACAATTCTTGTACTATGGTGAGGGCAGTAAAACCTAAATCCTTTGGACTTTTCTGGGTAACCTATAAAGTAACCACTGATCGTTTTAAGGTCCAATTTCTTTTCATGTGGATTGTAGACTCTAGCCTCAGCTGGGCAACCCCAAATTTGGAGATGTCGTAAACTAGGTTTTCATCATTTCCACAGTTCAAAAGGCGTCTTTGGAACTGCCTTACTGGGAACTCTGTTCAAGATATAAACAGCTGTGCATAGAGCATCCATCCACAAGGATATAGGTAAGTTAGCATGACTCATCATTGATCTAACCATTTCCATGTATGTACGATTTCGCCTTTCAGCTACACCATTCTGCCATGGAGAACCAGGCGTTGTGTATTGGGCAACAATTCGAAGTTTTTGGAGAAGTTTTGCAAAAGGTCCAGGATGTTGTCCTGTTTCGTCATACCTTCCATAAAACTCACCACCTCTATCTGACCTTATGATTTTCACTTTTCTATCTAATTGCCTTTCGACTTCAGTAATGAACACTTGTACAGCATTCACAGACTGAGATTTGTCATGCAATAAGTATAAATAACAGTAACATGAGTAATCGTCAATAAAGGTAATGAAATACTTCTCTCCTCCAAAGGTTGGAACATCAAAGGGTCCACAAATGTCTATATGTATTATTTCAAGAAGCTTGGTACTTCTTGTGGCTCCTTTTTTTGTGTGTTTTGTTGTTTTGCCTTTAATACAATCCACACATAGATTAATATTAGTAAAATCTAGATCCGGAAGAACACCATCTTTTACTAATCTTTTGATTCTTTCACTGGATATGTGACCCAGTCTTTTATACCACAAGAAATAAGAGTCGAGTTTGGATGACTTTCGTTTTGTTTCCTTGGAATGCAGGGTAAGTTGGGTTTCAGCTAGTTGACTATCAAGATGAAACTTGTATAGCCCATCAATCAAAATTTCAGAACCAATATGACTAGAATTTTTAAATAAACTGAAATTACCATTTCCTACTTCAAACGAGTAACCAACTTTATCAAGTGCGCTTACAGAAACCAAATTACGGGAAAGAGACGGAACATAAAGAGTTTGACATAAGTCTAACTGATAACCGTTATCTAAAATAAGATGAAAAGTTCCAATAGCTTCAACTGGAGCTTTGTCTTTGTTTCCCATGAAAAGGAAGTTCTCACTTGGGTTTTTGGTTTGGATCGTAAGGAATCCCTGCATTAAATTGGAAACATGAACATTAGCACCAGTGTCAATCCACCAAGTATCAGAAGAAACATAAGTAAGATTTGATTCGAAATAACTTACGAAACCCATAGGGTTACCTTTCTTATCTAACCATTCTTTACGTTTAATGCAGTCTGCCTGAAAATGTCCAGGTTTCTTGCAAAATTTGCATACGTTTTCCTTCTTTTTCTTCTTGGGGTTCTGACTAGCCTCATTAGATTTGGGTGGTGCCCTTTTCTGGCCTGAATTATGCTTTCTCCCAGTTTTGTGTCCAGCTCCTTAAACGAGATGAGCTACTTTAATTCCTTGTTGAGTCAGCCTGGCCTCCTCTTGAACCAGTTTGTTAGCCAATTCATTCATTGTCCACTTGTCCGTAATAGTGTTATAGTGAATTTGGAAAGGCACGTACTGAGGAGGTAAACTGTTTAGGATAAATTGGACGAGAAAAGCCTCATCCACTGATAATCCCAAATTCTTTAGTTTAGCTGCAAGGTTGGTCATCTCAATGACATGTTCGTGCATTGATCTAGTGCCATCAAACTTCATGGTTGTAAGATCTGCCATTAGTTTCCCAGCAAGGGATTTGTCTGCAGTCTTAAACCTAGCTTCAATGGCCTTCATATAGTCCTTAGCATTCTCAGGTGTAGGAAGGGATGTTTTTATGTTGGTGGCAATAGTCATTCGCAAAAACATAGTACTTAGTTTGTCAGACCTTTCCCAGGCATTAAAGAGGGTCGTTTCTTCAGGGGTACTTTTATCAGTGAGTGAAGCTGGCTTATCTTTACGAAGAGCGATATCCAGTTCAAGTACCCCTAATGTGAACTCAACTTGCTCTTTCCATTCTGAGAAGTTGGTTCCATTGAGCTTAGTGACAGAGGTAGCATGCGAAGTGAGATTAGTGGTTGCAAGAACTGCAATAGAGATATAACAATAAGGCTTTAATTAAAATAAGACAACACATATATAATATATGAATATATACGACAAATTTTTTAGGTGCTCCTGTGGGTAGTCACCATAATTTCTATACATTATACCATCTAAGGTCGTCATATTCAAGGTGGTGTAAATGAGTGATGTTACACTGAATTAGGAACAAACACTCCTTAATTATTGTTCAATCGTATGAATATAATCCGCCTGTGGGCGACTAAATGCGTCATACCCTCTTGAACAATATGTAATGTAAATATCATGATGGTACTTTTAGGGCCAAATTTCAGTGTTTAATCGTTAGGGTCACTGTGGTGAGACCTAACCTTAAGTATACAACTTTGGTGATCAAAAATTGGCTTAAGATGAATATAAACATTATATATTGCATGCATTCATGATAGATCATTCGTTATATAAAAAGTAATGATAAAGAAGGCCAAGCCCCGGAAGGCTGTCCTCCTGCTCTTTGGGGCTGCAAGCCCCATGCCGGAAGACTGCCCGACGCGAGCTGGCCCTACGGGGCGCCCACCATAATGGCGGGGTTCGGGGCGGCAGCCCCGAAAAATTCTCGAGGCATTATATCATCGATTATGAAGAAACATATTAATGATAATCAGCATAATACAGAAAGATTATGAAAATATGATCCAACTATATGGCCTATTTTCTGTCATTCTCTTCGATCATCTGTCTTTATCTTCGACTGCTTCAAAACGCCATCTTCAGTCGCGAAACAGCATCCTTTTCAATCATGACGTACCAGTGACAGATCTCCTCCATTATTACATTGAATTTTTACTCACGCAGGAGTTTATACATAATTGAAAATTCAAAACTTAAATAAATCACGATCAAACAGTCGTGCCCAAATAAATAAAAAAAAATTGCGGAATAACATAAATATAAACCATTCATGCAGGCCATAATAGTTGGATTGATAAATTGCTGCAAAACAGAGTCAGAACGGATCTATATTTGCCGATTATGGCGATACATAGTTATCCTAATTAATGGACGATCATGTGTTCTAAAACCATGCTCTGATACCACATGTTATACTATTATTAATATGAACCCTAAGATCGTGAACAGCATGATAATCACATGTAGGATTTAATATTAAATAAATTAAAGAGTACCTCCAAACATCCTGATGCAGAGAGCTTTCTGATCCTGCAGTCTGGTGCTGTTGCTGATTGATGTTGTGATCCGTCGAGAAAGAGACTATGTGAATGGTTTCGGTTTCTCTTTCCTTGCCTATAAAACCTTAATGTGTTGATTTTCGTGAATGCCTTTGTGATGGACGAGGCTTTGTTTTATAGGTGAAAAGATGACCGAATTTCCAATTAGGGTTTCTTTAGACTTAATCTCAACCATCCATCAAGGTAGAGAATAGTAAGGAATACATCTCATTAAGAAACCTTTTTGTGTAAGGAATAACATTTATCCTAAGAAAACAGATTTCCTATAATGACTACAATTCGGGAAAGGAAAGGACTTGTGGTTCAAGGAATGGACTTTAATGTAATTTCCTTACACCTCTTTCATATACAAGATTCTCTCCATCAACTTTGGTGATGAGAGAGCATCGCTAGTTAAAAGGTGTGAGAGGATCCGGTCGGAATCACTGATTGGGCGAAGTCGGAGAGGAAGAGGGAAAGAGAGAGCAGGGAGCCAAGATGTTCATGCAGAGCGAGAGGGAAGGAGAGAGGAGGGACTGGAGAAGGCATGTAGAGAGGGAGAGGGCAGGGAGAGGGAGAGGGAGAAAGAGGGAAAAGGCGGGACTTGGCCTGGCGACGCTCTGGCGGGAATGGGGAAAGAAGGGGATATGACCGATTAGGGATGGAAAAGGTGGGGGAAGATGACGATGTCGTTTGGCACACTGTGGGGGTAAAGTGGTCCAAAACGCATGTACGAACACTGAATTTGGTGTTTATGTGTATTTCTGATTAAAACTGGCTAATACATGTTTAGGAGCATTTATTTGGTAAAATTTCCTTATTCCTATTAAATAATATATTTTTCTTACTTTATTTTAAATATATTCTCATTTTTTTAGTCCAGGCTAATCACGGGCCTTTGTTGCTGGTTTTTTTATTTTTGGGAGTTTGGCCGCAGGTCCATCAATATTGTATTTTATTGCAAAAGGTCCACGTTCTTTTTCCGTAGAGGGAAAGATCCCCTTTCAAGTTTTAAACAATTAAAAAGTCCAAAATGCCTCTCGTGGATACACACTCTGCGTCATTCAAAAACGCTGAAAATCAAGCCATAAATTTTGTGAAGACGAAACGCTGAGAATCATGTCGTAAATTTTGTAATAGAAAGTCAGATAAATTTATCTGAGTTTGTTTCAAAACTCAGATAAACTCATTTCAAACTTAGATAAATTCATACCAAACTCATACAAATTCATATTAAACTCAAATGAATTCACTTCAAACTTAAATAAATTTATACTAAACTCAGATAAAATTCAGAAAAAGTGGACAGTGCTGCTCCTCTCTCTCTTGGCCCACAAACCGAGCAATAGCCAACCTCTTTCTTTGCTTGCCTCCTCTTTTTCAAAAGTAAATAAAGGGGAGAATTTTTTTCCTTCCACCCTTTTTAGTGCACGCCAACCGTGATATAGAAAAATACACATGACACATTGACTTTCTTACTCCATATGCAGGTAGGAGGGCAAAATCAACCCAGCACCCCCTACCTCATTATCCATGATCAAAAGGCAAAAACGAGGCAAGGTTGTCTCCTTCCCTCTTTCCGTTTCGCGTAAACAAAGTAGAGAACAACAATCCAAGAGAAACTCAAGAAGATGACAACCACCGAGATCCTCCCGATCCACAGCCTTATTGCAAGCTTCGAACCGTCGTTTCTTCCCATATGAATTTCGAAACTTCACCTATTTCTTCCCATTTGAATTTCAAAACTTGATCTAAAATTAGGAAATAAAATCCATTAGAGGGGCAAATTAGTCATGAAATATCATGTTAGGGAGTTAAAAAATAGGGACTAAATTCGTGATATAACTTCTTACGTTAAAAGGGCAAATCAGTTATGTAAATGTATTATATGGCATACTAAGAGACCTCCACCTGAAATAAGTTGCGGAGCACGAACAAGAGGTTTTAACCGAAATTCCTGTAGATTAAAGGCGTTAGACGACAATATTAACTAGGGCTGCACAAAAAATCCAATATCACCGCAAAACTGAACCGAACTGACTGAACCGGGCGGTTCGGATCGGTTTATAGTAGATCGGTTCGTTAACGGTTTGAAAATCATAAAAACCGCTTACATCGGTCGGTTATAGGTTTGAGCCCACGGTTAACCACTTAAACCAAACCGACCGTATGTAGTAATTCAAGTATTGATTTTTTACTATTTTAGCCTTATGGTCTCGTTTTTAGCTATTTTCAAAGTTATATTCCACAAGTCCATTCTCACATGAACTCAACCGTCAACACTACCTCAGTGCATCTCCTCTAATCTCTCAAATACTTTTTGATACTTCATTGCAGATGGAGGGATTACTGTACATGGTGTTTTCCTTCCATCATAATTCCTACCTCGTTTCAATGAAGTTTTTATCATAAGGCTACACTCTTGAGAATGCTAGAAAAGCCAGTACAGCCTAGCTTTTTGATGCTTGGTTTTGGTCTCACCTAACCAATGTGTTAAGAAACCTTCATTTATGAAAAATACAGTGGGTTCTGATACAGATTCCATTTGTGTGTGACTTTTCTTGATATGAATTATTATTTTATTGTAATTCCAAATTGTATAATGTGGAATGAATGTTTCACTGCAAGCTGGTTATTATTATTATTTTTTTTTGAGCGCTTGCATTTAGTCTAAACTCTCTTTTTGGAGTATAATTATTTTTTATATGCGTTTAATCTAGTCTGGAATGTTGGATTATTATGTTTGCACTAAACATTGGAATAAATGCAAAGGACGGGATATCTTCATTTTGAAATTTTCAATTTTTGATTTTCAAAAGAATAAAATAAAAAATAACAGTTTAACCGACCGAACCAAACGGTTCCGTTCGGTTCGGTTCGATTTGGTTTAAACCCTCTCCATCAGTCGGATCGGATCGGTTAATGACAAAACCGACAGGTTCGGTTTGGTTATTGGTTTTAATGTTAAACCGATCCGAACCGCCCATGTGCAGCCCTAATATTAACAACGTCTAGCTAATTTTTCTTTTGTTTTAATGGTTGCCCAGCCAAATTCTCGTGGGTGGGAACATCACCCAATTCTCATAGAATCCCATACTAGACTGGAAGGTAGATAGGCATTCGATTTGCACACTGCAGCAGTGAATATCCGGATCTCTCTAGTAGTTTCTATATCATCCATTCCTCGTCTCGTCTTCTTCGTAATCGTCCCCTCACGTAACAACGTGCGGAGGTCCCAAAGGCTCCGCATATTTCATAATATCATTACTCAAAAAGAAGAGGAGGAAAAAAAAAAAAAAAACACCACCGTCATCTGGTGGCAAAGCAAAGCAAAGGCATGGACGAAGCTGAAGCGATCCTGTTGAGGTCGCTTGAGAATGCTGGCGTCTCTCTCGCCAAGGGCGTCTCGTCGATCCAAGATCTGACATCAGACTCCCTCTTTTCCATCTGCTCCCAATCCCTCTCACTCATCGACGACTCCTCTTCATTCCCAACTGCCCTGCCCGCTTCTTCTTCAGTGGCAGACAGATTCAAGATCTGTACGGAGATCTCATCTGCCATCAAAACCCTGGGTTTTGCAGGCGATCTCAGCTTCCACCAGGTCCTTTCTATCTTTTCCTTCTCCTTCTCCTTCTTTGGCTTCGATTGATATTTGGGCACATAGGAGTACATAGGTATTTGATAAGAACCTTATCCATCAATTTGCATTCGACTAATAGAGTTCTGCTTTAAACAAATCACTGACAGGATTGGACCACATAACCAATTGTCTGTATTCTTCAGGATACGAAAAATAGAAGGATTTTTGAGAATAATGGGTTAGGGTCAGTTTTCCTCTTACATACTGGTTTCAGTGTTAAGTCGCTATTGTTGTTATGGGCTGTTTCTTACTGGTCTTGATGGTAACATTTACTGTTATGGGAATAACATGGATTAAACCATACAATGGATAGACGCTGAACAACGGAGACAAAAACGAAAGAGAAAGTCGGAGGAGATAATATAACCCTAGGAGACCTTAAGTGTGTGTGGCAGAACCCCAAGAACCCTTTAAGTGTACGTCTGTATCCATGTCCGTATCTGGGCATCACAGGAGTTTCCTATTCCCCCAACTCCAACACATGCACACACACTACCGCCACCACCAATGGCAGATGTTGCTTTATCCAAATGGGCAATCTTTGATTAAGATTTTTTATCACCTGAGCCCACAAGGTCTTTGATCTCGAATCGGCCCCAATTGATAAACCAGATACAGAATTGGGAGCTTCCCCACTATGCAATGGAAGCAACGAGCCAGAGACTACGTCATCTCCTCCGAATATCTGACACCAGCCAACATGCTTTTTGAGATATTGATATTCAAACTTGAGGAGAGGTGGAAGTATCACAAAATCCTTTCCAATGATCACCTCCCTCTTTAACGAGCTGAATAAAATTTTGTCCCCCACCCCCCAAATTGGGGGCGACTGGAGAGTAATAACTGCCAACACATTTCTCCCTGCTTCATGACCCTTAATCATGTCGATGTCCTTAGACTTAGTCAACAAAGCACCCATGGCCTTAGCAACAATAGTGAATAGGAACGGAGAAAGGGGATCTCCCTGCCTTAATCCTCTAGAAGCTCTAAAAGGCTGAGTCGTAGAACCACTTACCAAAATTGAAAAGGAAGTAGTTGATAAAGATTCTTGAATCCACTCTCTCCACTTCTTCCCCAGAACCAAACCTGTACAACATGTAATCCACAAAACCTCACTCTTCATAGTCATATGCCCTTTCCAAATCTATGTTAAATATGATCCCCTCATTGCACAATCTTTTCTTAGAATCCACGATTAAAATGGCAGTGAAAATAACCTCTTTCTCCTATGCCATTTGCCAATTCATTTGACTGCTGACTAGCCACTCCCCTCTTGAAGTGTTGGCAGTGATTTTAAGGAGCCATTTCAAACCTTTTTGTTAGGTTAGTTTTTAGAATGAAAAAAAGAAGCAAGAAAAGGCAACCGCATCAACATTTTTGTGGAAAGTGGGCAGCTATCCACAAAAATATACAAAAACCATAGCACAACTCAGTTGGAAGTGCTCATTATGGAGACCACTGGGTTGATGGTTCAAGTCTGTGATAATTTGGGGAAAAAAAAAAAAAAAAAAAAAGAGGGAAAAAATATCCATCAAAATAATGAATGAGAAAGGGAGCATCAACATTTAAAACAAACAAGCAATAGAAGGTGGGGATCTATCCACAAAAATATACCCAAACCCATAGCCATTGTTTTAAAAAAACGGCTGTTTTTGTTTCGTTACGTTATTTACAATATAATGGTCATAACGGTCACGGTATTAAAAAACAGTGAAAATAATGGTCCATAATGGCTGATATTTTGAAAATAATGGTCTAAATATTGGTTGACAATGATTTTTTTTTAAAAACTTTCTTTCCTTTTTTTTTTTTTTTTTTTTTTTATTTCTTTATTTTCCAAACCATTTGTGGAGCTTCTTAAGACTATGCTAGAGCTTCCTAAGTTTCTTTCTTCACCAAAACTCAAGTGATTTGCAATATTTTGGTGGATTCTCATATGATGGTTTCTTCCTTTCTCAACCACAATACCCTTATGTTCATACTCTGCCGTTTTAATTAATTAATTAATTAATCTTAATGTAGTAGGAAATGTTACTTGAAAGTTGAAATTCACTGTCAATTTACTTGGTGATTGAGTAATTGAATACTATATGTCTATACTACTACTACCACTACTAGTTTCTTGACTTTTTAAGTGTGTTTAACATTAGTGATTAGTTTAAAATTATGGTTGCAATGCATACGGTAAAATTTGTGATATTTGAACTTATTTTAATATATATGTAAACGTATTTAATTCATAGCAGACTTTACGAGTTTTAGATAAGACAACGATACAGGATGTAATGACTTGGGGGGACCGATATTTTGGTGTAAAGTGTCTACTAATGGAAAAAAAATTATTGTTTTTTAGAATATTCTAGATTTTTTTGAATGTTTTTTCAGATTTATTTGGGGTAAAATAAAATTTCGCACCATCGATGACTGCGAACTGCACCACGATGATTGCAAACCGCGATCCAACGTGATGACGTCCTTGACCGTGATTTTGAACCGTGCCAATAACACAGTTGGAAGTGCTTATTATGGAGACCACTGGGTTGACGTTTCAAGTCAGTGATCATTTGGAAGGGGGAAGAAAAGAAACAAAGAAAGAAAGAAACTACCCATCAAAATAATGAATGTGAAGGCCCTGGGAACCTGTTTGAATGGTTGTAAATTCTTTTTTATTTTATTCGTGTTCGATTAATTGTATTTTCTAAAAGTTTCTATGGGAATCATACTTGTTTGTCCTGAAAGTGTTCTTACTTCTTAAAGAAGAATTTTTTTTTCTCCGACACGCTTAATTATGTGCATGCTACCTTTCAATTGTGCTGGTTTTGTTTCTTTTCACTCAATTTGATACTGCATTTACCATTTTATAAAAAGAAAAAATGGTACTATCTTCTTCTTGTTCATGAAAGTTTTGCACATGAGATCTGTTCTTTGAGATGTTTCTTAGATCATTGCATGACCTCACTCAAGTAAAAGATTTTCGCTGTTCCTCTGGTTTTTTTTTCTTTTTTTCCATTTTCTTCTAATTTTGGTCACAATTCTTGTTATTGTTCCAAAATTATTCTTAAAAGCAGAATGTCTTAATTCCGGCAGTTTCTGTATCCTTCTGATGAGGACTCGCATAAGTTGGTGAGGTTTTTGGTGGAAAGGCTTTCACAAACATCAGAAGGACAACTCACTGGTGTGGTGACTAGGGAGAGATTTCTGGGAAATGAAGCAGTTCACGATAAGGGGAAAGAAGGGGCTGATAATCTTAGTGTGGATCAGAATCATCAGACACTTACCTTTAGAATGGAGTCTTCGAGGCCAAGAAATGAGAAAACTCAGTCAGGAGAGAATGCAGCGCCCTCCATAACCCAACAAGCGAAACCTAGATTGCATATTGATCCTTCCATGGTGGAGTTTAATAACATTCAGAGACTGAAGGCAGGACTTCCAGGGTCTTCAGATTTTCTTACTGAAGAGATTCCTGAACATCAGTTGCTTCATGCTCATTTGGTTCCAAGGCAGACATATGGGCTGGCTATGGCTGAAGTATCCGATTCAGAGTCTTCAAAATCCAGTCAAAATGTGGGAACGGGGATGGATGAAGACATCAACAAGCTGTCGGAGGAATCTGACAAATTAACAAAAGACACATTTGTAGGAGGAAAAAGTGTGGCCGAAAGAGATGGTAGTTATATAACAGAACTTAAACAGAAACTGGAATCTCTTCGAGAACAATCTGCCAAGGTATGTTCTTCTTTAAGTTTGACACTTATTTTTATTGTGCCGAGGGTTGAAAATTGGTTCAATGATAACTAATGACCATATTTTGGTATTTTTTACTTTCAGAAAAAGAAAAAAAAAAGGAAGTATCCTGGTGTTTGTTTATTCTAGTAGCTTTCTCTTCTGTCAAAGTAAAAGCATTCACTCAGTACATTATATAACTCTTGAGATTGTATTGCTAGAAATGGATGGAGATGCATATATATGCATTTCTAATGGTGTGGAGTTGCAAATTTACAAGCATAGTTGATCGGCATTTTGAGAATAAATGGTTTTGATATATATTGTTTTTTAGGTGGATAAATGATATCCTTTAAGATTTTGTTGGGTTGAAGACGTTTGATTATAAATGTCATTCCTAAGTATCTTTTTGGTTATGAGAAGAAATGGTCAATGAGGCCTTAATGATTAAAGGGTCACTAGTTGTTAAATGAACATTTAATCAGTTCTCACGTTGCAATGATAGTTCTAACCTGTAGGAAATGGATAATCATAGGACTTTCGGAATGAAAAATAAATAAATTTCATAATTACTCTCACATGTCTCTCTGTAGTTAGTATGTGGATAATAATGATGCTCAAGTATTCAAAGATTACCAAGAAAGCTGCTTTCCAAAATGAATGAAATGATTTCTCATTCTGCAAGAAGACAATCTATCGTTGTATTGGCATGATAGGAATGACTGTTGATATAGGACTTATTTTTGGATCTCTTGCAGATAAGATTAGAAATTGAGGACGTGAATAGGCAAAACAAAATGCGGGCAGAAGAGCTGACTGAAAAGACTCTAGATGTTAAGTCTCTTGACGATGAGCATGTGCTCTTGAAAGAAGCTGTTGAAATGGCACTTGATGACGAGAATCCTGGCGAGTTTTATCTTGAAGAGATCAATAACCAAGTGCAGGCAAGAAAGAACAACCTCGGGGAACTGGAATCAGAGTGGTAGGAAATTGCATCTATTCTATGTTATTTTTGTCTACAATATTTTGTTGTTCGGATTTGGGCTGCAACTAAGAAGATAGACATGACTTTCATGTGCAAAGATACTCCTAATGATTGTTTGTTTGGTTAAGATTATAGAAATTGCAATGTCTCCAAAGCTTAAGGTGGGCTTTGTTTAAGGTGAAGCCTTAGCCATGTCTCCAAAGCTTATATACATCTCTATGTTGGAGGCCAAGAAGAAACCCCATGACGGCACAGTGATAGATATAGGCATTTTGAAAAACTTAAGAAGCACTCTTTTGGGATTTTCTTTAGTATGTGTTACACAATAAATTGCTTGACAGGGAAGCACAACTAGGGTAGATTTTATGGTAATTTGCTTGTATTTTATTTTGTTTGATTAGATCGAGGATCAAGATCAGTTCTAATTAGGTTTTCTTTCAGTTAAATAATGTATTTAGGCCATCACTAGTACTGGTTGAATGATTTATGTACAAATAAACCAATCTTTAAGAGAGTTCTTATGTTAGTGTGTGGTTCTTTGCATAGGTTGTGTGACCTAGGCAAAGTACTGTGATGCAGGAAGGTGCAAGGCTAAACCAGATGATATTGTGAGATCAGAAAACGCTAAAAATCACAATTACAATTGTAAAATTAAATTCAGATTGCACCTCTTATATTCGAAATTCAATTTGGGAATTAGAGATGACTCTAGACCTTGCCACAATCCCACAATGAGAACTTCCCAAATCTGAATTGGGAATTGCATTGGAAGGAAATCTCTTCCACTAGCGTAGGGATTAATTCAAAATCAAGTAGATTGGTTTTCCTTTTTGAGGATTTGACAAAGGGGCCAGGTTCTAAGATCTCAACAATGTTAAGTAATGTGGGTATGGGAAAGCAAAATTTCCAGATGTTGTTATTTAAGAATTCCTGCAGTTAGAATCATTAAAAAAATTCAAAACACATTCAGATCTGAGATTTCCACAAAACAGTGTAAACTGTAAACAAGCAGCTCAGAAGGGTCCAAATTCTCTTGGAATAGGTGTGTCCAAGTGAGATAAAGCCCCACAACACGGCTCAGCTGGATCTGGTTTGGCTTCTGTCAATTGTGAAGTGCTGCCACTTGGAAGAGGGCTGGGTGTGTTGATTTGTGGACAAGGAAACGAAGCAGTAATGAGGCTGTCTACAGGAGTGACAGCTGGTATGTATTGGTGAGATGGGGCATGCAATTGATGTGGGAAGGTGCCTAGGACTGTTCGGCTGATAGTGTTGGTGCTGGACAGCAGTGGACAATGGGCTTATTGCTCCATGGGGGACTTTGGCTGATGCATATAAAGCGCATATGGTTGGGCGACTATAATACCCCAAGACCCTATCTTAGGGGTTTGAATTATTTACTATATATATATTTAATTCGCTTTTTTTTTTTTTAATTTTGTGATTATTTAAAAGAATTAATCTTTTTGGGAGATTATTATAATTATTGTGGGCAATGTAATTATGATATTAGTATTATATTATTTGAGTCGGTAAGGACCCTAGTGGAATGTGCCCATTGTGAGATGATCCAGAACAAATCTAGTAGCATACGAGAGAGAGTTTTGCAATAGAATTCTATATTCTTGTATTGGCGATTGAATCCATATATAATACAGTGTTTCCTAGTTTAGAGAATCTAATTACATGATTACAGGTATTGTTAAGGTAAGTAGAATCTATTTACAATTAATACAAAGACTTGATTTGTGGGTTGACCCAATTCATGGGTCGTGCTGACTTATATCTTTACAACCCTTCTCAAGCTTTGAATAGGAAAATGTGACCATTGAGAGCTTGGAAACTAGCTCTGAAAAACGAGAGGTAGAGTGGCTTTTGGTGAAAAAATCTACGACTTGAGCAGCTGATGAAATCTGGATGAGCTTTATAGTACCACTCCGAACATGTTGACAAATGAAATGACAGTCAACTTCAAGATGTTTGGATCGTTCATGAAAGACATCATTTGTTGCTAGTTTCCGTGCACTTTCACTGTCTATAAAAAGAGAGGAGATTTAGGAACTAGAACTCCTAAATCCTGAAGTAACCAGCGAAGCCAAATAATTTCAATAGTAGTGTGAGATATAGCGGGATATTCAGCTTCAGTGGAAGATCGGAAGACAACTTCCTGTTTCTTGGTCTTCCAAGAGATGATAGAAGAGCCAAGAAAAATGGCGAAACCGGTGGTGGAGCGCCGATTATTGACATCTCCTGCCCAGTCAGAATCAGAATAACCATGCAGGTAAGATTTTGACTGGAGGAAAGGAGGAGGGCGCGGTTGGAACTTCCTTATAAGTATATCAATATGCGCAGGACAGCAGCCCAGTGAAGATGAGTGGGTCGCGCAACAAATTGGTTTACCACATGTACTGCATAGGCAATATCTGGTCTGGTAATAGTAAGATAAACCAAGCTGCCGACCACCTCACGATAACGAGTTGGATCGGAAAGTAATTCTCCATCAGTAGTTCGAAGCTTTAGGTTATGTTCAATTGGAGTAGAGAGGTTTACGATCCGTGAGTCCAGCTCGTTGGAGAACTTCATTGCAGTATTTTGTTTGCGACAAAAGATATCCTTTGGGAGAGTAGGCAACCTTAATGCCTAGAAAATACTGCAGATGACCCAAATCTTTCATCTCAAACTGTCGATGAAGAAAACCCTTCAAGGATAGAATACCAGGAGCATCATTGCCAGTGATAATCATATCATCGACAGAGTAACAAGAAAACACAGCCAAATCGCGAATAACGAGTGAAGAGAGCGGAGTCATGAGCACTCTGAGAAAAACCTATGCTGATAATGCTGGTGCTAAACTGTTCAAACCAAGCACGAGGGGTATGTTTGAGGCCATACAAGGCACGTTTGAGATGAAAGACATAATGAGGAGGTCTTGCTACGCCTGGGGGAGGATGCATATAGATTTCTTCCTGAAGGAACCCATTCAAAAAAGCATTCTTCACGTCAAGCTGATAGATTGGCGAACGTCTAACAGTAGCAACAAAGATAAAAGTACGGACATTTGTCATCTTAGCAACTGGAACAAAGGTCTCCTCATAATCTACCCCATATTCTTGTGTGTAGCCTTTGGCAACCAGGCGAGCCTTGTAACGATCAACAGATCCATCAGATTTGGTCCTGATCTTAAATATCCATTTGCAGCCAATATAGCTCGTTTCCTTGAGGGAAGAGGAACAAGATCCCATGTTTGAGTTTTCTGCAGAGCCGCAAGTTCTGCTATGGCAGGTCTCCAGTTCGGATGAGTAATTGCCTCCTTATATGATTGTGGTTCTGCCAAAGTATGAATTGCTGCAAGGAAGGACTTATAGGATGGAGAAAAATGATCAGTACAAACAAAGCCAAATCGTGAGGGAGGGATTTTGGTGCGCAAGGGATACTTTCGAGGTGGAGGAGGATCCGGCGCATCTGGAGCAGAGGAGATAGGCCCATGGTTGGAAGTAGGAGGTGGGGCTGCAGATTCCGAGTGAGCAGATGGGGTTTTGGGTCGACGATGATATACCTGTAGGGGTGGAGGAGAAACAGGTCTGGAAAGGGGTGGAGGAGAAGGGGTATCATAGGGAAAAATGTATGGAAAGGGGTCAAGGGATAGATCGGAGGTTGCTTAGGAAAGGAGGATGCAATGGGTAATGTATAGAAAGGTATATGCTCCAAGAAGGTGACATTACGAGAGACCTGTAACTTATTGGTTTTAGGATCATAGCATCGATATCTTTTTTGTTCGATACCATACCCTAAGAAAACACAGACAGTGGATTTGGGTGCAAGTTTGGTTCTCTCATTGTCATGCAACAGAACAAAACAGGTGCAGCCAAATACTTTAAGATAGGACAAGTCAAGTTTGCAGGAGAACAATTTTTCATATGGAGATGTGCCAGATAAGACAGTGGATGGTGTTCTGTTAATCAGATGAGACAAGAAATCTAGAAGAAGTCAGTTGACTAACAGAGATTAAATTGATTGAGAGGTGGGGAACACACAAAACATTAGTGAGAGAGAACAACTTATTTGAAACGGAGCCAATAAGGGAGACTGGTAGAGGAGTGACATCTGCTGTATGGATGGTAATAGAGCTAGCAGGAGTATAACAATGATGAAGTTTGGAAGCATCATTTGTCATATGATAGGAAGCACCAGAATAAAAAATCCATGTAGTATCATGTGTACTTGAGGGACCAGAAATGGTTATGGCAGAACCAGAGGCTGAGGGGGTAGCAAAATCCGTGGAGGAAGCCAGAAACAACTGTTGCATGCGCTCATCAACCATAGCCTGGATCTGAGATGTAAGATCCATTTGCGGAGGCACAAAACTATCATCTCAGTAACATTGGCAGCATAGGGTCGCTGAGAATAAGATTGCTTGGGACCATGATTGGGCTGTTGACCAGATTGTTTGTTCTTGGTATTTGGCCTTTGAGGTCTGGTTGGGAAGTCCCTTTTCCAGTGTCCTTTCTTCTTACAATAATTGCAAAAGTCATTGGTACCAGGTGGAAAAGAGCGATCATTCTGAGGGGTACTAACATTTGCTGACAGAACATGTGTAGGTTCCACATGTTTCTTCTTTGTAAGAGAAAGTTGAGTCTGTTCTTCTGCCAGAAGTTCCGAGAGTGCCATATCAACAGTAAGTAGTGGAGACCGATGTAATAAGAGACCACGAACATGCTCAAAATCAGGGCGAAGAGCCATAAGAAACTGAACCAGGCAAGTCTGCTGCCTATAGACCTCAAAGGTGTGAGCATCATCAGTTGTTGCAAAAGTGGGTTCCATTATAGCGAGTTGATCCCATAAGGCAGTCATTTTGATAAAGAAGTCATGAATGGAGTCATTTCCTTGATCTGCATTTTTAATGTCCCATTCTAACTGATATCGGCGAGCAGTATTAGATTGAGTGTATAATTTTGCTAAATAATCCCAGGCATCCTTAGGATAATTGAATTTATCTAGTTGATTCCTAATAGATGGAGTGACCGAATTTGCAATCCAAGAATTGATTTTCCCGACTGAAGCTTCCCATTCCTCAAATGTAGCATCCTTACTATCTGGTGTAGGGATCTGCGTAGCAATATATTTCCAAAGTTTTGGTCCTTTAAGGAAATTTTGCATTAGATGGGACCAATATGGATAATTGGTTCCATCGAGTATGACAGTGATGCCCGATACAGTTTGATCAGAAGACATGGGAACATAAACAAATTGCTCACGGACTAAATATATGAGAAATCCAGCCCCAGAAGATAATTTCTAACCAGATCTGAAAAAATCCCAGAAAATGATCCAAGCCTGCTGAAAGATCAGAGGACAGATGACTTGATCTGAGCACAGAGGAGTGCTATGGGTCCCACTGAATGAGTAGATGACAGATTTCAGCCACAGGGAGCAGGCTGATTAAAAAAAATCTAGAAAATGGTCCAGGCAGCCTTGAATCTGGGCACAGATCTGATCTGTGGACCCCACTGGATGATCGGGGGTATGATCAGATCACACAGTGATCTCTGCCTCAAAAATCTGAAGCTCCAAGTGGAATTTTGATGAAAGCTTGAGAGACCAGAAAGTTTGATGACCGTGATGAAAATTATGTGCTCAAATGGGAGAAGTACAAATCAGAGAGAATGGCCTACCTCAGATGATCAAAAAATTTGGAAAAAATGTATATAATTCCCAGGAGTGATGGGCGACCAGGATGGGAAGATTTCTCTGGACGGAGGGTGATCAACAGGTGGGCTACCTTTGATCACAGCCGATACAGTGCTCTCACAGACGAACAGAACTGTCACAGGTCTTCTTCTCCTATGCTTGAATGGACAGACGATCAGGGCTCTAGGGCTTTGATACCATGTGAGATGATCCAGAACAAATCTAGTAGCATACGAGAGTGCAATAGAATTCTATATTCTTGTATTGGCGATTGAATCCATATATAATACAGTATTTCCTAGTTTAGAGAATCTAATTACATGATTATAGGTATTGTTAAGGTAAGTAGAATCTATTTACAATTAATACAAAGACTTGATTTGTGGGCTGACCCAATTCATGGGTTGAGCTAACTTGTATCTTTACACCCATGAGAATTGGGTTGCACAATTAATGAAAGTAAGGTTCCCATTGGGTACCTGTTAAATAGGCCCACAGCCCATCAGTAATCAGAGGCCGAAAGCCCATCAGTAATCAACTCCTTGTTATATCTCACGTGGGATTGAATTGGGTCAAATCTGGAGTCAGCAGTAGCCTTCTTTGCTTAGAATAACAATTGCTGTAATTAGTTGCCTTCTATGTTTAGACTTCTGATTGATGTAATTAGAATGTAAATACCTATATATTGATGTATAATCTCTATAGAAAGATACACAGAAATAATACATTCTCAAGAGTATTCAAAACTCTTTCCATCGTGAGTTTGTCATGGTATCAGAGTCTGCAACTTGGTCTACTGTTGCATCTTTTTCTTCTGCTTCTCCATGCTACGACATCTGCATCTAAGCAACTCAATAGAGATTACCACAGCAACTGATCTCTATTTCTAGAAATTTTCAGCCAACCAGGAGGAAGGGAAAACACTATTTTGTGAGGCGTATTCTCTCCAACAAATCAGGGGCCCACCTGCGATGATCAAGACACCTTCACCAACACTATCTATGATGATCGACTGATTATTCTTGACATTCTAGAGATTTATTCAGAATTTTTGGCTGCCTCGAGGTAGGACTTCTGTCTTTTTTTTTCTGGGTTTCGAAATCTTGCACCAGTTTTCATCTCCACCGTCTAGTTTCTTGGATTCTCATTTGATTTGGGTGAGATTTGGTTCAGAGGACACGAAAAAGGCTTCTCCTTCTTCCCATGTGATCTGATCCCATCATCAATCCATCTGTGGGCCACCAGACCAGATCCCGTGCAGAATTTCAGGTCGCCTGGGCTAACTATGGCATCAGATCACCTCTGCCCACCACAGATCTGTCAGACACTCAGAAATCCTTTCCTAAGGTTCGTCTGATACTTCTGGGAATTATAGAATCCTAAGGCTTGCTGATCTAGTAACCTTCTGCACTCACAAACAGTTTTTCATCCCACTGTTACTTGCTTTGATTACTGTTTTTACTGTTTCCATCCAATTTTTTTCAATCTAACATTGAGATGGAGAAATCTGAGGTCACTTTTGATGAGTCAGGCCCAAGTGGCCCAGTCCGTGATGAGCCAAAGCCTAAATTAATGAAGATCCGTTTGGTCCAATGGAGTCCAGGCCCAAATCCATGAGGCCTGGCCACGTCACAGCAACCCACGTCGCTTCGGAAATAGTCAGTCCACATCCCGCTTTCACCAAGTCCTGCGGAGAATATCCTAACTACCTCGCCCATCGAGGACAGCTAGAAGGCTCCTTGTGAACGGTGCTGTAAAGTCGTCCCCATCTGTTAGGGGAAGATTATAAATAGAAGAGCCTCTCGACACTTGAGGGGTAAGCAATATTCTCCCTTCTACACACTTCATCTCTCCTCTCCTAAGTTTGTAATCTCTGGACACTTGAGAAATAATATATCCGGCGACCTCTGCCCTTCTGAAGTGGACGTAGGTCACACTGACTGAACCACTATAATCTCTCTCATCATAATTACTGCATTTATTACTCATACTTGACCGGTGGTGTGCCAATCCATTTTGTGCATCATCAACTTTGATCAAGTTCACTGGACAGAATTACCCTGCTTGGTCTTTCCAATTCCAAATCTACCTAGAAGCTAAGGAATTGTGGGGATTTGTTTCTGGCACGGACCCTAAACCCACTGAGGATGAGAAGAAGATCTCCTCTTGGCATACCAAAGATGCCAAAATCAAATCCTGGATTCTGGGATCCGTGGAGCCTCATCTGATAATGAATCTCAAGCCTTACCCCACTTCGAAAGCCATGTGGGGGTATTTGAAGAAAGTATACCATCAAGATAACTCTGCCCGACAATTCCATCTTGAATGTGCAATTACTGAATATACACAAGGGACTTTGTCCGTACAAGACTACTATTCAGGTTTCCGTACACTATGGTCGGAATACGATAGTATTAAGTATGCGGATGTGGCTGACGATGTGTTGGCCGTAATTCAAGACCTTCAGGCCTCTAGTCAGCGAGATCAGTTTTTGATGAAACTGCGGAATGAATATGAAAGTGTCCGCTTTGCTCTGATGAATAGGACGCCCCTACCTTCATTAGATGTTTGCTTGAATGAGCTCTTACGCGAAGAACAGCGCCTTACGACCTCGGCTCATATGGCTCAACAGAAGACTGAAACCTATTCAGTCGCGTTCTCGGCCAATAAAACTTCTCAGCCTCCGCCTCAAGACTTGAGCAAAACCCAATGCTACAGTTGTCAGAAATTTGGGCACCTTGCATCTCAATGCAAACAGAAAGTCTGCAGTTACTGTAAAAAGTCGGGACATATCATCTCTGAATGTGATCGCCGTCCACCACGTCCGTCAATACAGTATCAGACTCCACAATATGCGGCTCAGCAGTATCAGAATTCACAGTCTCAGACTCCACACGCATATGTGGCTTCCTCGGTTATGCCTGCTCCTCCATCTGCCTCACAGCCTGGGCCCTCATCATCTCTCACTCCTGAATTGGTTCAACAAATGATTATCAATGCCCTCTCTGCCTTTGGTCTCTCAGGTAAGTCCCCTTCATCTTCTACTTGGTTCATTGATTCCGGGGCATCTAATCATATGACGTATTCCCACACCCCTTTCTCCAATATGACAAGTTACAATGGCCATCTTCAAATACAAACTGCTGACGGTGGACATGTTCCCATTACTACTGTCGGAGATATCCCTGGTCCCATCCCATTGAGAAATGTTTACCTTTGTCCTAATTTAACTTCCAACCTATTGTCAGTCGGACAACTTGTTGAAAATAATTGTAACATCTCTTTCTCTTCTTCTGGTTGTGTTGTGCAGGACCAGATGTCCGGGAAGGAGATCGCGAGGGGGCCTAAGTGTGGACGCTTGTTTCCGCTGGATTTTTCTAACATTTCTAGGAATCAATTTGACAATAATGTGTTTTGTTTTTCTCTTAGAAATAATTGCCGATTGTGGCATAATAGACTCGGACATCCTAATTCCAAGGCTGTCCCTTATGTTAAATTCTGGTTTATTAAATAAATCTCTTGGTTTATCTTCTTGTGTGCCTTTTGATTGTGCTACTTGTAAAATGAGAAAGAGCAAAACTCTTTCGTTTCCTCATTCCACTTCACACACCTCTCAGTGTTTTGATTTAGTTCATAGTGATGTATGGGGAATTGCTCCAGCTCTTTCCCACGCTCACTATAAATATTTTGTGAACTTTATTGATGATTTCAGTCGGTTCACATGGGTCTATTTTCTGCATTCAAAATCTGATGTTTTTCATGTTTTTAAAATCTTTTTGGCTTATGTTGAAAATCAATTTTCCACTTGCATTAAAATCTTGCGATCTGATTTAGGCGGGAAATATATGTCCTCTGACTTTCAACGGTTTCTGCAAAACAAAGGCATTATTTCTCAAAGATCTTGTCCTTATACTCCCCAGCAGAATGGAATCGCTGAAAGGAAAAATCGACATCTCCTTGATGTCACTCGTTCCCTTCTTCTGGAATCATCGGTTCCTACTCGTTTTTGGGTTGAGGCACTGGCTACAGCAGCTCATCTTATCAATCGTATGCCATCCACCTCCATTGAGAATCAAAGCCCATATTACCGTTTGTACAAGACCGCTCCATCCTATGAGGATCTTCATGTTTTTGGCTCCACTTGTTTTGTGCACTTGCCTCCTTCTGAGAGGACAAAACTCACGGCACAATCAGCTCAGTGTGTGTTTTTAGGTTATGCACCCTTCTAGAAAGGGTTCTTTTGTTATGATCCTCACATTCGTCGTTTACGTACCTCTCTAGGAATGTCGTTTTCTTTGAACATCAGTATTTTTTTCAAAAACACATTGACCCTCCTGACTCTTGTGTCATTACCTGGTTTTTCTGACGACCCGTCAGTTGTTCGTTTTAATCCTAACTTTGTGTATCACAGACGGAACAGCACAGCGCCTACTAGGGATCCCCCTCCTGATCTTCCTCCGGCATCCGGTCCAATACCGGCAGTTGATCCATCCAGACATCCTTCACTGCGTTGCTCCACTCGGATTTCGGTACCGCTAGCCCGTTATGGGTTCTCCCATACTTCCTTACTGGCCACTTTATCTTCCTCCTCCATTCCCCAATCCTATTCTTAGGCTGTGCAGGACCCATGTTGGAACAAGGCTATGCAAGATGAATTGGATGCGTTAGCGCAAAATCATACGTGGGATATTGTACCATCTCCTGTGGGTGTCAAACCTATTGGCTGTAAGTGGGTATTTTCTCTCAAATTAAAATCTGATGGCACGTTAGATCGATATAGGGCGCAGCTTGTCGCCCTTGGAAATCGGCAGGAATATGGCATTGATTATGATGAAACTTTTGCTCTGGTTGCTAAGATGACCACCGTCCGCACTATTCTTGCTGTTGCTGCATCTCAGTCTTGGCCTCTCTATCAAATGGTTGTCAAAAATGCGTTTCTCCATGGTGATCTCAAATAAGATGTTTATATGCGTTTGCCTCAGGGATGCTCATCTGGGAAAGGTATGGTTGCCAAACTTCGTCGCTCCCTCTATGGTTTGAAACAAGCACCTCGCGCATGGTTTGAGAAATTTCAGGCTGCTCTTCTACGCTTGGATTTTCATCCAAGTCTGTATGATCCTTCTCTATTTTTACATCATGTGCCTTCCGGGATCACTGTAGTACTTGTCTATGTTGATGATATCGTCATTACTGGTCCTAATGCACCCATGATTCAAGCGCTCCAAGCCTCTCTTAGTGAGACATTTCACATGAAGGATCTCGGCCCCCTTCATTATTTCCCCGGTCTTAAGGTTCATCACTCGGCTAAAGGTCAGTTCTTGGTTGACAAATTGATGCTTGTTGATTCTCCCGCATCAATTTGAGGGAGGGGGGGGGGGGGGGGGGGGTGTTAAATAGGCCCACAGCCCATCAGTAATCAGAGGCCCAAAGCCCATCAGTAATCAGCTCCTTGTTATATCTCACGTGGGATTGAATTGGGTCAAATCTGGAGTCAGCAGTAGCCTTCTTTGCTTAGAATAACAATTGCTGTAATTAGTTGCCTTCTATGTTTAGACTTCTGATTGATGTAATTAGAATGTAAATACCTATATATTGATGTATAATTTCTATAGAAAGATACACAGAAATAATACATTCTCAAGAGTATTCAAAACTCTTTCCATCGTGAGTTTGTTAGTACCACCCCTGGATTAGGCCCTAGAGGCTTGACCCATATTTTATGGATTTGGATGGGAACCTTGAGGGACCCTTTTGATTATTAAATAATTGAGCTAGAATTATAACTCAATGTAGTAGGTTCCGTCAAATTCTAACCAATAGGATTTAATTGTATTGTAAGAAGGATGAGACCCATGATCTATTAATATTAATATTAAGTAAATAAAGGAGTTTTTGTTGTAGGAATAGGAGTGTGGCTTGTGCAAGTGTGTGCACTAATCCCGAGGCTTATATTGGACTTGCCAACCCAAACCCCCATCTTTTCCAATTCGGCTGCCCTAAGACCTTGATACGACCTCTCCCCATCTTTCTCTTGTATCCATTCTTTCAAAACCCAAAGCCTAGCCCTAGACAAGGAGAAACTAGAAGAGAATTAGAAGAAAACAAGGAGAAGAAGGAACTTGCAGTTCAAAGGGCGCGTTGATGACTATATCCACCCACAAGTAAATTGAGCAACATTCTCCTACTAGGTGAGTAAATATTCAAAATCTATTCCCATACATAGTTCTAGTTGATGTTTTCCCTAGTCATGTGATTTGAGAAATCCTATAATGATGAAACCTAAAACTAAATGAGTAAAAGTATGCCATAAAAGAAGATTACATCACTTTTCTAAAAGCTGAATGGACCGATGAATAAAACCAACTATGGCCAAACTCCGACATGGGAGTTTCAGATTAGCCGAGCCCCAGGGAGGGGTTTTGGCCTCTAACTCCACTCTTGGAGTCTGACCATGGCTGAACCCCAACCTGGGTGTTTGGGGGCTGGCCAACCTCTAGACATGGGGTTTTGGCTTGGTCGAACCCCTCATTGAAGGTTCTGACCATGGTCTCTCACTCTGATGTGTAGATTTTTGTTGAAAACCTTCCTATTATCTGTTAAAAGTGATTTGCTACATGATTCATTAGGTGATTGGTGTCTTTTAATTGATCTCATATGCAATAACAACTTCAAAGTAGAATTATAATACCCTTTTTATCTGTAAAATAAAATGTTACACTATACATGTGTAGATTCTTTGAGGAAACTGGTAATTGATGCATTTTGAATTTACTATTCTTAAAGGAATTCATCTGTGACGGGAGCATTTAAACAACTTCTGGAGAAGAAAAAGATTAGCCTTCAGCGAACTCTTCAGGAACAAAAGTCAGGAGGACAGGAGAGGTTCCTACAGTTGGAAAGAAAAGCCGTTGCATCTGAAATCTTGAAGAGGTAACTCTTGATTTTTTGTCATTCTTGTATTGGGCATTAGGATCTGATTCCAATGTTATTTGATACTTGGGAGGCTTCATTTAAAAAAAAAAAAAAAAAAAAAAAAAAAACTTGGGAGGCTCACCTGGGCCCATGTACATATATATATATTGTGGGTTGTTGAATAGGAATGGTCAAATATGGATATGCTTAAGGTTTAAATTTAGATTATCTTTTTTTTTTTTCAATTACATTGCATTATCATAGGTATACATCCAATTAAGTGGTTCCAAATGACCAATCAAATGTACATGAGCTTGGGTTCCATGTGAGAAAAAGAAGAAAGAAATTGAAAGGAAGGCTGGATGGTTCCTTGGAACTTATGCAATACCCTGCAAGTTAGGTATTGCATTCTTGTATTAAGTCTGATATAGTTTCATATTTACAATTATGCGGTTCTACTCTTGCATTTTACAGAAAAAGGAAAATAATTAAAAGTGAAGCATATGTACACATTCTTTAACATTCCCTCTCAAGCTAGGTATAGATGATCATGCCTAGCTTGTGCAAAATAGTTTGCATACAATCACTTGATGGAGTTTGATTATAAATCATTTCATTAAGTTCTAATTTAGTATACTACAACTATCAACATGAATATATGTAGACAAATGGATCAATATTGTCAGCGACAAACATGGTTCAAAATCGCGGTCTCGGTCGCAGTATCGGCCGGGCCGAAAAATCGATATGATATCGGTATCGGTCGCGGATATCGGTCCGTCGTGGTCGTCGCGGTGTGAATTTTTTTTTAATCCAAAAAAATTGGCAAAAATATCCAAAAAATTCAGAATATTAGAAAATACTGGAAAACAATATTTTTTTTCCATTAGTAACAACAATAAATCAAAATCTCGGTCACCTTAAGTTATAAGATCCTGTATCGCTGACTAATTATTAATTATTAAATATGTCAAGTTTTAATGTATAATATATGTGTCCATTCTTATAATTTACAAACCCATTAATGTAGCCATATTTAAAATCCCAATGATTAAAAATAACTGTCACATCTTGTAATAGCTTTGTAAAAAAAATACTTGAATCATAGTCTGGCAACAATTGAATTCGCTATACTATATGATTTGAATCATTACTCTAGATGTCTTATAAATGGTTAATTCACTGGGCCCAACTCCTATTTGAGTAGGAAAAATTAAAGGGCCACACAAAAAGGGACATTTATCTTCGAGTGGTTTAGATTTAAGATAATTAGGCCCTTTTAGTAAGGTGTAATTAAAAATTAATTAGGGCAGTTTGGAATTCTTGTAGTCTTCATAGTAGACCCACCTACAAAAATTTAAACCACTCAAAATAGTTGCTCTTCTCTTGCATGGGCCCTCATCCAAATCTCATTTTATTAGGAGATTTGTTCTTATTAGATTGATTTTTTTTTTCTAAATTGGTTGATTGATTAATCTAATGGTAGGAAATTTTCCAATTAGAGTGAAACTTTCTCACGACATGATAGAGGGAGGGAGAGTTATTTTGAATTGTTTGGATTTTATGTAGGTGGGCTCCATTGTGGGACTCATAAGGTGCCATAGTTTTTATGTTACATACTCAACTGATGGTTAGAAAAGGAAAAAGAAAACCCTAACAGAGCATTTACCCTTTTCCCCCTTTCACACGTCCTTTCATTTCATCATTCGCCTGAAACAGAAACTGGGAGGGAAACGAAGGAGGGAAAGGAAAGAGGAAAAGGGAAAGGGAAAAGGAAAAGGAAAAGGAAAGGAAAGAGAGGAGGGAAAAAAAAAGGAGAGGAAAGAGAGGAGAGGAGAGGAGAGGAAGAGGAAGAGAGGAGAAAAGGGGAAGAAGGCGAATTGGCGGAGTGATGGTCGGCTGGTGCGGTGGTGCGGCGGTGTGGCCAGCCGGTAGTAGTGGAGTAGCCAAAGGGCGGGATGGAATCCAGCCATCCAGGTGCTTTCTTTCCTCCTCATCCCCTCCTTCAATCTCTGTTTTATTTTACTACAACATGCAGTTTTTTTTTTTTTTTTTTTTCCATTTTAACTTGCATGAAGGAGGCTCAGGGATTATCAGCTGATGAAGAAGGCTGAGGGATTAGGGAAGAAAACTAAGAACGAGTGGAGTGAGAGACTATTGGACCGATTTTTTCAATATATCGGCCGATATATTGAAAATATCGGCCGATATATTGGTTTGGCCGATATTTTCAAAATATCGGCCGATATTACCCGATATATTGGCGATATTTTTTGGGGCTGTACCGATACCGATATCTCTAGCAGATATCGGATCGGTATCGGCCGAATTTTTTAACCATGGCGACAAATGACCTCTATGCAGTGAGGGAACCGCTACGGCCCCTATCTTAGTTTTGATATATATATATATATATATATATATATTGGGAGATGCTTTTATGAGAGCATCTCTCACCTTACTATGAGAGATAAGGTGGGGGCCCTCACATTTATATCCAATGCCAACAACTTAAATGTGAGGGCCCCCACATTATCTCTCATAGCAAGGTGAGAGATGCTTTCATAGGCAAGGATGAAAGTAGCGGTAGGCCCGCCGCCAAATCGCTACGAAGCGAGCGATACGCAGCGTAGCGGGGATACGTAGCGACGTAACGGTGCGATTTGAAAAAATCGCCAAAAAAATCTGAAAAAATTCCAGAAAATCCAGAAAATTGTAAAATGAAAGAAAATGTGGTTCTTTTGCAAAAGTAAGTAAGAAAAGGGGGTGTAGTGGTGCCCTCAATACATTAGGTCCTGTATCGCTGTATAAATAGAAAATAATAGTAATGATTAGTTTTTTCACATGTATTCATGTTTCTTAGTTATGCTAACTTAAAAAGTAATGGAAAGCTCATAAAAAAAATAAAATATGAAATAAAGGCATAAGAATTAAGAAGACTTAAGAGTTAGGTCATTACACAATACTCATTAGTCATTAGTGAATATTGAACAATCAAATATCAATACTTCAACATTCAAGGTTCAAAATCAATCAAGTGAATGAACTATAAAGTGATCAACAATCAACATTCAACACCAATTTAAAAATGACAAAGAATATAGAGTTAGTGAAGGAAATAGGAATACCTTAATCACCACCAAAAGGAATGTCTACCAAGATTCAAGGGGCTATGGTTATCCTCATCCCCATCAGCGTTATTATTTTCATTGGCAACATATTGAATTTGATATTGATGAGCATTGGGATCCACAAATTCAAAGAAGGCAGCCGCACCCGCATCAAAAGAACTTGGAGGAGGTGGAGCTGGTACAGGTGGATTTCTACCATATTGCGTTTCACCATAGTCACCATATGAGTAGGACCCCGAAGTTGAAGACTGTTCTTCTCCTTGTTGTACTTGACCATATGGAAAATAGTCAAAATTCTGTGAGGGTCCTTGTCCACCGTAACTAGGGTTCCTCGAATCAGTCCATGATGCCGCTTGTTGTCCTCCAACATCTCCACCCATATTTCCTTGCTCATTACTACCTCCAGCCCCAGGTGGTGAATCTCTTTGGCACCGTTGATAACCACAGCTTAGGTCAAATCTTCCAGATGGAGGTAACTCATGTACTTCTTATATAGGCACGACATCGTCTTCATCATGTTGATAGTATTCACTAGTACCACCTGTCCCACTGTCTCCTGCTCCTCCATCTCCTCCACCATGGCTACTTGAAGAGACGGTGGTGGAACTAGCTTTCTCAGAAGCAGGTTCTTTCCCACTCCTCCTAGTCCTACTAGTACCTTCTCCCTGAGGTGGCTGACCTTCTGCAGGTGCCTCACCTATATTCTCATCTATCAACTCTCGAGCCGTTTCTTGAAACTTCGGATCTGAATCTAGCAGTGGATCCTTTATCTCGGCTAACCATGGGAGTAAGGGATCGTCTTCTCTGAATATTTGATCCAAATTAATAGGACAATAAGCAGGATCATCCCTTGCCCTTCTCTCCCTAATTCTGTTTCTCAACTTCAGATTGTAATGACAATATACAAGCTTGTTGAGTTTCTGCATGGTAGGCCGATTCCTGGCCTTCGTGTGGATCAAAGAGAAAGTGCTCCAATTTCTTTCACAGTTTGAAGATGTTGTAGTTTGACTAAGGATGCGAATAGCCGCGCTCCTTAGATGTGGAGCACTCTCCAAAACTCATCCACCAATTAATTGAAATGCAAAAAATAAATAAAGAAAATTAGATATTCGTAGCCCTCAAGTCCTTCTAATCAATTAAGATAAATAAATCAAGATTCAAGACTATTGGGTGGGGTCTTTTGTTCATAGTCATACCAGGTGGCATCCTTCCAATTGATCGTATCACAAGAGGGTTAGCAAAGGTTCCTCTCCTTTGTGTATATATAGATATCTACAATGTGAAAATTAGATATAAGCATGTATGGCAATTGGCACTTGGCAGCATAATTAAATTCTCTTAAGTAACCACCCACTCACCTCTTGTATTGCATCAATTTGATCATCTGCATTTAACAATCTCTTCAATATCTCTCGTAATCCTACCCGCAAGTCCGTATCTATTGCTTCGGTGTGTAGTTCGACATTGCGGTAATAGAATTCGGGATTCAAAAAATAACCTACATTATAAATATGTAGGATGTACTGTGAGCAAACAAGATAATAAATACATTAGTTAGGAAAACAGAAGAGTATCAAATTCAAAGATATATATTAATTACCTGCAGCATGCAATGGATGGTGCAACTGATCATTCCAACGGGCATCAATAATCTTTATATATTTCTCTTGATATCTAACATTTGCCATAATGGATTGCTTTGCCCAATCCATTGCTTCATATATAAAGCCCATTGTCGGCTTATCATCACAATCTACAAGCCGCAACACTTTTAACTAAAGGCTAAAAAACCTTTAATACCTTCCTCACTTTCTTCCAAAACTTATTGTCCCTCATCAAGTTTCCAGACCACTAGTTGCATTGCCCCATTTCGAACGAAGCCATTCTTCTGATGCAAACATCTGAATGAGCTCTGTTTTAAACCTTACAAGGCTTTCCATAGCCAGAAAATGGGTTGCAAACCTAGTTAATCCTGGACGCAGCAAGGCATGGTTATTTGTGTATCTTTTTATCAAGCTTAACACCCATGAATGATCATATATAAATCTTGTAATTCCTTTGCATGCCTTGGTAAATGAAGCCACTTTTGTCTTCCTTCCAATCTCTTCCAAGATGAGATTTATGCAGTGTGCTGCACTTGGGGTCCAGAATAAATGGGTCCTCTTCTCCATTAATTTCAAACTTGTTGCCTTGAAATTGGGGCTATTATCAGTAACAATCTGTACAATATACTCCTCTCCCACTCTTTACAACTTTATCTATAAGAGTGTATATATATGTCGCTGTCCGTCTATGTTCAGTTGCATCAATGGACTTCACAAAGACGGTCCCAGCGACTGAATGCACCAAAAAGTTTATTAATTGTGTTTGAGTGCCACTGGTCCACCCGTCACACATGATGGTAACACCATTCTGTTGCCACATGGGCCTAAACTTTTCCACCCAAGCTTTTATTTCTATATATTCCTCTTCAAGATATTTAATGCCCACATCATATACGGAGGGCGCCTATATATCCCGCCCAACTTCGGCGGCAACATCAAGAATAGTCTGGAAATATGAGGAATCTACTGCTGTAGGTGGTATGTTCTTGTGAATTAGCCATTTTGCTGTAGTTTTGGCCAATCTTTCTCTTGCAGCCTTCATTACCCCTTTCACAACACTAGATATTTTTGGTTGTTTAGCTCCCTCTTTTCTATGTGCTAGAGGATCAACAGGGGGAGGAACTGCTCTTCTCGTAGAGATAATCTCTACATTAACATCCCGTTCCTGGGTGCTAAATGCGCTACGCATGGAACCCGCAATGCCCTTACCCCTGCTTGGCACAGTAGTAGATGAGCCCCCTACATCATAATATCTGCTTCCAGCAAATGCACGACGTTCTTGTTCTTCTTGTTGACTCATCAAAGATTCTCGACGTGCAGCCTCCATCTGTGCATCTTCCTCCTCATCAAAGTATTCATCTCCAAATACATCATAACGGGTAGTATCAACATTTTGCCGCCTCTTTTCTTTTATCTCTACTTTTCTAGCTTTGTTTTGGCCAACCAAAGCTTTCATTTGTTCCCTGACTTCTTTTGGTACTTTGGTACAGCCAGCAACATTGCTAGAAATATGGCCCAAGTGGTGCTTGAATCTTGTAATGCCCCCACTTGTCACTTTCCCACAAAACTTGCATTTGATTTTCAACTATTATTCTCAACTGCTTCACCAAATCTCCATGCGGGATCAATATCACGAGGCATTTTAACTTATCAATTGGCAAAGACAGATAGACTGAATACCTGGCTGGCTATAAATATGTACAAGTAGTATGTTAAAAATTAAAAAAAACAAAGAAACATGTTATAGGAAACATATATCACAAATCTAGGAACCATTTTCAAGACATTTGATTGGTATTCAAATATTAAAAATTATTTTTTTTCAAAAAATAAATAAATCCGAAAATAAAAAATAGTGAAAAATCAACAAACATTCAAAATGTGATGGATTGATCTATGGGAAACATAGATCTATCATTTACAAGCAATTTCCAAGTGGTTTCATGGTTGTCCATGAGTATTCAAATTTTTTTTTTTAAAAATAAATAAATTCAAAAATAAAAAATAGAGAAAACTCAGCAAACATTCAAAATGTGATGGATTGATCTATGGGAAACATAGATCTATCATTTACAAGCAATTTCCAAGTGGTTTCATGGGTTGTCTATGAGTATTCAAATTTTTTTTTTCAAAAAATAAATAAATCAGAAATAAAAAATAGAGAAAAATCAACAAACATTCAAAATGTGATGGATTGATCTATGTTTCAAACATAGATCTATCATTTACAAGCAATTTCCAAGTGGTTTCATGGGTTGTCCATGAGTATTCAATTTTTTTTTTCAAAAAATATATAAATCAGAAATAAAAAATAGAGAAAAATCAACAAACATTCAAAATGTGATTGATTGATCTATGGGAAACATAGATCTATCATTTACAAGCAATTTCCAAGTGGTTTCATGGGTTGTCCATGAGTATTCAAATTTTTTTTTTCAAAAAATAAATAAATCCGAAAATAAAAAATAGAGAAAAATCAACAAACATTCAAAATGTGATGGATTGATCTATGGGAAACATAGATCTATCATTTACAAGCAATTTCCAAGTGGTTTCATGGGTTGTCCATGAGTATTCAAATTTTTTTTTTCAAAAACTAAATAAATCCTAAAATAAAAAATAGAGAAAAATAAAATAAAAATAAAAAATATGTGTGCATGATGAAAGGGAAACATGGATCTCATCATATTACAAGACAATGAAGCTTTTTATAGATGATCTCAAAAGTTAAAAGACTAGAAAAAAATCCAAAAGAAAAACATACCTAGATGGAATGGAAGCTTGGGCCTTGAATCTTGTACTTGTTTCACTTGTTTGTGTTTGATTCCTTCGAATTTGATGTTACTCACTTACTTGTACAGTCTTGTAGTTGAAAATGAGTTGAAAGTTGAAAATTTGGAGTTTGGAGGCAAACATAGCAGTGAATAGCTTTTCTAAATGTGCTAGGGTCAGCTGGGGGGGGTGGGGGGGGGGGGGGGGGGGGGGGGGGGGGTGTTGCTTTTAAATAGCCCAGGCAACGTAGCGGCCGCCACATTGTAGCGGTGTGATTACCGCTAAATCACTTTTGCTGTGGCGGACTGGGCCGCCAGGCCAATATAGCGTAGCGGCCGATATTTTCATCCCTGCTCATAGGAGCACCTCCCATATATATCAAAACTAAGATAGGGAGATATTCATGCGCATCCATGTATAGGCATTTTCTAATATTCTAGATTTTATGGGATTTTTTTCGAGGTTTTTGAAAACTTTTTTGAATCACGCTGCTATGCCGCTACGTAGCGTTTTGGTGGCTGACTGCTATGCCCATCGCTACCATTATTTTCATCCTCGGTATGAGATCCGGTGGGCCCCTATCAAGGTAGTAAATCTGGTTAAAATCCTGTAAGCCCATCACCCACCAAAGAAAAGGAGGGATACTTGGACTGCACAAGTCCCACATCCATGACATTCAAGTCCAGAGCCTGTCTTTAAATACCCATGGGTTACTGTGTACTATCAGAACGTTCTTTTGGTAGGATCCGATTAGCCCATGGCATTATGGAAGGTATCGGAGCCAACGACGGCTCTGTTTTTGGTGGGTGAGAGTTGAGATCCGATGGACCCCTGTCAAGGTGGTAGATCCGGTTAAAATCTAGTGAGCCCTTCACCCACCAAAGAAAAAGAGGGATACTTGGATTGCACAAGTCTCACATTGGAAACATCCAAGTTCAGATCCTGGGCTTAAGTATCCATAGGTCACTGTCTACTATTAGAATATTCTATTGGTAGGCTCAGCCCCGTGGCATTACACTTGGCGTCCACCAATTGCTTAGTCCTTGCATTGAGATATAAAAATATGAGTAAATATGACCGTGTTCTTTTTGTATTCTCTTTTCCCTTTCTTGTTTTTTTCTTCTTCTTCTCTCTTTGTTTCTGTTCTCTTAGAAATTTGATGACTCTACTGGGTAATGATTGAATAGCACAACAGTTCATATGACACATTTATCCCCTTCCTCGTCCTCCATGCTTGCCAAGAAGACGGTATCCGTTTTCCAGAAGACTTAAACCCATGAGCAAAGACTGAAGAGTTCCATAAGAGGAATTGTAAAAAGGGGCGTTGGGCATAATTATCAAAATCCTATGATTTGTATCCTAAATCTTGATTCGTATCCCGAATCTTAAGGACCCGTTTGGCACTTTACTAGTTTAGTAAAACTCAAGTAAAGCCTCCATTTTTTAGACTAGGGGTCACATCAAAAGTACGCTCTTTCAAAATTCCCTCTTTTTTTTTTTTTTTTAAAAAAAAAGTCAAAAAGCAACCTCATTTCTCCACTAAAAGACAAAAAAACTCTGCTTTTCTATACAAAAAGTAAAAAATATTCCATACCAAACAACTAAATAAAATACCATTATAACCCACTTATATTTTATTCTCTCTTGATTTGATGCTTTACTTTATCTTTATTTTATGGTAAAATTACCAAACGGGCCCTAAGGAATACGATTCGTATCTATGCAATGAATCCCATTTACAAATGAATCTTAGGATTCGGGTGTGAATCCTACGATTCGATACTCATTTCATAGAGTCTTACGATTCAAGCGATTCAGCTAAAGCGAGAATAGCTACAACCAATAAGTTAATATTAATAATTTTTTAACTTTTTTCTTTCTTTATTCTTTCTTTCTTTTAGCGCTTTTATTTTTAAAAGGTTGTTTAGTAGTTAATGAAACCTCCTAAGAATATTTTGTGGCTTTGATAAAGTTTTAAAGATGAATAAAGAATATGCATTTAACTAAAGCATTCGACTATACGTATGGTGCTTGTCTGTTTCTTCTTCTTTTTTTAATCTATTTTGGTTTTTTTCTTCATGAACACTTTCTTAACTTATAGAGATATACTACTGTGTAAGATTGATGGTTTGGGTTTTATTTTTATTTTTCTATTTTGATTTAAAGATAATAAAAACTATATTGATACTTTAAAGTTTAAACTTATTTAACTATTTACACATCATTTATTTCATATATATATTAATATATGCCATGTTGTTCTTGATATAATTGTATGATATACTTGTTATTATATTTATACGGCTATAAATGGGAAAATGGATGGCTATGAATAATTACTTTTTTCTTTTTCTTTTTAATTATTTTTCATTTTTATTATAAAAATACAAAAATCATACAATTCGTATTCGATTCGATTCATAGGTAAGAACGATTTGCGATACGATTCCGATTTTGAGAACTATGGCATTGGGGACTTTTCATTTTTCAGATTGAATGTTCACCAGTTGCTTATAGCCTGTGCCCAAATTTAAATATATTGATAAAAAAAGTCATCATCTTCTTCTTCTATTTTCCCCTTTTCATTTCTTTCATTGTTTCATTTATTTCTGTTTGTGAGCACACAGTAAAAGTATATGTGGTCTTTTATGTATATGAAGAAAAATGATTTAACAGAGGTGACAAGGACCTCTAGCTGTACTGTTAAGAGTTTTGAATTGGTTGGAGTGTTCTGACTGTTAAGTTGCATTTAGTTTTGAAAATTCTAACTAAAAACGGTTCTCTATTCCAGTATGAAAACATAAAATCACACAAGATGAAATCTTGGTTTTCAAGTATCACTTGCAATTTTGATTTGTGTTCATCATAATTCACCGTTACCTTCTTAAATGTTCAACTATGACTATCTTTGCTTTTTGGCCGTCTTTTTTCTGGTTACAGAGAGGAGGAACATTCTAAACTTTCTGCAGAGCTTGAGAACCTGCCAAATACTGCTTCCAGAAAATCCTATATTCAACGGATTACTGAGATCACAAAAAATAGCAGGAAGCAGGATGCAGACATAGATCGAATCCTTCAAGAAACTCGGCAACTTCAGATAGAGAGTAACTCCATTCAAGACCGACTTCATCGAACTTACACAGTAGTGGATGAAACTATATTCAGGTATTGCCTGAATGCTTTTGATTTTGAGAGTCTCTCTCCTCGCATTCTTTATTATCAGAGAAAGATCTGATGTCTTTCCTGTATGTTATGAAATAAATGAATATATATATATATATATATATAAACAAAACAATGAACTGATTTCAAACCATGTTGATACTAGGAAATTTATGAAGACATCCTCGTATTATGCAAATTCTGGAAAAGAAAAATGTTAATGTAACAAGTTTTTGTCAGCATACTAGTATCATGTGTCTCTTTTTATTTGGTGGTAAGTATTGATGAGACATATCTGCAACAGATCCACTTGATGCATCTGGTGGGTTCTAAAAACTGAAGTGTTCAGAGGACAAGGGCAGTCCATTTTGACCATATTTTCCTTTAGGGGCTGTTTGGTAAATTTACATGTATAGTGGGAGGAACTTAAAGTGCATCCATCCAACAGTCAAAATTTTCTTTTTCCTGCGTTTGGATATGCTTCATCTGACAATTGAAGTAAAACTGTCACGTGGTACGGTCTTTTACATGACAAGTGCTTTTGCATACTCTAGCTACCACACATCCATAAATAATAAATCAGTGGGTCCCTTTGGAATTAAAAAAAAAAGGAGCAACTACCAGAATCTTTTGAAGTGATCATGGTTCATAAGCGGCCAGGTGGATGCACTGGGTTTGGACTTTGGATGGACGGAATCGGCCTTCTCTTTGAAAAGAAGCTCCATGAAAAAAAGCATGAACCATGAAACACATGCCGGGACTTCATTGTGGGGCTCACGAGAATCTAGATTGTTCAAGATGAATCCCTCATTCTCCATAGATATATGCTAAAATTTTCAAATTAATAGGAGCGGTGCTCGACCATCCGATTGAGCACATAATTGGAAAATTGACTAGGCACTAATGTGGCATCGCTGCCAGCAATTTTTTATTTTAAAAAAATAGAGAGAATGGACTTCTTTTTTTCTTTTTCTTTTTAAGTTGAGTTTATTCAACTCCAACACGTGCGATTTCATACAAAAAATTTGATTCAGTCTACGATAAACCAAACCAAGCCTTTTCCCACTAGGTGGGGTCGGCTATATGGATTTGACGACGCCAATCAAATCTGTTTAGGGCCATGTCCTCCGTTAGATCCATGTAGGCAAGGTCATGTTTAATAGTTTCTTTCCAACTTCTCTTGGGTCTCCCTCTCCCTCTCCTACTCCTGGCAATCTTCATGCTTTCACACCTTTTAACAGGTGCCTCTGTTGGACGCCTTCTAACATGGCCGAACCATCTTAGTCGATTTTCTCTTATTTTATCTTCAATCGGTGCTATTCCTACTTTGCCCCTAATCTCCTCATTCCTAATCATATCTCTCCATGTGATCCCGCACATCCATCTTAACATTCATGTAATTCAGTCTACGATATCATAAAAAAAAAAAAATCAAGACCACCGAGTGATAAATATTTATTTTTTTGGTAAACACCCTAGTTGTTGGGATTTATGTAGCCATCCATTGAGGACTTGGCTCAGGATAGATCGTAATGGAGAAACATAATTCATGTACCCAACCCCAACATAGTTGGGATAAGGCTTTGATGATGACAACGACGACCCTTGTTGCAAGAATCAAAATCTCAGGTCCAGTGTACATCAAATGGCCAAAAAATCCTATGGGTATTTATGAGAATTTACAGTTCACTTTTTTTTTTTTTTACTTTAACGCTGTTGAGTTATCCAAATGCTGTAAAGTAAGGCTCAATTTCCTTTACCACAACCGTCTAAACACTTTTTTCATTTAACCAACATGTCAACTCCAGTTTCAAACCACCACTAATTTCCAATTATGTGACATTTAACATCCTACTACTATACAAGTAGACTCACCAAATTGCCCCTTAGGGTTAGATACATTGTACATCTAATGAATATATAGTTTTTGGAATCAAGCATCAGTATTATGGGGCCTACATAACCGTTTTCTTTTGAAGTATACAAATGCAGCCAGATATAGCAAATCACAATTTGGACATCTAATCCTGGAATTTGTAATGGAAATCAGTTGAAGTTGGATTTGGCTTATCTAATACTTGCTACTATTAAGTATCTATTCCCCTTGACATTCTCTCTGTCCTCCCTCTAACCTTTGATCTTCAGGTTCCTATAGCGAAACTGATTCACATGGGTTGTTTGGAGATAGGTTAGAGAAAGATTGTTGATGTTTGGAGCTGTTGCTATGGAAATGGCTGTCTTCCTATTGCAATTTGTTAGGCCTTGTGTTTGTTTTTTTTTTGTGTGGTTGCATAGGGTCTTCTATGGATGTAGCGGAGGTTGCTCACTTGGTGTTATTGGGGATAACAAAGTGTGTTTATGCAAGGAGCGAGTTTGATGGCTTGAGAGCAGAGGGGATCCTTCACAATTGGGAGGCATCTTTACGTAGTTCACCTTTTAAGGTCGCTAGAGAGATTTTATGGGTTCCTCTAATGGAGTGTTAAAGTTCAATGTGGATGGGGCGGCTAGGCCCATACCTGGGCCTGCAGGTGTTAGAGGGGTGCTTCGTAATAGTGGTGGTGTTGTGGTGGCTTTGTTCTCTAAAGGTGTCAGGTTGTATGGAATCTAATAAAGTAGAGGTCATTGCCATTGTAGAGGCGCTGCTCATCTTTGTCACTTCTTTCCGATCCAAGTTGATTGTGGAAAGTGACTTTAAGAATCCAATTTCTTTGGTGTCTTTCATCGCTTTACCCCTCAGAATGTTTCGGTTTTTTCTTAATGAGATTAAGGTCCTATAATCTTTGATTTCTGTGGAATTCAAGCATATTTGTCGGGAGGGTGATGGGCTTAGCAAAATCATTGGCCAAGCAAGAGGGTGATAGATCTTCTTGTTTTGTTGCTTTCACTTTGCAGCGTCCTTGGGTTTATTTTCTTTTGTTTTCCTCTTGGTATAATGCATTTATACCTTTGTATTCAATCATTCGGGTTGTTTGGTTCTTTTTAATAAAGTCTAGTAACGATAAAAAAAATAAAAAATCTCGTACCAGTTCTCAGTAGTTTCTTTCTATTTGAGGGATTTTGTTTCTTTGTTTGTTAATGTTGGAAAAAAAATGCATTGAGCATGTTTATTTTGGTCTAGTTTGAGCAAAAATAAAAGTGGGCACCACTTATTATTTTAGGTGGGACTACATGGGAATGTGATCTACTCCATTAGTAGATTAAGATTATATATTGGGTTGCTCAAATCCATTGAGGAGTAAATGAGAAATTGACTCCAAACATCACCACTTGAATATGGTAACACATGCTTGTGGAAAAGCTTGAATTCCACATTGCTTGGGAACGGAATTTTGTTTGGATATACATGTAATTACCTTGGTAGTATAGATTGGGTCCCAAGGGGCACCCCACTTTTGTGGAGGAGGGAGGACCTAGATCATGGTGGGTTCACCACCACAAGCGCCCTGCATCGAACAGAACCGGGCTCGGGCTCGAGCCACATGCCCGGGCCGGGTTAGGCCCCTCTACATATATATTTTTTGGAGAAATTTTATTTAATAATTTTTTTCCAAAGGGTGTGTCCAACGAGTGTGGCTGAACATTTGTGTCCAAAGAAACGTTACCAATACCCTTTCTTTCATTTTGCCAATAGATGTTTCCAAAGGGTGTTCTGTCTGGTCACCATGAATAATCATGGACATAACAAATGCACCCCATGAATAAAAAGTCCTAAAGCATTCTATTTAAACCCAATTCGTCCCGTGCTTTGGTTATTCAGTTTTTTCTGCACTTTCCATCACTGCATTGCATTGCATCAGTGTCATCAGTTAGAGTCGAGAACATCTCTTTGTTTGAACAAACATGGCGAGTAGCCCCAGTGTCCACCCACCATTCCCTGGTGTTACCAACTAGATTGACTTCCCTCATAGTAGACAGATTTGAAACATCATTAGAGAGGTTGCTAATTCTGTCATATTGGCTTGGGCTGGTTTCTTGCTGGTATTCCCTTGGTCCTTGTGCTTATGACAGTCCCTTGCATGGTGGCATGGTTTGTCGCACACATAACATTTCCCCTTGAATTTCTTATTGTCATTGGGACCCTGTTTCGGACCGTTACCAAAGTTCTTCCTCTTTTTGGGATTTTGCCCATGTTCCACTACATTGGCGTTTGCTTCTGTGAAGGCTTTCCCTGTTCTTTTCTCAGATGCTTGATTGTCTTCCTCTATCCTCAATTTGACAATCAAGTCTTCAAGTTTAATCTCCTTGCGCTTATGCTTCAAGTAGTTCTTGAAATCCTTCCATAATGGCGGCAATTTTTCAATGATTGCAGCCACTTGAAAGGATTCACTTAGAGACGCCCCTTTTGCATGAATTTCATGATGGATAACCTGAAGATCCTGAACCTGACGGATGACTGTTTTGGAATCCACTATCTTGTATTCAAGGAATTTGCCAACAATGAATTTCTTCATTCCGGCATCTTCCGTCTTGTACTTTTTGTCAATTGAATCCCATAATTCCTTTGCAGTCTTTAGTGAACAATACACATTGTACAATGTGTTGTCCAGTCCATTAAGGATGTAGTTCCGACAGAGGAAATCGGCATGCTTCCAAGCATCAACAGCAACAACCACTTGTTTATCAGTTTCATCCTCTGTTAGAGTAGGAGCATCTTCATGGAGGAACCGAGCCAAATTCAAGGTTGTGAGATAGAACAACATTTTCTGTTGCCTTCTCTTAAAACTCAGTACCATTGAATTTCTCAGGTTTTTCCCCATGGTTCACCATAACAAGGGCGGGGTAATGGCTGATGTCATCCTAGAAGTATGTTTCTCAATACCCATTTCTGTTTAACAGAACAGAAATCTATTAAAAAAATTGTAAAGCAGAAGTGAATTGAACGAGGTTCAAAGTATGTAAGAATAAAATGAAGTTGTGAACCTTTTTTTTTTTGAAAAACAGTAAAATAAGAATCAGCAAAATATACCAGAGTTTGTCTTAAGTTTGTTGGCAAGGTATATCAAAAATTTTGTGATTCTGTTCACAAGTATAAATCTAGAATTGAAAAAAAATATATAAACTTAGTGTAATCAGAACGCAAATTGCAGAACGGAGTTTGATCAAGGCAAGCGTTTGACGCTGTCTTTAAGACAGATTCACCCTCGCTACGGTGCTCACGATTTTGAAAGTCTTATCTCCCAGGATACTATGATCATGTAGCCCAGAAGCCGCACTACAGTCTAGGTGCACAGAAAACCAGAGTGTGAAACTCTCTTTTGACTCTGATTGACGACGCTGATGCAATACAATGCAATGCAGTGATTGAAAGTGCAAAAAAAAAAAAAAAAAAAAAAAAAAAAAATGAATGACCAAAGCAAGGGACGAATTGGGTTTAAATAGAATGCTTCAAGACTGTTCATTCATAGGGTGCATCTGTGTTGGCTATGGTTATTCATGGTGAACAGACAGAGTGACAGACCACCCTTTGGAAACATCTTTTGGCAGAAAGAAAGGGTGTTGGTAACATTTCTTTGGACAACACACCTGTTCGGCCACACCCGTTGGGAAAAATTAAATAAAATTTCTCCAAAAAATATATATGTAGTGGGCCGAACCCGACCCGACTCCCTCGTGTAGCCCAAGCCCGGCCTAGTGCGGGGCGCACGCGTGTTGGTGAACCCACCTTGGTCTAGGTCCCCCCTCCACAAAAGTGGGGTGCCCCTTAGGGCCCAACCTATACTACCAAGGTAATTATATATATATATATATATATATATATATATATCCAAACAAAGTTTTGTTCCCAAGCAATGGGGGATTCAAGCTTTTCCACAAGCTTGTGTTACCATGTTCAAGTAGTGATGTTTGAAATCAATTTCTCATTCACTCAATGGATTTGAGCAACCCAATATATAATCTTAATCTACTCATGGAGTAGATCACATTCCCATGAAGTCCCACCTAAAATAATAAGTGGGGCCCACTTTTATTTTGGCTCAAACTAGACCAAAATAAATAGGCTCAATCCATTTTTTCCAACAGTTAATAATCTACCTACCTTCGCAAAATCGAGATCCATGCTTGGAAAGTGGTATTAGCAATTGAAGGTGGTGGTTTTGTCATCCAATTTATCAAAAAGTTGAATTATAATGTGCTTGGAAAGTGATTGTGGAGAGTTGGTAATGGAGGCACTGGATAGTAAAGGACAATGTGCAGTCCAAATTACAACTTTTTAACAATGGGTTTGGTTTGTGTAGTTTCTCCAAGATCAATTGGGTTTTTAGAAGGAAATGGCTACAGTTAGGGAGCCTCCCTTTCTTAATTCCATTAATAAACCCATAGTTCTCCACTGATTTTTTATTTGGGAAGTGACCATTGGTGAAAAGTTTCCCATCTCTTTTCACCATTGCATCTAATCATAGGGTTTGTTTTGTTGATAGGTGGACTAGTTGAGTGGTGTGAATATTTGGGTCCAATCTTTTGTAGTACTCTTCAGGTTCTCGTAAGTCTAATACAATCAACCCATTTTCCAGTATAGGGGATAGATCAACAAATTTGGGATCAGATAATAAAATGGGGAATTTTCTACCAAGTTGGGGAATTTCTCAATTGGTTTGTTTTCCTATGGAAAATCAAAGGTCCTCTTAAACAGAGGTGACGCGGTGTGGGTAGGGAAGAGTAGCCAAGGACTATTCTCCAAGCCAAAGGCTTAGGATAGTTCGTATAGGTCTTACACAAAAGACATTAATCAACTCAAGAGATAGAAGAAGCTCAATTCTATTCAATTTGTAATGTACCATTGAGGGAGAATTACTTTTCTTCATATAGACTAGCTATGCTCTAATAAGAAAACAAATCTTCAGCAAAAGAGAAACTTTCTAATTACTTCTAAATCTTAGCAATTACTAAAAATCAAGGAATTATCTAAGAAATCCTCTAGAAACTTGCAAAATAGGAAGGTGTTGCTGGATACGTTTTGGGAGATTTTCCTCTTTATTGGGCCTTGTTGAACTTAGGTCTTCGAGCATAGAATTTGGGTGGGGCCCATTAATTTGGCCTGCATCAACTCTCCCCAGCTTGGAGAAACTCGACTCCGGCAAGTTAATAGCTTGGTATCTCTCATATAAATCTAGTTTGAGCCGCCAAAAGTTTGTTGCATTTATCCATGTAGTATCAGGGTGAGGTCTTCCTTTCCACTTGACTAAAAATCTTTGATATTCACCATTCTTTGTTGACACCAGCTGATCATCAAAGACATCTTCAATTTCTTTATGGGAAGGTGGAACCATGGGAAGCTTGATATCTTGTTCTTTAAATGATTCATCGTGATAATGCCTATGATAAATTGTGAGATCTTCGACATTGAATGTGGAGCTGATATTCATCTCTTATGAAGATCTAGGACATAAGCATTGGAGCATATTTTCTTTAGAATCTTGAATGGACCTGCGCTCCTTGGTTGTAGCTTCTTGTAAGTACTTGTTGGAAACCTTTCAGACTTCATTCGAACCATTACCATATCTCCTTCATTGAATTTGACATGGTGTCTTCAAGCATTTGCATGTTGTTTATAATTCCCATTTCTTTTGGTAGTTTGTTTGTGAATCTCATCATGAACGTCCTTCATGTGCTGTGCAAAGTTTTCAGCTTCTTGACTAGGCATGGCTTTAATGGGTGGAGGACTCAAATCAATAGAAATATGTGGCTTAATGATGCAGTACGGAAGGTTAAAAGGGCCCAGGCCCACATGATGGACCCAACCATCCAACCCAGCCTTTTGGGTTCAGCCCACATGCCCTAATTGGCTGAGAAAGCTACTGTGGCACTCCAATTATATATTAATTCTAATCAGGGAATGATTTCTTGTTTTGTTATATGATGAGAATTAGTTGTTCTCTATTTATAATGTAATAAAGCTACTAAAATAGTAAACTATTTTTCAATATATAATTGGAATGCCACAGTAGCTGTGGAAACTGCATACTGCACCACTTAATTCTTGTGACAATTTTGAATTGGGATCTTCCTGTTATACTACTTTTTACAAAGTAGATCCTAAGTAGAGATGTGTTCTCTTACGAGACATCGAAGAAGATTTCCCAAACTTCGGTTGACAACCTCAATTTAGCCATCTGTTTGCGGATGGTAGGCACTTGAAAATTGTAGTTTAGTCCACATCATGTGCCATAAAGTTTTATAAAAGATGCTCATGAGCTTAGTATTTTTGTCAGACACTATAGTCTTAGGAGGCCATGTAGATGAACAATCTATTTGAAGAAAAGAGTGGCAATCTTCTTTGCATTTGCCATTGTAGAACATGAGATTAAGTAGTCATCTTGGAAAATATATCCACCACAACAAAGATATAATCCACTTTTTGTGTTGTTTTTGGTGAGCCCAAGAAAAAATCCATACTAAGATCTTGCTAAGGCTCATGTGGAATAGGAAGGAGCTTATACAATCCTAAATTCTTCTTTTGACCTTTCACAAGCTGCAATGGTCTGCACAATTCACAAATTCTTGCAATATCTGCCATTAGGCGAGGCCAAAAGAAGCAGTCTTCAATGATAGTCAATGTCTTATCATGCCCTAAATGTCCACTGCATATGCCTTAATGTAGTTATCATAGGCTGTGTGTAGATGGTAAGCATAACTTTGGAATTTTAGTTAACTCACCATTGAGAAGATCTCTGTAAATGCGTCAACAGTCGTGATCATCCTGTGTTCTTTTCAAATTTCTTCAAAACTTGGAATTATGATGGAAATTGTTGTGAGAAGGTGAGGTTAGCGACTTAAAGCATCAATTACCTTATTTTCCGTGCCTGACTTACTGCGCAATACAAATGTAAATTCCTATAGATATGCGCTCCATTTGACACAGTTTGAGCTCATCTTATTTTGTAAGTTTAGATGCTGCAAAGCTTCATATCGGAGTACAACACAAATTCCTTATTGATTAGATAGTGACACAAATGACGAACAACTTGTACCACTGCATAAAATTCCATATCATGGGGCGAAAAATTTTTGCAAACATCATTCAGTTTTTCGCTAAAATAGGTGATTGGGTGTCCATCTTGACTTAAGACTCCGCCAATACATACTTGCGAAGCATCACAATTGACTTTGAAGACTTGGTCAAAGTCTAGAAGCTTTAAAATAGGTGCCTCGGTCATTTTCTGCTTGATTTGTTCAAATGCTTGAGTAGCTGCAATGGTCCACTTGAACTCTCCTTCATTCATGCAATATGTTAGAGGAGTTACAATAGTGCTGAAATTGTTGATAAATCTTTGAAGTGGCCAACCTGTGGCAACTGCGTACTTCATGGATATTTTTGGGAAGAGGCCAATCAATGATTACATTGGTCTTGTCCGGGTCAGCTTCGACACCTTGGGCCAGTACAACAAATCCCAAGAAAATAACATTGGGACTTAAAAATGTACACTTCAAATTAATGTAAAAAATTTCTTTGTAAAGTGCACGCATCACATACCTTAGATGATCAAGATGTGCCTCCTTTGATTTGCTGAAAATCAAGATGTCGTCAAAATACACAATGACAAATTTACCAAGGAATGGTTGCAGAAGTTGTGTCATTACCCTCATAAAAGTCCTGGTAAATCTTTGTCTTTTTTTTTTTTTTGGTAAACGGGAAATCTTCGTCTTAAAAGCAGTCTTCAATTCATTGCCGGGGCAAATATGAATTTGGTGATATCCGCTTCTAAGGTCAATCTTTGAAAAGATTGAGGATCCGACTATAATTACATGCACGTCATCCACTTGAGGTGTTAGGAATCGATACTTGATGGTGATCTTGTTGATTGCTTGGTTGTCGACACACATTCACCAAGAACAACCTTTCGTGAGTGTTAGAAGGGCGGGTACTGCACAAGGACTCATGCTTTCTCGAATATAACCCTTTTGGAGATCTTCAATGTGTTGTCTCAACTCCACTTGCTCAGTGGGGCTCATTCGGTAGGCACCTAAATTTGGAACTAGATCAATGGCATGTTGGATGTCCCTCATTGGTGGCAACTTTTTTGGAAGCTCATTTGGAATCAAGTATTTAAAATGGGCCTCCTTCAAGAAGGAAATTTACACTTCAAGAGTAGATGATGTGTTGCATAACTGGGAGGCTGCCTTATATCGTGGGATAAAGAAGGTGAAAAAGGTCTTCGGTGTTGTTTTGTTTTGTGTTTGCAGTTTTGCTTCTCTTTTGTAAGCTTCTTAGTATAGTCCTCTTGTACTGATTGCTTTTAATGAAAATTCAAAAAAAAAAAAAAAAAAGAAAAAAAAGAAAAAAACCACACACACAAATAAAGAAGGTGAAAAAGGTGGTGCGTTGGGTTCCTCCCAGTATAGGGGTTTTGAAGTTTAATGTGGATGTGGCAGTTAAAGGAAAGCCTGGGCCGGCATGTATTGTTGGGGTGTTTCGCGATAATGGAGGCCTTGTGTTGGTTATGTTTTCCAAGCATATTGGGACTATGGAGTCTAATGAGGCAGAGATGTTCTCTATCCTAGAAGTTGTTCTAATTTTTGCCTCTTCCTCATTTCATTCAAGGTTAGAGGTGGAAAGCGATTCTCGCAATGCTATTTCGTGGGTGTCATCTTCGGCTGCCATTCCTTGGAGATTTCAATTTTACCTTAATGAGATTAGAGCTTTACCGTCCTTGTTTCAAGTAAAGTTTCAACGTGTTTGGAGGTCATCAAATGGTTTTGCTGATTCGTTAGCTAAGCAAGGGGTGGATAGGTCTTCTAATTTGGTAGCTTTCACTGTGTGATGTTTCTTTGTTTTTTCCTTTTCCTTTTCGTGGTATAATTCTTTTATACCATCCTGCCCCTTTTGATTTGTTTGGTGGGCTTCTATCTGGCTTTCTCTTTTAATATAACTTATTGTTACCGATAAAAAAAAGTATTTAAAATCATAGAGCAAGGACTTGATCTCTACTGGTGGAGAAACTTCCTTCATACTGCCTTACTAAGAAGCACGGACACGCTGACACGGCATTTCTAAAAAAAGTAGGACACGGCCACGTCGAGGACACGTTAATATTTAATAATAATAATATATCTAATCATATACTAAAAGATAATATCATTTTAATTTTGTAATCAATGCAGAGACAAGATAAAAGCAGCAGCGCAGCAAAGAAAGAAAAAAACAGCAGCAGCAAACAACAGAAGCAGTGTAGAGAAAAAAAAAAAAAGAAGCAGTGCAGCAGAGAAAGAAAAAGAGAGGAGCAGCAAAAGAAAAATAGCGTACCTAATGAACTAAAATGACGAGCAGAAGCAGTACCACGAGCGAAAAAAGCAAGTAGCACAGCAGATCTTCTTCTTCCTTTTCTTTCTTCTTCCTAATCTGACAACCAGATCGTTTTATTTTTTTATCTCTTTCGTTAGGGCTTGGACGGACGAATGTTATTAGGGGCTAGGGATGGACGAATTTTCCTCTTAAGTTATGAATTTTTACAAACAACCCCCTTTTCTTTTCTTTTTTACTCTAATTTTATTTTTTTTTCTAATTAAGAGGGCAACATGTCCCTAGCGTGTTCCTAACGAGTCCCAGTGTGTCTGGAATATAAAATATAAAAAAAATAAATAGGATACTCATTTTGGTGTGTCCGAGCATGTCCAGAGCATGTGTTAGTCACGGACACGCCGGCCCCAGAGAGGTGTTCGTGTTTCCTAGCTGCCTGACTCTCAGAATTCTTTGGGAACTGGGGTATACACAACCCCTTTTTTTTGTTTTCTTCAAATCTCCACAGAGAGAATGCGAGAACTTGACTTTGATGTTTGTTTTGCCAAGATGGTAGGTGGTTTGAATGGTAAAAGAGTAATGATGGGGACATCAAGCAAAGGAACAAGAAAAAAATAGTGCACATGGTCCCATTGTGGATGGATCACCCTTTTTTAGGGTTAATCCATCAAGATCAGGAGAATCCACCGTTGGATCGAAGTTTGGAAGGAGATCTACCATCGGATGTGATGGACGGCCAGCCGAAGACCTCCCATGGCGATCACAAGGAAGGCCCCATATTGGGATGTGCCGAGGGGGAAGATATGTTGCTGATTCAAGATGTTCTGATGTTCTAAAAGGATTGAGGGGCCCAAGAAGTTTTGAATGAGTTAAAGTTATAAAGAAGGGGCCCAAGGAGCATTGTATTAAATAAAAGATGTAAATGGGGGCCCGCGACTTAAGTTTACTAGGGAGAAGTGCGTGGGATGACTTGCACGACATTCCTCCCTCTTTTACTGTTTTTATTTACTTACTATTTTCTTGTCTTTGGTTAGTTTTTCTCATCTAAGTACTATTAAGATGTTTTAATCTCAACCATCCATTGTTAGGGTTGAGTTCTCTTTTCTTTTAAGCTTTAACTCCATTGGGGAGGCCATTATTGAACTATTAACAAAGAAAGGTTATTGTGATCTCCAATCAGGTATTTCTCCCATCTCTTTCTTCTTCTTTCATTATTTACTACTGTTAAAACACGATCCTAGATCTAGTTCAACCTCTCCATCCAAAATCCTAGATCTACCTTGATCCCTTTACCTAACCCTAATCCAAACCCAAAACCATCATCAGGCATAAGAACTAGCCCGATGGGACCTGACTGAGCATAGATCAGATCCTATATTCACCTGGCCAAACATGATCCAGTCCATATGTGCCTAATCAGACCTGGTCTGCCCACTTACGTTTGGGTCAGCCCATTTTTGAGAGCCCAATTTACCATTTTATTGCTGCACGGCCCCTTTAAAGCCTGAACTTCAGATCTAAATGTATATATTTGGATTATCCCTAGACAAGTTGGAAGTCCTAGTGATGCAGGACAGACTACTGGGCCCCGATTGAAAGCATACTCTAGAAGGCCCAAGGCCCACAAGGCCCGGCAGTAAAGAAGAATTGAAGCAGCGCAGGGAACGAAGGAGGTAGCCAACGAGCTATTCTCCAAGCCAAACGGCTTAGGGTAAGGTGTCTAGGTCTCACACCAAAGACCTCGTTCCCTGCGCTGCTTCAATGCTTATGTGCCCGGTCTTCCGCCGGACATGAATATCAGTTCTACATTTAATGTCTAAGATCTCACAATTTATCATGGGCATTATTAGGACGAGTTGCTTGAAGAGCAAGATATCCGGCTTCCCATAGCTCCGGCTCCTCGCGAAGAAATTGAAGATGTCTATGATGATCAGATAATGTCTACAAAGACTGGCGGATATCACAAGTTTTTTGTCAAGTGGAAAGGAAAGCCATTTTTTGAAGCTACATGGATCACCACCACAGATTTCCAGCGACTCAACCCGGACTTGTACGAAAGGTACCAAGCTGATAACTCGCCGGAGTCGAGTTTCTCCAAGCTGGGGGAGAGTTGATGCAGGACAAACTACTAGGCCCCGATTGAAAGTATACTCCAGAAGGCCCAAGGCCCACAAGGCCCAGCAGTAAAGAAGAATTGAATCAGTAGTTTCCAAATTTTAGTAGAATTCTAGAATTAGTAGAATTCTTTAATTGTTTTGATTAGGAAGTTTCTAATTTCAATGTTTCTTAGAAATAGAAGTTCTTAATTAGAGATTGATTTCTAAAATGATGATTATCACTCTATTATATATAGGATGTAATCCCTTCTCTTGGGATATACAGAAATTTAATAAAATCTAGAGTTCCCTCAAACGTGAGTTTCTCTTCTTGTCTTTGGTGTGAGACCTAGACACCCTACCCTAAGCCGTTTGGCTTGTAGAATAGCCCGTTGGCTACCTCCTTCGTTCCATGCGCTGCTTCACCTAGCTTTCCATCTGTCCTCTCTTTACTTCCTAGAGGTTCCGATTGCAGGAATGTAACTCGGTCTCGGATAAAGACATAATCACCCTTGCTAATTTATTGTTAGAAATTTGTTTAGTGCCCATTTTGAGGATGATTATGGTTGCTATTATTTCAATATTTTGATCTCACATTTTCATTTCGTCAATTAAGTAGTAGGTCCTGCATCAAGTAAGGCAGGCCCCCAAATGTGAAGTGGATTAAATAAAAAAAGGTGCATGAGTAAAAGCGGTCCTTTTATTATGACAATACATGCCGCTTTCCAAGTTTACAACCGATACAGTCAAATATTTGTTGCTAAAACATTGCCGAGACTACCACTAGAAAGTAAAAGCTTCATTTTATTGAAAGAAGCAAGAGTGCCAGAGTTTGATTGGGTTTACATAGGTGATTAAAACTTCAAATGAAGGATTGATAGCAAGATTCAGGAAATCCAGGAAATAGAGACCTCCTAACCTACGGCTTGTTCCAATATGCTTCTGAGTGAGGATCTTGTACAGACGAAAGAGAATGAGATAATGTATCCAGATGATGCTAATTGATTTGCAGAGATTAAATTGAGGGAAAGCTTTGGTACACATTGATCCAATAGTTGCTATTGATAATGGGGATCCATTAACAATGTGTATGGTCAGTTTAACAGAGGGAGAATGACAATTAATAAGAGTGACGAATCACGAGTCATGCATTTTTCTGGAAAATAATCTTTTGTTACCATTTCAAAAAAGTAAAAATAAAAAGAAAAAAACACGATGGTCACCACGAACAATCACAGTTTCTTAGTTGCTTGTTCTGAGAAAAGATAATGCCTTAAAAGTTCTAATTTTTATTACTTTTGGTGGAAAGGTTGTGGCCTTATTTGTCATGCTGGCTACACTGGCTAGCTCGCATGTCATTATATTAGGAGGGGGTGTAGTTCGTGCTCTGACCCTGGGCTCTTCTATGGAAGAGGTAGTGCCTAAGAAACACGACACCAATGTTGTCTGTCAAAAGCTGTACCTCTGGGAAGGATTATATATAAATTCTGATGCATGCAGTTTGTACAAGTGGTTGGAGATGCATCAAAAGTAACCAAAATCAGAAGATCCAACTGTTTTATTGGTTGCCTACTGACTGACGGTTCAGAAAATACGTAATGGTTGGGGTTGCTGATAAAAGTTTGTTGGATCTTTTAATGCTGAAGATTTTGAGGCTTCAACCATGGTGAGAGTTGATTAATTGTTTGAATCACTGACCTGTGGCCACTCTCAGATTGGATTGATTTAGACACCAAATATGTTCCTATTCATCAGTGTTCCATAAATCTTCCTGATTAATTTAGAATAGGTATGAGGCTCTAACAAGCTTCTATGCAGGGATGCGAAAAATGACCCCACTAGGCGCCATGCTTATAGGCTACTTACAAGCCTGCATGAGAGCTTTGGACAGATCTCTGACACGATTCTTGCTACGGACAGAGTTAGAAGAGAAGCAACAGAGCTGGAAGCAAAACTTGCAACCATGGCGTCACGCAGCTTTGACATTGATAAGCTTGAAGCAGATCTAAATGCAATCAGGAAGGAAAATGATCTTTTAGAACAACGGTTCCCACATGGTTAATTCATAAAACCTTTTGTTTTTTGGTGCACAGATTCAATACAGATACTCATAGGGAAATGTGAATGCTATTCCCCACATCGCCATATCCAGGGCACTGATAAGGCTTTCATTTGAAGCATTTTATCTGTGCTGTTGATACATAGTCATTAGATGTAATATTTTTAAGCATTGTAAATGTATCATCAATTTTATATTTCTTCATTCTTTTTTATGTTCTTAGAATAGATGCATTGTTAAACGAGTTGAAATATAATGAACTTAAAGATGGATTTGGTTCAAACATATTTTATTTTCAGTATATCTTAGAAGTACAATATGCCTTCATCTCTTTCTTAGTTTTCTTGAACACATCTTTGTTGTGTAACAGTTCATTGGGAAACACTCTCTACTACCAACATGCAGAAGCATCCATGATTAAAGAAATCTTACTGAAATGCTTTCTTTTCCAGCTGTGATGATTATGTGTGCTGCATTCTTGCAATTTCCTTCTCATAATTGAGTCAGGATCTACTGGGCATGCTCACCTGAAGATTTTATGGGTGAGAGCCCAGAGAGGTAAGCCTGAGTGGACGGGGAGGTTATGGCTATATTTGGACAGGTAGGCCTGTGAAATCTCAGATCTAAAGGATCTGAGATCGAGGCAAGCTCCCCAGAAACCAATGGCGAGGACAGTTCTGATGGTGTCAAATTGGTTTGGAGGTAATTCTACTGTGGAGAGGATGGAATAAAGGTGGGCATCACTGGATCAAATGGGCATAATAGTCTCAGGCTTTCCCCCCTTAGACTATACTTATAAAGGGTATCAATCGGTGGACTATGAGGGAGCTCAGAGTTATGGCCGTTTTATAAGTTTTTTGAAATGTCCTTTATGTTTTTTTTTATTTACAGTGGATCAGGTTTCAACCGTAGGCCAAAGATTATGGTGTGAGCAGGATTCAAGTAGAAACCAACCGACCTGCTGATTCTGTTTGGTGGGGAATAGGAGGAGCGAAGGATGAATTACTTGGCACGGAGAAATGATGGTGATAGCTTGCAGCAAGAGCTTGTAGGATAATGCAAAAGCGTTCAGTTGTCTAAAAGAGCATTTTACCCATGCCATTTGTGTTGAAATTCCACTTTCTGTGAATTTTCGTTTTCATGGTTCTGCTGAAAAGCTCCTCGACCGTCGGGGCCGCTCTCCAAAGCCACACGCATCAAAGGTCTCTTTTCCGGATTTCAATGAGTTATAGCGAAGGAAAATAGACTCCATGGAAAATCTGAAGACTTCCATTCCTTTTCTGGAGAAAGTGCATAACACAAACCTGCCCCAAGTGTAAACCATAATTGGATGCCAATTTTCTTCAAGCACAGTCAACACCTGAATCATTATTCCCTTCAAGGCACAGACCTAGGTGCTAAGTACATTTACTGTACAGCCGTATGGGCGGAGGTTATAGGTAAGCTGTATTCCATGTCATCAGAACTGTAAGGACCGTCCTTACGATTTATGGTGTGGACCACCTATTGGGGTGGTGGTCAAAGGGTGAATTCCGTTATAGTTTTTCTTCATAAAACCGTTTAATTAAGGTTTAAGTTTAGTTTTTTTCATAAAAATCTCTTTATTATTTGTGCGTGCCTAAATATTACGGACTTAGTTTAGATGATGATGGGGATTAGGAAAATCCTGTTCAGCCTGATCGGGGAAGTCTCCGACGGCCTGGATCCTGAAAGAGAGAAGAAAGAACGGTCAGGGCTCGAGGCTGCTGTCAGCCAAAGGCACTCCGACGCCTGAGTTAGTGCAGTCACTGAACTAGGGTGAAGTGGGGAAGAAGGTGTTTAACAAAATATAACAGTGCAAGCTGTATATTGCATGTACCTGTTCATGACTCTTCATGCAGGCATATATAGAGGAGAGGAAGATTCCACAGTGGAGGTAGGTGAGGATACTTGTCCCATCAGCCCACACTTGGGATCCTTAGTGGGGGTAGGTGAGGATACTTGTCCCATCAGACCTCCCATCAAATCCCTCATATAAATGTGGATGTGATCTGCTGATAGGAACGAGCCCTTATCAATGGCCGGTGGCCACCCTACTTGTCAGGGACTCCCTATAAAGCAACCGTCCCATCTCATAATGGGGATTAGACTCCCAGTGTTCACCTCGGCTAAGGGGCCGAACTGGAGAAGGCACCGAGGTCGGTTATGCCTGAGGTTGTTGGATAAGGATGTCAACACACGAGGCTGAGTTCGGAAGGATGTGGTCGGTACTTCTACCGGGACCAGTCCTATCTTGAAAAAGGGCTAAGGCTCTGCCGTGCCAGGAAAATGGAGGTTGAGGCCTTTTCTGATCGGTACCATTACCGAGGTCAGGGGTAACCTCGGTTTCGGTAGAAATACTCCACACAATTGCCCCCCCAGCTCCTGACCTCGGGGGTTTTGCAACGCCTCGGGGTCGGGAGTGATAGGATGGGAGTTTACTGAAACCGATCCCGTAGCCTATAAAGAAGCGTGCAGTGTCGTTTTGCTTTCCGAGGAGCATTTAATAGCGCCCAGCTGTCTGGAGGCGGTTTAATAGCCCGCCCATATCATCATGAAGGCGACGCGGTGCTGCCACGTGTCTCGCCCCCGATGGCTATGAAGTCCTATCGAGGAGACGGGTGGCGGGCTCAAGGCGGTGTCTGCACGCGCGTCTTTCAGGATACGAAGAGATTTTCATCTCTGTATAAAAAGTCTCGTCCTCGAAGGAGGACTACTTTTGCTGGTCCTACCATTGTGTCTGGAGCTTCTGCCTGAGACCTGCCTGAGATCTGTTCGAGAGACCTTGTCGTCCAAGAAGTCCCTCCGCTGCTTTGAAGCTCGAGTTTCCGTTGTCCCTGCATCCCTTCCGGCCTTGCGTCCTAGTGAGTTCCTTTCTGCCATTCTGCCATTTTTCCTTCTCTGGGGTTTTCTCCTTTGGGTCTACGTTCCGTCTTCCTTCTCCGTCGCCGTCACCTATATTCTAGTCCATGCTGGGGAAGATGGGGGTATACAGACATTGGATAGACACAGAGCTTGCCCTATCGGAGCTTAGGAACAAATATCAGATACCAGATAACGTTCATATTAGGGCAGATGGGCCTGAAGACCGAATCCGACCTCGGATTTTTGTAGACTGATGGATGCCCTTCCCACTAGTGGCCATTATAGAAGGTGGGGTGAGTCCCAGTCCATCCCCTCTTGAGGGCCTGCCTCAGGAGGTGGAACCTTACCCCCTGCCAACTAATGCCCAATGGTTACAAAATAATCATGGGTATAGTCGAACTTAATAGGATTTTGGGGACCGACCTTGGCGTCGAGGATATTGAAGATGTCTATGACCTCTGTCGATCTCCAAAGGATGATGCATACTACCTCCGAGTTCGGTCGAAGGGAAACCCCATAATCAACGAGCTCGAGGACAACACAAAATACGCCGGGGATGACCGCCTGTACGTCACTGGGAACTGGGAGTACGCCCTCGGAGAGCCCAGGGTGGATCACATTCCCCGTCGTCTCGGAGTGCCACCCAGTAAATATCTCAATTTCATCAGTCTTTTGATGTGTTTCTGTTCTGCCGAACTGATGCTCAATTGCTTGGTGTGCAGGTCACAAGGAGAGAAAGCAACAAAAAAAAGAACTCTAGGTGGCGACGAAACTTCACCTGGTTGAAGAGAATCTATAGTTACAAGGGTCACCGGACCCGATCAGCCTCAGCCCTTCTCGGGTACGAGCCCGTGTACCGATCCTTCATCAGAAGGCGGCACGAGAACCTGAGGGGGCAGCAGGTTCTAACTCTTGTCGAAGCCGAGGAGCAAACAGCTCTAGCCGAAGGGCTTGCACAAGTGCCCCCCGAGATCATACCTTCTCGAGCCTCTGCCGACGCCGGGCCTTCACAGGCTAAGACTGCTGCCGATACCGAATCCGAAGGGGAGTGCCAGTCAGGGGACGAACTCGAGGAGGCTCGGCAAGAGGACCTCATGAATCTTCAGTCTTCCGGCTCAGACGAAGAGGTCGAGATGGGGCGACGCCGCGCGGCAATCATAAGCCTTGATGATGTTATCTTCGGAGGCCCGACCACCCCCTCGGGAACTGCTCTCCCTCCGAGCCTGGAGGAAAATACAGTCGTTTCTGCCCCCACGCGGTCTCCTCCCCGGCCTTCCAAAGCAACTGAGCGCCCCACCGAATCCAACCGGGATTCGGTGCGGTTGGGAAAAAGGCCTAGGATCGTAGATCCAGCCGAGGACGAACCCAACCCATTCTCTCGGCGTTCGCCGTTGCTTGGCCCTCCGAACTGGAAACCCAGCTTCTTGCTGGAGGATGGCCAGCCATTGTCGGCGGATGGCCGGTTGAATGACGACACTTCAGTTGTCAGTGCCCTTGCGCACGCCTGTGCTCTGCCTGGAGACATGGCAGAGCACTGGAAACTGAGCGAGGTGGATCTGGATGTGTCTCAGATGGGCGACGCCCTCAGGGTAATTCCCTCTTCTGAGCTTGCGCTCTCCATTTGATTTCTGCATTTTTGATATTGACCCTTTTAACACTTGTTTCCACAGATCCTGCAAAGGGGCCTGGTGTCGGTGGAGAAATCCCACCAGAGCGCTGCTCGGGCGGAGAGGGCGGAAAAGAGGAATACGGACCTTGAGGCAGAGCTCGGGGGGATGAAAAAGAAGGCGGCCGAGCAGGAGATGTACGCCACGGGTCTCCAAACCAAACTCGAGAAGGCCAGAGCAAAATTGGAAAACTAAGTTAAGACAATGGCCGAGCTCGAGAAGAGGTGGGAGGAGGTAGAGGCTAAACTTCGCGCCGATGTTGACAAACTTCGGACTGAAGTTGAGAAGGCTTTCGATGAAGGGGTGGCAGAAGCCACCGATCTGTATGTCGCTGAGGTCCGGAAGGTCAGCCTGAAAGCCTGGAGGCTGGGGTGGACGAGCTCGTTGAGAGCGGCAGGGGTCCCCGAGGACAACCCTGTATATGTAGAGATCCCCCAGTTTCCTCCTCCACAGCCCAGACTGAACCAAGCTCCTGAGGTCCCTGCTGGGGGAGCCGAAGACGTCCCCGAGATCAATGCCGACGCCGAGCAAGGAGCGATTGCCGAGGCCGGGGAGAACGCTGCTGCTGGGGGCACCGAGGGGGCCGTGGCTTGAAAAAAATAATATGATGTAATTCCCATTTTATTTTCTGTACTGGAGGGGAAATCTGTATTTTTGAATGGATAGATTGTAATCATCCTCCCAATTTTGAATGAAATTGGTTTTGTTTCCAACTTAAGTATTTGTGGTGAATGTTCATTTTCTTCTTTTCCTCTCTTTACGTGCTTGGCTTTGCAACCAAAATAAATAACAGGAAATAAGACAAAGTAAAACAAGTAAACGAGCTCGGCTCCATGGCCGTGCTTAATGTATTTAAGTTTGTAACCCGAGGTGCCGTATGGATTCTGTAACTATAACAAGCATTGATCTCGGTAAAACTAAAGGCGCTTGGTCCTAGGACCAAAGCAGAGCTCGGCTTTGCAATCAGAACTCGACTGGTCCATTGACCGGGCCGAAGTAGCCGACCCTGGTAACCGAACCAAAAACACAAGCTGATCATGTGACCGAGCTATATGCATATGTTGAGTTCCATAATTTGGCCATTTTTTTAGAATAGGAGATAATTCGAAAAGTAAAAACATATTCTATAAAAAGAACCAGTTTATTGACTTCCGAAATCCGATTATATCTCAAAAGTAGAATTTCTTGAGGTGCGTGGCATTCCACGGACGTGGTAGCTCTCTACCCTCCATGTCCTCAAGCCTATATGCAGACTGCCCAACTACCGAAATCACTTTGAATGACCCATGCCAGTTCGGTGCAAGTTTTCCTTCGCTGGGACTTTTGTTTGCTGGAAGAGTCTTTTTCAAGACCAATTCTCTAGGGGAGAACTTCCGCTCTTTGACCTTTTGATTGTACCCTCTAGCCAACTGTGGCTGGTAGGAAGCGAGGTGGATGGCTGCGGCATCCCTTCGTTCCTCAGCTAGGTCGAGCTCTGTGGCGAGGTTCGCATCATTTTGGCCTTGGTCGAACAGTTCCGACCTGAGGGTCGGGAGGTCGACCTCAAGTGGAATTACAGCTTCCATCTCGTTGGCTAGGGAGAAGGGTGTAGCCGAGGTCAAGCGCCTCAGGGTAGTCCTGTATGCCCAAAGGACACTTGGAAGTTCTTCTACCCATCTCCCTTTGGCTCGGTCCAGTCTCTTTTTGAGTCCGTCGAGCACCACCTTATTAGAGATTTTAGCCTGTCCATTGCTCTGGGGGTAAGCTGGAGTGGATTAGTAGTTCCCGATCTTCAGTTTTTGACAGAAGTTTTTGAAGAAGTTGGAGTCGAACTAAGTCCCGTTGTCCGAGACCAAGGCTCGAGGCACTCCAAATCTTGTCACGATGTTCCTCCACACGAAATTTTTAGTATCCTTTTCGGTGATGGAAGACAACGCTTCAGCTTCTATCCATTTGGTAAAATAGTCAGTAGCCACTATCAACCATTTATTATTTCCCGGAGCTCGGTGGAGAGGTCCCACTAGGTCCAGTCCCCATTGGGCAAAAGGCCAGGGACTGGAAAGAGGGCTTAGGTCATGTGCGGGCTGATGGAGAGAGTGAGAGAACTTCTGGCACTTCTCGCATTTCCTGGCATAGACCTGAGCGTCCCTCTGCATATAGGGCCACCAGTAGCCTTGGTTGATAGCTCGGTAAGCCAGTGACCGACCTCAATGTGACTGCCGCAGATCCCTTCATGGATTTCATAAAAGAAATCCTCAACTTTGCTAGGGTGAACGCACTGGAGGTAAGGGCCATTGTAGGACTTTTTGTAGAGCTTGCCATCTAGAGAAAGCCAGAACCGAGCTGCTTTCAGCCTGATTTTGTGGGCCTAGTTTTTGTCCTCGGGAAGCTGGTCGTCTTTGAGGTAGGAAATCAACTCGTCCATCCAGCTAGGACCGAGGTCGATACACATGATCTGCCGCTGCCGAGGTGGGTGGAGCTCTATACTCGGTCTGTCCAGTGCTTCCACTTCGACAGTCCTTTTTCTTCCTGCCTCGACGGCAGAGGCCAGGTTTGCAAGTGCGTCGGCGTGAGAGTTGGAATCTCTACCGACCTGCCTGACTTCAGCCTTTTGGAACTGAGATAGAAGTTGCTTGGTGTGGGCTAAGTAGGCTGACATTCTGTTGGCACGGGCTTGGTAGTCACCATTTAGTTGGCTTGTCACCAGCTGTGAATCGCTGAAGACCACCAGTTGCCGTGCTCCCAGAATTTTTGCACTGCTCAGCCCTGCTATAAGTGCTTCATACTCAGCCTCGTTGTTAGATGCTTTGAAGTCAAGGGTCAGGGCTTGTTCAATGACGAGACCCTCCGGAGATTGGAGGACGATGCCAGCGCCAGCCCTTTTGGAGGTTGAGGATCCGTCGACGAAGACCTTCCAAGAGGAGGCTAGGAACCGTTTCTGGGACCGCTCCTGTTCTGTCTCGGTCTCGGTGGTGGTCTCCTCCCTACCCCCCAGTTCGGTGTCGAGGTGGCTCGGTGCCGAACTAGGAGAGGTGAACTCCACAATGAAGTCGGCCAGTACTTGGGCTTTGATGGCCGTCCTGGGCTGATATTGGATGTCATATGGTCCCAGTTCAACAGCCCACTTAGACACTCTTTTGGAGAAGTCTGCTTTTCTGAAAATAGACTTTAGTGGATGTTCGGTCACAACCACTATGGAATACGTCTGGAAGTAGTGGGAGAGCTTGCGGGAGGCACTGATGAGTGCAAATGCGAGTTTCTCTAATGGCAGGTATCTTGTCTCGGCATCTAGCAGGATTTTACTCGTGTAATAGATGGGTTTTTGCTGCCCGTCATCATCTCTTATGAGTACCGAGCTTACTGCATGGTCCGAAACTGCCAGATATAAGTATAAGACCTCACCCTGTGCCGGGGTGGAAAGCAGGGGAGGTGAGGAGAGGTATCCTTTGAGCTCTTGAAGGGCATTTTTGCACTCAGGCGTCCATTGGAACCCTGAGCTCTTTCTCAGGAGTTGGAAGAAGGGACGGCATTTGTCTGAAGCTCGGCTAATGAAGCGGTTCAGCGCTGCTGCCATTCCTGTAAGTCTCTAGACTTGCTTTGCCGAGGTTGGACTCTGCAGGGCCCTTATCGCCGAAATTTGATCGGGATTGGCCTCTATTCCTCGTCTGGTGACCAGGCTGCCTAGGAATTTGCCCGAGCCGACGCCAAATGCACATTTGGAGGCGTTCAATTTGAGCTTGTATTGTTTGAGGACGGTGAAGGTCTGATGCAGGTCAGTCAAGTGGTCCTGTGACCTTTTAGACTTAACGACCATGTCATCAATGTAGACCTCGACCGTTTTGCCGAGCTGGGCTTGAAACATTTTGGTTACCAGCCTCTGGTAAGTGGCACCAACGTTTTTTAACCCGAAGGGCATCACCTTGTAGCAGTAAATGCCCCTGGGTGTTATGAACGCGGTTTTTTTCTTGATCAGGCCCGTGCATCGGGATTTGATGGTAACCTCGATAGGCATCGAGGAAACTCATCCTATCGTGCCCGGTAGTGGCATCGATCAGCTGGTCAATCTTTGGGAGGGGGAAGCTGTCTTTGAGACAGACTTTGTTGAGATCGGTGAAGTCTACGCAGACCCTCCAGCTCCCATTCTTCTTTTTGACCACCACCGTGTTGGCTAACCATACAGGGTAGTGGACTTCTCTGATGGCTTCCACTTCTAACAGTTTCTTGACCTCTTCGGTCACAGCCTCTGCTTGCTGGATGCCCGTCCTGCGAGTCTTTTGGACTACAGGCTTGTGCTTGTGATCCACATTCAGCTTGTGGCTCATGACCTCGGGGTCGATGCCGGGCATTTCATGTAGGGTCCAAGCGAACACTTCTCTGTTCTGTAATAGGAAGTCAAGCATCTCAGTCCTCTCTTCATCAGCAAGCTGGCTACCGAGCACGAAGAACCTTTCCGGATAGTTGGGATCGATCCTGACTTCAGTGAGCTCTTCAACGCTCTTCTGCTCGGGAGTTCGGCCAACAGCGTCGAGCTCGAGCTCGATCTCGGTCATATGAACTCGTTGTGGCTCTGCTTCTCCGGGGACCATGGCCATGAGACATTCTTTGGCCATTTGTTGGTCACCGCGGACTATGATAACTTCGAAGCCCCCGTCCTCGTTCTGTAACGGGAACTTGAGCTTCTGGTGATGGGTGGAGGGGACAGCCTCCATGTTATGAAGCCAGGTTCTTCCCATGATGGCATTGTATGGAGATTGAGCATCTACCACCAGGAAGTTTGCTGTCATGGGGGCCCCTCCTACCTCGACCTTGAGGGAGATCTTCCCTTTGGGATACACTGTCTTGGAGCTGAATCCCACCAAAGGGGTGCGAGCTTCCTACAGGTCCTCCTCTTTCAGACCCATTCTTTTGAAGCAGTCAAAATAGAGGATTTCTGAGGAGCTCTCGGGGTCCACTAGGATCCTCTTGACATTGAAGTTCTGTAACCTCATAGTCAGAAGAAGAGGATCGTTGTGGGGTAGTTGAACCCCGGCCAAGTCTTTGTCAGAGAACCAAATCTTTGGCCTCTCTATACGCGCCTTCTTTGCGGAGGGACCGAGCTCGGCCGTCATTACTTGTTTGCCATGCTGGGCCCTCCTGGCCTCAGCGCGGGCCTGGTCATTGCCCCTGGGAGCGGGGGCCAGGTGGATGACGTCGATGGTCCCTACAGGCTCATCGCTATCCCTGTCGTCGGGGTGGTGCTGCTGGGCTTGGTTTACTCTGCCCTCTTCTTTGATATGATATCTGAGGTGCCCATCTTTCACGAGCCTTTCGAGGTGCGCCTTGAAGGCATGGCAATCCTCGGTTCTGTGTCCTTTATCTTTGTGGTAGGCACAGAACTTGCTCTGATCTCGTGAGGCAGCGTCACTTTTCATAGGCTGGGGCCATTTGAAGAAGGGCTGAGCTTGGATTTTGGCGAAAAGTTTGTAAATGGGCTCCTTGAAGATGGTGTTGACGGCCTTGTGAGGGGCGCCACTTGGTTTCGGCTTTGCGCTGCCTCCCGAGGTGGGAACAGAACGCACTGCTGAGATGGATGGTTCTCTGTTTCGGTCCGCCTCCCTCTTAGCAAGCCTCTTTTCCCTCCTTGAAGGTCGGCCCTCCTGCCAAAGGTTATGGCTCTCCCGAGCCCGGACCTTATCTTCTTCTTGCTCAACGTACTGGTTTACTCGGATTATGAGTGCTTTCACCGAGGCCACGGGGAACCGCACCAATTCCTTCCGAAGCTCATTGCCTGGCAGCAAAGCTTGTTGGAAGGCCGTGATGGCCACTTCGTCGTTGGAATTTTCGATCACGCTTGTAAGAACCCGACCCCTAATTTCTTGGTTTAGTGTGGTTTTAATCGTGATTTGGTTTTCTCGATGGGTTTAGTGGTTGTTTGGTTGAGTTTTTGAGTTAGAATGACTTTTCATTAGCTTTGGGAAGTTTTGAGAGCCAGTGAACCTAGACAGTGACCGTAGGGTCCCATTTGTTTTGCGTGGTCAGCGTGGGGAGATTCTTGGTGATTCCCAAAAATTCCCATCTCAGCTTCGTTAGACTAATCTCGCCATTTCCTACAACTTTCGTGTTCACTCCGTGCCCATTCGAAGCTCCTAAAATCAGTTTTTCTAGAAATCCCAAATTCCCCATTCTTTGACCCCTTTGACCAAACAGTTGACTTTTTATGTGGACCCCAAAAGTATGTCAATATTGACCTTGTTGGAAAGATAATTTTATTCCGGACACTTTTCATGTTTTAAGTTTCTTGATCCAAGGTCTAGAAAGCTCCCTAATCTCCATTACAAGATATACTTAGTGTGGACCCCACATCATCCATTATAAAAAGGCCATCTTCCTCTCTTTCTCCCTCATTCCCATTTCCATCGACTGCAACCTCCATGCTACAGTACCAGCAGCCCCTCTTCTCCTTTTTCTTCCATTTCTCTTGCTCAAATGAAGCCTTCAAGCTACCAATCCGACGAGGAAACTCCGGCAACTTCTTCCCCTTCATCTCCTCTCTCTTTTGACACCATTTTCATGGGAAACCAAGGTGGGCAGCCCCTATTTCAAGCTCATTCTTGTTGATTAATGGCCCTAGAGGTAAGGATCTCTTTCCATCTTCTATTGTTGAGCAATGGCTTTCCCCTAGGTCCTATTTCCTAGCTTGTTTGAACCCATTCCTTCTCCTTGATGAGTTACCATTTTTAGGGTTCTTATGGGTTGCTTTTTGGGGGTTTTTGTGTAGCTTGGAGCCTTGGCTTGGAAGAGTGTTTAGAGCTTGATTTGCTTGATTAGAGACCTAAGGCAAGTGGATGATTTGATATTTACATGTTTTATGAGAAATGCGGTTTCTTTCTATTTCATACATGATGTTGTACATTATCACTATTCATGTTTTCTTTATGATTCACATTGATTTGGAAGTACATTTAATGTTTTGGAAACATGGTGGATTTTAGTCTTTGTCTATCTCTTGTTTTTGGGCTAAAATGAATCTTGGTGATTGTGGAGTTCCTTTTCTCTTATGGTTGAGGGTGAAAAAGGAATAAGTGATTGGATAATGATATGTAAAAGTTTTGGATGTTGGAGAAGAGTTGAAGGTGGAATAGGAGGAACTTTCATCTCATTTTATTGTAGGTAAGTGATTGGAGAGGGAAAGGAATGGATTGGAGAAAAGAAGACCTAAATCTGAACTGTATTGTGGAGTTTCCGCAACTGGCGGTCAGCTGACGGTCACCTAGCGGCTAGCCGCCTGGTGACTGGCGGCTAGCCGAACCGGTTTCGGTTCCTTTTCCAGAGAGCTGTAACCTTACGGTCAGCCCTGCGGTCATCCAGCGGCTAACCGCCGAATCCATTGGCGGCTAACCGCCAGGTGACCGCCAGGTAACCGGATTTCCCAGAATTATGGGAATAAAGAGAGATGAAGGGAGTTCCCATCCCATTTGCTTGTGAACCTTTCCGAAAGCAATGGGCACTTTCCACCTGGAATATGTTCGAAACAAAGATGAAATGTTTGATTGAAGCCCGTTCGAGTGAGAAACCACATCACCGAGATTTGTTGAAATGTTGAGGTTACTCAGGTGTGTAAGGAGCCCGAAATGTCTCTAAACTCAAGGAGTACCAAGTGTTTACTGAAAAATAGACATACGGGATCCCTATCCACCTTGAGTTATCTTGAACCCCGACACTTGTCCTGATATTTCGAAAGTTTATTGCACCCTTGTTTATTCCCGAAATTTATGAGTTGTGATTTATCCATCCCGAAAGTACTGAACTGTATTTGTAGCATTTGTGCTAGCCCTGATTTGCATGACCCGATATTGAAATGATATTTGTGCCTCGAGCACCCCGTTTCGCCTGTTTACACGATTTCATCAAGTGTTTTATACATGCCCGATTTCTTGCATATGACCTATCAATACTTGGGGCCTTGAAACATTGTTTTAAGCTTGGGGAGGTATTGTTTGGAGCCCCAATGCAATGTGAGAACTTAGAAGGCATTTTATGGAATCCGGATGAAAGGGAACCCATTATGAAGATTCGTCGAGGATCCTTAGACTTGTCAATGTGCATAGGGATCCGAGATGTCCTTAATTCTCATGGAGCACTAAGTATATGTCAAATTAGACATACGGGACCCTATTCACATCGATATGAATCTAGGACCCTCAACGATTGACTCGAAAAAGTATAGAAATCCATTCATGCCTTATTTCGACGCGAATTTCACTCGTACACTTTAAATCTCGTGTTTTATGACTAGACTTGCCCGACAGTACTGAAATTCATGTTTTTAGCATTGTTGCTAGCTCGTACATGCCCGACCTATACAGATGTGCTTTTGTCCTTATGAGCATCCCGTCCCGTCATATGTATTTATTTGACCTGATTTCTTGTACATGATTCATAAGCCAAAACCTTGAGGTAAGATGGGGCCAGAGCTTTATAGTGCGAGCCCATGAACCAAAAGGATTATTATTTTGAGAATAAAACCTTGAGGCAATATGGGGCCAGAGCTTTGTAGTGCGAGCCCATGAGCCAAAAAGAGAACATGCATACATGTACTTGTTTTAATTACTTGCATATAACCTATGAGTCGGCACCACTAAGCTTGGATACCTTGTTAGTCTGATCCACTGACTAGGTGATCCCCCTCTTGTCTTGCCAACTGCAGTTTGGGTCCTGATACCGCAGATTGCTACTGTGGTTCCTGATGCCCGGCTCGCTACCGTGGTCATGTCTAGTATATAGTATATATGTATATGTATTTCGTTGTTCCTCCTCACTTCGGTGACTGAGGTCAACGCCTTGATATGCTTGCTCTATCACTTCGGTGATAGAGGATTTAGCTTTGTGTGGTTGCCATCTTGATAGTTCCTGATCCTTGATACCCGTCCTACTTTATATTGATCACGTCTTTTCTTAATCAATGTGCACTATTTATACATGCTTTAAATGAGTTCCAGATTTGTGAAATGTTCATGTTTTATACATGCTTTAAAGGAATACATGTTTTGTCAAATATTTATGTTTCATATCCGTTTTATATGAATATGGGATTTTGCCAAGAGATTCCTGATTTCCTATGCATTGTAATTATATACAATTTTGATCAGACAGCATGATTTATTACATGTTTTATCGTTCAGTATATTGTTGCGTCTTTTCACCCACCTGCCAGACCGTCGTGTCTGACCCACTACTTTGGTACTCAGGTTCAGATTTCTTCACCCGAGATGAGTGTACGTGTTGGCGGTGGAGCCATGAGCTTACAGGTGTCTGTCGGCTATGTCATGTAGACAATGAGCTTGACATCGGGATTACGTCACATATGGGTAGTGATCATTAGCTTGTTTTCTTGTATGGTTTCTATTAGCCTTTTTCTTGGGATTTGTAATTAATACACATTGTTAATTGTAACTTGAACATATATGGGAATGTAATGTCCTGTTACTGTCAGCTCTGTACTTTTATTGTGATAGTTTATTCCAGTCTGAAATGGATCATTGATAAGATGACTTATGCTTGGGTTGAGTGCGGTGCGGAATCCAATGGCCACGGACTCCGAGTCGCAACACCACGAAAGCTTCCGCTAAATATTCTGAGTGTGAATGAATTTGTAATCCTCGCACACGCGGATCTTGGGAGAAACATAACTCTCAACTCACGGACCCCGGGTTTGGGGTCGTGACAACGCTGTAGATGGTCCAGAACCTCTTGGCGAACCGAGTGATATTCTCAGTTGGCCTCATTTTAATTGAAATCAGGTCGGCATTAGTCTTCGGGATGACCCGGTGTGCTTGGAACTTTTCGACGAAGGAGTTTCGGAGCTGTTGCCAGCTCGAAATCGATCCCTCGGAAAGTGCACAGAACCACCGAAGTGGGAGGTCACCCAGGCTGGAGGAGAAAACTTTGCAATCGAGGCTGCCGTCACCGCTAAACATTGACATCTTCTGGGTGAAGTGTCGGAGGTGCGCCTCGGGGTCCGAAGTCCCGTCATAGAGATTAAAGCGCGGGACGTTAAATTTATTAGGGAGGGGATGTTCCTTGATTTCCCAAGTGAACGGAGACGTGCCGTGGTTCTCGCTGTTTCGGGTAGCCAACTGACCTCGAGAGAGGCCGGCGTACTCCATATTCTGGTGCACTGCCAGCTTGATTTGCTGATCAATATAGTCAGCCATGTCGGGGTCGGCCTCGGTCTCCTGCCTTTGTTTCTGGCGGTGCGGCTGGTCAGCACTGGCATGGGTGTTACTCGAGCCCTCTTCGCGAGCTCGGGCACGCCTTTCGTTTAACTGCTGTCTCAGGTCCGGCTGAGTCCCGGAACCCCTCCGAGCTCTCTGCCGAGGTGGAGGTGTGTGTGAAGTTCCGGGCGGGGCCCCATCCTTTGCCCCGAGCTGTCGCTGGAGCTGGAGGATCTGCGCCTTTCGCTCTTCAATGACGAGATTTTGAGCCTTAATTGCTTCGGCTTGCGCCTCGACATCCTCCTCCAGGGCCATGTCGTCATCGCCTTCATCGTCGAGGTGAACGTGGTCCAGGTCCGTGTGATCCTCGTGATGAGACTGACGAGGATCGGACTGCACAGGAGCCTTACCCCGTTGGGACCGTTCCTGAGGAGGAACATCCCTACGGGGTGGTTCGATGAAAACAACCTCCAGCCGTGGACGTTCTGCCTGAGAGACGGTTGGCCTGATCCGTTCTAAGACGGGACCGTGGCGAGGAGATGCTGCTGCATCCCTTGACGACGAGTGTGTCACCGTAACGGGCGATCCTACACTTTGAATGCCAGGTTCTTCGCCAACCCTCCTTGGCTGGGGGTTGGGCGGTGTCTGCCTAGTTGCTTCCCTCTGGTCTGTAACCAGCGCTCTTGCCCGGTTTGTCACCAGTGGAGGCGGTAGATGAGATAGAAATGTCTCTGGTTGCTTGGACCTGGATGGTTCAGCAACGCTCTTTCCCTTCCTAGTCTTCGGAGGCATGGCTGTTAGGATGAAAAATATAGATTTTCAGATCGCCTTCCCACAGACGGCGCCAATTGTGCGTGCCTAAATATTACGGACTTAGTTTAGATGATGATGGGGATTAGGAAAATCCTGTTCAGCCTGATCGGGGAAGTCTCTGACGGCCTGGATCCTGAAAGAGAGAAGAAAGAACGGTCAGGGCCCGAGGCTGCTGTCAGCCAAAGGCACTCCGACGCTTGAGTTATTGCAATCACTGAACTAGGGTGAAGTGGGGAAGAAGGTGTTTAGCAAAATATAACAGTGCAGGCTGTATATTGCATGTACCTGTTCATGGCTCTTCATGCAGGCATATATAGAGGAGAGAGGAAGATTCCACAGTGGAGGTAGGTGAGGATACTTGTCCCATCAGCCCACACTTGGGATCCTTAGTGGGGGTAGGTGAGGATACTTGTCCTATCAGATCTCCCCTCAAATCCCTCACATAAATGTGGATGTGATCTGCTGATAGCAACGAGCCCTTATCAATGGCCGGTGGCCACCCTACTTGTCAAGGACTCCCTATAAAGCAACCGTCCCATCTCATAATGGGGATTAGACTCCCAGTGTTTACCTCTGCTAAGGGGCCGAACTGGAGAAGGCACCGAGGTCGGTTATGCCTGAGGTCGGACAAGGATGTCAACACACGAGACTGAGTTCAGAAGGATGTGGTCGGTACTTCTACCGGGACCAGTCCCATCTTGAAAAACGGCTAAGGCTCTGCCGTGCCAGGAAAATGGAGGTTGAGGCCCTTTCTGATCGATACCATTACCGAGGTCAGGGGTAACCTTGGTTTCGGTAGAAATACTCCACACATTATTGATTTATGTTGGACTTAATCTCACATGCATTTTGACATAATTCAAAGAGCCCTTTCCCTAAGGGTGGTGGAGAAATCCGACCTCCTTTGATCACTATTTAAATGGCATTAAAATCCACGTGACAGAGAGAAATCCACGGTATAATGGGTCATGTAAGAAACCATCTTGTCGACGATTACCAGCCCCGTGGTCTCCTCTCCAGATCGTGCGCGTGCTAGTCTTTCAGGTGCGAGAGGGAGTGCGACGGGACTATGAGGCTGGCCATCTAGCGGGGTTGGGTGAAGGTAGAAGAAGAAGAAGAAGAAGAAAAGTTTGTTTAAATCAAAGGTTAGTGACTTAGGCAAATGGGTTGCTAGTTAGAAAAGTAGGTGAGTGCTTGGATGGGGAAGAAGATGAGACTTTTGTGAGAGAAGATAAGTCCCAAGAGAGGAAATACAGAAAAGATGAGTTTAAGGTGTCTGACGATACCGTCAATGAGGCTAGTTTGGTCAAAATAAATTATGAACGACTTTAGCATGACTTTATTATTTTTCTTCATACATCCATTTAATCAAATTTTAAACTTTTTTTTTTATTTGTAAGATCTAAAAAATAAAATAACCAAATCTACTAAATTTCTTGTTCTTCCATTAGTCTTACTAGGGCTGTTTGTCCCATCACTGTGTAAGAATTGGTGCATTTTATTTCTAGGTCCTAATTTTTTCTTCATTTAGCCTGACATTCTTTTAAATGAGAATTTTCTTTTCTCCTTTGGGGGGTGGGGGTGTTATTAATCGCTGGGTCGGATCAGTGTGAAACTATGGTGACTACAACACTCAACCTTGAGCCGTGGGTTTAAATGAGGAATGTCACTCACTAGCATTCCTTTCGTTTTTTCTTGGAAGGTAGGCAAGTTTATTAATCAATGAAAAATGAAATTCCTACTGAGTTTTTTGTGAGTTTTGAACCAAATTTATCAAAGGATCTTTGAAATTCCTTATTATGTGAAAATGATGCTCAGTCCTCAAAAACTTCTATAGTTTATCTGCTTCTTTGGCTTAATGGTTTGAGTTTGTATGATATGAGGCTCTAACTCACAAAGAAAATTCTCCGACAAGCAGTCTGCATATTAATAATATGTTGCGCAGCTTGTGGAGTCCACTTAGATGCATGCCTATCAATGGGAAAGGGCATATGGAAAGGTCTCTTTATAGAAAGGGGGAACCCAAAAAACCAGACCCACCAGATTATCTAGCCCTTGATTTAAGATCTTAAAGTTTAATGGCGTAATTAACCATGGATTTTTTTTAGATTTAATCCAATGGTATGTGAAGGTTCAATGATTGTAAAATTGGACCATGCAAGATCATGAGATAATCAAAGTATCAAAGGGGCTGCACTAATCAAAAGTGTTAGACTACACATGCAGTTTGCTCGCAGGAGAACTTTTCCGACTCATACACAGTAAAATCAACTTTTTAACACATTTAGAAAATCACAAGGGACAACTCCTAAAAATCCAAAATGTCATTTTCCTTCTGATATAAAAAAAGAACATATTATGTTTTTCAGTTTGGACTTTGATTTGTTTTTGCCACTTAAGATTTGTCAAGCATAGCACACTTAATAAAATATTACAAAAAGTTCTCATATTTAACTACAATTGGATAATCTATTTTAAATTTGAATTGCTCATAAAATGTCTCTATTTGGTATGGATATGATAAAATTTCAATCCAATATATTTTAAGCATACCATAAGACTTATCAATTATATTTGAATAAAATATTATAAAACCAAGAAATATGTTGCAAAGAATTCATATATTTATACATAATGAATCTAACAGGGGCCACCGAACCACTAGTAACTTCATGGGTAGTCACCTCACTTTCAAAAATACTAACCATGGACCCATGGTCCTCACATTGTGTCACGCCCTCGAGATTAGGTCGGATCCTAACAAATCTTAACAGCGCAAGAATCGAGGTCAATTAAAATCTTCCATCCAATTACCTTTGTGGCTCCAATTCCAGGTGGATCGAAGTCCGCGGTGAGGTTATGAATAATGAGCTGTCACCATAATCAAATCACGGAAACATCAAAACATATAATCTGCGTAGATGGTGAGATAAACACAATACATAATAAACAAAGGGGAATAAGTAGGGGAGTTCTATTGGCACCGCATAAACTTCTCTTCCCACCGTAGAATTTTTGTAAATGTTTTTAACAATAATATTTTTATGTGAAATTACTGAAATGGACATCTCATTATCAAAAAAAAAAAAAAAAAAAAAAAACTTACTCTTCACACACAGAGCTACTCTCTCCTTCGTCATTCCCACTCACTCATCTCTCTTACCTCTCACTCATCTCCCTTTCGTCCACTGCACTTCACAGAGCTACTCTCTTCCTTCGTTTTCCTTCACTCTCTACAGCACTGTAGAACTCATCGACAGTTCTCCTTCTTCCCGCTTAAAATCTTCTTGCTTCTATAAAATCAAAACTCTTTTTTTTTTTTTTTTTTTTTTTTTGTAGTTTAATAGAACCAAAACATTGCAATGAAGAAGGAAGTTAAAAAGGAAATCGTGTCCGTCATTCCTAACAGCAGCGAAAAGGTAAGTCCTGGCCGATTTCTTGAGTTTTTTCGCCACTTCCTTTTCGAAGTTTTATTTCGCATCTCACGTTCTGTTCGGTCTGATAGGACCGAAAATATTGAATGTGTTCGGCAAATACATTCCGAACTTAGTAAAAGTTTTTGGAAAGTTTTAACTGAACATATTCTATTTGTTCGGCAAGTGTAAACCGAACATTTCCTATATGTTCGGTTATATTATTTCGAACATAGTCATGATGTGTGGTGGTACATGTCCGAACGGTCACAGAAATTCACATCTTTTGTATCCTTACTGCAGATATCCACAGAGGAAAGCCAACTTCAATCAGCCTATGTCGTGGACTTTACAGATGTATTTACAACCGAAGAAGTAAGATTGATTTAATTAATTATAATTTTAATAAATATTATGTGTTACTAATGTCTTTTTTAATGGTTATATGTTCAGATATTTTACAGTCGAGATGCATTAGCGAACTGGGCTCTGGATGTGGGTAAAAGAAATGGTTTCATCATCGTCATAAAGGTATCAAATGCTGCAAGGCCTGGAATAAAAGCCAGAGTAGTCCTAGCATGTGAGAGAAGCGGCTATTTCAAGCAAAGTAAGACCAATGATGAGGGTCCTTCTAAGAAGAAGATCAAGCAAACAGGGTCGAAGAAATGTGGATGCCCTTTTACATTAAAGGGTAAAAAGTTGGACACGGGTGATGATTGGATGTTGGAAGTTGCATGTGGTATACATAATCACCCTGCTGCAGAGTATCTAGAGGGTCATTCATTCGCAGGGAGATTAACAGAGGAGGAAACCAGATTGATGATTGATATGTCTAAAAGCATGATGCGACCGAAAGACATTCTGATCACACTAAAACAAAGAAGTGATTTAAATATAACCACAATTAAGACCATCTACAATGCTCGTCACAGGCACAGAGTTGTTGAGCGAGGTGGGAGGACACAGATGCAACATCTGATGGGGAAGTTGACAGAGCACAAGTACATTGAGTTCCACATGAACTGTGAGGATAGTGACACTATCACTGATTTGGTTTGGGCTCATCCAAAAAGCATAGAGTTGTTGCGGTCATTTCCCCATGTCTTAATAATGGATTGCACTTACATGACTAACCGGTATCGCATGCCCCTACTAGAGATTGTCGAGGTGACTTCAACAGATTTGACTTTCTCTGTGTGCTTCACATACATTGAAGCTAAACGCGAAAGCAATTATGCATGGGCTTTGGGTACTTTACGTTCTATCATTGGTGAGGATGCTCTACTTGATGTTATTGTGACAGACAGGAAATTAGCACTCATGAAAGCCATAAAAGATGTATTTCCTAATGCAAGTCATTTATTATGCAAATGACACATAAACAAGAATGTCGTAGCGAAATGTAAGAAGTTGTTTGAAACAAAGGAGAAGTGGGATCGATTCACATTGTATTGGAATATGTTGGTCCATTCCTCCGCAGAAGAAGACTATATTGATAATCTGCGTAAGCTAAATCAAGAGTTCACAACATATCCCTCAGCACTGCAGTAAGTGAAGGGTAGTTGGTTAGATGAGTACAAGGAGCGATTCGTCTCAGCGTGGGTAGATAAATGCATGCATTTTGGAAATACTACATCAAACAGGTGAGCCTTATACTTTCCTTATTTTTATACATCCGCAAGTAAACCACTTAATCACTGTTTTATTTTGTTTGTTATTGCTATAGGGCCGAGTCTTCACATTCACAGTTGAAGAGGCAGCTTGGATCATCTCAGGGTACTTTTGAGTCAAATTGGGAAAGAACACACAGCTTGCTTGAATTACAGCATACAAGTTCAAAGCATCATTCGAAAAGAGCAAGACAATCGTGCAGCATAGTTTTAAGCCCTCTGAATTTAAGGAGTTTCGTGGGAACATCTCACGAAATGCATTGGAGAAAATATTGGTAGAAATCAAAAGATCAAGTATGGTTGGAATTGATAGGACTGCATGTGGATGTATCATACGTGCCACACACGGGTTGCCATGTGCACATGAGATCGCTACATATGTATCAGAAGGACGGCCAATTCCCCTTCAATGTATACACCCACATTGGGCCAAGCTTGACATGCATCCTTGTACCATTTCTATGCGTTCTACTCTGGAGTTGGACTGCAAGGCAGAGTTGGCAATGATTAAGCAGCGGTTCAATGAATACAATCAGACAAGGAAACTACAGCTCTTAAAAAAGATGAGAGAGCTATCAAAGCCAGAGAGTACATTCCTGTTAGAGCCTGTAGTAAAGACTCAAACCCGTGGGCGACCAAGCAGTAAGATTGATACATCCACCAGACGAGAACCAAGTGCATTTGAGTTGGTGGAATCTGCACAGGATAGTTACTCTCCTGCTACCAGTGAAGGCAAAGCATCATTGAAACAAAAGCCCAAAAAGGGAAAGATGAGAGTTGTAAGAACAAGATCAAGAAATTCCAGTTCATATACTAAACAGTTCTCAGAAGGATTAAGGCCTTATTTATGCCTTATCAAAGATGTTGCAGCGGATGGAAATTGTAGTTTTAGAGCTATTGCAGGTTTGATTGGTCATAATGATGAAAATGGTTGGCGACACGTAAGGAGAGAACTCTTGCAGGAGCTGCTGGCACATGTAGAAAATTACAAACTATTATTTGGAGTGGAAAACAGAGTGGAGGAACTCATTGAGTCACTGTCATACTATGAGGATCATCCATCATATAACCATTGGTTGACTATGCCTGACATGGGCCATCTGATTGCATCTCGTTACAACTTGGTTTTATATCACCTCAGCGCAGCACAGTGTTTGACCTTTCTTCCTCTAAGGTCACCACCATTGCCTGTATCTACTCGGTTGGAGATAGCAATAGGTTTTGTTAATCAAAACCACTTCGTTTAGGTATACAATTGTAATATGTAAACGTATTAACATGATGCATTTTGATAGGTTAACGTGTTAACATGAATATTCATTTTTTGTTTTTTATAGGTATTCATGATCCCATATCATCCGGTTCCACCTATTGCCAATAAGTGGAGGGAATTCCATCAACCCTGCGTGACCGGTTGGGAATTAGCATACGTAGATCGAATCAGGCGTTTTAAAGAGATTATAAGTCCAGATGTATCCACATGTGAGACTGTCTCATTGGATTGAGGAAATTGCAATTTTTTTTTCAAACATTTATTTTGCCACATGGTTGGCCAAGTTCATGTATTATCCTGGTGTATGAGACCATGTATGGACAAGAAATTGAATAAAAATTGTAATTGGGTTATATTCATAATTTGTTTTACAAAATATTTCAAAATGCTGGGCTTTCAAGCCAAAATTTTTTTAACCAGTTAATGTTCGGCACTGAGTGTTCGAACGTTTATGGAATGTTCTGATTTTAAGTTCCGAACAATACACAAATGTTCGAAAGTTAAAAACCGAACATTCGAAATATTTTCGAACAATAACTTTCGAACATTTTAGCTACGTTCGAACATTAATATCCGAACATTTCATTCAGGTTCGAACTTCCAGGATCGAACACATCGCGCGAAAAAAAAAAAAAGAGTTTGAATGACTCACTACATTGCGAATGCACAGCAACTATGTGAATGCATTCAAAACTGATGTATCCCTTCAACATTTTTTTATGCAAAATAGTGGATACAAACAACTATTTGCTTTTATCACAATGAGAATGATGGTGAGCTTCTTACCGTTGATTAAAAGATATCGGTGACGTTGCCTTCTTCGTTGAAAATGACCGCAACAAATTCAATGTGTGACAGATGAATGAAGTCGCTGGAGTATTGAATGTGTGAGACGATCGTCAATCTGGATGTGTAACTGATAAAGCCACTCGGACGAGAAGGTGGAGAAAGTGAGAAGGTGGAGAACGTGTGTGGGTAGAGAGAGTGGAGCAGGTCTAAATGCCAGGGGTAGTTTGGGTATGTGGATGGGTGCGGAGCGTAAAACCAAAAAACATTCAAATGTTATACATGGTGTGGAGAGAAATTCAGTGCCGATAGAACCCCCCGAATAAGTATCAAGAGTGCATTAAGTTCCATAAAGTTACCCAAGTAGTTTAAGTTAAGGTTTCTTGGCCAATAGCACATCCATGGCCCAAAATACATATCCAAAACATTAAAATAAACATAGTCCAAAAGGGGTATGAAGGCTCTCCGGTGCACACACGACATCCTCATATTATGTCATCAGTGCTCCACTCATAATGCCCGCCATCCTGCGGAACCTCCATGACCTTCTCACCCTCCAACTCTGCCAGGTCATCGGTACCTAAGCACCAAATGTAGCATGCAAACCCAGACAAGCACAGCAATCCAAAATGCAAACCAATGAAATGCACTACCTCACATAATGTACGCTGGCCCGATGGCGTACAACCACCTCCCAATATGCAAACGGTAACCACACGCACATGCATATGCAACAGCTTTATTCCACGGGTAGGCGCCCTAAACTGTAGGAGCCTATATCCACCTAAGGGTGCCGGCTCGAAGAATCAAGGACCAAACCTCGTTGGGCATCAACTCATAAACATAGTAAACCAAACAAAGAAGACTACCCCATACATATGTTTCAAACAACACACCCAGATCACAATAGGGTAGCCCTCGATGCCCAACCCCTCATACAGTCCACACCCATACACACCGAATTAATGTAAGTCATAACGGACGGAGTGGATACATGCTCACGTCATATGGTATACAAAACTCCTAACCTAACGGATAGTTTGATTAAGGAACCAAAGGAGTAGAATACTAACCGACCTATGTTTGGGGTTGCCCTTCACGGATAGAGTCCATAAGATCCATCACAGCGGAGCCATGGGCTCGGGATGCCTACAAGGTCATTTAGTGCTTCCGAAGTTACTGGCACCCTGTTGTCCCGTTTGCCACTTGGGAAATTCTATATGCACCACTGAAATTGCTATACACACCCACTTTCCCTTGTGTGAACAGTGATTTTTCACTGTTCACACAAGAGAAAGTGGGTGTGTACAGCAATACATGTGGGTGCATTTAGAATCACCCTTGCCACTTACATAGCTCATACGGGTTCCATTTGAAATTACAGACCACTGTGAAGAGGTGCCAAGTTCACACACACTCCTCACCAAAAGTCAGTCCTAATCTATTAATTACCTAGGCTAAGGGCCAATAATACAAAGCACCATTAAAACCATTAAATCATTAAAACCATTGAAACCCATTAAATTATTAAAACCATTGAAACCCATTATTGAATCATTGGAAACCTATTAAGGGGGTGTTTGGAAATGAGATATTTTAAGAGATTTGCTATATTATCAATTAATTTAGAATGTAATCTATTCAACTAAAAAGGAGGTGTTTGGATAACTTAGAAAGTATCTTACAATATCTCACTTTCTTCCAAAAACCTTCATATTACAATATTCAAGGATATGCTATATAAAATAATCTTTAAAAACTATTTTCTAAACACGAATGGAGAGTTTGAGTAAAAACGATTGGAGAGTTCATGAGCAACCAATAATTATAATGGCCCACTATAAGTTTTAACATTTATGAGTCCCACTATTAGATTGGCCCCACAGTGCTTACAAATTTAATGTAGGGTCCTATGGCCATATCATGACTACATAGCCCTTGTTAATTATCAATATTAGTTGGGTCCTATAAATGTCACACTCAGGGCTTTCACTGTGATTACCAACATTAGGTGGGTCTCATGCTACCAAAATTAACCGGGTCCCATGATTACCAAGATTGAATTGTGTGATTGTAATTATCAATTTGCCATCATTAAATGGGTCCCACTATTTGATAGCTCTCATAGTGTAATTATGACTACCAATATCAAATAGGTCCCACAATGATTTCTCATAAAAAAGCCAGATAGGGCCATTTGTGATAATCACCATTAGATGTATTATAATATAGTTACCAACATTTGGTGGTCCTACCTTAATTAAACAATTGCTTGGATCTCATGATTTAAATTTAATCTTACATGTTTTTTTTTACAATAGATGGGTCCTACCATGATTATTAAAATCTGTGATTACTAATTAGTGGGTTTTGTGTTGAGTTAATTGATTATATTCTCTCCATTTCTTATTTGATACATCATCTTGTAAGTTTTTTTTTATAAATTGTCAAACACTTCAAAGATATATTAAAATATGTGAAGATTGCCAAACACCATAAGTGACACAATATAATAATATGACACTATTTTATTCTATGATAATGAAATCTTACAATATTTAAACTTGTTGATATTATATTATGCACTTATGCAAACACCCATTAAATCATTGAAACCATTGAAATCCATTAACTCATTGGAAACATATTAAATCATTAAAACCATTGAAACCCATTATTAAATCATTGGAAACCATTAAAACCCATTAAATCATTGAAACTCATTAAATCATTGAAACCATTAAAACACATATATACCACCCATTCCACCTACCATTATTATGCTAAGAGCTTGAAATAAAGGATAGCTACACAAACGCAATGAATCCCCCCCACCCCCCTCCCCCCAAAATAAGAACAAAACCATCTACACACATGAATGCATGATCCTATTATTGAAATGAGGAAGTTACATGCTAAATGTGAAGTGGGTACTTACTTGGTGGTGATGGAAGGGGAAGAAGATGATGAGAGAGCCTTAGGTAGCATTTGGTTCGTTGTAATGAAGGTTGGAATGGACTGGTCATTCCAACGGAATGATCATTACAGCTTTGGTTCGCAAAAAAGTGGCAGAATCACCATTACCTCTGGAATCCCATTCCTTTAAGTAGAGAAAAGGCCATTCCACCAGGGAGGCAGAGAAATGACCATTCCATTCCTTAGTAATTTTTCATTGAGACCAAAATAACCCTCCACCCTCCTCCACTGGCGACGACGACTAAATCGAAGACAGCCCCAAGGCAAGAGGCCCTCTTCCCGATCTTCTTCTCCAATGTTCACTGCTTCTCTGGTATACACAGCGGCTACTATCTCTCTTTATCTGCAATTGGAACCCAAGAAAACCATGTCCTCCTCCTCCGACGATCAGAAGAATGAACCCTAGCCATTGTCCATGGAGATTCTCTGCGATCTTCTTTGATGCCAGTGGCCCACAAGAGATCTGTTCGATCTCTTCTTCTCCAATAGAAGACTAGGTCCTCTGTTTTCCGGTCGACTTCACCGTTTGGGACATCTGCAACTCGAATCGATCCCAGGCTCCTTCTCCTCTGATCTCTGCAACCTTCCGGTGATGAGTGGCGCATCGATCAGATCAACTCTGATTTGATTTGCAACAGCCCGAGAACCTCTGATCTCATCTTCTCTGATCATCCCAATCATTGCAACAGGCCAAAAGCCTCGATGGCATCCCTAGCCAACCTCCCCCCACCCCCTCGCCCCCTTGGCAAAGTGGACTTTGGCGTCGCAGTGGCAGCACAAGCTCGCCTAGTCCAACTTGCGGTACATCTTTGCCCGACTGTTGCAGAGTACGCATTTCTTCTTCTTCTTTGGTTTCTCTTCTACTACTTCAGATCTGATGATGCTGAGAGAAGGAAAACTTAAAAAAATTCTCTGGAGAATATCTTTAGCTGCACAGTTTGAAAGATCCAATCTTTCATATGAAATCTTCTTCTAACTAGTTGTGCGGGGTATTTCCGTGATCCCGAAATTACTCCCAGTTCGGTAAGAGTACCAACTGGGCTTGCTTTGGGCCCGGCATCGCCCAGCTCGGCGACAGCGCCAACTAGCACCGAGTCCAAACCCACCTCGGTAAGGATACCGAGTACATTCCTTTGAGTTCGTCATCTCAAATCTCGGCAGTAGTTCCCGAGCTTGCACCCATGACTTCGGTGACTTCTCCAGTTCGATCCACTAACCGAGGTGAACACCGAACGTCCAATCCCCATTATGAGATGGGAGAGCTACATTGCAGAGCACCCTGACAAATAGGGTGGCCGCCAGCCATCGATAAGGGCTCTTTCCTATCAGCTGATCACATCCACATTTATGTGAGGGATTTGAGGAGAGATCCGATGGGACAGTACCCTCACCTACCCCCACTAAGGGTCCTAGGTATAGCCTGATGGGACAAGTATCCTCACCTACCTCCACTATAGAACCTTCCACTCTCTTCTAAATATACCTGCATGGTAAGCCCATAACAGGTACGCAAGATATTACTTACTATCCTGCCTGAACCTTCTTCTTCCTCTCACTTCACCCTAGTTCAGTGACTGCACTAACTCAGGCGTCGGAGTGCCTTTGGCTGATAGCAACCCGGGGCCCTAACTTTTGTTTACCTTTCAGGTTCAGGATATCCATTGACACTTCCAGCAACTCCCAGACTAGATAAGCAGCATCATTAAAAGCTTCATCATTATCTAAACCAAGTCCATAATATTCAGGCACTTACAATTGGCGCCGTCCGTGGGAAACCATCTGAAAAAACTACATTTTCACCTTGAAAAGCCATGCCTCCAAGGACTAGGAAAGGAAAGGGCGTTGGACCATCCAGGTCCATACCGCCAGAGACGTTTCTGCCCCTCATGCCACCTCCACTGGTGACGAACCAGGCAAAGGCAACTAGGCAGACACCGTCAGTCCCTCAGCAAAGGAGGGTCGGGGGAGGACCCGGTGAAATGAGTGTTGGAGACCCAGTCACCCAGTCAAGCTCGTCGTCGAGAGGGGTGACAGCATCCCCTCGTCATCGCGGCCCTGTTCTGGAGCGTGTCCGGCCATCTCCCTCCCGCGCAGAACGTCCTCATCAGGACGTTATCCTGCTGGAACAATCCCATAAGGATGTTCCTCCTCAGGGACAGTCCCAACGGGGCAAGGCACCAGCACCGTCCAACTCGCGCCCACGTCGTCACCAGGACCATGTGGAGGAGGATCATGTGCACCTTGACGACGAGGGCGACGACGACTTGATTCTGGAAGAAGCCGACGGGGCGCACGTCGAGGAAGTCAGGGCTCAAAACCGCCTTATTCAGGAGCAAAAAGAGCAGATCCTCCAGCTCCAGCGGCAGCTCGAAGCAAAGGAGAAAGTCCCGGCCGGGACCTCACAGTGCCCCCTCCTCGGCAGCGAGCTCGGAGGGGTCCCGAGGCCTGACCGGACTTGAGGCAAGTCCTGAATAATAAGAGGCATGACCGAGCCTATGATGAAGGCTCGAGCAGTACTCACGCCAGCGCCGATCCTTGGCAGCAGCGCCAGAGACCAAGGAGACAAGAAGCCGATCCCGAAATGAAGGATTGGGTCAGCCATCAAATAAAGCAGGCTGTGCAGCAGAATATGGAGTTTGCTGGCCTCACCCGAGGTCGGCTAGCTACCAAAGACAGTGATAACCATGGCACGTCTCCATTCACTCGAGAGATCAGAGATCACGTCCTCGCCGAAAAGTTCAGCGTCCCAAGGTTCAACCTTTATGACGGGACCTCGGACCCTGGAGCACACCTCCGACACTTCACCCAGAAAATGTCGGTATGGGGCGGCGACGGCAACCTGGACTGCAAGGTCTTCTCCTCCAGCCTGGGTGACCTCCCACTTCGGTGGTTCTGTGCGCTCTCCGAGGGATCGATTTCGAGCTGGTAGCAGCTCCGAAACTCCTTCGTCGAGAAGTTCCAAGCACACAGGGTCATCCCGAAGACGAACGTCGGCCTAATGGCCATCTAAATGAGGCCGGCAGAAAATATCACTCGGTTCGCCAAGAGGTTCTGGACCATCTACAGCTTGGTCGAAGACGCCAATGATGAAGTAGCCATCAAGTCCTTCCAACAGGCTCTGTTGCTAGGCAACGAGCTTCGGAAGGACCCGGTGCAGTTCCCCGTGGTCACAATGAAAGCACTGATGGCCAGGGTGAATCAGTTCGTCGAGCAAGAGGAGGACGAGGTCCGAGCTCGGGAAAGCCATAGCCTCTGGCAAGAAGGCCGACCCTCCAAGAAGGATAAGAAGTTAGCCAAGAGGGAGGCAGACCGAAACAGAGAACCATCTGGCTCGGCAGCATGCTTCGCTTCCACCTCGGGGGGCAGCGTGAAACCGAAGTCAAGTGGTGCCTCTTATAAGGCCGTCAACACCATCTTAAAGGAGCCTATTTATAAGCTTCTCGACAAAATCCAGACGCAACCCTTCTTCAAATGGCCCCAGCCTATGAAGGGCGACGACTCCACCCGAGATTAGAGCAAGTTCTGTGCCTATCATAAACATAATGGGCACAGAACCAAGGACTGCCACGCCTTCAAGGCACACCTCGAAATGCTCGTGAAGGACGGGCATTTGAAGGACCTCATCAAGGAGGATGGCAGAGTAAACCGTGCTCAACAACGCCAGTCCGATGATCGGGACGGCAATGAGCCGGAAGGGACCATCAACGTCATTCACTTAGCTTCTGCTCCTAAGGGAAGCGACCAGGCTCGTACCGAGGCCAGAAAGGCCCAGCATGGCAAACAAGTGATGACGGCTGAGCTCGGTCCCTCAGCGAAGAAGGCAAGGAAAGAGAGACCAAAGATTTGGTTCTCTGACGAAGACTTGGACGGGCTCCAGCTACCCCACAATGATCCCCTGCTCCTGACTCTAAGGTTGGGGAACTTTAATGTCAAAAGGATCCTCGTGGACCCTGGGAGCTCCTCGGAAATCCTCTATTACGACCGTTTCAAGAAACTGGGTCTGAAAGAAGAGGACCTGCAGGAGGCCCGCACCCCATTGGTGGGTTTTAGCTCCAAGTCTGTGTATCCCAAAGGGAAGATCTCCCTCAAAGTAGGAGTGGGAGGAGCCTCCATGACAGCAGACTTCCTGGTGGTGGATGCACCATCCCCATGTAATGCCATCATGGGAAGGACCTGGCTACATAACATGGAAGCGGTCCCCTCCACCCATCACCAGAGGCTCAAGTTCCCGTTGCAAAATGGAGATGGTAGCTTCAAGGTGATCATAGTCCGCGGCGACCAGCAGATGGCCAAAGAGTGCCTCATAGCCGTGGTCCGTAGCGAAGCAGAGCCACAACGAGTCCATATGGCCGAGCTCGAAGCCGACCTCGAAGCTATTGGCCGAGCGCCCAAGCAAAAGAGTGTAGAGGACCTCACCGAAGTCAGGATTGACCCCAACGATCAAGAGAGGTACTTTCTGCTCGGAAGTCAGCTTATAGGAACTGAAAGGTCCGAGCTGCTTGACTTCTTGTTACAAAACAGAGAGGTCTTCGCTTGGACCCCCTACGAATTGCCCGGTATCGACCCTGAAGTCATGAGTCACAAGCTGAATGTGGATCCCGAACACAAGCCTGTAGTCCAAAAGACACGAAGGACCTAGATCCAGCAAGCAGAAGCAGTGATCGAAGAGGTCAAGAAGCTGTTGGAGGCTGAAGTCATCAGGGAAGTCCACTACCCTGTGTGGCTGGCCAATACAGTAGTGGTCAAGAAGAAAAGCGGGAGCTGGAGGGTCTGCGTGGATTTCACCGACCTCAACAGGGCATGTCCCAAAGACAGCTTCCCGCTTCCTAAGATCGACCAATTGATTGACGCCACTGCCGGACACGACAGGATGAGTTTCCTCGATGCTTACCGAGGTTACCATCAGATTCTGATGCATGGGCCTGATGAAGAAAAGATCGCGTTCATAACACCTAGAGGCATCTACTGTTATAAAGTGATGCCCTTTGGGTTAAAAAACGCCGGTGCTACTTACCAAAGGCTGGTAACAAAAATGTTCTAGGGCCAGCTCGGTAAGACGGTCAAAGTGTACATCGACGACATGGTCGTCAAGTCTAAAAGGTCACAAGACCACTTGACGGACCTGAGTCAAACCTTCACTGTCCTCAAAGAGTTCAAGCTTAAACTGAATGCATCCAAGTGTGCGTTTGGTGTCAGCTCCGGCAAGTTCCTAGGCAGCCTGGTCACAAGACGAGGGATAGAGGCCAATCCTGAGCAGATCTCGGCAATTCAGGCCATCTAAAGTCCGACCACGGCAAAACAAGTTCAGAGGCTAACAGGGATGGCAGCTGCACTGAACCGCTTCATCAGCAGAGCTTCAGATAAATGACGTCCCTTCTTCCAGCTCTTGAAAAAGAGCTCGAGGTTCCACTGGACTCCAGAGTGCGACAGCGCCCTCCAGGAGCTCAAACAATACATCTCTTCACCTCCCCTGCTGTCCACCCCTACGCAGGGCGAGGTCTTATACTTGTACATGGCCGTCTCGGATCACGCAGTGAGCTCGGTGCTAATCAGAGAAGAAGACAGGCAGTAAAGGCCTATCTATTACGCGAACAAGATCTTGCTGGATGCCGAGACGAGATACCTGCCATTGGAGAAGCTCGCACTTGCGCTTGTCAGTGCCTTTCGCAAGTTCTCACACTACTTCCAGACATATTCCATAGTGGTTGTTACAAAACATCCACTCAAGTCTCTCTTCAGAAAAACAGACTTCTCTGGAAGAGTGTCCAAGTGGGCCATCGAACTGGGGCAGTATGATATCCAGTATCAACCCAGAACGGCAATCAAAGCCCAGGTGCTAGCATACTTCATTGTAGAATTCACCTCTCCTAGTTCGGCACCGAGCCACCTCGACACCGAACTGGGGGGGCAAGGAGGTGGGGGCAATCGCCGAGACCGAGATGGAACAGGATCGGTCTTAGAAACAGTTCCTCGACTCATCGTGGAAGGTCTTCGTCGATGGGTCCTCAACCTCCAAGAGGGCTGGCGCGGGAATAGTTCTCCAATCTCCGGAGGGTCTTGTCATCGAGCAAGCTCTGACTCTTGACTTCAAAGCTTCGAACAACGAAGCTGAGTACGAAGCGCTAATCGTAAGGCTGGGCAGTGCAAAGATTCTGGGGGCACGGCAACTGGTGGTCTTCAGTGATTCACAGCTGGTGACGAGCCAATTGAATGGAGACTACCAAGCCCGTGACGATAGGATGGTAGCCTACCTAGCCCACGCCAAGCAACTCCTCTCTCAATTCCAAAAAGCTGAAGTCAGGCAAATCGACAGGGACTCCAACTCTCACGTCGACGCGTTTGCCAACCTGGCCTCTGCTGTCGAAACAGGAAGAAAAAGGACTATCGAAGTCGAAGCACTAGACAAACCTAGCATAGAGCTCCACCCGCCGCGGCAGGTCCTTTGTGCCGACCTTGGTCCGAGCTAGATGTACGAATTCATTTCCTACCTCAAGGAAAACCAGCTCCCCGAAGACAAAAATCAGGCTGAAAGCAGCTCGGTTTTGGCTCTCTCCAGATGGCAAGCTCTATAAAAAATCCTACAATGGGCCCTACCTCCAGTGCGTTCACCCGAGCAAAGTCAGAGACTTCCTTTATGAAATCCATGAAGGGATTTGCGGCAGTCACATTGGAGGTCGGTCACTGGCCTATCGAGCAGTCAGCCAGGGGTACTGGTGGCCTTATATGCAAAAAGACGCCCAGGTCTATGCCAGGAAATGTGAGAAGTGCCAGAAGTTTTCTCACTCTCTCCATCAACCAGCGCACGACCTGAGTCCCCTTTCCAGTCCTTGGCCTTTTGCCCAATGGGGGCTAGACCTGGTAGGACCTCTCCACCGACCTCCAGGGAATAAAAGGTGGCTAATAGTAGCCACTGACTATTTCACCAAGTGGATAGAAGCAGAGGCATTACCCTCCATCACCGAGAAGGATACTAAAAACTTCGTGTGGAAGAACATCATGACAAGATTTGGAGTGCCTCAAGCCTTGATCTCGGACAACGGGACTCAGTTCGACTCCAACTTCTTCAAACTTCTGTCAAGAGCTTGGCATCAGGAACTACTACTCCACTCCAGCATACCCCCAGAGTAATGGTCAAGCTGAAATCTCTAACAAAGTGGTGCTCGACTGACTCAAGAAGAGACTGGACAGAGCCAAGGGGAGATGGGTAGAGGAACTTCCGAGTGTCCTTTGGGTGTACAGAACTACTCCAAGGCGTTCGACCTCGGCTACACCCTTCTCCCTGGCCTACGGGATGAAAGCTGTAATTCCACTTGAGGTCGGTTTCCCAACCCTCAGGTCGGAACTATTCGATCAAGGCCAGAACGATGTAAACCTCGCCACAAAGCTCGACCTAGCTGAAGAACGAAGGGATGCAGCAGCCATTCGCCTCGCTTCTTATCAGCAACAGTTGGCCAGAGGATACAATCAAAGGGTCAAGGAGAGAAAGTTCTCACCTGGAGAACTGGTCTTGAAGAAGATACTTCCAGCGGACAAAAACACCACTGAAGGAAAACTAGCACCGAACTGGCATGGGCCATTCAAGGTGACCTCTGTAGGTGGGCAGTCTGCATACAAGCTTGATGACATGGAGGGTAGAGAGCTACCGCGCCCATGGAATGCCACGCACCTCAAAAAGTACTACTTTTAGGTTGTACTTAATTCTAAAAGTCAATAAAACCAGTTCTTATGGAAGAATGTGTTTTGCTGCTTTCAAATTTCGCCAAGTTACGGAACTCGGCATATGCACACAGCTTGGTTAAGAAACCAGTTAGCATTCGGCATGGTCACGGGACCAGCCACCCCTTAGCTCGGTTGCGGAACCAGCTATCTTGACAGGGCTAGCCACATCAGTTCGGTTATAAAATCAGCTACTTCGGCTCGGTCAAGAACCAGCCATTGATTACAGAACCAGAAACTTCGCTACGGTTAGCCCTCTAGCTCTGGTCACAGGTCCGAGCTCCTTTTGTCTTACCTAATTCATTGACTCGCGACGGTTGCGGAACCTAGCTTAGTCACTTGAACTTGGTAAAGGACCTCACTATTGACTCCGGCTATAGAGCCGAGCTCAACTACTTGTCTTATTTCCTGTAATTTATTTTATCTTGGTTACAAAGCCACAGAGAAAAACGACAGGAAAAGAAGAAAACATTCATCACACGTTGCACAAAAGTGGATGTAAAAGCAGATTTCATTCACCTTCAAAGAAGTTTACAAACAAAAAGAAAAAATACAATTTTCCCCCCAAACACAATGAAATAAAAAGAAGATACATCATCAACATTTTTTCTGCACCGCCCCAGCCTTGGCGTTGAGTTCACATTCAGACTCGAAGCAGGAGGGGCATCCGAGGAGTGTTGACACAAAAAAAGTCACTATGTCTCCTCAACATCAAGAAGCCTCGTGAAGCTGCATCTTGCTACAAAACAGGCAAAACTACTTCAAGCATCAGATCTTGTCAGAATTAGACAAAAACTAAAAAAATCCTTCAAGACAGTTAAAAGAGGGGTACACTTGAAGTTTCGGGCCATTCCGACATCGTTTGGCCTAACTTCACTTCTCCGACATCTAAACAAGCGCTCCTGGTGGCGACATCATCAAAGACACCAAAACTTTAATTAGAGCCTATGGATGACTCCAGGATGTCTCCAAAGGGCTCCATGCCAATTTTCAAGTCAAACCGACAACGTTTGACCCTCCATCAACGCTCAAGCAGCAAAATCAAGCCTCCCGGCGGCGAGAACCATTGAAGCCATCACTCATCAAACAAAATACATGAGTGGCTTCAACAAGCTTCCAAAAGGCTGCACGTCGAATTTCAGGTCATTCTGACAACGTTTGACCAGGTTTCGATGCTCCGAAAGAAAATCAAGCCTACCGGCGGCGGAGCACCCCGGGACCATGACATCCAAGTTGGAGCTAATGGATCGTCTCAAAATGACTCCAATAGGCTCCCCGTCAAATTTCAGGTCAATCGGACATTGTTTGACCACATATCAAAGCTCGGCATTTTCCCCGCAACAAAATGAATCAAGCATCGATGGGACCCCAAACGGCTTCAAAACTCAAATAAAAGCTCATGGTTGGTCCTATCCATTGCTCAAGAAGCTTCACCTCAATTTTCAGGTCATTCCGACATCGTTTGACCTAGTTTCGACTCTTGACGGAAAATCGGCTACAAAGTCTTCGGCTTTCCCGAAAAATGGGAAACTTTGTGCTCCGGTTTTGCGCGGGTACTCGTCAAGTTTTCTCCAAGAAAATTAAGTCAATAATTGAGGAAAAATGTCAAGAAAAATACAGAAGAAAGAAGGAACAAAAAAGATAGAAAAAAGACCGAAAACGAAGCTCGACGACCAAAAGGGCCAAAGCCCTATGGTCGCCGGCGACCTTGGCCCACGGTCGGCCAAGGTCGCTGGCGACCCTGCAAATCCGGGTAGCCGGATTTCGCACCAAACGGCCCGTTTTCCGATCCTTTTCGCGTTTCGAGCGTTCCTGCCTCTGTGATTTTTTGAAAATCCAATCTTTGATGCTTGAAAACCACTGATCTTTACCGACATCTCGAATCCGCCGTCAAAAGCATGAAATCATCACCGATTGCTCCAAGATCGCCAACCGGCTGACCAAGAAAGTATACTTTCTGTCCGACCGATCGTGAAATCGACAAGACAGATGTCACCGGCCCACCAACATCAATCAATGTCTGAAATTGCACTGCAATCCAACATCAAACAATGTGTGGATCCACCTGTGATGATCACAAGAAGAATCTCAAAAGACGCGGCGCGGCCCGCGACTCTTCACATGCCCTAGCGACCACTTAATTGACCCGTTTATGACAACTTAATGCGGTCATTAACTCATTATTTTGGACGGCACAATCAGATTCAAACATGAGATGCTTTGATCCTTTGGCTCCCTTCTAGTTGGTGGCCTATGTTGCATTTTGCATCTAAAACAAAAAACAAACATGAGATGGGATTTCAATTGTCCTTTCTCACTTAAAAAAGAAACACAAATCTGATTTCTTTTCTTAGATTCAACTTTGAGAAATTTTGATCCTTTCCTCTTTGAACTTGATAGCTCACAGAAATGTTTGCAGCTATCATTCATATCGGGGATTGGGCCATCTTTTCTCTTTGATGAGTCCAATTGGGATTTCAAAAAAAAAAAAAAAAAAAAAAAACAACCTTCATTTCAAAAATCTTTCAAAAAAAAAAAAATGATCTCTCTTTCTTAAGACTCAACTTTGAGAAACTTTGATCCTCTCCTCTTCGAACTTGATAGCTCACAGAAATGTTTGCAGCTATCGTTCATATCGGGGATTGGGCCATCTTTTCTCTTTGATGAGTCCAACTGAGATTTCAAAAAAAAAATTTATAATTTCAAAAAAGAAAAAATCAGTTTTCTCTCTTTTGAATTCAAATTTGAGAAACTTCGGTTTTTCCTTTTCGGATTTAGTGCTCGCAGAAATGATGAGCCTTTGTTCGGATTGGAACACTATTCGTTCTCTTTGATGAGTTCATTAAAAAAAATCTTTCAAAAAAGAGTTCAAAAAAAAAAAAAAAAAAAAAAAAAAACACTAAGGTTCCACCAGTTGCATTCTTTGACCAAAGTGGGTTTAAGAAAGGCCTTGTCCAGAGTGTGGAGACAGCTAAACTGTTCGAGGCAAGGGTCCTTCAAACGGGTTCATTAAGTAATCCTACCCTTACCTGGGGGCTGATCTATCTACTAAGGTTTCATAAGATCGAATTGGAAACCTATGTGCATCTTCAAAAAAAAAAAATATTCAAAAAAAAAAAAAAAAACTTCCGTCACTTTTGAATTTAGAGTTGAGAAATCTTGGTTCCTTCCATTTCGGATTTAGCGCTCGCAGAAATGTTGAGCCTTGTTCGGAATGGAACACCATTTGCTCTCTTCGATGAATTCAATCTTGACCCTTTAAAAAAAAAAAAAAAAACCTCCGTCACTTTTGAATTCAGAGTTGAGAAATCTTGGTTCCTTCCCTTTCGGATTTAGCGCTCGCAGAAATGTTGACCCTTTTTCGGAATGGAACACCATTTGCTCTCTTTGATGAATTCAATCTTGACCCTTCAAAACAAAAAAAACTTCCGTCATTACTGGATTCACATCCGAGAAATTTTGGTTCCTTCCCTTCTGGATTTAGCGCTCGCAGAAATGTTGAGGCTTTGTTCGGATTGGAACACCATTTGCTCTCCTTTATGAATCCAAATTTGACATTTCAAAAAATCCCATCTCGTGTTCTTCCCAAGGATGCGATTTGCAACATTTGTGCCCAGCGGTGCTAGTACGCCCTTTCGGGTCTACTGTATTCGCAACCGACACATTTGTATCTCCAACCTTATATCATTTTACCTCGAGTGAGCTTTGTTTTTCGGTAATTTGAATTAAGGTCTACAATTGCTTCTAGCAGTCACTGGTATGCTCACCCTGAGCCTACCATACTTGCATTTTAGAACAATTGTATCCTTTATGGCTTTTTGCCTTCTTCATCTTGCTTGGGCTGGGCCATGTCCCCTCAAGTGATTTAAAAAGACAAAACCATAGTTATTCTCCATTTATGATTACCATATTCTTGTGATTACTAATGGATTTGGTCTTGTTTCAGAAGTTTTCCAAAACTAACAATGACAGCTTCATTAACCATCACTTTCGATGAGAACAAGTACCAGCTTATGCTTCAAGACAAGCAAAACAAGCATAAGCGCCCTGCCAATTGCCGAAGCGTCATCTCCCTCAACAACTCTCAAAACACCGAGTCAACTTCAACTCCCCGGACCATCGTCTTCAGGTCGCTGAGACTATTCCCACTCCCCGCAGAAGGAGTTGTACCTGCCAAGAAGCAGAAAATCGCCCCGCAACGTGTCACTACCATGGCACCAAGGGCGAACACCAAGAAGCCTGAAGCCCGTGGCGCTCCCACGAAGCCTCAACCCACAAGAAACCAGGTTTGTCCCAAAACCTGGTCCCCGAGATCTTCACCAAAGCAACGAAGGTCCCGAACATCTGCAAAGCCAACATATCTGTCCCCTCTCAAGGAGAATCGGTTCTACCCTCTCTCTTACATGAAAGAGGAGAAACCTACCCTCCGCCCAAAGAACAAACAAAATCAACATGAGCCGGCTTGCTTCTACAAGCCCAAAATCAAATCCTACATCGTTAGGCCTATGCAAAAGCATGCTGAAGCGATGACAAGCAAAACCAGAAGATAAGCTCGCAAAATTCAAGTCTTCACTACGACAGGCAAAGGACCGCGTCCAGATTCTGTCCTTGCCTAGCTTCAAAGAAGATAAGCTCGGCTGCTGCGCACGATGGACTGCATCCTTCATCGCCAGAGCCCAGTCAGAGCTGACTGAAGCACAAATTGCTCGTCGTATGCGTCGCCGCGCGGCATATCGACAAAAGAGACTTGAGAGGCAAAGAACCCAGCGTTCTAGTCTCCATGTCTCAAAGGAATGGGTTGAAAAAGAAAGACTCGACCAATTCGTTGTGTTCATATGGTTGGCAAAACCAGAAAATGCCAGAAGTCAGCAACCAAAATCAGTGTTAGGCATCCAGTGACTCGCAGCGTCTCTCGGACACGAACACATCTGCAAGAATCCTCCACTCCTCCAAGCCAAGGACACCGGAGTAACCACTCCTCAGATTCTTCATCCAGAAGAATGAGCCCCAACTCAATCACCAGGACGATTTCTTCGTTCGAATCCCGAGGGATGAACATCTTGGCTACAAGTTCTGAGCTGCCTCCACCGCATGATGACGTAACCGCACGCATCCAGCAATTGGAACAAGGACAACAGAGAATTGAGGCTCTGATGGAAAACCTCATTCTCACTTTACAGCGTCCACCACCTAACAACCAAGGCCCTCCAAATCATGAAGATGATGAGGCCAATGCAGAAAACCGGGCTATGCTGGAGACACGCTTCCTGACCCACTTCCAAGGTGAGGACCATCCTGTTACTATGGCTCAGCTCTGCAGCCTAAAACAGGGAGAGAATGAGTCAACATATGACTTCATTCACAAGTGGAAAGCAATGACGTACAAATGCTCAGATGTACTGCCACAAGCGTCGCTAGTCGACATCTGCCGTAACAATATGAGAGCAAGGATTCGCTCCATGATCATCGGCAACAAATCAAAGAACCTGGGAGAACTCCTCGAAGCTTCCATGGAAGCTGAAATGGTGATTAAAGACCTCAACAGTTAGAAATCATCAAAGAAAGAGCCGACTGCCGTTACGACCTCAAAACCAAAGAAAAAGAAGGTTCTCAATGTACAAACTAAGTCAACTCCTCAGCAGCCAAAGAAAGCTGAAAACAAAGCTACAGGTAAAAGGCCTGAACTCTCCGATGCCTTCAAAGAACGTGTAGAAAAGAAATATCCGTTCGATGAAGATGTTGAAGAAATCTTTGAGGCTCTCCTAGCAAATGGCAAACTCACTTTACCGGAGCCCAAAAGACCGGGAGATATTGGCAAAACCAATGATCCCCGATACTGTCCATACCATCAGATGATCTCACATCCTCTCAATCAATGCTTCGTTGTGAGAGAGAAGATCAATGAGATGTGGAAAAACGGAGTCATCACCTTTGACAAAAACTATGGCCCCGCCTCTGTCAACATGGTGTCATGTCGGCAAACTTCAAAGTCACCGAAGGAGAAGATCACTACTTCATTCAAGGTGATTAAAATGGGTCAAGCGTCCCAAGAGTTGGTTCCTTATCCAACATCAGATGGACAACCTATATGGGTGCATCCCGATCTCCTAGATGATGAAAATTGGGAGATCGTCAAAACAAAGCCGACCGCTCAGCAGCGAAGGCAAGCCAAGAGACAACTCTGCAAGCTCAAACGACATCAGAAGTCTCAACCAAAACAAGAAGTCCTTGAAAAGGCAGAAACCTCTTCCACTGCTTCATTAGGGGCGACGGAAGAATCCCTTCCCAAAGCTTCAAAGGCGGTAAGAAAATTCACCATTGATGATTTCATGCCACCTCTATACAAAAATGAAATTGTGCAGGGGGCATTATACTCTTGCAACTCGGTAGTTGGATTCTCCATGGATGGATACGAGTCCAGTGACACTACCAGTGATATCGATGAGCGGGAAGAATCCCTTGAAACAGGAGAATACCTCTCCAATGAGAAATGGATTCCTGAGTCTCATCTTATGCCAGTAATCTGGTATAACCCATTACAGCCACAAAGTTCTTGGTCTGATGATGAAGAAGACCAGGACGCTGTTCAAGAAAATGCTGTCGATCCAGCACCGGCCAATGCTCCAGTGGAACCCAACATTGGTGAACTACAAGGAACAGATTACGAAGAAGATTTGGCTCCTATGCCTGATCTTGAAGAATATGCAAGAATCTTGCAACATCTTGCCATGAAGCAGGAGCAGGATCGCATCAATGATCTTCGTCATGATCCAGAACCAGAATTCCCTGAAAATCAATGGGAACTTTCTCCATCAACTCCTGAAAATGGAGAAAACAGTTGGATCAATGATCCTCTTACATCCGAGGATGAGTCCGATTCCCAACAGTCTGCACTGGGGGCATCTCCTGTCTGGATGACCTGCAATTCGATAGCTCAGGACGATAGTGCCTCTAAAGCTTCCGAAGACACGTACACCCCAACCGGTAATGTATCATCTGGAGCTACATCTTCTCAGGTGACTTCCACTGAGATATCATCCTCTCAGCCCTCGTCTCCTGAAGCTGTGACATCGGAACTCAAGCCTTCCCGGTTGATCATCTTGAAGAAACTCCTTCCAATGAAATCTTTTTCAATGAAAGCCCAGTCGATTGGTCCCAGATACCCGATCTCATAGACGATGTCTGGACTAATAAAGAAAGGTTGTCGGATGCTGTTCAGGACTTGTTCCCGGAAATTGCTCCATGCAACACAATTACTGAAGACGCCAATGCTGCTACAAAGACGTCTTCAGCAAATGGCAAGGATCAACCCCTTGATCCTGAGAATGATCTTCCAAAAGAAGACTCTTTTCTAGAAGCTCTTGAAGTTGGTAGAGGTACCCGTTCTGGCCAGGATTACCACAAAAATTACAATCAACCCTCTTCTTCTTATTAAATCCTTCGGGAAAACAAGATGTAAGCGCCCCAAGTGGCAATAATAATGAAACTGCAGGCCCGAAGGAGGCTTTCAAGTACGACTTGATTGAGCAGTTGAAACACATACCTGCACGTCTGCACATCCTTGACTTATTGCGAATGTCTCCAAAAACTCGTGATAGTCTCATTTCAGAATTACAAAGGCTGAATGCGGATGTCGACAAACACACCCCACAAGTCCTATAAATTGAAATGGACTACAGGGTCAAAAAATCAAATACTCCCTCAAAGGGAGAAAAGAAGAAAACTGAGGGATCAAGTAATGAATGCCTCTCGGTACAAAAAGCAGGAAGTGCAACAATTGCCTTCGACAAGGGTGACCTCCTCCTAGGCGAAATAAAGCACAACCGACCCTTGTACTTTACGGGGTACGTCAAAGAAAAGCCAGTACATAGAGTTCAGATCGATCTAGGTTCTGCACTCAACCTCATTTCTAGTTCGGCACTCGAAGAGCTGGGCATCCCACCTAGCAAGCTGAGTCACACGTCTGTATCCATCTTCGGATATGACAGGAGTGCTCAAAGGCCTTTCGGCAAAATTAGGTTCAAATTGCAAATCGGTGATCTTATCTTCGAAGTCACTGTGTATGCAATAAGGACCCCTTCATGCTACAATATACTCCTTGGACGCCCCTGGATACATGACAATGGTGTCGTCCCTTCCACCCTACATCAGTGCATCAAGTTCGTTGGCAACGACGGCTTGATACATTGAGTGTTTGCAGACAAAAAGCCCTTCAAAGGCAGAGATGTCCATTTTGCAGATGCTCAAATGTATAAAGATAGAAAAGAAGAACAGGAGGAAGAAACAATATACTTTGCCGACAGTCTCCAGAAAGACAAAGGCAAGGCTCCTCAGCAATCATCAGAGGTAAACAAACCCTCCACCAAACTCAAAGTAAGCAGTCAAGCTCCCTTCGTCGTCTCCTTCAAATCTCCAAAGCCTTTGGTAATCACTACCAAAGTAAAGAAGACAAAACAAAAGGCTGGGGGCAAGTTCACTGTCTCCTTTGTGTCTATTATGCATGACACGGACTCGGAGTCAGAGCCAGAAGATGACACAGCATCAAGCCAAGCCGATACTCAGCAAGATCAGCCCGCTTTCACTCCATTGGAGACACTTGCTGACATAGAAGATCCTACGTCTGCTTCCTTTGTTATTACGGCAACTTCGCCAGAAGAAAAGGCAATCTTTTTCCATAGATCGGGAGCATCTCCACTAAACTCTCTGCTTGAACCTTTCCAAAATGAAGGTATGCCTCAACTATCCTTGTATAGTCCAATGGCACAAGCTATCATGAAGAAAATGGGCTACGATGCTCAGTATCCGACTGGTTTGGGAGGTGGCCGTGGTATTCTCATACCATTGGAACCCACCCTGACCAAAAGTCAACCAGAAGATTGGAAAATCCACCTTCATAAAGGTAAGTTTTCATATGGGTTGGGGTATGATCCTACCGCTCTTATGAGACAGTTGACACCATGACTGCAAAGTCACTTTACTGACCAAGCCTCAACATCTCATGAAGACATTGACCTCCCTGGATATCTTTTTGAAGAGTCACTTGTCAAGGATCCAGAAAGTTCCTCCAATTGGTATGATTTCTCTGATGATAAAGAGGAATTGCCCAATGACATAGACGCGCGGTTCTCTGACCCAGAAGAACCATCGTCTCCAAAAGAAGTACCCTACTTAAACCCAGTTCTAGCAAATGATTGGGACCATCTCATTGCAAGCCTTGAGAAGGATACTGATCAAGAAGATCCATGGATAGAAACAGAGCCTCAGTCTGAAAATGTCTCTAGCACTCCAGAAGGTCTTGTTGAGTTGGAAACCTCCGAAAATACTGCGGAGGAACCACCTTCAAACCTTCTGACAAAAGACCCTGTTCAAAAGATAAACTTGGGAACACCTAATAACCCACGTCCTGTATTCATAAGCAAGAATATAAAGGATGATGAGTTACCCGAGTATATCTCTTTTCTTCGTGAGTTCGTTGATTGCTTTGCATGGTCTTATGCTGAAATGCCTGGCTTAGATCCCAAAATAGCAGTCCACAAGCTCAATTTGCAAAAAGAAATCAAGCCTGTCAAGCAAGGCCAAAGAAGATTTCATCCCGACGTGATGGACAAAATCGAACAAGAAGTTCAGAAACTCAAAAACGTTGGCTTCATCCGCGAGGAACAGCATCCTGAATGGTTAGCCAACATCGTCCCTGTGACAAAGAAAAATGGGCAAATAAGGGTCTGTATCGACTACAGAGACCTGAATAATGCATGCCCTAAAGATGAATTCCCGCTCCCCATACCAGAGTTGATGATTGACAACACCTGTGGGTTCGAGCGAATGACATTCATGGATGGATTCTCTGGCTACAACCAGATAAAGATGCATCCTGAAGATGAAAGGCATACATCATTTCGGACACCATTCGGCGTGTACTGTTACACTGTTATGCCATTTGGTCTGAAAAATGCAGATACAACATATCAGAGGGCTATGATGAAAATATTCCAAGATATGCAGTACAAGACGGTCGAATGCTATGTTGACGACCTCGCCATCAAAAGTAGAAAAAAAGAAGACCATCTCGACGATCTTCGAGAAGTCTTCCTTTGACTTCGCAAACACAAATTGTGGATGAATCCACTAAAATGCTTTTTCGGTATATCATCGGGTAAGTTTCTCGGATTCATAGTATGGAAAGTTGGAATAGAACTTGACCTCACTAAAGTCAAGGCTATCCTAGAAATGCCATCTCCAAGAACCCTAAGGGAATTAAAAGGGCTTCAAGGAAGGTTGGCATACATCCGACGGTTCATCTCCAATCTGTCAGGGAAGTGCCGTCCATTTTCTCGCTTAATGAAGAAAGGCGTAGACTTTGTCTGGGATGCTGAATGTGAAAATGCATTTCAGGACATCAAAGCATACCTCACCAAACCTCCAGTGCTGGCTGCCCCCACAACTGGAAAACCATTTATCTTGTACATAAGAGCTCTTGACCACTCTTTGGGTGCTTTGCTCGCACAAGAAAATGACGACGGAAAAGAAGTTGCTCTATATTACCTTAGCCGCATGTTGGTAGGTGCAGAGCATCACTACTCCCCAGTCGAAAAAGAATGCCTTGCGGTGATGTTTACCGTACAAAAGCTGCGTCACTATTTGCTGTCCAATACAGTCTACCTGATCTCGATGATCAACCTCTTAAAGGTCCTTGTCACAAAAGCAAGTTCTCTCAATGCCCGATTGGCAAAATGGTCCATCCTTCTATCACAATTTGATATTAGGTATGTACCACAAAAAACAATCAAAGGCCAAGCTCTAGCAGACTTCCTTGCATAGCATCCATTGCCTAAAGATTCTCCACTCAGGGATGATCTCCCAGACGAATTTGTCTACAACGTGGAAACTTCCTTATCAAATGCCTCCTGGGACATGTACTTTGACGGTGCAACCAGGACAAATGAAAAAGAAAAGCAAATATCGGGAATTGGAATCCTCTTTGTCAGCCTCGACAAATACATGATTCCACAGGCCTTCTCCCTACTGGAACCATGTTCAAACAATGCAGCTGAGTATCAAGCCCTGATTATAGGATTGAAACTCGCCCTCGAATCCGGCATCACCATGCTGGAAGCTTTTGGAGACTCTCAACTGATCGTCAACCAAATGAATCAGAAATATGAAGTCAGGAAGCCTGATTTGCTACCTTACTACAACAAGGCACAGTCGCTTCGACAAAAATTCAACATCTGTCACATCACCCACATCTTCAGAGGTGAAAACATCCGTGCAGATGCCCTGGCTGGACTCGCCGCATCCATGGCGATCCAAGAAGGGGAAAACATGCAAGTCACAGTGTGCCAAAGAAGGATTCTCCCTCCTCTTAACACACACCAAGCAGTTGCTGAATGCCACGAAGTGGTTGGAAGTCGGATGTTCATCCTCAAACCTCCAATCGGCGACTGGAAAGATCCATTCATTGATTATATCATGTTTGGAGTCTTACCTGAAGATCCAAAAGAGCGGGTAAGTATCCAAAGACAAGCCCCGAACTTTCATTTGGATATACCTTCAAAAGCACTTTACAGAAAATCCTTCAATGGAATACTTCTACGCTGCTTATCACAACAAGAGGCTGAAGAAACTCTTAAAGAAGTACATGCTGGTCTTTGTGGAGCCCCTCAGGCTGGTCCTAAGCTCTACAACCAGATAAAAAGGCTAGGTTATTATTGGCCTATCATGGTAGTTGATGCAATGCAATTTGCTAAGCGCTGCCAAAAATGCCAGATTCATAGAGATTATGTCCACATGCCTCCAGAATGGCTATATCTAACAGCAATCTCATGGCCTTTCGAAGCCGGGGGTATAGACATCATATGTCATATATCTCTCCCCCATCAAGCAAAGGTCATCGCTTCATCTTTGCCGCTACGGATTATTTCTCCAAGTGGTCAGAAGCTTTTGCGCTCAGCGAAATGAAGACTTCATCAGTCTTTCAGTTCTTGCGTACCAACATTATTTGTCTCTTCGGCATACCTAAAAGATTCGTCCATGATAACGGACCACAATTCCGGGATAACAAATTCTACAGGTTCTACGACAAGTACAAAATCCAAAGTTGTCCTTCGAATCCATATAATCCAGCAGCGAACGGACTAGCAGAAGCCTTCAACAAGACACTCTGCAAAATTCTCAAGAAAATGGTCTCTAGTCACAAAAGAGATTGGGGCGACAAACTACCAGAAGCCTTGTGGGCCTATCGAACCACCATTCGAGGACCAACCTATAGCACACCATTCTCTTTGGTCTATGGATGCGAAGCTGTTGTCCATTTGGAAGTACAAATTCCTTCCTTAAAGGGTATCTTTGCAAAATGACATGACGCAAGAAAGCAATGTCAAATTGAGACTCCAAGAGCTGGAAATCTCGATGAAAGACGATTCGAAGCTCTACAAAGCATTGAGTTGTACCAAGCACGCATGGCAGGATCTTTCGACAAGAAGGTCAGGCAACGCGCCTACAAAAAGGGTGACTTAGTTTTTACAGTAAAAAGACCCATAGTCTTTGCCCACAAATCCAAAGGCAAATTTGAACCAAAATGGGAGGGACCCTTTGTCATCGACAAAATCTTCTCCAACGGCGCATACGCTCTTCTAAACATGGAAGGAGACAGATGTATGCGGCCCATCAACGGCAAGTTCTTGAAGCGGTACTACCCTTGAAGACTTCCTCAAACGGGTCAGAGCGATATCTACACGGCCAAAGCCTATTTCCAAGGTACTTGCTCGTCAAACCCATCCCCTTTTGAAATTTTCATCTTGAAATTTCCAAAAAAAAAAAAAACCTTTCAAAACAATGCTTACTTTTATCGTTTCATTGTTCAAAAAAAAAAAAATCAAAATCCAAAAATCCAAGTTTAGGAGCCTCTTCCCAGACTTGACCAAAATTTTCAATCCTTGAACCCAAAATTCTTGGTTTGAAACAAATACCAGGACTCAGGAATTCTCACCCTAGTCCGCCTCGGCTTTTACAACCAAAATGGTTTTAAGTCAAAACTTATGACCCTCGTGTCTTTAAATAAAAAAAAATGGTTCTTAGAAACCGCGGGGAAGCGACATTCAGTCGATACTCGCAAAATCCAAAAAACCGGAAGGATGCGAACCCCATTCGATACTTCCAAAGCCCAAAAAACAGAAGGATGTAAACCACATTCGATACTTCCAAAACCCAAAAATCGCAAGGAAGCGAACCCCATTCAATACTTGCAAAACCTCAAAATTCAAAAATCAACCCAAATTTCAAATGGTTCGAGAAAACCTCAAATTTCAAAAATCGCGGGGAAATGACATCAAGTCAGTACCCGCAAAACCAAAAGTTTCGGGAAAAACAGGGAAGCGACGCTTTGTCGATACTTTCACCCCAATTCGCGAGGAAGCGACATTCCATCGATACTTGCAAACCCAGCCCGCGAGGAAGTGACATTCCATTAATACTCGCAAACCGAATGAGCAAGGAAGCGACATTCCATTGATACTTGTAAGACCATTCAGCGGGGAGGCGACATTTAGTCGATACCTGCATTTTGAAAACCAAAATCGGCTATAAACGCCAAATTCGGCTATAAACGCCAAAAAATTGGCTTTCATGCCAACAAAACAAAACTTAGTTTTCAAAAATCTGGCTCCTATGCCAAAACAAAACAAAACTCGGCTCCTATGCCATCCCAAAATCGGCTTTCATGCCAACTTAAAACTCGGCTCCTATACCATTCCAAAAATCGGCTTTCATGCCATTTCAAAACTCGGCTTCTATGCCATTCCAAAAATCGGCTTTCATGCCATCTTAAAACTCGGCTCCTATGCCATTCCAAAAAATCGGCTTTCACGCCATCCAAAAAACTTTGGCTCTCATGCCTCACACAAAAAAAAAAAAAAAAAAACTTTGGCTCTCATGCCACAAACAAAAAAACCTTGGCTCTTATGCCACAAACAAAATTTTTTGGCTCTTATGCCACAAACAAATTTGGCTTCCATGCCACAAAATAAAATTCGGTTTCTATGCCATTTAAAAATTCGGCTCTAATGCCATCTCAAAATTTTTGGCTCCCATGCCGCAAAACAAATTTTGGCTCTTACGCCACAAAATTAGGCTTCCACGCCATCTAAAATTTGGTTTTCAAGCCATCAAAAACCAGGCTTTTTGCCACAAAAATTGGCTTTCATGCCCAAAACCAACTCTTTGACAAAAGATTTTCACAAAATGACAACCTTTTGATCAAATTCTTGAACAAACATTCCCATCAGCTTTTACTCAAATTTGTTTTCATCAAAAATTGATTTTAAGTGAAAAAAGGGGATACAAAAATATAGTACCAAAATTATTTATACATGGAGGTACCAAAAAAAAAATAAGAAGAAGAAGAAAAGAGTTTGTTACAACTCAGGAGCTCAATCTAGCATGGTCTTCAACCAAAGGTTCAACTCCTCAAGCAGACCCTTGGCCTTAGCTTCCAAAGTTTTCAGGCCACGCTTGTTCAAAATGTTCCCATAAGATGCGGCCGAACGTCGCGACCCCTCTGCAGCACGAGGAAGTTTTTTCCAGAGGACCTGCCACTGCTCATACTCCTGAGTCTTCCTCCAGACATTACCTTCAGCTTCCTCAACCTGGCGAATGAGAGTCCCCTCCTTATCACGAGCCTCCACAATGGCAGTCCATTTTGCAGCAGCTTCTTCCTCCAAAAGCTCAAGACGCTGCCTAGCCTCGACAACCTCCTTATCAAGGCTGTCTAAGTCTTGCTTCAGCCCCATGATGGATAACTAGGTAACGTTTTTCTCCCGAACGACCTGCTTCTGAGTCTTCGTGACCTCAGTCAGCTCAGCTTTGACTTTCCTGGATGGCTTTATAAACATCTCATCAAAGAAGTCACCATCTGGGAAACTCTTGGTCTCAGTCCATTTGTTCCCCAAGGCGATGCTTTCCTCAACAAAATCTTTGGCGCTTGCGATGTCCAGACCGACTTCTTTGCTATCAGCAAGAATGTCCTGTACATGCTTGATCATGCTAAAGCCAGCTTCCAAGTGACCGGAAGAGAGAGTCTCAACCCATGAGCTCAAAACAGTCTTCAACACCTTCCTTGCATACTGAAGGTGCAGCGCAGATGAGGATTCGCCATGCTCTGACGCCCAACTGCCCATGTCACGCTTCATTAGAAGAGTAATCAATAAACTCTTTCCAACCAAAGAAGCAGACTCATTGAAGGAATAAGAAGCCCCTACTCCTGGATTAGCCGCAAGTATCCCCTGTTCTGGCCCTGAGGAAGACGGAGGAACTTCCTCTGCTACTTCACAATCTGCCAAGGAAAAGACAAAAAGGTATGAATATAATCTTGTAAAAAAAATCAATATCAAGATTAGTATTGCAAAACACCTTCTTCGACGACCGGCAGAGTACTCTTTGCCTCTTTGAGCTCATCCGAAGCATCGTCAAAGGTTGCGTCCATGGATGGCTCGAAATCGTCAGAATCCTCTGGCAAGTCAGCTACCAAAAAAAAACAAAAGCTACATGTTGGCAAATGACAGCACAAACAAAAAACAAGAAAAAAAAAGAAGCCAAAGCAATCATACCAGGTGAAGGTTCTGGAATCACTCCAGAGTCCCTGTGCTCTTCCTCAGATGCCATGACTGGATCCGTCATCGCCTCATCGGCCGGAACCTCGGGCATCACCAAGTCATCATCCTCTTCCAAAAGAAAGAAAGCAGCGGATCAAAAAAATCTCTCATAAAAGAAAAGAAGTGGCAAAAGAAAGAAAGAGGATCATACCAGCTGTCTCATCTTCTCTGCTCCTCTTCTCTAGAGGCACGTCAGCATCCTCAAACACCTCCTCAGCAATAGTGAGAGGAACTTCAAGATCAGAAGGACTATCGTGCCGTCTCATGTTACGGCGTTGTCCTCTCCTCCTCTTGCCTCGGCGGGTCAATCTATTCGACAATCCTGCCCTACTATCAACATCAGGCCTCTCACAAGAGTCCTCACTGGATGGCCTACTTTTCTCAGTAGACTCCATGGAAGCCTTCGTACGCTCTGCCTGTATCATAGCATCGATCTTGGCCTCCTCCTCTTCCAGCTGCCTCAAGACCTAACCAGGAATCCCTTGTACAGCTCCTGATCTAATGACGTCCTGCTCATTGAGAAAACCTATCTTATGCTTCTCTCCAAAAAGGAAGGCCAAAACTTCCTCCCGACGGACACCATCTGATTTGCCAAGACCTTTCCCAGGAGATTGCTTGACATCGAGCTCTTTCTTGGAAAGCCCCCGGTACATTGAAAAGCTCTCCACGAACCACTTCGTGAAGCTAGTAGTCCGGAAGGTGGGCAGCTCAGGATAGGAAATCATGGCGGTAGTGTCCTCAGCGCTATAAAAAGCCCATGCATTTCTCCCATCCTGCAAACCTGCAAAGCGCTTCACAATGTTCGAAGGCGCTCCAACAACGCCTTGAGAGGAGCCAAGCTGCAATGCAAAACGCGAAGAGACATACGGCTGGATATCGACGAAAAGATGTCTGCGGTACACCATCGTACCAACCCGTATATTGAAGAGCCATCTCTTCTCCGCGTTTGTCAAAGCATAATGTCTTCCCGACCCTGCCCTGGTCGAATCACGGGAGACACCAAAGTCAAAAGCGTTCTTCCGTAAACCGGGAGAAAGCTTCACTGAAGAGTGCCCAATCTCGACATCCCTAAATCGTCGGATCCTCAAACGGCAGACAAAAGCGATTCGGAAACGGCTGCCCCTCTAGCCAAATGAATCATAAACGGATCTTCGTCCTGTGCAACTCCCAAATGATGGAAGCTAGGACAGTGGTATACATACCACGAATAGAAGATGTGGGCTGAAAATACCCTGTTCATAGGGAGTCCAAGCCGAACCAGGAAAGCAGCAGCCTGCAGTTTGGTACACAAATAGGAGTAAAGAGCAGGTACCAAAGCCAGCCGCTCTCCAAACGCCATCTGACAAGCCGGAAAAATACAGTGCGGCCTGATGTGCGTTCCATCTCCTCCGGCAAAAACAACCTCACCTAGCCAGTAAGTGAGGTAAATAGCGAGATCTCTCCGCAACGCAATGTCGAAACAAATGGCATCTGTGCTTGCGAAGAACTTCCTCAAATCTTCTCGCATGGCGGCGATCTTCTTCAAACTTGATGCTTTAGTCCTAGTGTCCTGGGCCATGCCATCAGAAGACTCCCCGCTATAAAAAAAGTTGGACTGCAACTCCTCCAACTGCTGCACCTGAGTTTCAAGCCCTCCTTCTCCTTCAAAAAATCATAGAAGGCGAGGAGCTGAAAGTACACAAGCCTGAACTCCTCAGACTGCTCCTCAAGGACGCTGTCAATAGGCCTCCTCATAGAGTTTGCCGAGGATAGGCAATCCGGTGATGGCGCTCAGTTCCTTCAAAGAAAAACCAATCTCACCATTCGTCACAATGAAGGTGTTAGTTTGTGGAAGGAATGACTCTAGCATGGCTATGAAAGCCTCATCGGAGAAAACGACGGTTTGCCGAAAGGCGCAAACCGCATAAAAAATCTCGGCCTCCCGCAAAACGGCCTCGCCAATCTTCAGGGTGTGATCAGTCCATGATTCCCAACTCGAGTCAGCACTGAAACGGCCACGAAGTCGAAAAGGCTTCACCCAATTGCTGCCGCCACCCCGAAAAATACCAAGGCCCATCGGTCTCAAATCAACCGATGGATGATCAGAACCTTGTTAGCCACTGGCTGGTATCAACATGTCCATACGGACAGGCGACTTCTCTGCAAAACCGAAAGGGCCGCCAACAAAAACCCCGGTCTTAATCACACTGGTCCTCTTCACCTAGCTCGGAGGATCTTCCCTCTTAGGGCACGTGGGAGAAAGGCTCAGGATCGAGATGGTCCGATCAAAAGTCGACCGGGTAGAAATAGTTCTCTCCTCACCATCTGCTGTGTAAGAGAACTGAAAACATCTCCTTTGGTATGTCATGTCGTCAGGGACTGCATCACCAAAGAAGAAGGTAGGCTTGGGCACAACGCTCTGATCTTCCGTAACCCAAGGACGGCTGCTTACCATAATCTTGTAGAATTCCTCATCTTTGAGAGCGATCAATCGCTGTCTCATCTCATCACGATTGCGGGAATCACATTCTTCTAAGTTTTTCTCGACAAACTGGACCTTCTCCCAAGCCTGCTGAACGGCCGCATTGAAAGATATGGCAGACCGACGGGGTGCGTCAGTAACAGGACCTTTACCCTTGTTCGTTCTGGAAGAACTACCTGCAAAAGATGGAAGAGAAAAGATCAATCATCATCAAAATGACAGAATTTTGCTACAAAAAAAATTCTAGCAAAATTTTGACATGGTTCCGGGGCAATTCCGAAGAAAAGGAAATACCCCAAAAAAGAACGGAAGCCTGAAGTTAAGCTCAACATCTCTGCGAGCTCATAGTCAGTGCAAAACTCTCAAAGAAGGTTCGAACTCAACATCGCTGCGAGAACGAGCCAATCTCATCAAATTTTAGAAAAAATTGGAAAAGAGCTCAACATTGCTGCGAGCTTCAGAATCAAAAAATTGCAAAGTTCCTCAAAATCCAGCAAGACCGAGAAAGAGCTCAACATCGCTGCGAGCTCAAAATCCCAATACTTGCAAAAGATTTTCAGGTATGCATCATCATGCTTCCAAGTCCATTTGCCAAAAATCATGCATCAAAGAATATCATCATGCATTAGATGCTAGGAAAACCTTGACTAAAGTTTGACCAATTCCAACACAATTTGGTCAAAACCAATCAAACTTTGTCCAAGTCAAAAATCATGTTGGCTTGACTTAGAGACTCTAGCCTTTTATCTTGATGCATCAAACAAAAAAAATGCATGAATATATTGATATTGCATAACCTCATTATCATGGTGAGCAAACAAGCAAGGAAAGAAAAAAAAAAAAGAGAGCGAAAGCAATCTCAGCCAAAAAAAAAAAAGATAAATTTTGGCCCACAGGCCGTGGCCCACTGCCACGTGGCAGTACGGCCAGGTCCGTACAACCAAGGAAAAAACAAAAAAAAAAACAGAAAAAAGGGAAAATCAACGTGTGAAAAAAAAAAGAAAAAAAAAGCAACAAAAAAGCACACGGTAAAAAAAAGAAGAAAAAGAGAAAACCATGAGAAAAAAAAATAGAAGAAAGAAAAAAAAGAAGCACAAAAATAAAGGGGAAAGAAAAACGTGCTTGAGAAAAAAAAGAAGAAAAGAAAAAAAAAAAAAAAAAGAGAAGAAAAGAAAGAAAGAAGTTACTTCTACAAATGGAGTTTCTTGAGGAGGAAGAAAACTTAATTGAAAACATTGATGGAGAAGAAGAAGAAAAGCTTGGAGTCCTTTTGAGAAAAAGCACTTCTTATCTTGGAGAGCACTCTTGGAGATTTCTTGCAAACAAAGAAAGCAAAGTAGCAAAAGAACCAACCCTCTTGCTTTTATAGAAGAGAGCAAACCAAAAGAGGGAACAACGAGAAAGAAAAGAGGTAAGTGCTAAAACTTAGCTACTTTCCCAAAAAGAAAGATATTTTGAGAAAATCTTTCCACAAAAGAAGGAAACTTGAGAGATTCTCTCCAAGTAAGGATATTTTTAGATATTCTCTACACAAAATAGATATTTTTAGATATTCTCTACAAAAATGACACCATATGAGATCTAGGCCATCTCCAAAGCCTAAGGTCCCATGGGATAGCCCATATGAGCCAGGTTTGACCACCTAGGCACTAAAAGTGGCTTTTAGTCAAAATATTCCTCTTACCAAGAGCAAAGAAAAAAGAGCAAAAAAAAAAAAAAAAAAGAAGTCCCATGCCTCTTTTGAGTTGATGGGACCATTCAAAAGAAAGAAAAAGAAAGCCTCATGAGTTTCCAAAAACCAAATCATCCAACCTCATGAACCAAATTGAGCCAAAATGTTGAAATTGACATTTCACAAAACCAAATTTCGGTCCCCTAACTCGCCACATACAGCTTGTTAGGTCACAAGACCAAAACCAAAATCCAATACAAACCAAAGCAAAAACCAAAAAAACAAATCTGACCCCCCAACTTGCCACATACAGCTTGTTGGGTCACAAGGTCAAAATCAAAAATCAAACCCGACCCCCTAACCTGCCACATACAGCTTGTTAGGTCACAAGGTCAGAAACCAAAATCCAAAACCCAAAATCCAAATACCCCATATCATTTCAAAACTTTTCCTTGAGATGGTACGTGATCTCTCTCACTACCATAAAATCCCCCCGGAAACTCAGAAGGCTATTCAAAAAAAAAAAAAAAATGCTCAAGACTCTTGGTCAAATTGGAAACTCTCCTTCAAGTTTCTCTTTGAGGCACATCGACTCCGAAAAGCTACTCGTCGCTGTACCTCGAGGGGGCATTTGCTGATACCAAAAAAGTCAATATGTCTCCTCAACATCAAGAAGCCTCGTGAAGCTGCATCCTGCTACAAAACAGGCAAAACTACTTCAAGTATCAGATCTTGTCAGAATAAGACAAAAACTGAAAGATCATTCAAGACAGTTAAAAGAGGAGTACACTTGAAGTTTCGGGCCATTCCGACATCGTTTGGCCTAACTTCACTTCTCCAACAGCTAAACAAGCGCTCCTAGCGGCGACATCATCAAAGACACCAAAACTTTGATCAGAGCCTATGGATGACTCCAGGATGTCTCCAAAGGGCTCCATGCCAAATTTCAAGTCAAACCGACAACGTTTGACCCTCCATCAACGGTCGAGCAGCAAAATCAAGCCTCCCGGCGGCGAGAACCACTGAAGCCGACACTCATAAAAAAAAATACATGAGTGGCTTCAACATGCTTCCAAAAGGCTGCACGTCGAATTTCAGGTCATTCCGATAACGTTTGACCAGGTTTCGATGCTCCGAAAGAAAATTAAGCCTACCGGCGGCGGAGCACCTTGGGACCTTGACATCCAAGTTGGAGCTAATGGATCGTCTCAAAATGACTCCAATAGGCTCCCCGTCAAATTTCAGGTCAATCGGACATCGTTTGACCACATATCAAAGCTCGGCATTTTCCCCGTAGCAAAGTCAAGTCAAGCATATGGGACCCCAAACAGCTTCAAAACTCAAATAAAAGCTCATGGTTGGTCCTATCCATTGCTCAAGAAGCTTCACCTCAATTTTCAGGTCATTCCGACATCGTTTGACCTAGTTTCGACTCTTGACGGAAAATCGGATACAAAGTCTTCGGCTTTCCCGAAAAATAGGAAACTTTGTGCTCCGGTTTTGTGCGGGTTCTCGTCAAGTTTTCTCCAAGAAAATCAAGTCAATAATTGAGGAAAAATGTCAAGAAAAATACAGAAGAAAGAAGGAACAAAAAAGACAGAAAAATGGCCGAAAACGAAGCTCGGCGACCAAAAGGGCCAAAGCCCTATGGTTGCCGCGACCTTGGCCCAAGGTCGCCGGCGACCCTGCAAATCCGGGTCGCCTGATTTCGCACCAAACAACCCGTTTTCCGATCCTTTTCGCGTTTCGAGCGTTCCTTCCTCTGTGATTTTATGAAAATCCAATCTTTAATGCTCTTGAAAACCACGATCTTCACCAACATCTCGGATCCTCCGTCAAAAGCATGAAATCATCACCGATTGCTCCAAGATCGCCAACCGGCTGACCAAGAAAGTATACTTTCTGTCCGACCGATCGTGAAATCGACAAGACAAATGTCTCCGGCCCACCAACATCAATCAATGTCTGAAATTGCACTGTAATCCAACATCAAACAATGTGTGGATCCACCTGTGATGATCACAAGAAGAATCTCAAAACATGCGGCGCGGCCCGCGACTCTTCACATGCCCTGGCGACCACTTAATTGACCCGTTTATGACAACTTAATGCGGTTATTAACTCATTATTTTGGACGGCCCAATCAGATTCAAGCATTTGGGAGTTACAAATCCAAGCAATCATGGCATTAAACCCATGAAACTCCCATCATCATGAAGATTAAAGGCGATTAAATGCCCACTATCCTTCTTCGGCCAATCGCAAGCCAAGAAAAAAGGAGTTACAAAATCAAAGAATAAAAACTTGTAACTCCTTATCAATTCTCTCATCATGGCCATCAATGCCCATAATCACCTCATGGCTACCAAAAGCCTATAAAAGGAGGTGGGTTTCAAGAAGAAATGAAAAAATCCCAAGTACAATCCCAAGCTCTGAAAATCCAGAAAATCCAAGAGAGAGACGAAGTCCTACTGCTTTGCTCCCAGAAGCACTACAAGGTGATCAATGTCCCTTGGGGGGCCACCCCCCCTTGGGGGGCCACCCCCCCAAGGTCCCCTCCTTCTACAACATGGCCTAAACGCGGCTTTTCAGCCCGTTTACTCGGTTTTTCATTAGATATAGGACCTCCTCTTGGTCCTTGTCCTTTAAAAAACTGAGGTTAGGAGCCAAGCCAAAGAATCAAAGCGTCAACCGTTCCCATTTGAAGGACGATGGCGATGTCCATACATGGCTTGCGACCGTCGATCTCAACGTGTCCCCACAATCTCCTGAGAAGTTAGATCCCTTTTCTTCCTTTTCTATTGTAGTTTGTATTTTTTAAAGAGACAAAAAGAAATCACAATTCTTGTCTTTCATATTTGATGAGTTTTGTAAAATCGCCTTTCACAGCAAACAAACAAAAAAACGCCTCCTACGGCATTCTCAAAAACAAACTTGTCTCTTTTCTTAATATTTATGCAATTTGAAAAGTTAGAAAAAAGGATTGATTTCCTTTCTATTTGTGAAGGTGGATCTCTAGATCATCACCATTCCAAATTCCAAATAGAAAGTAAATCTAGCATACCCATACAAAAATGTTGATACCCGCGATTTCCCTCCTCCGCCGAGACCCAAGTCAGCCCCCGGGGTGCGGAAGGAGAGGACGGAAACCTCCGATCGGGTCCATCAAGGAGGAAGATGGAATGCTTGAGCTAAGAGGATCCTCAGGGGGAGGGACTGGAGCGGGTGCACGACGGACGAACTTAGGCGGGTCACAAAACACCGAATGATCTTCAGGGATCCCCGCCTCCTTTAGTACAGCCCTGCACCCAAGCTCATATGTCCTCTGACAGAGTCCATCGAGTTGGTCCTCGTAAGTCCTCGTCGCGTCCCTTACCCCATCCAAGTACGCAGCATCCACCTTGGCCTGTAGAGACTCCTCGAGTTCGGCCATCTCTTTTCGCGTGGCCTCCCTCTCGACCTGCTCTTTCTGCAGTCAGGCTTCAACTTCGATCTTCGATTTGGCTAAGGCTGCCAGCTCGGTCTAAAGTTTTCGTACTTTGACCTCCAGCTCAGTAGCCCTCTTTGCCTTCACGTCGACCGCCCCTTTCAGGTCGCTCGTCTCGGTCCTCAGCCTGATGAGCTTGGCTGCCGCCAAGTCCATCTCCAAGGCGAGCTTCTTGTTTTTCTCCTCCAGCTCCCGTACCCGCTCTGTGCTCGCCTCTAGGGCAGCTGCAATCTTCCTCTTCTCGCCTTCTAATTGAGAGGCCTTAGAGGAGCCATGCAGGGCCCTCGTCAGTACCACCTTAAGCTTTTGAACACCCTGCACAGAAACGGCCGGTTAGAATATTGCCAAGATTGAAAACTTCAAAGTCAAAAAGATAGAAGAAGACCGGACTCACTGATATCAACGCCTGCGACGTTGCCATCACCAGAGCCGCGTCCTCAAGCTTCTCAAATTTCTCCATGTCGTGAGGGAGGCAGCAGGCTCTGGTAATCATGGCCAAGACAGCAGAACCGTCACATAGCCGGTCATTGATCGTCAGGGGCCTCCCTGGCTCCAACATCAAGTTCGGCTAGAAAGGGGGGGGGGGGGGGGGGGGCGCAGATGACCCTTTTCGTCGGGTCGAGCTCGGGGCCCTTTTTCTGAGAAGCCCCCTCAAGCTTCTTAAACTTTTCTGGAGGAACAACCTCCTTCACTGGCGGGACACTCCCTTTTGCCGGAGGGAGGACCCCCTTCTCCAGAGGGGCGCCCTTCTCCAAAGCGGGGCCCCCCTTCCCGAGCTCCTTCCCCGTCGGCCCCTCCTGCCGAGGCCTCTTCTCCACCGGGCCTCCCTTCTTGCTGCCCTCGGCAGGGCGCTTTTGAGGGCCCTCTGCTGGGCGCTTCATAGGTCCCCCCGAGGGAGCGACAGACGCAGTGGAAGGCCCTTTTTCGCCAGAGACCGGGGGCATCGACGCCAGCGGAGCCGGGTCCCCAAACGCCTGGGATTCCAAGTCCACGAACTGGAAGGGGGGACGGCGTTTCTGCAGTGGCATCTCTTCTTCCTCGTCTTCCTCCGAGCTCGAGGGGAAGGCGTCCACTGCCTGTTAGGGGTCAACAGGCTGCTGCGCAGACGCCGAAGTGGAAGCACCGACTCCGAGGTCGGTCTCTGGCTTCACCTTGACAAACGAGTAGAAAGGTGCCGAGGTGGAGGCCCCGACTCCTTGGCCGAGATCGGGCTTTACGTCCGGCTCCTCAACCTCGGGTTCTTCAACCGAAGGGAGATTACCAGGCCTTCGAGGGATGAAAGATTTGTAGATAGGCTGCTAGCCCAGAACGTCCCAAGCCGCACGACCGCTGTAGCATTGGTACTTCTTTACAGCCTTCAGCCACTCAACATTCCGCTTCCACCTGACCCTGCGTGCTTCCCTCTTCCTCTCGCTGTTATCTGCTCGACAAACAAAAAACCATGAGCTCGGCAGAATAGGGAATGATAAGGTAAGAGATCTTTGAGCTCAGCATTTACTTGGGGGTTTCCCGAGATGACGAGGTATCTTGAAGAATCTGACCGACGTGGGATCGGACGCCTCGAACTCCCAGTCTCTGAAGACGAACAGGCGGTCGTCCCCAGCATACCGGATCGAATCCTCTAAGTCGTGGACAAAAAGCTCTGTTTTTGGTTTCCCGCGAAGGTAATAGTGGTTATCGGACCCCGCGGCCTTGCACAAATCATATACATCCTCGATGTCATGGACACCGAGGTTAATCCCTAGAATCCTATTGATCTCGGCTGTGCCCATTATTATTTTGTAACTGTTGGGCATCAGCTGGCAGGGGCAAAGCCTCCACGTCCGAAGGCACTCCCTCAAAAGTGGATGGACAGGAAACCGAACCCCTCCTTCCACGACAGACACCAAGGGGAACGGCATCCAGCCATCCCGCCAGGTCATGCCGTCAAAATAGTCCTCCCGGTCGTCTAACCTAACAAGAACTTCCTCTGGTATTCCGTACATCCTCCTGAAGCAGGCTAAGGCCTGAGGGGTATCTACCCAATGCCTATAGGCTCCTATTCCTGAGGACCGAGACATGACTACAAGAACCCTAGCAGAGGTCCTAGCAAGAACAAGACAAGCACAAAGAGGAGAAAGCGAAAGAGGACTTACAAAAGTCAGAAAGCACAGGAAGTTGCAGAGACAATCTCTTTTCGCGGAAAGCTCTCGCAGCGAAGGTCCTCTCCTTTCTTAGAATGCAAATCTTAGGGTGCCAAAGTAGAGGGATGAAGAAGATGCCTTGTTTTTATAGAACAGGGAAGGCGTCCGTTCAAATCCCTAGGGCACGCTGTCAGAACATCGCTTCGGAAGCCGCACGCGTCGCTTCGGTTTAACCGTACAGCCTATCAAGTGATGACACGTAGCATGACGATACGCCTTCCGCTTCCGTGCAGCCTTTGCAATCAATTACCTCGGGCAGACGAAGCGACGTTGGCACCTTCGGCCAGCGGGGCAACGCAATAAAGATCAGACATCAGCAACCACCAGAGCTACGAGCTCGGTACAAGGAAATTCCCCATCTCTTAGCCCCCAACCTCGGAAAGTTATGGAACTCCCGGAGTCAGGGGTTGGGGGGCAATTGTACAGGGTATTTCCGTGATCCCGAAATTACTCCCAATTCGGTAAGAGTACCAATTGGGCTTGCTTTGGGCCCGGCATCGCCCAGCTCGGCGACAGCGCCAACTGGCACCGAGTCCAAACCCACCTCGGTAAGGATATCGAGCACATTCCTTTGAGTTCGGCATCTCATATCTCGGCAGTAGTTCCCGAGCTTGCACTCGCGACTTCGGTGACTTCTCCAGTTCGGTCCACTAATCGAGGTGAACACCGAACGTCCAATCCCCATTATGAAATGGGACAGCTACATTGCAGAGCGCCCTGACAAATAGGGTGGCCGCCGGCCATTGATAAGGGCTCTTTTCTATCAGCTGATCACATCCACATTTATGTGAGGGATTTGAGGAGAGATCCGACGGGACAGTACCCTCACCTACCCCCACCAAGGGTCCTAGGTTGGCCTGATGGGACAAGTATTCTCACCTACCTCCACTATGGAACCTTCCACTCTCTTTTATATATACCTGCATGGTAAGCCCATAACAGGTACGCAAGATATTACTTACTATCCTGCCTGAACCTTCTTCTTCCTCTCACTTCACCCTAGTTCAGTGACTGCACTAACTCAGGCGTCGGAGTGCCTTTGGCTGATAGCAGCCCGGGGCCCTGACTTTTGTTTACCTTTCAGGTTCAGGATATCCATTGACACTTCCAGCAACTCCCAGACTAGATAAGCAGCATCATTAAAAGCTTCATCATCATCTAAACTAAGTCCATAATATTCAGGCACTTACACTAGCAATTCCAGCGAACCCATTTCGGAGAATCCAAACCCCACTTCAGAAATCTACATTATGAAGCATAGTTCACTTAACCCAAGTCACTGCTTCCATTGAGACAGGTTGCTTCTGAAAGAAAGAAAAAAAAAATGCGAGAACAATAACTGACTTGATTGTTTGCCAAGGGGGCGGGGCGGAGGATTCTCCGGCGGAAAAGGAGAATCTCCGACGGATGTTAGGCGAAAATTCGGGACTGGTTTGGAATGTTGGGAGGGACGCTGGTGGTACCAAGGGTATTTTGGTCAATTTTATATAAATTTTATTCCATTCCGGGCATAATTCCAGCGTACAAACACAAGAACAGGAATCCATAATTCTATTACTGGGTTAATTCCTCAGCATACCAAACACTCGAATGGAAATGACTATTCCTGCCTCATTTCATTCCAGACTCATTCCACTCTCCATTCCATTCCTGCCTAAAACCATTCCAGCGAACTAAACGCTACCTTAGGAGCTTAAGGAAGCTTTGGGAGAGCTTTGGAAACCTTGAGCTTGATGCTTGAGTGATGGAGAAGCATAGAGGAAATTGAGGGGTTGGGGTTTTGTGGATGGAATGGGAGTGGAGAGAGGGGTTTAGTTCTTTAGGAAAGGGATATTTGGGAAAATTATAAATAGGACCCTATGGTTTTTGGGGGTTTACAACAAAGCCCATAGTTAAATGGGTATGGGCTTATGGGTGCCATGAATGCCAACCTACATCTAATGCAATCCACTCACTAATCCTAGCGATTAGGCTACTAAGTCCGATCTCACCCCACTAACCATTCAAGTAGCGTAGCACATAAAGACCAGTCAAGGGCGGACACATTATGACCGCCCCAGATCAAATCCAGTATTCTTCGTAGAGTCGAACTGGGCCCTGGCCCAACAGGTCGCCCCATGTATGTCAAAGATCGTCCCACATGTCCCTTGCTGCGCTGGTGTATAGAAACTCCTGAAAAGAAAAATGTCCAATCCTGTGTCACGCGTGGGATATGGTGACTGTGAGTGGGCGAATTAAAAAACACCATCCATCCGTCTCTCATTATGTCAGAGTGCACTCCTTCACTTGCTTTTCCTTTGTAAAAAATAAGAAAATGCATAATAGATATTTACAAATATAAAAGTTTCATCCCCGAACTCTACCGGTAAGGGGAGATCTTGAATAGCCTTACATGAGGCATGATCGGCCACCTAATGCCCAACGACGAGATTTCTCTTGAACCAGCTAGGGCAGAAGATCGGGGAAAAATAAAGGAAATGAAAATCATATTCTTTTATAGAAAATATAATAATAATCAAATATTTGATCCCCAATCAATACATATCATTGGAAATGGGTTCAATCTGGCAAGTGGTGACTAGATAGCCTTCTGATCAAACACAAGCAACCCACATCTTACCACCTCTCAATTCCCCCGGCCTCTCTCCTAGCAACCCATATCTCCCAATGCCCACCCCCATATATAACTCCATCATCACCACCATCAGCATCATCAAACATGTCCACAAAAATCACCAAAATCCCAGTTCAGACCCTCCCACTCCACCACCAAAATCTTCCCCTCCAATTCAATTCATGGAGAAGATCCTCTGCCTTGAGATCATGGGTGTGGTGAGTGAGTGCAACATAGACTTATAATGTCATGTGAGTGTGTGGTGTAGAGAGCATCTAATAGTGTAATGATAATACATGACTATCTTGTTATGTGATTCGTTTGGCATGTAGTGTGACATGGGCTTTGTAGTGCAAGTATATGCGAGGTGCGCTTTGTATAAATTGTATTAAAAGAGATTAAAGGATTTATTTTACATGAATTATTGTGAGTTGTGTTGTCTAGACTCTTTAATTCTCCTGTACTTCGATATTTTAGTCTGAAAAGATCCTCTTCGCCGATCAAGCTTTTACATGCTAGTGTCGATTTTCATTGCCCGTCTCTATCCACCACATCCAAATGAAAATCCTAGTTCCGCCACGGAGACCACTAGACCCGATTAATTAGCCTACTCTCATTAATTAACATCTAATCCCTATTTAAGGTCAAGGGCGTTACACATTGAAAGTACCCCCTCGTTACCAATGATTCAATCCAACAAAAATAAATCAGTAAATAAAATCTGATAATGGTCCATTGACAAACAAAGTAATTTTGGCAAGGGTCCATCTGGCAAGTCTTGGCCACATGATTATAGGGATTATCTGAATGCCTAGGAATATACCCTCTTGTATCAAAATTCCAAAAAAACCAATTCTTGGTTCATAAGCTTCTCTTCAAATTTCCCTTGAAATATTCCTTCGTGGTTTTGCAAAAGTTGGTGGACACCCTTCTGTCCATAGTCTTGTATCTTGCTTATTGTGTCATTATCAACAATACCAAAACGTCAATAAATTCAAAATCTCTGACCTCTCATCTTCCTTTCTCAAATATGTCTCCTCTAACGTGATTCTATGGATATTTCAACCAACATGCCTTATACGCATTTCTTATGTAAAATGGTGGGATAAATTTGATATACCCGCCTTTCTCAATAAATCATGTCATTCTTCTCCTCAAGATTCACGTATAATACAACCTAAGCAATCTTCTCAACAAAGACATCAGAACCTTGAATCTGAAAAGAAACCCATCATAAAGAAATACGAAGCTATCCAAGAAATCTCATCTTCCCCTACTTTAGTTACTAAAAAAGATTCAGATCCAGCTCTTCCCCCATCAGATGAAGACAATTTTGATAATACAATGATTACTTCATTAACTTCTATTAATCAAAGCACATCATGACAAAACCACTCAATCGAACATTTCTTTTCAAATGATTCCAAATGAAATTATCAATTATTTGCCCAAGAACATCCAGCCCCTACCACTATCGAAGCATGCTTGTGTCTCCAAAATGGACACAATATAATTCATGCTTTCAACATAAAAGAGCAACTCCATCCACAAATTTAAGCAAGAAGTATCACTTTCAATCATTTTCATTTAGAAAAGCCAATGTCTTGCATACTCAAAAGTTTACACATCTCATCTAAAGCAATGGTGAAAGATTCATAAAGAAAGTCCCATAAGCCATGTACCTAGTATTCCATGAAGCCATGTGTCTATGTACTTTGTACTTCATGAAGCCATGTGTCATAAAGTTACTATGAGTTCATAAAATGAATTTGTAAAAATTCGTTTTGGGCACCATGTGGACCTAATTGTGTTAGGCCCGCTGATTTCATCCATTTTGAGGCATGGGAATTTCAAAGGGTCTTGAGTCCATAATGCCTATAAATAGGAATTGAGAGCCATTTTGCCTCTCAAGAGAATCTAAAGCTAAGCATCAAATTTATAATAATATTTTATATAAATTTGAGTTAAAAGTATGGAGATCTTGGTCCGAGCCGGTATTAGATCCAAGTCAGTCTTCTTTCGCTATAAGAATTCACTTACGTAAAATTTTCATTTCAATGAAGAACGCTTTTCAAAATTCATGCATCTCTTTCTTCTTTGTAAGTTGAATTTTTGTTTTTAGATTTATTAAAACTAGATAAACTTAACAAATTTTTATTGCTAAGAGGAATGGTTTGGGTTCGAGGCCTCTTGTCGCGTAGCCTTTTGTCACGCCCCAAAAATGCAATTGGATCCTAACCGCATCATTAGGACATGAGAATCGGGGCCAATTAAAATCTTTCCCTTAAATACATTTGCGGCCACAATTCCGAGTAGATCGAAGTCCATAGTGAGGTTCTTAGTAATGATCAGTCACCATAAACAAACACGGAAGCAAAGATTCATACAATCTGCGCAGATGGTCACGAATATAACATACAATAATATCAGAGCTGATACAAGTAACAGAAAGGCATTTACTTATATTTCAATTACAAAATGCATTAGAGTTTTAACGAATGTCTAAAACACTGTAATGACCTGTGCAAGAGGCACCTATGCTCATAGCCGGAATATAAAGTAAGGCTCTCAAGTACCAATCCAGCAACACAATAATGCGGCCACACTCCACTAGGGGTAATCCCTCTACTAGTGAATCTCGTAAGACCGCCACAACCACCTACATAATGGGCCCCTTTACTTACCAAATGTAGCAGCATCAGATATACTGGCAAGTAAATAGATATGAGTAGCAGTGTAACATGTGCCAATCGAAACCAATATGTCAGAAAGTACAGAATTAATTGATAAACGGAACAAACTAATCAACAAAATAATCAGACCATCATATGCTATCAGAATGAACGCACCTAGGTGAACCCGGTACTCAGACAGGCTAGTCAAATAAATGCAACCCATGCAAACCCGATACCCAGACGAGCTAGTCAAACAAATGCAACCCAAACGAAGCCGGTCAAACCCAGACAAGCTAGTATGGTGGCGTACGTCCACCTCCCGATCTGCAGACAGTAAGTACAAAACCACATACAGGCACACACATATTCAAACCCACATGCACACACACATATTCAAACCCACATGCACACACACACACACATCCAAACCTTCACATATACACCCAAATCCAAACCTACACATACACACACAAACCCACACACACACACTCTCCTAAACAAGAGGTCCGGTTAATCATACATAGGGTGCTCCCATCACATTGTCAATAGAGCCACAAGGGAGCCCACCCCGCGAGCATATTAAAAGAGGGTATTAGACCGAGTAACGGAATGGGTATATGCTCATTAGACCGAGTAACGGAATGGGTATATGCTCCTATCTTATAATATTCAAGAGGTCCTAAACTAACCATAGCCTATACAAATCCTATAGTCAAGGGCCAAAGGGAGTAGGCACTAACCAACCTAAGGCCAAGGTCATTCATCACATGTAGGGTCCATACCGTCTAATACGGTAGTTACACGGGTCTGAAATGCCTCTCATAAGCATTTGGTGCTTCTAAAGTTGTTGGCACCTCGGGGTTCCACTACACCACCCACTTAGCACAATATCGGTCCCAGATATACTACCTCACAACCCACAAGGAGATGTTAGCCTACAGACCCCCTTACTAGAGGTCTAATTTATATTCATAGGTCAAGTGGGGCCAAGGTCCAAGTTTCGAGGGTAAATGGGTTTCAAATCCATTCACTTTAGCACCATTTTAATGCCCAATAACAACTCCACTATTAATGCATTTTAAATCCACATACACTAACCCAAATAATCCAATTTAACACCATTTTAACACCATTAATAGCTCCACCCTTAATGTGTTTCAAGTCCATACCCAGTAATCAAAACAACCCAATTTAAGACCATTTTAACACTCATTAATAGCTCCACCATTAGTGTATTTTAAGTCCATACCCATCAACCCAATTATCATAAATGCACATATTAGAGATTTGTAACACATTTAGAGATATGTTTAACACATTTATAGCATTAGTAGAGGTATTTAACACATTGAAGGCATTAGTAGAGGTATTTAACACATTTCAAGCATTAGTAGATATATTTAACATATTTAAAGTAGTAGTAGAGATATTGAATACATTTTAAGTATCTAGTATAGATATCGAACACATTTAAAGCATCTAGTAGCGATATTGAACAAATTTTAAGCATCAAAACCAACAAATGTAACATGTACACACTATTATTGATGTCTATGTACTTGCCTTGGCTTGATTGCACAAAACCCCTCTTTCTTGGTGCCTAGGGTTTCCAAATCTTGATCTTGACCACAACCCACTCTAATCCAATGCTTAAAAATGCTTCCCTACATGCCAAATAAGAAGAAAAACATACCTAAGACATGGATGCAAGGTTCTACAATGAATAGAAACAAATACATGGAGATTGAAAATGGGTATGCTTACCAAAAGGTGAAAATGGGGAAGGAGATGATGAGGTTGAGGAAAATGATGCTCTAGGGTAGCTTGGGGAGCCTTGGCTTGGCCTTGGAAACTTGCACAATGGTGGGAAGGGGATGGAGGAAGAAGAGAATCGGAAGGGATAGAGAATAGAAGATGAAGTGTTGTGAATGAAATAAAATGAAGAGAAATGGAGGGGAAAGAAATGAAATGTAAATGTATATGAAAGAGAAGTGAAACGAAATGAAATGTAAATGAAAGAGAAGTTTAGATTTGTAGAGATAGTTTGTGGGGTTTTACTAATAAGGGCCTAGATCATTTGTTAAGTGGGTTTTATGAGATTAGAAGGGCTTAGGGTCAATTTGAGGTGGGTTTCTAAATGGGTTCTAGGTGGGTTTTGGCCAATAGTATGATGGATCTAACACATGAATGCCATGTATGATGAAAGCTACTCAATGTCCCTAATTATGCTACAAAACTAGATTAACCAACACTAATCTTAATTAATAATGCTAACCCCCTAATTAAGGCTAGAGGCCTTACACCTTTGTTGCCTATTTAGGTGAGAGCATTACGGGCTTTTGTTAGCATAAATCGTTGATAGGCCACTAATCATTCTAATTAGTGATAAATCTTAGTTGACAATATCTGAGATTTTTAAATCTTTAAAACGAAATTCATCATTATTGTGTTCTGTCTCTTCTTCTACATTTCCAACATCCATATCGATTAATATAAATAAAATTTCTATTAGAAATTTAGAAGAAAGAAGTTTTGATGATATAGTTTAACGGAAAATTCAAAATGGGGTTTAAGTTTTGTCCAGGTTTCAAATCAGGACAAAAAAAAAAAAAAAAAAAAGAGTTACATCTCAAAACAGGGCTTAAGTTTTCCACGTTCCTTTCAAATCAGGACATCCAGCGAGTTTCTTCTCTCTTTTTCCCTAAATAACCAAAATGTCCTTAAACTCTTTCTTCCCCTATCTTCACCTCAGAAGCTACTAGCTTCCTTATTTTTCATGATTTTCATTTCCCCATTTCACCTTCTATTGACCACTACATCAAGAACCACAAGATTTCGCCTGAGACGATCTAAATTTATAATCAAATGATTTTCATTCATTCCCAAGGCCATCCGACAATACATCGATGATAACGGATCTCTGTATTACTCTTAATCAATTGGACGATGCTAGACATGCCATGAAGCTTTGAAAAACCATAGTGGGAAGCGGTTTAGTGCCCAATCTAATAATGTACAATGCCATGATGAACTTGCTTTGCAATAATGATGATGACAATAATGCGTTCCAGATGCTCCATGAAATGCCCTTCAATGGTGTATTCCCAGATTCTCCCATTTATAACATGATATTTCAATCATAGTAATTATAGGTTTTGAGATGTCTCTAGCATGTGATATCTTGGTCGCTGCCAAAGAAGATACATATTGGGCAGTCACGGCAAACATATATGTTCAAAAGATCCATGACCATCGCCTTTGTCAATGAATTAAGCGATCTCATCAAGCAACTGGTGATTGGCATATTAGGAGAAGTGGGTGCACAAGTACCAGTGGAACGAGGCATTCAAAAAGAAGGGGCAACGGCGTTTTGGGTATTTAGAAAAAAAAAGAGAATAAACTCACCGGAGGTCATGATTTGAATGGAATGTGGAAAACTTAAGTAATGTTTTGGAATGTAAGGTTTTTTTCTGTCTTGATTTGAAATCTGGGTAAAACTTAAGCCCCATTTTGAGATTTTCCCTATAGTTTAATCAATCTAAGATTTGAGAATTCCTAAAGTCTAAATAAAGGAAATTTATAAAATAGAGGCTTTTAAAATAACAAAGAATTATGTAATCAAGACAGTAGGAGAAACCAAATTAGTTGAAGAAATGAAGAAAGTCTTTATCTAATTCCAATTAAAATAATTGATATGCATGAAGCCAAATATAATTATATGCATATAGGACTAATTCAAGTTGACATAAAACCCTTAACAAGAATTGGATTAAATTTCCTGATTAGGTTAGAGATTAAAGACATTAAGCTTTGAGAGTTTTTCCTATAGGAGTAGTAGAAACCAGCTCCCGTAATAGCTTTGCTTTCTTCAATTGCTTTCCCAACTTTTCAGTCTCTCTCCACGATCCAAGTACTTATGAAGCTATTAATCTTGGAATCAATACTAAAGGATTTAATATGAAGCTTTACTCTCAAAATGTTGCTATAGTTCATCGAATCTATTATAAAGTCATGGATACTATTCTCACATATATTCCTTATTCATCACAATTAAAAGGAGGAACTACTTTTTTCCTTACAAATTTTAAAACTAAAGTTAAAACTCAAAAAACTCTAATTGGGAAGTAAATCTTTCCTAGAGATGGGAACTTGATGGTGCACAGCCTAAATCACCTCAAGTTAAAGATGAACTCAAATCCATTATAGAACATCCATATGGAAAAGTAAGTTTAAATTTTGCCAATAGATCAAGATCATATTTTTTTTCAAGAAGATCAATCTCTTCTCTACTTTCAGAAGTTGGGTATTTTAGATCAATAACTTCTTCTCTTCCAAACAAATCCCTTGCTCATTCCATTTACCGATCTCCTTCTACTTAACCATCGGGAATTGCTTTTCCATATTATTCTAAAAGAAAAGATGACGATATTCAATCAGCTAGTAAAACTATTTGAATTTGATTTTGTGGCAACCATATCTACTATATCATTAATTCGAGAAAAGGATAAAACAAGTGACCTCATTATAAATAAAGAATATTTACAAAATGAAATGTTAAAACATCCTAAGACAAAATGGTTTTGTATAAAAGTTTTCAAATTTGAACAAACTCAATTGAAAGATTTATGGTATGAACAGATGAATCAAGAAAACAGAAATATTCATTTCTTTGATGTTTTAACTTCGTACAAAAAAACAATCAACCATAATGACAATTAATAATTCTATACAAGCTTGGGAGGATGAAAAAGGTAAAACAGAATTTGTATATCCTCCTTTCTCTATCAAATATAAAGATACAAGTACAGCTCCGATAAAAAGATGCTCAAATGATTTAAAGGCAACCACAATAGAACATCTATCGCATATCATCGAACAAAATAAATTTACAAATCTTTATTTACACACAATAGTTTCACAAACACAGAATTGAAAACATCATTTCACAACAAGAATCCAGTTCATATAATTAATCTGGCTTTCATATAGCCAGAGAAGTCCGGCTCTTTGCACAGAATTTGTGGAAAAATTAACTCTAAAGAAAAAACCTTTAAAGTTTTCTATTGACTTCAAAAATGAAATCTCTCTAGATCAGACAAACTAGATACAGGAAAATCAATGAACATGTTAGTTGAAGCCTCGAATAATCAATACTCTTCTGAGACAAAAACAGAAGATTCAAACAAACAATCTGATGATCAAATGATAGATCTTGTGCCTCAAATTAATGGAATATTTATACCAAAACTCATACTTCAAAAATAAAAAAAAAATTCTATGAGACCAACACCATTTAATCTCCAATTTGAAGAAATACCAGATCTAACAACTAGTCAATATGATAGCAGCTCACTAGAAGAATGGAATATACCTGCATTGATAGAATATGGAATCCAAGTATGCTCCATGGTGATTCACAATTGCAAACTATAAAATCAATAATTGTTGCCTTTACTGGCCAACTTCATTACTGGTGTGAATACTATCTTACTATCTTCCTAATTCTTCCAGCAGCCTTTGATGTTGGGGACCAACAAACAAAAAACACCATAGCAAAGTAAGATCTACACTTCTCCAAAACATATTTGACTGGGTTTATGTACACATTATACAACATGAGATGCGGCCATTTATTTGCAAATAAAATACAAAGCAAGAAAGCACATTTTTGGATTATATTTCAACGTTCCCACATTAAATAGTTTGCTTTGCAGTTGCAGGGCTTGTTGATACAACTTCTTACACTGCTACTGTTAGATTGTATGGTCTCAATCCATCAGATGATGTAATAAATTAATTAATTTCTTTATTTATCAATAAAATTATACTTTCCTTTCATGAGATGAATGATGTTTTATCACTTTATGCACATAACCAATACATATAACATGATGGTTCATGAGATGAACCGGGTCCCATTAATATATTAGATGTCATATATGTGTATGGATGAGATCTACATACGGGAGAAATGTGTCACAAATCTTATACTTAAATATCTTCACAACTAGTGATGAGACTGGGCATCTCATCTGATAAGGTTGCAGTACTTTGATCACTATGAGATAGTGTGATTTGTCTCGATCATCAGAATGTAAGATTCTAAATCACAGTGTTGGATACATTGGATGTATTGAAGGACCATGATAAGCACCTTATGGAATACTGTTTCTATTATTAAGGTTTGCTCTCATAATTTCCTAACAATAGGTTCTCAATCTTGAGATATTGATGAACTCAAGTTTCTGTCTATTCATTTGCTTTGAATCACTAATGAGTGAGGCCAACTGTAGGTCAACACCTCGGTGTCTTAGGTACGTGGTAGTAAGACTGTGGGAACATTCAATGGTCAAGATGGAATCTATCTATATTATCCCCTTATGCCAATTAATGGATTTATCATTAGTAAGTGCGCACCCATCTCGATTAAGAGTTAATTGGATGGTACTGATGATCACTGTAATTAATTGGGTCTCAAGGATAATAAGATGTAGATTTAAGATTGGAATGGGCAGGTTTAATCCAATTGATCCATGGATATTGATTGAGGGGTCCACTTGTGGTAATAAGGAAGTTTAGGGTCTTCTTTGTAATTTATTCCTAAAACTGGAGTGCAATTGCATTTATATAGTGGAGTTATTTGCAATTAACTGTGGGCTTGGATTACACATGAGATGTGGGGTCATGGTGTTCCAGTTGGAGCCAGCTTTCTATGGAATCTATAGTGGTCCCCACACTAGCCCAAGTTATTATTAGATAGTTATCAATTCTACTTGAACTCTAAAAGGAAGGAATTAAAAAGTTACTATTTCTATTTGAAGTGAGACTTCCAATAGTGGTAATAGTAGGTTATTAATTGTTGTAGAAGTGAGACTTCTATAATAATTAGAAAGGAGAAAGTTACTAATTCTTAATGGAAGCATGACTTATATTTTAATTAGTAGAGAAAGAGATTCAAACCTATAAATAGAGGAGATGGGAGCTTGGACGTCCCATGCTATTGCAAAAAGACTCACGCCCAGCCCATTGTGTGTGCAAGTGTTGCACATCGCTTATTCTCTTTGTCTTCTAGTTTCTTTTCTAGTTCCTTAAGAGCTTCTAGTTGGTTTCTCTTGAAGATCCCACCATTCTTCTTAAGAAAAGAGATTTGATAGTGGGTCATAGCGTGGAAGACATCAAGGTCTTAGAGATCCTAATTTGCTACAAGAAGAGTTCTTATTCTAGCTAATTGTCTTCTTCTCCATTAGAACACTACCGGGCTTCATAGGTATAATCTATTTCATTAATGTTATAGATATTTGGTTGCTTGATTGTTGTTGGCTTGTATCTTTTAGATAAAGTTTATTGCTGTACATAATTGATGAGATTGAGGGATTACATCTCGAACGTGATTTATGGTCTTATGGGCACTTGATCCCTAAATCAAGTGGGTCAAAAGGTTTTGAAAACTTATCTACAATGCTCACCTAGTTCCAACAGCTACAATTGCTATCACCACTAACTTCATTACTCGCACTTCTACGACACATGCTGCCCTTTCTACTCTCAACAAGGGTCACCATTTTAACAAAAAATAAATAAATACATAAATAAATAGTAAAGGGATTTTTATAAAAAAGAAATTAAACTTAAACCTTAATTAAATGGTTTTATGAAGAAAAACTGTAACATAACGGTATAGTTGTTCATGCATTTTTTTTTTTTATGAAATTACCCCTTTGATGATATCATCAACCTCCATTGCAGCAAAAAAAAAAAAACCATCAAAGGTCAAGTTTGTGAGGAGACTTGAAAAAAAAACATCGAAAACCATCGAAGGTCAAGTTTGTGAGGAGATGAGCGACATATATATATATATATATAGAGAGAGAGAGAGAGAGAGAAACTTAGATAAAGGTGCTTTTGAAAGAGATGAGAGATGAGAATTAATAAGGAGAAGAGTTTCGAAAGAGATGAGAGATGAGAATTAACAAGGAGAAGAGTCTAGGTGGCAAAAAGAAGTTTGAATGCCGGCGGAGCAAAATTTGAGAGATGAGAATTAAAAGGAGAAGAGTCTAGGTGGCAAAAAGAAGTTTGAATGCCGGCGGAGCAAAATCTTACCACATGTAGTCTAGGGGGCATGATGGATCCTCAACGCTTATTTGGTGATAAGCACCAAATTAGTGTCCTTAATCTTGCACTTGTTTTAACACAATCCGAAGAGCTCTTTCCTTGGCGGTGATGGTGAAATTCGACCTCCTTTGAGCACTATTTAAATGACATCACCCTTTGTGTGACATATAAAAAAGGAAAATATTCAAGTGAAAACTAGTTCTCGCCTATTATATGAAAAAAATTTTGTGGGGCCCAACTAGCAACCGATCCAAACCTAGCAACCAATAAAGAACACCCCTGATAGTTATTAATTCCAAGGATTGGCACACATCCGAATGGACTAAACCGTTGGATCGATGGTTGAATATTTTTTTTAAATATGAAGCCATTAAACTTGTGTGCAACGGATGAAGGGTGTAGGGTCAAACTTGATACTTGGGGTGGTCTCACATACATCTTTTCAAACCCCAGTCCCATCCTGAAATGGAGCCCACAATTGGGCCCCACGAAAAAGTTCTCACCTAAATATTACAAAAAAAAAAAAAAAAATCACAGGAAAAAGGATTGTGTAAGAAACCATCTCGCCGGCGATCACCAACCTCATAAATATCCTCTCCAGATCGTGCACACACGTATGGTTTTTCACTGGCATAAAATCTCAGTTTTGGGTTCTACGGTCAAGTGGGAGATGTTGGAACATGTGGGCGTGATAAGCCCCCACACAGTTTGCCCACAGAGCCATCGGTCATTTGGTGATAAGCACCAAAATAGTGCCCTTAATCTCGCACACATTTTGACATAATTCGAAGAGCCCTTTACCCGGGTGTATTGGTGAAATCCGACCTCCTTTGACCACTATTTAAATGGCATCAAGATCTGTGTGACAGAGAAAAATCCATGGTATAAAGGGTCATATAACCCTATTAGCGACGATCACCAGGCCCACGGTATCCCCTCCACATCGTGCACACATTAGTCTTTTAGGTGATAGAGGGAGTGGAACAGGATTGTGAGGCTCGCCATCTAGTGTATTGGGTAAAGGAGGAAGAAGATGAAGATGAAGATGAAGAAGAAGAGGAGTTTGGTTAAATCATGGTTAGTGACTTAGGTAAATGCGTGGCTGGTTAGCAAAGTCGGTGAGAGTTTGGATGGGAGAAGAAGATGAGACTTCTGTGAGAAAAGCTGAGTTGCAAGAGAGGAAATATGGAGAAGATGAGTCGCAGGTGTTTGACAACACCGTCAATGAGGGCAGTTTGGAGTCTGGATACATTAGGATACTTTGGATACTTTTATTTTATTGTTTTTTTTCGTAAATCCATTTAATCAGAGTTTAAGCTTTTTATCAAATCTTAAAAATAAAATAACCAGGCCACTAATTATCATGTGCTTCCACTAGTTTTCTTGATGAGAGACTCACTCTGGATTTGGACACAAAAAAATGGTTAAAAGTAGACAAATTACAGTGGCCCAAACTTAAGAAAGATGGGTTATAAAATATAAGGCTAGGATCTGAAAACTGTTATGGTTTATCATTTGAAGATTTTGTGGTGCATTGCCCATTCTCTGTAGTTTACTAGATAAGAGAGACATGATCTGTACAACTTTTATGAATCACATCATGTACAATTTGCATAACCCTTGTAGTTGGCCCATGTTTTGGTCGGTTAGCATCAGGTAAGTCTCTGGTGGTACAAAAAACAATTATATTATTTTTTTTAAAAAAGATTTTTTTTTATTTCGGCCCCAATTCCCGTACAAACAAACAGCCCTAAACTGGTTTTACTGGAATCCGAGAAACATTGTTATTTCCTTTGGAGGTGGGAGTGAGTGTAGGGTGTGGGGTCAGAACCACTTTTTCCTCAGCAGGCACAAAAACAAAATCCACATAATGCAAAATTCATGCCCCTCAAGAAGCCCCTTTATAGTAGTAGGATAGCGCACCAAGCACTTCCAAATTTTAAAGAAAAAAACTTATTGGGGATCCACCAATAGATGAATAGGTCAAATGATCTCCCAACAATTCACGTTTGTCTAACTTTGGCCCATGATCATTCAATAGACCTATACGTTGTTCGTTCACAATGAAGCCCACATTGTCTTCCCAGAGAATACATCCAGGTGAACCTGGATGTTGGGGTGTGGGTCCCTCTGGGGGCCACCAGTGATTACACTGATTACCATTCAGTTTGAGCAAATCCAGAATTTTCCATTTATCACCAGCCCAACAGCATCGTTCCCTTTCAGTGTGTTTTCTTTCACTGGTATCAGAGCAAGGATCTGCTTCTCTCTGTTTGATCTACTTCTCCATACACTGCTTCATATTCTTTGTGGTTACGTTGCTCAAGGAGGTCCATTAACTTTCCAAGGTAAGAAAGAAGAGACAAAATGAAAAAAATGGAAGGACCTTTTACTGTGTTCACTAGGCAGAAACCAAATCCCAAGGGCACGCGCTGCATTGGTTTCCCTGCCTGCAACGAGCCAATACTAGACTATTCAAGCCCACAAAGCTATATCCATCCCTAATGGAATAAATAACTAGTCCTACGCAGCACAAATTTTGGATAGATACGCTAATCCTACCTTACGATGGTATTAGCTTGTAGGGCTCACCCAACCCTCATATAATCAATCAAAGCTATCTCACTGTATCTAACTGCTGGGATGTGAACAACTTTGAAGCCCTCAAGACATATGCTTGATTAATCAGATGGTTCCTGGTTTTTTCCCCTTTTCTTACACATAGGTGATAGAGAGATCCTTCAAACTCCTAAGTCATGCTTCCAGGGGAACCCAGCAAGCTAGAACATTCCAAAGCAACAAACAGTCCAGCCATTAAAATGACTCAAAAAACTCTCTGGAACAAGAAATGATGTCACAGTGGACCAACCAAAATATTCATCAGGCTACCTACAGTGAATGAGAAACAATCGAAGAATCTCATTCTCACCAACGATGTAACCATCCAGCCACTGATCTACCCATGGAATGGACATTAACTGTCAATTGATGCCAATCAGTCAGGTGGACAAAGCATATTGAGAACCATCAAAACCTACTGGATGGATCCATCTGGCTGCTGACCCACAAAACACGTGTAGTGTAGAAGAACACCAACAGACGATCAAAGCTTGCCAAGGCAGAGTTTTTCTTATAATGAGATTCTCAAAAGGTCAACATCAATAACTTGAAAGTGTCAAAAGCCCTTCCAATTCGCCGTCTCATGATTTTGGGCTCTTAAAAGTAAATATTATTTATTAGAATTCAAGTAGAATGATACAGAGAATATAATTTCCAAATATCCTATTCGCAAAATTTAAAAAAAAAAAATCTTTACCTGGCGATTGTAGGAGTTAAAAGGAAAACATCAAAGAATCATGACTAGTTACATAGCTGACCTTAATGACTTAAGGTCAATTTTTTGTTTGCAATCTTGCTGGAAATTATCATTCATGAAAGCTCTGCAATGATGCGCTCACACTTCTGTTCCAAGATTTTCACAGCTTCAGTGAAGAGAACTTCTGGAGGCAATGCTCCTGTTGACTCAATGGTAACTGCATGTAAAAAATTTTTATAGAAATAATAATTTAAAAAAAAGGCAACAATCTCTACTTAATTGCAACTAGAGATGGTCATACTACTTACAGATGAAATGATCTCTAACTCGTCTCAGGTCCACACACTCCTCCCAATGTTTCTCACGAATGCATTCTCTACATAGCGTACAGGCTCGTGGTTGGGCCACAACTGCCTTCTTCCTTCCTGCAAACCAAAATCACCAATCAGAGTTCCACGCCAAAAGCCTAATTACATATCCACCACTTTCAAACCAATCCACATGCCAAAAGTGGAATTATTATACAGCACTAAGGCATTTATCTAGTGGGATACATCATGTGTGTGCCTGGATATATCAAGATCATCCAAATAAAAACATCTTATTTGTTCAACTTCCAAAGACAACAAGATTTCTCAAATATCGTAAACAAAGTTAAAATTTAGTATGCCACACCAAACTGGGCTGCTACAACTCATCCATCATACAAGTGAGAAATGTGCACAACCATAGACATACCATCCAAATCATGAGTCTTAGTATGGATGGAGCGCAGCCTGAAATGCAATTCATGGCCACATTGCATGAGTGATACAAAGAAAGCAGTCAGTGGCCCAAATTCAGTGGGAAAATCAGGAGAGAGAGATCAGTGGCCCAAATTCAGTGGAAAAATCAGGAGAGAGAGAGAGAGAGAGAGAGAGAGAGAGAGAGAGAGAGAGAGAGTAGGGTTTATTAATATGATCGAACCAACCTAGACTGATAGAATAATATTAATATGATTGAACCAACCTAGACTGATAGAATAAGATTCGGAGGATGATTATGATGAAAAATAAATATCTCAGAAGCCATATGCAATGTATTTGAGACCTATTTGAAGTTTTATTCACATGATTCCTGGAAATTTCATAAGGAATACAGATGACATTAATAAGAGCCCCTGGCTACGTATATCTGTCTTATATTTCTTTCTGTTTAAATTTTAAATACAATTTGGATATGCCTATTAGTTCAGGAAACAATTGGGTATCTGGTAGATAGATTTCTATTCTACACAGCTGGCTTTTATTTATTTATTTGGATGACATGGGTATCCCTGGGGTCTTTGACCCAACAGGACAAATCCCCCAGGAGACCCTCTAAACCCACACAAACGCACACAGGCAAGTCTGGGGTTGGTTTTGAGCACAAGATGCAGGGAGCAAACCCATGCCTCATGCCACGGGAACAATTGAGTATCTGGTGGATAGACTCCTTTTCTGCACAGAACAATGCAACGATGAGCAAACATGATCTGAAATATGCACCTTCGGTGTTGGCAGAAAAAGCAGTAAAGAATTACATTTTCATCCCAACCCATACATAGGCCATATCAAATAAGGCAGGAGTCATCATCCACCCAGATTATGGTTTTAAGTAGATACAGAATAAACACCTATAATTGCTAAAATACCGTTCTAATAACGGTTACACTGTTTTTAGAACTTTAACAAAGAAAACAAGTGACAATAGATCTAGCAATTTGAAGGAACTTCTTGCCGTTACAAGGCAAGTGTCTTTAACTACAAAAACTAATAAAAAAAGAATCTTTTTCCATATTAATCATAACACTGCAAAGAGAGAAGAAAGGGAAAAGGATGGGGAAGGGGGAAGCCCCAACTCAGAGTGAGTCACCCATAGTTTTATTATTCATGCAATTGATCTGACAGGAGAAACTTTAAATTCAAAGATTCTAGCCACACAATTAATAGTAATTTTCCCAGGCAGTTTCTATACCACTAAAGCTGGAGAGAAAGGATATATATATATATATATATTATAGACACACACACACGGAGATGCTCCTATGAGAGTAATTCTCACATTACTGTAAGAGTAAGGGGGGACCCATCGGATCCATATCCAGCCCCGCCCCCCCCAGTGTGAGAGTTACTCTCATAGGTGTTAAATAGGCCCAAAGCCCATCAGTAATCAGCCCATTGTTATATCTCACGTGGAATTGAATTGGGTCAAATCTAGAGACAGCAGTAGCCTTCTTTACTTAGAATAACAATTGCTGTAATTAGTTTCCTTCTTAACTTAGATTACTGATTGATGTAATTAGAGAGATTTCCTTTCTTAGAGCCTAGATTACAGGCATGTAAATACCTATATATTGATGTATAATCTCCATAGAAAGACACACAAAAATAATACATTCTCAAGAGTATCCCAAAACTCTTTTCCATCGTGAGTTTGTCATGGTATCAGAGCAAGGTTCAAGGCAGTCTTTATCTTAGACATCTTCCAAAGCTTTAAGGGAATAGAGATAGAGAGAATAAGTCTCTCTCGTGCATCACATAGATCCAGAAGCTATTTTTTCTTCAGCATTACAGTGTCAGCGACGTCTTCTTCCTGCAAACAGCAACGTCCAGTGGTGGCCCACTCTTGATCGATCAGATCAACCTCAGAACTCACCCACTCATGGTCGCCCAATACTTCTAAGTATTTTAGTGATTTTTCCAAAATTTTTCAGAGACTCAAGGTTGGTGTTTTACTCATTTTCAAGTTTTTCCAGAAATTTATATTATTTTCATCAAGACCGTCCAGAATCTTGGATACTCAATAGAATCAGTTCAAACTTGGTTCAGTAGAAGCCAGAATAGAGGAATATCAAACATCTGTTGTCTGATCTGGGGCTGGATCCTTATGTGGGACCCACGTAGTGAAAAAAACAGGCACTGTCCAGTTCGTCTAGGCTGTTTTTTTCACCAATTTATTGCTGTTGGTGTTTTTTCTCCCTCTGCTTGGTTGGATTGTAATTCCTACTCACAGGGAAGACATCCTACATATTTTCTCTTGTCTGTGGCTAGTTCTTTTTCCATACAAATCGATTTGTTTCCAATTTGGTTGCAATGGAAAAATCTGAGGTCACGTTTGATTAAATTTACGGGAAAGAATTACCCTGCCTGGTCTTTCCAATTTCAAATATATCTAGAAGCAAAGGAATTATGGGGATTTGTTTCTGGCACGGACCCTAAACCCACTGAGGATGAGAAGAAGATCTCCTCTTGGCATACTAAAGATGCCAAAATCAAATCCTGGATTTTGGGATCCGTTGAGCCTCATCTGACAATGAATCTCAAGCCTTACCCCACTTCGAAAGCCATGTGGGGGTATTTGAAGAAAGTATACCATCAAGATAACTCTGCCCGACAATTCCATCTTGAATGTGCAATTGCTGAATATACACAAGGGACTTTGTCCGTACAAGACTACTATTCAGGTTTCCGTACACTATGGTCGGAATACGATAGTATTAAGTATGCGGATGTGGCTGACAATGTGTTGGCAGTAATTCAAGACCTTCAAGCCTCTAGTTAGCAAAATCAGTTTTTGATGAAACTGCGGAATGAATATGAAAGTGTCCGATCTGCTCTGATGAATCAGACGCCCCTACCTTCATTAGATGTCTGCTTGAATGAGCTCTTACGCGAAGAACAGCGCCTTACGACCTCGGTTCATATTGCTCAATAGAAGACTGAAACCTATTCAGTCGCGTTCTCGGCCAATAAAACTTCTCAGCCTCCGCCTCGAGACTTAGCAAAACCCAATGCTACAGTTGTCAGAAATTTGGGCACCTTGCATCTCAGTGCAAACAGAAAGTCTGCAGTTACTGTAAAAAGTCGGGACATATTATCTCTGAATGTCGCTGCCGTCCACCACGTCCGTCAACACAGTATCAGACTCCACAATATCTGGCTCGGCAGTATCAGAATTCACAGTCTCAGACTCCACACGCATATGTGGCTTCCTCGGTTATGCCTGCTCCTCCATCTGCCTCACAGCCTGGGCCCTCATCATCTCTCACTCCTGAATTGGTTCAACAAATGATTATCAATGCCCTCTCTGCCTTTGGTCTCTCAGGTAAGTCACCTTCATCTTCTACTTGGTTCATTGATTCCGAGGCATCTAATCATATGACGTATTCCCACACCCCTTTCTCCAATATGACAAGTTACAATGGCCATCATCAAATACAAACTGCTGACGGTGGACATGTTCCCATTACTGCTGTCGGAGATATCCCTGGTCCCATCCCATTGAGAAATGTTTACCTTTGTCCTAATTTAACTTCCAACCTATTGTCAGTAGGACAACTTGTTGAAAATAATTGTAACATCTCTTTCTCTTCTTCTGGTTGTGTTGTGCAGGACCAGATGTCCGGGAAGGAGATCGCGGGGGGCCTAAGTGTGGACGCTTGTTTTCGCTGGATTTTTCTAAAATTTCTAGGAATCAATTTGACAATAATGTGTTTTGTTTTTCTCTTAGAGATAATTGCCGGTTGCGGCATAATAGACTTGGACATCCTAATTCCAAGGCTTTGTCCCTTGTGTTAAATTCTGATTTGTTAAATAAATCTCTTGGTTTATCTTCTTGTGTGCCTTTTGATTGTGCTACTTGTAAAATGGGAAAGAGCAAAACTCTTCCGTTTCCTCATTCCACTTCACACACCTCTCAGTGTTTTGATTTAGTTCATAGTGATGTATGGGGAATTGCTCCAGCTCTTTCCCACGCTCACTATAAATATTTTGTGACCTTTATTGATGATTTCAGTCGGTTCACATGGGTCTACTTTCTACATTCAAAATCTGATGTTTTTAATGTTTTTAAAATCTTTTTGGCTTATGTTGAAAATCAATTTTCCACCTGCATTAAAATCTTGCGATCTGATTCAAGCGGGGAATATATGTCCTCTGATTTTCAACGGTTTTTGCAAAACAAAGGCATTATTTCTCAAAGATCTTGTCCTTATACTCCCCAGCATAATGGAATCGCTGAAAGGAAAAATCGACATCTCCTTGATGTCACTCGTTCCCTTCTTCTGGAATCATCGGTTCCTACTCGTTTTTAAGTTGAGGCACTGGCTACAGCAGCTCATCTTATCAATCGTATGCCATCAACCTCCATTGAGAATCAAAGCCCATATTACCGTTTGTACAAGACCGCTCCATCCTATGCGGATCTTCATGTTTTTGGCTCCACTTGTTTTGTGCACTTGCCTCCTTCTGAAAGGACAAAACTCACGGCACAATTAGCTCAGTGTGTGTTTTTAGGTTATGCACCCTTCCAGAAAGGGTTCCTTTGTTATGATCCTCACATTCGTCGTTTACGTACCTCTAGGAATGTCGTTTTCTTTGAACATCAGTATTTTTTTCAAAAACACATTGATCCTCCTGACTCCTCTTTTGTGTCATTACCTGGTTTTTCTGATGACCCGTCAGTTGTTCGTTTTAATCCTAACTTTGTGTATCACAGACGGAACAGCACAGCGCCTACCAGGGATCCCCCTCCTGATCTTCCTCCGGCATCCAGTCCAACACCGGCAGTTGATCCATCCGGACATCCTTCACTGCGTCGCTCCACTCGGATTTCGGTACCGCCAGCCAAGGATGAAAATATCGGTAGCGGTGGGCGTAGCGGCCTGCCGCCAAAACGCTACGTAGCGGGCGCTACGTAGCGGTGTAGCGGTGCGATTTGAAAAAATAGTCAAAAAAATTTGAAAAAATTCTAGAAAATCTAGAATATTGGAAAATGAGAGAAAATGTATTTTTTTTTGCAAAAGTAACTAAGGTAAGGGGGCGTAGCGGTCCCCTCACTATATGAGGTCCTGTATCGCTGTATAAATAGAAAATAATAGTAATGATTTTTTTTTTACATGTGTTCATGTTGCTTAGTTATGCTAACTTAGAAACTAATGAAAGGCTTATGAAAAAAAAAAACTATGTCATGAAGTCAAGACTTAAGAGTACCTAGAGAAAAAAATGCATATACCAAAGGGAGTGTCCAATAGGATGTACTTAGAGAAGAATCATTGAGAAGAACTCTTCGTATCGACTATAATTCGGCGAGATCATGTGCTTTTTGGTGTTCTTTTAAACATAAAAGGGTAAAAGAGTTGTGTAGAAATGTTATTTGGAGAGAAGAAGAAAAAAAATAAGTTTTATTATGCATTTTAAAAAAATTTGGAAAATAGAAAATTTTCTCACCCCGTAGCGGCCCCGTAGCGGCCGCTACATTCGCGTAGCGGTCAGATGACCGTTTTTTTCAATTTAGCGTGGCGGCCAGGCCGATATATCGGCCGCTACGAAGCTATTTTCATCTATGCCGCCAGCCCGTTATGGGTTCTCCCATACTTCCTTAATGGCCACTTTATCTTCCTCTTCCATTCCCCAATTCTATTCTCAGGCTGTGCAGGAGCCATGTTGGAACAAGGCTATGCAAGATGAATTGGACGCGTTAGCGCAAAATCATACGAGGGATATTGTACCATCTCCTGTGGGTGTCAAACCTATTGGTTGTAAGTGGGTATTTTCTCAGCTCCAAGCCACCATGATTCAGCAGCTCCAAGCGTCTCTTCGTGAAACATTTCACATGAAGGATCTCGGCCCCCTACATTATTTCCTCGGTCTTGAAGTTCATCAATCGCCTCAAGGCATAGTTCTCAATCAGCACAAATACACTATTGATCTCATTGCCTTGGCTGGCCTTACTGCTTCAGCTCCTGTTGATACGCCGGTTGAACTGAATGTCAAACTTAGTCGCGAGGAAGGTGATCTTCTCTCTGATCCTATTACTTATCGCCAGTTAGTTGGCAGCTTGATCTACCTCACGATCACTCGTCCTGATATCTCTTATGTGGTAAACCTGATGAGTCAGTTCATGACTGCTCCTCGTCACCTTCATCTAGCTGCTGTTCGCCGCATCATTCGGTACCTTATTCGTACGCCGGCTCGTGGGTTGTTTTTTCCATCCAACAATCCTCTATCTCTCAAAGCTTATTCCGATGCTGATTGGGTTGGTTGTCCGAATACTCGCAGATCGACGACCGGCTGGTGCATGTTTTTAGGTAATAGTCTCATTTCTTGGAAATGCAAGAAACATGACAGAGTTTCAAAATCCTCTACCGAGGCCGAGTACCGCGCCATGTCTACTGCCTGCTCCGAAATTCTTTGGCTCCATGGTTTTTTTTCTGACATTGGTTTCCCAGCAGAAGGAGCTACACCACTCTATGTGGATAATACAAGTGCAATTCGGATTACTGAAAATCCGATTTTTCATGAACGCACTAAACATATCAAGGTTGATTGTCACTTCATACGTGATGAGCTTAAACGTGATGTCATCAGTCTCCCACATGTCTCCACTCAACTTCAAATTGTTGATATTCTCACCAAAGGGCTTCCTCGACCACGCCATCAGTTCTTGGTTGACAAATTGATGCTTGTTGATTCTCCCGCATCAATTTGAGGGGGGGTGTTAAATAGGCCCAAAGCCCATCAGTAATCAGAGGCCCAAAGCCCATCAGTAATCAGCCCATTGTTATATCTCACGTGGAATTGAATTGGGTCAAATCTAGAGACAGCAGTAGCCTTCTTTACTTAGAATAACAATTGATGTAATTAGTTTCCTTCTTAACTTAGATTACTGATTGATGTAATTAGAGAGGTTTCCTTTCTTAGAGCATGGATTAAAGGCATGTAAATACCTATATATTGATGTATAATCTCCATAGAAAGACACACAAAAATAATACATTCTCAAGAGTATTCCAAAACTCTTTTCCATCGTGAGTTTGTCAATAGGAGCATCTCCCATACACACGCGCGCACGCTCTAGATGACGGGGGAACCCATCCACTCACGCTTGTGGGGCCCAAACGGGGATGGGGATGGGGCTGTGGGGATTTAAATATTTGCCCAAGCCCCTCCTATGAACAAAAAATCATCCAAATAAGATCATACTAACCCTATCGTCAAGGGCCAACAATTCAAAGATTTGCCCAAGCCCCTCCTATGAACAAAAAATCATCTAAATAAGATCATATTAACCCTATCATCAAGGGCCAACAATTCAATCCATTTGAATGGGTGTGCAGTCGATCCAATGGTCCAATCCATTCGGATCTATCCAAACCCGGAGCCAAGTGAAATTCACTAGGGGTATGTGTGTAGTCCAGTTGGATGGACCATTAGTGGGCCCCACAGATGCGAGAGGATGGGGTTGTCCCATCCGCTTGAGCTGAGAGGTCATACATCCGAACCATCTACATGCATGGGACATCCTTAAGAAAACTAGATCCATCAAGTTTTCACCTATCCAAATGGAATGGACCGTTGCATTGAAGGTCAAATTTTTTCATTCATATAAAGTTGTTAATTGTATAAGGTAAGCTGAAGTAAGCTCAATTGTGTGGTGGGGCCCACCTGGGGCCCCACATGGGGATGGTGGTGGGGGGGAATTTCAAGGACTCACCGGTGTCAAATACAAGATGGCTCAGGCCCAGGCCCAATATGGTGGTATCCGATCTCGTTGGATTTGGTCAATCTTTGTACAGCTTTCTTCCTTCCTTAATTAGATTGTAATTAGATTTGGTTAAATATTCTTTCATTAATATTAGATTGTAATTAGATTAGCTGATTAGTAGAGCTGATTTGTAGCCTTTGATAAGGCATCTGTATTCTATATAATGGGAGAAAATCTCCAATGAAAGGGATCCAATTTCAATTCAAATTCAAATCTCTTCTACATGCTACGATTGTTATGGTATCAGAGCTTATTCTTCTTCTAGCTTTCATCTTCGACCTAGTTGTCGAATCTTGGTGATATAACAGTCACTCCATGACTGTTCGTGCATGTTAACAGTGTTTTATCAACATCTTGAAATCTGATCATCATCTGCGATTAGCCCTACTGCTCTTGGGAGACACAATCTTGTGTTTTAGAAGCACACAGATCAAAGATCTGTAATCTTGGCATCAACCAGATTGGTGATCTGTGTTTATTGGAAGTAGACAGTCCTCTGTCACGATATGATCAACAGTGGCCCACCTGCGATCATCATGGGATCTTCAGGAATGTCTACAGCAATGGTCGCCCATTTCTTCTGATAATTTTGGTGATTTTTTCAACATTTTTCCAGGATCAGAGGTAGGCTTTTGGACACAACTTGTGATTTTTCAGTTTTATCAGATCATTTTGATCACAACCATACAAAATCTTGGATTGTGGATGGATTTTAGTAAAACTTGTATTGCTGGAAAGATATTTTGATACTGCTTGCAACTAGTTGATCTGATTCTCCATTTGATCAAACAGTGGGGCCCACGCAGGGAATCAACACCAATTTTTAGGGTCGCCTGGACCATTTTTTTTGGTTTTTTATGTTCACAGACTACTGTCTGTCATTTCTGAACTGTTGCACATAGCTTCTGTTTTCTACTTCTCTTTGTTTGGTTCTAAATGGAGAAGTCTGAAGTTCAATTGATTCGATTTAATGGTAAAAACTATCCAGCATGGGCTTTTCAATTTCAATTATATCTTGAGGCCAAGGAATTATGGGGATTTGTGTCTGGTTCAGATCCAAAGCCTACAGAGGATGATAAAAAGATTTCTACTTAGAATACAAAAGATGCAAAAATTAAAACATGGATTCTTGGGGCTGTGGAACCTCATCTGATTCTGAACCTCAAACCCTATACGACCTCCAAGGAGATGTGGGGTTACTTGCTGACAGTTTATCATCAAGATAATTCTGCACGACAATTTCAACTTGAGTGTGAAATTGCAGAATACAGTCAAGGCACCTTGTCCATTCAGGACTACTATTCTGGTTTCCGCAATTTGTGGAGTGAATATGATGGGATTAAATATGCTTTCGTTCCGAACAATGTTCTGAAAACTATACAAGACCTTCAAGCCTCAAGTCACAGGGACCAGTTTTTGATGAAATTGCATCCTGAATATGAGACTGTAACATCGTCTTTGCTGAGCCGGAGCCCATTACCGTCTTTGGATGTTTGTTTGAATGAGCTTCTGCGAGAAGAACAACGTATTCACACAAAAGCCCATCTGGAACAACATCACGCTGCGACTTATCCTGTTGCATACTCTGCTAAAGGGAACACTCAGTCTCTTCAGATCTCACAATCTTCCCCGACTCCTCAGACTCGGGATATGAGCAACGTCCAATGCTACTCTTGCAAAAAATATGGACACCTTGCAACACAATGCAACCAGAAATTCTGTAATTACTGCAAGAAGAAGGGACACATCATTACTGAATATCGCCGCCGTCCACAAACTCGGACTCCCAATGCCTATGCTGCCAAGATAGACTATTCTACTGCTGATGCTGCCCCCACCTCTGTGCCTTCACAGCCTGGTTCTTCTTCCTCTGCTCACACTCCCAAATTAGTTCAACAAATGATCATCAATGCATTTTCTGCACTTGGCATCACATGTAAATCTAAATCCCCTTATTCCATTTGGTATCTTGATTTCGGAGCATCAAATCACATGACTCATTCCAGTGCACAACTCTCTAGCTTGACAAAATATACTGACAATACTCATGTTCAAACCGCCGATGGCGGACATCTTCCTATCACTGCAATTGGAGATATTTCCAGTATCTTGCCCTTAAAGAATGTTTATCACTGTCCTAATTTAATTTCAAACCTTCTTTCAATTGGACAACTCGTTGAAAACAACTGTAATGTTTCATTTTCTTCCTCTGGTTGTGTTGTGCAGGACCAGATGTCAGGGAGGGAGATCGCGAGGGGCCTAAAAATGGACACTTATTTTCTCTTGATCTATCTACTCCAATTAGGAATAATTCAGCAAATGATTTTTTTTTTTTTCTGCTCAAAATAATTGTCAATTATGGCATAGTAGGCTTGGACATCCTAATTTTAAAACCATGTCTCACATGGTTAATTCTGGATTGTTAAACTCAATAGGCTTTTCTAAATTTGTTTCTTTTGATTGTGCTACATGTAAGATGGGAAAAAGTAAGACTCTTTCTTTTTCTGTCTCTACTTCTAATAGCATTCAGTGTTTTGATTTAGTTCATAGTGATGTTTGGGGTATTGCTCCTCATTTGTCTCATGCTAATTATAAATGTTTTGTGACATTTATTGATGATTATAGTAGATTTACATGGGTCTATTTTCTACATTCTAAAGCTGATGTCTTTAATATTTTCAAGATGTTTTTAGCATATGTTGAGAATCAATTTTCCACGTGCATTAAAATTTTACGCTCTGATTCGGGAGGTGAATGTGTCTACAGAGTTTCAAACTTTTTTACAACAAAAAGGAATAATTTCTCAAAAATCTTGTCCTTATACCCCTCAGCAAAATCGGGTCACTGAAAGGAAAAATAGACATCTCCTTGATATTACTCAATCTCTTCTTATTGAATCCTCTGTTCCTACCCGTTTTTGGACAGAAGCTCTTAGCACTGCTGTTCACCTTATAAATCGATTACCCTCTTTTTCTTTAGAAAATGAGTCCTTTTTATCGATTATACAAAACTACACCGTCTTATGATGATCTACATGTTTTTGGATCGGTGTGTTTTGTACATTTACCTCCTTCTGAGCGTAACAAACTTACTACCCAATCTGCTAAATGCGCATTTATAGGATATGCTAGTCATCAAAAAGGGTTTCTTTGTTATGATCCTCACATACGGCGCATTCGTACCTCCCGTAATATTGTCTTTTTCGAAAATCAATATTTTTTCCAACAACATCTTGATTCTGTAGAGTCCTCATCTGTTGTTCCCTTCCCTGGTTTTTCGGACAAAACACCATTTGTTAAATTTAATCATAATTTCATTTATCAAAGGCGGAGTAAAGCTGCGACTACACATAGTCTCCCAAACGATCCCCCAACTGCATCTGGTCCACTTGAAGACCCTCCCTTACGTCGTTTATCTCGGATTTCAGTACCTCCAACTCGTTATGGATTTACCCACACTTCCTTGATGGCCACCATGTCTTCTACTTCTATTCCGAACTCATATTCTCAGGCTGTGCAGCATGAGTGTTAGAATAACGCTATGGAGGATGAATTGGATGCTCTTGCGCAAAATCATACATGGGATGTGGTTCCGTGTCCTTCTTCTATTAAGCTAATAGGTTGCAAGTGGATCTATTCTATCAAGCTCAAACTTGATGGGACTCTGGCTAGGTATAAGGCGCGTCTTGTCGCTCTGGGTAATCGGCAGGAATATGGTATTGATTATGAAGAGACTTTTGCTCCTATAGCAAAAATGACAACTGTTAGGACTATTCTTGCCATTGCAACATCCCAATCCTGGCCTCTATACCAGATGGATGTCAAGAATGCATTTCTTCATGGTGATCTCAAAGAAGATGTTTATATACGCCTTCCTCAAGGGGTTTCATCTATCATCCCAGGTGCTGTTGCCAAACTAAGGCGTTCTCTTTATAGTCTCAAACAAGCCACCCGGGCATGGTTTGAAAAGTTCCAACATGCTCTTAGCCACTTGGGTTTCCATCCTAGTCCATATGATCCATCTATGTTCCTTCACCATGCTTCTACAGGGATCACTATTCTTTTGGTTTATGTGGATGATATCATCATTACAAGTACCGATGCAGATAATCAGATATGATTCAACAACTTCAGGCCTCTCTTCATGAATCTTTCCACATGAAAGATCTTGGCCCTCTAAACTATCTTTTAGGTCTTGAAGTTCATCAATCTGAAAAAGGCATCGTACTCCATCAACATAAATATGCTCTTGAATTAATTGAAATGGCTAGACTTCAAGGTTCTGCTCCCGTCAATACTCCTGTAGAAGTCAATGTTAAACTTCAGCAAGACAGTGGGGATCCTCTCTCTGATCCAACCCTCTATCGTCGCCTTGTTGGCACCTTGATCTACTTGACGATAACTCGTCCTGATATTTCTTATGCAGTTAATTTAGTCAGCCAATTCATGACTGATCCTAGACATCTTCATTTGGCTGCAGTCCGACGTATTATTAAATACCTAATTCGGACACCAACCCGTGGATTATTTTATCCTGCCAATAACTCCCTTACACTCAAAGCATACTCGGATGCTGATTGGGCTGGTTGTCCGGACACTTGTCGCTCTACCACAGGATGGTGCATGTATCTGGGTGATAGCTTTATTTCGTGGAAATGTAAGAAACAAGATAAGGTCTCCAAATCTTCCACTGAAGCTGAGTATCCTGCCATGTCTGCTGCTTGTTCCGAAATTCTTTGGCTTTGCGGGTTGATTTCAGATCTCGGGTTTCCTACTGATAGTGCCACACCACTCTATGCAGACAATACTAGTGCAATTCGTATTACTGCCAATCCAGTTTTCCACGAACGCATTAAACACATAGAGATTGATTGCCACTTTATCCGCGACGGATACAAACGTGATGTGATTAGCCTTCCTCACATCTCTTCTGATCTTCAAAATGCCGATATCCTCACAAAAGGCCTTCCACGACCTCGCCATTAATTCTTGGTTAGCAAATTGATGCTTGTGGATTCCCCAGCATCAATTTGAAGGGGGGTGTCAAATACAAGATGGCTCAAGCGCATGCCCAATATGGTGGTGTGTCAAATACAAGATGGCTCAGGCCCAGGCCCAATATGGTGGTATCCAATCTCGTTGGATTTGGTCAATCTTTGTACAGCTTTCTTCCTTCCTTAATTAGATTGTAATTAGATTTGGTTAAATATTCTTTCATTAATATTAGATTGTAATTAGATTAGCTGATTAGTAGAGCTGATTTGTAGCCTTTGATAAGGCATCTGTATTCTATATAATGGGAGAAAATCTCCAATGAAAGGGATCCAATTTCAATTCAAATTCAAATCTCTTCTGCATGCTACGATTGTTAACCGGGACCCTCCTTCCTGCAAAAAATCAACCCCAACCGTGGTTTCTATCATCTCCATCTAGACACCAAAAGTTTAATGGTCAACGGTCCATTCGGATCGGTATACAGTCGATCCAATGGTCCAATAAATTCGGATCTGGCCAAAAGTTAGTGGACATGTGCAATTTAGGGGAGTCGTGTGTTTGGTCCATTTGGATGGACAAAGGGTGTGCCCCAGAAGTCTTAGCTTACCGAATCTTATCCTAAGCTTCAGCTTAGGAGAGCTGGCCCTATATATCTATATATATATATATATATATATATATATGTAAGAAGGGGAAGCTGAAGCTTACCTTATCTGAAGCGGGAATAGTGCTGGTCCCACAAATCAAAGTTGATTAAATCTGTTTTTTGCATGATGGAACTGAAAAATCCAATTTTGATTGGATTTATCTTGATTTTGGAGACGATCATCGTGCAAAAAACGATAATCGAATTTGATTTGTAGGAACAGCATTGTTTTAGCTTAGGATAAGGTAAGCTTAAGCTTAGGAGAACCCTTCCTATATATATATATATATATATATATCTCCAATGCCAACAACTTAAATATGAGAGCCCCCACCCGTATCTCTCATTTAAGGTGAGAGATATCTCTCATAAGAGCATCTCCATATATATATATATATATGGGGCAAGCTCTCCTAAGCTCAAGCTTAAGATAAGGTAAGCTTAAGTGTGTGGTGGGGCCCACTTGGGGACCCGCATGAGGATGGGGATGGGGGGATTTCAAGGACTCCCTGGGATCCTCTTCTCTACAAAAAATTAGCCCCAACCGTGATTTCTATCATCTCTATATGGGCCCAAAAGTTTAATGGCCAATAGTCCATTCGGATCGATACATAGTCGATCCAACGGTCCAGGAAATTCGGATTTGACAGAAAGTTGGTGGACATGTGCAATTTAGGGCGGTCAGGTGTTTGGTTCATTTGGATGGATCAAAGGTGGGCCCTACAAGCATGAGCTTATGAAATTTTCTCCTAAGCTTGAGCTTAGGAGAGCCTTGCTCGTGTGTGTGTGTGTGTGGGTGTGTGTGTGTGTGGGGGGGGGGGGGGGGGGGGGTTATGCTCCTATGAGAGATTGTGTGAGGGCACTTACATCCATATCCAATGCCAACAACTTAAATGTGAAGGTCCCTACACAATCTCTCACATAAGGTGAGAGATATCTCTCATATGAGCATCTCCCATATATATATATATATATACATATATATAGGGGCTATCTCTTAAGCTGCAGCTTAGTTTATCCTAAGCTGAAACAGGGCTGGTCCCACAAATCAAAGTCGATTATATATATAGGGGCCAGCTCTCTTAAGCTGAAACAGGGCTGGTCCCAGAAATCAAAGTCGATTATGTTGTTTCTTGCATGATGATCGTCTCCAAAATCAAAATAAATCCAATCAGAACTGGATTTTTCAGTTCCATCATGCAAAAACCAGATATAATCAACTTTGATTTATTGGGCCAACCCTATTCCAACTTAGGATAAGCTAAGCTTTAGTTTGGGAGAGCTCCGCTCATATATATATATATATCGAAAAAATCTCAAATTCTCAAAACTGCCCCATTTATAATGGGAGTTTATGCCCCTTTTGACTTGTCCAATAAAATGATGCCACCTCATATTAAATGACAAGTAAGCTACATGATTGGATAGACATTAATACCTTTAAATCTGCTAAGAAACATGTTAGCCATTACAAAAGGTAAATCACTGAATTTCTCTTTATTCGATTCCTCTAACTCGAGAAACATTAATTATATTTTGAAAACTTGCAAAAAATTAGTGAAGACTCTCAACGAGGCCCGCATATGATCAATCTAAACCAACAACATTAAATGTCACTATCTTTTATGGGCCCTCACTGAGTTTCACTCTAGTAGGAGTTCTTCCCACTCTCAAATTAGGGAAATCACAAGTTTTTATGATGTTTAATCTGACGGTGGGCTCAACTGATACTTGACATAAATTCAGCGATGATGGAAACAGGATGGGGCCCTTTATTTTGATCGTTTTGGATTTTTCATAAGTAGTCCCCAACATTAATGTCCGCTAAATCACCCATATGGAAAGCACACTACATGACTGGATGGCTTTGCCTTCAAATATTCGAAAAAAAAGGAGAAAAAATAGGAATGACATATTGATTTTAAGAGAGGGTGTTGGGCAATTTAAATGCTGTTAACTTCTCTTCCTAAAAATTAGTGGAGGAGATAAATATCCCAACAAATAAGGAGAATAACTCATAGTCATTTGCTACAAAACACCCAGTGAGTTTCAGAGTTTCAGAGAAACTCTGTCCAACATTGTCCCAACGTGAGACCTATCATATCAATAGTCTTAACCCTAACTCGGAGAAAAAGTGGAAACCTAAATCAGTTAAAACTCAATCAGTACTCAGTCCATTCTCAGCTCAGTTGGGCAAGAGTCGATCACCTTGACTGTGACTCAACAAGACTTGGGACACCCATTTATTTTACATTTTTCATATACTTGTAAAACTTGACCAAGACCATATTCAACTCAGATTCTGGAGTTATCAAACTAAGCTCTTAATTACTAGACCATGAGTTTCACTTGACACCAATCAGGTACACATGTTTCAACTTTGAACACAGGTCATAACTATTCAAAATATTAGGTGAACTCTCTTGAATTTTTTACAGACTACTGGCCTATTTACGCTAAGATCTTCCACTGTGCCTAAGAACAGTGAGATACAATAATTCATAATCAGCCCCAAAGCGAAGATCACTCTTACCTTCACCAATGTCCTCAATATCAAAGACATTAACCGGGCATTTACTGACAAGCTCTTCTGCTTTCCCATCTTCCACTTCTTGTGTTAGTACAACCTATTTGAGAAACATACAGCAAGTAAAAGTCAAGAAGGAAACACTCATTTGCAGAATTTCCATATTCAGCTGTTTCTATGACAGAGCAACAGTCAATATCAGTGAAGTCTCTGTTTTTTTTTTTCCCTTACCTCCGGGAGCATTCTATACCATGCTGTAGCCACTGGAGACCACTTGGCATGAGTTCTTCCAACACCTTTCACAGCGTGTACTTCAAGATCAATCGCCTGTAAGGAGAACCTTTTAGTGAATCTTGATGCTCAAGCATAGATGAAGTGTCAGTAATTATGCTTTCCCAACCCTTGAAAAAACAGATGGAACTGTCAGCCAGTTCCCCATTCTGTCTTTTAGAGCCGAAGTAAAGATTGACAAAATCATTCACCAAAGACAATTATGACCATTATGAGATGATATATAATTAAGGAAGTGTATACTGTAAATATGAACATTAAAAACATATATAATAATAATAATGAAACCAAAAAAGAAAAAAATAAATGGACCGGTATAAATAAATAAATAACTCATCCAACAATGAAGAATCTCTCTCAACCTCTTTAACAACCTCATCCACCACGTTCCACCTCTACTTTAATTTTTTTTTTTTTTTTTTTTCATTCGAATCTCATCATCCCTTTAGAAAAAGAGAAAAAAAAAAAAAGGATCATCCCTTCGGGGCTATCTGGTAAATTTACTTGTATAGTAGGAGGAAGTTATATTTAATATCATTGGAAATTAGTGGTAGTTTGAAAGTGGGGTTGACTTTTTGGTTAAATGAAAAAGATGTTTGCATGGTTGTGGTCAAGGAAATTGAGCTGTACTTTATAGCATTTGGATAACTCTACAGTGGCAAAGTGATTTTTTTATTTAGCTATTATTATTATTATTATTATTATTATTATTATTATTAGAGGAAATTACCAGAAAAATCACCTTAGATATCTGGTGCACCAAAATGCCCTCATAGTTTCTTTGTAACAGTAAAGGCCCTCCACCCAATTTTCACTTTTGTTTGAGCGACGATATCATCACTCATGTCTTTTTCTTCCTATTCTTTCTTCCTCTTCTCCCTTATCTTTCTCCATCTCCCCACTCCATTTCTCGCCCAACCCACTACCCTCAACAACTCCATCATCTTGTTTTTATTTGTTCGTTTTTAGATATGGGTTTTTTTTGGAATTCATGGCTGGGATTCTTACTCGGGTTGAATGTGCTCGAAGGAGTTTTGCAAGCCAAAGCTTTCAAATGGAAAAGCTTGGAGATGTGGCCAGCCCTAAAGAGGAAGGGAATCTTTCAAATCAATGCACATGGGTCCAATGAATCACAAATATTAGGGAAGTCATCAGGTTTTAATGATCCCACCAAAAATATCCTTGCTGTCAATTGTCATCAAAACTGTGAATCGCGACTTCAGTTTTACCAGTGAGTTAACAATTCACTTTGGCTTCCTGAGTCAGATTTCACATTGCATTGCACAATTCATGTACACAGGTCATTTGGCAATGATATGTATCATAAAAATTTTAAGATCCATAATAATAATAATAATAATAATAATAATAATAATAAGAATCGGGCAGGGTTGTGAAACAACAATTACGAAGAAAAGAAGTGTCTCTTTTAGATTCTATCATAATTTCCATTTTAAGTACAATATTTTAGGGTTGCAGAAGTATTAGAATCCACTTAGGAGATAAAATGATTTTTTTTTTAGATTAGAGGATCTATGTTCAGAAGGGAGGAAGAAAACAGGGGAACGAACAACACCCTTCTTCTTTGAACCTAAGATCTTCCTTTTCCCATATATTTTTCAAAGATGTTTTTTTTAATTCTTGGAATCCTTGAATAAGAAGTTGCGAGCCTACACAAACTCATTTTAGCCACAAATCTTATGAGAAGTATTCCATATGAAAGGATTTCTGCAAACAGGTGCAATCCGTCCTGTTTTTAGAAAACAGGTTAGAACTCTATTAGCCTCCTCATTCTCATTCTCCTCATTGCATTCCTCAGCCTCTAAGGGGAATGAGGATGGGTTCGGATGCATAAGGTGGAAAGTTGCAGAAAGGGGTTCAAATGGGTTTTGTGCAAGGTGAAGGTGAAGATGGATGACGTGACAAGGAAACAATAGGAATGGGATGCTTGAATTGAGGTGTAAAGGATGATGGAGGTGTTGAGGGTGGTGGGTTGGGCACGAAATGGAGTGGGGAGATGGAGAAAGAGAAGGAAGAAGAGAAAGAAAGAAGAGCAAGAAGAAGATACAAGTGACGATATCATTGCTCAATTGAAGACACGAGCGACGATATCATCGCTCAAATAAAAGTATAAATTGGCAGGAGGGCCTTTACTTCTACAGTGGAACTTTGTGGGCCTTTCTGGTGCACCGGACATCTAAGGTGATTTTTCAGGCAATTTCCTCTAATCATCATCATCATCATCATTATTAAGCAAAAATGCCTTTACTATATATCGTGCTCAATCGAACGGTGGGTCCCACTCCTATTGATATGAGGTTTTAGCATATATCCCTAAGGGTATGGGATGCATCTTGAAAGGTCCAGATTATCTCTAAGTTGGCCCTGAGATGGAGTTCTGGGCCAGTTCGCTTGTTCCTGACATGGAGTTAATCACATTTCCATCATGTGCTCAATCGAGCAGTGGGACCCGCCTCTATGAAATGAAATTTTAGGATATATCATTGGAAGGTATGACAGTCATTTTGAACTGTTCAGACTATCATTATGTGGGCCCCATGATGGAGTCTCCAAGATATGTAACTTCCCATATAATAGTTGTAATGAAGGATCCGGACCCGCTTCATCACCACCAATCTCTCCTCTCTATTGAACATAAATTTTAGAATATATCATTGGAGCAGATGATATTCATATTGAACAGTTCAGATTATCATTATGTGGGCCCCACGATGAAGTCCCAGAGACTTGTAAGTTATTAGATAATAGGTGCAAGTGCAACAGAGGATCCAAACTCATCTGCTCTCTGTTGAGCTGAAATTTTAGAATATATCAATGGAGGGTACGGTATTCACTTGAATAGTTCGGATTATCATTAAGTGAGTCATGAAGACTAGTAATTTCCCATAGAATAGTTGGGACAAAGGATCAAGACTCATCTTCATCGCCACCAATCAACTCCCCTTCTTCCTTTTTCCTTTTTCCTTTTTCCTTTTGTCTCTTCTCTTCTTGTTCTCCCAGCCAAACAATCCTCACCCACTACTCGACCCACTTGCACGAGCCCATCATCTCTCCATCCTTCTCTCTCACTGAGGCGATGAGAATAGGCACATGCAGAGATGGGAGAGAGAAACAGAGGAGGTTTTCAATTTCTGATGATGGAGAAGAGGTTTATGCTTCCTTGTCAAGAGGGTTTGTTGGATCTTTTGGGTGAAGTGATTTTACCACAAGAGCGGAGTAAGTGACTGTACAACATAATTTACTTCACTTTTTCAAGTCTTACCAAACATTATTTGGTAGAAAATTGAATGGTTGCATGTACGGGTGATTTTACATCTCTTTACCGCTAAATTACAAAGGGTTGTTTGTCTTTTATGCATGGAATATGAAAATGGGTTTTACATATGTAAAGGGTTCATATGTAACCTTTTCATATGCAAATGCCAGGTGTGTGAAACGCATTGCCATCTTTGTCAAAATCAACATTTGCACATGAGTGAGTGAGTACATCCAATGGTTTTAGATGTGGTGGGACATTTAGGATGCTTTTCACAAATTTCTCAAAATTCATGAAGATTTAAGGTACGAAACTAAACGTCTTGATGCTTATCATTAACATAAGAATATTGAACTAATCTTAAATAAGAGGCCCACAAAAAGTGCAAAAAATCAGACCTATGGGTTGGGATTTTTTTTTGGATGTTTCTCACAAATTTCTCAAAATCTATGAAGATTTATGATATGAAACTAAACTTCTCTAGGTCTATTAGTTTAATAGAGAGAGAGAGAGAGAGAGAGAGAGAGAGAGAGAGAGAATAGTTCGGATCATGAGTTTGGGGCCCACATGAAATAAAAAATAAAAGGTGGTCGAGGGGTTTTGAACACATGACCTCTTCACAAGGACGTGCTTGGATTGTAATGCTACTTGCAAGAAGGGAGGTGTGTAATCATTTACCACCTCTTGAGGTGCGTAAATGAGACTCTGAAAATAGACTCATTAGACACCATTTTCACAACTCATTTATGCACCACATGCATAACTGAGCGCAAACAAACGTGATGAAGCATTAAGATTACACTTGTGCATCATTTACATGTGTAAATGAGTTCAAACAAATGACCCCTTAGAGCCTATTTCTTTACAAAAATTCCTGACAGGAATTCGAGATGTTGCGGATTTATAAACATTATGTGATGGTTGTTCCCTTGGCATTTCCAAATGCCATGTTTCTTTGCTAGAATTTCATATTCCAACCTCCTCAAAAGTCACTTTTAACGTTCTAAATTCTCAAATTCAGCAAACCCCCCCCCCCCCCCCCCCCCCCCCTTCCCCTTCTTTTCTCTCTCCAAACCAAAAAATATCTAGATGTGGTTAAAAGAAGCATGCAATTTCTTCGAGAGATCCAACACCTCTTCCAAAAAATCCACAAGATACCAAGGAGTCATAGCTTGACCTGATGCACATCGGATGACACAGAATCCCCTTCAACCAAGATACCCTGGAGATTCTGATTACAAGCTTCACGAAACACTATTTTTAGGCCATAAGTTCAGGTTGAACTGCTGGGCCAGCATAAGATAGGACGACATAACCTTTATCATACCAGATAATTCAACCCAAACCCTCCAATACTAGGTTTCCTATGGTGCTACCATCAAAGTTCAATTCCAACACAACCAACGGAGGAGGCAAGTCAGAATGGGAAACTTAGCTGAGAGAAGGCAACGCCTTTCCAATTACTCAACATTGTAGTTATTGGGATATCTTGAAATAGAGGAAGAGCGGCAGCCCATGAAGCTACAAGGCCCTTCACTTTTTCTGAAAGCATAGACTCATTAATAGACATCCCATCGGTGCATTCCTCTCGTTCCAAATAGACCAAATGATAGCTAGAAAAGAGAGCTTCCACATGGTCCTTCCTCTAGATTGACCCACCCCCATCTTCCAAGCTTCAAAAAGTTGTAACAAAGAATGAGGAAGCGGCCCATAGCAGCCAAATAAATATAACATCGACCTCCATATCCTTTGAGCATACCTACAATTAAGAATCAAATGATATATGGATTCTTCAGCTGCTGAACACAAAGGACAAGTGTTCACCATAATACACTTACTACACCGAAGATTATCAAAGGTGAGAATACCCAAACCACATGGCACCCATTCCAACCAAGTAATCCTCCGCCAAAGCTCTTTTCGGCCTAGCACATCAAAATAGCTGATTGAACCTGGTAGCCAAAGGAGTATCTCCAGCCCAAGTATTTGACCAAACTTGATTTTTTTTTTCTCCCCTAACTACATGGAATCTAATGGGAGAGAATCTCTAACCAAAAAAATACCCCTCCAAATGCCCGAGTGGTAAGGCATCAAATCCCGGACCTGCTTTTTTAAACTATCATTACCATCCCTAAGTTTCCATAACCACTTGCCAAGAAGGGCTTGATTCATCTCCTTGATCACTCTTATCCCCAAGCCACCTAGATAATTATTTCATCAGACAAGGGACCATTTAGGGCTTGTCTCTTTAGTAAAATTTATGACAAGAATTTGGGATGTTGGGGTTTCTTGGATATGATGTGATGGCTTGTCCCCTGGCATTTGAAATGCCATGTTTCTTTCAACGGAATTCTAAATTCTAGCCACCTAAAAGGTCTCAAATGACCTTTTGAAATTCCTGGAATTCCACTCTATGCATTCTATTGGAATTTCAAATGCTCCACCAAGAGGAGGGATTTGGAATTTCACCTCAAGGGGTGATGTAAATCCTAGGGTTAGGATTTGGATGGTAGGTGTCGCAGCACAATGATAGGTTTCCGCATAAACAATCACACAATGAAGACCACTCTCCAGCAATAAATCGCACAAGGGAAAATTATATTCAACTCAAACTTTGAAATTATCATCTCCACAATGCCATATAAATAGTAAAAGAAACGTAGGCCCTAAGAAAACTAATTTAAAGTAAGTAACTTATGTGACTTAGAAACTTCCCTAATTACAATTGAATTTAGGAAATAATAAAATTAGAAATAATAATATTCTAAATAATCTTGGGTGGTCCCACACATGGGCCATCGGCCTTCTTACAGTAGTCTATTGGTGATGATGCATCATTCCCCCCAGGTTGGAAAAGAGTTCAGACTCGAACTCAGTATTTCTTGGCATTACTTTTGTAGACATTGTGTCCTTGAAGCGCTTCTTTGGTGATATGGACTCTTGACCCTTTCTTTGGCGGTGCCAGTTTTTCACAGGATGGATTGTTATCTGCATTACATTGTGAGCAAATGTGTATGTAATGTCTCTGGTCGACCTAATAGGATATCACCACTATCCATTGTCTCGTATACCATTACTTCGATTCTTGTCATACATCCATGGTCGACCTAACCACTATCCCAGGCTTGTTAAAGGCGCGCCCCTAGGCGCAAGGCGCAGCCAGGCGACCTTGCAGCGCCTCAAAGCCCTTAGGGCGAGGCGATTTCAACAAGGCTCAGGTTGAGCGCATAAGGCGCGCACCTTTGAATGAGGCGTGAGGCGCGCGCCTAGTGGGCTTCAATCAATACAGCCCAAAACTTAAATTTTTCATAAAAAGAAAATGGTCCAGCCCAATAGGTCAATGGGCTTTGGTCAGAACTTGGTCCAGCACTCCAGCCTAACACAGAAGAGCATATATCGTGCCCTAAGTCAGAAACGAAACAAACAAAAAAAAAAGGGCAGAAGCACAGAAGAAGAAGAAGAAGAAGACAAAGGAGGAAGGGTTCCAGCTTTTTCACACCACTGCGCAGGTACATCACGTTCACTGCTTTCTTTTTGTTTCTTTTCTTTCTTTTTCTTTTCTTCTGCTGCTACTGTTTTCTGTTTTCTTTCTTTGTTTCTTTTTTTTTTTTTTTTTTTGGTTCTGCTGCTGCTTTTTGGTGCTCTTGCTGCTGTTGTTTCTGCTTCTGCCTTTTGTTTTCTTAGTGTTCTTGCTGCAGTTGTTTCTGCTTCTGCTTTTTGGTGACCTCTAGTCCTCTACTTCTGCTGGGTTTTTTTTCTGCAACTGAGTTTTTTTTTTTTTTTTTTTTTTTTTTTTTTTTTTTTTTTTTTTTTTTTGGTTCTACTGCTGCTTTTTGGTGACCTCTACTTCCGCTGTTTCTTGTGCTGCAGTTGTTTTCTTTCTGTTGTTTTCTTTCTGTTGCTGTTGCTGCCACTGGTTTTCTTTGCTGTTACTGCCACTGATTTTCTTTCTTTTTTTTTCCTGTTCATCAATCAGATCATGCTTTCTTTTTTTTTTTACATTGTTTAGCTGCTGTAAATCTGCTTGTTCTTTTTGTTTTTTTGCTCTGCTGCTATTTTTATTTCCTGCAGCTGTTTCTTTTTTTTCTTTTTTTTGGTTCTGCTGCTGCATTCTAGTTTTTTTGTTTTGGTGATCTCTCCTGCTACTTCTGCTTGTTTCTACAGCTGTTTATAGATGTCAACGCCAACGGAAGGTAGTAATAGAAAGGACCCAGTATTGCAGTATGCACATTTGGAAAATCCACAAAATAATAATACGTTCAAATGTAATTTTTGTAGCAAAATATCAAATGGAGGTGTTTATCGGGTCAAGCAACATCTTGCTGGGGGTTTCAGGAATATTACTGCTTGTCCAAAATGCCTAGCTGAAGTTAGAGAAGAGATAAGAGAGCACATGACAAAGAAAAAGACAGAAAAAGAAGAAATTAATATGTTGCCTCATTTTGATGAATTGGCTAATGCTTATGAAGAGGATGGAGATGATGATGTAGAGGTCATTGAACGTGGTAAAAGACCCTTGGCTCATTGTAGTGAAGTTTCTAGTGCTCGTGGAAGTACTACTATCTCCACTGTGTCCAAACCTAAAAGGCCAAAGCAAAAAGGGCCTATTGATGTATTCTTCACTCCCAATCCGGACGTTGTTGGGCAAAATCGAAAAGCCCAAGGAAAACAAACAAGAATTGATGAAAATGATCCGTATAGAAAAGAATTAAGAGAGCGGGCATGTTTAAGATTTGCAAGGTGGATGTATGATGTTGGAATTCCTTTTAATGCAGTTAATTATGACAGCTTTGGACCAATGATTGAAGCTATTGGGCAATATGGTCCTGGTATGAAACCACCAAGTTTGGAGGTGCGAGTTCCTCTTCTCAAAAAAGAGATAGAGCATACTAATAATTTGATGAAGGTTCAACAGGAGGATTGGGTAAAGTATGTATGTTCTATAATGATGGATGGGTAGACTGACAAGAATGGGAGGACATTACTTAATTTTTTAGTGAATTGTCCCAAAGGAACCATGTTTGTGGAGTCAATTGACGCTTCTAGCTACTCAAAGGATGCAGAAAAAATGTTTCAACTAATTGACAAGTTTGTGGAGCGTATTGGAGAAGCTAATGTGGTCCAGATTGTCACAGACAGTGCTGCAGCTAATGTGTTGGTGGGTAAGAATTAGTGGTTATTGGAAAAAAGTTTTTTATTTAGGAGTATTAAAAGAATCAGTTATCTAAAACTCTTTTTTTATCTCTTTCTTTGTTTTGGTTCTAACAGGAGAGTTTTTGGAGGCAAAGTTTCCACACTTGTATTGGACACCATGTGCTGCCCACTGTTTGGACTTGATGTTGGAAGACATTTTTAAGATACCAAATCTCAAGAGAACATTTGAAAGGGCTATTGTGGTACATGGGTTCATTTATGACCGCCCAACTTTGCTAAATATGATGAGGCGATTTACACAAATGAAAGAGTTGATCAAGCCTGCAAAAACCCAATTTGCATTTGCCTTTCTCAATTTAGCAAGGATTCATTAACAAAAAAACAACTTGAGGAAGATGTTCACTTCAGAGGAATGGACAACAAGCAAATGGGCAAAGGAGCAATAGGGTAAAAGGGTTGCACAAATTATGTTAATGCCTTCATTTTGGAACACTGTTGTCTATGCCCTTAAGGTCTCGGGTCCTCTTCTTTGTGTACTGAGATTGGTTGATGGTGAGAAAAAGCCTCTCATGGGATACATTTATGAAGCTATGGATCATGCTAAAGAAGCCATTTCAAATGCTTTTGGTGGAAAAGAAGAAAGATATAATAATATCTTTGAAATCATTAACAGAAGGTGGGAGGTTCAATTGCATCGTCCTTTGCATGCAACTAGATATTTTTTTAACCCAACGTTATTTTATTCGAATCCCAATATTGAGCACGATAATGAAGTTATGGTAGGGTTGTATAATTGCATATTAAAGCCGGTCCCAAATATTGATGTACAAGATAAGATTAGTCAAGAGTTATCTATTTATAAGCAAGCTGAAAATTTATTTGGGTTGCCAATGGCGATTAGGCAAAAGGCGACAACGGCATTGGGTAAACTATTTTATCCCATAAGTTTATTCCATTATATTATAAAATTAATTTTTTACATATTTCATAAATTTATACTAATTACCTATCATTAACAGCTACATGGTGGGCTGCATATGGTTCCAAGACCCCAAATTTGCAAAAATTTGTGATAAAAGTTCTTAGCCTGACGTGTAGTTCATCTGGTTGTGAGCGGAATTGGAGTGTATTTGAGCGTGTGAGTATTTTTCTCAAGTCTAATGAATTTAAAATATTTTTCTTCTCTACATATAAATTTTATTATCTTTTTTAATTGTTGCAGATTCATAGCAAAAAAAGTAGGTTGGATCAAAAACGTCTCAATGATCTAGTATTTGTTAAGTGCAACAGAGCACTAAAACGTCGATATGATATCTGTGACATACTTGATCCCATTTCTTTGAAGAATATTGATGAAAGCAAAGAGTGGTTGCTTGGGAGGATAGATAGAGAATTGGATGAAGATGATGAGCTTGTGTTTGATGATGATATTTTGACATGGGGTGATGTTGCTACAGCTTCTGGAGTTGGAGAAAGTAGTCAAAGTACTAAAGCAACATCAACTTCAAGGGCAAGGGCAACACCAAGACTGACTAGATCAATCAAGTGTTCTTCAATTGGTAGATGACGAAGAGTCAGAGGAGACGGACGAGGAAGACATAGATGGATATAAATCCAATGATGAAGGGCAAGATTATGACTTACTTGGTGTAGATGTTGAGGATGACTGTTAGGTCCTCCTTATGAGCATCTGTGTTGTTTCTTTGACTTTTAAGCATTTTTGTGTGGTGGTTTTATGTGTGGTGTCACACTTTTGTACTTTTGTTGGTACTTTTGTTGAATGTTTAGCATTTAGAGTGATGGATGCTTTATGACTTTTAGAATTCTTCTAATATTCCTCTTCTTTTTTGCTCTAATTTGTGAATTATCTATCTTATACCAAAATATATATTTTTTTATCTACAATGTGCGCCTCGCTTCAATGAAGCCCGCGCCTCACCTCGCACCTTAGCGCCTAGGCCCCAGGAGACCTTAGCGCTTTGATGCGTCTCTCGTTTTTCAAAACACTGCACTATTCATTGGTAGCACATCACACCATTCTTATCATACATCCATGGTCGACCTAATAGGATATCACCACTATCCATTGGTAACACATCACACCAAACTGTATCTTTGTAGTTTACACCAATGGCAAGGGTAACTTGACAAGTTGACATGCATGTCGCACTTGTACTTCATCACCTGTCATTAGCCATTGGGAAAAATAGGGATGACGATGCTTTCGAACCTTACGTTGCAAGTGATCCACAAGACCTTGAGATATAATGTTTTCGCAACTACCTCCATCAATCACAATTCTGCATGCTTGTTCATGCACAGTGCCTATTGAGTGAAAAATATTATTTCACAACCTTTTTTTTTTTTTCAACTGTAGGTGTAGTTTCTTTAAGGACCATTAGAGCTTCAAGACCTTCCATGGGACCTACCCCCACTTCCTCTGTCTCTTTACCCTTAGGATCCTCTGGAGTATCTTTCACATCACCTTCACCTTCAATGAGGTTTATGTGTTTTCAACATTCAAATGATCGATGCCCCCGTTGTTTACAATGAAAGCATGTGATCTTATTATGGCCTTCTAGATTGGTGAAAACTTTTTCCGACAAACTGCTTAGTTTAGAATCTTGCATTGATGCGGTCTATTGTGCAATCCATTTAGATGCACTAAATTTCTGGGCTTGATAATTGGCAATGTCCTCGGCCTTGATGGCATGTTGGATGATCTCATCAACATTATCAAAAATTTTGAATGCAAGTATATATTGGATGTCTATTAGACACTCATGAAAATATCGGTGAACCAAAACATCAATGGCCTCATTTAAACCACAACGAACTTGTATTGTCATAAATTCTTCAGAGTACTCAACAAACGTCCTAGATCCCCGTTTCAAGTCTTAAAAGCTTGAACGTGGATAGATCTATTGAGTAATTGACTTGGAGGACCTTTTGTTTCAAAAGGTTCTTCATTTCAATCCATGTCTCAATAGGATGTATGTGTTGGTTCCGTCTCTTCTTTTGCAACTTGGCCCACTATATTGCAGCATAGTTGGGAAATCAAGTTGTTATTAAAGTGACTTTATGGCTCTTAGTAATTGACTTATGTGCGAAAATCTTTTCGAAGCACACTAACCAATCCATAAATTCATCCGATTTCAGTTTTTCATCATATTCGGAAATCACGAGTTTGATCCCTAAATCTCGATCAACATTGACTGCCGATTGATCTTGTTGATTCCGAATATTTCCTCCATCTCAACTAGCATCCCTGCGCCAATTATTTTCTAAATTTGTTATTCTGGTATTCATCCTTATAAGAGTTTCTTGGAGTTGAGCGATCGTTGCGAATAATTAAGCAACAGTTCCAAATAATTCCACGACACTTTCAACCAATTCTTCCACTGTCGTGGATGAAGACTCCACTTCTGTTTTTTATTTTGAGAAATTTTTTAATGCAATTTAAAAAATTAACTGACCTGATGTGTAGATCTGTTCCCCATGAAAGCGCAAGCCAAAAACTAATCTGAAATCTAACTCTGGATCACATCATAGTCGTAGAGTGAAATGTCTGCCCTCTAATTGGTCAAATTTGGACGTTGATTGAACTTTGATTAAGAACTGGCAGAGGATGCGTGGCATCGGTCGATTAATGCTTTGGAGTTGGCGACGACCAGCAGTTTTGGCAAAGCAACGGTGATGCTGGCTGCCGATGACCAGGAACGCTTCTGTCACTCTCTCTCCCCTTCCTTTTTTTTTTTTTTTTTTGAATGGGTTAGGAATTTTGGAAGGATTTGAGTTCTACTAGGGTTTGACGGGCAAGGGTTGGCTCAAATGAAGGTGGTTTGGGTTTAGATGGGGTTCGATAAACAGGGATGGAGTCGAGGTGTGGGAAGGTACAGAGTCTGGGCTGGAATGATGATGGTTTGGACAAAAGGGTGGGGACTAGGAAACGGCAATTGGGGGGGGGGGGGGGGGGGGGGGGCGCGGGCGGGTTTGGATTCAAATGGTTCTAAGATTTGGCTTTTTTAGGGATTTGAATTGGAATGGGTTAACGGATTTGGAATGGGGTTTGATCAAAGATGGAGACGTGGAGTTGGCTGGATAGGGGTGTTTTGGGGTCTTTGGTTTGACAGAAGGATGAAAATGGGACTCCAATGGTTGTATTTGTGATGGAATTTGTGATCGACAGGGAAGGGTGGTGTTGGATGGATGATAGGGATGATGGATCAATGGCAAGAAAGATGTGCTGGAACGAGGATGAATGAGGGATAAAAGGTAATCACGCCAATCAATTGCGAGGATCGTTCGGCTCTGATACCAATTGATGCAAATCCTAGGGTTAGGATTTGGATCATAGGTGCCGCAACACAATGATGGGTTTCAGCATAACCAATCACATGATGAAGACCACTCTCCAACAATAAATCCCACAGGAGAAAATTATATTCAACTCAAACTTTGAAATTATCATCTCTACAATGCCATATAAATAGTAAAAGAAACTTAGGCCCTAAAAAAACTAATTAAACTAGGAAACTTAAGCACCTTAGAAACTTCCCTAATTATAATTGAATTTAGGAAATAATAACATTCTAAATAATCTTGGGTGGTCCCACGCATGGGCCATGGGCCTTCTTGCCGTAGTCTATTGGTGTTGCTGCATCAAATGGACAACTTTTGGAGAAATTGTATTTCCCCCATACATGAATTCTTGGGATTTTGGTAAAGAAACAAGCCCTTGGAAGAAAGTTTTTTCTTCTGAGCACTGCCCTACCAAAGGAAATCATGTTGCAATTTTTCAATGTGCTCAATGACTTACATTGGGCATTTGAAAAGGGATATATCATAGATAGGGAGATTAGATAGCACCGTCTTAACCAGAGTTATCCTACCACCCAAGGACAAAAACCTCGCCCTCCATAAAGAGAGCTTCTTTTCCATTATTTCAATCACTGGAGACCAAAGAGATTTAAAGCAACACCAAGACAAAGAGAGAGGGAACCCAGATATGAAAAAGAAAGTTTACCAGCCTTATAACCCATTAAGTCTTCTAACATTTCCAAATGATTCTCATCAACAAGATATGAAGAAATCGCAGCCCTGAAGAGTATCTTAAGATGTTTCCAAATAGTTTCCAGTTTGAAAATAAACAATCAAAAAGCTTCTTGATGGGGGTAGGATGCCCAAAGGAGAATATTCAAATATTGGCAGATAGACTACATTGCAGACAAGGTAGACTCCCTTTTCAATATCTTGGTTTGCCTATTGGAGTGAATCCTAGGTCGTTATTGATGGGGGATCCAGTGGCTGTGATTAAGATTTAAGAAGCTAGATTGCATTTGGAGGAGTTTTCAATGAGAAGGCGATAGTGAAATGAGGAAGATGCATTTGATGAAGTGGAGTAAGGTGATTAAGCAGAAAAGTGTTGCTGGTTTGGGATTGGGGAACTTGGAACAAAATAATTGAGCATTATTAGCTAAATGGTGATGGAGGTATGGGGAAGAAAAAGAAACATTTGGACAAGGATTATTTTCTCCAAGTACGGGGAGGAACATTAGGGGTGGGTTCCTAAAAAAGTCCCTAGGTATAGGTTGTCAAGCTTATAGGCTGTCATTTTAAATTTGGGGATGTGTCTAAAGCTAAAGGCGTGGTTTTTGATAAAGGGTTGAGTTTCAAAGTGGGGGAGCGGGATAGTGTTCTTTTTGGGTGGGTGGGGATGGGCCTGTTATGTTTTTTTTGTTTCCTTGTTTGTTTAGAGTAGTGTCCAATAAAGAGATTTCTATCAAAAAATGTTATGTTTGGGATCCAAATGAGGTGTCTTAAGTAGTGAGTGTAAGCAGGGTCCAACGTCAATTGGTGCCGTTAGAGTTTGAGTCATATTGAGTCTTATTTCTAATGTTTTCTTACACAGGGATACAGCTGGAAGTCCTATTTGGAAGACAAACTCCTCTGCTACGGAAAGTTGGATCGTTTTAACGAGATGCAGTCTTCAAGTGTCTTAATCTGGATGGGTCTTGCCCATAGATGAAAATATCGGCCGCTACGCGATATATCGGCCGTGGCGGCATATGCCGCCACGCTATTTTGAAAAAAACACGCATCACACCGTATCGGCCGCTACATATGCGTAGCGGCCGATACATTCCGCCACACTACGTGGCGGCCGCCACGTAGCAGGGGTGTTTATAAACACCCCCTGACGACCCATTTCCTCTTTCCCTTCTCTTTTCTCCTTCTTCTTTCACTGCTACTTGCTGGAAAAGCCTCCCTTTTGCTGTAAAACCATATTTGAGCTCAAGATCCACCAAAACAAACATCAAAACAAGGAAATATTGTTAGTGAGACAAGATCCAAGCATCTTCATCAAGATTCAAGATTCTATTCTAGGTATGTTCTTTCTTTGAACTTTTTTGGAGTTGACTTTTGAGATCATTTCATCTCTCTTTAAGACTCTAACTACTATAAATTCCTCCTTATCTTGTAATATTGTTAGATCTATGTTTTCCTTCACACATATTTTTGGATTTTTTTAAATTTTTTGATATTTTTTATTTTCGGATTTATTTATTTTTTTTAAAAAAAAAGTGAATACTCATTGACAACCAATGAAACAACTTGAAAAGTCCTTCTAAATGATAGATCTATGTTTCCCATAGATCAATCCATCACCACTTGAATGTTTCTTGATTTTTCTTTAATTTTTATTTTCGGATTTATTTATTTAAAAAAAAATGTGTATATTCATTGACAACCAATGAAACAACTTGGAAATTGCTTGTGAATGATAGATCTATGTTTCCCATAGATCAATCCATCACTACTTGAATGTTTCTTAATTTTTCTTTAATTTTTATTTTCGGATTTATTTATTTTTTGAAAAAAAAAATGTGAATATTCATTGACAACCAATGAAACAACTTGGAAATTGCTTGTGAATGATAGATCTATGTTTCCCATAGATCAATCCATCACTACTTGAATGTTTCTTGATTTTTCTTTAATTTTTATTTTCGGATTTATTTATTTTTTGAAAAAAAAATGTGAATATTCATTGAAAACCAATGAAACAACTTGGAAATTGCTTGTAAATGATAGATCTATGTTTCCCATAGATCAATCCATCACTAATGAATGTTTCTTGATTTTTCTTTAATTTTTATTTTCGGATTTATTTATTTTTTGAAAAAAAAATGTGTATATTCATTGACAACCAATGAAACAACTTGGAAATTGCTTGTAAATGATAGATCTATGTTTCCCATAGATCAATCCATCACTACTTGAATGTTTCTTGATTTTTCTTTAATTTTTGAAAAAAAAAAATGTGCATATTCATTGACAATCAATGAAACAACTTGGAAATTGCTTGTAAATGATAGATCTATGTTTCCCATAGATCAATTCATCACTACTTGAATGTTTGTTGATTTTTCTTTATTTTTTATTTTCGGATTTATTTATTTTTTGAAAAAAATTGATACTTTAAGTAATGAAATACCAATTAAATGTCAAGAGAATAATTCCTAAGCATTATATATATGTTTCCTCTAACATATTTCTTTGTTTTTTTTAATTTTTAACATACTACTTGTTCATATTTATAGCAAGAGCCAGGTATTCAGTCTATTTGTCTTTGCAAATTGATCACTTAAAATGCCTCGTAATACTGATCCCGCATGGAGATTTGGTGAGGCAATTGAGGAAAATAGGTTGAAAATCAAATGCAAGTTTTGTTCGAAAATAACCAATGGGGGCATTACAAGATTCAAGCAGCACTTGGGCCACGTTTCTGGCAATGTTGCTGCCTGTTCCGAAGTACCAAGGGAAATCAGGGAAGAAATGAAAGCTTTGCTTGGCCAAAATAAAGCTAGAAAAGTAGAGATAAAAGAAAAGAAGCGGTAAGATATTGATGCTGCCCGTTATGATGTATTTGGGGATGAATACTTTGATGAGGAGGAAGATGCACAGATGGAGGCTGCACGCCGAGAGTCTTTGATGAGTCAATAAGAAGAACAAGAACGTCGTGCATTTGCTGGAAGCAGATATTATGATGCAGGGGGCTCATCTGCATCCGTGCCAAGCAAGGGTAAGGACATTGCGGGGTCCTTGCTTAGGGCATTTAGCACCCGAGAACGGGATGTTGATGTAGAAATTATCTCTACGAGAAGAGCAGTTCCTCCCCCTGTTGATCCCCTAGCACATAGAAAAGAGGGAGATAAACAACCAAAAATATCTAGTGTTGTGAAAGGGGTAATGAAGGCTGCAAGAGATAGATTGACCAAAGCTACAGCAAAATGGCTAATTCACAAGAACATACCACCTACAGCAATAGATTCCCCATATTTCCAGGCTATTCTTGATGTTGCCGCCGAAGCTGGGCGGGGTATACAGGCGCCCTCCGTATATGATGTCGGCACTAAATGTTAAACAGGCCCAAGGCCCTACTCATCTAAAGGCCCATATCTTTCTTTCGTTGCTTTCCTAACTTAGATATACTAATTGATGTAATTAGTTTCCTTCTTAACTTAGAATCCTAATTGATGTAATTAGTTGCTTTCCTAACTTAGGACCTTGATTAAAGCATGCAATACCTATATATTGAGAGATAATCTCCATAGAAAAGGACACTGAAATAATACAATCTAAAGAGCATTCCAAAACTCTTTCCCATCGTGAGTTTGTCATGGTATCAGAGCAAGGCTCATGAACATCTAGTTTTTTCTTCCAAAGCAATCAAGGTCTAGAGAGGAATAAATCTCTCTCGTGCAGTAAACAGATCCTGGCATCTGTTCAAAGCAATTTCAGCGTCATCCACATTCTGCGACAGTCTCATCATCTTGGTGGCCCACCCCTGATCATCAGATCAATCCCCACAAACTACACAGACATGGTCGCCTGATATTTCTAGGATTATTAGGGTTTTTTTCAAGATTTTTCAGCACCTCCAGGTAGTCTCTCTGATCATTCTTGTGTTATTTCAAGAAATTCATCAAGTTTCAATCAAGACCGTCTAGTTTCTTGGATATTCAGCGGAATAGGTTCAAACTTGTTCCAGTAGGTGCGAAATTACTGTGCCTTCTTGGATCAACCTTCTGATCAGTATTCTGATCCATCTATGGGGCCCACGTTGAGATTCTGAAGCTTCAGTCTGGGTCGTCTGAGGCCTTTTTTTTCCACTATTATTGGCCTGACTTGGTTTTCTCTTCTCTGCTTGGTTGGATCTTGCCATCTGCACACCCAAACAGCTCTTCAGACCACTGTTGCTTGATTTGATTACTGTTTTGTTACTCATTCAATCAATTTTTTTCAATCTAACATTAAGATGGACAAATCTGAGGTTACTTTGATCAAATTCACTGGACAAAATTACCCTGCGTGGTCTTTCCAATTCCAAATCTACCTCGAAGCTAAGGAATTGTGGGGTTTTGTTTCTGGTGCTGACCCTAAACCCACTGATGATGAAAAAAAGATCTCCTCTTGGCATACAAAAGATGCCAAAATCAAATCCTGGATTCTGGGATCCGTTGAGCTTCATCTGATAATGAATCTCAAGCCTTACCCCACTTCAAAAGCCATGTGGGGATATTTGAAGAAAGTATACCATCAAGATAACTCTGCCCGACAATTCCATCTTGAATGTGCCAATGCTGAGTATACACAAGGGACTTTGTCCGTACAAGACTACTATTCTGGTTTCCGTACACTCTGATCGGAATACGATAGTATTAAGTATGCGGATGTGGCTGACAATGTGTTGGCAATAATTCAAGACCTTCAGGCCTCTAGTCAGCGAGATCAGTTTTTGATGAAACTGCGGAATGAATTTGAAAGTGTCCGATCTGCTCTGATGAATCGGACGCCTCTACCTTCATTAGATGTCTGCTTGAATGAGCTCTTACGCGAAGAACAGCGCCTTATGACCTCGGCTCATATTGCTCAACAGAAGACTGATACTTATTCAGTTGCGTTCTCGGCCAATAAAACTTCTCAGCCTCCGCCTCGCGACTTGAGCAAAACCCAATGCTACAGTTGTCAGAAATTTGGGCACCTTGCATCTCAGTGCAAACAGAAAGTCTGCAGTTACTGTAAAAAGTCGGGACATATCATCTCTGAATGTCGCCGTCGTCCACCACGTCCGTCAACACAATATCAGACTCCACAATATCCGGCTCAGCAGTATCAACCTTCACAGTCTCAGACTCCACACGCATATGTGGCTTCCTCGGTTATGCCTGCTCCTCCATCTACCTCACAGCCTGGGCCCTCATCATCTCTCACTCCTGAATTAGTTCAACAAATGATTATCAATGCCCTCTCTGCTTTTGGTCTCTCAGGTAAGTCACCTTCATCTTCTACTTGGCTCATTGATTCCGGGGCATGTAATCATATGACAAATTCCCCCATCCCTTTCTCCACTATGACAAGTTACAATGGCCATCTTCAAATACAAACTGCTGCCGGTGGACATGTTCCCATTACTGCTGTTGGCGATATCCCTGGTCCCATTCCATTGAGAAATGTTTACCTTTGTCCTAATTTAACTTCCAACCTATTGTCAGTAGGACAACTTGTTGAAAATAATTGTAACATCTCTTTCTCTTCTTCTGGTTGTGTTGTGCAGGACCAGATGTCCGGGAAGGAGATCGCGAGGGGGCCTAAGTGTGGACGCTTGTTTCCGCTGGATTTTTCTAAAATTTCTAGGACTCAATTTGACAATAATGTGTTTTGTTTTTCTCTTAGAGATAATTGCCGGTAGTGGCATAATAGACTCGGACATCCAAATTCAAAGGCTTTGTCCCTTATGTTAAATTCTGGTTTATTAAATAAATCTCTTGGTTTATCTTCTTATGTGCCTTTTGATTGTGCTACTTGCAAAATGGGGAAGAGCAAATCTCTTCCGTTTCCTCATTCCACTTCACACACCTCTAAGTGTTTTGATTTAGTTCGTAGTGATGTATGGGGAATTGCTCCAGCTCTTTCCCACACTCACTATAAATATTTTGTGACTTTTATTGATAATTTCAGTCGGTTCACATGGGTCTACTTTCTACATTCAAAATCTGATGTTTTCATTGCTTTTAAAATGTTTTTGGCTTATGTTGAAAATCAATTTTCCACCTGCATTAAAATCTTGCGATCTGATTCTGGCGGGGAATATATGTCCTCTGATTTTCAACGGTTTTTGCAACAAAAAGGCATTATTTCTCAAAGATCTTGTCCTTATACTCCCCAGCAGAATGGAATCGCTGAAAGGAAAAATCGACATCTCCTTGATGTCACTCGTTCCCTTCTTCTGGAGTCATCGGTTCCTACTCGTTTTTGGGTTGAGGCACTGGCTACAGCAGCTCATCTTATCAATTGTATGCCATCAACCTCCATTGAAAATCAAAGCCCATATTACCGTTTTTGGCTCCACTTGTTTTGTGCACTTGCCTCCTTCTGAGAGGACAAAACTCACGGCCCAATCAACTCAGTGTGTGTTTTTAGGTTATGCACCCTTCCAGAAAGGGTTCCTTTGTTATGATCCTTACATTCGTCGTGTCCGTACCTCTAGGAATGTCGTTTTCTTTGAACATCAGTATTTTTTTCAAAAACACATTGATCCTCCTGACTCCTCTTTTGTGTCATTACCTGGTTTTTCTGACGACCCGTCAGTTGTTCGTTTTAATCCTCACTTTGTGTATCACAGACGGAACAGCACAGTGCCTACCAGGGATCCCCCTCCTGATCTTCCTCCGGCATCCAGTCCAACACCAGCAGTTGATCCATCCGGACATCCTTCACTGCGTCGCTCCACTCGGATTTCGGTACCACCAACCCGTTATGGGTTCTCCCATACTTCCTTAATGGCCACTTTATCTTCCTTTTCCATTCCCCAATCCTATTCTCAGGCTGTGCAGGACCCATGTTGGCACAAGGCTATGCAAGAGGAATTGGATGCGTTAGCACAAAATATATGTGGGATATTGTCCCATCTCTTGTGAGTATCAAACCTATTGGTTGTAAGTGGGTATTTTCTCTCAAGTTAAAATCTGATGGATCTTTAGATCGATATAAGACGTGTCTTGTCGCTCTTGGAAATCGGCAGGAATACGGCATTGATTATGATGAGACTTTTGCTCCGGTTGCCAAGATGACCACCGTCCGCACTATTCTTGCTGTTGCTGCATCTCAGTCTTGGCCTCTCTATCAAATGGATGTAAAAAATGCGTTTCTCCATGGTGATCTCAAAGAAGTTGTTTATATGCGACTACCGCAGGGCTGCTCATCCGGGACCGGTATGGTTGCCAAACTTCGTCGCTCTCTCTATGGTCTGAAACAAGCTCCTCGAGCATGGTTTAAGAAATTTCAGGCTGCTTTCTACGCTTGGATTTTCATTCAAGCCCATATGTTCCTTCTATGTTTTTACATCATGCTCCATCCGGGATCACTGTACTCCTTGTCTATGTTGATGACATAGTCATTACTGGTCCTAATGCCACCATGATTCAGAAGATCCAAGCGTCTCTTCGTGACACATTTCACATGAAGGATCTCGGCCCCCTACATTATTTCCTTGGTCTGGAGGTTCATCAATCGCCTCAAGGCATAGTTCTTAATCAGCACAAATACACTATTGATCTCATTACCTTGGCTGGCCTTACTGCTTCAGCTCCTGTGGATACACCGGTTGAACTGAATGTCAAACTTAGTCGCGAAGAAGGTGATCTTCTCTCTGATCCTACTACTTATCGCCAGTTAGTTGGCAGCTTGATATACCTCACGATCACTCGCCCTGATATCTCGTATGCGGTAAACCTAATGAGTCAGTTCATGACTGCTCCTCGTCACCTTCATCTCGCTGCTGTTCGCCGCATCATTCGGTACCTTATTCGTACACCGACTCGTGGGTTGTTTTTTCCATCCAACAATCCTCTATCTCTCAAAGCTTATTCCGATGCTGATTGGGCGGGTTGTCCGGATACTCGCAGATCGACGACTGGCTGGTGCATGTTTTTAGGTGATAGTTTCATTTCTTGGAAATGCAAGAAACATGACAAAGTTTCAAAATCCTCTATCGAAGCTGAGTACCGCGCCATGTCTGCTGCCTGCTCCGAAATTCTTTGGCTCCGTGGTTTGCTTTCTGACATTGGTTTTCAGCAGTAGGAGCTACCCCACTTTATGCAGATAATACAAGTGCAATTCAAATTACTGAAAATCCGATTTTCCATGAACGCACTAAACACATCGAGGTTGATTGTCACTTCATACGTGATGAGTTTAAACGTGATATCATCAGTCTTCCGCATGTCTCCACTGAACTTCAACTTGCTGATCTTCTCACCAAAGGTCTTCCACGACCACGCCATCAGTTCTTGGTTAGCAAATTGATGCTGGTTGATTCTTCCGCATCAATTTGAGGGGGGGTGTTAAACAGGCCCAAGGCCCTGCTCATCTAAAGGCCCATATCTTTCTTTCGTTGCTTTCCTAACTTAGATATACTAATTGATGTAATTAGTTTCCTTCTTAACTTAGAATCCTAATTGATGTAATTAGTTTCCTTCTTAACTTAGAATCCTAATTGATGTAATTAGTTGCTTTCCTAACTTAGGACCTTGATTAAAGGCATGTAATACCTATATATTGAGAGATAATCTCCATAGAAAAGGACACTGAAATAATACAATCTAAAGAGCATTCCAAAACTCTTTCCCATCGTGAGTTTGTCACTAAATATCTTGAAGAAGAATATAGAGAAATAAAGGCTTGGGTGGAAACGTTTAGGCCTATGTGGCAACAGAATGGTGTTACCATCATGTGTGACGGGTGGACCAGCGGCACCCAAACACAATTAATAAACTTTTTGGTGTATTCAGTCGCTGGGACCGTCTTTGTGAAGTCCATTGATGCAAGTGAACATAGACGAACAGCCACATATATATATAATCTTATGGATAAAGTTGTAGAGAGTGTGGGAGAGGAGTATATTGTACAGATTGTTGCAGATAATGGCGTCAATTTCAGGAAAGCAAGTTTGCAATTACAGGAGAAGAGGACCCATTTATTCTAGACCCCATGTGCAGCACACTGCGTAGATCTCATCTTGGAAGAGATTGGAAGGAAGACAAAAGTGGCTTCATTGATCAAGGCATGTAGAGGAATTACAAGATTTATATATGATCATTCATGGGTGTTAAGCTTGATGAAAAGATACACAAATAACCATGCCTTGCTGCGTCCAGGAATAACTATGTTTGCAACTCATTTTCTGGCTATGGAAAGCCTTGTAAAGTTTAGAACAGAGCTCATTCAAATGTTTGCATCAGAAGAATGGCTTTGTTCGAAATGGGGCAATGCAACTAGTGGTCCGGGGTTTGAAGTCCCAAACCTTATGAGGGACAATAAGTTTTGGAAGAAAGTGAGGAAGATATTACAGGTTTTTGAGCCTTTGGTTAAAGTGTTGCGGCTTGTAGATGGTGATGACAAGCCAACAATGGGCTTTATATATGAAACAATGGATCGGGCAAAGCAATCCATTATAGAAAATGTTAGATATCACGATAAATATATAAAGATTATTGATGCCCGTTGGAACGATCAGTTGCACCATCCATTGCATGCTGCAGGTAATTAATATATATCTTTGAATTTGATACATTTTTCTTTTCCTAACTAATGTATCTATTATCTTGTTTGCTCACAGTACATTCTACATATTTATAATGTAGGTTATTTTTTGAATCCCGAATTTTATTACCGCAATGTCGAACTACACACCGAAGCAATAGATACGGACTTGCGGGTAGGATTATGGGAGGTATTAAAAAAATTGTTAGATGCAGATGAGCAAATTGATGCAATACAAGAGGTGAGTAGGTGGTTACTTGAGAGAATTTAATTATGCTACCAAGTGCCAATTGCCATACTGCCATACATGCTTATATCTAATTTTCACATTGTAGATATCTATATATACACAAAGGAGAGAACCTTTGCTGACCCTCTTGTGATACGATCGATTGGAAGGATGCCACCTGGTATGATGATGAACAGAAGACCCCACCCAATAGTCTTGAATCTTGATTTATTTATCTTAATTGATTAAAAGGACTTGAGGGTTACGAATATCTAATTTTCTTTATTTACTTTTTGCATTTCAGCTAATTGGTGGATGAATTTTGGAGAGAGTGCTCCACATCTAAGGAAAGTGGCTGTTCGCATCCTTAGTCAAACTACAACATCTTCCAACTGTGAAAGAAATTGAAGCACTTTCTCTTTGATCCACACTTAGGCCAGAAATCGGCTTACCATGCAGAAACTCAACAAGCTTGTATATTGTCATTACAATCTGAAGTTGAGAAACAGAATTAGGGAGAGAAGGTCAAGGGATGATCCTGCTTATTGTCCTATTAATTTGGATCACATATTCAGAGAGGACGATCCCTTACTCCCATGGTTAGCCGAAATAGAGGATCCACTGCTAGATTCAGATCCGAAGTTTCAGGAAACAGTTCAAGAGTTGATAGATTCGGATATGGGTGAGGCACCTGCAAAAGGTCAACCACCTCAGGGAGAAGGTACCAGTAGGACTAGGAGGAGTGGGAAAGAACCTGCTTCTGAGAAAGTTAGTTCCACCACCGTCTCTTCGAGTAGCCATGGTGGAGATAGCGGAGGAGCAGGAGACAGTGGAACAGGTGGTACTAGTGAATACTATCAGCATGATGAAGACGATGACATTCCTATAGAGGAAGTACATGAGTTACCTCCATCTGGAAGATTTGATCCAAGCCGTGGTTATCAACGGCGCCGAAGAGATTCACCACCTAGGGCTGGAGGTAGTAGTGAGCAAGGAAATATGGGTGGAGATGTTGGAGGACAACAAGCGGCATCATGGACTGATTCGTGGAACCCTAGTTACAGTGGACAAGGACCCTCACAATATTTTGACTATTTTCCATATGCTTAATTACAAGAAGGAAAAGAACAGTCTTCAACTTTAGGGCCATACTCATATAGTGACAATGGTGAAACGCAATATGGTAGAAATCCACCTGTACCACCTCCACCTCCTCCAAGTTCTTTTGATGCTGGTGTAGCTGCCTTCTTTGGATTTGTAGATCCCAATTCTCATCAATATCAAATCCAATATGGTGCCAGTGCCAGTGGATCAAATAATAACACTAATGGGGATGATGATGACCATAGCCCCTTGAATCTTGGTAAACATTCCTTTTGGTGGTGATTATTGATTAAGGTATTCCTATATCCTTCACTAACTCTCTATTCTTTGTCATTTTTAAATTGGTGTTGAATGTTGATTGTTGATCACTTCATAGTTCATTCACTTGATTGAATTTGAATCATGAATGTTGAAGTATTGATATTTGACTGTTCAATATTCACTAATGACTAATGGGTATTATGTATTGTCACTATTGTGTAATGACCTAACTCTTAAGTCTTCTTATTTCTTAATTCTTAATTTCTTATGCTTTTATTTCATGAATTCATGTTCTATTTTTTTTTTATGAGCTTTCCATTACTTTTTAAGTTAGCATGACTAAGAAACATGAAAGCATGTGAAAAAACTAATTATTACTATTATTTTCTATTTATACAGCGATACAGGACCTCATGTATTGAAGGCACCGCTACGCCCCCTTTTCTTACTTACTTTTGCAAAAGAACCACATTTTCTTTCATTTTACAATTTTCTAGATTTTCTGGAATTTTTTCAGATTTTTTTGGCGATTTTTTCAAATCGCACCGCTACGCCGCTACGTATCCCCGCTACGCTACGTATCGCCCGGTTCGTAGCGGTTTGGCGGCGGGCGTAGCTATTTTCATCCTTGGTCTTGCCCAAGGATGAACATACGCCCACCGCCAAAACTCTACGAAGCGGGCGCTACGTAGTAGCGTAGCGATGCGTTTTGAAAAAAAATCGTCAAAAAATTCTGAAAAAATTCCAGAAATTCTAAAATATTGAAAAATGATAGAAAATGTATTTTTTTATAGCAAAAGTAACTAAAATAAGGAGGCGTAGCGGTCCCCACATTGTATGAGGTCCTGTATCACTATATGAATATAAAATAATAGTAATGATCATTTTTTCAAGATGTATTCATGTTGCTTAGTTATGCTAACTTAGAAACTAATGAGAGGCTCATAAAGATTTTTCTATTAAAAGTTACATTTGATTAGAGCCTGTTTCCTATTAAAATGAAAAGGGCTCATTTTCTATTAAAGTGTACCTTGGTCAAGGCCTTGTTTCAGTATTTCCTATTAGATTGAAATTTGGCTAAAACTTATTTCCAATTAATGTGAAACTTGGCTGGAGCCCATTTCTAGTTAGTGTCAAAGTTTGCTACGGTCTATTTTCAATTAGAGTGAAATTTGATTGGGTTGTATTTCTAATTAGAACAAAATTAAGGCTCTAATTTCAATTAAGTAATATTTGGTAAGACATGCCCTTTTTATTTAATACTTGGGCATCAATGTGGAGTCCATCACTGCTTAAGAAGAAAATAGAGCTTTTGAGGGCCCATTTATACTTTATTTAAACCTTTTATAAGGTGGGCCACTATGGGGCCCATAAATGACCTTAAATAAAAGAGATGGAAGGGCCATGTGCTGCCCGGATGGAAGGATCGAGAGACAAGAGACAACAGGAGAAGAGGGAAAGGACAAAGAGGGAAAAGAAAAAAGGGGAAAGGAAAAGAAGAAGAAGAAGAAGAAGTAGGAAGAGGAGGAGATGCTGCTGCCACCTCCTCCTGCAGCTGCCGCCACTGCCGCCTACTGATGCTACTCTTGCCGCCTGCTACCGCCACTACCTCCTCCTACTGCATCCAGGTATGTTGTATACAACTACTCTCTCTTTCCCTTCCTTTCTTCCTCTTTTCCTCTTTTTTTTTTTCCTTTCCTTTCTTCTTCCTTTTCCACCAGTCAAAGAAACGATTGGAGGGAAGAGGGTATTTTTTTTTCCCCTCCTTACTGTTCATAGTTTGTAGCGGCCGATACGCAAGGTATCGGTGCGTATCGGCCGCTACGGTAAATAACGGCCGATACGGGACGCTATGGGTGCGACACCCGCTTTTCTCCATTTAGCGTGACAGCCACTGCCACCATGGCTAGCAGCCGATATTTTCATCCATGGTCTTGCCACACCCAGAGTAGAGGCCTTTAATTGGTTGGCAGTGACAGGAAAGATTCCAACAGTCGGTAATCTGAGGGGATTGGCCAGGGTAAAATATTTCTGACATGTGCAATCTTTGCAGGATTGCTAAATGTGATGTCAATTGATCACTTATTTATTCATTGTGATGTTGCATAATCACTATGGGAGCAGGGTTCCTTCAGTTGGGCACAGGTTGTTTTATGGAGGATCATTCCTTTTTCCATTATTTGGTCATTATGGAAAGAGAAGAATGGAAGAACTTTTGAAGGAATCATCTTGGGAAGGTCTTCTAAAATCTGTGACTTCGAGGATTGCTAAATGGGCTTGTGTTTGAGAGGAATGTAAAGATTTGAAGATAGATAATGTTCTTCTACACAATTAGGGAGCTTGCACGAAGGTTGGAGTCTTGAAGAAGAAAAAGAAATTTCAGAGTTCTCCTTCGCTTGGAGTTCTAAAGTTTAATGTGATTAGAGCAGCACATGGCAAACCAGGCTTGACTGGCATTGGCAGAGTACTAAGAAACCACAAAGGCGAAGTGTTACATATGTTTTCAAAACACATTGGCATTAAAGATTCTAGCGGAGCAGAGGTATTGACCATCTTGGGAAGCTCTTCGTGTCTATTGTTCATCTTATTAGGATAGTCTTATAGTAGAAAGCGACTCATTTAATGCAATTTCGTAGGTGAAATCCTTTAGGGCCCATTTGGTAATTTTACTTTTAAAATCAAGTGAAATGAAATGAAGTAAAGCATCAAATCAAGAGGGAATAAAATGTAAGTAAGTTATGATGGTAATTTATTTTTAGTTGTTCAGTATGGAATCTTTTTGACTTTTTGTATAGGAAAGTGGAGTTTTTTGTTTTTTAGTGGATAAAGGTGGTTTCTTTTTTACTTTTTTGAAAAAATTGAGGGAATTTTGAATTAAAGTGCTTTTGATGTGACCTCTTGTCTAAAAAATGGAAGCTTTTTACTTGACTTTTACTATTTTAGTAAAGTGCCAAACTAGCCCTTAGGGCATGTTTGTTCGCATTAGGGGTAGAGTAGAATAAAATTAAAGATCAAATCAAGAGAAAAAGAAAGAGGAGGGGGTTGAAAGTAAAGACACAAAATGACAAAAAACTACTCCTAAATGACAAAAAAGGTACTCTTAAAAGACACTGAATGGAAAAAGGGGGAGTAACTTTTCTTTCAACCCCATCCCCTCCCATGTGATACTTCTTGATGTAGGGCCTATGCTGCAATTGCACACATGGGGCCTTCAATCCATCAGCTGCATGATCCAAAAAGACCCAGCCATTGAATGTTATTATAATGGTAGTCCAACGGTGGATTTTCACAATCCTGGCGATCAAAGTCTGAATAAAAATCATCCATCCACATATACAGCTTATCTGTAACTCTACTCCTTCATTGCTAGTAGGTCTTGAAGGAATTGGGGATGATGTACCCATCATTTTGACAATAGTAAATTAAGATCCTCATATGTGTCATGTATTGATGTTGATATGAATGGAACATAGAAAGATAAGCACATCAATAACTTTTCCAATTCTTTGTAGTAGTTTTTCATCTACTTTAAGGGAAGTAGGAAATATACTATGATTTGTGAATCCATTCAATTCAAAGATTCATAACACAATTCGCGATTTTACAACCATGATTCTAAGTAACTGCTATCAGAGAATTCAAATCCCAATCTCCCTTTCGAATTATAAGTGGCAAAATCTAGCCCAACCCATTTATCCCACCCACACCAACCAGGTTTTGACCTGGTAAACCCAACCCGTAATATAAACAAGTCGGTCACAGGTTGGAGAAATTTGACATGTATACAAACAGGTCAGGCTCATGTCAACCCACATAACCCGTTTTTACGTTGAGTTTTTGTTAATAAAAATTTTCTGGATCTAAAATAAAGGAACGAAAATGATAAAGAGAATGTCTGCTCTTTCCTTGCCTATTTCTATTATAGTAAATGCCTATGGAGAAGACAACATAAATTTCAAACTCGGAAGATTCAAAGGCATTAGCAAGAAAGTGAAAGAAAGCAATAGATTTTGATCTTGAGGAGCTTAAAGCCATATTCTCGCACAATCTTCCATGGCTGCCATAAGAAAAATGCCTGTGCAGAAGAAGAGGGTTATTGGGACGTTCTTGTAAGTTATGCACTATACTACCATTCAATTACCTTTTTCAAACAAAGAAGATAGCGCTGATGTGATTGGAAGTAGTAATGAGAAAGCAAGGCTTTTGTACTTTTGTCTCACATAAGCCTTTAATCTCCCTTGTGGGATGAGTAGAACCCAAGAAAATTAATTTTATATAGGCTTTTTGTGTACCTTAAATGACATTTTACAGGCTGACATTAAATGGTGGAGAAGTAAGCTTTATGGGAAAAAAATATTTTGTGGAGAAGGGAGATATCTTCACTAGAGCGGGGATCCTAATACTTCTGCAAGGAGTTCGTGAGGCTCTTCATGTGGTTCTATTTATGGAAATCCAAAACATTCAAAGTAATTAGCTCACTGTTCTTTGAAAATTCTTACTTCAACGGAAGATGAGTCCACAGTAAGATTGATCACTCGAATAACATGCGAATAAGCTATTTTTCAGAAAGTCGTTTTTTTTACTGATTTATCTGGCATGGACCTATCCTTCTATTGGAGAGAAATTTTTCGAGGAGTTGTACAACAGTGGGTCATTTACTTTGAACAATTTGGATCTTTATAAGCGGGCCCCACAGATGAGCCTCATGAATTTCAATGAGTTTTTTGTGAGTAAAGAAATAGAGGATCAAGATGAGATATTGAAACTCCAAAGAGGTAATATGGATCCTTTCACTGTCTGTTGGATATTAACTCGTGCAGAGAGAAATATAAATAAAATAATTATAACCTGTCTCCTCTTATGAAATACATTGACAAGGGTGAGAGTAAAATATTACAAATTCATCTTCTTCTTTGCTTAAAGAGACAAAGCTCTACCATTGCAGAAGTTCAGAGGCGTTTTTCAAAACCTTTTTCTACTGCTTGGATCTTGAAGTACAATTGTCTGCCACTTTTAAGCTGGGAGTTGAAACAACAAATATGTAACAGCTAAAATCTACTCCTCTTTTCTTTTTGCAACGGCTTGGTTCATTTCATATCATATGAAAGCCAAGCAATAATATCTAAATATGTCATACCTCTAAAATTCATACAACTCAGAGTTTCCATAGGTGCTAAATGACTGGTGAGGTCGGGTTAAACGGGTTGACCTGCATTTAATTTGGATTATGTGGGTTGGGCCAGGTTGACATGCAATGGATGTGGGTTGGAGTATTCTGACCCATTTGAAAAACAGGTTGGTTACAGGTTGGGCTTCAACCTGGGAACCTATAGCCAACGTGACCTGCTTTTTACGCAACCTAACCCATTTGCCACCCCTACGTACAATACATCCTAGTTCCATTACTCTCCTCACTTCTTTGCCTAATTGATTGTTCTTATATAATTGCCACAAATCTCCCCACCACCATCATCAACACAACCATATCTCACCAATATGGGGTCAACAATAAGCTCCCTGGTACATCATTAATACAGTGGTTGTTGCCACCAGTATTTGAGTTTGGAAGAAGCCAGAATCTTGGCACTCCTTGGTAAGCAGTTAGCCAGCAACTGCTGAACAACAGAAGGCTTCCATGGGCCAGTGGTTGCCTAGTACATAACATCATTTCTAAGAGATAACTGTTGTTATTAATTGACTGAGACTGCCAAGAACAATTATCATGGTGTTTTAGCTTTCAAAAACCAAATGGTATTTGGCTGGATGTTAGTTGTATAAAACTAGGGCACCCAATGGTTTAATTGAGATGTGTGATGATCAAGATTACCTGGCCAGCACCAAGCACAGCAATAGTAATATCACCATACTTGGGACGAAGTGGTTTGTTGGAAAATTCATGTAACGAGTCCTGCCTGCAATTGAATGAAGTATATGTTTTTGGTTTTGCATATGGATTTGTAGATGGATTTGGATTTGTAGATGCCATTTGAAGCTCACTCCCTTCTGGCAGCCACTTTAGTTCACTTGACTTCACTGCATTGTGAATGGCATCATCATCAGATTCTGAACACATGTTACCATAGTTTTGCTAGACCCACATGTGGACTTCACTAGAAAGCACATGTGCCCTATGATACCCAGATCCTTAAAACAAAGAAATGTTCCCATCATATCATATCTGATACTTCACCTTTTATGTGCAAAATCCACATTCGTTTCATATCCATGCCATATCTGAACATCATAGCAGGTGCCAGCATGGCAGGTGTACCGTGTACATGATCGGAACAATTCCATTAGGTGAGAATTGCACGCTAGTTTAATTAGTCCAGTTGAAGAGTTTTGAGTACCCATCCATCTCATGCATGTGGATCACCTAATGACTTGATCCATCTTATATTTTCAGCCACTCCATCTCAGTACTTGCATGGCTTGGATACGGCTTGGATACGGAACATGTAAGCCATGTAGGCAAATGTTGCTGACAGTGAACCCTCAAGTGAGTCTAACAAAACTCTTCACCATGTAAAAATTGAATAAGGAAAAAGAAGATATATATATATATATATATATATATATATATAAGCGAAATACTCCTGTGAGAGTTAACTCTCACCATCTTACAATGAGAGACGCCATGAAAGTTAACTCTCACCATCTTAGGGTGAGAGACACCATGATGGGCCCCACCTATCACCAATCCAAACCGTCCACACATACGGAACCCCTGTGAATTACACTGGAGCCCATGGGTTTGCGCCCATTCGAATGGACTAGACTGTTGGATAGAGGCTCAAATTTTTTTCTTTAATATAAGTCGTTAAACTTGTGGGCCATGGATCAAGGGGTTAGAGACATAGGATTGAACCCAAACTTGACAGCTAGGCCCATCAAAGATGGTTCTCACCATAAGGGGTGAAATTTAACTCTCACAGGATGCATGTGGTATCCTGGTCAGTCATTCTGCCCAACTGGGTCCACATTCAGATCTCTCATCATGATTGCTGATAAGTTGAACCCACTGTTCATGTATGCCAACAGTCTCAAAGATTTTTCTGAAATGGAACTATCTGTGGTGGACTCCATGAGGTCAAAAGTAACGTCACCAAACTATGGGTCCAATTCCTTAAAATGGAACATGACTGGATAGCCTGATGGATCAAAACTATTGATTTCTATCATGTTAAGAATTTGTCATATAAGTTCATAGGTGACATGGAAAGCATAAATTTCTTTAAAATACAGATATTTTAACTAGTTTATTTTCTATTAAAATAGTATGAAACATCGCTTCTTTATTGGTTTGTATATACTAAAACAACATGAAACATTGAATCATATTTTAAAATAACGAAAGAAACACAAATGGAGCCTCAAATTCGACATTTTTTTTTTTTTTTTGGCTAGTTGGCCCAGTGCCCAGGAAGAGAAAATAACCTGCCTACCCACGGATCGATCCCTGGGTGGTGCTATGGGAGCGAGTGTGCGTACCATAGCGACACTCTGTGATTCCCAATTTTATGTTATAAAATATAAAATAACTAATAGAGAAAAATATTTTTTTTCTAAAGATGATAAATTAATTAAGCAAATAGGAATTTGGTAAGTCTATCATGGACACTATATCATAAAAGAGTAGTAGTGTGGTGCTACCAAGGAAACAATGTTTTAAACATAGACAAGGACTTCATTCCTCTTTAAAAGGGAAAAAGATTTTACTTTAGAGAAACATACCTTTAATACGTCCATCATCCTTTTTACATCGGACATCCAGCTTAAAGACTATGGTATTTTTCTCGTGTGCAGTATCATTTTCTACCAAGATAGCACGCCAAAAATACCATGTCAAGATTGCCAAGGCAAAAGATAAAAATTATGGAAGAACAGTGAAAAATATACCAGGACAAACCTGAAACATTTTCAAATAACCTCGGATCAGCTTCGATAGGAATGAGGCCCAGTCTTTGGGCTAGGACTTCATCTTGGACCACTGATGTGTTATTTGCAATAAGGACCTTCTCAATCGCCATTGTCGGAAGCTACATGCAAATGGGTCACCCAAACAGGGTAAATGCAGATGCAACCAAAGCTTCAACACATATAAGAAAAGGGAAATGTGGGGGGTGCTGGGGTTGTGTAATCATCAAAGATGGACAGAAACATTGAGTGACCAAAATGTACTCTCCACACATGCCTCTACAGTGTGCCACATATTTGAACACGACACTTAGAGTGTAAGGTATACTTCACCTGGTATATCAAATGGTCCAAGAACCATATAGAACACATGTATTAAGTAACATCTAGTGCTCCAAATCAATGAAACAGGTTATTCCCCCCAAGTGGAGAGTTACTGCTTTCTGCTAATCCAACAATACAACAACTCAATGCAGCAAACACAACCAGGAGAAAGCCGACACTTACAAGGAATTATTATACAATGTGAGGGGGCAAAAAGGGTGACAATGACCACCAGAGATAATATAATGAAAACTGAAACTGAAAAAGAGAAAAAAACAAACAAACAAACAAAACAAAACAAAACAAAAACAAGGGAAAAGGGAGGATTAAAACGGCTTCCCAACCAAGAGAAGGCATTACTGTCAGCAGAACGTTATTGACTTCTTTATTTATGAACATCAAATAAAAAAAAATCTACAATAAGAAAAAAAGGGGCTGATTTGTGCAAAGAGACACTGATATGCACTTTGTTGGGAAATACACATGTCAAATTAGCAATTTGTGGCCAACAAAATGTACATTTTGGGGCCAGTTTTTAATAATCCAATAAGCTCATATGGTGAACACTGGATGATAGATAGATATCCCCTTAAACATTCCCCATGGGATGATCCTAAGCAGCCATCCAGTGGATATTTACAAAATGTCCATTTGTTGTTTATATCTTATACCATATTTCGAATGCAGTGTAGTCAAAATGGACATTTGTTGTTTATACGATATTTCAGATGCAGTGTAGTCAAAGGCACGTCTACGCACACCATGACCCCCTTGCACCTCAATTAGGGGTCAGGAGTAGCACCTTATTTATGCACACATCTAGGCTCTTGTCCCCAGGTGGGGCTACCTATGCCTAGCCAAACTTAGGGGATTGAATAATTTTAGTTGATCTTTTTTTTTTTCCTTTTCTTAATGGGTAGATTATGTTTGCTCCTGCAGGATTTATGTAGAAAGGAAAAGGGGGAGAAAAAGAAGCTTCTATGAATGCAAAAGACAAAAGAGAGGGAGAGAGACAGTGGTATTACAGCTACACCAGTTCTTGTAACAGGTGATTTGAAGAAGAAAGAGTTGGGAAATAACTCCATGCCCTTTTATTCTTTTTTAATTATTAATTATGGAATGTTTACAGGATATGTATCCCTTTAAAATGAGTGATTACAATCACAATGACAATTCCCACAATCTGTTTACAGCATATGTATCCCTTAAAATGAGTTGACATCAATAACATTATTACAAGGCATACCATATGTATCCGCACATGTGCTTTATTATCATCTTCTTCTTCTTCTTGTGCAATTAAATGTCCTGTCAGTTCACTAGAATAATTGTCCAATATTTTATTAGTTTTCTCCTTTCTTCTTGTTCTTCTCTGATACAGTCTACCTTTTTCATTTTCTTCTCTCTCTCTCTCTCTCTCTCTCTCTCTCTCTCTTTTGATAACTTTTTCATTTTCTTCTCTCCTTTATCCTCTCCACCTGTGTGGTCAACTTTAACCGCAATAGTCGTCTTTTTGTTTCAAAAAGCTAAACAAGTCCATTTTGAGCTAGTTAAAAAAGAGGAAATGAAAGAAGAAGAATTTGTAAAGAGGAAATAAATGGGGACGAATAATTTGTTGAGAAAGCTACAGCACAATAGATGATCGAAAAGAGATGTTAAAGAAGTTAATGATCGAAATCAGTGAAAGTACTCATTAAAGACCCTCAGACTGTGATGCAGGACTATATGAGACCTAACCTAATATGTAATTGTGAAATCAATTGAGAATTAATATTACAATTCAAATTATGAATCAGCCAATCACACAATTTGATGTTGAGAATTTGGGGGAAATTGTGCAATGGTTCAAGGCTATATCACAAGTCCTGCAGTAGCAAATCCTTAGAAGGGGCAGATCTAATGGGATATAGGACTTCCACCTACTCAGGGATCATCGGATTAATCATCCCTTTTGCAAGGATTTAAAACAAACTTTGGCTCAAATGGGAAACAAGTGTCAATGTGTGATATGAAATTAAACGACAGAATTCGGATCTGAAAAATTAATTTCCCACAGCAAAATAAGGTTCAAAATAAATTCAAATTTAGGGATTTTTGTTAATCTAGATTTTATGATGTGGAAACAATGGAAAATCAATAAAATAGATTGTGGATCAGGTTCGGCCAATAGGTTTGGAGGGAGGTGATGGGTCTGTTGGGCTGATTTGGACTAGAGAAGGGCTCGGCTGGGAATGGTTGGTGGTTTGGAGGGGTTCGGCTAGGCCTAGGGTGGGCCTAGGGTGGATTGGCTATGAGTACTTTGACGGGATGATGGTCGACTGAAGTGGATCTTGATATTTGGTAGTTATATGGAAGGTGGTTGTTGTGGATGGCTGGGATCTATGGATTTGGTCGCTGGTTGTTGATGGAAACGGTGTAGATCTGGGGTTTTGACAAGGAAAAAAAAACGAAGGAAAGGAAATTAAAGAAGAAGATATAGAAAAATGCCTCAAATTGGCCTCGCCCCAAACTCCAATCCAGGAGGAAGAACTCAGTGGAGAACTCAAGCTTTAGTTTCATTAACATTCATCATTAAGGAAGAAAGAGACAATATCCAGTCCTTATAACGTGAAACCCTAAAGTCACTTAATGACATTAACATAAAACAAATAAATAAATAAAATAAACGATGAAAAAGGGCTGCCCATGGGATGTCATGCATAAGGATGTGCACACGCATCCCAAGGTCTTGTCGGCTTAAGTTGTGGGGCCTCTCTTGGTTTCCTCTTCTTTATGGGTGTTCTCAAAATGGTAATCCAACAGTGGATTTTCACTATCCTGGTGATCAAAGCTCGGACAATCATCATCCACCATCAACAGATTAAGCCGATCTGCTACTCTATGCCTCTGTCACCAAGGATCTACGTAGCGGCCGATATATCGCCCATAGCGGCAATGGCCGCTATGCTAAATGCATGTTATCGGCGCTCGAAACTGTTGCGGCCCATAGCGGTCAATACACACCGATACATACATGTATCGGCTGCTAAAAAAAAAAACCCTAACCCCCTTCATTCAATTGGTGGAAGAAAAAACTGAAAAGAAAAAAAAGGGAGAGAAGAAAAAGAACCATCCAACAGCAACAACAGAAAGGAAAAAAGAAAAAATGAACGAGCAACTAAAGAAGATGTCCTGGAGGCTCAAGCAGCAACACCCCAACACCACCACCATCATCGTTTGCGTCCAGCAGCAGCACGACACCTGCACAACGGCCATTACCGTCACAGTCCAACAGTTCATCAGCCGCTGCCGCCGTCATCTTCTTTTTCTTTTTTTTCTTCTTCTTCTTCTCCCTCTCTTTGCATATCTCAATCCTTCAAAGGCGAAGAGGGAAAAAAAACGGGTGTTGTATATACCCTTTGACCTTTCTTGACCCTTCCATTATAAAAAGAAGTGAAGGCCCTTTTAATGCCTGAAACCCTATTTGTGGTGGAATTGTGCATGGGGTCTACCTATTGATGATCCAGCTCTGACAAACTTATGAATTTTTAATAATAACGATTAACATATTATTATGCATAATACATTAACTAAATTTTACTTTAATTGAAAATAAGCATAGCCAAATTTGGCCTAATTGAAATTAAGGCCCTAGCTATATTGACTCTAATAGGTAGGGGCCTAACCAAATGTTACTCTTAATAGAAAAATAGGGCCCTAACCAGATTTTACTTAAAAAAATTGAGCCCCAGCCTAATGTCAATTTAATAAGAATGAACCTAGCCAAATTTCACTGTAATAAGAAATATGGCCCTATCCAAATTTCACTATGATAGAAACAATAAATGCCACTCTAATAAAAAAAAAAAAAAAAATAGGGCCCTAGCTGCTTTTTACTGTGATCGGAAATAGATCCCTAACCAAATTTCACTTCAATCATAATATGTTATGTGCAGTTGCATTAAATTGCTTATTTGCATTTTGAAATGCATAATAGTGATATAATTTTGAAGACACTATTTGATTATAAGCATTTTATTAATTTTTAACTTAGTATATTATAACTAATCATAAATCAACATGAATATATGTAGAGAAATAGATCAATATCATCAGTGGCTCAATACTGTCAGCGACATAGGACCTCTTGCATGAGGGGACTGCTACGCCCCCACTATCTTAGTTACAAAAAAAAAAAAATTACATTTTCCAATATTCTGGATTTTTTAAAAACTTTTCAGAATTTTTTGACCTTTTTTTCAAAACGCACCGCTCCGTAGCACTGGCTTCGTAGCGTTTTGGCGGCGGGCCGCTACCGCTATTTTCATCCTTGTCCATCACTGATAGATCTTGAAGGAATTGGGGTTGATGTCCCTATCAATTCCCCTTAACTGAGACGAGCTCACCCCTGGTGAGACATATCTATCAAGTATATCTGGATTAAGATGCTGCAACTCAACTCCGGTGATCTATGTACTGTCATGTTGTGTCCTGTCTTTCCATTTAACAAGGAACTTCTGAAAGCCTCCCTGTCTGGTGGAAACCAACTGGTCATCCAAAAATATTTTTTTTAATGTTTACTTTCATTAAAAGAAAACAAACAGCACATGAGACATATACTGACAAGCTGACCACCAAATGACATACAGGAAAACAAGCATACAAGATAGCCACCACAATAAGAAAATAGTATAAAGACAAACTTTACAACTCCATAGATAGCCCCGCAGATTCTTTCCAATTAAACATTATCTGATCAATCGCAAGATCTTGGAATTTGGGATTGATCCATACCCAGCTCGCAATATATAGTTTAACCCTGTCACACAAGAACTCACAGTTTTTCTCCACCCCTTCAAATCAGCTAGCATTCCTTTCCTTCCAAAGAGTCCAAATAACCGTGAGGAAGGCTACATTCCACATTTCCTTGCTTCAGGGGTGACTAAGAAGGGACTTCCAAAACGTAAAGTGATCTTGGATAGACCTGGGAAACGCACAGTGACAAGAAAACCACCCAAGTACAGAATTCCAAACCATTTTAGCAACCCTACAGTTCAAAGTAAGGTGAGCTACCGTCTCTTCGTCCTCCAAGCACATGGGGCATGCATTCACCAAGATCTTCCTCCTTCATCTCAGCTTATGCATGGTTAGAATTTTCTTTCAAAATATCTTCCACAATTTCCTTCCTTTCAATTTTAGGTGGTGGAGGTGGGGGAAGTTGTGGAAATTGGTTAGGTGAATAGGATGGTTCCAATTTCCAATTTAGTCCATTGGGCACATTGGTAGGAGTAGTGATAGGATATGGGTCATTAGGTAATACTGTGGGGCCTCGAAAAGGAACAAGGTCCTCTACATTGAAGATTGGACTTATGCCCATATCAGGTGGAAGGTCTAACACATACGCATTAGGACCCAATCTCTTCATAACTTTGTATGGACCAATACTATGGGCTTGTAATTTCTTCGCAATCCCTTGTCGGAATCACTTTGGCCTTACACAAGACCATCACAAAATCACTCACATTAAACTCAACATTACAACGGTGCAAATCAGTAGATCGGGCCATCATTGAATTCATAATGGACCCAACACACCAACTATATGCATGAAAGGGGCACCCCACTTGCACCAATGCTAGCTACAGAAGAAAAAAAGAGGCAAACAAAAAAGAACACCATTTCTTTTGAAAGAGAATCATAGAGAACATCCAGATTAGCCTCACACATGGTGAGTAAACAGAGGAAATCCCAGACCAATCCAAAACCCACCTCCCTTAACTCCAAGCACACAATTTAATTAGTACAAAAAATTACATTATCGTGCCAAAAAGGTAAATTTGTAAGTTCTCCAGTTCATAAATGTTGGAGCAAAACCCAGAAATCTTAAGAGGGGAAAAACATCATGTTTTGATAAGATTGGGAACAGGATTTCAATCAAAGATACAAATCGCCTGAATTAAGTGTTCTATGGCTACAAGAAAAATGAAAGAAAATCAACAAGATCTACCATGATGAAAACATAAGACTACAAAAAACTAAATTGTAATATTAATAACACAAGTATGAACAATCAAATCCAACCCCACACAATTCTCAAGATAAAGCAGAAAGAAATGTGGAAAAAATTGATGATAAGAATAGCTTTAGAAACATGCCTCAGCTATGAGTATCCTCCTAAAAGCATTGGCTAGTGAAGCGTCTATTCCGATCATATCAAACTCAATTTCATCTTCTGTGAGCCGAACAACTTCAACTCTAAATTTCTTGGAGAAACTATCCAACCGCAAGCTATTATCAACTCCCATCGATGCATAAGCACCAGAGTATTGAATGCCTTCTGTCTTCAAAAACAAAAGAGAAAATGTGAAACTCATAGTTGATCAGGTGAAATACCAATTTAAAGATGAAAAGAAACCATAAACCATCGATTGAAACCATAGATCTCTTGAATTAAGATAATCTATAAAATAGAAAAAATCCATAAGTGTTGTAAGGGGAAAATGAGAAAACAGAAAAGCCTAAGCAAAATAATCTGTTGAATCAGGAAAATGTTGTTAACTTTATTAACAAAAAAAACAAAAAAAAAAGAAGATATTCCGGTTTAGAGATGAACATATAAATATAGATCTTTTGCATTGTTATCCTATTATTTGTCTGTGGGGTTGTGTGTGTGTGTGTGTTGAGTGTTTTTTTAAGTTGGGGGACCCACCCCGGAATGAAGTTTCAAGTCAATCCAATGCCCCTAACGCCTTGATCCGTGGCCTACAAGTTTAACAGATATATATATATGGGAAATGCTCCTATGAGAGTAACTCTCACGGTACTATGAGAATAAGAGGGGGGACCCTCATATCCATATCCAATGCCAACCCCTCTTACTCTCATAGTACTTAACTCTCACAGGAGCATTTCCATCCATATATATATATATATATATGAAGAATGCTACGTGGTGCCCAGGCATTTTGTAAAGTGAAAATGCCCCTATGTTGAACAAATAAGAAAAGAGGTGATGGAGGTTGCGTGGAGTTGTTATTAAGGATAATTATGTTGGTTTCCTAGTTTTTCTACCTCATTAGATGGATTTCTCCTACTTTAAACTAATGTGTGAGATCTTCCCTATTTTTTCTCCTTTCAAGAAAAAAGGATTTCAATGTAATATAGACACCTCGTTTTTAGGAGATTCTTTGAGACAACAAGGAGAGAATTGGAGAGCAATGTGTGTTTGTTTATCTAGGAGAGAAAAAAATAGGAAAGTTAAATTAATCAATCGGTTTACGTTCAAAAGGGGAGAAAAATTAGCTAGCTGTCAAGATTTCTTTCTTAAAGAGATTAGGATTCCATCGGTTTGCATTGAATGGGCCCACAAGTTTCTCATTAGTTCCAAACGAAATGTAAATAGGGTGTTGCCTTTATCGTGTAGGATTTCAAGGCATATTTATAGCATTTAAGAGGATAATGCATGATAACATTTCACAGATTTCAAAATGTGGAGTGATTTCATTGGATATTTCATAGGGCAAAAATGCCCCTTTTAAAGGAGGGCATTTTGTAGAATTCATACATATATATGGGAAATGTTCAATTGCATCCATCACTCACCATGTTATGGTGAGGGACAACATAGTAAGGCTGACTTTATAACACATCCGAACCATCCACACACATGGAACCCCCTTAAGTACACTAGACCCATTGAACTTTCACCTATCCAAATGGATTGGACTGTTGGATCGAGGGTCAAAATTTTTCTTTTAATATAAAGTCATTAAATTTGTGGGCCACGGATGAAGGGGTTAGAGGTATAGGATTGACCCCAAATTTGATGTATGGTCTCATCTAAGGTGTCTCTTCCCATCCCCCACAAGTCCCATGATTAGTGGGTCCCTAGGAGGGCCCCATTAAGTTTGTCCCTCACCATATGGTGAGGGAAGGATGCATAGGAATATCCCCCTATATATATGCACACACATGCATGCACGCACGCCACAAGAGTTCAATCTATTCTCACAAGTGCAAACCCATGGGATCAGTGATATGTGTGTATAGTATAAGAGGTGCCTCTCATGGCTTACAAGCCCACTTGAAGCATTGCTAATCATAGGAGGGTGGTGTGATAGAAAGGTCTCATTGTGGATAAAATTTCGGGTAAAGATCATTTCAATCAGATCATCATAATCATTGATTTAGGGTCCCCAAAGTCTCACAATTTCTTAAGTTACATATTTTATGAAATTTAATCCAATGGTGAGTACAAGTAGGATTAGTCTCAAATTAGGAAGAATGCCATTTCATGTGGGGTTATCGAGTGGGGGTTAAAACGGGGGTCCATGTGGGGGCAAAAAAGTGACCTCTCACGCAATCCATGAGAGGTACATCATAATGTGACCACATACATGATTCTGCTAAGAACCGTCCGCACATGGTGCCATGCAACTTTGCTTGTGGGGCTTACCTAGGGGCCATGCCGATCATGGGAGAGATGAGGCCCACCTCAACCCATTAGATCAACATAAACCCTGAATCTGTGGTCATCAAGTTAGAAGGCATCATTCTTAATTTTATTTTTTAGCATTTCAATCCAACGGTGAGTATTAGGTTTGTGGCAATGCATGAAGTGTAGTATGTGTGAGAAACTCAATCAAAGGTGGGCTACATGCGACAAAAAAATAGGGTGGACCGATAGTTCTGTTAGATTGTATGGACTCAATCCATCAGATGATGTAATAAATTGATTAATTTATTTATTTATCAATAATATCATGCTTTCCTTTTATGAGATGAATGGTGTTCTATTACTTAATACATAACCAATACATATGACATGATGGTTCATATGATGAACCGGGTCCATTAGTAAATTAGTGTGATATATGTGTATGGATGAGATCCACATACGGGAGACATGTGTCACAAATCTTATACTTAAATATCTTCACAACAAGTGATGAGACTGGGCATCTCATCCGATAAGGTTGCAGCACTTTGATCACTATGAGATAGTGTGAACTGTCTCGATCATCAAAATGTAAGATTCTGGATCATAGTGCTGGTACATTGGATGTATTGAAGGACTATGAAAAGTACCTTATGGAATACTGTCTCAATTTTAAAGTATGCTCTCATAATTCCCTAACAATAGGCTCTTAATCCTGAGACATTGATGAACTCAAGTTTCTATCTATTCATTTACTTTGATTCACCAATGAGTGAGGCCAACTATAGGTCAACACCTCAGTGTCTTGGGTACGTGGTAGTAGGACTGTGGGAACATTGAATGGTCAAGATGGAATCTATCTATATTATTCCCTTGTGCCAATTAATGGATTTGTCATTAGTAAGTGCACACCCATCTCGATTAAGAGTTAATTGGATGGTACTGATGATCACTACAATTAATTGGGATTCAAGGATAATAAGATGTGGATCTAAGATTGGAAGAGACATGTTTAATCCAATTGATCAATGGATATTGATATAGGGGCCTACTTGTGGTAATTGGAAAGTTTAGGGTCTTCTTTGTAATTTATTCCTAAGACTGGAGTGCAATTGTATTTATATAGTGGTGTTATTTACGATTAACTATGGGCCCGGATTGCACATGAGATGTGGGGTCGCGGTGTCCCAGTTGGAGACAGCTTTCTATGGAATCCCTAGTGGTCTCCACGCCAGCCCACGTTATTCGAAAGATACTAATCCTACTTGAACTCTAAAAGGAAGGAATTAGAAAGTTACTATTTCTATTTGAAGTGAGACGTCTAATAGTTGCAATAGTAAGTTACTAATTATTGTGGAAGTGAGACTTCTATAATAATTAGAAAAGAGAAAGTTACTAATTCTTAATGGAAGTAGGACTTCTAATTAATTATTAGTAAGAGGAGGTTTGCCAAACTCTAAATAGTGGAGAGAGGGCCTTGGACGTCCAACCTTGGAATCCACGCCTAGTGCAAGTGTTGCACGCCCCTCTCTCCTCCTCTCTCTCTTCTAGTTTCTCTTTAAGTTCCTTTAGAGCTTCTAGTTGTTTTCTTTAGGAGATCCCACCCATCTCCTTTAGAGAAGATATCTAATACGGGTCATAGCGTGGAAGACTAAGAGGTTTTGGAGATCCTAAGTTGCTTACAAAGAAAGAGCTTCTTCATCAAGCAAGTCTTCTTCTCTATTAGAGCACAACCGAGCTCCAAAGGTATAATCTATTTCATTAGATGTTGTGGATTTTTGGTTGCTTGTTTGCTGCTGATTTCTATCTTCTAAATAGAGTATATTGCTATACATGGTGAATGAGATTGAGAGATTGCATCATGGATGTGGTTTATGGCCTTATGGGTACTTAATCCTTAAGTCAAGTGGGTCAAAAGTTTTGAAAACCTATCCACGAGGCCCACCTACTTTAATAAGTTCTCCTCAAAATGTTTGTCTATATAATACTGTAAGTGCCTAAAAATAACGGACTTGGTTTAGATGGTAATGGAGCTTGTAATGGAGTTGTTTAGCTGGTTAAGAATGCCATTGGAAATCCTGAACCTGAAAGGGAGAAGAAACAGAGGTCAGAGCCCCGGGCTGCTGTCAGCCGAAGGCACTCCGACGCCTGAGTTAGTGCTCTCACTGAACTAGGGTGAAGTGAGGGAGGAGAGTTCAGGAAGATAATGCAATGTAGATGTTTTAGCATGTACCTCTCATGGTCTTACCATGCACGTATATATAGGCAAGTGGAAGCTTCCTGAATGGAGGTAGGTAAGGGAGCTTGTCCCATTAGCCCATACCTAGGATCCTGAGTAGGGGTAGGTGAGGATTCTGTCCCATCGGATCTCTCCTCAATCCCACACATAAATGTGGATGTAATCAGCTGATAGGAAAAGGCCCTTATCGATAGCCGGCGGCCACCCTATCTGCCAGTATGTTCTGTAACGTAGCCGTCCCATCACATAATGGGGATTGGACGTTCAGTGTTCACCTCGGTTAAGGGACCGAACTTGGAGAAGGCACCGAGGTCGGTTGGTGCAGGAAGTCGGGCATTGCTGCCAAGGCGCCCGAGACCGAAAACGGAGGAGTGCGGTTGGTACCCTTACCGAGACCGACTCCATCGAGGTGCCAGCTGGTGTAATGCCGAGCTGGAGGAAAGGGGATCGAAGCAATCCCTTATTGGTACTTTTACCTAGATCAAGATAACCTCGATCTCGAGTAAACCCCCCACACAATTGCCCCCTAGCTCCTGACCACGATGGTCTCGGTACCGTTCGAGGTCGGGAGCTAAGTGAATTGGGGAGTTTCCCGAAGCCGAGCCAGGAGCTCCGCGTGAGCGCGTTGGCTATTGTTTCGCCTTCCGAGGCGCATTGACGGCATGCAGCTGTCTGGATGCAGTTAATGATCTGCTTTAATCATTATGGGAGGCGGAGCGACGACGCCACATGTCGCAGCCCGGCTGGCTGCCAAGTCATATCGAGGAGACGAGTGGCGTGCCCGAGGCGGCGTCCTGCACGCGCGTCTTCCGGGATACGAAAAGATTTCCATCCTGTATAAAGAGGCCCGTCTTCGATGGACCACTTTTGCTTCTGCTAGAGAGAGTGCTTCCCTGCGTTAGCGTCTTTGCCGGAGAAATCCCTCTGTTGCTCTGAGATTTCTTGATTCCGTCCGTCCTTGCCTCGTCTTCGCGTTTTCTTTGTAAGTTTCCTCCTTCTTTCATTTCTGTCATCTTTCTTGGGGTTCTTTCTGGGGTGTTTTCTCTTTTCTGTCCTCTTCTTCTCCGTCCCCGTCTCCGTTTTTCCGGCCATTTCCAATCTGGGGAACATGGGGGTCTATAGGTATTGGGTAGATACCGAGTTGGCCCTGACCGAGCTGAGGAAAAAATATGAGATACCGGAGGACGTCCGTATTAGGGCAGACGGTCCTGAAGATGTAGTCCGAGGCCGAATCTTCCGGGACGGCTGGATGCCGTTCCCGTTGGTCTCCATTATAGAGGGCGGAGTGAGGTTTCCCGTCCATCCACTTCTGAGGTCCTGCCTTAGGAGGTGGAACCTCACCCCATGCCAGTTGATGCCCAATGGCTTTAAAGTCATCATGGGCGTGGCCGAGCTGAATAAAATCCTGGGGACCAATCTCGGTGTCTATGACATCGAAGATGTTTATGATCTTTGCAAGTCCCCAAGGGAGGATGCATATTATCTCCGAGTGCGGTCGAAGGAGATCCCTTTCATTATCGATCTTGAAGATTCCAGCAAATACGCCGGAGATAACCGCCTCTACGTCTCCGGAAACTGGGAGATTAGCCCCGCCGAGACCGGGGCCGAGAGAGTGAACCGCATTCCTCGCCGGCTCGGAGAACCACCGAGTAAAATACCTTCTCCCACTCTTTTTTAATGATGCGCTTATATGTCTTGCCGAACTGACATCTTCTCTGTTCGTTGTGCAGGCCACAGGGAGAGGAAACAAGAGGCGAAGAGGTCTGGGTGGCGCCAAAACGTCGCCTGGTTGAAGACGATCCATAGCTACCGGGGTCATCAAGGGCGAGCAGCTTGGTCCCTCCTAAGGTACGAGCCCGTGTGCCGTTCCTTCAGCAGGAGGCAGCACGAAAACCTTAGGGGGAAACGGTGCTGACTTTGGCGGAGGCCGAACAGCAAGGGACACCAAGAGCGGGGCCTTCCCAAGTGCACCCCGAGGCCGGGCCTTCCCAAGTCGGCAACGAAGCCATCCGCGAGGCTGACCCCGAGGTGGCCAGGCTCGAAGAGGCGATTGAGCTCCATTCGTCGAGTTCGGACGAGGAGACCAACATGGGGCGACGCCGTCCAGCTGTTAGGAACCTCGACGCCATCGTCTTCGGGGGGTCCTCTAGCCCCACCTTGGGAACCGCCACCCCATCCAGCCCGGCCAATGCAGCTACTGTCGGGACCTCTGCCCCCAATCTGCCCGCTTCCTCGGCGGCCGAGGAGCGCTCGACTGAGTTCACCCGAGAGGAGGTCCGGGCAGGGAAAAGGCCAAGGATTGAAGATCTGGCTGCGGGTGAAGCCGACCCGACCTCGCTGCTCCCGCCGCCCCTTGGCCCAGCCCCTTGGAGGCCCAGCTTCCTGCTTGAGGATGGCCAACCGCTATCGGTGGAGGGCCGAGTAGGCGATGGCACCTCGGTCGTCAGCGCTCTTGCGCACGCCTGTGCCCTGCCAAAAGACATGGCGGGGCACTGGGAGTCTGGCAATGTTGAGCTGTCATTGGCGCAGATGGGCGATGCCCTCGGGGTAAGTTTTCCTTTCAGAGCTTTCTGAACTTTTTAACCTCGGTGATCTGTCCTAACACCTGTTCTCGCAGATCCTGCAAAGGAGCCTGGTGCTGGCGGAAAAGTCCCAGCAGAGCATTGCCCGGGCGGCGAGGATGGAGAAGCAAAAGGCAGACCTCGAGGCGGCGTTAGGGGAGGCCAATAGGAGGGTGGCCAAGCAGGAGTTGATCGTTGCGGGCCTCAAGTCCGAGCTCGAAAAGGCCAAAGCTGAAGTGGAAGATCAAAGGAACATGATGGTCGAGCTCGAGAAGAAAAGGGGGGAGGTCGAAGCCAGTTTCCGACCTGAAACCGATCGTTCATATGACGAGGGAGTCGAGGCTGCTTCAGAACTTTATGTGGCCCAGGTTCGGGAGGTGAGTAAGAAAGCCCGGAAGTTGGGGTGGACAAGTGCACTGAAGGAGGCAAGGTCCCCGAGGACCATCCTGCTTATCAAGATGTCCCCCAGTTCCAACTCCACAGCCCGCGCCGAACCCCCCTCCTGAGGACCCTGCTGGATCTGTTGCCCCCGAGCCAACCCTTGGAGGTGCCAAGGCCGAGGTGACCCTGGATGATGCTGGAGATGCTGCCGCTGCTCAATGAAATTTATGTTGATGTGACTTTTTTATTTTCATTGTACTTGGGGAAGAACTCTATTGTATCTTTTTTTTCTTTTTTCTGTATCTGGGGAGGAACTCTTGTATTTTCATTTCGTTTTACATGTAATCACCCCCCATTTGGAAATGAATGAATGAAATCAGTTTCTGCTCCATCCCAGTGCAATGTGTTTGAATGTCTTCCTTTTTTCCTTTTCATTTTACTGTGTTTGGCCTTGCAATCAAGATAAAACAAGTAACAGGAATACAGACAAGTAACTGAGCTCGGCTCTATAACCGAAGTCAGTAGTATGTTAGGCTCCGTAAACAGAGATGAGTGACTTAGCTAGGTTCCATAACCGTAACAAATCACTGGTCCTGACAGAACAAAATGTGCCCGGTCTCATGACCATAGCTAGAGAGCTAGGTTCCATGACCATAGCGAAGCTTGGTTCCATAACCAGAACTTAAGTGGCTGGTCCTGTGACCGCGCCGAGACAGATGGTTCTGTAACCGAGCTGAGGGGTGGCTGGTCCTGTGACCACGCCGAGACAGCTGGTTCTGTAACCGAGCTGAGGGGTGGCTGGTCCTATGACCGCGCCGAGACAGCTGGTTCTGTAACCGAGCTGAGGGGTGGCTAGTCCTGTGACCGCGCCGAGACAGCTAGTTCTATAACCGAGCTGAGGGGTGGCTGGTCCTGTGACCGCGCCTAGTTCTGTAATTTGGCGAATATTGAAAGTAACAAGACAGATCCTTCCACAAGAATTTGATTTTATTGACTTCCAAAAGTTGAGTACAGTCTAGAAGTAGTACTTCTTGAGGTGCGTGGCATTCCATGGGCGTGGTAGCTCTCTACCCTCCATGTCCGCAAGTTTGTATGCAGACTGCCCAACTGCCGAAGTCACTTTGAATGACCCATGCCAGTTTGGTGCTAGCTTTCCTTCGGTGGGGTTTTTATCTACTGGAAGCATCTTCTTTAAGACCAATTCTCCAATCAAGAACTTTCTTTCCTTGACCATCTGATTGTATCCTCTGGCCAACTGTTGCTGGTAAGAAGCGAGGCGAATGGCTGATGCATCCCTTCACTCTTCAGCTAGGTCGAGCTCGGTAGCGAGGTTCACATCGTTCTGGCCTTGATCGAACGGTTCCGACCTAAGGGTTGGGAGGCCGATCTCAAGTGGAATTACAGCCTCCATCCCATAGGCCAGGGAGAAAGGTGTTGCCGAGGTTGAGCGCCTTGGGGTAGTCCTATACGCCCAAAGGACACTCAGAAGCTCTTCTACCCATCTCCCCTTGGCTCGGTCGAGTCTCTTCTTGAGCCCGTCCAAAACTACTTTATTGGAGATTTCGGCCTGACCGTTGCTCTGTGGGTAGGCCGGGGTGGAATAGTAGTTTCTGATGCCGAGCTCCTGGCAAAAGTTTTTGAAGAAGTTGGAGTCGAACTGAGTCCCGTTGTCCAAGATCAAGGCTCGAGGCACTCCAAATCTTGTAACAATATTTCTCCATATGAAGTTCTTGGTATCCAGCTCGGTAATGGAAGATAACGCGTCAGCTTCTATCCACTTGGTGAAATAGTCAGTGGCTACTATTAGCCACCTTTTATTCCCTGAAGCTCGGTGGAGTGGTCCCACTAGATCTAGCCCCCACTGGGCAAAAGGCCATGGGCTGGAGACAGGACTTAGGTCGTGGGCTGGCTGATGGAGAGAGAGAGAGAATTTCTGGCACTTCTCGCATTTCCTGGCGTAGACCTAGGTGTCCTTCTGCATGTATGGCCACCAGTAGCCCTAGCTGATGGCTCGATATGCCAGTGACCGACCTCCAATATGGCTGCCGCAGACCCCTTCATGGATTTCATAAAGGAAATCTTCGACTTTGCTAAGATGTACGCACTAGAGGTAGGGTCAGTTGTAGGATTTTTTATAGAGCTTGCCGTCTGCAGATAGCCAAAACCGAGCTGCCTTCAGCCTGATTTTGTGGGCTTCGCTCTTATATCTTCAGGAAGCTAGTCATCCTTGAGGTAGGAGATGTATTGGTCCATCCAGCTTGGGCCGAGATTGGCACATAAGATCTGCCGAGGTGGGTGGAGCTCTATGCTTGGTCCGTCTAGGGCTTCCACTTCGACAGTCCTTTTCCTACCAGCTTCGACTGCAGAGGCCAAGTTGGCAAGAGCATCGACGTGAGAATTTAAGTCTCTGCCGATCTGCCTGACTTCAACTTTTTGGAACTGAGAGAGGAGTTGCTTTGCATGAGCTCGGTAGGCTGCCATCCTGTCGTCACGGGCTTGGTAGTTCCCATTCAGCTGGCTCGTCACCAGCTGAGAATCGCTTAAGACCACCAGTTGCCGTGCCCCCAGTATTTTTGCGCTGCCTAGTCCTGCGATCAGCGCTTCATACTCAGCTTCATTATTTGATGCCTTGAAGTCAAGTGCCAGGGCTTGCTCGGTGACAAGGCCCTCCGGAGATTGGAGGACTATGCATGCGCCAGCCCTCTTGGAGGTTGAGGACCCATCGACGAAGACCTTCCAGGATGAGTCGAGGAACTATTTCCAGGATCGCTCCTGTTCCACCTCGGTCTCGGTGGTTGCCTCCACCTCCTTGCCCCCCAGTTCGGTGTCGGGGTAGCTCGGCGCCGAACTAGGAGAGGTGAACTCCACGATGAAGTCTGCCAGCACTTGGGCTTTGATTGCCGTTCTGGGTTGATATTGGATATCGTACTGCCCTAGTTCGACGGCCCATTTGGACACTCTTCCAGAGAAGTCTGCTTTTCTAAAAAGAGACTTGAGTGGATGTTCTGTAACAACCACTATGGAGTAAGTCTGGAAGTAGTAGGAGAGCTTGCGAGAGGCACTGATGAGCGCAAGTGCGAGCTTCTCTAGTGGCAAGTATCTTGTTTCGGCATCTAGCAGAATCTTGCTCGCGTAGTAGATAGGCCTTTGTTGCCTGTTTTCTTCTCTGATGAGTACCGAGCTCACTGCGTGATCCGAAACCGCCAGATACAAGTATAAGACCTCGCCCTGTGTCGGAGTGGACAGTAGGGGAGGCGAAGAGAGGTATCGTTTGAGCTTCTAGAGGGCACTGTCGCACTCTGGAGTCCATTGGAACCTTGAGCTCTTTTTTAGGAGCTGGAAGAAGGGGCAGCATTTATCTGAAGCTCTGCTGATGAAGCGGTTCAGTGCTGCTGCCATTCCTGTGAGCCTCTGGACTTGTTTTGCCGTGGTCGGACTTTGGATGGCTTGGATCGCCGAGTTATGCTCTGGATTAGCCTCTATCCCTCGTCTAGTGACCAGGCTGCCCAGAAACTTGCCGGAGCTGACGCCAAATACGCATTTAGAGGCGTTCAGCTTGAGCTTGAACTCCTTGAGGACGGCGAAGGTTTGACTCAGGTCCGTCAAGTGGTCCTGTGACCTTTTAGACTTGACGACCATGTCGTCGATGTACACTTCGACCGTCTTGCCGAACTGGGCCTGAAACATCTTTGTTACCAGCCTCTGGTAAGTAGCACCGGCTTTTTTTAACCCAAAGGGCATCACTTTGTAACAGTAGATGCCTCTGGGTGTTATGAACGCGGTCTTTTCTTCGTCAGGCCCGTACATCGGAATCTGATGGTAATCTCGGTAAGCATCGAGGAAACTCATCCTGTCGTGCCCGGCAATGGCGTCGATCAGTTAGTCAATCTTTGGGAGCGGGAAGCTGTCCTTGGGGCAGGCCTTGTTGAGGTCAGTGAAATCCACACAGACCCTCCAGCTCCTGTTCTTGACCACCACTGTGTTGGCCAGCCATTCAGGGTAGCGGACCTCCCTGATTACTTCAGCCTTCAACAGCTTCTTGACCTCCTCAGTCACGGCCTCTGCCTGCTGGACCTCAGTCCTGCGAGCCTTTTGGACTACAGGTTTGTGCTTGGGATCCACATTCAGCTTATGGCACATGACTTCGGGGCCGATGCCGGGCATTTCGTATGGTGTCCAAGCGAAGACTTATTTGTTCTGCAATAGGAAGTTAAGCAGCTCGGACCTTTCAGCTTCTGCAAGCTGGCTGCCGAGCAGAAAGTATCTCTCGGGGTCTCTGGGGTCGATCCTGACCTCGATGAGGTCTTCTACACTTTTCTGCTCGGGGGCTCGGCCCACAGCTTCGAGCTCTGCTTCCAACTCGGCCATATGCACTTGCTGCGGCTCTGCCTCACCGGGGACCACGGCCATCAAGCATTGTTTGGCCATCTGCTGGTCGCCGCGGACTGTAACCACCTTGATGCTGCCATCCCCATTTTCTAACAGGAACTTGAGCTTCTGGTAATGAGTGGAGGGCACAGCTTCCATGTTGTGTAGCCAGGTTCTCCCCATTATTGCATTATACGGGGATGGAGCATCCACAACTAGGAAATCTGCTATCATGTCTGCTCCTCCTACATGGACTTGGAGGGAGATCTTCCCTTTTGGGTACACTGTCTTGGAGCTAAAGCCCACCAACGGGGTGCGGGCTTCCTACAGGTCTTCCTCTTGTAGACCCATTTTCTTAAAGCAGTCGTAATAGAGGATTTCCGAGGAGCTCCCGGGGTCCACTAGGATCCTCTTAACCTTGAAGTTTTTCAACCTCAGAGTCAGAAACAGAGGGTCATTGTGGGGCAGCTGGACCCCGTCCAAGTCTTCATCGGAGAACCAAATCTTTGGTCTCTCCTTTCTTGCCTTTTTCAGAGAGGAACCGAGTTCAGCCATCATCACCTGTTTACCGTGCAAGGCCCTCCTGGCCTCGGCGCGAGCTTGGTTGCTTCCCCGAGGGGCGGGGGCTAGGTGGATGACGTTGATGGTCCTCTCTTCATCACTGTCCCGACCTGTATCGGGCTGGCCTTGGTCAGCTCTGTTGACTCTGCCTTCCTCCTTGACGAGGTCCTTGAGGTGCCCATCTTTTACGAGCCTTTCGAGGTGGGCCTTAAAGGCATGACAGTCCTCGGTTCTGTGCCCACTCTGTTTATGGTAGGCACAGAACTTGCTCTGATCTCGGACAGAGGCATCACCTTTCATAGGCTGAGGCCACTTGAAGAAAGGCTCCATCTTGATCTTACTGAGGAGCTTGTAGATGGGCTCCTTGAAGATAGTGTTTACGACCTTGTAAGAGGCACCAGTCGAATTCGGCTTCGTGCCTCCTCCCGAAGTGGGAGCGGAGCGCACTGCCAAACTGGCTGGTTCTCTGTTCCGGGCCGCCTCTCTTCTGGACAGCTTTTTATCCTTCTTGGAGGGCCTATCCTCTTGCCAGATATTGTGGCTCTCCCGAGCTCGGACCTCATCTTCTTCATGTTCGACGTATTGATTCACCCGTGCCATCAGTGCTTTCACTGTGACCACGAGGAACCACACCAGTTCCTTCCGAAGCTCGTTGGCTGGCAACAGAGCCTGTTTAAAGGACTTGATGGCCACCTCGTCATCGGCGCCTTCGACCTGGCTATAGGTGGTCCAGAACCTCTTGGCGAACCGAGTGATATTTTCGGTCGGCCTCATTCTGATTGCCATCAGGTCCTCATCTGTCTTCGGGATGACCCGATGCGCTTAGAACTTCTCGACGAAGGAGTTTCGGAGCTGCCGCCAGCTCGAAATCGATCCCTTGGAGAGCGCGCAAAACCACCAAAGTGGAAGGTCGCCGAGACTGGAAGAGAAAACTTTGCAGTTCAGGTCGCCCTTGTCGCCCCATACCGACATTCTCTGGGTGAAGTGTTGGAGGTGCGCTTCTGGGTCCGAGGTCCCGTCGTAAAGATTGAACCTCGGAACGCTGAACTTCTCGGGGAGGGCGTGATCTTTGATTTCCCGGGAGAAGGGAGACGCGCCACGGCCATCGGCATCATCGGCAGTAAGCCGACCTCGGGTGAAGCCGGCAAACTCCATGTTCTGCTGCACGGCCTGCTTTATTTCCTGGTTGAGTCATGCCCTCAGGTCGGGGTCGGTTCCTAGTCTCTTCGGTCTCTGGCGCTGCTACTGAGGGCCAGCACTGGGGTGAGTGCTGCTCGAGCCTTCATCATAGGCTCGGTCACGCCTCTTATTATTCAGGACTTGTCTCAAGTCTTGCTGAGCCTCAAGAACCTTCCGGGCTCGCTGCCGTGCAGGAGGCACGAGCGAGGTCCCGGCCGGGACTTTCTCCTTTGCTTCGAGCTACCGCTGGAGCTGGAAGATCTGGTCTTTTCGCTCTTGAATAAGGAGGTTTTGAGCCCTGATTTCCTCGACGTGTGCCTCGTCGGCCTCCTCCAGAATCATGTCGTCGTCGCCCTCGTTGTCGAGGTGCACATGGTCCTCCTCCACGTGGTCCTGGTGACGAGGCTGGCATGAGTTGGGCAACGCCGGAGTTTTGTCTCGTCGGAAACGTCCCTGAGGGGGAACATCCCTGCGAGGCTGCTCCAGTAGGATAACGTCCTGACGAGGATGCTCTGCCTGAGAGGGAGTTGGCCGAACTCGTTCCAGAATGGGGCCATGACGAGGAGATGTTGTTACCCCTCTCGACGTCGAACCCGACTGGGTGACCGGCAATCCCACGCTCCTCATACCAGACCCTCCGCCAATCCTCTTCTGCCGAGGGACCGATAACACCCGCCCAGTCACCTCCGGCTGGTTCGTCACCGGCGGAGGCGGTATGAGGGGCAAAAATGACTGTGGCTGTTTGGACCTGGGTGGCCCAACACCCTTGCCCTTCTTAGTCTTTGGAGGCATGGTTTTTCAAGATGGAAGATGTGGTTTTTTCAAATGTTTCTCACAGACGGCGCCAATTGTAAGTGCCTAAAAATAACGGACTTGGTTTAGATGGTAATGGAGCTTGTAATGGAGTTGTTTAGCTGGTTAAGAATGCCACTGGAAATCCTGAACCTGAAAGGGCAAAGAAACAGAGGTCAGAGCCCCGAGTTGCTGTCAGCCGAAGGCACTCCGACGCCTGAGTTAGTGCAGTCACTGAACTAGGGTGAAGTGAGGGAGAAGAGAGTTCAGGAAGATAATGCAATGAAGATGTTTTAGCATGTACCTCTCATGGTCTTACCATGCACATATATATAGGCAAGTGGAAACTTCCTGAGTGGAGGTAGGTGAGGGAGCTTGTCCCATCAGCCCATACCTAGGATCCTGAGTGGGGGTAGGTGAGGATTCTGTCCCATCGGATCTCTCCTCAATCCCACACATAAATGTGGATGTGATCAGCTGATAGGAAAAGGCCCTTATCGATAGCCGGCGGCCACCCTATCTGCCAGTACGTTCTGTAACGTAGCCGTCCCATCACATAATGGGGATTGGACGTTCAGTGTTCACTTCGATCAGGGGACCGAACTTGGAGAAGGCACCGAGGTCGGTTGGTGCAGGAAGTTGGGCATTGCTGCCAAGGCGCCCGAGACCGAAAACGGAGGAGCGCGGTTGGTACCCTTACCGAGACCGACTCCATCGAGGTGCCAGCTGGTGTAATGCCGAGCTGGAGGAAAGGGGATCGAAGCAATCCCTGATTGGTACTTTTACCTAGATCAGGATAACCTCGGTCTCGGGTAAACCCCCCACACAAACACTATATGCACCGAAAAGGCAAACAACTTGTTGAGTGTACTGTTGCTTGGAGTCACACTATTTGGCCAATGCAGTATTACAAAAGCATAATATAGATTTTCCGCACACCATGTGGACAATGCAGTCTTACAAAAACACAATATAGATTTTCCACATACTATGTGGACAATGCAGCCTTACAAAAACATAATATAGATTTTCATTCCACTATTTTCTTAATTTGAGTACAGCTATATGCCAACCTACGGTCAAAGAAAATTTTCAATTAGGACCTGTTTGGATGAGGAGTAAAAACTTTTCCACATCTGCTAGAGGAAAGAGATGAATCTCTACAAGGGGCTATTGCAGTTGTGGTGCAAAAGTTATTAACACCGAATGGTAGGGCCCACATGCATATTGGGTGGACAACTGGATGTAAAAAGCCCATACTGAAACAGTTGATTCCCCTTCATCCAATTAAATTTGTCCAACATGAGCTCACAAAATGAACTGTTCTACAAAAAATCTGTGCTGAATCGACAATTGGAAAGTTGTTAACAGAAGCTTAAGATGACTCAATTGAGGAAAACAGTATAAATTAAGGCCTCAAAAGTCAAAAGTAGTACCCTCCTTTGTGCATGATAGATAGGAAACGTTCATGTAAAGATCTTACCATAACTGGTAAGAAGGTTCTACACTCGATATTCCTCTGCAATTACAAGATGATGGAACAATTTTTCAAGCCCCACCATACAAAGCCTTCTACTAACATTAGTTGGACGACTATAAGTGCTACTTTAGAAGAAAAGCAAGAACACTGCCATGTTCACACTCTGTTTTTTTTTTTTTTTTTTTTTTATCTCTAAATGAGTTTTTGGGACCCTATTACCATAAATCAACTACATTTATCTAACTGCATATACTGGACTCAGGCCCTATATAGTAGGTTAACAAGGAGGGAAGCTTTCCCCAGATATTCACCCCCGCAATCAGTTATGATCTAAACATCTCATTCATAGAATGAACCATCTTCCCATAGCATAAAAGTCATGCTGATTGAACAATCCTAACTCCTACATAATTGATTTGAGAAAAACAAATAAAAAAACAGAAAAGACAACTATAAAAGTTCTTATGCTCTCCTATTCAAAAAACTGTAGCAACTATGCAAATAAAATGTGTAGGAATAAGGGACAAGCAAATCACAAAGACAAGTAAAGGAACATGGCACACACCATTAATCTGACATAGAACATGCCCCCAAAATTCACGTTATAACTTATAAGACAATTTTAACTCTTCAGCAACAACCTCTTCAAATAGACTCTTAAGGCACATTCATTAAACACCATTTCCACATAAACGCAGCAGAAAAGAATTGGATTTTTCCACAGTTTGGTACAGCGTACCGCTCGTTTCCGCACGTTTCCACGAGAAAAATCAAAAAAAAAAAAAAATTTCAAAACGCCATAAGCCCTGTTTCATATGGGTGTCAGAAGGCGACTTTCCACAGGAGGAAAAAAACAGTGGGGAAGAATACTATCTATGGTTCACATTCTACAAGGGAAAAAAAAGGGCCAGATAGAAATCATATAAGAATATGCATACATACATGTAAGGGAGCATCAGACTTGCAGCTAACACGGGTTCTCTGTTGCTCGAGGTGGGGAGGGAGCTGCCCCATGGGCACATCTGGCATGTCCAGAGCAGACAATCTCGGCATTCTCTCTCTCTCTCTCTCTCTCTATATATATATATATATATTATTTCCCTCTCCTTCTTAGTACTTGAAGAAAGAAGAAGAAAGGATTTTCAGAAGAGGAAACAGGGGAGGCAACAAGGGTTTTAGGGTAGGGGTTTTGTAGGATGGAGAAGAGATGCTTTTGTATTCAAAATGGGGTTTTATTGGGGGATTTCGGATGCAGCTTGGGTCGGACCGGTCCTGACCCAGCCTATCATTAGTCATTACATAACAAGGTCCGAGCTCAAACATACCCACAGCCACGGCCCACGGGTGGCTAATTCGAACCCAACCAACCCACCTAGCCACTTTTTTTTCTCTCTTTACCAAGGTGGAACTCTTTTTTTTTTCTGCACTCCATTTGAGAATTTGGACTTTATGAGTTAAACATTGTTAGTCTGCCCGCCATTTTTGAGGGTGAAAATAAAACGAACACATGCCAATCCGCCATTTTTGAGGGGTGAAAATAAAACTAACACATGCCAATTGAAGGACTTATAATTGCACTCAAATATCACAAATTATATATATTAAAGCAAACGGAAGCAAACGGGTAGGTAGGTAGGTAGGCTAGGAGGTGCACCCAATCATTCTCCTTTAAAAAAAATCACTTAAGTGGGGCTTGCTTGGTGCCTTAGGAGATGCCTAAAATCTCTCTCTTCATTAAGAGATAAGAAATCCATTCCTTCAGCTGTGTTTGGGAATGGGGGAGGGGAGGGGAGGGGAGGGAAAATTAATTTTACCTCCTCTTGTTTGGGAAGTAAAAAAGTATGGGGAAGAAAAGTGAAAAAGTAGGGTTTTGTTTGTTTGTGAAGTACATGAAAAATTACCATTTTGCCCTTACTTTTATAAAAGTTTTTAAAGGACAATAAAGGACCAAAAGGGCAAAAAGGACTTTTTCCCTCATTTTCCTTCCCCTCCCTCATTTTCCCCCCATTTTTTGGGGGAAAATTTTTGCCACATGAAGACAAAAATTTCCCCCCCACTTTCCTCCCCCCCCCCCTTTTCCTCCCTCCCTTCCCAAACACCCCCCAAAAAGATTTTCCCCCCACTTTCCCCTCCTTTTTTTCCTTCCCCCCTCTTTCCCCCCTTCCCAAACAAAGGGTTAAGATAAGAAATCCATTCCACACTGTTTGCATATCTCTCCCCTTTATCAAAAGCCTAAAATCTCTCTCTCTTCATTAAGAGATAAGAAATCCATTCCACACAGTTTGCATTTCTCTCCCCTTCATCAAAGCCCAGAATCTCTCTCTCTCTCTCATTAACGCTGTGTTTGGGAAGGGAGGAGGGGAGGGGAGGGGAGGGGAGGGAAAATTTGAGGGGGAAGGAAAATGAAGGGGAGGGGAAGGAAAATTAATTTTCCCTCCTCTTGTTTGGGAAGTGAAAAAGTAGGGGAACGGAAGTGAAAAAGTATAATTTTGTTTGTTTGTGAGGTAGGGACTAAAAGACCATTTTACCCTTACTTTTGAAAAAAAATTTAATTGGAGGACAAAGGGCAATTTTGTACTTTCTCAAAATTTCCCATCTTCCCCCTCACTTTCCCCCCATTTTTGGGGGGAAAATTTTTGTCACTAAAAGACAAAAATTTTCCTCCCTTTTTCCCTCCCCTCATTTTCCTCCCCCCCTTCCCAAACACACTCCCCTCTTCCCTCCCTCCCCCCCATTTTTTTCCCTCCCCCCACTTTCCATCCTTCCCAAACACACTGTAAGAGATAAGAGATCCATTCCACACGGTTTGTATCCTCTAAAATCTCTCTCCCTATTCTAATATTTCCAAAAATATTCTCTCATTCTAATATGGTAAGGTTCCCGTAACCGATCTTCTTATTAATGCTACTTTCCCATAATAATGCAAGGTGGGTCTTCCTGGCGCTGAAATTGGTCTTCCTAAAAAATTACTCACCATCTTCTTCATCGTTCATAACCGAGATTGTCTACGGGCCTTGGGAGCACCTTCACACTCTGATCTTGGAGTATAGTTTTTTCCTTTCCCTCTAATCTGCACCAAAGGTATTAAACCCTAACTCCTTCATTCAACAATTTCTGACTGACCAAGAAATCTTTGCTCTGTTAGTTTTTTCTTTTCTTTTTTTTTTTGAAGTTTTCTTTTCTTTCCTTTTCTCCATGTAATTTCAAATTCAAGTTTCTTGTAGACAGTAATGGCATCTTCATTGTTTGTCCGGACTTGCAAATAAATCTCGGGGATGTTTTGCTTCAAGCATAGATCTAGAACATGATTCAACAGCTTTGTACCTGTAAAACCAAAAAAAAAAAAAAAAATCAGCCAAATCTATGTTTCTTTCTTTTATGGATATAAGCAACTTTTATGTTATGGGATTCCAGGGACGACCTAGGTGTCATGCCAAAGTACAGCTTGAAGCCTCTTGTGCCTTGCCTATCAGAACTTCTTGGCGTTAAGGTCACCTTTATTTATTTATTTATTCTTTTTTCTATATTTAATTAGAGATCAATTTTGAAATCTTAGATATTGTGACTTGGGTGATTGATTCATTAAATATATTTGTTGTATTTATACCAAATAGGTTGAGATGGCAGACGACTGCATTAGGGAGAGAGTTGAGAAACTGGTGGCTGCGTTGCCTGAAGGTGGTGTTTTGCTGCTTGAAAATGTGAGGTTTTACAAGGAAGAGGAAAAGAATGATCCAGACTTTGCAAAGAAGCCGGTTTCTCTTGCAGATCTGTATGTGAATGATGCAATTGGGACCACTCACCAAGCACATGCTTCTACAAAAGGAGTTGCTAAATTCTTGAAGCCTGCTGTTGCCGGCTTTCTTATGCAAAAGGTGTGGCAGTTATCAGTATTATTGACCAAATATCAAACTTTTTCTTGCTTGATATGGTGTCAGGCCTTGTTTCGAGTTAATCAAGATTAACCCTAATTAATTGAAATTAAAGCTAATTAATCACATTTAAGGAGACTAATGATGGTCAATGACTAAGCTCAATGAGATTAGTCCCAAGTGAACTTAATGAAGTGATAATAAGGAGATTAAACAAATTGAATGAGAGTTAGACTTAAACAAAGGAGACAAGGACTTTTTCGTAAATAAGAATTTACGCGTATATTATCGAATACGAAAACTCTTGATACCAACACGCATATCTCGACGAGTACGTTAACTTTCGTAATACGCTCGAAGTCATTTGACAAGGAATTGGCCAAGTGGGCCTTCATTTGATTTGAATTGAAAATAAGTGAGAAATAGAGGGCTTATCTGTAAAAGAGAGCTTATATAAAAGAGATGAACTCCTATGAGTTCATTCCACCCAATTCCATTGAGGTAGAAACCCTAGACTTCATTTCTCTTCTTCTTCCTCACTTCTCATCAAGTGACAAGTGTTGTAAGTGTTTTTGGTAGAGATTGGAACAACTCAACCTTCATCTTCATCTTCTTCCTTAAGTGGTGTTGCATTGTTGGAGTGTTGAAGCTTGTAGGAGAACTCAAGAATCCCTTTTCTTGGAACTACAAGTAAGTAGTTGATCATTTTAGTGAATTTTCAAGTTGTAATGAGTGATTAGGCATGGATTCTATCACAAATAGCTTATAGAGTAGTATTTTTGTGTTTCATGGAATTAGGGTTTGAATTGAGGGATGAATCTCAAGCCAAGCTCTATAAGAGAGGGCTTCTAGTCAATTGAGTTCAAGAGGCAAGTATAAATGCACATCTATGATTGAAATGCTAGTTTATAAGTTTTCTTGAATTGTAAGAATTGGGTTCTCAAATCTTTCCTTGTTATAAAATGGAGATTGTTGTGGATTGATGGAATTATGGAATAGAAGTGTGGTTTTTGATGTATGTGGAGTGATAAGGAAGGAGGGAAGAGGAGGTTCCAAGTGTTTATTGCAAGTTTGGAGTGGATTTGGATTGAAATGGGAATGAAAGAGTGAATGTTCAGAATTTTAGAATTTAGAGTTCCAGACAGTGCGCTCGAGCGAACTAGTTACTGTCTGATACGAAATGTCATCTGTAAGTGTCCACTTGAGCGAACATATGTGCGCTTGAGCGATGAAGTTTCTGTCTGATGGCCCCTGTCATCGCTCGAGAGAGTCATGTTGGTCGCTCGCGCGACCCACGTTCTGTGAGACGTTTGCTCAAGCGAACTTAGATCCGCTGGAGTGAACCTGATACTGGTCAAACATTAGCTGTGAGTGAAAATTTGGGAGCTAAATGCACACATTAAATATATAAATGTGATATCCATAAAAAATAACATATGCAGTTGGTAACCAATGTTTACACCTAAATAGTTGTTTAGATGTGAAAGAGAGTTGAGTAGAAACAGAAATGAGTAGGAAGTTTTCTAACCCGTCTGGAACTAGTCTAACTCGTTTGGAACCATATTGACTAAATACAATGAAATAATGAACAATTACTAAAGGTAACAATATAATGATTAATCCTACTACAGTAGATGGATGGGGTGTTCCGGAGCTCTGTAGTGATGCCAGTGATCTTTGATCAAGACACTGGTAGATCCCACATATTAGGCTGAAAAGTAACTAAATTGATAAGCCACCTAATAATATTAGACTAAAGAGCCCCATAAGTCATCTAATAAATATTCAATGTAATTAATGAATGAGTGAAATGAATGAAATGAACTAACTAACTACCACCCTTGGGGAGAAACTGAATTGAATGAGAATAATACTATTGTAGTTGTAATTTAATCATTGATTATTAATTGGTTATATTGTACAGGATATTGTATTGTTCTAGATTTAATTGTCTAGAGTTGTTACATTGAGAAATTGACAGATTTAGCATGAATTATCATAGAATTGTTTATACATTGCTGAACTGTTGTGTTCATAATGTTATTGATGGCATTACAGGCCCAGTTGCCCGTCCTGGCTTTGCAGAGGCCGCGCCGCCAGCGGAGGAAGCCAATCTGATTCCTCTAGGATGATTGATAGAATGGACATAAATTGGACGGCAAATGAATTTGAATATTTTGGAAATATTTTGAGATATTTTCGTATAATTATCCATTTTGGAATTGTATATGGTGTCCCCTGCATTAAGTTTTGGTTATGTAGTGGTGAACTTTATTAAGTTGTAGATATGTATATATGGACTTGACTTTGTAATGCAAGGAACTCTTATCGTTTTAATTTGTTATCAGTATATGTATTCCACAAAATGTACATTGACAGGTACGTGTGTTAGATCCCTTGTGAGTCTTGTCTTAACTTCGGTTAATCCAGGATTTACGGGAATAAGTATGATGGCATCATGACTCGGGGTTAGCCCTGAGCAATCCGATCTCGGGCCCGGGTCGTGACATATGGTTTCCATTTTCCAATCTTTACTTTTAGATTTGTGTAATGATGTTATTCAGACTATTAGTGAACTTATCAAATGAATATTGTTTTCCTAATGCAAGCTATGAATTTCTATGTTTCACATTGCTCACTGCTTGATAGTTTGTTTCACATAAATGTGCCGGCTTATTTCAGGAACTTGACTATCTTGGTGGGGCTGTGGAGAACCCAAAGAGGCCATTTGCTGCTATTGTTGGTGGCTCAAGGGTGTCTTCCAAGATTATGGTGGCTTAAGGTTGTCTTCCAAGATTAGGGTTATAGAGTCATTGTTAGAGAAGGTTGATATACTTATGTTGGGTGAAGGAATGATCTTTACATTCTACAAGGCCCAAGGTCAATCAGTTGGGTTATCTCAACCACTCTCACACTCCATATGATGTTCCTAACAGATCGATTGAGCCCATTTGCTTGTATGAAAATGGACGCATGTTTTTTTTTTTTTTTCTTTTCTCATTTTTTTTTTTTTTCCTTCCTTGAATGGTATCACTTTTTCTTTTTGCTTCCATTCAAGATTTTCTCTTGTTTAGCGGGGATTTTCAAGCCATGCATTTTTTCAATTTACAAAGATTTTATAGGTGTCATATTACAACATTCTCATTATTATTTTCCAAATAATTTCTTTCTTTTACCATAAGATCTTAAAATCTTTTTCCACTTCATTTTCTTCTAAAAACTCTTAAAAATAATAATAATGGATTCTTCTTTTATAATTTTAATTATAATAATAATTTACTATATCTTTATTTTGGCCCGCGCTTAGCACGGGCGTTTGTTGCTAGTTATATACTATATTAAAGTCGAAGTTAGGAGACTTGAACCCACAGTCTCTTTTTTTAAACAACTACCCTAACCATTATACCACACGATACTCTTATATAATTATTTATAAAAAAAATTATTAAAATTAATTAGATGGAGTGGGGACCTAAGCCACACGTGTCAACCTTGTGCTTAGCACGGGTTGTTGTGCTAGTTAAAAGTTAAAAAGTGTAAGCATAATAACCCTCAGTCACAGTAGGATCTCCTTGGGTCTAATCCAAATGACATAATAAAACAAACGAAAGTAATTTGAAAATGTGTAGAAGCTTACCAGACTCCATTGCTATCTTCTTGAAGTGACAGAAGCTCCTTAAAGTGTTTAAGACTTGGAACACACGTGAGGAATTTTATAACTCCTTTGCCTTTTATTATTATTTCTTTCTTAGTGATGGAGGCCAAGAAAACTATCGACCAAAGGTGTTACCCAGGGAGGCCTTTTATAGGAGATTCTTACCCATCAAGGAACCATTAACCCCCAACTACCACCTAACCATTTTAATCTCAACTCATTATTGGTTAATTGGCAAGTGAACTTAAGTGGGTCTCTCATATGTGCAGATAAGTGGGTATGATTAACGGCCCATAATGGACTTGTGGTCATGTGGGCCACACCCATTTAATCCAATATTCTCCCACTTGGCCCATATGGCCATAAAAAATGAAATCTGAGATTTTAGTTTAAGAAAATTCAATTTTAAATAGTAAAATTGATAAACCAACCTTAACAGACGCGCGTCAACTTTAAAACAATTGCCAACGTATCAGTTATGATGAGCTTTAATATTGTGACTAAATTGGCTTGCCAATGTGAACCATGGCGGTTACATGTCTTTAATGACATTCTCCCTTACATAATTACTCTGCTAGCACCTTAACCTAACCAAGTTCTTGATAAAGTTAAATAAAACATTTTTAATTGTTGTCCTATTTAGTGGGTACGATAATGTCATTCTCTTTAATATTCTTATTTCATCACTTTAATAAATATAAAAATTTTGACAAAATAAGAATTATGAAATCATTGCTATAATGATGTCCTCAATAATAAGGAAAATCAATAAGCCCCGTGTTTCTGACATTATCGCAAAATATTTTAAAAGCTTTAGAAATTAAGTATCCATAATTCGTAAACCTATGATAAAATATTGCATTCATAAAGCATGATTTGTCGCTTCAAAAAATGCTACATATTCAACATCAAATGTGGATGGCGTCACTAGGGTATGTTTCGCACTTCTCCATGATATTGCCCCACCAGCTAATAGGAAAATATATCCTGAAGTCAAATTTCTAGTATCTATTAGATTATATGGTCTCAATCGAGTGGATGATGTAATAAATTGATTTATTTCATTATTTATCAATATAATTATGCTTTACTTTCATGAGATGAATGGTGTTTTATTACTTTCTCGTACATAACTAATACGAATGACATAATTGTTCATGAGATGGACCGGAGCCTATAAGTATATTAGATGTGACACGTGTGTTGATGAGATACACATACGGGAGACATATGTCACAAATCCTATACTTAAATTGATTCACAACCGGTGATGAGATCAGGCATTTCGTCTGATAAGGTTGCAGCACTTTGATCACTATGAGATAGTGTGATTTGTCTCGATCATCAGAATGTAAGATTCTGGATCATAGTGCTGGTACATTGGATGTATTGAAGGACCATGAGAAGCACCTTATGAAACACTGTCTATACTTTAAGGTCTGCTCTCATAATTCCCTAGCAATAGACTCTCAATTGTGAGACATTAATGAACCCAAGTTTTTGTCTATTCATTTGCTTTGAGTCACCAATAAGTGAAGCTAACTGTAGGTCAACACCTCGGTGTCTTGGGTACGTGGTAGTAGGACTGTGGGAACATTCAATGGTCAAGATGAAATCTATCTACATTATCCTCATGTGCCAAATAATGAATTTATTATTAGTACGTGCGTACTCATCTCAATTAAGAGTTAATTGGATGATACTGATGATCACTATAATTAATTGGGTTTCAAGAGTAATAAGATATGGATTTAATTTGGTGGACTGGTCCAATTGTTCCCTGGATATAGATGGAGAGGCCTACTTGTAATAGTAGGGAAGTTTAGCGTCTTCTTTGTAATTTATTCCTAATACTGGAGTGCAATTGCATTTATATAGTGGAGTTATTTGCAATTAACTGTACGCCCGGATTGCACATGAGATGTGGGTCGGGGTGTCCCAGTTGGAGCCAGCTTTCTATGAAATCCTTAGTGGTCCCCACTCCAACCCAATTATTAGATCATTGCTAATTCTACTTGAACTCAAAAGGAAATGAATTAAAAAGTTACTATTTCTATTTGAAGTGAGACTTCTCATAGTAAGTTACTAATTGTTATGGAAGTGAGACTTCTAATAATAATTAGAAAGAAGATAGTTACTAATTCTTATGGAAGTGAGACTTATATTTTAGTTAGAAAGAGGAGGTTGCATATGGCTATAAATAGGAGAACCAAACCCCTTGGATGTCCACCTTGGAATTCACGCTCAATAGTGTAAGAGTTACACTCCCTTCTTTCTTTTCTTCTTTTAGTTTCCTTAGAGCTACTAGCTAATTTTTTCTTGGAGATTCCACCATTCTTCTTGAGAAAAGAGATTTGAAACAGGTCATAGCGTGGAAGTCAACAAGGTCTTGGAGATCCTTAATTCGTTAAAAGAAGAGTTCATGTTCAAGATAATTGTCTTCTTCTCCATTAGAGCGCTACCGAGTTCCAAAGGTATAATCTACTTCCTTGTATGTTGTGGATTTATTTTGGTTACATGGTGTTGCTATTTGCTATCCTAGAGATAGTGTTTACTGATCATGATCATGAGTTTGAGGTTCTTGGATCCTGGATTGGGTTTTATGACCTTATGGGTACTTGATCCCTGAGTCAAGTGGGTTAAAAGATTTTGAAACCTATCCACGAGGCCCACCTATTTCCAATAGTATCGAGGCATCCAGTGAAATGTGAATCTGAATAACCGATCACTTCTAATTGATTAGACCTTCTATATGAGAGCCTGTAATTCCTAGTGCCACTAAGATATCACAAAGCGTTCTTAACTTTTACCCAATGAGCCATTCCCGGATCACTTTGATATCTACTAAACATGCCAACTGCAAAACTGATATCAAGTCTAGTACGTGCTTGTGCATACATCAGACTCCCTACTGCCGCAGCATAGGGACATTTGTTCATTTTACGTCTTTCAATTTCATTTCATGGACTTTGCTCTTTACTGAATTTGTCACCCTTAATTATTAGTGAATCATGGGGCCTACATCCTTCCATACAGAATCTTTTTAAACTAGTGTTAATATCGGATTCAAGTGATAACCTAAGTAATCCTTGGGATCTATCCTAGTATATCTCGATTCCTATTACGAATGTTGCTTCTCCCATATCTTTCATATCATAATTATTCTTAAGGTATATTCCTTGGTTTCATGAATTATTCCAAGGCCATTTCTAGCTAGAAAAATGTCATTGACATATATATCAAAATTATAAACTTCCTCCCACTAACCTTGAAATCAATGCAATGGTCTATTGGATTTTCGGTAAATCCGAATGATGTGATAATGCTGTTAAACTGAAGATATCATTGTCTGGAAGCTTGTTTCAAATCATGTATCGATTTATTTAATTTGCAAACTAATTTATTGTTATTCCCTTTTATGAATCCTTCTGGTTGGTCCATGTATACCTCTTCTTCTAATCTTCATTTAGGAATATTGTCTTACTGTCCATTTGATGTGGCTCTAAATTGAAATGAACTAGAAGAGCCATAATTATCCTAAATGAATCCTTTTTAGACACCGGAGAGTGAGTCTCATTGTAGTCAACTCCCTTTCTTTAAGTAAAATCTTTGGCTACGAGTCGAGCCTTAAATTGTTCTATCTTTCTTTTCGAGTCCCTTTTGGTCTTGAAAACACATTTACAGCCTACGGCCTTGGAATCTTTGAGTAGTTCAACAATATCCCAAACCTTATTGGTAGCCATTGATTCTAACTTTTCTTTCATAGCATCCAACCATTTATTAGAATTCACACTTTTTATGGCTTCCTCGAACGTTCTAGGATCATATTATATCCCAATATCGGCTTCCTCTAAATATACAACACAATCGTCTAAAAGGGCTGGTCTTCTTATTCAAGTTGACCTCCTTAATTCTAGATCTCGTAGTGCATTAGGAAGTGGATCATCATGATGTTCTGTGAGTGGATCATTGATGTGATGTCCAATATTATGTTCAACTTGATCAAGTTTGGGTTGTTGTATCTCTTGATAACCATCAATCATATCAAGTGAAACAAACTCATTTTGGGTATCAGGTAACTCAATATTTTCCCTGATTTCTTTATAAAGTATATATCTTCTTTGAGCACTTCCACTATACTCATGATCCTCTAGAAATTTTGCATTTCCCGATTCTACAATCCTAGTGGTATGATTAGGATGGTAAAATCCATACCCTTTAGACCTTCTAGGATAACCAATAAAATATCCACTAATAGTTTTAGGGTTTAACTTTCTTTCATGTGGGTTATAAATTCTCACTTCAGATGGGTAACCCTAGACTCGAAAATGGTTTAGGCTGGGCTTCCTTCCAATCCACAACTCGAATGGTGTTTTTGGCTCCGCTTTACTAGGGACATGATTTAGTTTGTATATTTCCATCTTAAGTGTTTCACCCCACATTGATTTGGATAAAGTGGCGTTACTTACCATACTCCTAACCATATCCATAAGTGTCCTATTTTTTCTCTTAGTAACACCATTTTGCTTAGGTGTCCCAAGCATTGTGCATTGGGCCACAATACCCTCATTTTCTAGAAATTTAGCGAATGGACACAGGTTACGACCCGATTCGGTGTACTTTCCATAATACTCACCAGCTCTATCAGATCTCACCACTTTGATTTTGGTTTCCTACTTCTACTTTAGATGTAAATATCTTAAAAAATATATAAAGCATCGAATTTCTCTTTAATCAAGTAAACATAACCATGTCGTGAAAAATCATCAATTACCATCACTTATATGTTTCGATGGTAGAGGCTCCTCGTTGCAACTTGGAGGCGTCCACTTTGAATCCTGATAGAGGCTCCAGGTGGCGACTTGGTGGTGTCCAGGCTTGCGGGTGGTAGAGGCTTTGGGTGCAAAGAAGTGGTGTCCATTCTAAAATATTAAGTGGTGGTCGGGGGTTTGGAAGCTGCCAGAGCCCCACAAAGTGCGACTGTGGTGGTGGTTTTCCCTCGTTAGCAATCAACCCCTAGCAGGGACTTAACTTGTAAAAAAAAAGTATCGTTCACCTGTAAAACATGGTACATCCATTTTTCCACATATATCCGTATGGATTGTTTTCAGGAGTTCATAACTTTTTATGGCACCTTTCTTCTTTGTATTTGTCTATTTTCCCTTTATACAGTTTATACAAACACCATAACTATTGAAATCAAGATTAGGTAATAATCCAACTTTCATCAATCCGAGCATTCTCTCTTTTGAGATATGCCTTAGCCTTTTATGCCACAACATAGAAGAGTTTTCTTTAATCACTCATCTTTTTATGTTAATGTTCAATTCACAACTAATGTGTAGTGTTTCCAATGTTTGCTTATCTATAGAGTTTAACTTTAATTGATACAATCCACCACAGAAATAGTCATTCCTAATTAAACATTCATTTTTAGAAATTCTCATAAAGTTTTGTCCAAATGTAAATTCAAACGCATCATGAACCAACTTTGAAATAAAAATTAAGTTTCTAGAAATCTCCAGATCAAGGAAAACATTATGTAGGTCCAAAATAAATCAAGTGTCCAACACCAGCCTATAAGTGCCTACTGTTTCGACTCTTGATTCCATCCGGTTCCCCATATGTAGAGTCTTTTCTCCATCATTTGGTTTCTGGCTTGAAAGGAATTCCTACACACAACCAGTTACATGAATAATTGCACTAGAGTAAACCCACCAAGAACTTGGAGGAACATCAGTTAAATTGGTTGCATGGCATACTAGTGATAAATTTTGGACCTCTCTTTTCAAAAAAATTTTCCTGCATCAGGCAATCCTTTTGAAGTGACCATTCTTTCTACAGAAGAAACATATCTTCTGTCCCACTTTTTCTTTCTTTTCTGGTTTTGCAATTTGAACATTTGTCATTCTCTTGTTCTTTCCCTTTCCATTGGACTTGTTATGAGAAACAAAATTTACCATCAGTTGCCCCTTAGCCTTAAGTCTCATTTCTTCTTGATCACATATAGAAATCTATTCTGTTATGATCCAATGTGTTGGGCTTTGATTGTAGACAACCTTAAACAGGCCAAAAGATGAAGGTCCAAGATGAATTGTATCAAGTACTTTTTTAATACACTCATATCCACTTGTTCCAACTTTGAAGCAACATTTTGCATTGATAAAATATCCTCTCTTACTCCTAAAGTCCCATCGAAATTTCATGCTTGATAGGCGGCTTATCAGTGATGCCCCTACAGCCTTGTCAGTCACATTGAACTACTCTTTTACAATATCTAAGAGATCCTTTGTATTTTCTATTATTCCAAGGGATCCCCTAATACTTCTTAAAATAGAGCTCAAGATGATCTTGGTTGCTACCTTATCAACCTTAGTCCATTTCTTAAAATTTGCCTTTTCATCGCTAGGTGTTTCATTTGTCGGAGTTTAGGGCCTAGCCTCTTCGAATACTATATCCAAGTCCAAGAAAGTTATGGCTATCATTAGTGTTAGATTGTATGGACTCAATCCATCGGATGATGTAATAAATTGATTCATTTCTTTATTTATCAATAAAATCATGATTTCCTTTCATGAGATGAATGATGTTTTATTACTTAATGCACATAACCAATACATATGGCATGATGGTTCATGAGATGAACCGGGTCTCATTAGTATATTAGCTGTGATATATGTGTATGGATGAGATCCACATACGGGAGACATGTCTCACAAATCTTATACTTAAATATTTTCACAAGAAGTGATGAGACTGGGCATCTCATTCGATAAGGTTGCAGCACTTTGATCACTATGAGATAGTGTGAATTGTCTCGATCATCAAAATGTAAGATTCTGGATCATAGTGCTGGTACATTGGATGTATTGAAGGACTATGAAAAGTACCTTATGGAATACTATCTTAATTTTGAAGTATGCTCTCATAATTCCCTAGCAATAGGCTTTCAATCCTGAGACATTGATGAACTCAAGTTTCTATATATTTATACTTTGATTCACCAATGAGTGAGGTCAACTGTAGGTCAACACCTCGATGTCTTGGGTACTTGGTAGTAGGACTGTGGGAACATTGAATGGTCAAGATGAAATCTATCTATATTATCCCCTTGTGCCAATTAATGGATTTATCATTAGCAAGTGCACACCCATCTCGATTAAGAGTTAATTGGATGGTATTGATGATCACTATAATTAATTGGGGCTCAAGGATAATAAGATGTGGATCTAAGATTGGAAGAGACATATTTAATCCAATTGATCAATGGATATTGATATAGGGGCATACTTGTGGTAATTGGAAAGTTTAGGATCTTCTTTGTAATTTATTCCTAAGACTGGAGTGTAATTGCATTTATATAGTGGTGTTATTTACAATTAACTTTGGGCCCGGATTGTACATGAGATGTGGGGTCGCGGTGTCTCGGTTGGAGACAGCTTTCTATGGAATCCCTAGTAGTCCCCACGCTAGCCCAAGTTATTAGAAAGTTACCAATTCTACTTGAACTCTAAAAGGAAGGAATTAGAAAGTTACTATTTCTATTTGAAGTGAGACTTCTAATAGTTGCAATAGTAAGTTACTAATTATTGTGGAAGTGAGACTTATATTCTCAATTAGTAAAGAAGAGGTTGCAAAGCTATAAAAAAGGGAGCGAGGGGCTGGACGTCCACACTCTTGGATCCATGCCCAACCCTTGTGCAAGTGTTGCATGCCTAGCTCTCTCTCTCTCTCTCTCTCTCTCTCTCTCTCTCTCTCCATCTTCTAATTCTCTGCCCGATTGTTTAGAGCTTCTAGTTATTTTCTTTAGAAGATCCCACTCATTTCCTTTAGAGAAGAGATCTGATACGGGTCATAGCGTGGAAGACAACAAGGTCTTGGAGATCCTAATTTGCTAAGAAGAAAGAGTTTCTTCAACTAACAAGTCTTCTTCTCCGTTAGAGCACTACCAGGCTCCCAATGTATAATCTACTTCTCCATATGTTGTGCATTGTTTTGGTTGCTTGATTGTTGCTGGTTTCTATCTTCTAGATAAAGTTTATTGCTGTACATGATTGATGAGATTGAGGGATTGCATCCTGGATGCGGTTTATGGCCTTTTTGGTACTTGATCCCTAAGTCAAGTGAGTCAAAAGGTTTTGAAAATTTATCCACGAAACCCACCTACTTCCAACAATTAGCATGTCCATCTACTCTATAAATTTTTACCCATCTAAGGTAAGAATGGTCCCTAATGTAGAAAGTGTTACCATTGATTTAGTTTGTTAGAAAATAGATAATAATATCTACAAGTTTTTTTTTTTTTTTTGAATAGTAAGTTAGTTCTTTAATTTCTCAGAAAAATATACAGAAAGGGAAGTCTATGGTCAAATTGATGATAGAAGCTTCCAAAGGGGCATACCCCTTATTTACAACCCACAACGAATCAATAAACAACTAATAAATCTAAAGTTTCTCAATATTAGTGTTATACAAAAGATTAATATGAGCAATATTCTGCAATGGATGTCCAGGTAGTTTAGTAATGATGTTACTAAAGTGCCCAGTTTGAGGATGAAGATGTGAAAATTGGACATGAGCAAAGCTAGTAACCACCGCATGGAGACGTCTCGCTTGGAATCGCATAGGCCACTCAGATTGTTCAGGCATGAGGAGAATTTTTTGCGAAGAAGAATGAGTCTCAAAAGTGATGGAGGAAACATCCGGAGGAATAAGTTGCAGAAGGTGGTAGAAACCATCATAAGAATTTTCAAGTGTCACAGTCCGACCCTGCAAAGGATGATGAATGTCTCGCCACAAAATACCAACCACAACGTGGTTCATTAGAGCAATTGAAAGTCGCCAGCCATGAGGTCGTGCAATAAGCATAGGTGTAAAGCGAATTGAAGTGTTTTCAGGAATATTCCAATGACACTGAATGTCATTTGGCAACTTGAGATCAAGATACAACATCTTAGTTGTCACAACTGAAATAATACGCTGCACTACAGACCTGGTAGAAGATGCTTTCCCCCTGAAGATTTGTGCATTACGTTCAGCCCACATATGCCATACATAGGCATTAAACAGAAGCTTCCCAAGAGTGATAGTGTCTTCCCTGCACTGGTGAATGCGAGAAAGAATGGAATCTAACAACTCATGCACATTAGAACAACTGATTGGAGTCAAACTCAGCTTAGAAAGAATCACTTTCCAAACCTCTTGCGAATATAAACAATGAACCATGAGGTGAGTAGATGTCTCCCAAGTACAATCACAAAGTGCACAGTAAGTATCACAATCAACATTTCTTTGCAGCAAAAATTCCTTAGTCTTGAGTCTTTCTTTGAATAACATCCAAGCACAGATAGAATGCCTTTTAATACACCCCTTGAACCATATAACTGATGTCCAACTAAGCTGCTAGTTAGGAATGTTAGCCAAAAATTGATAGGCTGACTTTAAAGAAAAAGCCCTCTTCTCTTCTAGAGTCCAAACAATTTCATTATCAAATTGAGGCCATGGACTGATTTCAGTAGGGATGATATGAAAAATGTCTATCAAGGCATTCGAAGTAGGAGTTGGAAAGACCCAATCACCATTTAAGATGAATCTACTGACCTTTAAATCAGCTCCCAAGCGCAGATCATACATAGTCCGAGAGCCATAAGAGTCCCAAAGACGCCCCCCTTGAAGCCAAGGATCAGTCCAAAAGGAGGTGGAATTTCCATTCCCAATCAAGTATTTTATATGAGGTAAAGCCAAATGTCTAAGTGCCAAAATACCTCTCCAACCCCAAGAGGCAGATTTTGGACTTGAAACATCCCAAAAAGACCTCCCCTTCAAATATTTTGCATTAAGCCATATATTCCAGCAAGTTTTCCTGTTAAGAACTACATTCCATACCTGGCGAACCAGGGCTGCCTTTGCAAGACCAGAGATAGAGCAAACACCTAACCCTCCCATAGCTACTGGCTGGCATATGGAGCTCCAAGCAATGGGGTGAATATAAGAAGTGGACCAGCAATTCCAGAAGAAATCTCTTGTTTGCCGATCTAAAGCATGCAATATTGATTGAGGAAGAAGGAAGACTGTCGTCCAGAATAAATGAAAGGAAGAAAGAGTAGATTTAATCAACTCTAATCTCCCAGCATAAGAAACCACCTTAGCTTTCCAACCTGATAAGCGCTGCTGTATTTTGGCTAAAAGAGGCTGACAGTCATTGAAATTTAGCTGTTTTGATGAGAGGGGTACTCCGAGATACCGTATTGGGAGAGATGCTCTTTGAATATTTAGAAGTGAAGAAATAACACTTTGATCTTCCTCAGTACAGTTAGCGTAAAAAATAGCACTTTTCAGCCAATTAACTCCAAGCCCTGTGAACTCTTTAAAGTAGTGAAGAAAGTGTTTAAGAGTAGCTGCTGCACCTATGGTAGCTTTACTAAACACAATGAGATCATCAGCAAACATCAAATGAGATATGATGACATCCTTCCGCACAAAAGGAGATGGTATCATATTTGTAGAAGCATATTGATTTATCATAATAGAAAAAAACTCCATGACGATAGCAAATAGGTAGGGAGATAAGGGACAGCCCTGTCGTAGACCCCGGGTGCCCTTAAAAAAACCCTCCGCAGCACCATTTACCAAAATCAAGAATTTAGCTCCTGTGACACATTCCATAATAAGCGTGATGATCTTTGCTGGGAATTGAAGACATCTAAGAGCAGCCTCCAAAAAATCCCAACGCACACTGTCATAAGCTTTGGCAAGATCAAGCTTAAGGCACATTCGTGGAATACCTTTATTCAGATGAAAGTTATGTATCAAATCCTGGGCAAGGAGAATATTATCCGTGATGCTTCTACCAGGCACGAAAGCTGATTGCATAGGACCCACAAGCTTAGCTATAAGTGGTTTGAGGCGATTAACCATAAGTCGACTTATGATTTTATACAACTCATTCGTTAAAGCAATAGGCCGGAATTTATCCGGGGAACTTGCATTTTCAGATTTAGGCACCAACACAATGAAAGTGTGTTTGAGTTGCTTTAACATAGAGCCATGGTGAAAAAAATCCATGATACTAGCACACACATCCTTGCCTATAATTGGCCAGCACTCTTTGAAAAAATGAGCATTAAATCCATTAGGGCCAGGGGCTTTGTGAGGATTAGCAGCTTTAATCACAGCTTCAATTTCAGCAATTGTAACCGGAGTGAGAAGAGATAACTTATCCTCATCAGTAAGGACCCCAGTAGGAATAATATGAGATAAATCAGGAGTCTGACACTACACTTCTGGACCAAGAATATTTTGAAAATGAGAAACAAACACTGCAGCAATACCTGAAGGATCAGTGTAAACAGTGTGTTCCGCATCTGCAATCTGAGAGATATAAGCCTGGGACTGTCTTTGCTTCATAAGCCAATAAAAATACTTAGTGTTACTATCCCTTAGGTTTACTGTCAGCTCTCGATCCCGCTGCTTGTACATACTCTCCTCAGCCCTTAACAAGTGATCTAGATCAAGTCTAGCCATACGTTCTTGGTCTTGAAGATGTGGATGCCTTGAATCTCTTGCCAAAAGAGTTTGCAACTTTTCTAATTTGAGAGAAGCTTATGATATTTTCACAGGAAGGGACCCTTCTGACTTCTTCCATTCAATGAGACGCATTTTAAGAATTGAAAGTTTATGGACAACAATAAAAAGCGGAGTGCCAGAGACCTCCATATCCCATGATTCTTTAACTGCTTGAAAAAAACCTGGCATTTTCGCCCAGTAGTTATAATATCTGAAAGGAGCCTTGATATGGCATTTTTCATGCAAGGAGAGGACAAGTGGAGAGTGATCAGAAAGTCCCGGTAGCAGAATATCACCCTTGAAAGGATGTGATTGAATGAAACAATCATTAACCAGCACTCTGTCCAGTTTACACTCAATCCGTGAATCTCCAATACTAGAGTTAGACCATGTGAACGGAGAACCCGTTAATTTCAGCTCATGTAATCCTGCATCTTGAATACAATCATTAACTTCAATGAGTCCCCTAGCCCTTGGGGCTGCCCCTCCAATCTTCTCATGAGTCCATCTAATAGTATTAAAATCCCCCGCAACAATCCATGGCAGTGCACTCTGGTTAGAAAGGTTACGGATTGTGTTCCATAAATCTCGCCGCTGCATATAATCATTGGATCCATAACAGGCTGAGAATAAGAAATGTTCAGTCCCATAGAGTACTTCACAATGCACACATTGGGCAGTGCTAGCAGTAACAGTCACATGGACCAGTTTTGGGTCCCACAGCAGCCATATTCTAGCAGTTGACCCATTAGCAAGATTGGAACGCTCTTTCCACCCATGAGGCACCATTGAGTTAACAATATAATTGTAACAGCTTTGCTTTACTTTTGTCTCCAATAGAACGACCAACGCAAGCTTCAATTGTCGGATTTTATACCTTATCTCAGCTTGTATCGAAGATCTATTAAGACCCCGCACATTCCAGATAAGTATAGTCATTTGGAACCATGCTTAAGGAGTGCTCGCTCCTTGATGATTACCCTAGACGATGCTTTTTTCTGCTTCGGTCCAAAACCCTGCTGATTTGCCAAAGGTCTAGGTCGAAGCTGACGAGAAGAGGAAGAAAGCAGAGCTTGTGCGCTGGTATTACCTTGTACAGGATCAGAAGCTGTGCTGGTGCCAATGCTTATATTATGAGCTGAAACAGAGTGATAAAGTACAATAGCAGTAGTGGCAGCTAATTCTGTATCGTCAACTGTTGAATCTCCATCAAGGTTGGAAAGACTGAGGAATCGGTTGGACTCCACATTAGGAATCTGATGATTAAGGTGCTGCGGACTAGAATGATTTCTTGGAGGAGATATAGTCCGATCAGAAGTATGCTTTGCTTTGACTACATTCCACTCATCAGCAGATTCATGCTGCAGCTCCGGATGCTGATCTTCATTTTGCTGAATGTGGGCATCTTCTGCTTCACTTGAAACACGTGCATCTGCTGTATCACCTCTATCAGCACCAGCTAGGGGTTGCTTCTGTACCCATATTTTCTTTGGTTTTTGCTGAATTGCTTTGAAGGGACATGATTTATCACCATGAGTGAATGTCCTGCATGATTTGCAAGGATTAGGTTTCCAAGCATATTCAATCTTCTGAACAATAGATGTCTCCTTATACTTCATGCGCAACTCATTGGGAAACTCAGCATCCACACCAACTTCAACACAAACTCGAACAAAGGCATAGCGAGTACCTGTTGCAGTCGCATGATCCATTCAGATAGGATTGCCTATGACGCTTGCGATTTTACTAAGAGCTGAATTGGTTCGGAAACAGAAGTTCAAGTTCGGAAGTCTAACCCAGATAGGAATTGTCTCAAGATTGTGACGACACATGGAGATATCCGCAGACCACCTCCGCAGGATCAATGGCCGGCCATGGACAAACCAGGGCCCTTCGTCCAGAATCTGCTGCCCAGAATCATAAGAGTGGAATTTGAACAGCAGAAAACCCTCTGCCATTGGGATAATGTCCAGGTCTTTCACACGCCATGCTTTTGAAAGAGATTCCTTAATAGCAATAAGAGAAGGGGAAATCCCAATAAAATAACCCACAAGAGCATTCCCCCATTGTTCCACCACTGCAGAAGAATCCTCGTCATCAAATACAATATGGTGATCTGGGTCCGTTGAGGGCTGTGGATGTCGTTGCAGGTCTCTGGATCGATGTATGCATGTATGGAATAAAGAGACCATGTATCAGTCATCTTAGAGGCCTGTAACTTAGTCGGATCTGGAGAAGAAGATGGTTCTGAGTCAGCAGGCTCAATAACCGTTTCATTAGGTCGAAGCAACCCACCTGCAGCGTTAGGGGATTGAAAAACATCAATCAACTCATCATCAGATAGGAATCGCCCAAGATTTTGTTCAACTTGTAGGATCTGTGCTCTCCTATCGTCATCAGATGGGGAGCAATCAAGAGATGGAATGGAAGCAGCACGAAATACAGAAGCTTTCTTTTCTTCGCCAGTACGAATCTTGGCTTCAAGGAGTAAATCACGAGGAACTTCAGGCGGAATAGAACTTTCCTGTTTCTTCATGATGAGAGTTTTCAAGATCGAGACCTTTGCATTGCGAACATCAACATAAGACAGCAGCAGACGAACCTAATCCATTGAGGAAGGAGGAGGAGAGGAGGAGCGATCAGAGGGAATGGAGGCTGATCCTCCATCCATGAGAGATCGTCGATCAGAATGAAGAAGAGGGAAAGAAAAATCGCCAGAGAGAGAGAAAAAAAAGAACTCGAGAGAAAAAAAAAAGAACTCAGAGAAAAAAACAGAACTCAGAAAAAAAAAGAACTCAGAGAAAAAAAAAAGAACTCAGAGAAAAAAAAGAACTCAGAGAGAAAAAAAGAACTTAGAGAAAAAATTGAACTCAGAGAAAGAAAAAAAGAACTCAGAGAAAGTTACAATCTACTCTTGATCATGCAATATTAATCAATCTACTCTTATAAAAGATGCAAAGTTACAACTTCTTTTCAACTAATTATTGTGGGGCCCACCCAAAATGTTATAATAAATAAAAATATAATAATATATTATTATTATATAATCATAATAATGATATAATATCTTTTTCACCCAACCATTGTGGAGCCCACCCAAAATATTATAATAAAATATAATAATATATTATTATTATATCATAATAATAATATAATATCTTTTTCACCCAACCATTGTGGGGCCCACCCAAAATATTATATCTATCTATCTATCTACTATTATAAAAGAGGCTATGTTGCATGGTTCTTTCACCACACTACTGTGGGGCCCACCCAAAATATTATAATAAAATATAATCATATATTATATAATAATAATAATAATAATATAATATCTATACCCTTATTGTTTATCTCATACAAACTTTTTCACTACACCATTGTGGGGCCCACCCCCAAATACTATAATATAATATAAGAATATATTATTTTGAGAAATTGCAAAATTTTTCACTACACCTTTGTGGGGCCCACCCCAAAATATTATAATGCAAACTTTTTTACTACACCATTGTGGGGCCCATCTCCAAATATCTGCTATCTACTATTTACTACTATTATAAAAGAGGGAAAGTTGCAAACTTTTTTCACTACACCATTGTGGGGCCCACCCCAAATATTATAATATATTATTATTGTTAGATTGTATGGACTCAATCCATCAGTGGATGTGATAAATTGATAAATTTCTTTATTTATCAATAAAAATCATGCTTTACTTTCATGAGATGAATGTTATTTTATTACTTTATGCACATGACCAATACATATGACATAATGGTTCATGAGTCGAACCATGTCCCATTAGTATATTAGATGTGATATATGTATATGGATGAGATCCACACACGGGAGATATACGTCACAAATCTTATACTTAAAATATTTTCACAACCAGTGATGAGACTGGGCATCTCATCTGATAAGGTTGCAGCACTTTGATCACTATGAGATAGTGTGATTTGTCTCGATCATCAGAATGGAAGATTCTGGATCAATGTGCTGGTACATTGAATGTATTGAAGGACCATGAGAAGCACCTTATGGAATTCAGTCTCTATAATAAGGTATGCTCTCATAATTCCCTAGCAATAGGCTCAGGCTCAATCCTGAGACATTGATGAACTCAAGTTTCTATCTATTCATTTGCTTTGAGTCACTCATGAGTGAGACCAACTATAGGTCAACACCTCGGTGTCTTGGGTATGTGGTAGTAGGACTGTGGGAACATTGAATGATCAAAATGGAATCTATCTCTATTATCATATTGTTTCAATTAATGGATTTGTCATTAGTAAGTGCGCACCCATCTCAATTAAGAGTTAATTGGATGGTACTGATGATCATAGTGATTAATTGGGGCTCAAGGATAATAAGATGTGGAACTAAGATTGGAAGAGATAGATTTATCCCAATTGATCTATGGATATTGATAGAGGGGCCTACTTGTGGTAATTGGGAAGTTTAGGGTCTTCGTTGTAATTTATTCCTAAGACTGGAGTGCAATTGCATATATATAGTGGTGTTATTTGCAATTAACTGTGGGCCCGGATTGCACATGAGATGTGGGGTCGCGTGTCCCAGTTAGAGCCAGCTTTCTATGGAATCCCTAGTGGTCCCCACGCTAGCCCAAGTTATTAGAAAGATACTAATCCTATTCAAACTCTAAAAGGAAGGAATTAGAAAGTTATTATTTCTATTTGAAGTATGACTTCTAATAGTGGTAATAATATATTTACTAATTATTGTGGAAGTAAGACTTTTATTTCAATTAAGAAAAGAGGAGACCTGGGAGATTATAAAAGGGAATCCACCCCTCTTGGACGTCCATAATATTGGAGTAAAAAACGTCCATCCTTTTGTGCAATAGTTGCACTGCTCTCTTCTCTCTTCCTCTTCTAGTTCCTTAGAGTTTCTAGTTGGGTTGTCTCTTGGAGATTCCACCAGTCTTCTTGAGAAGAGAAATCTGATTCGGGTCATAGCGTGGAAGGCTAAGAGGTATTGGAGATTCTGATCTTAAGAAGGCTAAGAGGTGTTGGAGATTCTGATCTTAATTTGTGGAAAAGTTCTACATCAACGAAAGTCATCAACTTCTCCATTAGAGCGCAACCGAGCTCCAAAGGTATAATCTACTTCCTTGTATGTTGTAGATTTTAATGGATGCTTGTTCGCTTCTATTCTATCTTTTAGATAGTTTTACTTACTGTACATGATCATGAGATTGAGGGTTATGCATCTTGTATTGGGTTTTTGGCCTAAGGGATACTTGATCCCTGAGTCAACTAGGTCAAAAGTTTTGAAAATCTATCCACGAGGCCCACCTACTTCCAACAATTATGAGAAATTGCAAACTTTTTCACTGCACCTTTGTTGGGCCCAATCCCAAATATTATAATGCAAACTTTTTCACCACACTATTGTGGGGGCACCCCCAAATAGTATCATATAATATAATAATATATTATTATGAGAAATTGTAAACTTTTTCACTACACCATTGTGGGGCCCACCCCCAAATATTATAATATAATGTAATATAATAATATATTATTTTGAGAAATTACAAACTTTTTCACTACAGCTTTGTGGGGCCCACCCCAAAATATTATAATGCAAATTTTTTCACTACACCATTGTGGGCCCACCTCCAAATATTTACTATCTACTACTATTATAAGAGAGGGAAAGTTGCAAACTGTTTTTCACTACACCATTGTGGGGCCCACCCCCAAATATAATAATATAATATAATAATATATTATTATGAGAAATTACAAACTTTTTCACTATACCTTTGTGGAGCCCAACCCCAAATATTATAATGCAAACATTTTCACTACACCATTGTGGGGCCCACCCCCAAATAGTATAATATAATATAATAATATATTATTATGAGAAATTACAAGCTTTTTCACTACACCTTTATGGGGCCCACCCCCAAATATTATAATCTATCTACAATTTTATCTTATCTTATCTTATCTTATATCTTATATCTTATATCTATATATATATACACACTATTATAAAAGAGGAGAAAATACAACCTTTTTCACTACACCTTTGTGGGGCCCACCCCCAAATCTTATAATAGAATAGAATAGAATAATATATTATTATTGTTATATAATATAAAAATCTATATCTATACCCTTATTATAAAAGAGAAGAGAAGTTGCATACTTTTTCACTACACCCCTGTGGCCCCTCCCAAATATTATAATATAATATAATATAATATAATATAATATAATATAATAATATATTCTTATTATATTATAATAACAATCATATAATATCTATGTCCTTATAATAAAAGAGAAAAAAAGTGTTATGCTTTTTCTCTATACATCTGTGGGCCCCACTTAGTATTATGATATTATATATATATAAAATAAAAGAGAACTACACATATGTGGGCCCCAATAAAAGAGAAGAACTAGTCATGCTTTTTCTCTACACATCTATGGGCCTCATTTAGTATTATTATATTATATTATATATATAATAAAAGAGAACTACACATCTGTGTATATATATAATAAAAGAGAACTACACATCTGTGGGCCCCACTTAATAGAAGAACTTGTCATGCTTTTTCTCTACATTTAGACATCTGTGGGCCTCACTTAGTATTATTATATTATATAAATATATAAAATACAAGAGAACTACACATATGTGGGCCCCACTTCGTATTATTATATTATATATGTATAAAATAAAAGAGAACTACACATCTATGGGCCCCACTTCGTAAAAGAACTTGTCAAGTGATGGAACGCGCTCCTGCCGAGGGTGCTACCGGGGTCGGCGGACGTGGGAGTTCGTCGGGTCCGGCCCTTTCGCACCCGGGGGGCTGAAGCGTGCATCAACATTTCTTTTTGTGGGTGTGCCAGATTTTCTATTTTACTTGGAATTGCAAGTGGTAATCCGGAGATCAACCTTCGCAAGTAAAAAGGAAATCAACTTCTTTCAAGTTTTCCATTGCACAAATAATTAAGAAAAGAGACATTTTCTTGGTTTGCCGTGAAAGGCGATTTTGTTTGGCATTTATAGCCGATTTTGGCGTTTATAGCCGATTTTGGCGTTTATAGCCGATTTACAATTCTCATCAATAATGAAAGACAAGAGTTGTGATTTTTGTCTCTTTTGGAAAAATACAAACTACAATGAAAAGCAAGAAAAGGATGATCTAACTTTTCAGGAGATTGTGGGGGACTCGTTCGGATTGACGGTCGCAAGCCATGTATGGGCTTCGCCATCATCCATGCAGATGAGAACAGATGATGCTCTTGATTTGCTTGGCTTGGCTATAACCTCAGATTTTTAGAGGACAAAGACCAAGAGGAGGTCCTATGTCCAATAAAAAGCTAAGTAGACGGGCTGAAAAGCCACGTCTAAACCATTGGAGGCAGCGGGAGAAGGCAAGGACCTTGGGGGGGAGTACCCCCCAAGAGACTTTTTGTCACCTTGTAGTGGTGCTTGATGTAGAATTTCTGCAGAATTTTCTCTCTTTCTCTAGACTCTGTCTGTCTGGAACTCGGGATTCTCTGCACCTTTCGATCTTCGGTTTTCCGTTCGTCTTTTTCCGATCCGGATTTCAATGGAATGCTCTCCTATTTATAGGCTTTTGGTAGCCATTTAGGAGAGCTTTTATGGGCTTTAATGGCTTTAATAGGAGGAGTTACAAGATTTATTTCTTGATTTTGTAACTCCTTTTTCCTTGAATCTGATTGGCCTATGGAGATTAAGGGCTTTTAATCACCTTAATTACCATAATGGGAGGAGTTTCATGGCTTGAATGCCATGACTTAATTGATTTGTAACTCCTGGATGCTTGCTTCTGATTGGGCCGTCCAAAGAAATGAATTAATGACTGCAATAAAACTAGTCAATTAACTGCATTAAATGGTCGCCGAGCAGTTGAAGAGTCGCGGGCCGCGCCGCGTCTTTTGGAATTCTTCTGGCGATGATCATCGATGAATCTTCATGCTGATCGACATCGGATGAACATGTAACTTCAGACATTGATAGCTAGCAGCGGGCCGGTGACATCTGTCTTGTCGATTTCTCGATCGGTCGGACAGAAAGAGCACTTTTTAGGTCAATCGGTCGGCGATCTTGGAGCGATCAATGATGATTTTATGCTTTTGACGGCGGATCTGAGACGTCGTCGGATATGAGTCAATTTCAAGCACTAAAAATCACATTTTTAGGAAACCACAGGGGCCAAAGTGCGCGAAACGCGAAAAGGGACGGAAAAAAACGGGTCACCGGCGAAAAATCCTGTGACCCGGACTTCCATGGTCGCCGGCGACCATGGGCCGACGACCCTGGGCCAGGGTCGCGGGCTGCGACCCTGGGGGTTTTTCTCCCCTTTTTGGTCCGTTTTGCGGTCTTTTTCGTCGCCGTTTTCTTCTGCATTTTTCCTGATATTTCCTCTCATTTATTGGCTTGATTTCCCTGTAGAAAACCTGATGAGAATCCTTGCATTTTTAGAGTGCAAAGTTTCCAATTTTCCGGGAAAGCCGAAGACTTTGTCGCATAGAGCTGCTGATTTTCCGCCAGAAGCTGAAACTTGGTTAAACGATGTCGGAATGACCTGAAATTTGAGGTGGAGCCTCCTGAGCAATAAATAAGACCAACCATAGGCTTTTGTTTGAGTTTTGAAGCCGTTTGGGGTCCCGTCGATGCTTCACTTGATTTTGCTGCGGGGAAAATGCCGAGCTTTGATATGTGGCCAAACGATGTCCGATTGACCTGAAATTTGACGGGGAGCCTATTGGAGTGATTTTGAGACGTTCCATGGGCTCCGTTTTGGATGTCATGGTCCCGGGTTGCTCCGCCGCCGGTAGGTTTGATTTTCTCTCGGAGCATCGAAACCTGGTCAAGCGTTGTCAGAATGACCTGAAATTTGACGTGCAGCCTTTTGGAAGCATGTTGAAGCCACTCATGCACTTGGTTTGATGAGCGAAGGCTTCGGTGGTTCCCGCCGCCGGGAGGCTTGATTTTGCTGCTCGAATATTGATGGAGGGTCAAACGTTGTCGGTTTGACTTGAAATTTGGCATGGAGCCCTTTTGAGACATGCTGGAGTCATCTGTAGGCTCTGATCAAAGTTTTGACGTCTCCGATGATGTCGCCGCCGGGAGTGCCATTTTAGCTGTCGGAGAAGCGAAGTTAGGCCAAATGATTCTGAAATGGCCCGAAACTTCATGTATACTCTTCTCTTGGCTATCTTGAAGGATCTTGCAGTTTTTGTTTGATTCTGACAAGATTTGATTTTTTTGGAGAAATTGCATTGCTTATTTATGGCAGGTTGCGACTTCATGCAGCTTTCTTGATGTTGAAGAGGCAAAGTGACATTTTTGGTGTCAACAAATGCCCCCTCGAGGTACAGCGACGAGTTGCTTGACTTTTGTAGTCGATGTGCCTCGAAGAGATTTTTTGAAGGAGAGCTTGAGTCTTGACCAAGAGTCTTTGAGCAATTTTTCCTTTGGTAGAGTAGCCTTTGAGCTTCCAGAGGAATTTTATGGTAATGAAAGAAATCAAGTACCATTTCGAGGCAAAGTTTTGAAGATGACATCAGGGATGTGGATTTGGGTTTTTGTTTTTGACCTTGTGACCTAACAAGCTGTATGTGGCAGGTTAGGGGGTCGGGTTTTGGTTTTGACCTTGTGACCCAACAAGCTGTATGTGGCAAGTTGGGGGATCATGATTTGGTTTTTGGTTTTGGTCTTGTGGCCTAACAAGCTGTATGTGGCAAGTTAGGGGACCAGGATTTGGTTTTTTGGTCACTCTTTGGGACTGTGTGGGTCCATTGGAGTGGTTTGGATTTTTGTGGAATGTCAATTTCAAGATTTTGGCTCAATTTGGTATATGAGGCTGGATGGTTTGATTTTTGGAAGCTCATGGGGCTTGGAATTTTTTTTTGTATGGTTCAATCAACTCAAAAGAGGCATGGAACCATAGTTGTATGCTCTTGGTAAGAGGGATTTTTTTTCCTGACTAAAAGCCCATTTGTTTTTAGTGCCTAGGTGGTCAAACCTGGCTGATATGGGCTAACCCATGGGACCTTAAGCTTTTTAGGATGGCTTAGATCTCATGTGGGGCCATTTTTGTAAAGAATATCTAAAGATATCTCATTTGGATAGAGAATATCTAAAAATATCTTTATGGGAGAGAATCTCTCATATTCCCTTAATTTGGGAGAGAATATCTCAAGGTATCTTTCTTTTTGGGAAAGAATCTCCAATCTCCTATTTTGTTGGAGAGAATCTCTCATTGATTGATTTTGGGAGAAAATCTCTCAAAGACATCTTTCTTTTTGGGAAAGAATCTTTCTAATTCCTTCTCTTTTGGTAAGGTTACTAATTAGTAGCACTTACCTTTCTTTTTTTGTTTCCTTCTTTGATTTGCTCTCTTCTATAAAAGCAAGGAGGAGGCTAGATCTCTTGCCCTTATTGCTTTCTTTTGCAACAATCTCAAGAGAGCTCCAAGACCAAGAGTTCTTCTTCTTCAAGGATTTTCAAGCTTTTTCCTTCTTCTTCTCCATCAATGGCTTCAAGTAAGTTTTCTCTCTTTTTCTTTCAAGAAAACTCCATGTAGAGAATAGGATGGTAAAAAAAGAAAGTTTCTCTCTTCTTTTTTTTTTTCTTTTCTTTTTCTTTTCTTTCTATTCTTCTTCTTTTTTTTTTCCACGTGATTTCTGTTGTTTTTTTTTTTTTTCTTTTTGCACGTTTTCTTTCTTTTTTCTTTTTTTTTTTCGCTCATCATGATAATGCGTTTTTATGCAAATCTAGATGTTCATGCATGTACTTTTTGTAGATTGAATTTGAGAGCATGATAGCATACCTGAAAATCTTTGCAAATTTGGGAATTTGGAGCTCGCAGCGATGTTGAGCCCTTCTTGATTTTGCGGAGATTTTGAGGTTTCAAAAGTTTGGAGTTTCGGAGCTCGCAACGATGTTGAGCCCATCTTCAAACTTTCTATTTCTTTCGGGGTATTTCCCTTTTCTTCGGAATTGCCCCGGAACCATGCCAAAATTTCGCCAGATTTTTTTTTAGCGAAATCCTGTCATTTTGATGATGATCCTTTTTTTTTTCTTTTCCAACCTTTGCAGGTGGTTCCTCAAGAACGAACAAGGGTAAAGAGCCTGCTACAAGCGTACCTCGTCGATCCGCCAGATCTTCTAATGTGGCCGTTCAGCAGGCCTGGGAGAAGGTCCAGTATGTTGAGAGAAACGTCACACGGGGTGGGACGAAGACTCTCCTGATGTGGAAGTCCCTCTCACTGTCAATGAGGAGGTGCCAGGGGAAGCTGACGAACCTCCGGAGAAGAGGATTCGGGAAGAAGAGACCATCGGTGAAGGTATGATTCTTCCTTTTTCTTTTTCTGCTTCTTTCATGGGGCTTTCCATGTTCTGATTTGTTTTCTCACTCTGCTGCTGCTTTTTTTTTTAGCAGAGGATGAAGACTTGGCGATGCCTGAGGTTCCGACCGATGAGGCGGTGATGGAGCCGGTTATGGCATCTGAAGAAGAACCGAGGGACTCTGGAATGATTCCAGAATCTCCAATTGGTATAACTTCTTTCGCTTTCTCTTTTTTTTTTTGCCTGCGACTTGATTTGCTAACATTTTCTTGTCAGCTGACTTGCCATAGGATTCCGATGACTTTGAACCATCAATGGACGCAAATGTTGATGATGCTTCCGATGAGTTCATGGAGGAAGAGAGTGTTCCGCCAGTCGTCGAAGAAGGTACTTTGTAGTGATGACCCTGATGATTTTTTTTAACAGGATCATATTCATACCTTTTTGTGTTTCATTTACAGGTTTTGAAGTGACAGAAGAGAGTCCATCGCTTTCTTCAGAACCAGAGCAAGGGATGCCAGAGGTTGCTCCGGAGGTAGAGACTCCTACAACCAGTCCTGACGCGATAGAGGAGATACCTTGTGCTGAGGTTCCTTCTCCAGTGGCTCCAAGTGGAAAGAGTTCTTTTGTTACTCTTCCAATGGGACCTGACATGAGCAGCCGATCAACGGAGAAGGGTGAATCTTCATCTAGTTCGTTTCTTCAATTTGCGAAGAAGGTGCTGGCTCGGGTTTTGAGTTCTTGGATCGAGACTCTCTTTTCTGGACACCTGGATGCCGGATTTGGCATGATCCCACATGTACATGAGATTCTCACTGATACCGAAGAGGTTGGTCTGGATGTCACAGGTGCTAGGGCGATCGTTGATAGGATCATTGCACTGGGTGACAAGTGGTTTGAGACCATGGATTTCCCTGACGACCAATTCTTCAAGGAGATGTTCTTGGACCCTGCTGATAAGGCTAAGTCTCACCTGAATGAGGCTACACAAAGCAAGAAGCAGCTAGTTCGGGAGAAGAACTTGGAAGAGCTAGCCATCATCGGATTGAGGCATGACCTTAACGTCCTTGATAGGGAAGTTGAGGAGGCCAGGAAACGTCTTGAGCATTTGAAGGCGCAAGTCGCTGCCAAGTGGGCTGCTATAACAGAGGTTCGTGACAGGGAGAGTGCTCTGATTCGCAGAGTTGCAGATGCACGTCAAGTTCTCGAGAGGAGGACTCAAGAAAACGAGCAATGGCAAACTGCTGGGGAAAAGCTTCCCGGTGTAAAAGAAGGGTTACGGCATTCGCCAGCATCTCATGGCAAGTTCCTGAAGAAGCGTGCCTTGGAAACTCTGACGGCTGAGGCCAAAAGTTTGCTTGAGGAGCTGAAGCTTTGGCTGGAGACCATTTTTGGCTGAGCTCCTGATTTTTTGTAGCAGAAACTATTCTTCTTTTTTTTGGTACCACATGTATTTCTTTTGGTACTTTTTTCTTTTTTTTTTGTTTTCCCTACGCTCACTCAAATCTTTTTGTGATGAAAGCAATTGCTAAATGGGGTGTTTGTTTGAAAATTTGATCAAAAGGTTGTCTTTTTGTGAAAATCTTTTGTCAAATAATTGTTTTGGCATGGGAGCCTGATTTTGGTTATGGCGTGAAAGCCGATTTTGAGATGGCATGGAAGCCGAAATTTTATGGCGTAAAAGCCAAAATTTGGGTTGGCATGGAAGCCGGATTTTGTTTTGTGGCAACTATAGCCGGTTTGGGTGGCATTGATAGCCAATTTTGGTAGCATTGATAGCCGATTTTTTTTTGAAAGCCAAGTTTTGGTTTGTTGGCATGAAAGCCAGGGTTTTGACATGAGAGTCAGGTTTTTTTTTTGTGTGGCATTTATAGCCGATTTGGTGGCATTGATAGCCGGTTTTGGCCAAAGAGCCAGGTTTTTGGTTTTCAAAAATGTAAGTATTGACTAAGAGTCGCCTCCCTGCTGAATGGTCTTGCAAGTATCGATGGAATGTCGCATCCTTGCTCATTCGGTTGCGAGTATCGATGGAATTTCGCCTCCTCGCGGATTTGGGTGCAAGTATCGATGGAATGTCGCATCCTTGCTTTTCAAAAATTTTGTTTTGCGGGTACTGACGTGATGTCGTTTTCCCCCCGATTTTTGAAATCTGCGGTTTTCTCGAACCTTTGGGTTGTGGATATCAACTGATATGTTGCGTCTCTTCGGTTTTTTAGGTTTTTTCGAACCTTTTTTTGAAATTTGGGTTGTGGATATCAACTGATATGTTGCGTCTCCACGGTTTTTGGATTTTGTAAGTATCGACGAAATGTCGCTTCCCTGCGATTTTGGGTGCAAGTATCGATGGAATGTCGCATCCTTGCTTTTTTTCAAAAAATTTTGTTTTGCGGGTACTGACTTTGATGTCGTTTCCCCACGATTTTTGAAATTTGCGGTTTTCTCGAACCTTTGGGTTGTGGATATCAACTGATATGTTGTGTCTTCACGATTTTAGGTTTTGGAAGTATCGAATGGGGTTCGCATCCTTCCGATTTTTTGAGTTTTGCGAGTATCGACTAAGTGTCACTTCCCCGCGGTTTTTTGAAAAACCATTTTTTTTTGTTTAAAGACACGAGGGTCGTAAATTTTGACCTAAAACCATTTGGCGGTAAAAGGTAAGGTGGACTAGGGTGGAAATCCATGTTTAGGAGGGCATATGCGCCGTTGGAGAAGACCTTGTCGATGACGTAGGGTCCCTCCCATTTTGGCTCAAACTTGCCTTTGGACTTGTGAGCGAAGACCATTGGTCTTTTTACCGCAAGAACCAAGTCACCCTTTTTGTAGGCGCGTTGCCTGACCTTTTTGTCAAAAGATCCTGCCATGCGTGCTTGGTAAAGTTCAATGCTTTGTCGAGCTTCGAGCCGTCTCTCGTCGAGATTGTCCGGCTCATGGAGTCGCAATTTGACATTGCTTTCTTGAGTCATGTCATTTTGTAGAGATACCCTCAGAGAAGGAATTTGTACCTCTAGGGGCACGACAGCTTCGCATCCATAGACCAAGGAGAATGGTGTGCTATGGGTTGGTCCTCGAACGGTGGTTCGATAGGCCCACAAGGCTTCAGACAGTTTGTCGCTCCAGTCTCTTTTGTGGCTAGAGACCATTTTCTTGAGGATTTTGTAGAGTGTCTTATTGAATGCTTCTGTTAATCCGTTTGCTGCCGGATTGTATGGAGTCGAAGGACAGCTTTGAATTTTGTATTTGTCGTAAAACCTGTAGAATCGATGATCCTGGAATTGTGGTCCGTTATCATGGACGAATCTTTTGGGTATGCCGAAACGACAAATGATGTTGGTGCGCAGGAACTGAAGAACTGATGAGGTCTTCATTTCGTTGAACGTAAATGCTTCTGACCACTTGGAGAAATAATCCGTAGCAGCGAAGATGAAGCGATGACCTTTGCTTGAAGGGGGAGAGATAGGACCTATGATGTCCATGCCCCATGCTTCAAAAGGCCATGAGATTGCTGTAGGATGCAGCCATTCTGGAGGCATGTGAATGTAATCTCTGTGAACTTGGCATAGCTGGCAGCGTTTGGCAAATTGCATTGCATCAGCTACCATGGTAGGCCAATAGTAACCTAACCTTTTTATCTGATCATAGATCTTAGGACCTGCCTGATGGGCTCCACAAAGACCAGCATGAACTTCTTTAAGTGTTTCTTCGGCCTCTTGTTGTGACAAGCAGCGTAGAAGTACTCCGTTGAAGGATTTCCTGTAGAGGATTTTTGAAAGAATATCCAAATGAAAGTTTGGGGCTCGCCTTTGGATGCTTACCCGTTCTTTTGGATCTTCAGGTAGGATTCCGAACATAGTGTAATCAATGAACGGATCCCTCCAGTCGCCGATTGAAGGTTGAAGGATAGAGATCCGACTTCCAACCACTCGGTGGCATTCAGCAATTGCTTGGTGTGTGTTAAGAGGAGGGAGGATCCTTCTCTCGCACACCGTGATTTGCATGTTTTCCCCTTCCTGGATCGCCATTGATGCGGCAAGTCCGGCCAGGGCATCTGCACGGATGTTTTCACCTCTACGAATGTGGGTGATGTGACAGATGTCAAACTTTTGCAGAAGCGATTGTGCCTTGTTGTAGTAAGGCAGCAGATCAGGCTTCCTGACTTCATATTTCTGATTCATCTAGTTGACGATCAGTTGAGAGTCTCCAAAGACTTCCAGCATAGTGATACCGGATTCAATGGCGAGTTCCAATCCTAGGATCAGAGCTTGGTATTCAGCTGCATTGTTTGTGCATGGTTCCAGTAGCGAGAAAGCGTGTGGAATCATGTATTTGTCGGGGCTAACAAAGAGGATGCCAACTCCCGAGATCAGCTTTCTGTTTTCATTTGTCCTGGTTGCACCGTCAAAGTACATGTCCCAGGAGGCATTTGGCGAGAAGGTCTCCACGTTGTAGACGGGTTCGTCTGGGAGATCATCTCTGAGTGGAGAATCTTTAGGCAATGGATGCTCTGCGAGAAAGTCTGCTAGAGCTTGGCCTTTGATTGCTTTTTATGGTACATACCTAATATCAAATTGTGACAAGAGGATGGACCATTTTGCCAGTCGGGCATTGAGAGAACCTGCCTTTGTGACAAGGACCTTAAAGAGGTTGATCCTCGAGACCAGGTAGACTTTGTTGGAAAGCAGATAGTGACGTAGCTTTTGTACGGCGAACATCACTGCAAGGCATTTCTTTTCGACTGGAGAGTAGCGATGCTCTGCACCTACTAGCATGCGGCTGAGGTAGTATAGAGCAGCTTCTTTTCCCTCACCATTCTCTTGTGCAAGCAAAGCACCTACAGAATGATCAAGAGCTCTTGTGTACAAGATGAATGGTTTCCCAGTGGTAGGGGCAGCTAACACTGGAGGTTTGGTCAGGTATGACTTGATATCTTGAAATGCGGCTTCACAGTCGGCATCCCAGACAAAGTCTATACCCTTTTCATCAATCGAGAGAATGGACGACACTTCCCCGAAAGGTTGGAGATGAACCGTCTGATGTAGGCCAATCTCCCTTGGAGCCCTTTTAATTCTCTCAAGGTTCTTGGAGAGGGCATTTCTAGAATAGCCTTGACTTTGATGGGGTCAAGTTCTATTCCAGCTTTCCGAACTAGGAATCCAAGGAACTTACCCGACGAGACGCCGAAGAAGCATTTCAGAGGATTCATCCGCAGTTTATGTTTGCGAAGTCGGAGGAAGACTTCTCGAAGATCTTTGAGACGAGGTCTTCTTTTCTTTTGCTTTTGATGGCGAGGTCATCAACGTAACATTCGACCGTCTTGTGTTGCATATCTTGGAATATTTTCATCATAGCCCTCTGATATGTGGCACCAGCATTTTTCAGACCAAATGGCATGACAGTATAGCAATATACGCCAAATGGAGTCCGAAATGATGTGTGTTTTTCATCCTCGGGATGCATCTTTATCTGATTGTAGCCAGAGAAGCCATCCATGAATGTCATTCGCTCGAATCCGCAGGTATTGTCAATCATCACCTCCGGTATGGGGAGCGGGAATTCATCTTTAGGGCAAGCGCCATTCAGGTCTCTATAGTCAATACAGACCCTGATCTGCCCATTTTTCTTTGTCACGGGGACAATGTTGGCCAACCATTCTGGATGTTGTTCCTCACAGATAAAGCCGACGCTTTTGAGCTTTTGAACTTCTTGCTCAATTTTATCCATCACATTTGGACGGAATCTTCTTTGGCCTTGTTTGACAGGCTTGATTTCTTCTTGAAGATTGAGTTTGTGGACTGCTACTTTGGGGTCTAAACCAGGCATTTCAGCGTAGGACCATGCAAAGCAATCAACGAACTCATGAAGAAAAGAGATATACTCGGGTAACTCATCATCCTTTATATTCTTGCTTATGAATACAGGACGTGGGTTATCTGGTGTTCCCAAGTCTATCTTTTCAACAGGATCTTCTGTTAGAAGGTTCGAAGGTGGTTCCTCCACAATATTTTCGGAGGCTTCCAGCTCAACAAAACCTTATGGGATTTCAAGGGCATTTGTAGACCGAGGGTTTGTTCCTTTCCACGGGTCTTCTTGATTGGTGATCTTCTCAAGGCTTGCTATGAGATGGTCCCAATCGCCTGTTGAAACTGGGTCGAAGTAAGGTACTTCTTTTGGAGACGAGGGCTCTTTTGGGTCAGAATAGCACAAGTCTGTATTATCGGACGATTCCTCTTTATCATCAGAGAAATCGTACCAATTGGATGAGCTTCCTGGATCTTTGTCAGGTAACTCTTTAAAGAGATATCCAGGGAGATCGATGTCTTCATGGACTTGAGATGTTGAGGCTTGGTCGGTAAAACGACTTTTAAGCTTTTGTGTCAACTGTCTCAGAGGAGTGTCGGGATCATACCCTAACCCATATGAAGACTTCTCTACATGACCGTAGAGTCTCCAATTTTCCAGCTGGGCTTTTGTGTCAACTGTCTCAGAGGAGTGTCGGGATCATACCCTAACCCATATGAAGACTTCTCTACATGACCGTAGAGTCTCCAATTTTCCAGCTGGCTTTTGGTCAAGGCGGGCCCCAATGGCGTGAGAATACCGCGTCTTTCTCCCAAACCGACTGGGTTTTGAGCATCATAGCCTTCATAATTGCTTGTGCCACAGGACTATATAGAGATAGCTGAGGCATACCTTCATTTTGGAAATGTTCCAACATGGAGTTTGATGAAGAAGCGTCCGATCTATGGAAGAAGATCGGCTTTTTCTTTGGTGATGTTGACAGAACAACAAAGGTGGTAGACGTAGAATCTTCTACATCAGCAGGTGTCTCCATCGGAGTGAGAGCAGGCTGAACTTGTTAAGTGTCAGCTTGGCTTGACGAGGTGTCGTCTTCTGGCTCTGAGTCCGAATCCGTGTCTTGCTTGATAGACACGAAAGAGACAACAAATTTGCCCCCAGGCTTTTGCTTTGCCTTCTTCACTCTGGTTGTGATGACCAAAGGTTTTGAAGATTTGAGGGAGATGACGAAGGGAGATTGACTGCTCTCTTCTAATTTGCCGGAGGGTTTGTTTTCTTCCGGTGATTTTTGAGGAGCCTTGCCTTTATCTTTCTAGAGATTTTCAGCAGGGGGTGCTATTTCCTCTTCTTTTTTTTCGCCTTCATACATTTGGGAGTCTGCGAAGTGGACTTCTTTACCTTTGAGGGGTCTTCTGTCCGCAAACACTTGATGTACCATGCCGTCGTCGCCGACGAACTTGATGCATTGATGTAGAGTTGAAGGGACAACACCATTCTTGTGTATCCAAGGGCGTCCGAGAAGGATGTTGTAGCATGAAGGGGTTTTTATTGCATACACAGTGACTTCAGAGATAAGATCACCGATCTGCAATTTGAACCTGATTTTGCCGATAGGCCTTTGAGTACTCCCATCGTATCCAAAGATAGATACAGATGTGTGGCTTAGCTTGCTGGGTGGGATGCCCAACTCTTCGAGAGCCGAAGTGGAGATGAGGTTGAGTGCAGAACCTAGGTAGACCTGAACTCTGTGTATAGGCATTTCCTTGATGTACCCTGTGAAGTACAGGGGTCGGTTGTGCCTTGCTTCGCCAAGTAGGAGGTCTTCCTTAGTGAAGGCGATGGTTGCACTGGCTGCTTTTTGCACCGAGAGGCATTCAATGCATGATCCCTTAGTTTTCTTTTCTCCCTTTAAGGAAGTTTCAGAGTTTTTGACCCGGTAGTCCATTTCAATTTGGAGGACTTGCGGGGCATGTTTGTCGACATCCTCATTCAGTTTTTGTAATTCTGAGATGAGATTATCACGAGTGCGTGGAGACATTCGTAATAAATCCAGGATGTGCAGTCGTGCAGGTATGTGTTTGAAGTGCTCGATAAAATCATACTTGAAAGCCTCCTTAGGGCCTGCATGTTCATCATTGTTGCCACTGGGGGTGCTTACAACATCTTTTCCCGAAGGATTTACATAAGTAAAGGAAGATTGGTTGTAATTTTTGTGGTAGTCCCGGCCCGAGCGGGTGCCTTTACCAACTTCGAGAGCTTCTTGAGAAGGATCTTCGCTTGGAAGATTGTCTTCAGGATCAAGAGGTTGTCGTTTTTCATCTACTGAGGATGCGTCTGCAGCAGAATTGCCATCCTCAGTGATTGTGTTGCATGGAGCATTTTCCGGGAGCGAGTCCTGAACAGCATCCAGCAGCTTTTCTTTTTCGTTGACCCATCCATCATCCCAAGTTGGGTTTTCTTCATGATGATGAGTCGGGAAGACCGTGAGTTCTGAAGTCACAGTCTCAGGGGACGAAGCCTGAGAGGGTGTCATCTCTGTGAAAGTCACGCGAGACGAGGTAGCCCCAGAAGATATGGTGCTAGGTGTCGCCGGTGTGTAAGTGATCTCATCAGATGATGCATCGGAAGAGCTATAATCCCGATATATTACATTACAGGAAGCTCTGATAGGAGATGTTGCCTGCTCGGAGTCAGACTCATCCTCAAATGTAAGAGGATCGTCTACCCAGCAATTTTCTCCATTTTCAGGAGTTGAGGGAGGAGGTACCTGGTGGGCTTCAGGGACTTCCGGCTCTGGATTGTGAGGAATCTCGTTGACGCGATCTTGCTCTTGTTCTAGAGCGAGACGCTGCAAGATCCTTGCATATTCTTCAAGATCAGGCATGGGAGCCAGATCCTCTTCTTCGTCTTCTCCGTGTGGCTCAACATAGTTGATTTCCACTGGAGCAATGACAGGTGCTGGGTTAACAGCATCTTCTTGTGCAGCCACTTGATCTTCTTCATCATCAGACCAGGATCCTTGTGGTTGCAAAGGGTTATACCAGATTACTGGCATAAGGTGAGTTTCAGGAACCCATTCTTCATCGGAGAGAAATTTTCCTGTTTCAAGGGATTCCTCCCACTCATCGGTGTAGCCGGACTCGAATCCATCATCGGTGTCGCTGGACTCGTATCCATCAATGGAGAATCCAACTACCGAGTTGCAAGAGTATGATGCCCCCTGCATAGCTTCTTCTCTGAATCGAGGTGGCATGAAATCACTGAGAGTGAAGTTTCTTACCGCCTTTGAAGTCTCTGGAAGGGACGTTTCTGTTGCCCCTAGTGAAGTGGTAGAGGAGGCCTCTGCCTTTTCATGGACTTCTTGTTTTGGCTGGGTCTTCTCTTGCCGTTTGAGCCTGAGGAGATGTTTCCTAGCCTACCTTCGCTGTTGAACTGTTGGCTTTGTTTTGACGATCTCCCAGTTTTCATCTTCCAGGAGATCGGGATGTACCCATATAGGTTGTCCATCTGGTGTTGGATAGGGAACCAGCTCCTCGGACGCTTGAATTTTGTTTATCACCATGAAGGAAGTAGTGATCTTCTTCTTCGGTGATTTTGGTGTTTGTCCACATGACACCATGTTGACGGAGGCAGTCCCATAGTTTTTGTCAAAGGTGATGACTCCGTTTTTCCACATCTCGTTTATCTTCTCTCTCACAACAAAGCATTGATTGAGAGGATGCGAGACCATCTGGTGGTATGGACAGTACCGAGGATCGTTGGTTTTGCCAACATCGCCCGGTCTTTTGGGTTCAGGCAAGGTGAGCTTGCCGTTTGCCACGAGAGCCCGAAGATTTCGTCAACATCTTCATCGAACGGGTATTTCTTTTCTACTCGCTCTTTGAAGGCATCAGAGAGTTCAGGTCTCTTACCTGCAGCTCTGTTTTCAGCTTTCTTTGGTTGCTGAGGAGCTGACTTGGTTTGCACATTGAGGACCTCTTTCTTCTTTGGTTTAGAGGTTGCAATGACGGTTGGCTCTTTTCTTGATGTCTTCTGACTGTTGAGGTCTTTAATCACCGTTTCAGCTTCCATAGAAGCTTCCAGGAGTTCTCCCAGGTTTTTTGATTTGTTGCCGATGATCATGGAGCGTATTCTGGCTCTCATGTTGTTACGGCAGATGTCGACTAGCGACGCTTGTGGCAGTACATCTGAGCATTTGTACGCCATTGCTTTCCACTTGTGAATGAAGTCATAAGTTGACTCATTCTCTCCCTGTTTTAGGCTGCAGAGCTGTGCCATGGTAACAGGATGATCCTCACCTTTGAAGTGGGTCAGGAAGCGTGTCTCTAGCATGGCCCAGTTTTGGATGGAGTCCTCCGGAAGAGTGGAGTACCAATCGAAGGCCGTACCTTTTAGGGTACTTGCAAAGAGGCGGATCTTGAGTGCATCTTGATCCGCGATAGCTCCCGTCAAAATCTTGAAGTGGATGACGTGCTGTCTGGCTGATCCTTTCCCCGTATATGTTTGGAGAGTAGGATGTTTGAATTTTGTGGGGAACGGGACCGAGTCCATCCATAAAGGATATGGTGGCTTGATCCCATGCTCCTTGAGTATATCCTCTTGTTTTGCTTTGGCGAGGATACTGTCTACGTCCTTTTTGGTAAGGGCGCGTGACTCATTTTCTTCACGATTTTCCTCGTCATTGCGATGATTCGGAGGAGGCTCATTGTTCACCTGATTTTGGACAACAAGGAGAAGGTTTTCCATCAGAATTTCAATCCTCTGCTGGCCTTGTTCCAACTGCTGGATGCGTGTGAGCGCATCATCTTGAGGTGGATTCTGAGGTGGTGGCTCAGAATTTGTAACCAGGACGTTCATTCCTCGGGATTCAAACGAAGAAACCGTCCTGGTGACTGAGCTGGGGCTCATTCTTTTTGATGAAGAGCTTGATGAAGGATTACTCTCCCGTCTTTGGCTTGAAGGGGCAGGAGATTCTTCGAGATGTCTTCGTGTCCTGGTGACGCTACGGGTCACCGGACGTCGGACATGGGTTTTTTATGCTGACTTTTGGCGTCTTCTGGTTTTTCCAACCATATGGACGGCAGCAACTTGGTCGGGTCTTTCTTTTTCGACCCATTTGTGGGAGACTTGAAGTGTAGGAGGCTGGGTCCGTTGCTTCTCTAGTCTCTTTTGTCGATATGACGCACGGCGGCGTGTTCGACGAGCGATTTGAGCTTCAGTCAGCTCTGGCTGGGCTCTGACGATGAAGGATGTGCTCCCTCGGGCGCAGCAGCCGAGCCTGTCTTCTTTGTAGCTAGGCAAGGACAGGATCCGGACCCGGTCCTTTGCCTGTTGCAGCGAAGCTTTGAATTTTTCAAGTTCGGCCCCTGTAGAGATAAAGGGTCGAACCGAAGGAGTGTAGGCCTTAGCAGGTGCTTGTAGAGGCCTGGTGATGCATGATCTGATTTTGGGCCTGTAGGAACAAGGCGGCTCATGCTGGGTTGACTTGGGAGTCAGGTTGGAGATAGGTCTCTCCTCTTTCATGTAGGCAAGAGGGTAGAACTGGTTCTCCTTGAGTGGGGCCAGGTATGCTGGCTTGATGGAGGTTTGAGACCTTCTTTGTTTTGGGGAAGGTCTTGGAGACCAAGTCTTAGGGTAGACCTGGTGGGTTGTTGGTTGAGGTTTCGCTGGGATGCCGCGGGTTTTAGTATTCTTGGGGTTCGCCCTTGGTGTCACAGAAGTGACACGTTGAGGGGCGATCTTTTGCTTCTCGGCAGTCGCCTTTGGTGTCACGGTAGTGACACGTTGCGAGGCGACCTTCTGCCTTTTGGCAGGAGCAGTTTCTTCTTCGGGAAGTGGGAATGGTCCCAGTGTCCTGAAGACGATGGTCCGGGGAGTCGAGGTCGACCCGGAGTTCAGAGAGTTGCTGAGGGAGTTGGTGCTTCGGCAGCTAGCAGGGCGCTTGTAAGTGCGCTCAGTATGCTTCTGTTGAAGCATGAGCTGGTGCTTGTTTTCATCGAAGGTGATGATCAGTGAAGCTGCCATTGTTAGTTTCGAAAAAGTTCTGAAATAAGACCACATCCATTAGTAATCACAAGAATATGATGATCATAAATGGGGAATTCTATGATTTTGTCTTTTCAAATCGCTCAAGGGACATGACCCAAGCAATATGAAGAAGGCAAAAAGCCATAGAGGGTACAATTGTTCTGGTTGCAAGCATGGTAGGCTCGAAATGAGCGTTCCAATGACTGCTAGAAGCAATTGTATACCTAAATTCGACTTATCGAGAAGCGGAGCTTGCTCGAGATAAGAAAAATATAAGGTAGGAGTTACAAATGTGCCGGTCACAGATACAGTAGACCCTGAAAGGGCGTACCAGTATTGCTAGGCACAACTGTTGGAAATCGCATCCATGAGATGGGATTCTCTTTTTTGAAAGGTCAGAAATGGATTCGTCAAAGAGAGCAGGTGGCATTCCGATTCAAATACGGGCTCAACGATTTCCGCGAGCGCCAGTACTCAGAAGGAAAGAGACCACAATTTCTCGAATCTGAATCCAAAAGTGACGAGTTTTTGTTTTGAAATGTCAAGATTGGTTCCATCAAGGTGAGCAAATGGTATTCCAATCTAAACACGGTCTCGGCGATTTCCGCCAGCGCCAGTGCTCAGAAAAGAAGAAACCAAAATTTCTCAGATCTGAAATCAAAAGTGACGAGTTTTTGAAGATTTTTTTTTTAAACGATTTTTTTTATTTTAGTATTTTTATTTTTTATTATTTTTTTTTAAAAATATTTTTTTAAGATTATTTATTTTTATTTTTTTTATAGATTTTTTATTTTAAGATTTTTTTTTTGAAAATCTTTTTTTTTATTTACATTTTTTTTACTTTTAATTTTGATTTTTTTTGTTTAAGATTTTTTTTTGAAAATCTTTTTTTTTTATTTTTAATTTTTTTTAATTTTTTAAGATTTAAAGACGAGAGAGTACACATAGGCCTCCTAACCCGGTCTTATGAAACCTCAATTGATAGAATTGCCCCCAGATAAGGGTAGGATTACTTAATGAACCCGTTTGGAGGACCCTTGCCTAGAACAGTCAAGCTGTCTCCACCCTCTGGACAAGGCTTTTCTTGAATCAATCGTGATCAAAGAACGCAATTGGTTTAACCTTAGTGGTCTATGTCTTTTTATTTATTTATTAAATTTTTTTTTTTTAGATCCCTGACAGACTCATCGAAGAGAAACGATGGCCCAATCCCCGATCCGAACACGGGCTCAACGATTTCCGCGAGCACACATGCCCAGAAGAGAAAGGATCAAAGTTTCTCAATTTTGAATCCAAAACGAGAAATTGATTTTTTTTTTTTTTTGATTTTTTTTGAAATCTCTAATGAACTCATCGAAGAGAAACGATGGCCCAAAACCTTAGTCGAACGGGCTCAACATTTCTGCAAGCACCAAAGAACGATAGGATAGGATCAAAGTTTCTCAATTTTGAATTCAAACTAAGAAAACTGATTTTTTTTTGAAAAGAGAAAGAGTGGAAACAAACTCAAAGAAATAGAAATTTCCAAAAAATCCCATCTCATTTTTTTTTTTAGGATGCAAAATCCAACATAGGCTACCAGCTAGAAAGTAGCCAAGGAATCCGGAAAAGAAGTATAAGCATAGAGCAAAACAAGTATGATATGCAAATATTTCATTTCCGAGCACCGTGTTCTCAAATGAACGAGTCCCACCGGGTGTGCCAGCTTGATGGAACGCGCTCCTGCCGAGGGTGCTACCGGGGTCGGCGGACGTGGGAGTCCGTCGGGTCCGGCCCTTTCGAGCCCGGGGGGCTGAAGCGTGCATCAACATTTCTTTTTGTGGGTGTGCCAGATTTTCTATTTTACTTGGAATTGCAAGTGGTAATCCGGAGATCAACCTTCGCAAGTAAAAAGGAAATCAACTTCTTTCAAGTTTTCCATTGCACAAATATTTAAGAAAAGAGACATTTTCTTGGTTTGCCGTGAAAGGCGATTTTGTTTGGCATTTATAGCCGATTTTGGCGTTTATAGCCGATTTTGGCGTTTATAGCCGATTTACAATTCTCATCAATAATGAAAGACAAGAGTTGTGATTTTTGTCTCTTTTGGAAAAATACAAACTACAATGAAAAGCAAGAAAAGGAGGATCTAACTTTTCAGGAGATTGTGGGGGACTCGTTCAGATTGACGGTCGCAAGCCATATATGGGCTTCGCCATCATCCATATAGATGAGAACAGAGGATGCTCTTGATTTGCTTGGCTTGGCTATAACCTCAGATTTTTAGAGGACAAAGACCAAGAGGAGGTCCTATGTCCAATAAAAAGCTAAGTAGAAGGGCTGAAAAGCCACGTCTAAACCATTGGAGGCAGCGGGAGAAGGCAAGGACCTTGGGGGGGAGTACCCCCCAAGGGACTTTTTGTCACCTTATAGTGGCGCTTGATGTAGAATTTCTGCAGAATTTTCTCTCTTTATCTAGACTCTGTCTGTCTGGAACTCGGGATTCTCTGCACCTTTCGATCTTCGGTTTTCCGTTCGTCTTTTTCCGATCCGGATTTCAATGGAATGCTCTCCTATTTATAGGCTTTTGGTAGCCATTTAGGAGAGCTTTTATGGGCTTTAATGGCTTTAATAGGAGGAGTTACAAGATTTATTTCTTGATTTTGTAACTCCTTTTTCCTTGAATCTGATTGGCCGATGGAGATTAAGGGCTTTTAATCACCTTAATTACCATAATGGGAGGAGTTTCATGGCTTGAATGCCATGACTTAATTGATTTGTAACTCCTGGATGCTTGCTTCTGATTGGGCCGTCCAAAGAAATGAATTAATGACTGCAATAAAGCTAGTCAATTAACTGCATTAAATGGTCGCCGAGCAGTTGAAGAGTCGCGGGCCGCGCCGCGTCTTTTGGAATTCTTCTGGCGATGATCATCGATGGATCTTCATGCTGATCGACATCGGATGAACATGTAACTTCAGACATTGATAGCTAGCAGCGGGCCGGTGACATCTGTCTTATCGATTTCTCGATCGGTCGGACAGAAAGAGCACTTTTTAGGTCAATCGGTCGGCGATCTTGGAGCGATCAATGATGATTTTATGCTTTTGACGGCGGATCTGAGACGTCGTCGGATATGAGTCAATTTTAAGCACTAAAAATCACATTTTTAGGAAACCACAGGGGCCAAAGTGCGCGAAACGCGAAAAGGGACGGAAAAAACGGGTCACCGGCGAAAAATCCGGTGACCCGGACTTCCATGGTCGCCGGCGACCATGGGCCGGCGACCCTGGGCCTGCGACCCTAGGGGTTTTTCTCCCCTTTTTGGTCCATTTTGTGGTCTTTTTCGTCGCCGTTTTCTTCTGTATTTTTCCTGATATTTCCTCTCATTTATTGGCTTGATTTCCCTGTAGAAAACCTGATGAGAATCCTTGCATTTTTAGAGTGCAAAGTTTCCAATTTTCCGGGAAAGCCGAAGACTTTGTCGCATAGAGCTGCTGATTTTCCGCCAGAAGCTGAAACTTGGTCAAACGATGTCGGAATGACCTGAAATTTGAGGTGGAGCCTCCTGAGCAATAAATAAGACCAACCATAGGCTTTTGTTTGAGTTTTGAAGCCGTTTGGGGTTCCGTCGATGCTTCACTTGATTTTGCTGCGGGGAAAATGCCGAGCTTTGATATGTGGCCAAATGATGTCCGATTGACCTGAAATTTGACAGGGAGCCTATTGGAGTCATTTTGAGACGTTCCATGGGCTCCGTTTTGGATGTCATGGTGCCGGGTTGCTCCGCCGTCGGTAGGCTTGATTTTCTCTCGGAGCATCGAAACCTGGTCAAACGTTGTCAGAATGACCTGAAATTTGACGTGCAGCCTTTTGGAAGCATGTTGAAGCCACTCGTGCACTTGGTTTGATGAGCGAAGGCTTCGGTGGTTCCCGCCGCCGGGAGGCTTGATTTTGCTGCTCGAATATTAATGGAGGGTCAAACGTTGTCGGTTTGACTTGAAATTTGGCATGGAGCCCTTTTGAGACATGCTGGAGTCATCCGTAGGCTCTGATCGAAGTTTTGACGTCTCCGATGATGTCGCCGCCGGGAACGCCATTTTAGCTGTCGGAGAAGCGAAGTTAGGCCAAATGATTCTGAAATGGCCCGGAACTTCATGTGTACTCTTCTCTTGGCTATCTTGAAGGATCTTGCAGTTTTTGTTTGATTCTGACAAGATTTGATTTTTTTGGAGAAATTGCATTGCCTATTTATGGCAGGTTGCGACTTCATGCAGCTTTCTTGATGTTGAAAAGGCAAAGTGACATTTTTGGTGTCAACATCAAGGTTTTTCTCTACATCTACACATCTGTGGGCCCCATTTAGTATTATTATAATATATGTATGCCCCACTTAGTATTATTATATTATATATATAATAAAAGAGAACTACACATTTGTGGGCCCCATCTTTTCTGTACACATCTGTGGGCCCCACTTCGTATTATTATATATATAATCAAAGAGAACTGCACATCTGTGGACCCACTTAGTATTATTATATTTCGATGAAATGCTTAGCTCAAATGATCATGAAAAGGGTTGTGTTTGAAGAATTTGTTCATTCACTGTAATAACTCAAATGAGAAATTTCACTTGAGATTTTCATGTGTAGAAAATTTCAACTTCAATCCCAATGCCTGTAAAGACACGATTTGCTTGTCAGAGGAAGGGATGAGAATGCCAAAGATTGCTTGGAATCCTTGTGATTTGTTGTTGATTCGTTTAAAATTATGAGTTGGGTATTAGTTTGGTTGGTTAGTATTTTGTTTCAATGAATTTGGTATGTATTTGGCGCTAAGTTTTAGACAAATTTTAATGGAAAATAGGTCAGACTATCAATCTATATTGAAATTAGTGAGTGTTTTGCCTAATCTTGTACATAATAAATTCATGCATAAATAAAGAAATGCACTAAAATTCATTGGATACAAATTTCCCTCCATTTAATGGGAGGTTTTACATTCAATTTTATGGGTACATCACACTTCCGATCGTGAGAACTCATTGATCGTTAATTACATCCTCAATGGAAAACCTCTGATTATCGAGACATTGACTCAATAAAAATTTACAAAGAAAATACAGGAATTAAATAAATAAAATTCCTAAGTTCTTTCTCTTCGTCTTTGCTGTCAGAAGTAGTTCTTTAGATTCACCTGGATCTTTGTGATCATTTCTCGATTGGGTTCATAAATTGATGAATTTGATGATTATGATTTTTTTTATATGGAAATGGGCCACTCCTTATATATATATATATATATTATTGGCCCATCATAATGGATTTGAAATGGCTAGGCCTCATTGTTGAATGAGTTGAGTTGGATTAGTTGACCCAAAGCCTTTGGTTAGATATATGGGCTTTGACCTTTTCTCTTAGAGATATTTTTTTTGAAATTTGAAAAGTGGTGGTTTGGGCTCCGTTGTATCAAGGAGAAGTTCTTAACTTCCTTCCTTTCATCTCTTTAAACATCTTATACCCAATTCATACGTAGAAAGTTTGAATTGCTGGGAGGTTGAAGAAGCTTGCATTAGGAATACAAACAACTTGTAGAGATCAAAAGTGGGGTATGTTTGCCTTCCCTTTTCTTTTATATCATTCGGTATTCCCGTTTGTATTGACTAAAATTTCATGTCAATCTATATATATATATATGTATATATTTGTTTTATAAGATCACATTTCAATCTTTTCATCATTTTTTTTAAACCAGTATTGCAACGAAAAATTTTTTTGGTCATCATCATATTCAAATTCATATTAAAATCAGGGTTATAACTTAGTCCAATTTCCAATCATTACTTGGGCTGATTTTGGTCTATTGTTCTAACCCCGATTTGACCTATAAATATTGGCATGGTTTAGACTTGTAATTTTGTCATGATTTATGTTTCTAATTTAGGCTTGTAATTCTAGCCCAGTTATGGCCTATTTTTGATCTATCATTCTGGCCTGATTCGGGCCCAAAACTAGCTTGATTTAGGCCCAAAATCTGGCCTGACTTGAAGTTATAATTATGGCCTGAATTAGGCTTAAAATTTGTCTTAAATTAGACCCCGTATTCTGACATGATTTGGACTCAAAACCTGGCCAGATTCAGGCCCAAATTCTGTCTTAGATTAGACCCAGATTTAGGCCCAAATTCTGTCTTAGACGAGACCCCATATTCTGACATGATTTGGACTCAAAGCCTGGCCAGATTCAGGCCCAAATTCTGACCTAATTTGGACTGTAATTTTGGCCTGGGTAAGACCCAGAATTATGGCCTAAGTTAGGTCCAAAATCTGTCTTGAATTGGACCTAAAATTTGACCTGATTTAGGCCAAAAAATCAGGCCTGAATTAGACCCAAAATCTGGTCTTATTTAGGCCCAAAATTTGGCCTAAATTTGACTCAAAATTTGGGCTTATTTAGGCCCAGAAATCTGTATTAAGTTAGATTCAAAATCTGGCCTTATTTAGACCCAAAATGTGGTCTTATTTAGGCCCAAAATCTGGTCTTATTTAGGCCCAAAAAATTTATCTTAAATTGGACCCAAAGTTTGGCCTTATTTAGGCTCATAAGTTTAGATTGATTCTGGCCCAAGTTGAATTTGTAATTCTGATTAGGCCCATTGTAATTGTTATTTTCAATTCCTTTACAAAATTGTTTCCAGCCCAATCCCAATTATATTACAACATATTCCTAACCCGAAAATAGGCTGATTTATGGACCTATTTTCTGATTGGATATTGACATTGTAATGGCTTGTTGAGACCAATTTTATAGTCATTTATACTCTAATAAAGTGGTCTGATTCTGACCATTGTTTGGCCCACAGTTCAGCCCAATTTTAGCCAACATTTGGGCTATAACTCAGCCCAATTTCAGCCAATATTTGGACAATATTTCAAGCCAATTCTGGCCAATTTTTGATTTATAATCAGCCTTATTTTTACTATTGTTCGGGTTAATTTTCAACCCATTTATAGAAACCAGTTTAGGTCAAAGTTTCACCCATTTAGAGAAATCAGTTTGAGTCAAGGTTTAGGGGTCGAGGTTTAACCCATTTAGAAAAAACAGTTTGGGTCAAGGTTTAGGGGTCTAGGTTTAACCCATTTAGAGAAAACAGTTTGGGTCAAGGTTTAACCTATTTAGATAGAACAGTTTGGGGCAAGGTTCAACCCATTTAGTTAAAATAGTTTGGGTCAAGGTTCAACCCATTTAGTTAGAACAGTTTGGTTTAACCCATTTAGAGAAAATAGTTTGGGTCAAGTTTCAACCCATTTAGAGAAACTAGTTTGGGTTGGTGTATAAGCCCATTGGCAATCAATAAACCAATATAGGCAACCATGCTAGCAGATTGTAAATCTCAATCTTTTCTTGGGTTGGATAACGCCAAGTTAAATTGTTTGGCTACAGATTCAATATATAGCCTGGGTTCACTCCTTAATTTTTAGGACCCATTTTAGAAATGAGTTCAATGTTTTGCTTGAATCCATGTCATGGGATCAGGTCTTTTATTTACTTGAACCCAAACTTTTTATCCATGTCCATTGTAGCCGCATAACTGATTTTTAGCTCTATTCACAGAACTGATTTTCAATTTGTTTATAGGAGCGTGCTGAATTAATTTTTAGTCTATTTGTGTCCCTCTTTTAGACTGTGTTTCAGGCCGCCATATCCATTTATTTGGGGTGTCTTTTGACCCAATTAGAGCCCAATTTTTCAACCTGTTTGCAGACGAAATCTGGATGTAACCCAGCCCAATTTCAGCAAGTGTTTGGGCTAAAATCCGGCCCAGTTCAGCCAATATTTGGGCTAACTCCTGACCCATTTAGAGCCCCATCCTGGACTGAGTTTTCAACCCATTTGCAGACGAAATCTGGCTGTAACCCAGCCCAATTTCAGCAAGTGTTTGGGCTAAAATCCAGCCCAGTTCAACCAATATTTGGACTAACTCCTGACCCATTTAGAGCCCCATCCTGGACTGAGTTTTCAACCCATTTGCAGACGAAATCTTGCTGTAACCCAGCCCAATTTCAGTAAGTGTTTGGGCTAAAATCCAGTCCAGTTCAGCCAATATTTGGGCTAACTCCTGACCCATTTAGAGCCCCATCCTGGACCGAGTTTTCAATCCATTTGCAGCCAATATATGGACTGTTTGTTTAGGAGAATTTTTGTTGTTTCTTTAGATGGACTCTGCCTATTTGTAGGGTGTTTGGTTGGGTGAATTCAGGTTTGTGGATTCAAGAATGGCACTTGCTTTTGGTTGGCATCGACAGGTGAACTTTTTTGGAAGTTAAAAGTGCATCTGCCAACTGGGTGTTCTAGAGTCATTTGGGGTGTGTACAGCCACTTAAGAGTCTGCAGGTATTGCTGAGTTACAGGAGATACAATGTCATGCAGAGGGCTTCCAGTCTCCAGATTTTTTTTGTTAGCATAATCCATATGTGTTTGTCCGTGGTCATCACTGGTCAAATGTTCATTGGGTTCTGTATCTTCATTCTTATGAGTGAGTCTCTCATCCTTCTTTTCCATGGCCTTTCCAGAGAGTTTAGTTTCTATCTTCTTTTCTTAGCCTACCCTTTTTCTTCAGGAAAAGGACAAAGTTGGGATTCTGAGATTCATAAATCTCCCTGTAAAAAATGGGGAAGTTTTGAAGAATAAATCCTTTTGTAACATAAGGATTTGGATTTTCATTTGATGGAGGGCATAATCCCTCTAAAGAGGGTTCCGAATTTCCAATATATGGGAATGGGGAAGATGAAATGGATGGAAAAGATAAGATGAGAAGATGGAGTGAAGAGACGAAGAGGAAGACAACAACTTCATGACCTTCTTCTTCTTTCTTTTTCCTCTCTCTTTCTCTTCACTTTCTTGTTCTTTTCTTTTTTTTCTTTCTCTGCAACTCTCAACGTAGTCTTCTCTTTGTTAGAATGCCAATCCCCTTTCTCTTTACTTCTCCTCCTTTTATTTCTTTGTTTGAAAAGTTATGCAACTTCCCAACCCAACATGATAAGATCGTGAGGAAGAGGTGGGGAGTTTTAAAAACCTCCACAACGATCTCTTTCTCTTTGAAATGTTTGAGTGGGTCAAATGGCTCTCATTAGATCATTTTGGGGGACCCACATTTGAATTTTGAGGAATAAAAATAGTTTATGTAGGGATTTGAAACTTAGACCTTTGGGATGATGTGCATTAGGTTCCACCAATTTACCAACAGCTACTCATGTACTTTTTTTACTAAAAAAATATTTTGAAATTTTGATGACTCATGTCATTGAATCATGCTAATCTAATGAGCTTAGACCAATTTCCATCTGCATCTTTTGTTTGGCAAAATTTTGACATCAACAAATGCCCCCTCGAGTCACATATGTGCAAACATTTGTACATGTGGGACTCAATTTTTTTTTTCGCAACATAGCATGTATATAACTCCCCCCCTTTTTTTTTCAGCAATGTGGAAGGAAAAACAACCGGTTTCCAATTCTTTGACAATTCCTCGTATGCATTTGCGAGCCCCCTTCGCTCCAATTAATAATTTCAATGGGATGAAGCCGGAGCGAACTTGCTCAATTCTTGATTTTCCTGAATTTGAGTCGATTGGTCTCCCTGAAGAAGACAGTGATAACTGGACTCCGATCATACAGGAATCCACCGGTGTTTTTGATCATATGCTTAGAAGCCATCCTAGATGTATAGATCAGTTGACTGTGTTGTGTCCCCATGTTTGCTTTGAGGATGTCAGTTTTTTCAGTACATTAGGAAGGGAAATTGTCAGTGGAAAACGATTACCCTGGGATTGGCAGGAAAAATTTAGAACACTGGGGTTGTTTGAAGCAACTTTGCAGTGGAAGTGTTGGACCAGGGATATAGTTCATCTTTTTGAGGCACGCCTTCACAATGCCAGAATACTGGAGGCCGTTCGTGCTTCCGAAGGAAGCTACTTAAGGGCATCTCATGTGTATAAGGCGTTAACAGAATACTGGTGCAAATCTACTATTACATTTCATTTTTGGTGGGGTGAAATGTCAATTTCATTATATGACCTGTACCGTCTTTGCGGATTGCCTATTTCAGGAGTCTTTTATGATGAGTTTGTACCTGATAATCTTTTTATCTACGATTATGAGGAGAATCTAGTCTCATATTCTAATATTGAGCGTCATGAGAAGAAAATCCTCCATGACCTCTTCAATGAATATCAGGTAGTCTGCAGTTGCAAATCAAAAGGAAAGAAAGCAGTTTTAAAAGATTGGATAATTCACTTTTACATGCCCCCGGTGGATGATACATCGGTTCGAACAATTGTCAAGGATGCAAGATCCAAAAAGTGTGCCTCTATGGGAAGAAAAATACCAAATCTAAGTGAACCTCAAAATCTGGAAGCTGCATGTAGACTGAAGTCTCTTTCTCCCAATAGTTTCTTGGCTGCTTATATTGCTGCTTGGTTGAGTGAATTTGTTTTCCCTCACAATAATGGTGATACAATCAGACCCGAGACATTTGTCATGGCTGCTAAGATAAGCGTGGGCACTCATGTTTCACTTGCACCACCTATTTTGGCGAGTATTTATCGAGGCTTAGGGGCAATAGCTACTCATCCAGATGGGCCATTTTCAGCTGTTATTTCTTATCCTGTGCACTTTTTGCTCATTTGGTTGGGCTCATATTTCCCGGGGCTTTATTTGCGACATGGCCCAAAAGATTGTAAAATGGCTTGGGAATATCTGATTGATGCTGTACCTGTTGATTTGAAGGGATTACCAGCGAGACATTTCTTCACTCGGCTTGAGAATATGTATTCACGCCCATATGCCTTCACTGATCAGATTCGTTCCTTGATTGATCAGAATAATTTGTTGAAGACACATGAAATAAGTTTTCTTATTTCAATACGCCCTGGTTTACTTCCCTTAAGGCAAAGCAGTAATCAAGCTAGGGTCGAACATTACAACGCATGTCGGTTTGCTAGATTCCTTGGTTTTGACCAAGCTGTGCCAACTTCCCTCTTCAATGAAATTAAGTGAGGAAATTTTCCCTTGGGGCAACTAAAAAGAATTTGGGAGCAACTTTTACGCTCAAATACAGGGGTATCATTTATCATGCCGGGGGGTTTTAACTTTGGACAAACTACCCGTAAGTTTCTTAGATGGTGGAAAATTTGTTGGGAAGCTTATTTTAACCTATTTTAATCTCCAGAGCAGGGAAAAGCTTTTGATAGATCCCAAGATTGATGAAATTTATAAGGCACAAGTTGTAGCTCATATTGCATCTAGCAAAGTTTCAAAGAAGAGAAAAAATTCATCAGTTGGCACGAGTCAAAGTGCGCAATTGGCAACTCATGAAGCAGAAATCGTTTTTTCTCCAAGAAGAGCTCCTGTTAATATTTCAGAGATGCTTGAACCTGCAGCGAGGCCCAAAGAAAATTCTTTTTCATCCAGAGATTCTTTTGACTCAGACAGAGCTCCCAAGAAACATCATAGATCCCATCATAGGAGTTCTTCTCCTCCTTTGGAAGTTCTTAAGCAAATTGATGTTATTGAAGGTGCTGACAATGAGTTACTTGATTATGGGGAACGAGAGGATGATCAGATTGATTATGACCTTTATAGTGACTTGCCCGAAGCCACAGGTTTCTCCACTCAAGCAATCACTTTTTCTATTGGGGCTACAGAAAGATTTACAGACTCACTGGCTGTTAAGGTAGCAGAACCCTTCCTTTATTTAACACCAGGAGCAAGTTCAAGTGCCCAAGCAGGTATTTTCTTCTTCTTTTTTTTTAGAATATTCATCTTAATTGATGATTCAAGTTGGATTTGCCTGATGAAGATGATTTTTTTAGACACTTCTTTTGTTGACAGGAACAGAGCTCAACAGGAATTTGTTGGAGATGAAGACAATGTCATTTTTGACGTTGGTAGTGCGTCAGTTGGTAAGAATGATTCTCATTTCCTTTTTTTTTTTTTTATCATGTATTATACAACATGAACATGTGAAATTTTTTTTTTTAGGTGCTTCTCCTAAAGGCAAAAATGGGACCCAAGAGAATTTTCCTGCAGATAAGGAGGATCTTGTTCCTGAGGTTGTTGGTGCTATATCTTCAGAAGATGTTATTGTTGGTAAGAGAAATCTCTCTCTCTCTCTCTCTCTCTCTCTCTCTCTCTCACTCTCTCTCTCTCTCTCTTTTCAAACATATACATATGTTATTTTTGGCATGAGAATAATAGAAAATTTCCTTTTACAGATAATGTTATTCCTTCACCCTTGCCATCTTTACCTCCGTTGGCTATAGAGCAGACTGTTGTTGCAGACGCTGATGAAGAGGATGTAGATGATTATGCTCGAATTGCTGCAAAAGTCATTCTCTCCAAATTGTTCTCGAGGTTCAAGCGGACGTCACTTGATCAACTTCATTCATTGTCTTCTTTTGTAGATAAAACGTTCCATCTTTTGGAAGGCCTTCCTCTAGACCTTTCTGGAATAAAGTCTAAAGTGAATGGAGTTTTGGGTAAAGCTCGGTTATTAACTGAAGCAAGGGATTCAGATTCATTTGACGCGCTTCATCAAACTGTCTCAAAAAAGCTTGTCTTAATTTGTCATGAGGAGAAGCAGAAAGTTCAAAAGGTGGATGAAATCACATCTGCTAGTTCGCAATCGAAAGCTGAAGAAATTGGACTTTGTTCTAAACATGAAAACTTAGAGAAAGAAATCTCTTCCATTGAAGAGAATATCTTATCCCTTCAGGAACAAGTTGTCATGAAACATCATGAAGTTAATGAGATTCGTGACCGTTTGCATAAGATTGCAAAAGAAACTGCAAGTTTGGACGATGCACTTTTAGATTCAAAAAATGATTTGAATTTAATTGTTGAACAAAAACAAGATTTGGAAAGAGAAGTTGCCCAATTTGTTCAGCAAAGGGAAATCAAGCATCAAGCAACGACCGACTTGGAGTCAAGTTTGAGAGAGTTAATGCAAGAGTTGTCCTCATGTGAGTGGATCTAAATTTGTATTAAATGACTTCATTTTGTATTTGGAATGAATCACTGTAATAAATGATCCATTTTATTATTATTATTTTTAATTCTCATTTTGTGTATTTTTATGCACAATAACGTTTTATAAAACGTCCATTAACAGGAGGAAGTGTTTGATCTCCATCTTGTGTAACCAATTGGTAAGCCCCATTGGTAAAGACTTTTTGTACTACATAAGGTCCTTCCCATTTTTGGTCGAATTTTCCTCTCGACAAACAAGAAATCACAATAGGTCTTTTTACTGTGAGAACTAAATCTCCTTTTTTGAAAGACCTAATCTTCACTTTCTTATTGAATGCCTTTGATGCTTGAGCTTGACATGCTTTCAATTTCTGTTGTGCTTTAAGTCTTTTTTCATCAAGTGCTTCCAATTCTTGAAGTTGAAGTTTGGCATTTTCATCATTGGTGAATGATTCTTGTATGGCAATTCTGAGGGATGGTAATTGTACATCAAGAAGAAGGATTGCTTCTCCTCCAAAGACTAATGAATAAGGTGTATTTTGGGTTGGAGTACGGACTGTTGTTCGATATGCCCACAAGGCTTCAAATAATTTCTCATGCCAGTCTTTTTTATTTTTAGAGACTATTTTCTTGAGAAGTTTGCAAAGAGTCTTGTTAAATGCTTTTGCTAGACCATTTGTAGGTGCATAAAATGCTGATGAAAAATAATGTTTGATTTTATATTTTTCACAAAATTTCTACATTTGTTGGTTCTTGAAAGGAGTTCCATTGTCTGTAATGATCCTTTGAGGGATGCCAAATCGATAAATTATATTTACCCGAATAAAGTTGACGACATCCACAGCTTTAACTACTTTGAGTGGAATTGCTTCTGCCCACTTAGAAAAATAATCCATGGCGGCAAGTATGTATTGATGGTTAAGAGATGATGGTGGGTTTATGGGCCCAATAATATCAAGTCCTCATGCTTCGAATGGCCATGATGTTATTGTGGGGTGCAATGGTTCTGGTGGTTGATGAATAAAATCTGCATGTATTTGGCAAACATTGCATTTTTAGCAAAGTCCATTGAATCGGCAACCATAGTGGGCCAATAATATCCCATTCTCTTCAAATGCATATGGAGTTTTGGACCTGATTGATGTGATCCACATGTTCCTGAATGCGCTTCATTTAAAGCTTCACGAGATTCAATACCTGAAAGACATCGAAGCAGTACTCCATCTAATGATCGTCTATATAAGACACCATTAAGTAGAATAAATCGCGGTGCTCTTCTTCTGATGTCTTTCTTATCTTTTGAGTCTTGAGGGAGTCTTCCATATTGTAAGAATTCGATAATTGGTTGTCGCCAATCTATTGTTTCGATTTCCAGTACTGAGATGATACTGCTTGTTTCAGTTGGAATTGTTTTCAAGATTTCTTGAATATTTGGAATAATTCGCCTTTCTTCAATCTTGATTGGCAAATTAATCCTATTCGTTTGGGCTAGAGTTGCATCCAAGTTAGCGAGCGCATCTGCTCGGGTATTCTGTCCTCTTGGTATATGATATAGTTGGAAATTTTGAAAATTCCCAATTAAATTTTTAGCTCTTTCAAAATATTCAATTAGTTCAGGCTTTCTCACTTCATAAACACCTGTTAATTGATTAACAATGAGTTGTGAATCTCCATGTACAATAAGAGATTCAACACCCATTTGAAGTGCTAACTCTAGTCCAATGATTAAAGCTCCATATTCAGCTATGTTATTTGTACACGGTTCAACCAAAACAAATGAATATGGAAGTATTCCATTTTCTGGAGTCAAGAATATAATTCCAGCCCCAGCTCCTGATCTTTGTGATGCACCATCAAAAACATTTCCCAAGGCTTGCGAATTTCAATACAAAAGACCTCTTCATCTGGTAAGTTTTCAGATAATGGCGAGTAATCAGGGATTGGATGTGCTGCAAGAAAGTCAGCCAGTGCTTGTCCTTTTACTGCTTTTTGAGGAACATAAGTGATTTCAAATTCCGACAACAAAAGCGTCCATTTTGCAAGGCGTCCTGATAACGTTGGCTTTGACATTAAATATTTCAGAGGGTCAGCTTTAGAAATGAGACGGATTGAATGTTCAAGGAAGTAATGTCGCAGCTTTTGTACTGCAAATATTAATGCCAAACACATTTTCTCGATAGGTGAATAATTATTTTCTGCACCAACGAGTGTCCGACTGAGATAGTAACAAGCATTTTCTTTTCCTTGTCCATTTTCTTGGGCTAGGAGTGCACCCAATGAATGATCTAAAGCAATGATATAAAGGATCATTACTTTTCCTTTTATTGGCGCTGCCAATACAGGAGGATTCGTAAGATACCTTTTTATGTTATCTAAAGCATTTTGACATTCTTCATCCCATTCAAATGAGACTTCTTTTTTCATTAACTTAGAAAATGGTTGACATCTTCCGGAGAGATTGGAAATGAATCTTCGAATATAAGCCAACCTTCCTTGAAGATCCCTTAATTCGCGTAAATTGCGGGGTGGTGGCATATTGAGTATAGCTTTCCTTTTATCAGGGTCAACTTCGATTCCATTATGTCGTACAACAAAGCCTAGGAATTTTCCTGATGTAACACCAAATGCACATTTAAGGGTGTTCGTTTTGTATTGATTTTTACGCAAACATTCAAAAATTTCTTTTAAGTCATAAAGGTATTGAGATCTATCTTTTGATTTAACAATTAGATCATCAACGTAACATTCCACTTTTTTATGTAAGAGGTCTTTAAATATTTGAGACATAGCTTGTTGATATGTGGCTCCTGCATTTTTTAAACCAAATGGCATAACTGTATAACAGAAGATGCCTTTAGGGGCTCTGAATGCTGTGAGTTCCTGATCTTTTGGATCCATTTTAATTTGATTATACCCCGAAAATCCATCCATGAATGATAAAGCTTCGAAACTTGTGAGAACCCGACCCCTAATTTCCTGATTTAGTGTGGTTTTAATTGTGATTTAGTTTTCTCCGTGGTTTTAATGTGTCACGCCCCCAAGACCGGGATTCGATCTTGGGGACGCGAATATGGGGTTTGTGTTTCCCCTCCCAGGATCCGCGTGTGTGAGGATGACAAAATTCACAACACATCAAAATATTTCGCGGAAGCTCTACAAGACGTTACGACCCGGAATCCGTATCCATCGGGTTCCGTGTCGTACTCGATCTGTCAGCCTAAGATTATCATAAACATATTTAAACTCAGACTGGAACAATTCATAATATCAAAATATACAGAGCTGACAGTAACAGTCTTATCATTACCCAAACATATTCAAGTTACAAATTAAAGAGTGCATTAATTACAATTCCCAAGAAAAAGGCTAACAAAAGCCGTACAGAAATAGCAAGCTAAGACAATACTACCCAAGAGTGTAACGTAACTCCGGAGTCAAGCATGGCGTCTACATGACATCACTGACACAACCCGCCTGCAAGACTCGTGGCTCAACAGCCCACTGCACACGAACTAGCTCAAAACAAGGACCTGCTATCTAGAGCACCAAAGTAGAAGTATATCAGACACGACGGTCTGGCAGGTGATCAAAATAGGCAAGAGCATAAACAAAATAAAGTTTAAAGGAAACAATAACTAAAAACACTTTATTGAACTTGAAACAAGTTTACAAGATTTAAAAACAATGCGTGAACAATATACTTATCAAGAAATCACTAGTGCATGCATGATATACGAAACAAGACATGAATACATATAATATCATGATTAGTAAATCCACAAAGAGCCCATCCTTTCTCCATCATACATGATGACAAGAGTAAGCACGCACGACAAGCACGACACGATCCCACATATACGGGGAATTTCCGGCCGCGGAACCGGAACACGAACACGCACGATGTGTCATTCAAGACACGACTAGTCTGCAGACAGTCCACATGTTTAAGGACCCCCGAGTAGTGGATCAAGCTAAAAGGGCAGTCCAAGCTCAGTGGTACTCACTTATATCATGAATGCACAAAACATGGCGATACACGTTCGAGAACACGACAAAACAAGAGGGAAATCATTTATCAAACACGTCACGACAAGGCTAGCAAAATAGCATAATATAAATGCTTAACAAACTTAAGAAATGATTCCCTTTTGATTCTTGAAACACGATTCTTGAAACACGTCTTAAATACAAGCTTATACTTGAAATTCAAACGAAAACACGATGATGCACGAAGCATCAAAACAAGCACTTTGATCCATGAAACAAATCTCCAAACAAACTTATACTTGAAATTCAAGGCGAGTACACGAGTACGTACGTAACATCAAAACAGAAGTTCAAACACGAAATCTATCAAGTTTAGGCTAAGATCATTCATTGACCCTTGTGGAGTTGAAACCCAAATGTCGGAGTTTTGACAAGGGTTGGTGCCCCAGAAGTTATAGTACATTTTGGAATTCCAAGTGCACAAAGTCAACAAAAAGGTCTAAAACCTAGTCTAGTTTTCCTTCTCGCAAAAATCCTTCAAAACAGTACTTTTGGTAAAATTTCGGTCAGTCCTCGGTTACCTGTCGGTCAACCGAGGTTGATGTGTCGGTTGACCGACAGCCGACCGACGGCTGGCCGACAAGTCTCAGTCCAGAAATGTAGCTCTCGGAAAAAGGGACCGACAAGTACTCGGTTGGCAGTCGGTCGACCTTTCGGTCAACCGACAGCTGACCGACAGTCCTCCTGACAAAATGTTGCTCTCTGGAATTTGAACCGCCAGGTCTCGGTTGGCTGTTGGTCGACCTATCGGTCAACCGACACCTGACCGACAGTATACGGACAGTGCCTTTCGAGTCAGACTTTTCACAACTTCTTTCCTTCTTCACTCACATATTCGAACCACCTGCACTCCCCAAGCCTTCATGCTTTTCAAGGGATACATTTCACACATTTTTAAAGCATTTCATCCACAAATAGACCATTCATTTTATAGAAAAGACATCAAAGTATTTCCATGTACAAAATCATAAAACTTACAAGACTAAACGTGGTTCTAAAAGCTTGAAGAATCATTGATAACAAGACAAGTGTTTGCGGGCCCCAAACGAAGACGACGAAGAAGACAAAATTGCTCGTTGAAATATCTACTTTCCAAAAAGTATATTTTCCCTAATTTCTGGAATTTTCGAAATTTATGGACAGATTTAGTGAAAATTGTCATTTTTTCCCTTTTTCTCGAAAAACGTGATTTCTGAGTACTAAATCAAGATGGTCAAAACATGAAAGTTGTTTGTAACAATAAAATGGGTCAAAAGGAATAAAATTTGGAATTTTTAGAAACCAAGAATAAATTCTCACAAAAATACAATTTACAAGGGTTGGGTCAAAACAAAGTCAACGGTCTTTTAAAACTCTCCAAAGTTATGAAAAATCTATTCAAACTCAAAAACAAAGTCAAATCAACTCTAATCTTGTTTAAAAAGCTAAATCATGATTAAAACAATGCTAAACCTGAAAATTGAGGGTCGGGGTCTTACATAATGGTTGTTTGTTTAACTTTCTTAGTTTAACTACCCTTTTCTTTGGTTTTGAAAAGTTTTGGGAACCTTCTTAACTTGTGGGACCCGTTGAGGATTCTTATTGCGATTTTGTGTGAGCTTGGGATTTATTTTGATTTCCTAAAAATTGGGTTTTCATCCCATTTAACTTATATTGTTAATCCCTACAACTTTCATGTTGGATCCGTCCTCGTTTGAAACTCCTAAACCCGACTTTTCTCAATTTGAGGGCACAACAGTCCTTTCACCCAAAATCTGGACACGATTTTCAATGTCACCAAAACCCGCAAAATATATACTTTTTGGAAACTAGAAATTTTGTTGATCAACTTTGTCTTCTTCGTCGAATCCATTTGAGGTCCCGAAATGCATATTTTTAGCCCGACTAGTACTTTAAGTGGTGGGACCCATCTCCCCTTTGTTATAAAAGGAACCCATCTCTTCTCTTCTCTTCTTCCTTGACCTAATTTCTAAGAGAGGAGCAGCCCCAGCAGCCATGGTTTTCTCCATTCCTTTATTGCTTTCTCCATCTCATAGCACCACCAAACCATTGCCAAACCAAGATTGGACTCTACCATCTTCATCCTCATCTCAAGAGCTACCCTTGGACACCATTTTTGAAGAAAACCAAGCTTTTCAAGATTTCCTTTGAGCAACCTCTTGCTTTTTGAAGAACTTCCAAGTAAGGGATCTTTGTAATCTTTTGGATTTGTGTTCTCCTAGCCTTTGAGAAGCTTTGTTTTGATTATTGGAGGTTTTCCTTTTGATTTGGTTTGGTTTTGCCATTTTAGGGTTTTATTTTGGGGGTTTTGCTTGTAGCTTTGACCTTGGCTTGGAAAGTTGGTTTAGAGCTCGGATTGCTTGTTAGAAGACCTAAGGCAAGTGGATTTAATGAATGTTTTAGTTTTGAATGATTACCATGACAAATGTGTGATTTATTATCTCATTAATGGTTGTTTTCTCTTGCATTCAATGTGGTTTAGTGCTTTTAAAAAGGGGTTGTTGAGCCCATTTATTGTCTTGAAATTTGATTGATAGTTTTGTTATATCTTGTGCCTAAAGCTTGAATGAATCTTTGTAAATGTGGTTATTGTCTTTCTCCTTTTGATTGAATGTGAAAATGAATGAATGAATGGATCATTTGTGGAGGTGTTGAGAAGTTTTGATGGAGTTTTGAAGAGGATGTTGAGGTGCTTACATGCCCTCTTTGGTGTATGATAGAACCTCAAGAAATGTGGATTTGTAAGAGAAGGAGAATGGAGAAAAGAGCTGTTCACGAAACCAGTTCTGGACAGTTTGCTCGAGCGAACTGCCCAGGAAAGGGTTCGTGTTATTCCTGAGAGCTGTCCGCTTGTGTGAACCCCATGTCCGCTCGAGCGAACCCTCTCAGCAGCCATCCAGAGAATGGTTGGCTCGAGCGCACTAATCGTTCGCTCGTACCATCCTGAACTGGGCAGGTCCGCTCGAGCAAACCTTTGTCCGCTCGAGCGAACCCTCCCAGAAGGCCATTCCAGAGAGCACATTGGTCGAGCGAACTCAATGTCCGCTCGAGCGACGTGTACTGTTCATCTGGGGCCAATTTGGAAGCAACAATGAAATATCCTAGCTATGGAGGGAGGTTTGTTAACGTCCCCACCGTGATGAGAAGACTCATAACCGTTGTTTGAAGATCGGATGAGAAAGAAACCATAATCACAAGAATTCATTGAAGTTTTGGAAACTTCCAAGTGCCTAAGGAGCCCGGAATGTCTTCAAATCCAAATAGTACCAATTAATTTTAAAACAGGCATACGGGATCCCTATTCACTTGAATTAGTTTTAACCCCGACACTGTCTTGACATTTTGAAAGGGGTACTTCACCTTCTTATTCCCGACATTTATGAGTTGGGATCTATCCATCCCGAAAACCTTGAAAGTATACTTGTACTGTTTTACTAGCCTTGACATGCATGCCCGACATGATATGATATTTGTGCCTTGAGTACCCCGTTTTGTCCGTTTATACAATTTCATCATAAGTGTTTTATACATGCCTGATTTCTTGCATTGACCGGCATTGTTTGGAGCCCCAATGCAATATAAGAACTTGAAAGGCATTGAATGGAGTCCGGACAAAGAGAAATCCCATTATGAAGAATCGTCAAGGATCCTTAGACTCGTCAATGTGCATAGGGATCCGAGATGTCCTTAATTCTCATGGAGTACCAAGTATATGTCAAACTAGACATACGGGACCCTATTCACATCGATTAAATCTAGGACCCTCGGCGTTTGGCCCGGAAAAGTATAGAAATCTATTATGTTTTGTTTAAACTCAAATTTCACTTGTATACTTTAAATCTCGTGTTTTATGACTAGACTTGCCAGACAGTATTGAAATTCATATTTTAGCATTGTTGTTAGCCCGTACATGCCTGACCGATACAGATATGCTTTTGTGCTTATGAGCACCCCGTCCCGTTACATGTATTTATTTGATCTGATTTCTTGTATATGACCCATGGGAATAAAACCTTGAGGCAATATGGGGCCAGAGCTTTATAGTGCGAGCCCATGAGCCAAAAAGAGAACATGCATATATATATTTATTTTGTTTACTTGCATATAACCTATGAGTAGGCACCACTAAGCTTGGATGACCTTGTCGGTCTGATCTACCGACTTGGAGATCCCTTATTGTCCTGCCAGCTGCAGCTTGGATCCCGCTACCCGGTTTATTAAACCTGGTCTTGTCCCGATACCGCAGATTGCTACTGTGGTTCCTGACGCTCGGCTCGCTACCATGGTCATGTCCCGTATATAGTATATGTATATGTAAATTTCGTTGTTCCTCCTCACTTCGGTGACTGAGGTCAACGCCTTGATATGCTTGCTCTATCACTTCGGGATAGAGGATTTAGCTTTGTGTGGTTGCCATCTCGATAGTTCCTGATCCTTGATACCCTTGTTGCTTTATATTGTCACGTCTTTTCTTAACAAATGATGCATTATTTATACATGCTTTAAATGAATTCACGATTTGTGAAATGTTTAGGTTTTATACATGCTTTAAAGGAATACATGTTTTGTCAAATATTCATGTTTCATACCCGCTTTATATGAATATAGGATTTTGTCAGATATTCATAATTTCCTATACATTTGTAATTATGTACAATTTCGATCAGACAGCATGATTCATTGCATGTTTTATCGTTCAGTATATTGTTATATCTTTTCACCCACCTGCCAAACCGTCGTGTCTGACCCACTACTTTGGTACTCAGGTTCAAATTTCTTCACCCGAGATGAGTGCACGAGTTGGCTTTAGAGCCATGAGTTTGCAGGTTGTTTGTCGGCTATGTCATATAGACATTGAGCTTGACATCGGGATTACGTCACATATGGGGTAGTAATCATTAGCTTGTTTTGTATGGCTTCTATTAGCCTTTTTCTTGGGATTGTACTTAATACACATTGTTAATTATAACTTGAACATATATGGGAATTTAATACCCTGTTACTGTCAGCTCTGTACTTTTATTATGATGGTTTATTCCAGTCTGAGATGGATCATTGATAAGATGACTTTATGCTTGGGTTGAGTGCGGTGCGGAATCCAATGGTCACGGACTCCGAGTCGTAACACCACGAAAGCTTCCGCCAAATATTCAGAGGGTGTTGGAATTTGTAATCCTCACACACGCGGATATTGGGAGAAACATAATTATTACTTCACGGACCCCGGGTTTGGGGTCGTGACAAAACCAGTTGTGGCATCTACCATAAGTTCAGTAATGGGGAGAGGGAATTCATCTTTTGGACAAGCAGCATTTAAGTCACGAAAGTCTACACAAACACAGCTTTGTCCATTTTTCTTTTTGATTGGGACAATATTTGCTATCCATGTGGGGTATTTTACTTCGCGAATGAAATTGGCTGCTTGGAGTTTATTAATTTCTAATTCAATTTTAACAGCAAGATCCGGATGGAAACGACGTTGTGCTTGTTTAATTGGTCGCTTAGAAGAATCTACTGCTAATTTATGAGTTGCTACTTTTGGGTCTAGTCCTGGCATTTCTTTATAAGACCAAGCAAACACATCTTTGTACTCAGACAAGTAGGCAACATATTCTTTCGTTTCATCATCGGACAATAACTTGCTTACATAAGTAATTTTTGGTTCTTCTGGAGAACCTAAATTAATTTCTACAAGTTCATCCACTGTTGCTTGCCCCCCGTCCTCGAGTGATGATGGTGCTTCCTCAGGATCATTGACTAATTCTTCATCTTCCTTCCCAGCATCTTGTTCTTCACCGGAGATCATATTGACAGAGTCCTGCATCCCGTTTTCATGATGATAAGATTTTCCTTTTGATTTGTTCTTTTTGGTTTGTTTTTGTTGAACTGTATCTCTCTACCCATTTCATAGCCAATCATAATGTATTTTAAGGCCTCTTTTGAAACAGAATCACATTGATACTTTGACTTTTGTATTTCTCTTGAGACCATGTGTTTGTCATAAACATCCTGGCCTAAGCTTAAATCATTCATCATTTTGACGAATCTTTACTTATTTCTTCCTTTCTTTGTAATTTGCATTTGCGGGATTGACTTTGAATTTTCTCCTTCGCAAAATTGCGAGCCACAGAATGCCTGCTTAGGTGTCCCATATTTAGGATAGAAGTCATCATGCTTTGCCGGTTCCAATCGATTGAATAATGAGATCCGAGAGGTCCGCAACATCTTTGAACCTTTTCTTTTAGAGGATGAGTTTCTTTTCCAGCATCTTTTTGACTTCTCTTCTACCAGATATTTTGCATTAATCTGATAAGTTGTTGCCTTTTGTTTTCCTATACAAATAGGTTCAGGCTTGAGAGCATATTTTTGAGCTTCCGTTCTTAGGAAGAGGCTCAATTATCCCCCCTTTTTTCAAACTACTTGGATTTTCAACGTCGTAACCCATTTTTTGCATCATTTTAATAGAATTTGGGCGATAAAGACTTATATCCACCAGGCCTGTAGTTGATATTTCATTAGATTCCTCGGGTAACTTTGACGCTTCACCATGCACAAACTTGATGAGTGAGTATTTTTCATTTTCTCTTAGGAGAGTTGGATTTTCTTCCTCTGGAACACAGGTATCTATTTTGGTTAGAGGGATAATGACTTCTTTCAAGACATCCTTTGTTTCCTAAACTGGACACAGTAGAGATGTCCCTGATTTTCTCTGAGATTTAGGGATATATTAAAAAGTCGGTCTTCTTTTCGAGTCATCCTTTTTGCTTGATTTTGTTTGAGGATCCTCTTCGATCTTATTCATGGTTTCACACCCAATATAAAACTTTGCATCTGCGAAATAGGATTCTTCTTTGGTGAAAGGATTTTCATCATCAATCACCTTTTTCTGAATTCCCTTGTAAAAATACTTGAAACATTGGTGTAATGTTGAAGGAATAATCCCATTCTCATGCAACCAAGGTCTTCCAAGTAACACATTATAAGATGTCTGAGCATCAATAACATGAAACATGCCCTTTGTAGTCAAGTCACCAACTGTGAGTTTGAGCCTAATCATCCCCAAAGCTTGTTGGCTACTTTGGTTGAAACCAGTTATAACCAAGTTTGAAGATTCAAGATCATTCACTGTCATACCCAAAGATAACAATGTCTTGAGGGGAATAAGATTAACTGTGGACCCACAGTCTAGCATTATCCTATTCATTTTGACTTTGGCAAGAATCCCTTTTACAAATAAGGGTCTGTTATGTGCCTTTGTCCCCAAAAGAAGATCTTCATCCGTGAAAGAGATTGTAGCTAAACAGGTTGCACAAATATTTGGGCTAAATGCACTCTCAAGCTCTGTCTCAGTTTGATGTACTTCACTGAGAAATTCATCGGGATCAAGGAGAGCTTTGATAAGAGCATCTCGAATATGTTGTGAAAGTCTTAAAACATCATACACACTTAGTGGTGCCTGAATCTTTTTCAAATGTGCCAAGACGTCATATTTTGTTGGAGACTTTTCATTCACAACTTTCTTTGCCCCCTGCTGAGATTGTACACCTGTAACCTCATTTCTTTCAACTGCCTTTTCTTTGGATTTCTTTTCAACCTGTGCTGTTCTCTCTGGTAACTATTTCCCTGAACGAAGTTGGACTGGGCAGGATTCATTAGAGGCTTGCTCCACAATTTCTTCTTTAGGGGTGTCCTTTTCTTCAATTTCATCATGCTTTTCTCCAGTGGATTGAACCACATGACACGATGCTGCCTTTAATTTAGAGGCAATTTGATTTTCATCTCTTTTCATTTCATCCTGGTCAGCAACGCAGTTTACCATCATGATCTGGATAAATGAGACATCCCAATCATCAATTGTGAGGCATTCATATTCCTGTTCAATTTCTTCAATAACAACACCATTTGTGTTATCATTTTTCTTTAGGTGAGTTATGATGTGGATTATGATTGGATTATTGGGATCACCATCCAAGTGTGCATATGGTGGGGGAACATAGCTTGTCCCTTCTTCATCCCATGGAGTGTTCTCAAAATTTTCTGGTAAACTAGGCTCTATCAAGAATGTCCATGGTAGTCCTCTTTCAGCCAACTCTTCTCTTGTTGCTGGTAACCCAACTCTTCGAAGGACTTCAGCATTATAGATTGCCGTTAATCTTTCGGCTTCCTCTTCTTCATCAAATGTATTTTCAGACCAATCCGAGAAGTCTAAAAATTCATCCATATGATCTTCCAGCCATTGAGTTCTTTCAATGATCTCCGAGAGGGATTCTATATTTGAATTATAATTGACTTCAAAACCAGTATTGTAACAAGAGGTAATTTCTACCTTTTTCTGGTTACCTTCAGCTTCATTTTTTTGTTTAGTGGCTATGTGAGCTACAAAGAATTTAGGTGGCATATATTCCCTTAGTGTCACTGGGACTCTAATTTTTGATATGCCAGTTGTTTGCTGGTAATGAGGCCTATGTTTGATCACATATTTACATTTCTTTGCAGGCATTTCATTTTGATGAAGCGGGTTACTTTTTGAAACATTTGTCTTTTCTTGAGGAGAGTTTGAGCTAATAACTTCTAGAGTTCTGCCCTCACTCGAATTTTTGTTCCTTTTCTTTCGAGTAGTAATCTCCTCCCACTCCTGTTTTTCAAGGGCAAAAATAGGGTTAGCATCAGCAGTTGCTTTGCTTTCTATAGTCTGATTTCCTGCTAACTTGATGGTCCCATCATCTATCAGAGCTTGTATCTTTTCTTTCAAGACAAAGCAATCAACAGTTTTATGATTAGTCATCCGATGGTATTTGCAAAATTTTGGATGATCGACTTTATCAACCTCATCAAGCCTTTTTGGTTATGGTAATTCCAATAAATTTCTCTCCAAGAGTTCTCCAAGGAGATCTTCAACGTCTTCATTCGGAAAAGGGTAAACCTTCTCCATTCTTTCTTTTAATGATGGATGCTTTTTTCCAGTGTTATTCCTTTGTTCTGATTGAATAGGCTTATCCACTTGTTTGTCCTTGGATTTCCCGACTTCAACAACGGTGACCTCTTTCTTTGGCTGTGCTTTCTGATGAGTTATTGATTGTGATGGTGTTACTTTCTTAATTTTGGCAACCCCTTTATTATGCCTTAAAGTGGAATTTTCCAGGTCATGAGCCCTTTGATTTAAGGCTTCAAACGTTTCCACAGGTTTGTAGGGTGTTTGGTTGGGTGAATTCAAGTCTGTGGATTTGCAGACGAAATCTGGCTGTAACCCAGCCCAATTTCAGCAAGTGCTTGGGCTAAAATCCAGCCCAGTTCAGCCAATATTTGGGCTAACTCCTGACCCATTTAGAGCCCCATCCTGGACTGAGTTTTCAACCCATTTGCAGCCAATATATGGACTGTTTCTTTAGGAGAATTTTTGCTGTTTCTTTAGATGGACTCAGCCTATTTGTAGGGTGTTTGGTTGGGTGAATTCAGGTTTGTCGATTCAAGAATGGCACTTGCTTTTGGTTGGCATCGACAGGTGAACTTTGGTGGAAGTTAAAAGTGCATTTGCCAACTGGGTGTTCTAGAGTCATTTGGGGTGTGTACAGCCACTTAAGAGTCTGCAGGTATTGCTGAGTTACAGGAGATACAATGTCATGCAGAGGGCTTCCAGTCTTCGGATTTTTTTTAGCATAATCCATATGTGTTTGTCCGTGGTCATCACTGGTCAAATGTTCATTGGGTTCTGTATCTTCATTCTTATGAGTGAGTCTCTCATCCTTCTTTTCCATGGCCTTTCCAAAGAGTTCAGTTTCTATCTTCCTTTCTTAGCCTATCCTTCAGGAAAAGGACAAAGTTGGGATTCTGAGATTCATCAATCTTCCTTTAAAAAATGGGAAAGTTTGTAAGAATAAATCCTTTTGTAACATAAGGATTTGGATTTTCATTTGATGGAGGGCATAATCCCTTTAAAGAGGGTTCCGAATCTCCAATATATGGGAATGGGGAAGATGAAATGGATGGAAAAGATGAGATGAGAAGATGGAGTGAAGAGACGAAGAGGAAGACAACAACTTCATTACCTTCTTCTTCTTTCTTTTTCCTCTCTCTTTCTCTTCACTTTCTTGTTCTTTTCTTTTTTTTTTCGTTCTCTGCAACACTCAACGGAGTCTCCTCTTTGTTAGAATGCCAATCCCCTTTTCTCTTTACTTCTCCTCCTTTTATTTCTTTGTTTGAAAAGTTATGCAACTTCCCAACCAACATGATAAGATCGTGAGGAAGAGGTGGGGAGTTTTAAAAACTTCCACAATGATCTCTTTCTCTTTGAAATGTTTGAGTGGGTCAAATGGCTCTCATTAGCTTATTTTGTGGGACCCACGTTTGAATTTTGAGGAATAAAAATAGTTTATGTAGGGATTTGAAACTTAGACCTTTGGGATGATGGGCATTAGCTTCCACCACTTTACCAACAACTACTCATGTGTTTTTTTTACTAAAAAGATATTTTGAAAATTTGATGACTCATGTCATTGAATCATGCTAATTTAATGAGCTTAGACCAATTTCCATCTGCATCTTTTGTTTGGCAAAATTTTGACATCAACAATCATGTATGGCCAGAAATGTTAGTTTTCAACTTTTTTTATTAGTTTCCTTGCATATATTTTGTTATTCAATCTTCTTCGTACTTTTTTCTATTGAAGCTTTTACTAAATTTCATAAGAATAATGAGTGATTGTAAATTACTTAATTTGTTACATGGTCATTTTCCATTGGGATAGTTAATATTGAGTTTTTCAATGAATTTATTTTTTCAGATTATCATACTGAAACGGTATGTTCCTTGCACGGGCATTGCACGTGCAGGGCTTCACTAGTAAAAGTAAAAGCAATTGTATATCATTGTAAATCCACCTTTGGATATAAAAAAACAACATGCATAATAATCACTTTTCTTTAATTAATAAGACTACATCAATAATGTGGTGTGATTAAGAGGATTATTCGTTTTGGTATAAATCATTCTTAATTACATCACATTACCAACAATATCTTTCTCTGATTTCTATTCCATGAAGATTTAACCTTTGGGTCTCTCCTCATATCCCTTGTGAAATCGCAATTTAGTATTATTATAATCACACAAATAATGGTGACATACCCTTAGTTCAATCTAGAAATCGAACAATTCTTCATAACTTTGTTATTTGGCAACTGTCAAGTCAATCCAAATCATTCATTTCTAATTGAAATTATAATAATAACACTTTCATCATGTCACATCCTTAATTGGATTCTTTGTTTTCCTTTAATGATCCAAGATAACATAAATTTTGACATAAAAACACATAATTAGCTAAGTTACAAGTGACTATACACTTTGATTGCATAAAATAAATCATATATAATGGGAAAATGGACTTTGATGACTTATTTTAACACTTAAAATATTATGTCAAAAAGTAAAGACATTCCATAATTGATCCAAATTGCCCAGATTAAAGATCAAATTAATATGGATTTATAAGAGAAGACAGATCAAAATTTCGAGTTCCTATAAGTCCACTATGATTAAAAAAAATCTGGATCGCTCATGGTAGCCAATATGATCAATACAAATTCTTGATCAATGACGTCCAGAAATTATTTCAGTACTATTAAGCCACTTCAACGATTTTGATCCTGTCAATTCAATACTATTAAAGATTAATTAAACGTTTACTTGATCAAGTAATATTGACTGATTTGATTAGATCAGAGACCCACCTACATTATCAGAATTCAATTTAGAAAATAACTTTCATAGAACCATAATTATATCTAGAATGATTAAAATAGCATGTTATACCGAAACTTCAGTAAGTGATAGTATGTACAAAAATTGAATGTAGGGGTTTTTTTCTGGGCCTTAATTGGGTCAGTTTTGGAACTTATTTGGACTAATTAATCATGCCAATAGATACCATTTATAGAATAGATCATTATGAAAGAACTTAACACAGAACTGTACCAGCTTAGTGGGCCTTAATGGGTCAGGCCGGACTCGTAACCTGATCCAACCCACTAGCCAGTTGGCCAAGCTGGGCTAGCACAAATTAGGTTGACCTGGGCTGCTGGCCCGGCCCAACCAACCATCTCAAATGGTTGAGGCGCTGCTGCCTCTAACAGTGCACAGGGCCGTGTACGCTGATAGAGGTAGCAGCGCATAGTGCGCTGGACAGTGCTCCCTCTTTCGTTTTCCGTCGTCATTTTGATTAATCTTTAATATTTTTTTAAATATTTATAATAAAATAATAAAAAATTATTAACGGTGATTAATATAAGGGGATTTAACGGGAAAAAACCTCATAAACTCGCTATTATTTAATTTGGCCCCGATAGAAAAGGCCAGACAGAATAGGCCACTAATTGACGTTTCACTTTTTTTTTTTGGTCTTTTAGTGGGATAGTCGATGTCGACTATCCAACTTAAATAAAAATGGCCACGAACCGCCTTTAACGGGAACTGTCTTCTTCTTCTTTTCCCTTTTTCCCTTTCATCCTCGTTGGCGAGCGACACAGTCTCAACGGTGGTCCCAGACGGTCGTCCCAGGCGGTGGTCCCCTCTCCCATTCGCTCCAACTTTTCAAAGATTGTCCACACTTTGACGCACATGGAGGTATGTTGGCGAGTGGTTTCTTTGTCGTATTTGTGCCCAAAATTTGGAATGGGCGACATTGCAATCTCATTCTAAGTTTGGTGTTTAATTAAAATGCAATTTTATTCACATTGTTTAGTTTGTCCATGTGGACAAGGATGCTGCATTGACTGTTAGCGCTGGCATCTGTGGGTTTTTTTGTGGGGTTTTCTGAATCTGGGATTTACTGTTTTCGATGGGAATGAATGGGTGACATTGCAATCTCATTCTAACTTTGGTGAATGTATTAAAATGCAATTTTATTCACATTGTGTAGTTTGTCCATGTGGACAAGGATGCATTGACTGTCAGCGCTGGCGTCTGTGGGTTTTTACTGTGGGGTTTCCTGAATCTGGGATTAACTGTTTTCGATGGGATTGAAGGGGCGACATTGCAAACTCATTCTAAGTTTGGTGTTTAATTAAAATGTAATTTTATTCACATTGTTTAGTTTGTCCATGTGGACAATGATGCATTGACTGTCAGCGTTGGCCTCTGTGGGTTTTTTTGTGGGGTTTTCTGAATCTGGGATTTACTGTTTTCGATGGGATTGAAGGGGCGACATTGCAATCTCATTCTAACGTTGGTGAATCTATTAAAATGCAATTTTATTCACATTGTGTAGTTTGTCCATGTGGACAAGGATGCATTGACTGTCAGCGCTGGCGTCTGTGGGTTTTTACTGTGGGGTTTCCTGAATCTGGGATTAACTGTTTTTGATGGGATTGAAGGGGTGACATTGCAAACTCATTCTAAATTTGGTGTTTAATTAAAATGCAATTTTATTCACATTGTGTAGTTTGTCCATGTGGACAAGGATGAATTGACTGTCAGCGCTGGCCTCTGTGGGTTTTTTTGTGGGGTTTTCTGAATCTGGGATTTACTGTTTTCGATGGGATTGAAGGGACGACATTGCAATCTCATTCTAACTTTGGTGAATCTATTAAAATGCAATTTTATTAACATTGTGTAGTTTGTCCATGTGGACAAGGATGCATTGACTGTCAGCATTGGCATTTGTGGGTTTTTCTATGGTGTTTTTTGAATCTTAGTGAATGGGCTATGAATGATGATACCTATTTATGGATCGAAACCCTTCTCCATCACAATGTTGGTGGAAATGCATTGATGGAGAGTCATCCATACAACCCATCCAGAAATCAACCTCTGGTGGAAATGCATACTTGGGATGGAAAAGAATAAAAAAGCAAAAGCTTCTGACAGAATCCTAATAACAATGTTGGAGAGTCATCCATACAACCCATCCAGAAATCAACTAAATTGGCAGGAACACCAAACTATTGTGATATATTCAGTATGAAAGTCTCATTAATAGGTGAAATGCAGAGTGTATAATTTTTCCTTCTGTCTGCCCATAACATTGACAAGCACCTTACAAGTGGGCAGTGGCGGACCCAGAATTTTCATTAAGGTGGGGCGAACATGATCTATGCAAATCTATGTTATAAATCTATGTTGCACTCACTCACCACACCCATGATCTCAAGGCAAATGATTTTCTCCTTGAATTTAATTGGAGGGGGAAATTTCAGTCTGGGAGTGGGAGGGTTTGAAATGGGATCCTGGTGGGTTTTGTGGACATATTTGATGATGATGATGATGATGATGGGATGATGGGGGCGGGCATTGAAAGAGATGCGTTGGAAGAGAGGCCAAGTGAGAGGTGGCAGGGTGTGGCTTGATGGTGTTTCGTCAGAAGGCTGTCTATTCACCAGTAACCAGATTGAAATCATTCCCACTGTTGTGTATTGACCGGGGATCAAATATTTGATTATTATTATTTATTTCATACAAGAATATGATCATCATTTCCTTTGTTCTTTCCTGATCTACTACCCTAGCCAATTGAAGAGAACTGAATATTGTTCAAACCTGCTCCAGAATCACTAAAAATAAAGAATTCCACCACAAGTGTTGAAACTTGCTCCAGAATCACTCAAAGTGTTGTTTCTGAGCATTTTTCTCCAGAACTTGATGATAACGAGTATAGATTTGGAGTATTATCCTCTATACTAACATCGTTGAAATCTTTATCAAACTATCTAAGGACCAAGGAACAGTTAGTTGAAACAAACTTTCCAGACAGTTAAAAGCATGAAGCACCTCGAAGTCGTAACTTAACCAATTGTTTCACCAAGACCATAGGACCAACCGACTGTTTCAACATATTGCCAGCAGAAGACCAATTTAAAACACTACTAACCATAATTTAATTCATATCAGGACTGCCACAATGATGGAGAACATCAAGAAACATAGCACTCTTTGCACATGCATCTAATATCTAGGATTGCATGTTCTGATAAAGACTCATCATGGATCCCCTTTTCAGTGAACTTCTGGCAAGCCAGTGAAACATGAGCCCACAATGATCAATAAGACAATGCCATAGCCATATCATGTGTGTGGCAATTATGTTATAATTTGCTTTCATACCCCTAGCTCTAGACAAAATCCTTAAGTTAGGCTTTTGTTTCAATCCCATACCTTTAACAAAAACAAATTACTTCACATCCCAGAGACAGGAAAACAATTACTATTTGGAAAGGTTAATGGATTTGTTTCATTTGTTTGATTGGCATTTAATTGTCCAGTGTACACTTTGATATTTTCCAGGTTAATGAAGAAAACATCAACGATGCTGACAGAGGACTCCTATTCTCTCAAAGAAATCATATTTCAGAAGGCATTCGTCAAGGAGAGGTATAACATAAATAGATATCAATTATCTATTTATAATTTCAATCTCCTAGTTTTGTTGTTTTGTCTTTGGAGTCACCTCACTAACTTATGCTCTTACAGGAACTTGGTCGCACGAGATGTATCCCAACAAACCCCGACAAAGATATATGGGTACTTACAGACACTCAAAAGCAATACGTACGCCAAACGGGACTACACCACTTGGCGGAGATAGAGCGTATGGTCATAGACCATGCGTTGATAACAGCGTTGATTGAGAGATGGCGTCTAGAAACAAATAAATTCCATCTGCCAACGGGGGAAGCAACTATAACACTTGAAGACGTTGCTTATATCTATGGCTTGCCAGTCGATGGCCCGGTCGTAACCGGACGGACTTTCCCCGGCAGGTTTGTGGAGCCAGTGTGTTAAGAGTTGCTTGGGAAAACTCCATTGAAGAGGCAAGACTATATTGGCATAACGATAAAATTTAAGTGGCTTGAAGACAACTTCAAGCCTTCTGCGTGGCAAGATGAGGAGTTCAAGATAGACAAAAATGATGAGATTAAAGCCACTCGGGCATATTTGTTCGTTTTGGTTTCCGGTCAAATCTTCACACAGACTTCAGGTGCGAGGGGGCCTGCTTTTCTGCTTGAGTTGTTCAAAGAATTCAAGCCTTACGCATGGGCCCTTGCATGCCTTGCAAACCTTTATAGAATGCTTGCAAAGGGAACTTGGTGGGGCGATGATCCGCAAGTGACTGAGGGAAAGGGAAAAGATCAACAAGAGGAATATAGTAAGTCCTCCAGGACACCCACGGGGCATCTACAACTTCTACAGGGTGATTAATTTGCATGATTACCATTTTGGTTTCAATATTTTTTAGCTAATGTACGACCTACGTCTTCTTGTTTTCCATCGCAGATATGGGCTTACTCTAGAATGACTATTGGACGGTGTCCTCTGACTGAGAATAGTTGGAAGAAGGACATACAATTTCCGTTGTTCAAGACATGGCATATTGATGGACCCGAAAGAAATCTTCCGTCCTCTCCTTCCGCACCCCGGGGGCTGACCTGGGTCTCGGCGGAGGAGGGAAAATCTCGGGCATCAACATTTTTGTACGGGTATGCCAGATTTACTTTCTACTTGGAATTTGGAATGGTGATAATCCGGAGATTCACCTTCACAAGTGGAAAGGAAATCAATCCTTTTTTCTAACTTTTCAAATTGCATTAATATTAAAAAAAGAGACAAGTTTGTTTTTTTAGAATGCCGTAGGAGGCGTTTTTGTTTGTTTACCGTAAAAGGTGATTTTGCCGTGAAAGACGATTTTACAAAACTCATCAAATGTGAAAGACAAAAATTTTGATTTCTTTTTGTCTCTTTAAGAAATACAAACTACAATAGAAAAGTAAGAAAAGGGATCTAACTTCTCAGGAGATTGTGGGGACACGTTGAGATCGACGGTCGCAAGTCATGTATGGACTTCGTCATCGTCCTTCAAATGAGAACATGTGATGCTTTGATTCTTTGGCTTGGCTTCTAACCTCCGTTTTTTAAAGGACAAGGACCAAGAGAAGGTCCTATATCCAATGAAAAACCGAGTAAACGGGCTGAAAGGCCGCGTTTAGGCTATGTTGGAGAAGGAGGTGACCTTGGGGGGGTGGCCCCCCAAGGGACGTTGATCACCTTGTGGTGTTCTTTACAGCAGAGCAGCAGGACTTCGTCTGGATTTCTTTGGGAGAAGTGCGGAATTTCAAGTCGATAGATGTCGATGCCCTCTTTCTCTTGGAAATGGATCTCCTTTTATAGGCTTTTGGTAGCCATGGGGTGGTTATGGGCATTGATAGCCATGATGAGAGCATTGATGAGGAGTTACAAGTTGATTTTGTAACTCCTTTTTCATGGCTTGTGATTGGCCGATGAAGGTAGTGAGCTTTTAATTGCCTTTATGCTTCATGATGATGGGAGTTTCATGGGTTTAATGCCATGATTGCTTGGATTTGTAACTCCCAAATGCTTGAATCTGATTGGGCCGTCCAAAATAATGAGTTAATTACTGCTTTAATTTGTCATAAACGGGTCAATTAACGACATTAAGTGGTCGCCAAGGCATGTGAAGAGTCGCGGGCCGCGCTGCGTCTTTTGAGATTCTACTTGGGATCATCACAGGTGGATCCACGCATTTTTTATGTCGGATTGCGATGCAATCTCAGACATTAGTTGATGTTGGTGGGCCGGTGACATCTGTCTTGTCGATTTCACGATCGGTCGGACAGAAAGTGCACTTTCTTGGTCAGCCGGTTGGCGATCTTGGAACGATCGGTGATGATTTCATGCTTTTGACGGCGGATCCGAGATGTCGACGAAGATCGGTCGTTTTCAAGCATCAAACATTGGATTTTCAGAAAATCACAGAGGCAGGAACACCCGAAACGCGAAAAAGATCGAAAAACGGGGCTTTCGGTGCAAAATCCGGCGACCCGGATTTGCAGGGTCGCCGCGACCTTAGGGTTTTGGCCCGTTTGGTCGCCGAGGGTCGTTTTCGGCCGTTTTTCCGTCTTTTCCGTTCCTTTTTTCTTCTGTATTTTTCTTGATATTTTTCCTCAATTATTGACTTGATTTTCTTGTAGAAAACTTGACGAGAACTCGCGCGAAATCGGAGCACAAAGTTTCCCATTTTTCGGGAAAGCCGAAGACTTTGTAGCCGATTTTCCGTCAAGAGTCGAAACTAGGTCAAACGATGTCGGAATGACCTGAAAATTGAGGTGAAACTTCTTGAGCAGTGGATAGGACCAAGCATGGGCTTTTATTTGAGTTTTGAAACCGTTTGGGGTCCCATCGATGCTTCACTTGATTTTGCTGCTGGGAAAATGCCGAGCTTTGATATGTGGTCAAACGACGTCCGATTGACCTGAAATTTGACAGGGAGCCTATTGGAGTCATTTTGAGACGTTCCATCAGCTCCATTTTGGATGTCATGGTCCCGGGATGCTCCGCCGCCGGTAGGCTTAATTTTCTCTCGGAGCATCGAAACCTGGTCAAACGTTGTCGGAATGACTTGAAATTCGACGTACAGCCTTTTGGAAGCATGTTGAAGCCACTCATGTATTTTGTTTGATGAGTGATGGCTTCGGTGGTTCCCGCCGCCGGGAGGCTTGATTTTGCTGCTCGAGCATTGATGGAGGGTCAAACGTTGTCGGTTTGACTTGAAATTTGGCATGGAGCCCTTTGGAGACATTCTGGAGTCATCCGTAGGCTCTGATCAAAGTTTTGGCGTCTTTGACGATGTTACCGCCTGGAGCGCTTGTTTAGCTGTCGGAGCAGTGAAGTTAGGCCAAATGCTGTCGGAATGGCCCGAAACCTCAGGTGTACCCCTCTTTTGGCTGTCTTGAAGGATCTTTCAGTTTCTGTCTGATTCTGACAAAATCTGATAGTTGAAGTAGCCTTGCCTGTTTTGTAGCAGGATGCAGCTTCAGGAGGCTTCTTGATGTTGAGGAGACATAGTGACTTTTTTGGTGTCAACAAATGCCCCCTCGAGGTACAGCGACGAGTAGCTTTTTGGAGTCGATGTGCCTTGAAGAGAAACTTGGAGGAGGGATTCCAACTTGACCAAGAGTCTTGGGCATTTTTTTTTTGAATAGCTTTCTGAGTTTCCGGGGGATTTTATGGTAGTGAGAGGGATCACGTACCATCTCAAGGCAAAGTCTTGAAAATGACATGGGGTATTTGGATTTTGGGTTTTGGATTTTGGTTTTTGACCTTGTGACCTAACAAGCTATATGTGGCAAGTTAGGGGGTCGGGGTTTGATTTTTGATTTTGACCTTGTGACCCAATAAGCTGTATGTGGCAAGTTGGGGGGTCAGATTTGGGTTTTTGGTTTTGGTTTGTTTTGGATTTTGATTTTGGTTTTGGTCTTGTGACCTAACAAGCTGTATGTGGCGAGCTAGGGGACCGGAATTTTAGTTTTGTGAAATGTCAATTTCAAGATTTTGGCTCAATTTGGTTCATGAGGTTGGATGGTTTGATTTTTTGGAAACTCATGAGACTTTCTTTTCTCCTTTTTTTTTTTTTTTTTTTTTGAATGGTTCCATCAACTCCAAAGAGGCATGGGACTTTTTTGCTCTTTTTTTTTTTTTTTTTTTGCTCTTGGTAAGAGGAATATTTTGACTAAAAGCCACTTTTAGTGCCTAGGTGGTCAAACCTGGCTCATATGGGCTAACCCATGGGACCTTAGGCTTTGAAGATGGCTTAGATCTCACATGGTGTCATATTTGTAGAGAATATCTAAAAATATCTCTTTTGTGTAGAGAATATCTGAAAATATCCTTATTTGGAGAGAATTTCTCAAGTTTCCTCCTTTTGTGGAAAGATTCTCTCAAAATATCTTTCTTTTTGGAAAGTAGCTAAATTTTAGCACTTACCTCCTTTCTTTCTCCTTGTTTCCTCTTTTGGCTTGCTCCCTTCTATAAAAGCAAGAGGGTTGTTTCTTTTGCTCCATTGCTTTCTTTTTGTAAGAAATCTTCAAGAGTGCTCTCCAAGATTAGAAGTGCTTTTTCTTTTTCAAGGATCTCCAAGCTTTTCTTTTTCTTCTCCATCAATGGCTTCAAGTAAGTTTTCTTCCTCCACAAGAATATCCATTGTAGAAAATAGCTTCTTCATCATTTTTTTTCTTCTCTTCTTCTTTTCTTTCCTTTTTTTTTTTCTTCAAGCACGTTTTTTTTTTTTTTCGTGCTTTATCTCCTCTTTTTTTTTTCTTCTTTTCACGGTTTTCTTTTCTTTTGTTTTTTTTTCTGTTTTTTTGTTTTTTTTCTTTCACACGTTGATTTTTTTTGTCAGCGTTTCTCTTTTTTTTTTTTCACGCTGATTTCCTCCTATTTTTTTTCGGCGTTTTTGCTTCTCTTTTTTTTTTTTGCTGCTTTTTTTTTTTTTTTTTTTTTTTTTTTTTTTTTTTTGTTTTTCTTGGCTGTATGGACAGCCTGCCACGTGGAGTGGGCCATGGCCTGTGGGCCAAATTTTTTTTCTTTTGCTGAGATTTTTTTTCTCTCTCTGTTTTTTTTTTTCTTTTCTTTGTTTGCTCACCATGATAATGAGGCTATGCAATTTCAATATGTATGCATTTTTTTTTTGATGCATCCAGATAGAAGGCCAGGGTTTCTAGGTTAAGCCAATATGATTTTTGACTTGGACAAAGTTTGATAGGTTTTGACCAAATTGGGTTGGAATCGGTCAAACTTTGGTCAGGGTTTTCCTAGCATCTAATGCATGATGATATTCTTTGATGCATGATTTTTGTAAATGGATTTGGAAGTATGATGATGCATACCTGAAAATCTTTTGCAAGTATTGGGATTTGAGCTCGCAGCGATGTTGAGCTCTTTCTCGGTCTTCTGGATTTTGAGGAAGTTTGTAATTTTTGGATTCTGAAGCTCGCAGTAATGTTGAGCTTTTTTTCCAGATTTTGCGAAAGTTTGATGAGGTTGGCTCGTTCTCGCAGCGATGTTGAGTTCGAACCTTCTTTGAGAATTCTCCACTGACTATGAGCTCGCAGCGATGTTGAGCTCATCTTCAGGCTTCTTGTCTTTTTCAGAGTATTTTCCTTTTCTTTGGAATTGCCCCGAAACCGTGTCAAAATTTTGCTAGGATTTTTGTAGCAGAATTCTGTCATTTTGATGTTGATTGATCTTTTCTCTTCCATCTTTTGCAGGTAGTTCTTCTAGAACGAACAAAGGTAAAGGTCCTGTTACTGACGCACCTTGTCGGTTTGCTAGATCTTCCAATGTGGCCGTTCAGCAGGCTTGGGAGAAGGAGGGGACACTCATTCACCAGGTTGAGGAAGCTGAAGGTAATGTCCGGAGGAAGACTCAGGAGGATTTTTGTAGCAGAATTCTGTCATTTTGATGTTGATTGATCTTTTCTCTTCCATCTTTTGCAGGTAGTTCTTCTAGAACGAACAAAGGTAAAGGTCCTGTTACTGACACACCTTGTCGGTCTGCTAGATCTTCCAATGCGGCCGTTCAGCAGGCTTGGGAGAAGGAGGGGACACTCATTCGCCAGGTTGAGGAAGCTGAAGGTAATGTCCGGAGGAAGACTCATGAGCATGAGCAGTGGCAAGTCCTCTGGGAAGAACTTCCTCGTGCTGCAGATGAGTCGTGGCATTCGACCGCGTTTTATGGGGACATTCTGAAGAAGCGTGGCCTAAAAACTTTGGAAGTTAAGGCCAAGGGTTTGCTTGAGGAGTTGAATCTTTGGTTGAAGACCATGTTGGATTGAGCTCATGAGTTGTAACAAACTCTTTTCTTCTTCTTTTTTTTTGGTACCTCCATGTATAAACAATTTTGGTACTATATTTTTGTATCCCTTCCTTTCACTTAAATCATTTTCTTGATGAAAACAAATTTGAGCAAAAGTTGATGGGAATGTTTGTTTAAGAATTTGATCAAAAGGTTGTCATTTTGTGAAAATCTTTTGTCAAAGAATTGTTTTGGGCATGAAAGCCAATTTTGAGGCAAAAAGCCTGGTTTTTGATGGCTTGAAAACCAAATTTTGGATGGCATGAAAGCCTAATTTTGTGGCGTAAGAGCCAAAATTTGTTTTGCGGCATGGGAGCCAAAAATTTTGAGATGGCATTAGAGCCAAAGTTGTTTTTTTTTTTTTGTTTGTAGCATGAAAGCCAAAGTTTTTGTTTATGGCATGAAAGGCAAAATTTTGTTTGTGGCATGAGAGCCAAAATTTTGTTTGTGGCATGAGAGCCAGGGTTTTTGGATGGCGTGAAAGCTGATTTTTGGAATGGCACAGGAGCCGAATTTTAAGATGGCATGAAAGCCGAAGTTTTTTTTTTTTTTTTTTTTTTTTGTTTTGTTTTGGCATAGGAGCCAGATCTTTGAAAACCAAGTTTTGTTTTGTTGGCATTAAAGCCGATTTTGGCGTTTATAGCCGAATTTTTTTTGTTTTGGCATTTATAGCCGAATTTGGCGTTTATAGCCGCTTTTTGGCGTTTATAGCCGAATTTTGGCGTTTATAGCCGGATTTTTTTTTTGTTTTGGCATTTATAGCTGGATTTTGGCGTTTATAGCCGAATTTGGCGTTTATAGCAGATTTTTGGCATTTATAGCCGGATTTGGCGTTTATAGCCGGATTTTGGCGTTTATAGCCGGATTTTGCTTTCTTTGTTGTTTGTTTTGTTTTGGAATGGAAGCCAGATTTTTGAAAACCAAGTTTTTATTTTGTTGGCATGAAAGCCGATTTTGGCGTTTATTGCCGAATGTTTTTTTTGTTTTGGCATTTATAGCCGAATTTTGGCGTTTATAGCCGGATTTTGGCGTTTATAGCCGCTTTTTGGCGTTTATAGCCGGATTTGGTTTTCAAAATGCAGGTATCGACTAAATGTCGCCTCCCTGCTGAATGGTCTTGCAAGTATCGATGGAATGTCGATTCTTTGCTCATTCGGTTTGCGAGTATTGATGAATGTCACTTCCTCGCGGGCTGTGTTTGAAAGTATCGATGGAATGTCGCTTCCTCGCGGATTGGGGTGCAAATATCGACTAAGCGTCGCTTCCTTGCTTTTCCCAAAACTTTTGGTTTTGCGAGTACTGACTTGTTGTCGTTTCCCCGCGATTTTTGAAATTTGAGGTTTTCTCGAACCATTTGAAATTTTGGGTGTGGATATCAACTGGTATGTTGCTTCTCCATGATTTTTGAAATTTGGGTTGTGGATATCAATTGGAATATTGCTTCTCCACGATTTTTGAAATTTGGGTTGTGGATATCAACTGGTATGTTGCTTCTCCACGATTTTTGAAATTTGGGTTGTCGATATCAACTGGTATGTTGCTTCTCCATGATCTGAGGTTTTGCAAGTATCAAATGGGGTTCGCTTCCTTGCGGTTTTTTGGGTTTTTGGAAGTATCGAATGGGGTTCGCATCCTTCCGGTTTTTTGGTTTTTTTGCGAGTATCGACTAAGTGTCGCTTCCCCGAGGTTTCTAAAAAAAACATTTTTTTGTTTAAAGACACGAGGGTCATAAATTTTGACTTAAAACCATTTTGGTTGTAAAAGCCGGGGCGAACTAGGGTGAAAATTCCTGAGTCCTGGTTTTTGTTTCAAACCATGAATTTTTGGGTTCAAGGATCGAAAATTTTGGTCAAGTCTGGGAAAAAGCTCCTAAACTTGGATTTTTTGGATTTTTTTTTGAACAATGAAACGATGAAAGTAAGCATTGTTTTGATAGAGTTTTTTTTTTTTTTTTTTGGAAACTTCAACATAAAGATGAAAATTTCAAAAGGGGTGGGTTTGACGAGCAAGTACCTTGGAAATAGGCTTTGACTGTGTAGATATCGCTCTGACCCGTTTGAGGAAGTCTTCAAGGGTAGTACCGCTTCAAGAACTTGCCGTTGATGGGCAGATACATCTATCTCCTTCCATGTTTAGAAGAGCGTATGCACTGTTGGAGAAGACTCTGTCGATAACGAAGGGTCCCTCCCATTTTGGTTCAAATTTGCCTTTGGATTTGTGGGCAAAGACTATGGGTCTTTTTACTGCAAAAACCAAGTCACCCTTTTTGTAGTCGCGTTGCCTGACCTTCTTGTCGAAAGATCCTGCCATGCGTGCTTGGTACAACTCAATGCTTTGTAGAGCTTCGAGTCGTCTTTCATCGAGATTATCCAGCTCTTGGAGTCTCAATTTGACATTGCTTTCTTGCGTCATGTCATTTTGCAAAGATACCCTTAAGGAAGGAATTTGTACTTCCAAAGGGACAACAGCTTTGCATCCATAGACCAAAGAGAATGGTGTGCTATGGGTTAGTCCTCGAATGGTGGTTTGGTAGGCCCACAAGGCTTCTGGTAGTTTGTCGCCCCAGTCTCTTTTATGACTAGAGACCATTTTCTTGAGAATTTTGCAGAGTGTCTTGTTGAAGGCATCTGCTAGTCCGTTCGCTGCTGGATTATATGGAGTCGAAGGACAACTTTGGATTTTGTACTTCTCGCAAAACCTGTAGAATCTGTGATCCCGGAATTGTGGTCCGTTATCATGGACGAATCTTTTAGGTATGCCGAAGCGACAAATAATGTTGGTGCGCAAGAATTGAAGGACTGATGAGGTCTTCATTTCGCTGAGCGCAAATGCTTCTGACCACTTGGAGAAATAATCTGTAGCGGCGAAGATGAAGCGATGAGCCTTGCTTGATGGGGGAGAGATAGGACCTATGATGTCCATACCCTAGGCTTCGAAAGGCCACGAAATTGCTGTTGGATGTAGCCATTCTGGAGGCATGTGGATATAATCTCCGTGAATCTGGCATTTTTGGCAGTGCTTGGCAAATTGTATTGCATCAGCTACCATGGTAGGCCAATAATAACCTAGCCTTTTTATCTGGTTGTAGAGCTTAAGACTAGCCTGATGGGCTCCACAAAGACCAGCATGTACTTCTTTGAGAGTTTCCTCAGCCTCTTGTTGTGACAAGCAGCGTAGGAGTACTCCGTTGAAGGATTTTCTGTAAAGTGCTTTTGAAGGTATATCCAAATGAAAGTCCGGGGCTCGTCTTTGGATGCTTATCCGATCTTTTGGATCTTCAGGTAGGATTCCGAACATGATGTAATTAATGAACGGATCTCTCCAGTCGCCAATCGGAGGTTTGATGATGGACATCCGACTTCCGACCACTTGGTGGCATTCAGCAACTGCTTGGTGTGTGTTGAGAGGAGGGAGAATCCTTCTTTGACACACTGTGACTTGCATGTTTTCCCCTTCTTGGATTGCCATGGATGCGGCAAGTCCAGCCAGGGCATCTGCACGGATGTTTCCACCTCTGAGGATGTGGGTGATATGACAGATGTTGAATTTTTGTCGAAGCGACTGCGCTTTATTGTAGTAAGGTAGCAAATCAGGCTTCCTGACTTTATATTTCTGATTCATCTGGTTGATGATCAGTTGAGAGTCCCTAAAAGCTTCCAACATGGTGATGCCGGATTCGAGGGAGAGTTCCAATCCTACAATCAGGGCTTGGTACTCAGCTGCATTGTTTGAACATGGTTCCAGTAGCAAGAAGGCGTGTGGAATCATATATTTGTCGGGACTGACAAAGAAGATGCCAATTCCCGATATTTGCTTTCCCTTTTCATTTGTCCTGGTTGCACCGTCAAAGTACATGTCCCAGGAAGCATTTGATAAGGAAGTTTCCACGTTGTAGACAAATTCGTTTGGGAGATCATCCCTGAGTGGAGAATCTTTAGGCAATGGATGCTCTGCGAGGAAGTCTGCTAGAGCTTGGCCTTTGATTGCTTTTTGTGGTACATACTTAATATCAAACTGTGATAGAAGAATGAACCATTTTGCCAGTCGGGCATTGAGAGAACCTGCTTTTGTGACAAGGACCTTTAAGAGGTTGATCCTCGAAATCAAGTAGACTGTGTTCGACAGCAGATAGTGACGTAGCTTTTGTACGGCAAACATCACTGCAAGGCATTCTTTTTCGACTGGGGAGTAGCGATGCTCTATACCTACCAACATGCGGCTAAGGTAATATAGAACAGCTTCTTTTCCATCGTCGTTTTCTTGTACGAGCAGAGCACCCAAAGAGTGGTCGAAAGCTCTTGTGTACAGGATAAATGGTTTTCCAGTTGTGGGGGCAGCCAGCACTGGAGGTTTGGTGAGGTATGCTTTGATGTCTTGAAATGCATTTTCACATTCAGCATCCCAGACAAAGTCGACGCCTTTCTTCATCAGACGAGAGAATGGACGGCATTTCCCGGATAGATTGGAGATGAACCGTCGAATGTAGGCCAGCCTTCCTTGAAGCTCTTTTAATTCTCTTAGGGTTCTGGGAGATGGCATTTCCAGGATAGCCTTGACTTTGGTGGGGTCAAGTTCTATTCCAGCTTTCCGTACTATGAATCCGAGAAACTTACCCGATGAGACACTGAAGAAGCACTTTAGTGGATTCATCCGCAATTTGTGTTTGCGAAGTCGGAGGAAGACTTCTCGAAGATCTTCGAAATGGTCTTCTTTTCTTCTGCTTTTGATGGTGAGGTCGACAACATTGCATTCGACCGTCTTGTGCTGCATATCTTGGAATATTTTCATCATAGCCCTCTGATATGTTGCACCTGCATTTTTCAGACCAAACGGCATAACAGTGTAGCAATACACGCCGAATGGTGTCCGAAATGATGTGTGCCTTTCATCTTCAGGATGCATCTTTATCTTATTGTAGCCAGAGAATCCATCCATGAATGTCATTCGCTCGAGCCCATAGGTGTTGTCAATCATCACCTCTGGTATGGGAAGCGGGAATTCATCTTTAGGACATGCATTATTCAGGTCTCTGTAGTCGATACAGACCCTTATCTGCCCATTTTTCTTTGTCACGGGGACGATGTTGGCTAACCATTCAGGATGCTGTTCTTCGCGGATGAAGCCGACGTTTTTGAGTTTCTGAACTTCTTGTTCAATTTTGTCCATCACGTTGGGACGGAATCTTCTTTGGCCTTGTTTGATAGGCTTGATTTCTTTTTGCAAGTTGAGCTATTGGACTGCTACTTTGGGATCTAAGCTAGGCATTTCAGCATAAGACCATGCAAAGCAATCAACGAACTCGCGAAGAAAAGAGATATACTCGGGTAACTCACCATCCTTTATATTCTTGCTTATGAATACAGGACGTGGGTTATCAGGTGTTCCCAAGTTTAGCTTTTGAACAGGGTCTTCTGTTGGAAGGTTTGAAGATGATTCCTGCACAGTATTTTCGGAGGCTTCCAACTCAACAAGACCTTCTGGAGTGCTAGAAAAATTTTCAGACTGAGGCTCTGTTTCTGTCCATGGATCTTCTTGATCAGTGTCCTTCTCAAGGCTTGCAATGAGATGGTCCCAATCATTTGCTGGAATTGGGTTGAAGTAGGGTACTTCTTTTGGAGACGATGGTTCTTCTGGGTCAGAGAACCGCGCGTCTATATCATCTGGCAATTCCTTATTATCATCAGAGAAATTATACCAATTGGAGGAGCTTTCTGGACCCTTGACGAGTGACTCCTCAAAGAGATATCCAGGGATATCGATTTCTTCATGAGATGTTGAGGCTTGGTCGGCAAAGCGACTTTGCAGCCATGGTGTAAATTGTCTCATAGGAGCGGTAGGATCATACCCCAACCCATATGAAGACTTGCCTTTGTGAAGGTGGATTTTCCAATCTTCTGGTTGACTTTTGGTCACGGTGGGTTCCAATGGTGTGAGAATACCATGGCCACCTCCCAAACCAGTCGGATTTTGAGCGTCGTAGCCCATTTTCTTCATGATAGCTTGTGCCATTGGACTATACAGGGATAGCTGAGGCATACCTTCATTTTGGAAAGGTTCAAGTAGAGAGTTCAGTGGAGATGCTCCCGATCTGTGGAAGAAGATTGTTTTTTCTTCTGGCGAAGTTGCCGGAATAACAAAGGTAGCTGACGTAGGGTCTTCTATGTCTGTAGGTGTCTCCAATGGATTGAGAGCGGGCTGATCTTGCTGAGTATCAGCTTGGCTTGATGCTGTGTCATCTTCTGGCTCTGACTCTGAGTCTGTGTCATGCATAATAGACACGAAGGAGACAGTGAACTTGCCTCCAGCCTTTTGTTTTGTCTTCTTTGCTTTGGTAGTGATTACCAAAGGCTTTGGAGATTTGAAGGAGACAACGAAGGGAGCTTGACCGCTTACTTCGAGTTTGGTGGAGGGTTTGTTTACCTCTGGTGATTGCTGAGGAGCCTTGCCTTTATCTTTCTGGAGACTGTCGGCAAAATGAATTGTTTCTTGCTCCTGTTATTCTTTTCCATCTTTATACATTTGAGCATATGCAAAATGGACTTCTCTACCTTTGAAGGGCTTTTTGTCTGCAAACACTCGATGTATCAAGCCGTCGTTGCCAACGAACTTGATGCACTGATGTAGAGTTGAAGGGACGACACCATTGTCATGTATCCAGGGGCGTCCAAGGAGTATATTGTAGCATGAAGGGGCCCTTATTGCATACACAGTGACTTTAGAAATAAGATCACCGATTTGCAATTTGAACCTGATTTTGCCAATAGGCCTTTGAGCGCAGCCGTCATATCCCAAGATGGATATAGACTTGTGACTCAGCTTGCTAGGTGGGATGCCCAGCTCTTCGAGTTCCGAAGTAGAGATGAGGTTGAGTGCAGAACCTGGATCGATCTGAACTCTGTGTTCTGACATTTCTTTGACGTACCCCGTAAAGTACAAGGGTCGGTTGTACTTTGTCTCGCCTAGCAGGAGGTCATCCTTGTCGGAGGCAATTGTTGCACTTGCTGCTTTTTGTACCGAGAGGCATTCATTGCTTGATCCCTCGGTTTTCTTCTTTTCTCCCTTTGGGGGAGTATTTGATTTTTTGACCTTGTAGTCCATTTCAATTTGCAGGACTTGTGGGGCATGTTTGTCGACATCCGCATTCAGCCTTTGTAATTCTGAAATGAGACTATCACGAGTTTGTGGAGACATTCGTAATAAGTCAAGGATGTGCAGACGTGCAGGTATGTGTTTGAAGTGCTCGATCAAGTCGTACTTGAAAGCCTCCTTTGGGCCTGCATTTTCATTATTATTGCCACTTGGAGCTTACAACTTGATTTCCCAAAGGATTTACAGAAGAAGAAGGTTGGTTGTAGTTTTTGTGGTAATCCCGACCAGAACGGGTACCTCTACCAACTTCAAGAGCTTCTAGAGAAGGGTCTTCTTTTGGAAGATCACTCTTAGGATCAAGGGGTTGATCCTTTGCTGAAGACGTCTCTGTAACAGCATTGGCATCTTCAGTGATTCTGTTGCAGGGAGTAATTTCCGGGAACAAATCCTGAACAGCATCCGACAACCTTTCTGTATTAGTCCAGACATCGTCTATGAGATCGGGCATCTGGGACCAATCGACTGGGCTTTCAATGAAGAAGATTTCATTGACAGGAATTTCTTCAAGATGATCAATCGGGAGAGGCTTGAGTTCCGATGTCACAGCTTCAGGAGACAAGGGCTGAGAGGATGATATCTTAGTGGAAGTCACCTGAGAAGATGTAGCTCCAGATCATACATTACCGGTTGGGGTGTTCGTGTCTTTGGAAGCTTCAGAGGCACTATCGTCTTGAGCTATCGCATTGCAGGTCATCCGGACAGGAGATGCCCCCAGTGCTGACTGTTGGGAATTGGACTCATCCTCAGATTTAAGAGGATCATCGATCCAATTGTTTTCTCCATTTTCAGGGGTTAAGGGAGAAAGTTCCGGTTGATTTTCAGGGAATTCTGGTTCTGGATTATGACGAAGATCATTAACGCGATCTTGCTCCTGCTCTATGGCAAGATGTTGCAAGATTCTTGCATATTCCTCAAGATCAGGCATAGGAGCCAAATCTTCTTCGTCACCCGCTCCTCGTGGTTCACCAATGTTGGGTTCCACTGGAGCATTGGTTGGTGCTGGATCGACAGCATTTTCTTGAACAGGGCCCTGGTCTTCTTCATCATCAGACCAAGATCCTTGTGGCTGTAATAGGTTATGCCAGATTACTGGCATAAGATGAAACTCGGGAATCCATTCCTCGTCGGAGAGGTATTCTCCTGTTTCAAGGGATTCTTCCCACTCATCGATATCACTGGCAATATCACTGGACTCGTATCCATTTATGGAGAATCCAACTACCAAGTTGCAAGAGTATGATGCCCCCTGCACGGTTTCATTTTTGTATTGAGGTGGCATGAAATCATCAAGGGTGAATTTTCTTACCGCCTTTGAAGTTTTGGGAAGGGATTCTTCCGTCGCCCTTAGTGAAGCAGTGGAAGAGGTTTCTGCCTTTTCAAGGACTTCTTGTTTTGGTTGAGACTTTTGCTGCTGTTTGAGCTTGTGGAGCTGTCTCTTGGCTTGCCTTCGCTGCTGAGCGGTCGGCTTTGTTTTGACGATCTCCCAATTTTCATCATCTAGGAGATCGGGATGCACCCATATAGGCTCTCCATCTGATGTTGGATAGGGAACCAATTCTTGGGATGCTTGAGCCATTTTTATCACTTTGAATGAACTAGTGGTCTTCTTCTTCGGTGATTTTGAAATTTGTCGATATGACACCATGTTGACAGAAGTGGAGCCGTAGTGTTGACACCAAAAAAGTCACTATGTCTCCTCAATATAAGAAGCCTCTTGAAGCTGCATCCTGCTACAAAATAGGCAAGGCTACTTCAACCATCAGATTTTGTCAAAATCAGACAGAAATTGAAAGATCCTTCAAGGCAGCCAAAAGAGGGGTACACCTGAGGTTTCGGGCCATTCCGACATCGTTTGGCCTAACTTCACTGCTCTGATAGCTAAACAAGCGCTCCTGGCGGCGACATCATCGAAGACACCAAAACTTCGATCAGAGCCTACAGATGACTCCAGAACGTCTCCAAAGGGCTCCATGCCAAATTTCAAGTCAAACCGACAACGTTTGACCCTCCATCAATGCTCGAACAGCAAAATCAAGCCTCCCGGCGGCAGGAACCACCGAAGCCATCACTCATCAAACAAAATACATGAGTGGTTTCAACATGCTTCCAAAAGGCTGCACATCGAATTTCAGGTCATTCCGACAACTTTTGACCAGGTTTTGATGCTCCGTGTCACAGCCCCGCCCAACTCAGCATGAAATTGTCCGCTTTGGCCCACGTGCACGCGCGGGGACTTCCCAGGAGGTCACCCATCCTAGTACTGCTCCCGCCCGAGCACGCTTAACTACGGAGTTCTTACGGTTTCTTGGGCCGCACGGTTTTAAAAGGCCTCATGCTAAGTTAATACGGGGTTTGACTTATAAGCCCAGGGTTAGGACTTGGATATTTCTAATGCGGGCTAACGGAGACTCACCGTTTGAAGCCCGTGGTTGACACGCTCCGCCCCGTGGTTAAGGGTGCCGCCCGGACCAAGTTCTCACATTCTCCCCCACCGGAAATAGAGCCGTCCTCGGCTCTGATACCAATTGTCACATCCCCGCCCAACTCAGCATGAAATTGTCCGCTTTGGCCCACGTGCACGCGCGGGGACTTCTCAGGAGGTCACCCATCCTAGTACTGCTCCCGCCCGAGCACGCTTAGACTACGGAGTTCTTACGGTTTCTGGGGCCGCACGGTTTTAAAAGGCCTCATGCTAAGTTAATACGGGGTTTGACTTATAAGCCCAGGGTTAGGACTTGGATATTTCTAATGCGGGCTAACGGAGACTCACCGTTTGAAGCCCGTGGTTGACACGCTCCGCCCCGTGGTTAAGGGTGCCGTCCGGACCAAGTTCTCACACTCCGAGAGAAAATCAAGCCTACCGGCGACGGAGCAACGCGGGACCATGACACCCAAAACGGAGCTGATGGAACGTCTCAAAATGACTCCAATAGGCTCCCTGTCAAATTTCGGGTCGATCGGACATCGTTTGACCACATATCAAACCTCGGCATTTTCCCCGCAGCAAATCAAGTGAAGCATCGATGAGACCCCAAACGGCTTCAAAACTCAAATAAAAGCTCATGGTTGGTCCTATCTACTGCTCAAGAAGCTTCACCTCAATTTTCAGGTCATTCCGACATCGTTTGACCTAGTTTCGACTCTTGACGGAAAATCGGCTACAAAGTCTTCGGCTTTCCGGAAAAATGGGAAACTTTGTGCTCCAATTTCACGTGGGTTCTCGTCAAGATTTCTCCAAGAAAATCAAGTCAATAATTGAGGAAAAATGTCAAGAAAAATACAGAAGAAAAAAGAAACGAAAAAGACGAAAAATCGGCCGAAAACGAAGCTCTGCGACCAAAGGGTAAAAACACTAAGGTCGGCGGCGACCTTGGCCCAAGGTCGCCGGCGACCCTGCAAATCCGGGTCGCCGGGTTTTGCACCAAAACGTCCGATTTTCGATCCTTTTCGCGTTTCGGGTGTTCCTGCCTCTGTGATTTTCTAAAATCCAATGTTTGATGCTTGAAAATGACTGATCTTCACCGACATCTCGGATCAGCCGTCAAAAGCATGAAATCATCACCGATCGTTCCAAGATCGCCAACCGGCTGACCAAGAAAATGCACTTTCTGTCCGACCGATCGTGAAATCGACAAGACAGATGTCACTGGCCCACCAACATTAATCAATGTCTGAAATTGCATTGCAATTTGACATCAAACAATGCGTGGATCCACCTGTGATGATCGCAAGAAGAATCTCAAAAGAGGCGGCGCGGCCCGCGACTCATCACATGCCTTGAGGACCACTTAATGTCTTTAATTGACCCGTTTATGACAAATTAAAGCGGTCATTAACTCATTATTTTGGACGGCCCAATCAGATTCAAGCATTTGGGAGTTACAAATTCAAGCAATCATGGCATTAAACCCATGAAACTCCTATCATCATGAAGCATGAAGGCAATTAAAAGCCCACTACCTTCATTGGCCAATCACAAGCCATGAAAAAGGAGTTACGAAATCAATTTGTAACTCCTTATCAATGCTCTCATCATGGCTATCAATGCCCATAACCACCCCATGGCTACCAAAAGCCTATAAAAGGAGATCCATTTCCAAGAGAGGGATCATCATTAAGAGCATCGACATCTATCGACTTGAAATTCTGCACTTCTCCCAAAGAAATCCAGACGAAGTCCTGCTGCTCTGCTGCAAAGAACACCATAAGGTGATCAACGTCCCTTGGGGGGCCTGCCCCCCAAGGTCACCTCCTTCTCCAACATGGCCTAAACGCGGTTTTTCAGCCCGTTTACTCGGTTTTTCATTGGATATAGGACCTTCTCTTGGTCCTTGTCCTTTAAAAAACCGAGGTTAGGAGCCAAGCCAAAGAATCAAAGCATCACATGCTCTCATTTGAAGGACGATGGCGAAGTCCATACATGACTTGCGACCGTCGATCTCAACGTGTCCCCACAATCTCCTGAGAAGTTAGATCCCTTTTCTTACTTTTCTATTGTAGTTTGTATTTCTTAAAGAGACGAAAAGAAATCACAATTCTTGTGTTTCATATTTGATGAGTTTTGTAAAATCGCCTTTCACGGCAAACAAACAAAAACGCCTCCTACGGCATTCTCAAAAACCAAACTTGTCTCTTTTCTTAATATTTATGCAATTTAAAAAGTTAGAAAAAAGGATTGATTTCCTTTCCACTTTGAAGGTGAATCTCCGGATCATCACCATTCCTAATTTCAAGTAGAAAGTAAATCTGGCATACCCGTACAAAAATGTTGATGCCCGAGATTTTCCCTCCTCCGCCGAGACCCAGGTCATCCCCCGGGGTGCGGAAGGAGAGGACGGAAGATTCCTTTCGGGTCCATCAAGTTGGCATACCCGGTGGGACCCGTTGACTTGAGAACGTGATGCTTTGATCACTTGGCTCCTTTCTAGTTGGTGGCCTATGTTGAATTTTGCATCTAAAAAAGAAAACATGAGATGGGATTTCAATTGTTCTTTCTCACTTCAAAAAAAAAAAAACAAATCTGATCTCTTTTTCTTAAAAACTCAACTTTGAGAAATTTTGATCTTTCCCCTCTTCGAACTTGATAGCTCACAAAAATGTTCGCAGCTATCGTTCATATCGGGGATTGGGCCATCTTTTCTCTTTGATGAGTCCAATTGGGATTTCAAGAAAAAAAAAACACCTTCATTTCAAATTAAAAAAAAAATGATCTCTTCTTCTCAAGATTCAACTTTGAGAAATTTTGATCCTCTCCTCTTCGAACTTGATAGCTCACATAAATGTTCGCAGCTATCGTTCATATCGGGGATTGGGCCATCTTTTCTCTTTGATGAGTCCAATTGGGATTTCAAAAAAAAAAAATTTATAATTTCAAAAAAAAAAAATCAGTTTTCTTTCTTTTGGGCTAAAAATTGAGAAATCTTGGTTCTTTCCCTTTCGGATTTAACGCTCGCAGAAATGTTAAGCTGTGGTTCGGATTGGAACACCACTTGTTCTCTTTGATGAGTTCATTAGAAATCTTTCAAAAAAAAAAAAAAAAAAAACACTAAGGTTGCACCAATTGCGCTCTTTGACTAAAGTGGATTTAAGAAAAGCCTTGTCCAGAGTGTGGAGACAGCTTGACTGTTCGAGGTAAGGGTCCTTCAAACGGGTTTATTAAGTAATCCTACCCTTACCTGGGGGCCGATCTATCTACCAAGGTTTCATAAGATCGAATTGGAAACCTATGTAAATCTTCAAAAAAAAAAAAGCTTCAAAAAAAAAAATCTTCAAAAAAAATCTTCAAAAAAAAAAAAAAACTTCTGTCACTTTTGAGTTCAGAATTGAGAAGTCTTGGTTCCTTCCCTTTCGGATTTAGCGCTCGCAGAAATGTTGAGCCTTTGTTCGGAATGGAACACTATTTGCTCTCTTTGATGAATTCAATCTTGACCCTTCAAAAAAAAAAAAAAAAAAACTCCCGTCATTACTGGATTCACATCCGAGAAATTCTGGTTCCTTCCCTTCTGAATTTAGCGCTCGCAGAAATGTTGAGCCTTTGTTCGGATTGGAACACCATTTACTTTCCTTTATGAATCCAAATTTGACCTTTTAAAAAAAATCCCATCTCGTGTCCTTTCCAAGGATGCGATTTGTAACATTTGTGCCTAGCGGTGCTAGTACGCCCTTTCGGGTTTACCGTATTCGCGACCGACACATTTGTATCTCCAACCTTATATCATTTTACCTCGAGTGAGCCTTGCTTCTTGGTAATTTGAATTAAGGTCTACAATTGCTTCTAGCAGTCACTAGTACACTCACTTTGAGCCCACCATACTTGCATTTTAGAACAATTGTATCCTCTATGGCTTTTTGCCTTCTTCATCGTCCTTGGGCTGGGCCATGTCCCCTCAAGTGATTTGAAAAGACAAAACCATAGTTGTTCTCCATTTATGATCACCATATTCTTGTGATTACTAATGGATTTGGTCTTGTTTCAGAAGTTTTCCAAAACTACCAATGGCAGCTTCATTAACCATCACTTTCGATGAGAACAAGTACCAGTTTATGCTTCAAGACAAGCAAAACAAGCATAAGCGCCCTGCCAGTTGCCGAAGTGTCATCTCCCTCGACAACTCTCCAAACACCGGGTCAACTTCAACTCCCCAGACCATCGTCTTCGGGTCGCTGGGACCATTCCCACTTCCCGCAGAAAACACTGTACCTGCCAAGAAGCAGAAAACCGCCCCGTAACGTGTCACTAAAATGGCACCAAGGGCGAACACCAAGAAGCCTGAAGCCCGTGGCGTTCCCACGAAGCCTCAACCCACAAGAAACCAGGTTTACCCTAAAACCTGGTCCCCGAGATCTTCACCAAAGCAACGGAAGTCCCGAATCTCAAGGAGAATCAGTTCTACCCTCTCTCTTACATGAAAGAGGAGAGACCTACCCTCCACCCAAAGAACAAACAAAATGATCATGAGCCGGCTTGCTCCTACAAGCCCAAAATCAAATCCTGCATCGTTAGGCCTCTGCAAAAACATGCTGAAGCCTGTACTCCTGCGAGTCGACCCTTCATCTCAACAGGGGCCGAGCTCGCAAAATTCAACTCTTCATTGCAACAGACAAAGGACCGCGTTCAGATCCTGTCCTTGCCAAACTTCAAAGAAGACAAACTCGGCTGCTGCGCACAAGGGACCACATCCTTCACCGCCAGAGCCCAGCCAGAGCTGACTGAAGCTCAAATTGCTCGTCGTATGCGTCGCCGCACTGCATATTGACAAAAGAGACTCAAGAAACAAAAAACCCAGCGTTCTACTCTCCATGTCTCAAACAAATGTGTCGAAAAAGAAAGACCCGACCAATTCGTTGCTGTTCATGTGGTTGGCAAAACCAGAAAACGCCAGAAGTCAGCAACCAAAATCAGTGTTAGACGTCCAGTGACTCGCAGCGTCTCTAGGACACGAACACATCTGGAAGAATCTTCCACTCCTCCAAGCCGAGGACACCGGAGTAACCACTCCTCAAATTCTTCATCCAGAAGAATGAGCCCCAGCTCAGTCACCAGGGCGATTTCTTCGTTCGAATCCCGGGGGATGAACGTCTTGGCTACAAGTTCTGAGCAGCCTCCACCACCTGATGACGTAACCGCACGCATCCAGCAATTGGAGCAAGGACAACAGAGAATTGAGGCTCTGATGGAAAACCTTATTCTCACTCTACAGCGTCCAACACCTAACAATGAAACCCCTCCGAATCATGAAGATGACGAGGGCAATGCAGAAAACAATGAGTCACGCGCCCTTACCAAAAAGGACGTGGACGATATCCTCGCAAAAGCAAAAGAAGAGGATGCATTGAAGGAACATGGGATCAAGCCACCCTACCCTCTATGGATGGGCTCGGTTCCATTCCCTGCAAAATTCAAACAACCTACTCTCCAGACATATACGGGGATAGGTTCGGCCAGACAGCATGTCATCCATTTCAAGATCCTGACGGGAGCCATTGCGGATCAAGATGCCCTCAAGATTCGCCTCTTTGCAAGTACCCTAAAAGGTACATCCTTTGATTGGTACTCCACTCTGCCGGAGAACTCCATTTAGAACTGGGCTATGCTAGAGACACGCTTCCTGACCCACTTCCAAGGTGAGGATCATCCTGTTACTATGGTTCAACTCTGCAGCCTAAAACAGGGAGAGAATGAGTCAACATACGACTTCATTCACAAATGGAAGGCAATGGTGTACAAATGCTCAGATGTACTGCCATAAGCGTCGTTAGTCGACATCTGCCGTAACAATATGAGAGCAAAAATTCGCTCCATGATCATCGGCAACAAATCAAAGAACCTGGGAGAACTTCTCGAAGCTTCCATGGAAGCTGAAATGGTGATCAAAGACCTCAACAGTCAGAAATCATCAAAGAAAGAGCCGACTGCTGTTACAACCTCAAAACCAAAGAAAAAAGAGGTTCTCAATGTGCAGACTAAATAAGCTCCTCAGCAGCCAAAGAAACCTGAAAACAAAACTGCAGGTAAAAGACCTGAACTCTCTGATGCCTTCGAAGAACGTGTAGAAAAGAAATGTCCGTTCGATGAAGATGTTGAAGAAATCTTTGAGGCTCTTCTAGCAAATGGCAAACTCATTTTGCCAGAGCCCAAAAGACCAGGAGATATTGGCAAAACCAATGATCCCCGATACTGTCCATACCATCAGATGATCTCACATCCTCTCAATCAATACTTCGTTGTGAGAGAGAAGATTAATGAGATGTGGAAAAACGGAGTCATAACCTTTGATAAAAACTATGGCCCCGCCTCTGTCAACATGGTGTCATGTCGGCAAACTTCAAAGTCACCGAAGCAGAAAATCACTACTTCATTCAAGGTGATAAAAATGGCTCAAGCGTCCCAAGAATTGGTTCCCTATCCAACATAAGATGAACAACCTATATGGGTGCATCCCGATCTCCTAGATGATGAAAATTGGGAGATCATCAAAACAAAGCCGACCGCTCAGCAGCGAAGGCAAGCCAAGAGACAACTCCGCAAGCTCAAACAGCAGCAAAAGTCTCAACCAAAACAAGAAGTCCTTGAAAAGGCAGAAACCTCTTCCACTGCTTCACTAAGGGCGACGGAAGAATCCCTTCCCAAAACTTCAAAGGCGGTAAGAAAATTCACCCTTGATGATTTCATGCCACCTCAATACAAAAATGAAACGGTGCAGGGGGCATCATACTCTTGCAACTCGATAGTTGGATTCTCCATGAATGGATACGAGTCCAGTGATACTGCCAGTGATATTGATGAGTGGGAAGAATCCCTTGAAACAGGAGAATACCTCTCCGACGAGGAATGGATTCCCGAGTCTCATCTTATGCCAGTAATCTGGTATAACCCATTACAGCCACAAGGATCCTGGTCCGATGATGAAGAAGACCAGGACCCTGTTCAAGAAAATGCTGTCGATCCAGCACCAAACAATGTTTCGGTGGAACCCAACATGGGCGAACCACAAGGAGCAGATGACGAAGAAGATTTGGCTCCTATGCCTGATCTCTAGGAATATGCAAGAATCTTGCAACATCTTGCCATAGAGCAGGATTATGATCGCATCAATGATCTTCGTCATGATCCAGAACCAGAATTCCCTAAAAATCAACGGGAACTTTCTCCCTTAACTCCTGAAAATGGAGAAAACAGTTGGATCGATGATCCTCTTACATCTGAGGATGAGTCCGATTCCCAACAGTCTGCACTGGGGGCATCTCCTGTCCGGATGACCTATAATGCAATAGCTCAGGACGATAGTGCCTCTGAAGCTTCCGAAGACACGTACACCCCAAACGGTAATGTATCATCTGTAGCTACATCTTCTCAGGTGACTTCCACTGAGATATCATCCTCTCAGCCCTCGTCTCCTGAAGCTGTAACATCGGAACTCAAGCCTCTCCCGGTTGATCATCTTGAAGAAACTTCTGCCAATGAATTCTTCTTCATTGAAAGCCCAGTCGATTGGTCCCAGATGCCCGATCTCATAGACGATATCTGGACTAATAAAGAAAAGTTGCCGACTGCTGTTCAGGACTTGTTCTCGGAAATTGTTCCGTGCAACACAATTATTGAAGACACCAATGCTGTTACAGAGACGTCTTCAGCAAAGGATCAACCCTTTGATCCTAAGAGTGATCTTCCAAAAGAAGACCCTTCTCTAGAAACTCTTGAAGTTGGTAGAGGTACCCGCTCTAGCCGGGATTACCACAAAAATTACAACCAACCCTCTTCTTTTTATGTAAATCCTTCGGGAAAGCAAGTTGTAAGCGCCCCAAGTGGCAATAATAATGAAAATGTAGGCCCGAAGGAGGCTTTCAAGTACGACTTGATTGAGCACTTCAAACACATACATGCACGTCTACACATCCTCGACTTATTACGAATGTCTCCACAAACTCGTGATAGTCTCATTTCAGAATTACAAAGGCTGAATGCGGTTGTCGACAAACACGCCCCATAAGTCCTACAAATTGAAATGGACTACAGGGTCAAAAAATCAAATACTCCCCCAAAGGGAGAAAAGAAGAAAACTGAGGGATCAAGCAATGAATGCCTCTTGGTATAAAAAGCAGCAAGTGCAAAATTGCCTTCGACAAGGATGACCTCCTGCTAGGCGAGAGAAAGCACAACCGACCCTTGTACTTTACGGGGTACGTCAAAGAAATGCCAGTACACAGAGTTCAGATCGATCCAGGTTCTGCAGTCAACCTTATTTCTACTTCGGCACTCGAAGAGCTGGGCATCCCACCTAACAAGCTGAGTCACACGTCTATATCCATCTTCGGATATGACGGCAGCGCTCAAAGGCCTATCGGCAAAATCAGGTTCAAATTGCAAATCGGTGATCTTATTTCTGAAGTCACTGTGTATGCAATAAGGACCCCTTCATGTTACAATATACTCCTTGGACGCCCCTGGATACATGAGAATGGTGTCGTCCCTTCAACTCTACATCAGTGCATCAAGTTCGTTGGCAACGATGGCTTGATACATCGAATGTTTGCAGACAAAAAGCCCTTCAAAGGCAGATATGTCCATTTTGCAGATGCTCAAATGTATAAAGATTGGAAAGAAGAACAGGAGGAAAAAACAATTCACTTTCCCGACAATCTCCAGAAAGATAAAGGCAAGGATCCCCAGCAATCACCGGAGGTAAACAAACCCTCCACCAAACTCGAAGTAAGCGGTCAAGCTCCCTTCGTCGTCTCCTTTAAATCTCCAAAGCCTTTGGTAATCACTACCAAAGTAAAAAAGACAAAACAAAAGGCTGGAGGCAAGTTCACTGTGCAAAGTATTCATTCGACTCCATCTAATCCAGCAGCGAACGGACTAGCAGAAGCCTTCAACAAGACACTCTGCAAAACTCTCAAGAAAATGGTCTCTAGTCATAAAAGAGACTGGGGCGACAAACTACCAGAAGCTTTGTGGGCCTATCGAACCACCGTTTGAGGACCAACCCATAGCTCACCATTCTCTTTGGTCTATGGATGTGAAGCTGTTGTCCCTTTGGAAGTACAAATTCCTTCCTTAAGGGTATCTTTGCAAAATGACATGACGCAAGAAAGCAATGTCAAATTGAGACTCCAAGAGCTGGATAATCTCGATGAAAGACGACTCGAAGCTCTACAAAGCATTGAGTTGTACCAAGCACGTATGGCAGGATCTTTTGACAAGAAGGTCAGGCAACGCGCCTACAAAAAGGGTGACTTGGTTCTTACAGTAAAAAAATCCATAGTCTTTGCCCACAAATCCAAAGGCAAATTGAACCAAAATGGGAGGGACCCTTCGTCATCGACAAAGTCTTCTCCAATGGCGCATACGCTCTTCTAAACATGGAAGGGGACAGATGTATACTGCCCATCAACGGCAAGTTCTTGAAGCGGTACTCCCCTTGAAGACTTCTTCAAACGGGTCAGAGCGATATCTACACGGCCAAAGCCTATTTCCAAGGTACTTGCTCGTCAAACCCACCCATTTTGAAATTTTCATCTTTTATGTTGAAGTTTCCAAAAAAAAAAAAAAACTCTCTCAAAACAATGCTTACTTTCATCGTTTCATTGTTAAAAAAAAAAAATCAAAATCCAAAAAATCCAAGTTTAGGAGCCTCTTCCCAAACTTGACCAAAATTTTCAATCCTTGAACCCAAAAATTCATGGTTTGAAACAAAAACCAGGACTCAGGGACTTTCACCCTAGTTCGCCCCGGCTTTTACAACCAAAATGGTTTTAAGTCAAAATTTATGACCCTCGTGTCTTTAAACAAAAAAAAAATGGTTTGTTAGAAACCACGGGGAAGCGACATTCAGTCGATACTCGCAAGACCCAAAAACCGGAAGGATGCGAACCCCATTCGATACTTCCAAAACCCAAAAACCGGAAGGATACGAACCCCATTCGATACTTCCAACACCCAAAGATCGCAAGGAAGCGAACCCCATTCGATACTTGCAAAACCTCAAATTTCAAAATCGTGGAGATGCAATATCCCAATTGATATCCACAACCCAAATTTCAAGTGGTTCGAGAAAACCTCAAATTTCAAAAATCGCGGGGAAACGACATCAAGTCAGTACTCGCAAAACTAAAAGTTTTGGGAAAAGCAGGGAAGCGACGCTTAGTCGATATCTGCACCCTAATCCACGAGGAATCGACATTCCATCGATACTCGCAAACACAGCCTGCAAGGAAGTGACATTCCACCAATACTCGCAAGCAGAATGAGCAAGGAAGCGACATTCCATCGATACTTGCAAGATCATTCAGCGGGGAGGCGACATTTAGTCGATACCTGCATTTTGAAAACCAAATCCGGCTATAATCGCCAAAACTCGGCTATAAACGCCAAAATCGGCTATAAACGCCAAAATCGGATTTCACGCCAACAAAACAAAAACTTGGTTTTCAAAAATCTGGCTTCCATGCCAAAACAAAACAAACAACAAAGAAAGCAAAATTCGGCTATAAACGCCAAAAATGGCAATAAATGCCAAAATTCGGCTATAAACGCCAAAATTCGGCTATAAACGCCAAAATCCGGCTATAAACGCCAAAAATTCAGCTATAAACGCCAAAAATCGCCTATAAATGCCAAAATTCGGCTATAAACGCCAAATTCGGCTATAAATGCCAAAACAAAAAAATTTTCGGCTATAAATGCCAAAATCGGCTTTCATGCCAACAGAACGAAATTTGGCTCCTATGCCACAAAATGAAATTCGGCTTCTATGCCATTCCAAAATTCGGCTTTCACGCCATCCAAAAAACCTTGGCTCTCATGCCACAAACAAAATTTTGGCTCTCATGCCACAAACAAATTTGGCTTCCAAAAATCCGGCTTTCATGCCATCTCAAAAAATTTTGGTTCTAATGCCATTTCAAAATTTTTGGCTCTCATGCCGCCAAATAAATTTGGCTCCCATGCCACAAACAAAATTAGGCTTTCATGCCATCCAAAATTTGGTTTTCAAGCCATCAAAAAACCAGGCTTTTTGCCACAAAATTGGCTTTCATGCCCAAAACAACTCTTTGACAAAAATTTTCACAAAATGACAACCTTTTGATCAAATTCTTAAACAAACATTCCCATCAACTTTTGCTCAAATTTGTTTTCATAAAAAAATGATTTAAGTGAAAGGAAGGGGATACAAAAATATAGTACCAAAATTGTTTATACATGGAGGTACCAAAAAAAAAAGAAGAGAAGAAGAAAAGAGTTTGTTACAACTCAGGAGCTCAATCTAACATGGTCTTCAACCAAAGATTCAACTCCTCAAGCAGACCCTTGGCCTTAACTTCCAAAGTTTTTAGGCCACGCTTCTTCAGAATGTCCCCATAAAACGCGGCCGAATGCCGCGACCCATCTGCAGCACGAGGAAGTTCTTCCCAGAGGACTTGCCACTGCTCATGCTCCTGAGTCTTCCTCCGGACATTACCTTCAGCTTCCTCAACCTGGCGAATGAGGGTCCCTTCTTTGTCACGAGCCTCCACAATGGCTGTCCATTTGGCAGTGGCTTCTTCCTCCAAAAGTTAAAGACGCTGCCTAGCCTCAACAACCTCCTTATCAAGGCAGTCCAAGTCTTGCTTCAGCCCCATGATGGATAACTCGGTAACGTTCTTCTCCCGAACGATCTGCCTCTGAGTCTTCGTGAACTCAGTCAGCTCAGCTTTGACTCTGCTGGAAGGTTTTATGAACATCTCATCAAAGAAGTCACCATCTGAGAAACTCTTGGTCTCAGTCCATTTTTTCCCCAAGACGATGATTTCCTCAACAAAATCCTTGGCGCTTGCGATGTCCAGACCGACTTCTTTGCTATCAGCGCGGATGTCCTGCACATGCTTGATCATGCCAAAACCAGCTTCCAAATGACCTGAAGAGAGAGTCTCAACCCATGAGCTCAAGACAGTCTTCAACACCTTCCTTGCATACTGAAGGTGCGGTGCAGATGAGGATTCGCCATGCTCTGGTGCCCGACTGCCCACGTCATGCTCCATTGGAAGAGTAATCAATAAACTCTTTCCAACAGAAGAAGCTGACTCATTGAAAGTGGAAGAAGCCCCTACTTCTGCATCAGCCGCAGATACCCTCTGTTCTGGCTCTGAGGAAGACGGAGGAACCTCTCCTGCTGCTTCACAATCTGTCAAGGAAAAGACAAAAGGTATGAATATAATCTTGTCAAAAATATATCAAGATTATTATTGCAAATATACCTGCTTCGACAACTGGCGGAGTACTCTCTGCCTCTTTGAGCTCATCCGAAGCATCGTCAAAAGTTGCATCCATGGATGGCTCGAAATCGTCAAAATCCTCTGGCAAGTCAGCTGACAAGAAAACAAAAGCTACATGTTAGCAAATGACAGCACAAAAAAAAAAAAAAGCCAAAGCAATCACACCAGGTGAAGGTTCTGGAACCACTCCAGAGTCCCTGGGCTCTTCCTCAGATGCCACGACTGGATCCGTTATTGCCTCATCGGCCGGAACCTCGGGCATCACCAGGTTATCGTCCTCTGCCAAAAGAAAGAAAGCAGCGGATTAAAAACAAAAAAATCTCTTACAATAGAAAAGAAGAAACAAAAGGAAGAAGGAGAATAATACCAGCTGTCTCCTCTTCTTTGCTCCTCTTCTCTGGAGGCTCGTCAGCGTCCTCAGACACCTCCTCAGCAATGGTGAGAGGAACTTCAATATCAGAAGGACTATCGTGCCGTCTCATGTTACGGCGTTGTCCTCTCCTCCTCTTGCCTCGGCGGGTCAATCTGCTCGACGGTCCTGCCCCACTATCAACATCAGGCCTCTCACAAGAGTCCTCACTGGATGGTCTACTTTTCTCAGTAGACTCCATGGAAGCCTTCGTATTCTTTGCCTGTATCATAGCATCGATCTCGGCCTCCTCCTCCTCCAGCTGTCTCAAGACCTCACCAGGAATCCCTTGTGCAGCTCCTGATCTGATGATGTCCTGCCTGTTGAGAAAGCCTATCTTGTGCTTCTCTCCAGAAAGGAAGGCCAAAACTTCCTCCCGACGGACACCATCCGATTTGCCAAGACCTTTCCCAGGAGATTGCTTAATATCGAGCTCTTTCTTGGAAAGCCCCCGGTACACTGAGAAGCTCTCCACGAACCACTTCGTGAAGCCAGCAGTCCGGAAAGTGGGCAGCTCAGGATAGGAAATCATGGTGGTAGTGTCCTCTGCACTGTAAAAAGCCCATGCATTTCTCCCATCCTGCAAACCTCCAAAACGCTTCACCATGCTCGAAGGCGCTCCAACAACGCCTTGAGAGAAGCCAAGCTGCAATACAAAACACGAAGGGACATACGGCTGGATATCGACGAAAAGATGTCTGCGGTACACCATCGTACCAACCCGTATGTTGAAGAGCCATCTCTTCTCCGCGTCTGTCAAAGCATAGTGTTTTCCCGACCCTGCCCTGGTCGAATCACGGGAGACACCAAAGTCAAAAGCCTTCTTCCGCAAACCCGGAGAAAGCTTCACCGAAGACTGCCCAATCTCGACGTCCCTAAATTGTCGGATCCTCAAACGGGCAGACAAAAGTGATTCGGGAACGACTGTCCCTCTAGCCAAACGAATCATAAAAGGATCTTCGTCCTGTCCAACTCCCAAACGATGGAAGCTAGGACAGTGGTATACATACCACGAATAGAAGATGTGGGCAGAAAATACCCTGTTCATGGGAAACCCAAGCCGAACCAGGAAAGCAGCAGCCTGAAGTTTGGTACACAAATAGGAGTAAAGAGCAGGTACCAAAGCCAGCCGCTCTCCAAACGCCATCTGACAAGCCGGAAAAATACAGTGCGGCCTGATGTGCGTTCCATCTCGTCTAGCAAAAACAGCCTCACCTAGCCAGTAAGTGAGGTAAACAGCGAGATCTCTCCGCAACCCAATGTCAGGACAAATGGCATCCGTGCTTGCGAAGAACTTCTTTAAATCTTCTCGCACGGCGGCGATCTTCTTCAAACTTGATGCTTTAGCCCTAGCATCTTGGGCCATGGCATCAGAAGAATCCTCGCTGTCAAAAAAGTTGGAGCTGCAACTTCTCCAACTGCTGCATCTAACTTTCGAGCCCTCCTTCTCCTTCAAAAAATCATAGAAGGCAACGAGCTGAAAGTACACAAGCCTAAACTCCTCAGACTGCTCCTCAAGGACGCTGTCAATAGGCATAAACTCCTCATAGAGTTTGCCGAGGATAGGCAATCCGGTGATGGCGCTCAGTTCCTTCAAAGAAAAACCAATCTCACCATTCGTCACAATGAAGGTGTTGGTTTGTGGAAGGAATGACTCCAGCATGGCCATGAAAGCCTCATCAGAGAAAACAACGGTCTGCCGAAAAGCGCGAACCGCATAAAAAATCTCGGCCTCCCGAAGAACGGCCTCGCCAATCCTCAGGGTGTGATCAGTCCATGACTCCCAGCTCGAGTCAGCACTGAAACGGCCACGAAGTCGAAAAGGCTTCACCCAATTACTGCCATCACGCCGAAAAACCCCAAGGCCCACCGGTCTCAAATCAACCGATGGATGATCAGAACCTTGGTAGCCACTGGCTGGCATCAACATGTCCATACGGACAGGTGGCTTCTCTGCAAAACCGGAAGGGCCACCAACAAAAATCCAGGTCTTGATCACACTAGTCCTCTTCACCCAGCTAGGAGGATCTTCCCTCTTAGGGCACCTGGGAGAAAGGCTCAGGATCGAGATGGTCCGATCAAAAGTTGACCGGGTGAAAATAGTTCTCTCCTCATCGTCTGTTGTATATGAGAACTGAAAACATCTCCTTTGGTATGTCAAGTCGTCAGGGACTGCATCACCGAAGAAGAAGGTAGGCTTGAGCACAACGCTCTGATCGTCTGTAACCCAAAGACGACCGCTTACCATGATCTTGTAGAATTCCTCATCTTTGAGAGCGATCAATCGCTGTCTCATCTCATCACGATTGAGCGTATCGCATTCTTCCAAGTTCTTCTCCACGAACTGGACCTTCTCCCAAGCCTGCTGAACGGCCGTATTGGAAGATCTAGCAGACCGACGAGGTGCGTCAGTAACAAGACCTTTACCCTTGTTCGTTCTAGAAGAACTACCTGCTAAAGATGGAAGGGAAAAGATCAATCAACATCAAAATGACAAAATTCTGCTACAAAATTCTAGCAAAATTTTGACATGGTTCCGGGGCAATTCCAACGAAAAGGAAATACTCTGAAAAAGACAGGAAGCCTGAAGATGAGCTCAACATCGCTTCGAGCTCATAGTCAGTGGAGAATTCTCAAAGAAGGTTCGAACTCAACATCGCTGCGAGAACGAGCTAATCTCATCAAACTTCCGCGAAATCTAGAAAAGAGCTCAACATTGCTGCGAGCTTCAGAATCCAAAAATTGCAAAGTTCCTCAAAATCCAGCAAGACCGAGAAAGAGCTCAACATCGCTGCGAGCTGAAAATCCCAATACTTGCAAAAGATTTTCAGGTATGCATAATTTACTTCCCAATCTATTTACAAAAATCATGCATCAAAGAATATCATCATGCATTAGATGCTAGGAAAACCTTGACCAAAGTTTGACCAATTCCAACCCAATTTGGTCAAAACCAATCAAACTTTGTCCAAGTCAGAAATCATATTGGCTTGACCTAGAGACTCTAGCCTTCTATCTTGATGCATCAAACAAAAAATGCATACATATTGAAATTGCATAGCCTAATTATCATGGTGAGCAAACAAGGAAAAAGAAAAAGAAAGAGAGAGAAAAAAATCTCAGCAAAAAAAAAAAAAAAATTTTGGCCCACTACCACGTGGCTGTACGGCCAGGTCTGTACAGAAAAAAAAGCAAACAAAACAGAAAAAAAAATGGTGAAAAAAAAAAAACAGAAATCAGCATGTGAAAGAAAAAAAAAAAGAAAGCACACGGTGAAAAAAAAAAAAAAAGAAAACCGTGAAAAGAAGCAAAAAAAAAGAAAAAAAAAGAGGAGAAGAAGCACAAAAAAAAAAAAAAAAGAAGAGAAAAACGTGATTGAAAAAAAAAAAAGGGAAAGAGAAAGAAGAAGAGAAAAAAAATAAAATGAAGAAGCTACTTCTACAATGGAGATTCTTGTGGAGAAAGAAAAACTTACTTGAAGCCATTGATGGAGAAGAAGAAGAAAAGCTTGGAGCCCTTGGAGCAAAAGCACTTCTAATCTTGGAGAGCACTCTTGAAGATGTCTTGCAAAAAGAAAGCAATGGAGCAAAAGAACCAACCCTCTTGCTTTTATAGAAGAGAGCAAGCCAAAAGAGAAAACAAGGAGAAAGAAAAGAGGTAAGTACTAAAATTTAGCTACTTTCCGAAAAAAAGAGATATTTTGAGAGAATCTTTCCACAAAAAGGAAACTTGAGAAATTCTCTCCAAGTAAGGATATTTTTAGATATTCTCTACACAAAAGAGATATTTTTAGATATTCTCTACAAATATGACACCATATGAGATCTAGGCCATCTCCAAAGCCTAAGGTCCCATGGGTTAGCCCATATGAGCCACGTTTGACCACCTAGGCACTAAAAGTGGCTTTTAGTCAAAATATTCCTCTTACCATGAGCAAAAAAAAAAAAAAAAAAAAAAAAGAAAGCCTCATGAGTTTCCAAAACCAAACCATCCAACCTCATGAACTAAATTGAGCCAAAATCTTGAAATTGATATTTTACAAAACCAAATTCCGGTCCCCTAGCTCGTCACATACAACTTGTTAGGTCACAAGACCAAAACCAAAATCAAAATTTAAACCAAACCCAAAACCAAAAACCCTAAATCTGACCCCCCAACCTACCACATACAGCTTGTTGGGTCACAAGGTCAAAATAAAAAATCAAACCTCGACCCCCTAACTTGCCACATACAGCTTGTTAGGTCACAAGGTCAAAAACCAAAATCCAAAACCCAAAATCCAAATACCCCATGTCATTTTCAAAACTTTGCCTTGAGATGGTACGTGATCCCTCTCACTACCATAAAATCCCCTGGCAACTCAGAAGGCTATTAAAAAAAAATGCTCAAGACTCTTGGTCAAGTTGGAATCTCTCGTCCAAGTTTCTCTTCGAGGCACATCACTCCAAAAAGCTACTCGTCGCTGTACCTCGAGGGGGCATCTATTGACACAAAAAAAGTCATTATGTCTCCTCAACGTAAGAAGCCTCTTGAAGCTGCATCCTGCTACAAAATAGGCAAGGCTACTTCAACCATCAGATTTTGTCAAAATCAGACAGAAACTGAAAGATCCTTCAAGGCAGCCAAAAGAGGCGTACACCTGAGGTTTCGGGCCATTCCGACATCGTTTGGCCTAACTTCACTGCTCCGATAGCTAAACAAGCGCTCCCGGCGGCGACATCATCGAAGACACCAAAACTTCAATCAGAGCCTACGAATGACTCCAGAACGTCTCCAAAGGGCTACATGCCAAATTTCAAGTCAAACCGACAACGTTTGACCCTCCATCAATGCTTGAACAACAAAATCAAGCCTCCCGGCGGCGGGAACCACCGAAGGCATCACTCATCAAACAAAATACATGAGTGGTTTCAACATGCTTCCAAAAGGCTGCACATCGAATTTCAGGTCATTCCGACAGCATTTGACCAGGTTTCGATGCTCCGAGAGAAAATCAAGCCTATCGGCGACGGAGCAACCCGGGACCATGACATCCAAAATGGAGCGATGGAACGTCTCAAAATGACTCCAATAGGCTGCCTGTCAAATTTCGAGTCAATCGGACATCGTTTGACCACATATCAAAGCTCGGCATTTTCCTCGCAGCAAAATAAAGTGAAGCATCGATGGGATGCCAAACGGCTTCAAAACTCAAATAAAAGCTCATGGTTGGTCCTATCCACTGCTCAAGAAGCTTCACCTCAATTTTCAGGTCATTTCGACATCGTTTGACCTGGTTTCGACTCTTGACGGAAAATCGGCTACAAAGTCTTCGGCTTTCCTGAAAAATGGGAAACTTTGTGCTCCAATTTCGCGCGGGTTCTCGTCAAGATTTCTCCAAGAAAATCAAGTCAATAATTGAGGAAAAATGTCAAGAAAAATACAGAAGAAAAACGGAACGAAAAAGACGAAAAATCGGTCGAAAACGAAGCTCTGCGACCAAAGGGCAAAAACCCTAAGGTCGCCGGCGACCTTGGCCCAAGTTCGCCGGCGACCCTGGCCCAGGGTCGCCGGATTTTTGCACCAAAACGTCCGATTTTCGATCCTTTTCGCGTTTCGGGTGTTCCTGCCTCTGTGATTTTCTGAAAATCCAATGTTTGATGTTTGAAAACGACTGATCTTCACCGACATCTCGGATCCGCCATCGAAAGCATGAAATCATCACCGATCGTTCCAAGATCGCCAACCGGCTGACCAAGAAAGTGCACTTTCTGTCCGACCGATCGTGAAATCGACAAAACAGATGTCACCGGCCCACCAACATCAGTCAATGTATGAAATTGCATTGATATCCGACATCAAACAATGCGTGGATCCACCTGTGATGATCGCAATAAGAATCTCAAAAGACGCGGCGCGGCCCGCGACTCTTTACATGCCTTGACGACCACTTAATGTCGTTAATTGACCCGTTTATGACAAATTAAAGCGGTCATTAACTCATTATTTTGGACGGCCCAATCAGATTCAAGCATTTGGGAGTTACAAATGCAAGCAATCATGGCATTAAACCCATGAAACTCACATCATCATGATGCATAAAGGCAATTAAAAGCCCACTACCTTCATCGGCCAATCACAAGCCATGAAAAAGGAGTTACAAAATCAATTTGTAACTCCTCATCAATGCTCTCATAATGGCTATCAATGCCCATAACCACCCCATGGCTACCAAAAGCCTATAAAAGGAGATCCATTTCCAAGAGAGGGATCATCATCAAGAGTATCAACATCTATCGACTTGAAATTCTGCACTTCTCCCAAAGAAATCCAGACGAAGTCCTGCTGCTCTGCTGCAAAGAACACCTCAAGGTGATCAACGTCCCTTGGGGGGCCACCCCCCCAAGGCCACCTCCTTCTCCAACATGGCCTAAACGCGGCTTTTAAGCCATTTTACTCGGTTTTTCATTAGATATAGGACCTTCTCTTGGTCATTGTCCTTTAAAAAACCGAGGTTAGGAGCCAAGCCAATGAATCAAAGCATCACATGTTCTCATTTGAAGGACGATGGCGAAGTCCATACATGACTTGCGACCGTCGATCTCAACGTGTCCCCACAATCTCCTGAGAAGTTAGATCCCTTTTCTTACTTTTCTATTTTAGTTTGTATTTCTTAAAGAGATAAAAAGAACTCACAATTCTTGTTTTTCATATTGGATGAGTTTTGTAAAATCGCCTTTCACGGCAAAATCGCCTTTCACTGCAAACAAACAAAAACGCCTCCTACGACATTCTCAAAAAACAAACTTGTCTCTTTTCTTAATATTTATGCAATTTGAAAAGTTAGAAAAAAGGATTGATTTCCTTTCCACTTGTGAAGGTGAATCTCCGGATCATCACCATTCCAAATTCCAAGTAGAAAGTAAATCTGGCATACCCGTACAAAAATGTTGATGCCCGAGATTTTCCCTCCTCCGTCGAGACCCAGGTCAGCCCCCGGGGTGCGGAAGGAGAGGACGGAAGATTCCTTTCAGGTCCATTACGTAGTTTTTGTCGAAAGTTATGACTCCATTTTTCCACATCTCATTGATCTTCTCTCTCACAACGAAGCATTGATTGAGGGGATGTGAGATCTTCTGATGGTATGGACAGTATAGGGGATCATTGGTTTTGCCAACATCTCCCGGTCTTTTGGGCTCTGGCAAAATGAGTTTGCCATTTGCTATGAGAGCCTCAAAGATTTCTTCAACATCTTCATCGAAAGGATATTTCTTTTCTACATGTTCTTTGAAGGCATCAAAGAGTTCAGGCCTTTTACCTGCAGTTTTGTTTTCAGGTTTCTTTGGCTGCTGAGGAGCTGACTTGGTCTGTAGATTGAGAACCTCCTTTTTCTTTGGTTTTGAGGTTGTAATAGCAGTCAACTCTTTCTTTGATGATTTCTGACTGTTGAGGTCTTTAATCACCATTTCAGCTTCCATGGAAGCTTCGAGAAGTTCTCCCAGGTTCTTTGATTTGTTGCCGATGATCATGGAGCGAATTTTTGCTCTCATATTGTTACGGCAGATGTCGACTAGCGACGCTTGTGGCAGTACATCTGAGCATTTGTACGCCATTGCCTTCCATTTGTGAATGAAGTCGTATGTTGACTCATTCTCTCCCTGTTTTAAGCTGCAGAGTTGAGCCATAGTAACAGGATGATCCTCACCTTGGAAGTGGGTCAGGAAGCGTGTCTCTGGCATAGCCCAGTTCTGGATGGAGTTCTCTGACAGAGTGGAGTACCAATCAAAGGCTGTACCTTTTAGGGTACTTGTAAAGAGGCGAATCTTCAGGGCATCTTGATCCGCAATGGCTCCCGTCGGGATCTTGAAATGGATGACATGCTGTCTGGCTGAACCTTTCCCAGTATATGTCTGGAGAGTAGGTTGCTTGAATTTTGCAGAGAACGGAACCGAGTCCATCCATAGAGGGTAGGGTGGCTTGATCCCATGTTCCTTCAATATATCCTCTTCTTTTGCTTTTGCGAGGATATCGTCCACGTCCTTTTTGGTAAGGGCGCGAGACTCATTGTTTTTTGCATTGTCCTCGTCGTCTTCATGATTCAGAGGAGTTTCATTGTTAGGCGGTGGACGCTGCAAAGTGAGAATAAGGTTTTCCATTAGAGCCTCAATTCTCTGTTGTCCTTGCTCCAACTGCTGGATGCATGCGGTTCCATCATCAGGTGGTGGAGGCGGCTCAGAACTTTTGGCCAAGACGTTCATCTCTCGGGATTCGAACGAAGAAATCGTCCTGGTGACTGAGCTTGGGCTCATTCTTCTGGATGAAGAATCCGAGGAGTGGTTACTCCGGTGTCCTTAGCTTGGAGGAGTGGAGGATTCTTCTAGATGTGTTCGTGTCCTGGAGACGTTGCGAGTCACCGGACGTCTAACACTGATTTTGGTTGCTGACTTCTGGCGTTTCTGGTTTTGCCAACCATATGAACAGCAACGAATTGGTCGGGTCTTTCTTTTTCGACCCATTTGTTTGAGACATGGAGAGTAGAACGCTGGGTTTTTTGTTTCTCGAGTCTCTTTTGTCGATATGCAGTGCGGCGACGCATACGACGAGCAATTTGAGCTTCAGTCAGCTCTGGTTGGGCTCTGGCGATGAAGGATGTGGTCCCTCGTGCACAGCAGCCGAGTTTGTCTTCTTTGAAGCTGGGCAAGGACAGGATCTGAACGCGGTCCTTTGTCTGTCGCAATGAAGACTTGAATTTTGAGAGCTCGGCCCCTGTTGAGACGAAGGGTCGACTCGCAGGACTGCAGGCTTCAGCATGTTTTTGCGGAGGCCTAACGATGCAGGATTTGATTTTGGGCTTGTAGGAGCAAGCCGGCTCATGATGATTTTGTTTGTTTTTTGGGTGGAGGGTAGGTCTCTCCTCTTTCATGTAAGAGAGAGGGTAGAACTGATTCTCCTTGAGAGGGGCCAGGTATGCTGGCTTTGCAGATGTTCGGGACCTCCGTTGCTTTGGTAAAGATCTCGGTGACCAGGTTTTGGGGTAAACCTGGTTTCTTGTGGGTTGAAGCTTTGTGGGAACGCCACGGGCTTCGGGCTTCTTGGTGTTCGCCCTTGGTGCCATGTTAGTGACACGATGCGGGGCAGTTTTCTGTTTCTTGGCAGGTACAGTGTCTTCTGCGGGGAGTGGGAATGGTCCCAGCGACCCAAAGACGATGCTCCGGGGAGTTGAAGTTGACCCGGTGTTTGGAGAGTTGTCGAGGGAGATGACGCTTCGGCAACTGGCAGGGCGCTTATGCTTGTTTTGCTTGTCTTGAAGCATTAGCTGGTACTTGTTCTCATCGAAAGTGATGGTTAATGAAGCTGCCATTGTTAGTTTTGGAAAACTTCTGAAACAAGACCAAATCCATTAGTAATCACAAGAATATGGTGATCATAAATGTAGAACAACTATGGTTTTGTCTTTTCAAATCACTTGAGGGGACATGGCCCGACCCAAGGACGATGAAGAAGGCAAAAAGCCATAGAGGATACAATTGTTCTAAAATGCAAGTTTGGTAGGCTCAGAGTGAGCGTTCCAGTGACTTCTAGAAGCAGTTGTAGACCTTAATTCAAATTACCGAGAAGCAAGGCTCACTCGAGGTAAAATGATATAAGGTTGGAGATACAAATGTGTCGGTTGCGAATACAGTAGACCCGAAAGGGCGTACTAGCACCGCTAGGCACAAATGTTACAAATCGCATCCTTGGGAAGGACACGAGATGGGTTTTCTTTTAAAAGGGTCAAATTTGGGTTCATAACGGAGAGCAACTGGTATTCCAATCCGAACCACAACTCAACATTTCTGCGAGCGTTAAATCCGAAAGAGAAAGGGACCAGAATTTCTCAAATGTGAATCCAGTATTGACGGAAGTTTTTTTTTTTTTTTTTGAAATGTCAAGATTAAATTCATCAAAGAGAGCAAATGGTATTTCAATCCGAACTACAACTCAACATTTCTGCGAGCGTTAAATCCGAAAGAGAAAGAACCAAGATTTCTCAATTCTAAACTCAAAAATGACGGGAGTTTTTTTTTCTTTTTTTTTGAAAGGTCAAGATTAAATTCATCAAAGAGAGCAAATGGCGTTCCAATCCGAACCACAACTCAACATTTCTGCGAGTGTTAAATCCGAAAGGGAAAGAACCAAGATTTCTCAATTCTGAACTCAAAAATGACGGAAAAGTTTTTTTCTTTGTTTTTTTTTTGAAAAATGCACATAGGTTTCTAATTCGATCTTGTGAAATCCTAGTAGATAGATTAGCCCCCAGGTAAGGGTAGGGTTACTTAATGAACCCGTTTGGAGGACCCTTGCCTCGAACAGCCTAGCTGTCTCCACACTCTGGACAAGGCTTTTCTTGAATCCACTTTAGTCAAAGAGCGCAATTGATGCAACCTTAGTGTTTTTTTTCTGTCTTTTTTGTTCCTTCTTTCTTCTGTATTTTTCTTGACATTTTTCCTCAATTATTGACTTGATTTTCTTGGAGAAAACTTGACAAGAACTCGTGCGAAATCGAAGCACAAAGTTTCCCATTTTTCGGGAAAGCCGAAGACTTTGTAGCCGATTTTCCGTCAAGAGTTGAAACTAGGTCAAACGATGTTGGAATGACCTGAAAATTGAGGTGAAGCTTCTTGAGCAGTGGATAGGACCAACCATGGGCTTTTATTTGAGTTTTGAAACCGTTTGGGGTCCCATCGATGCTTCACTTGATTTTACTGCGGGGAAAATGCCGAGCTTTGATATGTGGTTAAACGATGTCCGATTGACCTGAAATTTGACAGGGAGCCTATTGGAGTCATTTTGAGACGTTCCATCAGCTCCATTTTGGATGTCATGGTCCCGAGATGCTCCGCCGCCGGTAGGCTTGATTTTCTCTCGGAGCATCGAAACTTGGTCAAATGTTGTCGGAATGACCTGAAATTCGACGTGCAGCCTTTTGGAAGCATGTTGAAGCCACTCATGTATTTTGTTTGATGAGTGATGGCTTCGGTGGTTCCCGCCACCGGGAGGCTTGATTTTGCTGCTCGAGCATTGATGGAGGGTCAAACGTTGTCGGTTTGACTTGAAATTTGGCATGGAGCCCTTTGGAGACATTCTGGAGTCATCCGTAGGCTCTGATCAAAGTTTTGGCGTCTTTGACGACGTAGCCGCCGGGAGCGCTTGTTTAGCTGTCGGAGTAGTGAAGTTAGGCCAAACGCTGTTGGAATGGCCCGAAACCTCAGGTGTACCCCACTTTTGGCTGTCTTGAAGGATCTTCCAGTTTCTGTCTGATTTTGACAAAATCTGATACTTGAAGTAGCCTTGCCTGTTTTGTAGCAGGATGCAGCTTCAGGAGGCTTCTTGATGTTGAGGAGACATAGTGACTTTTTTGGTGTCAACACATATGAGGTTGGGGGAACACCCACCGCTCACTATGGTGAAGGAAGTAAGGCACCAACTAAACACCTTGCCGGCTGATGGGGTAAATATATATGGTTACCGTACTTTAAAATGTTTTTAATGTGGTTACCTATTGCATCTGTCTTACTGTCTTCTTGTACGTGACCGTATGCAATTCACTTGGCAGCCGTACTCCAAATACCCTAAGAAATCCCGAATGAGCGTACCGAAAGTGGATCGCAATCTTTTTTCATCATTGACTATGCTTTTGTGGTACTGGATTGTTGAGCGGCACAACACGTGGTGAATCATGAAGCAATTTGGGCTTAAGCAACTGGTCCCCCCCCCCCCCCTTCAGTATGCCGTACGTGAGGAAAGAACGTGTTAAGAGAGTGGTAACTGATTACAGCTTGTACATGGGTGATGAGATTACAGGATTGTGGGCTGCATGAAGGCAACTTGGATTGCGCAGGGAGGAGTGCACCCAGCCAGTACATTTGATCACACCAAAAAAGTCACTATGTCTCCTCAACATCCAGAAGCCTCGTGAAGCTGCATCCTACTACAAAACAGGCAAAGCTACTTCCAGCATCAGATCTTGTCAGAATCAGACAAAAACTGAAAGATCCTTTAAGACAGCCAAAAGAGGGGTACACCTGAAGTTTCGGGCCATTCCAACATCGTTTGGCCTAACTTCACTTCTCCGACAGCTAAACAAGTGCTCTTGGCGGCGACATCATCAAAGACACCAAAACTTTGATCAAAGCCTATGGATGGTTCCAGAATACCTCCAAAAGGCTCCATGCCAAATTTCAAGTCAAACCAACAACGTTTGACCCTCCATCAACGCTCGAGCAGTAAAATAAGCCTCCCGGCGGCAGAAATCACCGAAGCCATCACTCATCAAACAAAATACATGAGTGGCTTCAACATGCTTCCAAATGGCTGCACGTCGAATTTCAGGTCATTCCGACAACGTTTGACCAGGTTTCGATGCTCCGAAAGAAAATCAAGCCTACCGGCGGCGGAGCACCCCGGGAACATGACATCTAAAGCGGAGCTAATGGGTCGTCTCAAAATGACTCCAATAGGCTCCCCGTCAAATTTCAGGTCAATCGGACATCGTTTGACCACATATCAAAGCTCGGCATTTTCCCTGCAGCAAAATCAAGTCAAGCATCGACGGGACCCTGAACGACTTCAAAACTCAAATAAAAGCCCATGGTTGGTCCTATACATTGCTCAAGAAGCTTCACCTCAATTTTCAAGTCATTCCGACATCGTTTGACCTAGTTTCGACTATTGACGGAAAATCAGCTACAAAGTCTTCGGCTTTCCCAAAAAATGGGAAACTTTGCGCTCCGGTTTTCACGGGGTCTCGTCAAGTTTTCTCCAAGAAAATCAAGTCAATAATTGAGGAAAATTCCCAAGAAAAATACAGAAGAAAAAAGGAACAAAAAAGAAGGAAAAACGGCCGAAAACAAAGCTCGGCGACCAAAAGGGCTAAAACCCTATGGTCGCCGGCGACCTTGGCCCAAGGTCGCCGGCGACCCTGGGTGCATGGTCGCCGGCGACCCTGCAAATCCGGGTCACCGGATTTCTCGCCGAATGGACCGTTTTCCAATATTTTTCGCGTTTCGAGTGTTCCTGTCTCTGTGATTTTCTGAAAATCTAATCTTTGATGCTTGAAAACGACTGATCTTCACCGACATCTCGGACCCGCCGTCAAAAGCATGAAATCATCACTGATCGCTCCAAGATTGCCAACCGGCTGACCAAGAAAGTACACTTTCTGTCCAACCGATCGTGAAATCGACAAGACAGATGTCACCGGCCCACTAACATCAATCAATGTCTGAAATTGCACTGCAATCCGACAGCAAACAATGTGTGGATCCAGCTGTGATGATCACAAGAAGAATCTCAAAAGACGCGGCGCGGCCCGCGACTCTTCACATGCCCTGATACCATTTAATGTCATTAATTGACCCGTTAATGACAACTTAATGCGGTCATTAACTCATTATTTTGGACGGCCCAATCAAATTCAAGCATTTGGGAGTTACAAATCCAAGCAATCATGACATTAAACCCATGAAACTCCCATCATCATGAGGATTAAAGGCAATTAAATGCCCAGTATCCTTCATCGGCCAATCACAAGCCAAGAAAAAGGAGTTACAAAATCAAAGAATAAAAACTTGTAACTCCTCATCAATTCTCTCAACATGGCCATCAATGCCCATAATCACCTCATGGCTACCAAAAGCCTATAAAAGGAGGTCCATTCCAAGAAGAATGGATGAATGAATCCCAAGTGCAATCCCAAGCTCTGAAAATCCAGAAAATTCAAGAGAGAGACGAAGTCCTGCTACTTTGCTCCCAGAAGCACTACAAGGTGATCAACGTCCCTTGGGGGGCCACCCCCCAAGGTCCCCTCCTTCTACAATATGGCCTAAATACGGCTTTTCAGCCCGTTTACTCGGTTTTTCATTGGATATAGGACCTCCTCTTGGTCCTTGTCCTTTAAAAATCTGAGGTTGGAGCCAAGCTGAAGAATCGAAGCATCAAGCGTTCTCATTTGAAGGACGATGGCGAAGTCCATACATGACTTGCGACCGTCGATTTGAACGTGTCCCCACAATCTCCTGAGAAGTTAGATCCATTTTCTTTCTTTTCTATTGTAGTTTGTATTTTCTAAAGAGACAAAAATAAATCACAATTCTTGTCTTTCATATTTGATGAGTTTTGTAAAATCGCCTTTCACGGTAAAATCGCCTTTTAAGACAAACAAACAAAAAAATGCCTCCTACGGCATTCTAAAAAACAAATTTGTCTCTTTTCTTAATATTTATGAAATTTGAAAAGTTAGAGAAAAGGATCGATTTCCTTTCTACTTATGAAGGTGAATCTCTTGATCATCTCCATTCCAAATTCCAAGTAGAAAGTAAATTTGGTATACCGTACAAAAAGTTGATACCCGCGATTTCCCTCCTCCGCCGAGACCCAGGCAGCCCCCAGGGTGCGGAAGAAGAGGACGGAAACCCGAGGGTCCATCAAGTTGGCACACCCGGTGGGACTCGTTTATTTGAGGACGTGATGCTTTGATCCCTTGGCTCCTTTCTAGTTGGTGGCCTATGTTGCATCTTGCATCTAAAAAAAACATGAGTTGGGATTTTAGTTATTCTTTCTCATTTCAAAAAAAAATATGATTTCTTTTCTTGGATTCAACTTTGAGAAATTTTGATCCTCTCCTCTTCGAACTTGATAGCTCACAGAAATGTTTGCAGCTATCGTTCATAACGAGGATTGGGCCCTCTTTTTTCTTTGATGAGTCCGATAGAAGTTTTCAAAAAAAAAAAAGAACTTCATTTCAAATTCCTTCAAAAAAAAAATGATGATCTCTCTTTCTTAAGATTCAACTTTGAGAAACTTTGATCCTCTCCTCTTCGAACTTGATAGCTCACAGAAAAGTTTGCAGCTATCGTTCATATCGGGGATTGGGCCATCTTTTCTCTTTGATGAGTCCAATTGGGATTTTAAAAAAATTTTCAAAACAAAAAATCAGTCTTCTTTCTTTTGAATTCAAATTCAAAGAAACTTTGGTTATTCCTGTCGCGACCCCGGACCGAGTTTGGGGACCAATCCGGGATCGGGACTAATTGTGAAGTAAATAAGAAAAGGTATGTTTGATGCCCAACGCACACGGGATAATAAAGAACACACATCACCCGTGCACGTGATTTCCCACAGGTGTCCGCGGTGAGGATATCTCAACAACATCATGAATACTTTGTTAAATTGCGGAAGCGTGTAGCAAATCAAGCATGTAATTCATTTCTGTGATAATAAGACTGATTACATTTAAATAACAAGTATCAGCATGAGCAATGTTCTATAGCGTAACCCAAAAGTACTGTTAAAGTTGAACATATATCATTTAATTACAATTCCCAAAAATAGAGGCCAACAAAGGCCAATATAGACAAAACAATATCCACCAAAATAACTATCCATAACCACCCCCCCAAAATGTTTCGCATCTTGACAACCGGATGTTTACATAACATCGTCGGCACGCCACTCAACTAGCTGTTGCGGTTCTCCGACCGCCTCCTCTGGCTCCTCCTCGGGATAACCGACAACGGGACCTGAGTACCAAAGCAAAGGATCAGACACGATGGTCTGGCAAGTGGGTGAACAGATATAAACATTCGATAATAAAAAACCTTTACCTTGGAAAACATATAAACCTGTTTAAACAATGACTTTCAAGAAGTAAATGAATCATTTAATTAAACGCATATGCAGTCACAAAACATGTAAGGTAATCAAGGAAATCGGAAAACAATCAAGATGACATCCACAAGAAGCTAAATCCTCTATCACCGAAGTGACAAGAGTATCGGGTGTTGACCACAGTCACCGAAGTGAGGAGGTGCAACCAATTTACATATACATATACAATAATACGGGACAGGACCACGGTAGCAAACCGGGTGTCGGGAATCACGGTAGCGAACCAGATATCGGGAACCACGGGAGCGAGCCGGGTATCGGGACGGGACCATGGTTAATAAACCGGGTATCGGGATCCATGCTGCAGCTGGCGGGACGAGAAGGGATCTCCAAGTCGGCAGATCAGACCGACAAGGTCATCCAAGCTTAGTGGTGCCGACTCATAGGTTAAATCACATAAATCGAGACATGTATAAAATAAATTCAGTGCAAGACTATAAACGAGCAAGACGGGGTGCTCAAGGGTGCATCTATCATATCATGTCGGGCATGCATTTCGGGACTAATAAAAAGGGTGCAAGTACAAATACAATGCTTTCGGAATTGATAAATCATAATTCATAAGTTTCTGGAATAAACAGTTGAAATAGACTTTCAAAATATCGAGGTTTAAAACTAATTCAAGGTGAATGGGGATTTCAAAGTGAATAGGGATCCCGAATGCCTATTTAATAATAAACTTGGTACTCCTTGAATTTGAAAACATTCCGGTTCCTTATGCACTTTGAGATTCCCCAAAACTTCAACGAATTCCTTGTGATTATGGTTTCTTCCTCAGATGGATTTCAAACAATGGTTATAAGTACTCTCTTCACAATAGGGATGCCAACTAACCTCTCTCAATACTTAAGACCTTTCATTCTTTGCTTCCAAACAACCCCAAGAAAACAGTACACATCGCTCGAGCGGACCTGGAGTTCGCTCGAGCGACGTGCTCTTTGGAATGGCCTTCTGGGAGGGTTCGCTCGAGCGGACCAAGGGTCGCTCGAACGGACCTGCCCAGTTCAGGATGGCACGAGCTAACGATTTGTACGCTCGAGCCAACCATTCTCTGGAATGAGCTCTGAGAGGATTCGCTCGAGCGATATAAGGTCCGCTCGAGCGAACTGTCCACTGGAATGGTTCGAAACCCTTTCTGGACACTTCGCTCGAGCGACCTTCCAGTTCGCTCGAGCGAACTGTCCAGAAACTGGTTCCGGGACAGCTCTGCTCCTCTTCCTTTCCACTTCTTACTACACCTTTGAGCTCCATTTCTTCTATCAAATTTGGAAATCCAAAACCTCTTTCAATCCCCCATCAAAACCCCTCACAACATCCACCAAGCATCCATACATTCATCTCCATTATTTTCCACATCCAATCACAAAGAAAAGAGCAGAATCACAACCACATAAATTCATTTAAGTCTTAGACACTAGATAACGCAAAAAACTTTAAATCACATTTTAAGACATTAAATGGGCTAACCAACCCCTTTCCAAAAGCATTTATAGCATAATGAATACAAGTGAAACAAGCCATTAATGAGACAATAAATCAACACATATAATATGGAAATCATTGAAAACTAAAACAACCCATTCAATCCACTTGCCTCTAGGTCTCTAATCAAGCGAATCAAGCTACTACACAACTCTTCCAAGCCAAGGATGCAATCTACACAAAAACCCCCAAATACAAACCCTAAAATAGGTCAAACCATGAAACAAGAAGAGATAACTCACAATAATGAAAAAAGAGCTCTCCCAAGACTTGAAGAACACAAATCTAAGAGATTAGGAATGAAGCTTACTTGTAGGTTCTCCAAATAGACAAGGTGAGCTCAAAGAGGGTCTTGAGATGCGTAGATTCTTCTACAAATGATATTAAAGAGAAGCTTGCAAGGAGGGGAAGAGGGTGGTGATCTCCATTTCTCAAAAGATGCAAGGTTGGTGGTGATTTGGTGGCGGAGAAGCAAGGAGAAGAGAAATGAGAGGAAACCCTAGGTTTAGTTGCTCTTGTACTGGAAAAAGAGAGAATGGAGGATGGGTTCTCTATTTAAAGACAATGGGTGTGGGCTCTATCACCTAGAAACTTCTTTGGGCTGAAATCACTACTTTCGGGATCTCGAACAAAATCGACGAAGAAGGAAGAAATGATCACCGAGATATCTAGTTTCCAAAAAGTATATGTTTTGTGGGTTTCGGGAATATCAATTTTTGGGTACAGATTTCATGTAAAAAGACTGTTTTGCCCTCAATGCAAGAAAATTGGGTTTCGGGGTTCCGGACGGTTACGGGATCAACATGAAAGTTGTAGGGATTAGTGGGATAAGTGAGACGGGGTAGAAATACAAATCATCGGAATATGAACAATCCCCATATACTCGTAAAACTATCCAAAAATGGAACCCCCAAAGGGTCCCACCACACACACAAAGTACTAAAACTCTCCCAAAACTAAAAAGAATTATTCTAGTCCAAACTTGACCAAAATGCATTAATCATGCTTAGCTCTAATACAAGACTTAATTAGTACTAATCGAGATCACTCGGGTCGGGGTCTTAAAATGCCCTTTCGGATTTAACGCTTGCAGAAATGTTGAGTTGTGGTTCGGATTGGAACACCACTTCTGTTCTTTTAAGAGTTCATTAGAAATATTTCAAAAAAAAAAAAAAAAACACTAAGGTTGCACCAATTGCGCTCTTTGACTAAAGTGGACTTAAGAAAAGCCTTGTCCTGAGTGTGGAGACAGTTAGACTGTTCGAGGCAAGGGTCCTTCAAACGGGTTCATTAAGTAATCCTACCCTTACATGGGGGTTGATCTATCTACTAAGGTTTCATAAGATCGAATTGGAAATCTATGTGCACCTTTAAAAAAAAATCTTTGAAAAAAAAAAAAAAACTTTGATCACTTTTGAGTTCAGAATTGAGAAATCTTGGTTCTTTCCTTTTCGGATTTAGCGCTCGCAGAAATGTTGAGCCTTTGATCGGATTGGAACACCATTTGCTCTCTTTGATAAATTCAATCGTGACTTTTCAAAAAAAAAAAAAACCTCCGTCACTTTTGAGTTCAGAGTTGAGAAATCTTGGTTCCTTCCCTTTCGGATTTAGCGCTCACAGAAATGTTGAGCTTTTGTCCGGAATGGAACACCATTTGCTCTCTTTGATGAATTCAATCTTGACCCTTCAAAAAAAAAAAAAAACTTCCGTCATTACTGGATTCACATTCGAGAAATTCTTGTTCCTTCCCTTCTGTATTTAGCGCTCGCAGAAATGTTGAGCCGTTGTTCGGATTGGAATACCATTTGCTCTCCTTTATGAACCCAAATTTGACCTTTCAAAAAAATCCCATCTCGTGTCCTTTCCAAGGATGCGATTTGCAACATTTGTGCCTAGCGGTGCTAGTACGCCTTTTTCGGGTCTACTGCATTCGTGACCGACACATTTGTATCTCCAACCTTATATCATTTTTCCTTGAGTAAGCTTTGCTTCTCGGTAATTTGAATTAAGGTTTTCAATTGTTTCTAGCAGTCACTGGTACGCTCACCCTGAGCCTACCATACTCGCATTTTAGAATAATTGTATCCTCTATGGTTTTTTTGCCTTCTTCATCTTCCTTGGGCTGGGCCATGTCCCCTTAAGTGATTTGAAAAGACAAAACCATAGTTGTTTTCCATTTATGATCACCATATTCTTGTGATTACTAATGGATTTGGTCTTGTATAAGAAGTTTTTCAAAACTAACAATGGCAGCTTCATTGACCATCACTTTCGATGAGAACAAATACCAACTTATACTTCAAGACAAGCAAAACAAGTATAAGCGCCCTGCCAGTTGCCGAAGCGTCATCTCCCTCGACAACTCTCAAAACACAGGGTCAACCTCAACTCCCCGGACCATCGTCTTCGTGTTGCTGGGACCATTCCCACTCCCCGCAGAAGACACCATACCTGCCAAGAAGCAGAAAACCGCCCCGCAACGTGTCACTACCATGTCACCAAGGGCGAACACTAAGAAGCCTGAAGCCCGTGGCGCTTCCACGAAGCCTCAACCCACAAGAAACCAGGTTTGCCGCAAAACCTGGTCGCCGAGATCTTCACCAAGGCAACGGAGGTCTCGAACATCTGCAAAGCCAGCATACCTGGCCCCTCTCAAGGAGAATCGGTTCTACCCTCTCTCTTATATGAAAGAGGAGAAACCTACCCTCCGCCCAAAGAAGAAATAAAACCAACATGAGCCGGCTTGCTCCTACAAGCCCAAAATCAAATCCTGCATCGTTAGGGCATCGCAAAAACATGCTGAAGTCTGCACTCCTGCGAGTCGACCCTTCATCTCAACAGGGGCCGAGCTCGCAAAATTCAAGTCTTCACTGCGACAGGCAAAGGACCGCGTCGAGATTCTGTCCTTGCCAAGCTTCAAAGAAGATAAGCTCAGCTGCTGCACACGAGGGACTACATCCTTCATTGCCAGAACCCAGCCAGAGCTGACTGAAGCTCAAATTGCTCGTCGTATGCGTCGCCGCGCGACATATCGATAAAAGAGACTTGAGAGACAAAGAACCCAGCATTTTACTGTCCATGCCTCAAACAAATGGGTCGAAAAAGAAGGACCCGACCAATTCGTTGCTGTCCATATTGTTGGCAAAACCATAAATCGCCAGAAGTCAGTGACCAAAATCAGTGTTAGACGTCCAGTGACTTGCAGCGTCTCTCGGACACGAACACATCTAGAAGAATCCTCCACTCCTCCAAGCCAAGGACACCGGAGTAACCACTCCTTAGATTCTTCATCCAAAAGAATGAGCCCGGCTCAGTCACCAGGACGATTTCTTTATTCGAATCCCGAGGGATGAACGTCTTGGCTACAAGTTCTGAGCAGCCTCCACCACATGATGATGTAATCACACGCATCCATCAGTTGGAGCAAGGACAACAGAGGATTGAAGCTCTGATGGAAAACCTTTTTCTCACTCTACAACGTCCACTACCTAACAGCCAAGGCCCTCCGAATCAAGAAGATGACGAGGGTAATGCAGAAAACAATGAGTCACACGCCCTTACCAAAAAGGACGTGGACGATATCCTCGCAAAAGCAAAAGAAGATGATACATTGAAGGAACATCGGATCAAGCCACCCTACCCTCTATGGATGGACTCGGTTTCGTTCCCTGCAAAATTCAAACAACCTACTCTCCAGACATATACGGGGAAAGGTTCAGCCAGACAACATGTCATCCACTTTAAGACCTTAACAGGAGCTATTGCGGATCAAGATGCCCTCAAGATTCGTCTCTTTGCAAGTACCCTGAAAGGTACAACCTTTGATTGGTACTCTACTCTGCCAGAGAACTCCATCCAGAACTGGGCTATGTTGGAGACACGCTTCTTGACCCACTTCCAAGGTGAGGATCATCTTGTTACTATGGCTCAGTTCTGCAGCCTAAAACATGGAGAAAATGAGTCAACATATGACTTCATTCACAAATGGAAGGCAATGACGTACAAATGCTCAGATGTACTGCCATAAGCGTCGCTAGTCGACATCTGCCGTAACAACATGAGAGCAAGGATTCGTTCCATGATCATCGGCAACAAATCAAAGAACCTGGGAGAACTCCTCAAAGCTTCCATGGAAGTTGAAATGGTGATCAAAGACCTCAACAGTCAGAAATCATCAAAGAAAGAGCCGACTGCCATTACAACCTCAAAACCAAAGAAAAAGGAAGTTCTCAATGTGCAAACTAAGTCAGCTCCTCAGCAGCGAAAGAAAGCTAAAAACAAAGCTACAGGTAAAAGGCCTGAACTCTCCGATGCCTTTAAAGAACGTGTAGAAAAGAAATATCCGTTCGATGAAGATGTTGAAGAAATCTTTGAGGCTCTCCTAGCAAATGGCAAACTCACTTTGCCGGAGCCCAAAAGACCGGGAGATGTTGGCAAAACCAATGATCCCCGATATTGTCCACACGACCAGATGATCTCACATCCTCTCAATCAATGCTTCGTTATGAGAGAGAAGATCAATGAGATGTGGAAAAACGGAGTCATAACCTTTGACAAAAACTACGGCTCCGCCTCTGTCAACATGGTGTCATGTGGGCAAACTTCAAAATCACCGAAGAAGAAGATCACTACTTCATTCAAGGTGATGAAAATGGCTCAAGCGTCCCAAGAGCTGGTTCCCTATCCAACACCAGATGGACAACCTATATGGGTGTATCCCAATCTCCTAGATGATATAAATTGGGAGATCGTCAAAACAAAGCCGACCGCTCAACAGCGAAGGCAAGCTAAGAGACAATTCTGTAAGCTAAAACAGTAGCAGAAGTCTCAACCAAAACAAGAAGCCCTTGAAAAGGTAAAAACCTCTTCCACTGCTTCACTCGGGGCGACAGAAGAATCCTTTCCCAAAGCTTCAAAGGCGGAGAATATCTTTCCGACGAGGAATGGATTCCCGAGTCTCATCTTATGCCAGTAATCTGGTATAACCCATTGCAGCCACAAGGATCCTGGTCCGATGATGAAGAAGACCAGGACGCTGTTCAAGAAAACGCCGTCGATCCAGCACTAACCAATGCTTCAGCGGAACCCAACATGGGTGAACCACAAGGAGCAGATGACGAAGAAGATTTGGCTCCTATGCCTAATCTTGAAGAATATGCAAGAATTTTGCAACATCTTGCCATAAAGCAGGAGCAGGATCTCATTAATGATCTTCATCATGATCCAAAACCAGAATTCCCTGAAAATCAACGGGAACTTTCTCCCTCAACTCCTGAAAATGGAGAAAACAGTTGGATCGATGATCCTCTTACATCCGAAGATGAGTCTGATTCCCAACAGTCTACACTGGGGGCATCTCTTGTTAGGATAACCCGCAATGCTATAGCTCAAGACAATAGTGCCTCTGAAGCTTCCGAAGACACGTACTCCCTGACCGGCAGTGTATCTTCCGGAGCTACATCTTCTCAGGTGACTTCAACTGAGATATCATCCTCTCAGCCCTCGTCTCTTGAAGCTGTGACATCGGAACTCAGGCCTCTCTCGGTTGATCATCTTGAAGAAACTCCTGCTAATGAAATTTTCTTCAATGAAAACCCAGTCGATTGGTCCCAGATACCCGATCTCATAGACGATGTCTGGATTACTAAAGAAAAGTTGTCAGATGCTGTTCAGGACTTGTTCTTGGAAATGCTCCGTGCAACACAATCACTGAAGACGCCAATGCAGCTAGAGAAAGGTCTTCAGCAAATGATAAGGACCGACCCCTTGATCCTAAGGGTGATCTTCCAAAAGCCGACCCTTCTCTAGAAGCTGCTATATATTACCTTAGCTGCATGATGGTAGGTGTAGAGCATCGCTACTCCCCAGTCGAAAAAGAATGCCTTGCAGTGATGCTTGCCGTACAAAAGCTACGTTACTACCTGCTGTCCAATACAGTCTACCTGATTTCGAGAATCAACCTCCTAAAGGTCCTTGTCACAATTGCAGGTTCTCTAAATGCACGACTGACAAAATGGTCCATCCTTCTATCGCAACTTGATATTAGGTATGTACCACAAAAAGCAATCAAAGGCCAAGCTCTAGGAGATTTCCTCGCAGAGCATCCATTGCCTAAAGATTCTCCACTCAGGGATGATCTCCCAGACGAATTTGTCTACAATGTGGAAACTTCCTTATCAAATAATTTGATGGTGCAACCAGGACAAATGAAAAAGGAAAGTAAATATCGGGAATTGGCATCCTCTTTGTCAGCCCCGACAAATACATGATTCCACACGCCTTCTCGCTATTGGAACCATGTTCAAACAATGCTGCTGAGTACCAAGCCCTGATTGTAGGATTGGAACTCGCCCTCGAATCCGGCATCACCATGCTGGAAGCTTTTGGAGACTCTCAACTGATCATCAACCAGATGAATCACACATTTGAAGTCAGGAAGCCTGATCTGCTACCTTACTACAATAAGGCGCAGTCACTTCGACAAAAATTCAACATCTGTCACATCACCCACATCCTCAGAGGTGAAAACATCCGTGCAGATGCCCTAACTGGACTCGCCGCATCCATGGCAACCGAAGAAGGGGAAAACATTCAAGTCACAGTGTGTCAAAGAAGGATTCTCCCTCCTCTTAACACACATCAAGCAGTTGCTGAATGCCACCAACTGGTTTGAAGTCGGATGTCCATCCTCATACCTCCGATCGGCGACTGGAGGGATCCGTTCATTGATTACATCATATTTAGAATCCTACCTGAAGATCCAAAAGAGCGGGTAAGTATCTAAAGACGAGCCCCGAACTTTCATTTGGATGTACCTTCAAAAGCACTTTAAAGAAAACCCTTCAACAGAGTACTCCTACGCTGCTTGTCACAACAAGAGGCTAAGGAAACTCTTTAAGTAGTACATGCTGGTCTTTGTGGAGCCCATCAGGCTGGTCCTAAGCTCTACAACCACATAAAAAGACTAGGTTATTATTGGCTTACCATGGTAGCTGATGCAATGCAATTTGCCAAGCGCTGCCAAAAATGCCAAATTCATGGAGATTATGTCCACATGCCTCCAGAATGGCTACATCCAACAGCAATCTCATGGCCTTTCAAAGCATGGGGTAAGGACATCATAGGTCCTATCTCTCCCCCATCAAGCAAAGGTAATCGCTTCATCTTCGCTGCTACGGATTATTTCTTCAAGTGGTCAGAAGCATTTTCGCTCAGCGAAATGAAGACTTTATCAGTCCTTCAGTTCTTGCGCACCAACATTATTTGTCGCTTCGGCATACCTTAAAGATTCGTCCATGATAACAGACCACAATTCCGGGATCACAGATTCTACAAGTTCTGCGACAAGTACAAAATCCAAAGTTGTCCTTCGACTCCATTTAATCCAGCAGCGAACGGACTAGCAGAAACCTTCAACAAGACACTCTGCAAAATCCTCAAGAAAATGGTCTCTAGTCACAAAAGAGACTGGGGCGACAAACTACCGAAGCTTTGTGGGCCTATCGAACCACCGTTCTCGGACCAACCCATAGCACACCGTTCTCCTTGGTCTATGGATGCGAAGCTGTTGTCCCTTTCGAAGTACAAATTCCTTCCATAAGGGTATCTTTGCAAAATGACATGACACAAGAAAGCAATGTCAAATTGAGACTCTAAGAGCTGGATAATCTCAATGAAAGACGACTCGAAGCTCTACAAAGCATTGAGTTGTACCAAGCACGCATGGCAGGATCTTTCGACAAGAAGGTCAGGCAACGCGCCTACAAAAAGGGCGACTTGGTTCTTGCAGTAAAAAGACCCATAGTCTTTGCCCACAATTCCAAAGGCAAATTTGAACCAAAATGGGAGGGACCCTTTGTCATCGACAAAGTCTTCTCCAACGGCGCATACGCTCTTCTAAACATGGAAGGGGACAGATGTATGCTGCCCATCAACGGCAAGTTCTTGAAGCGGTACTACCCTTAAAGACTTCCTCAAACGGGTCAGAGAGATATTTACACGGCCAAAGCCTATTTCCAGGTACTTGCTCGTCAAACCCATCCCCTTTTGAAATTTTCATCTTGAAATTTCCAGAAAAAAAAAACTCTCAAAACAATGCTTACTTTCATCGTTTCATTGTTTAAAAAAAAAAATCAAAATCCAAAAATCCAAGTTTAGGAGCCTCTTCCCAGACTTACTAAAATTTTGGATCCTTGAACCCAAAATTCTTGGTTTGAAACAAAAACTAGGACTCAAGAATTTCCACCCTGGTCCGCCTCGGCTTTTACAACCAAAATGGTTTTAAGTCAAAATTTATGACCCTCGTGTCTTTAAACAAAAAAAATGTTTTTTAGAAACTGCGGGGAAGCGACATTCAGTCGATACTCACAAAACCCAAAAACCGGAAGGATGCGAACCCCATTCGATACTTCCAAAATCCAAGAACTAGAAGGATGCGAACCCCATTCGATACTTCCAAAAGCCCAAAAATCGCAAGGAAGTGAACCCCATTCGATACTTGCAAAAAACCTCGAATTTCAAAATCGTGGAGACGCAATATTCCAATTGATATCCACAATCCAAATTTCAAATGGTTAAAAAAAAACCCTAAATTTCAAAAATTGCGAAGAAACGACATCAAGTCAGTACCCGCAAAACCAAAAGTTTTGGGAAAAGTAGGGAAGTGACGCTTAGTCGATACTTGCACCCCAATCCGCGAGGAAGCGACATTCCATCGATACTCGCAAACCCAGACCGCGAGGAAGTGACATTTCATCGATACTCGTAAATCGAATGAGCAATGAAGCGACATTCCATCGATCCTTGCAAGACCATTTAGCGGGGAGGCGACATTTAGTCGATACCTGCATTTTGAAAACCAAAATCGGCTATAAATGCCAAAATTCAGCTATAAATGCCAAAATCGGCTATAAAAGCCAAAATTCGGCTATAAACGCCAAAATCCAGCAATAAAACGCCAAAATCGGCTCTCATGCCAACAAAACAAAACTTGGTTTTCAAAAAATCTGGCTCCCATGCCAAAACAAAACAAACAACAACAAAACAAAACTCGGCTTCTATGCCATTCTAAAAAATCGGCTTTCATGCCATCTCAAAATTTGGCTCTTATGCCAATTCAAAATTTCAGGCTTTCATGCCATCACAAAATTAGGCTTTCACGCCATCTTAAAATTTTGGCTCTCATGCCACAAACCAAAAACTTTGGCTCTTATGCCACACAAAAAAAAAAAAAAAAAAAAAACTTCGGCTTTCACGCCAATTCAAAAATTAGGCTTTCATGCCATCTCAAAACTCGGCTTTCACGCCAATCCAAAAATTAGGCTTTCATGCCATCTTAAAATTTCGGCTCTTACGCCAATTCAAAAAAAAAAAAAGAAAAAAACTTGGCTTCCATGCCATAGACAAACAAATTCGGCTTTCATGCTATCAAAAATTTTGGCTCTCATGCCACAAACAAATTTGGCTTCCATGCCACAAAATAAAATTCGGCTTCTATGCCATTCCAAAATTTGGCTTTCATGCCGTCTCAAAAATTCTGGCTCTCATGCCATTTCAAAATTTTGGCTCTTACGCCACAAAATTAGGCTTCCATGCCATTCTAAAAATTGATTCTCAAATCATTAAAAAAAAAAAAAACAGGCTTTTCACCACAAAAATAGGTTTTCATGCCCAAAACAACCCTTTGACAAAAGATTTTCACAAAATGACAACCTTTTGATCAAGTTCTTGAACAAACATTCCCATCAGCTTTTGCTCAAATTTGTTTTCATCAAAAATGATTTAAGTGAAAAGAAGGGGATACAAAAAAAATATATAATACCAAAATTGTTTATACATGGAGGTACAAAAAAAAAAAAAAACAAAAAGAGAAAGAAGAAAAGAGTTTGTTACAACTCAGGAGCTCAATCTAGCATGGTCTTCAACCAAAGGTTCAACTCCTCAAGCAGACCCTTGGCCTTAGCTTCTAAAGTTTTTAGGCCATGCTTCTTCAGAATATTCCCATAAAATGCAGCCGAGTGCCGCGACCCATCTGCAACACGAGGAAGTTCTTTCCAGAGGACCTGCCACTGCTCATACTCTTGAGTCTTCCTCCGGAAATGCTTTCAGCTTCCTCAACCTGGCGAATGAGAGTCCCCTCCTTGTCACGAGCCTCCACAATGGCGGTCCATTTGGCAGCAGCTTCTTCCTCCAAAAGCTCAAGACGCTGCATAGCCTCGACAATCTCCTTATCAAGGCGGTCCAAGTCTTGCTTCAGCCCCATGATGGATAACTCGGTAACGTTCTTCTCCCGAACGAACTGCTTCCGAGTCTTCGTGACCTCAGTCAGCTCAGCTTTGACTTTGGTGGATGGCTTTATAAACATCTCATCAAAGAAGTCACCATCTGGGAAACTCTTGGTCTCAGTCCATTTGTTCCCCAAGGCGATGATTTTCTCAACAAAATCTTTGGCGCTTGCGATGTCCAGACCGACTTCTTTGCTATCAGCAAGAATGTCCTGTACATGCTTGATCATGCTAAAGCCAGCTTCCAAGTGACCTGAAGAGAGAGTCTCAACCCATGAGCTCAAAACAGTCTTCAACACCTTCCTTGCATATTGAAGGTGCGGCGCAGATAAGGATTCGCCATGCTCTGGCGCCCGACTGCCTATGTCACGCTCCATTGGAAGAGTAATCAATAAACTCTTTCCAACTGAAGAAGCTGACTCGTTGAAAATAGAAGAAGCCCCTACTCCTGGATCGGCGGCGGGTATCTCCTATTCTGGCTCTAAGGAAGATGGAGGAACTTTTCCTGTTGCTCCACAATCTGTCAAGGAAAAGACAAAAAGGTATGAATATAATCTTGTCAAAAAAATCAGTATCAAGATTAGTATTGCAAAATACCTTCTTCGACAACCGGCGGAGTACTCTCTGCCTCTCTTAGCTCATTCGAAACATCGTCAGATGTTGCATCCATGGATGGCTCGAAATCGTCAGAATCCTCTGGCAAGTCAGCTAACAAGAAAACAAAAGCTACGTGTTGGCAAATGACAGCACAAACAAAAAGAAGAAAAAAAAGAAGCCAAAGCAATCACACCAGGTGAAGGTTCTGGAACCACTCCAGAGTCCCTGGGCTTTTCCTCAGATGCCACAACTGGATCCATCATCGCCTTATCGGCCGGAACCTCGGGCATCACCAAGTCATCATCCTCTGCCAAAAGAAAGCAGCGGATCAAAACAAAAAATCTCTCATAAAAGAAGAGAAGTGGCAAAAGAAAGAAAGAGGATCATATCAGCTGTCTCCTCTTCTCTGCTCCTCTTCTCCAGAGGCTCGTTAGCATCCTCAGACACCTCCTCAACAATGGTGAGAGACACTTCAAGATCAAAAGGACTATCTGCAGTCTCATGTTACGGCGCTGTCCTCTCTTCCTCTTGCCTCGCGGGTCAATCTGCTCGACGATCCTGCTCCATTATCAACATCAGGCCTCTCACTAAAGTCCTCACTGGATGGCCTACTTTTCTCAGTAGACTCCATGGAAGCCTTCGTACGCTCTGCTTGTATCATAGCATCGATCTCGGCCTCCTCCTCCTCCAGCTGTCTCAAGACCTCACCGGGAATTTCTTGTGCAGCTCCTAATCTGATGACATCCTGTTCATTGAGAAAGCCTATCTTATGCTTCTCTCCAGAAAGGAAAGCCAAAACTTCCTCTCGACGGACACCATCTGATTTGCCAAGACCCTTCCCAGGAGATTGCTTGACATCGAGCTCCTTCTTGGAAAGCCCCCGGTACACTGAGAAGCTCTCCACCAACCACTTCGTGAAGCCAGCAGTCCGGAAGGTGGCCAGCTCAGGATAGGAAATCATGGCGGTAGTGTCCTCAGCGCTATAAAAAGTCCATGCATTTCTCCCATCCTGTAAACCTCCAAAATGCTTCACCATGCTCGAAGGCGCTCCAACAACACCTTGAGAGAAGCCAAGCTGCAATGCAAAACGCGAAGGGACATACGGTTGGATATCAACGAAAAGATGTCTGCGGTACACCATCGTACCAACCCGTATGTTGAAAAGCCACTCTTCTTCGCGTTTGTCAATGCATAGTGTCTTCCCGACCCTACCCTGGTCGAATCACGGGAGACACCAAAGTCTAAAGCCTTCTTCCGCAAACCCGGAGAAAGCTTCACTGAAGACAACCAAATCTCGACGTCCCTAAATCGTCGGATCCTCAAACGGGCAGATAAAAGAGATTCGGAAACTGCTATCCCTCTAGCCAAACGAATCATAAAGGATCTTCGTCATTTGCAACTCCAACCGATGGAAGCTAGGACAGTGGTATACATACCACGAATAAAAGATGTGGGCAGAAAATACCCTGTTCATAGGGAGCCCAAGCCGAACCAGGAAAGCAGCAGCCTACAATTCGGTACACAAGTAGGAGTAAAGAGCAGGTACTAAAGCCAGTCGCTCCTAAAGAGCCATCTGACAAGCCGGAAAAATACAGTGCGGCTTGATGTGCATTCCATCTCCTCTAGGAAAAACAGCGTCACACAGCCAATAAGTGAGGTAAACAGCGAGATCTCTCTGCAACGCAATGTCGGAACAAATGGCATCTGTGCTCGTAAAGAACTTCTTTAAATCTTCTCGCATAGCGGCGATCTTCTTCAAACTTGATGCTTTAGCCCTAGCATCTTGACCCATGCCATCAGAAGACTCCCCGCTGTCAAAAAAGTTGGAGTTGCAACTCTTCCAATTGTTGCATCTAACTTTCGAGCCCTCCTTCTCCTTCAAAAAATCATAGAAGGGGACGAGTTGAAAGTATACAAACCTAAACTCCTCAGACTGCTCCTCGAGAACACTGTCAATAGGCATAAACTCCTCATAGAGTTTGCCGAGGATAGGCAACCCGATGATGGCGCTCAGTTCCTTCAAAGAAAAACCAATCTCACCATTCGTCACAATGAAGGTGTTGGTTTGTGGAAGGAATGGCTCCAGCATGGCCATGAAAGCCTCATCGGGGAAAACGACGGTTTGCTGAAAAGCGCGAACCGCTTCAAAAATCTCAGCCTCCCGCAGAACGGCCTCGCTAATCTTCAGGGTGTGATCAGTCCATGATTCCCAGCTCGAGTCAGCACTGAAACTGCCACGAAGTCGAAAAGGCTTCACCCAATTGCTGCCATCACCCCGAAGAATGCCAAGGCCCATTGGTCTCAAATCGACCGATAGATGATCAGAACCTTGGTAGCCACTGACTGGCATTAACATGTCCATATGGACAGGCGACTTCTCTGCAAAACCGAAAGGCCCGCCAACAAAAACCTCGGTCTTGATCACACTGGTCCTTTTCACCTAACTCGGAGGATCTTCCCTCTTAGGGCACATGGGAGAAAGGCTCAAGATCGAGATGGTCCGATCAAAGGTCGACCCGGTAGAAATAGTTCTCTCCTCACCATCTACTGTGTAAGAGAACTGAAAACATCTCCTTTGGTATGTCAAGTCGTCGGGACTGCATCACCAAAGAAGAAGGTAGGCTTGGGCACAGCGCTCTGATCGTCCGTAACCCAAGGACGACTGCTTACCATGATCTTGTAGAATTCCTCATATTTGAGAGCGATCAATCGCTGTCTCATCTCATCACGATTTAGGGAATCGCACTCTTCCAAGTTCTTCTCGACAAACTGGACCTTCTCCCAAGCCTGCTGAACGGCCGCATTAGAAGATCTGGCAGACCGACGAGGTACTTCAGTAACAGGACCTTTACCCTTGTTCGTTTTGGAAGAACTACCTGCGAAAGATGGAAAAGAAAAGATCAATCATCATCAAAATAACAGAATTTTGCTAAAAAAATTCTAGCGAAATTTTGACATGGTTCCGGGGCAATTCCGAAGAAAAGGGAAATACTCCAAAAAAGACAGGAAGCTTGAAGATGAGCTCAACATCACTGCGAGCTCATAGTCAGTGGAAAATTCTCAAAGAAGGTTCGAACTCAACATCGCTGCGAGAACGAGCCAATCTCATCAAATTTCCGCCAAATTTGGAAAAGAGCTCAACATTACTGTGAGCTCCAAAATCCAAAAATTGAAAAGTTCCTCAAAATCCAGCAAGACCGAGAAACAGCTCAACATCGCTACAAGTTGAAAATCCCAATTCTTGCAAAAGATTTTCAGGTATGCATCATCATGCTTCCAAGTCCATTTACCAAAAATCATGCATAAAAGAATATCATCATGCATTAGAAGCTAGGAAAACCTTGACCAAAGTTTGACCAATTCCAACCCAATTTGGTCAAAACCAATCAAACTTTGTCCAAGTCAAAAATCATGTTGGCTTGACCTAGAGACTCTAGCCTTCTATCTTGATGCATCAAACAAAAAAAAATGCATGAACATATTGAAATTGCATGATCCTCATTATCATGGTGAGCAAACAAAGGAGGAAAGAAAAAGAAAAAGAGAGAAGAAATCTCAGCCAAAAAAAAAATTTTTTTTTTTGGCCCACAGGCCGTGGCCCACTGCCATGTGGCAAGTACGGCCAGGTCCGTACAACCAAGAAAAAAACAGAGAGAAAAAAAAAAAAAACAGAAAAAAAAACGCTGAAAAAAAAAGAAAAAAAAAGAGAATATCAGCGTGTAAAAAAAGAAAAGAGAACAAAAACCGTGGAAAAAAAAAACAACAAACACGGTGGAGAAAAAAAAAAAGAAAAAAGCACGAAAAAAAAACGGATGAAAACCGTGGACAAAAAAAAAAAGAAAAAAAAAAGAGAAGAAGAAAAAGAGATCAAAGAAAGAAAGAAGCTACTTCTACAATGGAGTTTCTTGTGGAGGAAGAAAACTTACTTTAAGCCATTGATGGAGAAGAAGAAGAAAAGCTTGGAGATCCTTGAAGAAGAAAAAGCACCTCTTATCTTGGAGAGCACTCTTGGAGACTTTTGCAAACAAAGAAAACAATGGAGCCAAAGATCCAACCCCTCTTGCTTTTATAGAAGAGAGCAAACTAAAGGAGGAAACAAGGAGAAAAGAAAGGAGGTAAGTGCTAAAATTTAGCTACTTTCCCAAAAGAAAGATATTTTGAGAAACTCTTTCCAAAAAAGAGAGAAACTTGAGAGATTCTCTCTAGGTAAGGATTTTTTTAGATATTCTCTACACAAAAGAGATATTTTTAGATATTCTCTACAAAAATGACACCATATGAGATCTAGGCCATTTCCAAAGCCTAAGGTCCCATGGGTTAGCCCACATGAGCCAGGTTTGACCACCTAGGCACTAAAAGTGGCTTTTAGTCAAAATATTCCTCTTACCAAGAGGAAAAAAAAATGTCCCATGCCTCTTTTGAATTGATGGGACCATTCAAAAAAAAGAGAGAAAGAGAAGAAAGCCTCATGAGTTTCCAAAAACCAAACCATCCAACCTCACGAACCAAATTGAACCAAAATCTTGAAATTGACAGTTCACAAAACCAAATTCCGGTCCCCTAGCTCGCAACATACAGCTTGTTAGGTCACAAGACCAAAACCAAAATCCAAACCAAACCAAACGAAAACCAAAACCAAAAAACCAAATCTGACCCCCCAACCTGCCACATACAGCTTGTTGGGTCACAAGGTCAGAATCAAAAATCAAACCCCGACCCCCTAACCTGCCACATACAGCTTGTTAGGTCACAAGGTCAAAAACCAAAATCCAAAACCCAAAATCGAAATCCCCCATGTCATTTTCAAAGCTTTGCCTTGAGATGGTACGCGATCCCTCTCACTACCATAAAATTCCCCCGGAAACTTAGAAGGCTATTCAAAAAAAAAAAAAAATTTTGCTCAAGACTCTTGGTCAAGTTGGAAACTCTCCTTCAAGTTTCTCTTCGAGGCACATCGACTCGAAAAAGCTACTCGTCGCTGTACCTCGAGGGGGCATTTGTTGACACCAAAAAAGTCACTACGTCTCCTCAACATCAAGAAGCCTCGTGAAGCTGCATCTTGCCATAAAATAGGCAAAGCTACTTCAAGCATCAGATCTTGTCAGAATCAGACAAAAACTGAAAGATCCTTCAAGACAGCCAAAAGAGGGGTACACCTGAAGTTTCGGCCCATTCCGACATCGTTTGACCTAACTTCACTTCTCCGACAGCTAAACAAGAGTTCTTGGCGGCAACATCATCAAAGACACCAAAACTTTAATCAGAGCCTATGGATGGTTCCAAAATACCTCCAAACAGGCAGGAACCACCGAAGCCATCACTCATCAAACAAAATACATGAGTGGCTTTAACATGCTTCCAAAAGGCTGCATGTCGAATTTCAGGTCATTCTGACAACGTTTGACCAGGTTTCGATGCTCCGAAAGAAAATCAAGCCTATCGGCGGTGGAGCACCCCGGGAACATGACATCCAAAGCGAAGCTAATGGGTCGTCTCAAAATGACTCCAATAGGCTCCCCGTCAAATCTCAGGTCAATCGGACATCGTTTGACCACATATCAAAGCTCGGCATTTTCCCTGCAGCAAAATCAAGTCAAGCATCGACGGGACCCCGAACGGCTTCAAAACTCAAATAAAATCCCATGGTTGGTCCTATCCACTGCTCAAGAAGCTTCACCTCAATTTTCAGGTCATTCCGACATCATTTGACCTAGTTTCGACTGTCGACGGAAAATCGGCTACAAAGTCTTCGGCTTTCCCGAAAAATGGGAAACTTTGCGCTCCGGTTTTGCGCGGGTTCTCGTCAAGTTTTCTCCAAGAAAATCAAGTCAATAATTGAGGAAAAATGTCAAGAAAAATACAGAAGAAAAAAGGAACAAAAAAGAAGGAAAAATGGCCGAAAACAAAGCTCGACGACCAAAAGGGCCAAAGCCCTATGGTCGCCGACCACCATGCACCCAGGGTCGCCGGATTTCTCGCCGAATGGCCCGTTTTCCGATCTTTTTCGCGTTTCGAGTGTTCCGCCTCTGTGATTTTCTGAAAATCCAATCTTTGATGGTTGAAAACGACTGATCTTCACCGACATCTATGATCCGCCGTCAAAAGCATGAAATCATCACTAATTGCTCCAAGATCGCCAACCGGCTGACCAGGAAAGTACACTTTTTGTCCGACCGATCGTGAAATCGACAAGACAGATGTCACCGGCCCACTAACATCAATCAATCTCTGAAATTGCACTGCAATCCGACATCAAACAATGTGTGGATCCACCTATGATGATCACAAGAAGAATCTCAAAAGACGCTGTGCGGCCCGCGACTCTTCACATGCCCTGGCAACCACTTAATTTCGTTAATTGACCCATTTATGACAGCTTAATGCGGTCATTAACTCGTTATTTTGGACGGCCCAATCAGATTCAAGCATTTGGGAGTTACAAATCCAAGCAATCATGGCATTAAACCCATGAAACTCCCATCATCATGAAGATTAAAGGCAATTAAATGCCCACTATCCTTCATCGGCCAATCACAACCCAAGAAAAAGGAGTTACAAAATCAAAGAATAAAAACTTGTAACTCCTCATCAATTCTCTCATCATGGCCATCATTGCCTAGAATCACCTCATGGCTACCAAAGCCTATAAAAGGAGGTCCATTCCAAGAAGAATGGATGAATGAATCCCAAGTGCAATCCCAAGCTCTGAAAATCCAGAAAATTCAAGAGAGAGACGAAGTCCTGCTACTTTGCTCCCAGAAGCACTACAAGGTGATCAACGTCCCTTGGGGGCCCACCCCCCCAAGGTCCCCTCCTTCTACAACATAGCTTAAACACGGCTTTTCAGCCCGTTTACTCGGTTTTTCATTGGATATAGGACCTCCTCTTGGTCCTTGTCCTTTAAAAAACTGAGGTTGGAGCCAAGCTGAAGAATCGAAGCATCAAGCGTTCTCATTTGAAGGACGATGGTGAAGTCCATACATGACTTGCGACCGTCGATCTGAACGTGTCCCCACAATCTCCTGAGAAGTTAGATCCCTTTTCTTTCTTTTCTATTGTAGTTTGTATTTTCTAAAGAGACAAAAAGAAATCACAAGTCATGTCTTTCATAATTGATGAGTTTTGTAAAATCACCTTTCACGGCAAAATCGCCTTTTACGGCAAACAAACAAAAAAACGCCTCCTACGGCATTCTCAAAAACAAATTTGTCTTTTTTCTTAATATTTATGCAATTTGAAAAGTTAGAAAAAAGGATCGATTTCCTTTCTACTTGTGAAGGTGAATCTCCGGATCATCACCATTCCAAATTCCAAGAAGAAAGTAAATCTGGCATACCCGTACAAAAAGTTGATACCCGCGATTTCCCTCCTCCGCGAGACCCAGGCAGCCCCCAGGGTGCGGAAGGAGAGGACGGAAACCCGAGGGTCCATCAACATTCTGAAGAGTACCTGGTCTGGTATGTTGCGAACACAATCCAACACATAGGCAGGGTCGGTGCCGAGCCTGAAGCCCAGTTCACCAGGAAACCCCATTTGTTCTGCAAAAATATGTCAGTATTTGAATGCTATAGCGATGATGTCTTTTATTTATATGGTTGTAATATTGTGGATAAACTGATGACATGAATGTTGCAGTAATCAGGTTGAATCACTTGTTGCTCGCTTAGAAAGGTCATGCAATCGAGCGTTCAGGAGGAAGAAGGACATGTCAAGTCTGGCTGATTCCATTCGGAAAAAGCTTAAGACTTTTAAAGCAGCATTCGGGACTTCATTCGAAAACTACAACATGGATGAGTGTAACAGCTCAGATTCTGATGATGATGTAGAGAACGTAGAACCGTCCATACCGATATTTGATTTTACTCTTGTGCAACCTAACAAACTCTTTACTGTTGTTATGCAGACAGGCACCAAAACATCTCATAGTACTCTGTCTTTCGATGTTCCTGATACCGATGCTGGTCCTTCTCACACTGTTCCCGGCGCTGGTCCAACACAAACTTTTTCTGCTGAGGCTGTTCCCGACACTGGTGCTGGTCCATCCAACACTGTTCCCCCTGAGGAAGGTAAAGAGCATGATGCTGATCCAGATAACATTGGTGCCTCTCACACGAGAGTCAAGAAGGCTGCTCAGAAAAGTAGTAAAGCAAAAACTTACAGGAGAAAGGGCAAGAAACGCCCGGACGACGTTCCAACCACATCCCAGCCAGCTGGCTTGCCACCATTTGAAGAGGTTCTCAACACCCCCTAATAGCCAAGGCATCGTTCGACACTCCGGTGTTAGTTCACTGTGATTCCGCGATAGTTGCTGCAGTACCGCCTGGTACCATAGTGTCTTTGATTTAGAGAATCAAGTGCTTGCCCCGCATGCATAAAGTGCCCATAAAGTTCTCCGGTTACTCTCATCCTATGGTGCATTCGGGCTATGTACTAAATGATCAGGAGCAGTTCTTGGTTAGGGGTTTCAACGAATATTATAGTACAAAGTAAGCGTAGAAGTTTCCCTCGTTTTTTCTAAATTGTTTATTACTTCGTTGCAATATTCTATGTAATCTTTGTGTTTATTACCAAACATCTCTTTTATGCAGAGGGGATGAACTAGCAAGCATTTGTACTATGGTATCCAGCAACGATCTAAAGAAAGCACTTGACGAGGGAACTTGGCTGGACACCAATCTTATGCACTACTACTTTGAGATCCTCAGAGAAGGATGTCCTACCACTTTCGTCGCGGACCCAAGCATATCTGTAAGTCCGTGCTAAACTTTTCCTCTCTTTATGGTTTAACGAACACCTATGATTGAAATCACCTCTTTGTATTAACCACTGATTGAGAGGTGGTTGCATTACTCTATGCAGAGTTGGTGGCAGGATGGATCCGACGCTAGTGTTGAAGCTGCATTCGGTAAGCATGGCCATAGGGTCTGGAAAGCTAAGGAGTATCATACTCTGGTGTTTGTACTCCACTATAGGAACCATTTCACGTTGGTGGTGGGATACGTTGATGAAAGACGGTGGGAGTTTTACAACAGTTTGGCTGGTGATCGTTTGATGCGGAGTAAGGCGGAGCAGTTTGTAAGTATTGTTTGAACTTCTATATTGCATTCATTAATTGAAATGGACGCATCACCTCTTATTTTAACATTTTCCCCCCATTTCGTCATTGTTGCAGATTGGGTGGTTGAACGCAATGTATATGCATTTTGGGTGGACTGATCCATTTTTATAGACTAACCGATCAAGGAAGACATTCCTCATCAGGAAAATTGTAATGACTGCGGAGTCTTCGCTGTTGCATTCGCAGAGCATTGTGTTCACCGCCGTCCTATCACATTTACACAATCCGACATCCCTTACTTCCGTAGCAGAATTGTGATTGAGTTGTTCAAGAGAAGTTGGCAGGTGAATGCCAATAGGTTGAATCTCCCTGATTTGTTGAACCTACCAGTTTGATCACCAAAGTTGTAAAGTCGATATTCAGTTCGAGGATTGGGAACATTGTTCTTTTATTGTTTTGTAAACTTGATGATTTATGAGATGGGAAAACTTGTGGGCACTGAAATTTGAAAAACAGTATGGTTTTGTATAGATGATGATTTATGTTCAAAGAAAACATTTCACTCTTGATGATAGGTTTGTTAGTCAATATTTATGTATGTTTTGTAATTTGAATGGATAGCATGATAGAGAATGTATGTCCATTGTATGCATGACAGAGGTGGTATTGTATATGATTTGACTGTTATCAGGTACCTAGAATGTCAATGTGAATGTATGTACAATGTATGTCAATCTCATGAAGATGATTTTGTGGTTTTACAAAGAATAATAGTCGATATCGACCATCATAATAGTCGATATCGACTATCGTAACAACCGATATCGACCATATAACTGGTTGCAAACTAGGCAAAAAAATGACAGTCATAGTCAATATCGACTATTTAACTGGCACATAAAAATGCCTGTGATAGTTGATAACGACTACTTAACTGGGTTTAAAAAAAGACAGACATAGTCGATATCGACTATTTTTACAGTCGATATCGACTGTTTAACTGGCACACAAAAAAGACAATCATAGTCGATAACGAATATGAGTAATTGTCGATATCGACTATTAAATGAATGTATCCACAAAATTGTAGTCTATTTCGACAGTCTATTTAGCTGGAACAATACATGTATCATATATGGGACAAAACAAACAAATGAGTTTGCAAGGTAAGAAGGTAGAAGTCAAATTTGGGACAATACAAACAACATATATATATTTATACCAAAAGCGTTCAACATATAGCCCCTTAAAATGGGTCGTCCATCTTTTACAAAAAAGTTACATGTTTAATAACACTTATATTAAGTTACAAAAAATGCTCCAGCACGATGTACAAGGTCTGAACAATATCTATAACCAGCCAAAGAGCATTGCTCAGTAGACTGTACACTGTCCGGACGGCTGCATCTTCAAGCACATTCACACCAAGTATTCAGTACCCACTTCCAAAAAATGTTGATCAGTAGACTGTACACTGACTAGACAGCTGCATCTTCCAGCAACACATTCACACAAGATTTAGCAGCCCACTTCCACAAAAAATGTTGATCAGTAGACTATACACTGTTAAAACGGTGCCATATTCCTGTAAATTCACACCACATATTCACCACCCATGTTGACACCAAAAAAGTCATTATCTCTCCTCAACATCAAGAAGCCTCGTGAAGCTGCATCCTGCTACAAAACAGGCAAAACTACTTCAAGCATCAGATCTTATCAGAATCAGACAAAAACTGAAAGATCCTTCAAGATAGCCAAAATAGGGGTATACTTGAGGTTTCGGGCCATTCCGACATCGTTTGGCCTAACTTCATTTCTCCGACAGCTAAACAAGTGCTCCTGGCAGCGACATCATCAAAGACACCAAAACTTCGATCAGAGCCTATGGATGACTTCAGGATGTCTCCAAAGGGCTCCATGCCAAATTTCAAGTCAAACCGACAACGTTTGACCCTCCATTAACGCTCGAGCAGCAAAATCAAGCCTCCCGGCGGTGGGAACTACCAAAGCCATCACTCATCAAACAAAGTACATGAGTGACTTCAACATGCTTCCAAAAAGCTGCGCGTCGAATTTCAGGTAATTCTGATAACGTTTGACCAGGTTTCGATGGTTCGAAAGAAAATCATGCCTACCGGTGGCAGAGCACCCCGGGACCATGACATCCAAAGCGGAGCTAATGGGTCGTCTCAAAATGACTCCAATAGGTTCCCCGTCAAATTTTAGGTCAAACGGACATCGTTTGACCACATATCAAAGCTCGGCATTTTCCCTGCAGCAAAGTCAAGTCAAGCATCGATGGGACCCAAACGGCTTCAAAACTCAAATAAAAGCTCATGGTTGGTCCTATCCATTGCTCAAAAAGCTTCACCTCAATTTTTAGGTCATTCCGACATCGTTTGACATAGTTTCGACTCTTGACGGAAAATCAGCTACAAAGTCTTCGGCTTTCCCGAAAAATGGGAAATTTTGTGCTCCGGTTTTGCGCGGGTTCTTGTCAAGTTTTCTCCAAGAAAATCAAGTCAATAATTGAGGAAAAATGTCAAGAAAAATACAGAAGAAAGAAGGAACAAAAAAGACAGAAAAACGGCCGAAAACGAAGCTCGGCGACCAAAAGGGCCAAAGCCCTATGGTCGCCGGTGACCTTGGCCCAAGGTGCATGGTCGCCGGCGACCCTGCAAATTCGGGTCGCCGGATTTTTCACCAAACGGCCCGTTTTCCGATCCTTTTCGCATTTCGAGCGTTCCTACCTCTGTGATTTTCTGAAAATCCAATCTCTGAAGCTTGAAAACTATTGATCTTTACCGACATCTTGGATCCGTCGTCAAAAGCATGAAATCATCACTGATCGCTCCAAGATCGCCGACCGACTGACCAAGAAAGTACACTTTCTGTCCGACCGATCGTGAAATCGATAAGATAGATGTCACCGGCCCACCAACACCAATTAATGTCTGAAATTGCATCGCAATCCGACACCAAACAATGTGTGGATCCACCTGTGATGATCACAAGAAGAATCTGAAAAGACGCTGCGCGGCCCGCGACTCTTCACATGCCCTGGCGACCACTTAATGTCGTTAATTGACCCGTTTATGACAGCTTAATGCGGTCATTAACTCATTATTTTGGACGGCCCAATTAGATTCAAGCATTTGGGAGTTACAAATCCAAGCAATCATGGCATTAAACCCATGAAACTCCCATCATCATGATGATTAAAGGCAATTAAATGCTCACTATCCTTCATCGGACAATCACAAGCCAAGAAAAAGGAGTTACAAAATCAAAGAATAAAAACTTGTAACTCCTCATCAATTCTCTCATCATGGCCATCAATGCCCATAATCACCTCATGGCTACCAAAAGCTTATAAAAGGAGGTGGGTTCCAAAAAGAAAAAAAAAAGAGAGATCCAAAGTGCAATCCCAAGCTCTGAAAATCCAAAAAATCCAAGAAAGAGACGAAGTCCTGCTGCTTTGCTCCCAGAAGCACTACAAGGTGATCAACGTCCCTTGGGGGGCCACCCCCCCAAGGTCCCCTCCTTCTACAACATGGCCTAAACGCGGCTTTTCAGCCCGTTTACTTGGTTTTTTATTGGATATATGACCTCCTCTTGGTCCTTGTCCTTTAAAAAACTGAGGTTAGGAGCCAAGCCGAAGAATCAAAGCATCAACCGTTCTCATTTGAAGGACGATGGTGAAGTCCATACATGACTTGAAACCGTCGATCTGAATGTGTCCCCACAATCTCCTGAGAAGTTAGATTCCTTTTCGTCCTTTTCTATTGTAGTTTGTATTTTTTAAAGAGACAAAAAGAAATCACAATTCTTGTCTTTCATATTTGATGAGTTTTGTTAAATTGCCTTTTACGGTAAAATCGCCTTCCACGGCAAACAAACAAAAAAAAAATGCATCCTACGGCATTCTCAAAAGACAAACTTGTCTCTTTTCTTAATATTTATGCAATTTGAAAAGTTAGAAAAAATGATTGATTTCCTTTCTACTTGTGAAGGTGGATCTCCGGATCATCACAATTCCAAATTCTAAATAGAATGTAAATCTTGCATACCCGTACAACAATGTTGATACCCGCGATTTCCCTCCTCCGCCAAGACCCAGGTCAGCCCCCGGGGTGCGGAAGGAGAGGACGGAAACCTCTGATCAGGTCCATCAAGTTGGCATACCCGGTGGGACTCGTTGACTTGAGAACGTGATGCTTTGATCCCTTGGCTTCTTTCTAGTTGGTGGCCTATGTTGCATTTTGCATCTAAAAAAAAAAACAAACATGAGATGGGATTTCAATTGTTCTTTCTCACTTCAAAAAAAAAAAAAAAAAAAAAAAAAACACAAATCTGATTTCTTTTCTCAGATTCAACTTTGAAAAATTTTGATCCTTTCCTCTTTGAACTTGATAGCTCACAGAAATGTTTGCAGCTATCGTTCATAACGGGGATTGGGCCATCTTTTCTCTTTGATGAGTCCAATTGGGATTCAAAAAAAAAAAAAAAGAACCTTCATTTCAAATTCTTTCAAAAAAAAAAAGATCTCTCTTTCTTAAGACTCAACTTTGAGAAACTTTGATCCTCTCATCTTCGAACTTGATAGCTCACAGAAATGTTTGCAGCTATCGTTCATATCGGGGATTGGGCCATCTTTTCTTTTTGATGAGTCCAACTGAGATTTCAAAAAAAAATATTATAATTTCCAAAAAAAAAAAAATCAGTTTTCTCTCTTTTGAATTCAAATTTGAGAAACTTTGGTTTTTCCTTTTCGGATTTAGAGCTCGCAGAAATGTTGAGCCTCTGTTCGGATTGGAACACCATTCGTTCTCTTTGATGAGTTCATTAAAAAATCTTTAAAAAAAGAGTTCAAAAAAAAAAAAAAAAAAAAACACTAAGGTTCCACCAGTTGCGTTCTTTGACCAAAGTGGGTTTAAGAAAGGCCTTGTCCAGAGTGTGGAGACAGCTAGACTGTTCGAGGCAAGGGTCCTTCAAACGGGTTCATTAAGTAATCCTACCCTTACCTGGGGGCTGATCTATCTACTAAGGTTTCATAAGATCGAATTGGAAACCTATGTGCATCTTAAAAAAAAAATCAAGAAAAAAAAACCTTTCAAAAAAAAATCTTAAAAAAAAAACCTCCGTCACTTTTGAATTCAGGGTTGAGAAGTCTCGGTTCCTTCCCTTTCGGATTTTGCGCTCGCAGAAATGTTGAGCCTTGTTCGGAATGGAACACCATTTGCTCTCTTTGATAAATTCAATCTTGACCCTTCAAGAAAAAAAAAAAAACTTCCATCATTACTGGATTCACATTCGAGAAATTATGGTTCCTTCCCTTCTGGATTTAGCGCTCGCAGAAATGTTGAGCCTTTGTTCGGATTGGAACACCATTTGCTCTCCTTTATGAATCCAAATTTGACCCTTCAAAAATCCCATCTTGTGTCCTTCCAAAGGATGCGATTTGCAACATTTGTGCCGAGCGGTGCTAGTACGCCCTTTCGGGTCTACTGTATTCACGACCGACACATTTGTATCTCCAACCTTATATCATTTTACCTCGAGTGACCTTTCCTTCTCGGTAATTTGAATTAAGGTCTACAATTGCTTCTAGCAGTCACTGGTACGCTCACCGTGAGCCTACCATACTTGCATTTTAGAACAATTGTATCCTCTATGGCTTTTTAGCTTCTTCATCTTGCTTGGGCTGGGCCATGTCCCCTCAAGTGATTTGAAAAAAAAAAAACCATAGTTATTCTCCATTTATGATCACCATATTCTTGTGAATACTAATGGATTTGGTCTTGCTTCAGAAGTTTTCCAAAACTAACAATGGCAGCTTCATTGACCATTACTTTCGATGAGAACAAGTACCAGCTTATGCTTCAAGACAAGCAAAACAAGCATAAGCGCCCTGCCAGTTGCCAAAGCGTCATCTCCCTCGACAACTCTCCAAACACCGGGTCAACTTAAACTCCCCGGACCATCGTCTTCGGGTCGCTGGGACCATTCCCACTCCCCGCAGAAGGAGTTGTACCTGCCAAGAAGCAGAAAATCGCCCCACAACGTGTCACTAACATGGCACCAAGGGCGAACAACAAGAAGCTTGAAGCCCGTGGCGCTCCCACGAAGCCTCAACCCACAAGAAACCAGGTTTGTCCCAAAACCTGGTCCCCGAGATCTTCACCAAATGAACGAAGGTCCCGAACATCTGCAAAGCCAGCATATCTGGCCCCTCTCAAGGAGAATCGGTTCTACCCTCTCTCTTACATGAAAGAGGAGAAACTTACCCTCCGCCCAAAGAACAAACAAAATCAACATGAGTCGGCTTGCTCCTACAAGCCCAAAATCAAATCCTGCATCGTTAGGCCTCCACCAAAACATGCTGAAGCCTGCACTCTTGCAAGTCGATCCTTTATCTCAACAGGGGCCGAGCTCGCAAAATACAAGTCTTCACTACGACAGGAAAAGGATCGTGTCCAGATTCTGTCCTTGCCTAGCTTAAAAGAAGATAAGCTCGGCTGCTGCGCACGGGGGACTACATCCTTCATCGCCAGAGCCCAGCCAGAGCTGACTGAAGCACAAATTGTTCGTCGTATGCGTCGCCGGGCGGCATATCGACAAAACAGACTCGAGAGGCAAAGAACCCAGCGTTCTACTCTCCATGTTTCAAACAAATGGGTTGAAAAAGAAAGACCCGACCAATTCGTTGCTGTTCATATGGTTGGCAAAACCAGAAAACGCCTGAAGTCAGTAACCAAAATCAGTGTTAGGCGTCCAGTGACTTGCAGCGTCTTTCGGACACGAGCACATCTGGAAGAATCCTCCACTCCTCCAAGCCAAGGACACCGGAGTAACCACTCCTCGGATTCTTCATCCAGAAGAATGAGCCCAGCTCAGTCACCAGGACGATTTCTTCGTTCGAATCCCGAGGGATGAACGTCTTGGCTACAAGTTCGAGCAGCCTCCACCGCATGATAACGTAACCGCACGCGTCCAGCAGTTGGAACAAGGACAACAGATAATTGAGGCTCTGATGGAAAACCTCCTTCTCACTCTACAGCGTCCACCACCTAACAACCAAGGTCCTCCAAATCATGAAGATGATGAGGCCAATGCAGAAAACAATGAGTCACGCGCCCTTACCAAAAAGGACGTGGATGATATCCTCGCAAAAGCAAAAGAAGAGGATACATTGAAGGAGCATGGGATCAAGCCACCATACCCTCTATGGATGGACTCGGTTCCGTTCCCTGCAAAATTCAAACAACCTAGTCTCCACACATATACGGGGAAAGGTTCAGCCAGACAGCATGTCATCCACTTTAAGATCCTAACAGGAGCTATTGCGGATCAAGATGCCCTCAAGATTTGCCTCTTCGCAAGTACCCTAAAATGTACAGCCTTTGAATGGTACTCTACTCTTCCTGAGAACTCCATCCTGAACTGGGCTATGCTGGAGACACGCTTCCTGGCCCACTTCCAAGGTGAGGACCATCCTGTTACTATGGCTCAGCTCTACAGCCTAAAATAGGGAGAGAATTAGTCAACATACAACTTCATTCACAAGTCGAAAGCAATGGCGTACAAATGCTCAGATGTACTGCCACAAGCATCGCTAGCCGACATCTACAGTAACAATATGAGAGCAAAAATTCGCTCTATGATCATCGGCAACAAATCAAAGAACTAGGGAGAACTCCTCGAAGCTTCCATGGAAGCTGAAATGGTGATCAAAGACCTCAACAGTCAGAAATCATCAAAGAAAGAGTCGACTGTCATTACGACCTCAAAACCAAAGAAAAAGGAGGTTCTCAATGTGCAGACCAAGTCAGCTCTTCAGCAGCCAAAGAAAGCTAAAAACAAAGCTATAGGTAAAAGGCTTGAACTCTCCGATGCCTTCAAAGAACATGTAGAAAAGAAATATCCGTTCGATGAAGATGTTGAAGAAATCTTTGAGGCTCTCCTAGCAAATGGCAAACTCACTTTGCCGGAGTCCAAAAGACCGGGAGATGTTGGCAAAATAATTGATCCCCGATACTGTCCATACCATCAGATGATCTCACATCCTCTCAATCAATGCTTCGTTGTGAGAGAGAAGATCAATGAGATGTGGAAAAACGGAGTCATCACCTTTGATAAAAACTTTGGCCCCACCTCTGTCAACATGTTGTCATGTGGGCAAGATTCAAAGTCACCAGAGAAGAAGATCACTACTTCATTCAAGGTGATAAAAATGGCTCAAGCATCCCAAGAGTTAGTTCCCTATCCAACACCAGATGGACAATCTATATGGGTGCATCCCTATCTCCTAGAAGATGAAAATTGGGAGATCGCCAAAACAAAGCCGACCGCTCAACAGCCAAGGCAAGCCAAGAGACAACTCCGCAAGCTCAAACAGCAGCAGAAGTCTCAACCAAAATAAGAAGTCCTTGAAAAAGGCAGAAACCTCTTCCACTGCTTCACTAGGGGGGACGGAAGAATCCCTTCCCAAAACTTCAAAGGCGGTAAGAAAATTCACCCTTGATGATTTCATGCCACCTCAATACAAAAATGAAACTGTGCAGGGGGCATCATACTCTTGCAACTCGATAGTTGGATTCTCCATGGATGGATACGAGTCCAGTGATACTGCCAGTGATATCAATGATTGGGAAGAATCCCTTGAAACAGAAGAATACCTCTCCGACGAGGAATGGATTTTCGAGTCTCATCTTATGCCAGTAATCTGGTATAACCCATTGCAGCCACAAGGATCCTGGTCCGATGATGAAGAAGACCAGGACGCTGTTCAAAAAAACGCTGTCGATCCAGCACCAGCCAATGCTTCAGTGGAACCCAACATGGGTGAACCACAAGGAGCAGATGACGAAGAAGATTTGGCTCCTATGCCTAATCTTGAAGAGTATGTAAGAATCTTGCAACATCTTGCCATAGAGCAGGACCAGGATCGCAACAATGATCTTCGTCATGATCCAGAACCAGAATGCCCTGAAAGTCAATGGGAACTTTCTCCCTCAACTCCTGAAAATGGAGAAAACAGTTGGATTGATGATCCTCTTACATCTGAGGATGAGTCCGATTCCCAACAGTGTACACTGGGGGCATCTCCTGTCCTGATGACCTGCAATGCGATAGCTCAGGACGATAATGCCTCTAAAGTTTCCGAAGACACATACTCCCCAACCGGTGGTGTATCTTCCGGAGCTACATCTTCTGAGGTCACTTCCACTGAGATATCATCCTCTCAGCACTCGTCTCCTGAAGCTGTGACATCGGAACTCAAGCCTCTCCCGGTTGATCATCCCTAAGAAACTCCAGCCAATGAAATCTTCTTCAATGAAAGCCCAGTCGATTGGTCCCAGATACCCGATCTCATAGATGATGTCTAGACTAATCAAGACAGGTTGTCAGATGCTGTTCAGGACTTGTTCCCGGAAATTATTCCGTGTAACACAATCACGGAAGACGCTAAAGCTGTTACAGAGACGTCTTCAGCAAAAGACAAGAGTGATCTTCTAAAAGAAGACCCTTCTCTAGAAGCTGCTCTATATTACCTTAGCCGCATGTTGGTAGGTGCAGAGCATCGCTACTCCCCAGTCGAAAAAGAATGCCTTGCAGTGATGTTTGCCGTACAAAAGCTGCGTCACTATCTGCTGTCTAATACAGTCTACCTGATTTCGATGATCAACCTCCTAAAGGTCCTTATCACAAAAGCAGGTTCTCTTAATGCCCAACTGGCAAAATGGTCCATCCTTCTATCACTGTTTGATATTAGGTATGTACCACAAAAGAAATAAAAGGCCAAGCTCTAGCAAACTTCCTCGCAGAGCATCCATTGCCTAAAGATTCTCCACTCAAGGATGATCTCCCAGACGAATTTGTCTACAATGTGGAAACTCCTTATCAAATGCTTCCTGGGACATGTACTTTGACGGTGCAACCAGGACAAATAAAAAAGGGAAGCAAATATCGGGGAATTGACATCCTCTTTGTCAGCCCCGACAAATAAATGATTCCACACGCCTTCTCACTACTGGAACCATGTTCAAACAATGTAGCTGAGTACCAAGCCCTGATTGTAGGATTGGAACTCGCCCTCGAATCCGGCATCACCATGCTGGAAGCTTTTGGAGACTCTCAACTGATCATCAACCAGATGAATCAGAAATATGAAGTCAGGAAGCCAGATTTGCTACCTTACTACAACAAGGCATAGTCGATTCGACAAAAATTCAACATCTGTCACATCACCCACATCCTCAGAGGTGAAAATATCCGCGCAGATGCCCTGGCTGGACTTGCCGCATCCATGGCAATCCAAGAAGGGGAAAACATGCAAGTCACAGTGTGTCAAAGAAGGATTCTCCCTCCTCTTAACACACTCCAAGCAGTTACTGAATGCCACCAAGTGATTAGAAGTCGGATATCCATCCTCAAACCTCCAATCGGCAACTGGAGAGATCCGTTCATTAATTACATCATGTTCGGAGTCTTACCTGAAGATCCAAAAGAGCGGATAAGTATCCATAGACGAGCCCCGAACTTTCATTTGGATATACCTTCAAAAGCACTTTACAGAAAGTCCTTCAACGGAGTACTTCTACGCTGCTTGTCACAACAAGAGGCTGAGGAAACTCTTAATGAAGTACATGCTGGTCATTGTGGAGCCCATCAGGCTGGTCCTAAACTCTACAACCAGATAAAAAGACTAGGTTATTATTGGCCTACCATGGTAGCTGATGCAATCCAATTTGCCAAGCGCTGCAAAAAATGTCAAATTATGGAGATTATGTCCACATGCCTCCAGAATGGAAACATCCAACAACAATCTCACGGCCTTTCGAAACCTGGGGTATGGACATCATAGGTCCTATCTCTCCCCCATCAAGCAAAGGTCATCGCTTTATCTTCGCCACTACGGATTATTTCTCCAAGTGGTCAGAAGCATTTTCGCTCAGCGAAATGAAGACTTCATCAGTCCTTCAGTTCTTGTGCACTAACATTATCTGTCGCTTCGGCATTCCTAAAAGATTCATCCATGATAACGGACCATAATTCCGGGATCACAGATTCTACAGGTTCTGCGACAAGTACAAAATTCAAAGTTGACCTTCGACTCCATATAATCCAGCGGCGAACGGACTAGCAGAAGCCTTCAACAAGACACTCTGTAAAATTCTCAAGAAAATGGTCTCTAGTCGCAAAAAAGACTGGGGCGACAAACTACCAGAAGTTTTGTGGGCCTATCGAACCACCGTTCGAGGACCAACCCATAGCACACCATTCTCCTTGGTCTATGGATGGGAAGCTGTTGTCCCTTTGGAAGTACAAATTCCTTCCTTAAGGGTATCTCTGCAAAATGACATGACGCAAGAAAGCAATGTCAAATTGAGACTCCAAGAGCTGGATAATCTCTATGAAAGACGACTCGAAGCTCTACAAAGCATTGAGTTGTACCAAGCAAGCATGGCAGGATCTTTCGACAAGAAGGTCAGGCAACGTGTCTACAAAAAGGGCGACTTGGTTCTTGCAGTAAAAAGACCCATAGTCTTTGACCACAAATCCAAAGGCAAATTCGAACCAAAATAGGAGGGACCCTTCGTCATCGACAAAGTCTTCTCCAACGGTGCATACGCTCTTCTAAACATGGAAGGAGACATATGTATGCTGCCCATCAACGGTAAGTTCTTGAAGTGGTACTACCATTGAAGACTTCCTCAAACGGGTCAGAGCGATATCTACACGGTCAAAGCCTATTTCCAAGGTACTTGCTAGTCAAACCCATCCTCTTTGAAATTTTCATCTTGAAGTTTCTAAAAAAAAAAAAAAAAAAACTCTTTCAAAACAATGCTTACTTCCAGCGTTTCATTGTTCAAAAAAAAAAAATCAAAATCCAAAAATCCAAGTTTAGGAGCCTCTTCCTAGACTTGACCAAAATTTTCGATCCTTGAAACCAAAATTCATGGTTTGAAACAAAAATAAGGACTTAGGAATTTCCACCCTAGTCCGCCTCGACTTTTACAACCAAAATGGTTTTAATTCAAAATTTATGACCCTCGTGTCTTTAAACAAAAAATGGTTTTTTAGAAACCGCGGGGAAGCGACATTTAGTCGATACTCGCAAAACAAAAAAAAAAACACCGGAAGGATGCAAACCCCATTTGATACTTCCAAAACCCAAAAAATCGGAAGGATGCGAACCCCATTCGATACTTCCAAAAAACCCAAAAATCGCAAGAAAGCGAACCCCATTCGATACTTGCAAAAAACCTCGAATTTCAAAATTGTGGAGACGCAACATTCCAGCTGATATCCACAACCCAAATTTCAAATGGTTCAAAAAACCCCAAATTTCAAAAAATCGCGGAGAAACGACATCAAGTCAATACCCGCAAAACCAAAAGTTTTGGGAAAAACAGGGAAGCGAGCTTAGTCGATACTTGCACCCCAATTCGCGAGGAAGCGACATTCCATCGATACTATCAAACCCAGCCCGTGAGGAAGTGATATTCCATCAATACTCGCAAACCGAATGAGCAAGGAAGTGACATTCCATTGATACTTGTAAGTCCATTCAGCGGGGAGGCGACATTTAGTCGATACCTGCATTTTGAAAACCAAAATCGGTTATAAACGCCAAAAATCAGCTATAAACGCGAAAATTCAGCTATAAACACCAAAAATCGGCTTAAACGCTAAAATTCGGCTATAAACGCCAAAAATCGGCTATAAACGCCAAATCCGGCTATAAACGCCAAAATCGGCTTTCATGCCAATAAAACAAAACTTGGTTTTCAAAAATCTAGCTCCTATGCCAAAACAAAACAAAACAAAACAAACAACAAAACAAAACTCGACTTCTATGCCATTCGAAAAATCGGCTTTCATGCCATCTTAAAATTCGGCTTCTACGCCATTCCAAAAATCGAATTTCATGCCATCTTAAAACTCGGCTCCTATGCCATTCCAAAAATTGGCTCTCATGCCACAAACAAAAAACTTTGGCTCTCATGCTACAAACAAAAATTTTGGCTCTCATGCCACAAACAAATTTGGCATCCATGCCACAAAATAAAATTCGGCTTCTATGCCATTTCAAAATTCGGCTTTCATGCCATCTCAAAAATTGTGGCTCTAATGCCATCTCAAAATTTTTGGCTCCCATGCCGCAAATCAAATTTTGGCTCTTACGCCACAAAATTAGGCTTCCACGCGACCTAAAATTTGGTTTTCAAGTTATCAAAAACCAGGCTTTTTGCAACAAAAATTGGCTTTCATGCCCAAAACCAACCCCATGATGGATAACTCGGTAACGTTCTTCTCCCGAACGAACTGCTTCCGAGTCTTCGTGACCTCAGGCAGCTCAGCTTTGACTTTGCTGGATGGCTTTATAAACATCTCATCAAAGAAGTCACCATCTGGGAAACTCTTGGTCTCAGTCCATTTGTTCCCCAAGGTGATGATTTTCTCAACAAAATCTTTGGCGCTTGCAATGTCCAGACCGACTTCTTTGCTATCAGCAAGAATGTCCTGTACATGCTTGATCATGCTAAAGCTAGCTTCCAAGTGACCTGAAGAGAGAGTCTCAACCCATGAGCTCAAAACAGTCTTCAACACCTTCCTTGCATACTGAAGGTGCGGCGCAGATGAGGATTCGCCATGCTCTGGCGCCCGACTGCCTATGTCACGCTCCATTGGAAGAGTAATCAATAAACTCTTTCCAACTGAAGAAGCTGACTCATTGAAGGAAGAAGAAGCCCCTACTCCTGGATCAGCCGCATGTATCCCCTGTTCTGGCCCTGAGGAAGACGGAGGAACTTCCCCTCCTGCTTCACAATCTGCCAAGGAAAAGACAAAAAGATATGAATACGATCTTGTCAAAAAAAAATCAATATCAAGATTTGAATTGTAAAAATACCTTCTTCGACGACAGGCAGAGTACTCTTTGCCTCTCCTAGCTCATCGAAAGCACCATCAAAGGTTGCGTCCATGGATGGCTCGAAATCGTCTGAATCTTCTGGCAAGTCAAGAAAACAAAAGCTACATGTTAGCAAATGACAGCACAAACAAAAGAAAAAGAGAAGCCAAAGCAATCATACCAGGTGAAGGTTCTGGAACCACTCCAGACTCCCTGGGCTCTTCCTCAGATGCCACGATTGGATCCGTCATCGCCTCATCGGCCGGAACCTCAGGCATCACCAAGTCATCGTCCTCTGCCAAAAGAAAGAAAGCAGCGGATCAAAAAAATCGCTCATAAAAGAAAAGAAATTGCAAAAGAAAGAAAGAGGATCATACCAGCTATCTCCTCTTCTCTGCTCCTCTTCTCCGGAGGCTCGTAAGCATCCTCAGACACCTCCTCAACAATGGTGAGAGGAACTTCAAGATCAAAAGGACTATTGTGCCGTCTCATGTTACGGCGTTGTGCTCTCCTCCTCTTGCCTCGGCGGGTCAATATGCTCGACGATCCTGCCCCACTATCAACATCAGACCTCTTATTAGAGTCCTCACTGGATGGTCTACTCTTCTCAGTAGACTCCATGGAAGCCTTCGTACGCTCTACTTGTATCATAGCATCGATCTCGGCCTCCTCCTCCTCCAGCTGTCTCAAGACCTCACCAGGAATCCCTTGTGCAACTCCTGATCTGATGACGTCCTGCTCATTGAGAAAGCCTATCTTATGCTTCTCTCCAAAAGGAAGGCCAAAACTTCCTCTCAACGAACACCATCTGATTTGCCAAGACCTTTCCCAGGAGATTGCTTGACATCGAGCTCTTTCTTGGAAAGCCCTCGGTGCACTGAGAAGCTCTCCACGAACCACTTCGTGAAGCCGACAGCCCGGAAGGTGGGTAGCTCAGGATAGGAAATCATGGCGGTAGTGTCCTCAGCACTGTAAAAAGCCCATGCATTCCTCCCATCCTGCAGACCTCCAAAACGCTTCACCATGCTTGAAGGTGCTCCAACAACGCCTTGAGAGAAGCCAAGCTGCAATGCAAAACCCAAAGGGACATACGGCTGGATATCGACGAAAAGATGTCTGCGGTACACCATCGTACCAACCCGTATATTGAAGAGCCATCTCCTCTCCGTGTTTGTCAAAGCATAATGTCTTCCCGACCCTGCCCTGGTCGAATCACGGGAGACACCAAAGTCAAAAGCCTTTTTCCGCAAACCTGGAGAAAGCTTCACTGAAGACTGCCCAATCTCGGCGTCCCTAAACCGTCGGATCCTCAAATGGGAAGACAAAAGCGATTCGGAAACGGCTGTCCCTCTAGCCAAACGAATCATAAAGAGATCTTCGTCCTGTGCAACTCCCAACCAATGGAAGCTAGGACAGTGGTATACATACCACGAATATAAGATATGGGCCGAAAATGCCCTGTTCATAGGGAGCCCAAGCCGAACCAGGAAAGCAGCAACCTGCAGTTCGGTACACAAGTAAGAGTAAAGAGCAGGTACCAAAGGCAGCCGCTCTCCAAACGCGATCTAACAAGCCGGAAAAATACAGTGCGGCCTGATGTGCGTTCCATCTCCTCCAGCAAAAACAGCATCACCTAGCCAGTAAGTGAGGTAAACAGCGAGATCTCTCCACAATGCAATGTCGGAACAAATGGCATCTGTGCTTGCGAAAAACTTCTTTAACTCTTCTCGCATAGCGGCGATCTTCTTCAAACTTGATGTTTTAGCCCTCGCATCCTGGGCCATGCCATCAGAAGACTCCCCCCTGTCAAAAAAGTTGGAGCTGCAACTCCTCCAACTACTGCATCTAACTTTCGAGCCCTCCTTCTCCTTAAAAAAATCATAGAAGGCGACGAGCTGGAAGAATACAAGCCTAAACTCCTCAGACTGCTCCTCAAGAACGCTGTCAATAGGCATGAACTCTTCATAAAGTTTACGGAGGATAGGCAATCAGGTGATGGCGCTCAATTCCTTCAAAGAAAAACCAATCTCACCATTCGTCATAATGAAGGTGTTGGTTTGTGGAAGGAATGACTCCAGCATGGCCATGAAAGCCTCATCGGAGAAAACGACGGTTTGCCGAAAAGCGTGAACCGCATCAAAAATCTCGGCCTCCCGCAGAATGGCCTCACCAATCTTCAGGGTGTGATCAGTCCATAATTCCCAGCTCGAGTCAGCACTGAAACGGCCACGAAGTCGAAAAGGCTTCACCCAATTGCTGCCGTCACCCCGAAAAATGCCAAGACCCACCGGTCTCAAATCAACCGATGGGTGATCAGAACCTTGGTAGCCACTGGCTGGCATCAACATGTTCATACGGACAGGCGACTTCTCTGCAAAACTAGAAGGGCCGCCAACAAAAACCCCGGTCTTGATCACGCTGGTCCTCTTCACCCAGCTCAGAGGATCTTCCCTCTTAGGGCACGTGGGAGAAAGGCTCAGGATCGAGATGGTCCGATCAAAAGTCGAGCGGGTAGAAATAGTTCTCTTCTCACCATCTGCTGTGTAAGAGAACTGAAAACATCTCCTTTGGTATGTCAAGTCGTCAGGGACTGCATCACCAAAGAAGAAAGTAGGCTTGAGCACAACGCTCTGATCGTCCGTAACCCAAGGACGGCTGCTTACCATGATCTTGTAGAATTCCTCATCTTTGAGAGCGATCAATCGCTGTCTCATTTCATCACGATTGAGGGAATCACATTCTTCCAAGTTCTTCTCGACAAACTGGACCTTCTCCCAAGCCTGCTGAACGGCCGCATTAGAAGATCTGGCAGACCGACGAGGTGCGTCAGTAACAGGACCTTTACCCTTGTTCGTTCTGGAAGAACTACCTGCAAAAGATGGAAGAGAAAAGATCAATCATCATCAAAATGACAGAATTTTGCTAAAAAAAAATTCTAACAAAATTTTGACATGGTTCCGGGGCAATTCCAAAGAAAAGGGAAATACTCCTAGAAAGACAAGAAGTCTGAAGATGAGTTCAACATCGCTGCGAGCTCATAGTCAGCGCAAAATTCTCAAAGAAGGTTCAAACTCAACATCGCTGCTAGAACGAGCCAATCTCATCAAATTTCCGTAAAATTTGGAAAAGAGCTCAACATTGCTGCGAGCTTCAAAATCCAAAAATTGAAAAGTTCCTCAAAATCCAGCAAGACCGAGAAAGAGCTCAACATCGCTGCGAGCTCAAAATCCCAATACTTGCAAAAGATTTTCAGGTATGCATCATCACGCTTCCAAGTCCATTTACAAAAAATCATGCATTAAAGAATATCATCATGCATTAGAAGCTAGGAAAACCTTGACCAAAGTTTAACCAATTCCAACCCAATTTGGTCAAAACCAATCAAACTTTGTCCAAGTCAAAAATCGTGTTGGCTTGACCTAGAGACTTTAGCCTTCTATCTTGATGCATTAAAAAAAAAATGTGTGCATAAACATATTGAAATTGCATGAACCTCATTATCATGGTGAGCAAACAAAGGAAAGAAAAAGAAAAAGAAAAAGAAAGAGAGAGAAAAAGATCTCAGCAAAAAAAAAAAAAAACAAATTTTGGCCCACAAGACGTGGCCCACTACCACGTGGCAGGCTGTCCGTACCGCCAAGAAAAAAAAAACGCTGAAAAAAAGGGAAATCAGCGTGCAAAAAAAGAAAAAGCAGAAAAAAAAGAGGAAAAATCAGCGAGAAAAAAAAAGAACAGAAAGCACACGGTAAAAAAAAAAAAAAAGAAAACCGTGAGGAAAAAAAAAAGAAGAAGCACAAAAAAAAAAAAAGAGAAAAAACGTGCTTGGAAAAAAAAGAAGAAGAAAAGAAAAGAAAAGAAAAGAAAGAAATAATCTACTTCTACAAATGGAATTTCTTGTGGAGGAAGAAAACTTACTTGAAGCCATTGATGGAGAAGAAGAAGAAAAGCTTGGAGATCCTTGAAGAAGAAAAAGCACTTCTTATCTTGGAGAGCACTCTTGAAGATTTCTTGCAAACAAATGAAGCAATGGAGCAAAAGAACCAACCCCTCTTGCTTTTATAGAAGAGAGCAAACCAAAAGAGGAAACAAGGAGAAAAGAAAGGAGGTAAGTGCTAAAATTTAGCTACTTTCCTAAAAGAAAGATATTTTGAGAAAGTCTCTCCAAAAAAGAAGGAAACTTGAGAGATTCTCTCCAAGTAAGGATATGTTTGGATATTCTCTACAACAAAGAGATATTTTTAGATATTCTCTACAAAAATGACACCATATGAGATCTAGGCCATCTCCAAAACCTAAGGTCCCATGGGTTAGCCCACATGAGCTAGGTTTGACCACCTAGGCACTACAAGTGGCTTTTAGTCAAAATATTCCTCTTACCAATAGCAATACAAAAAAAAAAAAAAAGTCCCATGCCTCTTTTGAGTTAATGGGACCATTAAAAAAAAAAGAGAAAAGAAAGCCTCATGAGTTTTCAAAAACCAAACCATCCAACTTCATGAACCAAATTAAGCCAAAATCGTGAAATTGACATTTCACAAAACCAAATTCCGGTCCCCTAGCTCGCCACATAAAGCTTGTTAGGTCAAAAGACCAAAACCAAAATCAAAATCCAATCCAAACCAAAACCAAAACAAAAAAAAAAAAAAAAAAAAAAAAAAAAAACCAAATCTGACCCCCCAACTTGCCACATACAGCTTGTTGGGTCACAAGGTCAAAATAAAAAATCAAACCCCGACCCCCCAACCTGCCACATACAGCTTGTTAGGTCACAAGGTCAAAAACCAAAATCAAAATACCCCATGTCATTTTCAAAACTTTGCCTTGAGATGGTACGTGATCCCTCTCACTACCATAAAATTCCCCCGAAAACTCATAAGGCTATTAAAAAAAATAAATTTCTCAAGACTCTTGGTCAAGTTGGAAACTCTCCTTTAAGTTTCTCTTCGAGGCACATCGACTCCAAAAAGCTATTCGTCGCTGTACCTCGAGGGGGCATTTGTTGACACCAAAAAGTCACTATGTCTCCTCAACATCAAGAAACCTCGTGAAGCTGCATCCTGCTACAAAACAGGCAAAACTACTTCAAACATCAGATCTTATCAGAATCAGACAAAAACTGAAAGATCCTTCAAGACAGCCAAATGAGAGGTACACTTGAGGTTTCGGGCCATTCCGACATCGTTTGGCCTAACTTCACTTCTCCGATAGCTAAACAAGTGCTCCTGGCGACGGCATCATCAAAGACACCAAAACTTCGATCAGAGCCTATGGATGACTTCAGGATGTCTCCAAAGGGTTCCATGCCAAATTTCAAGTCAAACTGACAACGTTTGACCCTCCATCAACGCTCGAGCAGCAAAATCAAGCCTCCCGGCGGCGGGAACTACCAAAGCCATCACTCATCAAACAAAGTACATGAGTGACTTCAACATGCTTCCAAAAGGCTGCACGTCGAATTTCAGGTCATTCTGATAACGTTTGACTAGGTTTCGATGCTCCGAAAGAAAATCAAGCCTACCGGTGGCGGAGCACCCCGGGACCATGACATCCAAAGCAAAACTAATGGGTCGTCTCAAAATGACTCCAATAGGTTCCCCATCAAATTTCAGGTCAAACGGACAACTTTTGACCACATATCAAAGCTCGGCATTTTCCCCGCAACAAAGTCAAGTCAATCATCAATGGGACCCCAAACGGCTTCAAAACTCAAATAAAAGCTCATGGTTGGTCCTATCCATTGCTCAAGAAGCTTCACCTCAATTTTCAGATCATTCCAAAATCATTTGACCTAGTTTCGACTCTTGACGGAAAATCGACTACAAAGTCTTTGGCTTTCCCGAAAAATGGAAAACTTTGTGCTCCGGTTTTGCGCGGGTTCTCGTCAAGTTTTCTCCAAGAAAATCAAGTCAATAATTGAGGAAAAATTTCAAGAAAAATATAGAAGAAAAAAGGAACAAAAAAGACAGAAAAACGGCCGAAAACGAAGCTCGGCGACCAAAAGGGCCAAAGCCCTATGCCGGCGACCTTGCAAATCCGGGTCGCCGGATTTCGCACCAAACGGCCCGTTTTCAGATCCTTTTCGCGTTTCGAGCATTCCTGCCTCTGTGATTTTCTGAAAATCCAATCTTTGACGCTTGAAAACTACTGATCTTCACCGACATCTTGGATCCGCCGTCAAAAGCATGAAATCATCACCGATCGCTCCAAGATCGCCAACCGGCTGACCAAGAAAGTACACTTTCTGTCCGACCGATCGTGAAATCGACAAGACAGATGTCACCTGTCCACCAACATCAATCAATGTCTGAAATTGCATCGCAATCAGACACCAAACAATGTGTAGATCCACCTGTGATGATCACAAGAAGAATCTCAAAAGACGCTGCGCGGCCCGCGACTCTTCACATGCCCTAGCGACCACTTAATGTCGTTAATTGACCCGTTTATGACAACTTAATGCGGTCATTAACTCATTATTTTGGACAGCCCAATCGGATTTAAGCATTTGGGAGTTACAAATCCAAGCAATCATGGCATTAAACCCATGAAACTCTCATCATCATGATGATTAAAGGCAATTAAATGCCCACTATCCTTCTTCGGCCAATCACAAGCCAAGAAAAAGGAGTTACAAAATCAAAGAATAAAAACTTGTAACTCCTCATCAATTCTCTCATCATGGCCATCAATGCCCATAATCACCTCATGGCTACCAAAAGCCTATAAAAGGAGGTGGGTTCCAAGAAGAAAAAAAAAGAAAGATCCAAAGTGCAATCCCAAGCTCTGAAAATCCAGAAAATCCAAGAGAGAGACAAAGTCTTGCTGCTTTGCTCCCAGAAGCACTACAAGGTGATCAACGTCCCTTGTGGGGCCACCCCCCCAAGGTCCCCTCCTTCTATAACATGGCCTAAACGCGGCTTTTCAGCCCGTTTACTTGGTTTTTCATTGGATATAGGACCTCCTCTTGGTCCTTGTCCTTTAAAAAACTGAGGTTAGGAGCCAAGCTGAAGAATCAAAGCATCAACCGTTTTCATTTGAAGGACGATGGCGAAGTCCATACATGACTTGCGACAGTCGATCTCAACGTGTCCCCACAATCTCCTGAGAAGTTAGATTCATTTTCTTCATTTTCTATTGTAGTTTGTATTTTTTAAAGAGACAAAAAGAAATCACAATTCTTGTCTTTCATATTTGTTGAGTTTTGTAAAATCGCCTTTCACGGCAAAATCGCCTTTCACGGCAAACAAACAAAAAAAAAACGCCTCCTACGGCATTCTCAAAAAACAAACTTATCTCTTTTCTTAATATTTATGCAATTTGAAAAGTTAGAAAAAATGATTGATTTCTTTTCTACTTGTGAAGGTGGATCTCCGGATCATCACCATTCCAAATTCCAAATAGAAAGTAAATCTGGCATACCTGTACAAAAATGTTGATACCCGCGATTTCCCTCCTCCGCCGAGACCCAGGTCAGCCCACGGGGTGCGGAAGGAGAGGACGGAAACCTCCGATCGGGTCCATCAACCCACTTCCAAAAAATGTTGATCAGTAGACTGTACACTGTCCAGACGGCTACATCTTTAGGCACATTCACACCAAGTAATCACTACCCACTTCCAAAAAATGTTGTTCATGTGTCTGTACACTGTCCATGATGAACTGCATCTTCCGGCACATTCACACCAAATATTAACAATCCACTAAAGAGTTGTTCACATTAACTATTTGCATCCGCCTTCCCAAAACTATTAACACCAGCAAGCAAAAAAAACTCCTTTAAAAAAATGCTTGAGCAATATTTCAAGTGTGCGCCGGTGGATTGCGGCAACTTTGCCGGTTATGCCCCCTCTCCTTATAGTTACCACAAGTGACCACCCTTCGTTGGCGGCCACGATCTTCGGTCCGAATCCTATTCTTCTTTGGCCGCCCAGGCTGTTTAGTGGCTCGTGGTGGGAGAACTCGTTCATCCGATGTGTGCTCCCATTGTTTACTGTCATGGGTAGCATGCAAGACTTCACTCTACGTTGTGCGATATACATCTGAGAAGTACCAATGTTCGCAGAATTCATATGGATCATAGTTTCTAACTCTCATTGAAGCCAATGCATGAGCACACGAGATCCCTAAGATATCCCATTTTCGGCATGTGCAAGTCTTGCGTTCAAGATCAACGACGTCCACGTACTCCACTGATTGTACCTGAAACTCAACTAGGCCAGCCACACGAACATGTAGTCGCCTGGCTTCTTCAGTTTCTTTTTCCAACACTTTCTCTGCATACGGTGTTAGACGACTTGTAACCGCTTGCGATTTAAGATGGCGCTTCTGGTAAAATTCCATTAGTTCAGCCAGTATTTCCTCGACCTTTTTGTAATAGGGAGGACTCTCGTGTCCTTTAAGAGGCCATTTGTGCATTCTGCTGCGTTGCTAGTGAGCATGTCATACCGCCGTCCGTCTACATATGCATTGGCTCAACGTTGCCTTCCAATTGAATCAATGTAAGTGAACGCCTCTTGGTTGACTGCCCGTATATCAGACATATATGCATCGTACTCAAACGGCCTGTTCGCTTTGGCGGCACGCCCAAATTTCATAACAATTGCCGCATCACTGAAAGCCACCCTGATATTCTCGGCGATGTGACGGCAACAATAACAATGCTTTGCAGAGGGTATGAAGTTCAAGATCGCTGGAACAAGACCTTTTTGTCGGTCATACACAATAGTCAAATTATTAGGCTCACCCAGCGCTATATGCAGATTTGCAAGGAACCACTCCCAACTATCACTCGCTCAGATTCCGCAAAGCCAAAAGCGATTGGGAGGAGCTTATGATTGGCATCGTGTGTAACAGCAACGAGCAAGACACCGGGATACTTACCTCGGAGATGTGTCCCATCTACAACAATCATTGGTCTACAAGTTTTAATGAAAGACCTTAGACAAACTCCAAATGCCCAAAAAAATCTTTTAAAACGGTCTTCAGATGTGGTGTCTATGTTTGTTACTGTGCCTGAATTGGTCCTCTGCAGTTCAATACAGTAACTAGGCAGCATTAGAAAAGATTCCTCGTAAGATCCTGGCACTGCACGCAGGGCTATCTCCTTTGCTACATGTGCCTTCCTGTAGGTAATTGTTGTCCCAAATTCCATTTGGTAGTCGTTCATGATCTCTTTTGGTTTAAGATTGGCATTTTGTCGGACTCTATCCATGATGAACTCCGCAATTAGCAATGCCGACTCCTGTTTATGTGCCGTCCCCATCATTGACTTCGAGCATTATGGACTGGATTATACGTACGCACTTTGAATTGTGGTCCTAACTCCACGATGGAGGCATGAATGCGCCAAGGGCAATTCTGATCTTTACAGCATGCTGTTACTTTGTACATGTTCGTCCTTAAGTGCTTCAAAGTAAAGTTTCCATAAATTGCAAACTTAGCAAGAGTCTTCCGGAACGTGTCACGATCAGGGAATTCACGTCCGATCCACATTTCCCGTGCTGAATTGTTTCCGACGTCTGCATTCAATTCGTCAGGTACCATGTCGTCGACAAAATTAACGCCTGAATGTTCACTTGAAGGACATGCGTTGTCTGCTGGATTAGCCCCGGCGACGTTGCTTCTGTGCGTACCCATCACAACCACTGGAATTTGTCCGATGTAATTATTTTTATCAAAATGATGATCATCACCGAACTCAACCACATCCTTTATGTTATCAACAAATGCATTGTTGACATTGTTCATTGGATTAGCCCCTGCAACGTTCATTCTGTCCGCATCCATCCCTACCACTGGAATTTGTCCGGTGAAATTAATCTCATCAAAATCATTCTCATCGCCATACTCTACCCGATCCTCTATATTATCAACATCAATTTCTTGACATAAGGTATGCGGTGGACTTGTAATGTCCTGAACAGTTGAAAAATGCATGTCATTATCTTCTTGGAGATCTACGGTAGGAAGCTCTGGAACGGTTGTCCCGTCGTTCACTTCTTTTCCCATGCAATTTAACAATACACCCCTCGATTCTCCAATAATAGATCGATGCTTGTCATTCCTCTGAAGCCTACAGTGCATCAACAATATAGCAAAATCTGTGTGAGCGATTGTGATTAATATTTGATAAATGTTTAATTTAAAAAACAAAATGTTAACATACCTTGACTGTTGTCCTCCTCTGCATTGTCCGTTGTTCGATCTGTTAGAAACATATAAGTATATCCCATTTGTATCCCGACCCGATGCTTTCATCATTCTATTTACATCATTATCATCTTCAATGCTAGCCAGTGAAAATGTACGCCCATTGTGATGAAGGTATTGTATGCTTAAACTTTCAATCGATGAATCTCAATTAGATGCTTCAATTGCTTCGGCAACCAATGGCCCATACGTTATGTCGTTTGATAAATACAGCATCTTCTGCTTTCCTCCATTATAGACGGGCCGCATCATATCAAACTCAAAGTTTCCATCGTAGTGGAATATGATTAGGACATCGCAATTTGACATGCTGTTTATAAATTAAAATTATTTAGTATATATAATGGTAGAAAGAAAAGGTAAATATGTATGTATAAACAATGCCCATAGTGAAAGAGCAAGTGTATGGATAAAGTAGATGCATTGTGATATTCCAAAGGTTGTACTAATTGTATTGTTAAACAATGCCATACACAGACTATATACATTTTAAACCATATAGCAAAATATTTTTATGTAAACCAAATACAACAGTGTAGGAGCATCTCCACCTTTTATACCAATTTCATGGGACAAGGTCCATGTCCTGTTAAAATTTATAAATCTTGTAAAATGAATGTTCTGTTTTAGTTTAGGCTGAATAGAAGAAGAGGAGTGATGTCTGTATTGTCAAGTACAACCACATTTAAAACCCTAAACCCAAAAAAACTATGCTAAGATTGAAGATGGCATGTCACTTTAGGAGAAGATATCCACCTTTAAGAACTCTAGATGCACTTGGGTGCCATTTTCTGGGTCATTCAAAAAAGGGACATTCAAAACCGGGCTCCCAAAAACGTATGTGAAGATTAAAAAGATGGGAGTGGTTTTTTATAAGCAAATGTCAACCGTTGACAACTCTATATGCACTTGGATGCTATTTTCTAGGACAGGTCATGGTCGTTGATTACTTGTCTAGGGCTGGTAAGATACAAAAAGGAAGAACATTAATCAAAAGGTTGGGTTGCTGCCAAGTTTTAGGGAAACTATCAAACTAATAATGAAGAAGATTCATGTGTGTACTTGCCTTTTAAAGAAGTGCAACCACCACCATTAATAGAGTTCTTGAAGAGCTGCGGATGATATTCGTCGCCAAAGAAGGGTTGCTCGCACCAGACGAGGCAAAAGATGGTAACGGCAAACGCAGATGCGAAACTGGGTTTTAAGTCTACTTATAGATTATAGTCGATATCGACTATCTCACTAAAAAACAAAAAAAAAAGTGAAACGTCAATTAGTGGCCTATTCTGTCTGGCTTTTTCTATCGGGGCCAAATTAAATAATAGCGAGTTTATGAGGGTTTTTCCCGTTAAATCCCCTTAATACAACCTTCATCATCATTCTTTTATGCCCAGAAAAATTAGAATGACAACAATAATAAAAATGGTGATAATAAACCGACAAATATTCATACCTCTATGTAATTTTTTTTAAATAAATATGCATGGAGTGTTTTCCCGAGACCGAGGTTATCCCTGACTTAGGTAAAAGTACCAATCAGGGACCGCCTTGATCCCATTAATCCAGCTCGGCAACGCACTAGCTAGCACCGATATGGAGTCGATCTCGGTAACAGTACCGACCGCGCTCCTCCGGTTTCAGCCTGGGGCTCTCTGCAGCAGTGCTCCAACTTCAGGCCCGTCCGACCTCGGTGCCTTCTCCAGTTCGGTCCCCTGACCGAGGTGAACACTGAGCGTCCAATCCCCATTATGTGACGGGACGGCTACGTTGCAGAACGTACTGGCAGATAGGGTGGCCGCCGGCTATCGATAAGGGCTTTTTCCTATCAACTAATCACCTCCACATTTTTGTGTGGGATTGAGGAGAGATCCGATGGGACAGTACCCTCACCTACCCCCACTCAAAGTCCTAGGTATGGCTTGATGGGACAAGCTCCCTCACCTACCTCTACTCAGGAAGCTTCCACTTGCCTATATATATGTGCATGGTAAGTCCATGAGAGGTACATGCTAAACACATACACTGTACAATACATTACATTATCTTTTTGAACCCTCTTCTTCCTCACTTCACCCTAGTTCAGTGACTGCACTAACTCAGGCGTCGAAGTGCCTTCGGCTGACAGCAGCCCGGGGCCTTGACTTTTGTTTCCCTTTCAGGTTCAGGATTTCCAGTGACACTCTTAACCAGCTAAATAGCTTCATTACAAGCTCCATTACCATCTAAACCAAGTCCGTTATTTTTAGGCACTTACAATTGGCGCCGTCTGTGGAAAATCGATTTGGAAAAAACTAAATCTTCCATCTTGAAAAACCATGCCTCCAAAGACGAAGAAAGGCAAAGGCGTTGGGCCACCCAGGTCCAAACCACCACAGCCATTTTTGCCCATCATGCTACCTCCACCGATCACGCACCAGCCAGAGGCGTTTGGGCGGATGCCGTCGGTCCCTCGCCAAAAGAGGACTGGGGGAGGGCCCGGTATGAGAAGCGTGGGAACGCTTGTCACCAGGTCAGGTTCGTCGTCGAGAGGGGTGCTAGTACCTCCTCGTCACGGCCTCGTTCTGGAGCGAATCAGGCCAACTCCCTCTCAGGCAGAGCGTCCTTGTCAGGACGTTATCCTACAGGAGCAGCCCCGCAGGGAGGTTCCCCCCCAGGGACGTTCCCGATGAGACAAAATGCCAGCGTTGTCCAAGTCGCGCCGGCCGCGTCACCGGGACCACGTGGAGGAGGACCACGTGCACCTTGACGACGAGGGCGACGACGACATGATTCTGGAGGAGGCCTACGAGGCACACCTCGAGGAAATCAGGGCTCAAAACCTCCTTATTCAAGAGCAAAACGCCCAGATCCTCCAGCTCCAGCGGCAGCTCGAAGGGAAGGAGAAGGTCCCGGCCAGGACCTCGCTCGTGCCTCCTGCACGACATCAAGCTTGGAAGGTTCCCGAGGCTCGGCAGGACCTGAGGCAAGTCCTGAATAATAAGAGGCATGACTGAGCCTATGATGAAGGCTAGAGCAGCACTCACCCAAGCGCTGACCCTCAGCTGCAGCGCCAGAGACTGAGGAGACTGGGAATCGACCCTGACCTGAGGGTATGGCTCAACCAGGAGATAAGGCAGGCCGTGCAGTAGAACATGGAGTTCGCCGGCTTCACCCGAGGTTGGCTTACTGCCAATGATGCTGATGGCCGTGGCGCGTCTCCCTTCTCCCGGGAGATCAGGGATCACGACCTCCCCAACAAGTTTAGCGTTCCGAGGTTCAATCTATACGATGGGACCTCGGACCCAGAAGCACACCTCCGACACTTCACCCAGAGAATGTCGGTATGGGGCGACGAGGGCGGCCTGAAGTACAAAGTTTTCTCTTCCAGTCTTGGCGACCTCCCACTTTGGTGGTTCTGCACGCTCTCCGAGGGATCGATTCTGAAACTCCTTCATCGAGAAGTTCCAAGCGCATCGGGTCATCCCAAAGACGGATGAAGACCTGATGGCCATCGAAATGAGGCTGACCGAAAATATCACTCGGTTCGCCAAAAGGTTCTGGACCACCTACAGCCAGGTCAAAGACGCCAACAACGAAGTGGCCATCAAGTCCTTCAAACAGGCTCTGTTGCTAGCCAACGAGCTTCGGAAAGAACTGTTGCGATTCCCCATGGTCACGGTGAAAGCACTCATGGCAAGGGTGAACCAGTACGTCGAACAAGAAGAAGATGAGGTCCGAGCTCGGGAGAGCCACAACATCTGGCAAGAGAATAGGCCGTCCAAGAAAGATAGAAAGTTATCTAGGAGAGAGGCGGCCCGGAACAGAGAACCAGCCAGTTCGACAGTGCGCTCCGCTCCCACTTCGGGAGGAGGTACGAAGCTGAATTCGACTGGTGCCTCTTACAAAGCCGTCAACACTATCTTCAAGGAGCCCATCTACAAGCTCCTCAGCAAGATCAAGATGGAGCCTTTCTTCAAGTGGCCCCAGCCTATGAAAGGTGATGCCTCCGCCCAAGATCAGAGCAAGTTTTGTGCCTACCACAAACAAAACGGGCACAGAACCGAGGACTGCCATGCCTTTAAAGCCCACCTCGAAAAGCTCGTGAAAGATGGGCACCTCAAGGACCTCGTCAAGGAGGAAGGCAGAGTCAACCGAGCTCACCAAGGCCAGCCCGATGCAAATCGGGATAGCGAGAGGAGTGGACCATCAACGTCATCCACCTAGCTCCTGCTCCCCGGGGAAGCAACCAAGCCCATACCGAGACCAGGAGGGCCCTACACAGTAAACAGGTGATGACGGCTGAGCTCGGCCCCTCCCCGAAGAAAGCGCGCAAAGAGAGACCAAAGATTTGGTTCTCTGATGAAGACTTGGACGGGGTCCTGCTGCCCCACAATGACCCTCTACTTCTAACTCTGAGGTTGAAGAACTTCAAGGTTAAGAGGATCCTAGTGGACCCCGAGAGCTCCTCGGAAATCCTCTACTACGACTGCTTCAGGAAAATGGATCTACAAGAGGAGGACCCGTAGGAAGCCCGCACCCCATTGGTGGGCTTTAGCTCCAAGCCAGTGTACCCCAAAGGGAAAATCTCCCTCCAAGTCCAAGTGGGGGTGCCACCATGACAGCAGACTTCCTAGTGGTGGATGCTCCATCCCCATATAATGCAATAATGGGAAGGACCTGGCTGCACAACATGGAAGCTGTACCCTCCACCCATCACCAGAAGTTCAAGTTCCCGTTAGAAAACGGGGACGGCAGCATCAAAGTGTGTTGACACCAAAAAAGTCACTATGTCTCCTCAACATCAAGAAGCCACATGAAGCTACATCCTGCTACAAACAGGCAAAGCTACTTCAAGCATCAGATCTTGTCGGAATCAAACAAAAACTGCAAGATCTTTCAAGACAGCCAAAAGAGAGGTACACATGAAGTTTTGGGCCATTCCGACATCGTTTGGCCTAACTTCACTTCTCTGATAGCTAAACAAACGCTCCTGGCGGGGACGACATCGAAGACATCAAAACTTCGATCAGAGCCTACGGATGACTCCAGAATGTCTCCATGCCAAATTTTAAGTCAAACCGACAACGTTTGACCCTCCATCAATGCTCGAGCAGCAAAATCAAGCCTCCTGGCGGCGAGAACCACCGAGGCCATCACTCATCAAGCAAAGTACATGAGTGGCTTCAACATGTTTCCGAAGGGCTGCACGTCGAATTTCAGGTCATTCCGACAATGTTTGACCAGGTTTCGACTTTCCGAAATAAAATCAAGCCTACCGGCGGAGGAGTACCCCAGAACCATGACATCCAAATCGGAGCTAAGGGATCATCTCTACATGACTCCAATAGGCTCCCTGTCAAATTTCAGGTCAATCGGACATCGTTTGACCACATATCAGAGCTCGGCATTTTCCCTGCAGCAAAATCAAGTCAAGCATCGACGGGACCCCAAACGGCTTCAAAACTCAAATAAAAGCCCATCTTTGGTCCTATCCACTGCTCAAGAAGCTTCACCTCAACTTTCAGGTCATTCCGACATCGTTTGACCTAGTTTCGACTCTTGAGGGAAAATCGACTACAAAGGCTTCGGCTTTCCCGAAAAATGGGAAACTTTGTGCTCCGGTTTTGCACGGGTTCTCGTCAAGTTTTCTCTAAGAAAATCAAGTCAATAATTGAGGAAAAATGTCAAGAAAAATACAGAAGAAAAAAGGAATGAAAAAGAAGGAAAAACGGCTGAAAAATACACTCGGCGACCAAAGGGGCCAAAGCCCCATGGTCGCCGGCGACCATGGCCCATGGTCACCGGCGACCCTGGCCCAAGGTCATCAGTGACCCTGGGTGCATGGTCGCCTGCGACCCTAGAAATCAGGGTCGTCGGATTTTCGCCAGATGACCCGATTTCCGATCATCTTCGCTTTTCGAGTGTTCCTACCTCTGTGATTTTCTGAAAATCCAATTTTTGATGCTTGAAAACGACTAATCTTCACCGACATCTCGGATCCGCCGTCAAGAGCATAAAGTCATCACTGATCGCTCCAAGATCGCCAACCAGCTGAGTAAGAAAATACAGTTTCTGTCCGACTGATCGTGAAATTGACAAGACAGATGTCACCGGCCCACCAACATCAATCAATGTCTGAAATTGCACCGCAATCTGACATCAAACAACGTGTGGATCCACCTGCGATGATCACAAGAAGAATCCCAAAGAACGCAGCGCGGCCCGCGACTCTTCACATGCCCTGGCGACCACTTAATGTCGTTAATTGACCCGTTTATGACAACTTAATGTGGTCATTAACTCATAATTTTGGACGGCCCAATCAGATTCAAGTATTCGGAAGTTACAAATCCAAATAATCATGGCATTAAACCCATCAAACTCCCCTCATCATGAAGATTAAAGGCGATTAAATGCCCATTATCCTTCATCGGCTAATCACAAGCCAAGAGAAAGGAGTTACAAAATCAAAGAAATAAAACTTGTAACTCCTCTCATCAATACCATCATTTCTCTCATCATGACCATCAATGCCCATAAAAACCTCATGGCTACCAAAAGCCTATAAAAGGAGGTCCATTCCAAAGAGAGAGACAACTTTCCATCTACCAAAAGAATGATCAACTAGTCTGCACACTTGCATTCTCCCGGAGAAATCCTGACGAAGTCCTACTACTCTGCCACAAGAGACACTACAAGGTGATCAAAGTCCCTTGGGGGGCCACCCCACCAAGGTCCCCTTCTGCTATCCAACATGGCCTAATCACGGCTTTTCAACCCGTTTACTTGGTTTTTTATTGGATATAGGACCTCCCCTTGGTCTTTATCCTCTAAAAAACTGAGGTTGGAGCCAAGCCGAAGAATCGAAGCATCAAGCGTTATCATTTGAAGGACGATAGCGAAGTCCATACATGACTTGCGACAGTCGATCTGAATGTGTCCCCACAATCTCCTGAGAAGTTACATCCCTTTTTTTTCATTTCTATTGTAATTTGTATTTTTTAAAGAAACAAACAAAAATCACAATTCTTGTCTTTCATATTCGCTGAGATTTGTAAATCGCCTTTCACGGCAAACAACAAAAAAACGCCTCCTACGGCATTCTCAAAACAAAAATTATTTATTTTCTTAAAAATTTATGCAATTTGAAAAGTTAGAAAGAATGATCGATTTCCTTTCTACTTGTAAAGGTGAATCTCAGGATCATCACCATTCCAAATTCCAAGTAGAATAGTAAATCTGGCATACCCGTACAAAAAAGTTGATACCCGCGTATCCCTCCTCCGCCGAGACCTAGGCAGCCCCCGGGGCGGAAGGAGAGGATGGAAATCCGAGGGTTCATCAAGTTGGCACACCCGGTGAGACCCGTTCACTTGAGAACGTGATGCTTCGATCCCTTGGCTCCTTTCTAGTTGGTGGTCTATGTTACATTTTGCATCTAAAAAAAAAAAAACATGAGATGGGATTTTAGTCATTCTTTCTCATTTCAAAAAAAAAATCTGATTTCTTTTCTTGGATTCAATTTTGAGAAATTTTGATCATTTCTTCTTCGAATTTGGTAGCTCACAGAAATGTTTGCAGCTATTGTTCGTATCGGAGATTGGGCCATCTTTTCTCTTAGATGAGTCCGATAGGGGTTTTAAAAAAAAAAAAAAAAAAACTTCATTTCAAACTCTTTCAAAAAAAGAAAAATAAAAAATGATTTCTTTTTCTTAGATTCAACTTTGATAAACTTTGATCCTCTCCTCTTCGAACTTGATAGCTCACAGAAATGTTTGTAGCTATTGTTCATATCGGGGATTGGGCCATCTTTTCTCTTTGATGAGTCCAATTGGGATTTTCAAACAAAAAAAAAACATATAATTTCAAACTCAAAAAAAAAAATCAGTTTTCTCTCTTTTGAATACAAATTCAAGAAAATTTGGTTATTCCCTTTCAGATTAAACGCTCGCAGAAATGTTGAGTTGTGGGTCGAATTGGAACACCACTTGTTCTCTTTGATGAGTTCATTCGAAACCTTTCAAGAAAAAATAATAAAATTTTCAAAAAAAAAAAAAAAAAAAAATAGGTTGCACCAATTGCGCTCTTTGACTAAAGTGGATTCAAGAAAAGCCTTGTCAAGAGTGTGGAGACAGCTAGACTGTTCGAGGCAAGGGTCCTTCAAACGGGTTCATTAAGTAATCCTACCCTTACCTGGGGGCTGATCTATCTACTAAGGTTTCATAAGATTGAATTGGAAACCTATGTGCACCTTTTAAAAAAAAATTCACTTTTGAGTTCAGAATTGAGAAATCTTGGTTCTTTCCCTTTCGGATTTAACGCTCGCAAAAATGTTGAGCTGTGGTTCAGATTGGAATACCATTTGCCCTCTTTGATGAATTCAATCTTAAAATTTCAAAAAAAAAAAAAAAAACTTACGTCACTTTTGAGTTCAGAATTGAGAAATCTTGGCTCTTTCCCTTTCGGATTTAACGCTCGCAGAAATGTTGAGTTGTGGTTCGGATTGGAACACCATCTGCTCTCTTTGATGAATTCAATCTTGACATTTCAAAGAAAAAGACTTCCGTCACTTTTGGGCTTACATTCGAGAAATTCTGGTTCCTTCCCCTTCGGATTTAACGCTCGCAGAAATGTTTGAGCCCTTGTTCGGATTGGAATACCATTTTCTCTCCTTTATGAATCCAAATTTGACCTTTCAAAAAAATCCCATCTCGTGTCCCTTCCAAGGATGCGATTTGCAACATTTGTGCCTAGCTGTGCTAGTACGCCCTTTCGGGTCTACTGTATTCGCGACCGACACATTTGAATCTCCAACCTTATATCATTTTACCTCGAGTAAGCCTTGCTTCTCGGTAATTTGAATTAAGGTCTACAATTGCTTCTAGCAGTCACTAGTACGCTGACCCCAAGCCTACCATACTTGCATTTTAGAACAATTGTATCCTCTATGGCTTTTTGCCTTCTTCATTTTGCTTGGGCCGGGACATGTCCCCTCAAGTGATTTGAAAAGACAAAACCATAGTTGTTCTCCATTTATGATCACTATATTCTTGTGATTACTAATGGATTTGGTCTTGTTTCAGAAGTTTTCGAAAACTAAGAATGGCAGCTTCATTGACCATCACTTTTGATGAGAACAAGTACCAGCTTATGCTTCAAGACAAGCAAAACAAGCGCACTCATAAGCGCCCTGCCAGTTGCTGAAGCGTCATCTCCCTCAACAACTCTCAAAACACCGGGTCGACCTCAACTCCCCGAACCATCGTCTTTGGGTCGCTGAGACCATTCCCACTCCCCGCAGAAGAAACTGTATCTGCCAAGAAGCAAAAAACCACCCGTAACGTGTCACTAACATGGCACCAAGGGCGAATACAAAGAAGCCTGAAGCCTGTGGCGCTCCCACGAAGCCTCAACCCACAAGAAACCAGGTTTGCCCCAAAACTTGGTCCCCGAGATCTTCACCGAAGCAACGGAGGTCCCGAACACCTACAAAGCCAGCATACCTAGCCTCTCTCCAGGAGAATCGGTTCTACCCTCTCTCTTACATAAAGGAGGAGAAAGCTACCCTCTACCCAAAAAATTAACAAATCCAGCATTAGCCAGCTTGTTCCTACAAGCTAAAATCAAATCCTGCATCGTTAGGCCTCCGCAAAAACCTGCTGAAGCCTGAACTCTCGCGAGTCAACCCTTCATCTCAACAGGGACCCAACTCGTAAAATTCAAAGCCTCACTGCGACAGGCTAAGGATCGCGTCAAGATCCTATCCATGCCCAGCTTCAAAGAAGATAAGCTCGGCTACTGTGCACGGGGAACTACATCCTTCATTGCCAAAGCACAGCCAGAGCTGACTGAAGCACAAATTGCTCGTCGTATGCGTCGTCGTGCGGCATATCGACAAAAGAGACTTGAGAAGCAAAGAACCCAGCATTCTACTCTCCATGTCTCTAACAAATGGGTCGAAAAAGAAAGACCCAACCAAGTTGTTGATGTCCATATGGTTAGAAAAACCACAAAACACCAGAAGTCAGCAACCAAAATTCGTGTTAGACATTCGGTCACTCGCAGCGTCTCTTGGACACGAACACATCTAAAAGGATCCTCCACTCCTTCAAGTCAAGGACACCGGAGTAATTACTCCTCGGACTCTTCATCCAGAAGAATGAGCCCTAGCTCAGTAACCAGGACGATTTCTTCGTTCGAATCCCGAGGGATGAACGTCTTGGCTACAAGTTCTGAGCAGCCTCCACCGCATGATGATGTAACCGCACGCATCCAGCAGTTGGAGCAAGGACAACAGAGAATTGAGGCTCTGATGGAAAACCTCCTTCTCACTTTTCAGCGTCCACCACCTAACAATGAAACCCCTCCGAATCAGCAAGATAACGAGGCCAATGCAGAAAATAATGAGTCACGCGCCCTTACGAAAAAGGACGTTGACGATATCCTCGCAAAAGTAAAAGAAGATGATACATTGAAGGAACATGGGATCAAGCCACCCTACCCTCTATGGATGGACTCGGTTCAGTTCCTTGCAAAATTCAAACAACCTACTCTCCAGACATATATGGGGAAAGGTTCAGCCAGACAGCATGTCATCCACTTCAAGATCCTGACAAGAGCTATTGCAGATCAAGATGCCCTCAAGATTTGCCTCTTTGCAAGTACCCTAAAAGGTACAGCTTTTGGTTGGTACTCCACTCTGCCGGAGAACTCTATCCAAAACTGGGCTATACTGGAGACACGTTTCCTGACCCACTTCCAAGGTGAGGACCATCCTGTTACTATGGCTCAGCTCTGCAGCCTAAAACAGGGAGAGAATAAGTCAACATATGACTTCATTCACAAGTGGAAGGCGATGGCGTACAAATGCTCAGATGTACTGCCACAAGCGTCGCTAGTCGACATCTGTCGTAACAACATGAGAGCAAGGATCCGCTCCATGATCATCGGCAACAAATCAAAGAACCTGAGAGAACTTCTAGAAGCTTCCATGGAAGCTGAAATGGTGATCAAAGACCTCAACAGCCAGAAATCATCAAAGAAAGAGCCGACTGCCATTACAACCTCAAAACAAATGAAAAAGGAGGTTCTCAATGTGCAAACTAAGTCAGTTCCTCAGCAGCCAAAGAAAGCTGAAAACAAAGCTACGGCTAAAAGACCCGCACTCTCTGATGCCTTCAAAGAACGAGTAGAAAAGAAATACCCGCTCGATGGAGATGTCGAAGAAATCTTTGAGGCTCTCCTAGCAAACGGCAAACTCACCTTGCCTGAGCCCAAAAGACAGGGAGATGTTGGCAAAACCAATGATCCTCAGTATTGTCCATACCACCAAATGATCTCTGATCCTCTCAATCAATGCTTCGTTGTGAGAGAGAAGATCAACGAGATGTGGAAAAACGGAGTCATAATCTTTGACAACAACTACGGCTCCGCCTCTGTCAACATGGTGTCATGTGGGCAAACTTCAAAGTCACCGAAGAAGAAGATCACTACTTCATTCAAGGTGATAAAAATGGCTTAAGCGTCCCAAGAGTTGGTTCCCTATCCAACACCAGATGGACAACCTATATGGGTGCATCCCGATCTCCTAGATGATGAAACTTGGGAGATCGTCAAAACAAAGTCGACCGCTCAACAGCGAAGGCAAGCCAAGAGACAACTCTGCAAGCTCAAACAACAGCAGAAGTCTCAACCAAAACAAGAAGTCCTTGAAAAGGCAGAAACCTCTTCCACTGCTTCACTAGCGGCAACGGAAGAATCCTTTCCTAAAACTTCAAAGGCGGTAAGAAAATTCACCCTGATGATTTCATGTCACCTCAATACAAAAATGAAACTATGCAGGGGGCATCATACTCTTGCAACTCAGTAGTTGGATTCTCCATGGATGGATACGAGTCCAGTGACACTGCCAATGATATCGATGAGTGGGAAGAATCCCTTGAAACAGGAGAATACCTCTCCGACGAGGAATGGATTCCCGAGTCTCATCTTACGCCAGTAATCTGGTATAACCCATTACAGCCACAAGGATCCTGGTCCGATGATGATGAAGATCAAGAGGTTTTTCAAGAAAATGCTGTCGATCCAGCACCGGTCAATGCTCCAGTGGAACTCAACATTGGTGAACCACAAGGAACAGACGACAAAGAAGATTTGGCTCCTATGCCTGATCTTGAAGAATATGCAAGAATCTTGCAACATCTTGCCTTAGAGCAGGAGCAGGATCGCATCAACAATCTCCATCATGATCCAGAACCAGAAGTCCTTGAAAATCAACGAGAACTTCCTCCCTCAACTCCTGAAAATGGGTAAAACTGCTGGATCCATGATCCTCTTACATTCGAGGATGAGTCCGATTCCCAACAGTCTACACTGGGGGCATCTCCTGTTAGGATAACTTGCAATGCGATAGCTCAGGACGATAGTGCCTCTGAAGCTTCCGAAGACACGTACTCCCCAACCGGTAGTGTATCTTCCTTAGCTACATCTTCTCAGGTGACTTCCACTGAGATATCATCTTCTCAGCCTTCGTCTCCTGAAGCTGTGACATCGAAACTCAGGCCTCTTCCGATTGATCATCTTGAAGAAACTCCTGCCAATGAAATCTTTTTCAATGAAAACCTAGTCGATTGGTCCCGGATACCCGATCTCATAGATGATGTCTGGACTAATAAAGAAAAGTTGCCGGATGTTCTTCAGGACTTGTTCTCGGAAATTGCTACGTGCAACACAATCACTGAATACGGCAATGCTGCTACAGAGACGCCTTCAGTAAATGACAAGGATCAACCCCTTGATCCCGAGAGTGATCTTCCAAAAGAAGACCCTTATCTAGAAGCTCTTGAAGTTGGTAGAGGTACCCGTTCTGGCTGGGATTACCATAAAAATTACAACCAACCTTCTTCTTCCTATGTAAATCCTTCGGAAAAGCAAGTTGTAAACACCCCAAGTGGCAACAATAATGAAAATGCAGGCCCGAATGAGGCTTTCAAGTACGACTTGATTAAGCACTTCAAACACATACCTGCACGTCTGCACATCCTTGACTTATTACGAATGTTTCCACAAACTCGTGATAGTCTCATTTCAGAATTACAAAGGCTGAATGCGGATGTCGACAAACATGCCCCACAAGTCCTACAAATTGAGATGGACTATAGGGTCAAAAAATCAAGTACTTCCTCTAAGGGAGAAAAGAAGAAAACTGAGAGACCAAGCAATGAATGCCTCTCGGTTCAAAAGGCAGCCAGTGCAACAATTGCATTTGACAAGGATGACCTCCTACTAAGCGAGACAAAGCATAATCGACCCTTGTACTTCACGGGGTACGTCAAAGAAATGTCGGTACACAGAGTCCGGATTGATCCAGGATCTGCACTCAACCTCATTTCTACATCGAGTGTTTGCAGACAAAAAGCCCTTCAAAGGCAAGGATGTCCATTTTACAGATGCTCAGATGTATAAAGATGGAAAAGAAAAACAGGAGGAAGAAACAACATACTTTGCCGAAAATCTCCAGAAAGATAAAGGCAATGCTCCTTAGCAATCATCAGAGGTAAACAAACCTTACACCAAACTCGAAGTAAGCAGTCAACCTTCGTCGTCTCCTTCAAATCTCCAAAGCCTTTGGTAATCACTACCAAAGAAAAGAAGACAAAACAAAAGGCTGGGGGCAAGTTCACTGTCTCCTTTGTGTCTATTATGCATGACACAGACTCGGAATCAGAGCCAGAAGACGACACGGCGTCAAGCCAAGCTGATGCTCAGCGAGATCAGCCTGCTCTCATTCCATTAGAGACACTTGCTGACATAGAAGATCCTACGTCTGCTTCCTTTGTTATTCCGGCAACTTCACCAGAAGAAAAAGCAATCTTCTTCCACAGATCGGGAGCATCTCCACTAAACTCTCTGCTTGAACCTTTCCAAAATGAAGGTATACCTCAGCTATCTCTGTATAGTCCAATGGCACAAGCTATCATGAAGAAAATGGGCTACGACGCTCAGAATCCGATTGGTTTGGGAGGTGGCCGTGGTATTCTCACACCATTGGAACCCACCCTGACCAAAAGTCAACCAGAAGATTGGAAAATCCACCTTCATAAAGGCAAGTCTTCATACGGGTTGGGGTATGATCCTACCACTCCTATGAGACAGTTGACACCATGGCTGGAAAGTCGCTTTATCGACCAAGCCTCAACATCTCATGTCCATGAAGACATTGATCTCCCTGGATATCCCTTTGAGGAGTCGTCCGTCAAGGATCCAAGAAGTTCCTCGAATTGGTATAGTTTCTCTGACAATGAGGAGGAATTGTCCATGGACCATCGACTCCAGAAAAGGTACCCTACTTCGACTCAGTTCCAGCAAATGATTGGGACCATCTCATTGCAAGTCTTGAGAAAGGTACCGATCAAGAAGATCCATGGACAGAAACAGAGCCTCGGTCTGAAAATGCCTCTGGCACTCTAGAAGGTCTTGTTGAGATGGAAGCCTCCAGAAATATTGTGGAGGAACCACCTTCAAACCTTCCGACAGAAGATCGTGTTCAAAAGATAGACTTGGGAACACCTGATAACCCACGTCCTGTATTCATAAGCAAGAATATAAAGGATGATGAGTTACCCAAGTGTATCTCTTTTCTTCGTGAGTTCGTTGATTGCTTTGCATGGTCTTATACTGAAATGTCTGGCTTAGATTCCAAAGTAGCAGTCCACAAACTCAACTTGCAAAAAGAAATCAAGCCTGTCAAACAAGGCCACAGAAGATTCTGTCCTGACGTGATGGACAAAATTGAACAAGAAGTTCAGAAACCGAAAAATGTTGGCTTCATCAGCGAGGAACAACATCCTGAATGGTTGGCCAACATCGTCCCCGTAACAAAGAAAAATGGGCAAATAAGGGTCTGTATCGACTATAGGGACCTGAATAATGCATGCCCTAAAGATGAATTCCCGCTCCCCATACCAGAGGTGATGATTGATAACACCTGTGGGTTCGAGCGAATGACATTCATGGATGGATTCTCTGGCTACAATCAAATAAAGATGCATCCTGAAGATGAAAGGCATATATCATTTCAGACTCTGCTTGGCGTGTATTGCTACACTGTCATGCCATTTGGTCTGAAAAATGCAGGTGCAACATATCAGAGGGCTATGATGAAAATATTCCAATATATGTAGCACAAGACGGTCGAATGCTATGTTGACGACCTCGCCATCAAAAGTAGAAAAAAAGAAGACCATCTCGACGATCTTCAAGAAGCCTTCCTCTGACTTCGCAAACACAAATTGTGGATGAATCCACTAAAATGCTTCTTCGGTGTCTCATCAGGTAAGTTTCTCGGATTCATAGTACGGAAAGCTGTAGTAGAACTTGACCCCACCAAAGTCAAGGCTATCCTGGAAATGCCATCTCCAAGGACCCTAAGAGAACTAAAAGGGCTTCAAGGAAGATTGGCATACATCTGACGGTTCATCTCCAATTTATCAGGGAAGTGCCGTCCATCCTCTCGCTTGATGAAGAAAGGTGTGGACTATGTCTGGGATGCTGATGTGAAAATGCATTTCAAGACATCAAAACATACCTCACCAAACCTCCAGTGCTGGCTGCCCCCATAACTGGAAAACCATTCATCTTGTACACAAGAGCTCTCGACCACTCTTTGGGTGCTATGCTCACACAAGAAAACAACGACGGAAAAGAGGCTGCTCTATATTACCTTAGCCGCATGTTGGTTGGTGCAGAGCATCGCTACTCCCCAGTCGGAAAAGAATGCCTTGCAGTGATGGTTTCGAGGATCAACCTCCTAAAGGTCCTTGTCACAAAAGCAGGTTCTCTTAATGCCCGACTAGCAAAATGGTCCATCCTTCTATCGCAGTTTGATATTAGGTATGTACCACAAAAAGGAATCAAAGGCCAAGCTCTAGCAGACTTCCTCGCAGAGCACCTATTACCTAAAGATTCTCCACTCAGGGATGATTTCCCAGACGAATTTGTCTACAATGTGGAAACTTCCTTATCAAATTCTTCCTGGGACATGTACTTTGACGGCGCAACCAGGACAAATGAAGAAGGAAAGCAGATATCGGGAATTGGCATCCTCTTTGTCAGCCCCGATAAGTACATGATTCCACACGCTTTCTCACTACTGGAACCATGTTCAAACAATGCAGCTGAGTACTAAGCCCTGATTATAGGATTGGAACTCGCCCTCGAATCCGGCATCACCATGCTGGAAGCTTTTGGAGACTCTCAACTGGTCGTCAACCAAACGAATCAGAAATTTGAGGTCAGGAAGCTCGATCTGCTACCTTACTACAACAAGGCGCAGTCGCTTTGACAAAAATTCAACATTTGTCACATCACGCACATCCTCAGAGGTGAAAACATCTGCGCAGATGCCCTGGCTGGACTCGCCGCATCCATGGCAATCCAAGAAGGGGAAAACATGCAAATCACAGTGTGTCAAAGAAAAATTATCCCTCCTCTTAACACACACCAAGCAGTTGCTGAATGCCACCAAGTGGTTGGAAGTCGGATGTCCATCTTCAAGCCTCTGATCGGCGACTGGAGAGATCCGTTCATTGATTACATCATGTTCGGAGTCTTACCTGAAGATCCAAAAGAGCGGATAAGTATCCAAAGACGAGCCCCGAACTTTCATTCGGATATTCCTTCAAAAGCACTTTACAGAAAGTCCTTCAACGGAGTACTTCTACGCTGCTTGTCACAACAAGAGGTTGAGGAAACTCTCAAAGAAGTGCATGCTGGTCTTTGTGGAGCCCATCAGGCTGGTCCTAAGCTCTACGATCAGATAAAAAGGCTAGGTTATTATTGGCCTACCATGGTAGCCGATGCAATGCAATTTGCCAACCGTTTCCAAAAATGCCAAATTCATAGAGATTATGTCCACATGCCTCCGGAATGGCTACATCCTACAACAATCTCATGGCCTTTCGAAGCCTGGAGTATGGACATCATAGGTCCTATCTCTCCCCCATCAAGCAAAGGTCATCGCTTCATCTTCGCCGCTATGGATTATTTCTCCAAGTGGTCAGAAGCATTTGCGCTCAGCGAAATGAAGACCTCATCAGTCCTTCAATTCTTGCATACCAACATTATTTGTCGCTTCGGCATACCTAAACGATTCATCCATGATAACGGACCGCAATTCCGGGATCACAGATTCTACAGGTTCTACGACAAATACAAAATCCAAAGCTGTCCTTCGACTCCATATAATCCAGCAGCGAACGGACTAGCAGAAGCCTTCAATAAGACACTCTGCAAAATTCTCAAGAAAATGGTCTCTAGTCACAAAAGGGACTGGGGCGACAAACTACCAGAAGCTTTGTGGGCTTATTGAACCATCGTTCGAGGACCAACCCATAGCACACCATTCTCCTTGGTCTATGGATGCGAAGCTATTGTCCCTTTGGAAGTACAAATTCCTTCCCTAAGCGTATCTCTGCAAAATGACATGACGCAAGAAAGCAATGTCAAATTGAGACTCCAAGAGCTCGATAACCTCGATGAAAGACGACTCGAAGCTCAACAAAGCATTGAGTTGTACCAAGCATGCATGGCAGGATCTTTCGACAAGAAGGTCAGGCAACGCGCCTACAAAAAGGGCGACTTGTTTCTTGCAGTAAAAAGACCCATAGTCTTTGGCCATAATTCCAAAGGCAAATTTGAACCAAAATGGGAGGGACCCTTCGTCATCGACAAAGTCTTCTCCAATGGCACATATGCTCTTCTAAACATGGAAGGACACAGATGTATGCTGCCCATCAACGGTAAGTTCTTGAAACGGTATTACCCTTGAAGACTTCCTCAAACGGGTCAGAGCGATATCTACACGGCCAAAGCCTATTTCTAGGTATTTGCTCGTCAAACCCATCCCCTTTTCAAATTTTCATCTTTATGTTGAAATTTCCAAAAAAAAAAAAAAACTCTCAAAACAATGCTTACTTTCATCATTTCATTGTTCAAAAAAAAAATCAAAATCCAAAAATCCAAGTTTAGGAGCCTCTTCCCAGACTTTACCAAAATTTTCGATCCTTGAACCCAAAATTCATGGTTTGAGACAAAAATCAGGACTTAGAAATTTCCAACCCAAAAATGGTTTTAATTCAAAAGTTATGACCCTCGTGTCTATAAACAAAAAAAAAAAAGGTTTTTTAGAAACCGCGGGGAAGCGACACTTAGTCAATACTCGCAAAACCCAAAAACCGGAAGGATGCGAACCCCATTCGATACTTCCAAAACCCAAAAAATCGGAAGGATGCAAACCCCATTCGATACTTCCAAAACCCAAAAAACGCAAGGAAGCGAACCCAATTCGATATTTGCAAAACCTCAAATTTCAAAACTCGTGGAGACGCAACATTCCAGTTGATATCCACAACCCAAATTTCAAATGGTTCGAGAAAACCTCAAATTTCAAAAATCGCGGTGAAACGACACCAAGTCAGTACCCACAAAACCAAAAGTTTTGGGAAAATCAGGGAAGCGACACTTAGTCGATACTTGCACCCCAATCCGCGAGAAAGCGACATTCCATCGATACTCGCAAACCCAGACCGCGAGGAAGCGACATTCCATCGATACTCGCAAAACCAAATGAGCAAGGAAGTGACATTCCATCAATACTTGTAAGACCATTCAGCGGGGAGGCGACATTTGGTCGATACCTGCATTTTGAAAACCAAAATCGACTATAAACGCCAAAATCGGGTATAAACGCCGAAATCGGCTATAAATGCCAAAACCCGGCTATAAATGCCAAAACCCAGCTATAAATACCAAAACAAAAAAAAAATCCGGCTATAAACGCCAAAATCGGCTTTCATGCCAACAAAACAAAACTTGGTTTTCAAAAATCTGGCTCCCATGCCAAAACAAAAAAAAAAAAAAAAAACAAAGAAACAACAACAGCAAAACAAAATCCGGCTTTCATGCCATCTCAAAACTTGGCTCTTACGCCAAAAATCGGCTTTCACGCCAATTCAAAAATTCGGCTCTCATGCCATCTCAAAACTTGGCTCTTATGCCAATTCAAAAATCGGCTTTCATGCCATCTCAAAATTTTGTCTCTTATGCCAAATCAAAAAAAAGAAAAAAAATTGGCTTTCATGCCATAAACAAACAAAACCTAGCTTTCATGCCATTTCAAAATTCGGCTTTCACGCCATCCTAAAATTTCGGCTCCCATGCCACAAACAAATTTGGCTTCCATGCCACAAAACAAGATTCGGCTTCTATGCCATTCCAAAATTCGGCTTCCATGCCGCAAACAAATTTTGGCTCTTACGCTACAAAATTCGGCTTCCATGCCATTCCAAAATTCGGTTTTCAAGCCATCAAAAACCAGGCTTTCGCTACAAAAATTGGCCTTCATGCCCAAAACAACCCTTTGACAAAAGATTTTCACAAAATGACAACCTTTGGATCAAATTCTCAAACAAACATTCCCATCAGCTTTTGCTTAAATTTATTTTCATCAAAAAATTATTTAAGTGAAAAGAAGGGGATACAAAAAATATAGTATCAAAAATGTTTATACATGGAGGTACCAAAAAAAAAAGAAAAAGAGTTTGTTACAACTCAGGAGCTCAATCTAGCATGGTCTTCAACCAAAGGTTCAACTCCTCAAGCAGACCCTTAGCCTTAGCTTCCAAAGTTTTCAGGCCACATTTCTTCAACCTGTTCCCATAAAATGAGGCCGAACGTCGCGTCCCATCTGCAGCACGAGGAAGTTCTTCCCAGAGGACTACCACTGCTCATACTCCTGAGTCTTCCTCCAGAAATTACTTTCAGCTTCCTCAACATGGCGAATGAGAGTTCCCTCCTTGTCACGAGCCTCCACAATAGCAGTCCATTTGGCACCAGCTTCTTCCTCCAAAAGCTCAAGACGTTGCCTAGCCTCGACAACCTCCTTATCAAGGCGGTCTAGGTCTTGCTTCAGCCCCATGATGGCCAACTCGGTAACGTTCCTCTCCCGGACAAACTGTTTCTGAGTCTTTAAGATCTCAGTCAGCTCAGCTTTGACTTTGCTGGAAGGCTTAATAAACATCTCATCAAAGAAGTCACCATCTGGGAAACCCTTGGTCTCAGTCCACTTGTTCCCTAAAGCAATTACTTCATCAACAAAATCCTTGGCGCTTGCAATGTCCAAACCGACTTCTTCGCTAACAGCAAGGATGTCCTGTACATGCTTGATCATGCCAAAGCCAGCTTCCAAGTGACCCGAAGAGAGAGTCTCAACCCATGAGCTCAAAACAGTCTTCAACACCTTCTTTGAATATTGAAGGTGTAGCGCAGATGAGGATTTGCCATGCTCCGGCGCCCGACTGCCCATGTCATGCTCCATTGGAAGAGTAATCAATAAACTATTTCCAATCGAAGAAGCTGACTCATTGAAAATAGAAGAAGCCCCTACTCCTGGATCAGTTGCAGGCATCTCCTGTTCTGGCTCTAAAGAAGACAGAGGGACTTCTCCTGCTGCTCCACAATCTGTCAAGGAAAAGACAAAAAGGTATGAATATAATCTTGTCAAAAAATCAATATCAAGATTAGTATTGCAAAATACCTTCTTCGACGACTAGCGGAGTACTCTCTGCCTCTTTGAGCTCATCCGAAGCATCGTCAAAAGTTGCATCCATGAATGGCTCGAAATCGTCAGAATCCTCTAGCAAGTCAGCTAACAAAAAACAAAAGCTACATGTTGGCAAATGACAGCACAAACAAAAAGAAGAAAAAAAAAAGAAGCCAAAGCAATCATACCAGGTGAAGGTTGTGGAACCACTCCAGAGTCCCTGGGTTCTTCTTCAGATGCCACGACTGGATCCGTCATCGCCTCATCGACCGAAACCTCGAGCATCACCAAGTCATCATCCTCTGCCAAAAGAAAGCAGTAGATCAAAACAAAAATCTTTTATAAGAGAAAAGAAGTGACAAAAGAAAAAAGGAGAATCATACCCGCTGTCTCCTCTTCTCTGCTCCTCTTCCCTAGAGGCTCGTCAGCATCCCCGGACACCTCCTCAGCAATGGAGAGAGGACTTCCAAATCAGAAGGACTTTCATGCCGTCTCATATTATGGCACTGTCCTCTCTTCCTCTTGCTTCTGCAGGTCAGCCTGCTCGACGATCCTGCTCCACTATCAACGTCAGGTCTCTCATTAGAGTCCTCACTGGATGGCCTACTTTTCTCAGTAGACTCCATGGAAGCCTTCATGCGCTCCGCTTGCATCCAAGCGTCGATCTCGGCCTCCTCCTCTTCCAGCCGTCTCAAGACCTCACCAGGAATCCCTTGTGCAGCTCCTAATCTGATGATATCTTGCTCATTGAGAAAGCCTATCTTATGCTTCTCTCTAGAAAGGAAGGCCAAAACTTCCTCTCAACGGACACCATCTGATCTACCAAGACCCTTCCCAGGAGATTGCTTGACATCGAGCTCCTTCTTGGAAAGCCCCCGGTACACTGAAAAGCTCTCCACGAACCATCTCGTAAAGCCAGCAGTCCGGAAAGTGGGCAGCTCAGGATAGAAAATCATGGCGGTAGTGTCTTCAGGACTATAAAAAGCCCATGCATTCCTCCTATCCTGCAGACCTCCAAGACGCTTCACCATGCTCGAAGGCGCTCCAACAATGCCTTGAGAGAAGACAAGCTGCAATGCAAAAGGCGAAGGGACATACGACTGGATATCGACGAAAAGATGTCTACGGTACACCATCGTACCAACCCGTATGTTAAAAAGCCATCTCTTCTCTACGTTTGTGAAAGATTAGTGTCTTCCCGACCCTGCCCTGGTCGAATCACGGGAGACACCAAAGTCAAAAGCCTTCTTCCGCAAACCGGGAGAAAGCTTCACGGAAGACTGCCCAATCTCGACGTCCCTGAACCGTCGGATCCTCAAACGGCCAGACAAAAGAGATTCGGAAACGGCTGTCCCTCTAGCCAAACGAATCATAAAAGGATCATCGTCCTGTACAACTCCCAACCGATGGAAGCTAGGACAGTGGTATACATACCACGAATAGAAGATATGGGCTGAAAATACCCTATTCATAAGGAGCCCAAGCCTAACCAGAAAAGCAGCAGCCTGCAGTTCAGTACACAAGTAGGAGTAAAGAGCTGGTACCAAAGCCAGCCGCTCTCCAAACACCATCTGACAAGCCGGAAAAATACAGTGCGGCCTGATGTGTGTTCCATCTCCTCCAACAAAGACAACCTCACCCAGCCAATAAGTGAGGTAAACAGCGAGATCTCTCTGCAATGCAAGGTCAGGACAAATGGCGTCTGTGCTTGCGAAGAACTTCATCAAATCTTCTCGCATGGCGGAAATCTTCTTCAAACTTGATGCTTTAGCCGTAGCATCCTGGGCCATGCCATCGGAAGACTCCCCGCCGACAAAAAAGTTGGAGCTGCAACTCTTCCAACAGCTGCACCTGACTTTCGAGCCCTCCTTCTCCTTCAAAAAATCATAGAAGGCGACGAGCTGAAAGTACAAAAGCCTAAACTCCTCAGACTGCTCCTCAAGGACTCTGTCAATAGGCATAAACTCCTCATAGAGTTTGCCAAGGATGGGCAACCCGCTGATGGCGCTCAGTTCCTTCAAAGAAAAACCAATCTCACCATTCGTCACAACGAAGGTGTTGGTTTGTGGAAGGAATGACTCCAGCATGGCCATGAAAGCCTCATCGGAGAAAACAACGATTTGCCGAAAAGCGCGAACCGCATCGAAAATCTCGACCTCCCGAAGAATGGCCTCTCCAATCTTCAGGGTGTGACCAGTCCATGATTCCCAGCTCGAGTCAACACTGAAACGGCCACGAAGTCGAAAAGGTTTCACCCAATTGCTGCCGTCACCCCGAAAAATGCCAAGGCCCACCGGTCTCAAATCGACCGACTGATGATCAAAACCTTGGTAGCCACTGGCTGGCGTTAACATGTCCATACAGACAGGTGACTTCCCTGCAAAATCGGAAGGGCCGCAAACAAAAACCCCGATCTTGATCACACTGGTCCTCTTCACCCAGCTTGGAGGATCTTCCCTCTTAGGGCACGTGGGAGAAAGGCTCAAGATCGAGATGGTCCGATCGAAGGTCGACTGGGTAGAAATAGTTCTCTCCTCACCATCTGCTGTGTAAGAGAACTGAAAACATCTCCTTTGGTATGTCAAGTCGTCAGGGACTGCATCACCAAAGAAAAAGGTAGGCTTGGGCACAACGCTCTGATCGTCCGTAACCCAAGGACAGCTGCTTACCATGATCTTGTAGAATTCCTCATCTTTGAGGGCGATCAATCGCTGTCTCATCTCATCGCGATTGAGGGAGTTACATTCTTCCAAGTTCTTTTCGACAAACTGGACCTTCTCCCAGGCCTGCTGAACAGCCGCATTGGAAGATCTGGCAGACCAATGAAGTGCGTCAGCAACAGGCCCCTTACCCTTGTTCGTTCTGGAAGAACTACCTACAAAGGATGGAAAAGAAAAGATCAATCATCATCAAAATGACAAATTTTTGCTACAAAAAATTCTAGCGAAATTTTGACATGGTTCCAGGGCAATTCCGAAGAAAAAGGAAATACTCTGAAAGAGACATGAAGCTTGAAGATGAACTCAACATTGTTGCGAGCTCATAGTCAGTGGTAAATTCTCAAAGAAGGTTTGAACTCAACATTGCTACGAGATCAAGCCAGTCTTATCAAATCTTCAGAAAATTGGAAAAGAGCTCAACATTACTGCGAGCTCCAAAATCTAGTAATTGCAAAGTTCCTCAAAATCCCGCAAGACCAAGAAAGAGCTCAACATTGCTGCGAGCTCCAAATCCCAATACTTGCAAAAGATTTTCAGGTATGCATCATCATGCTTCCAAAGCGATTTACCAAAAATCATACATCAAAGAATATCATCATGCATTAGATGCTAGGAAAACCATGACCAAAGTTTGACCAATTCCAACCCAATTTGGTCAAAACCAATCAAACTTTGTCCAAGTCAAAAATCATGTTGGCTTGACTTAGAGACTCTAGCCTTCTATCTTGATGCATCAAACAAAAAAAAATGCATGAGCATATTGAAATTGCATAACCTCATTATCATGGTGAGCAAACAAAGAAGGAAAGAAAAAAAAAAACAGAGAGAAAGAAATCTCAACAAAAAAAAAAATTTTCAGGCCCACTGCCACGTGGCAGTACGGCCAGGTCCGTACGGACCTATCCGTACAGCCAATTAAAAAAAAACACTGCAAAAAAAAATAGAAGAAAAAAAAAACGGTGAAGAAAAAAAAAAGAAAAATCACCATGTGAAAAAAAAAACAAGAAAAAAAACCGTGAGAAAGAAAAAAAGAAACACGGTGAAAAAAAAAACAGAAAAAAAAAACCCGTGAAGAAAAAAAATGAGAAAAAGAAAAATTGCACGAAAAAAAAAAAGAAAACGTGCTTGAAAAAAAAAAGAGAGAAGCACAAAAAAAAAAAAAACAAAAAAAAAAAACGTGCACAAAAAAAAAAAAGAGAAGAAAAAAAAACGTGCTTGGAAAAAAAAAGAGAGCAAAGAAAGAAAGAAGTTACTTCTACAATGTAATTTCTTGTGGAGGAATAAAACTTACTTGAAGCCATGGAGAAGAAGAACAAGAAGCTTGGAGATCCTTGAAGAAGAAAAAAGCACTTCTTGATCTTGGAGCACTCTTGAAAATCTTGCAAAAGGAAGCAATGGAGCCAAAGATCCAACCCCTCTTGCTTTTATAGAAGAGAGCAAATCAAAAAAGGAAACAAGGAGAAAGAAAGGAGGTAAGTGCTAAAATTTAGCTACTTTCCCTAAAGAAAGATACTTTGAGAAAATCTCTCCAAAAAACAAGGAAACTTGAGAGATTCTCTCCAAGTAAAGATATTTTTAGATATTCTTTACACAAAAGAGATGTTTTTAGATATTCTCTACAAAAATGACACCATATGAGATCTAGGCCATCTCCAAAGCCTAAGGTCCCATGGGTTAGCCTACATGAGCCAGGTTTGACCACCTAGGCACTAAAAGTGGCTTTTAGTCAAAACATCCCTCTTACCAAGAGCATGCAAAAAAAAAAAAAAAAAAATGTGTCCCATGCCTCTTTTGAGTTGATTGGACCATTCGAAAAAAAAAAAAAAAAGGAAAGAAAGCCTCATGAGTTTCCAAAAACCAAACCATCCAACCTCATGAACCAAATTAAGCCAAACTCTTGAAATTGACATTCCACAAAAAACCAAACCCTGGTCCCCTAGCTCGCCACATATAACTTGTAAGGTCACAGGACCAAAATTAAAATCAAAATCCAAACCAAACCAAAACCAAAACCAAAAAACCAAATCTGACCCCCCAACTTGCCACATACAACTTGTTGGGTTACAAGTTCAAAATCAAAAATCAAAACCCCGACCCCGTAACCTGCCACATACAGCTTGTTAGGTCACAAGCTCAAAAACCAAAATCCCAAAACCCAAAAATCCAAATCCCCCATGTCATTTTCAAAACTTTGCCTTGAAATGGTACATGATCCCTCTCACTTCCATAAAGGTCCCCCGGAAACTCAAAAGGCATTATAAAAAAAAAAAATTTTGCTCAAGACTCTTGGTCAAAGTCAGAAGTTCTCCTTCAAGTTTCTTTTCGAGGCACATCGACTCCAAAAAGCTACTCGTCGCTGTACCTCGAGGGGGCATTTGTTGACACCAAAAAAGTCACTATGTTTCCTCAACATCAAGAAGCCACATGAAGCTACATCCTGCTACAAACAGGCAAAGCTACTTCAAGCATCAGATCTTGTCGGAATCAAATAAAAACTGCAAGATCCTTCAAGATAGCCAAAAGAGGGGTACACATGAAGTTTCGGGCCATTCTGACATCGTTTGTCCTAACTTCACTTCTCCGATAGCTAAACAAGCGCTCCTGGCAGCGACGGCATCGAAGACATCAAAACTTCGATGAGAGCCTACGAATGACTCCAGAATGTCTCCAAAGGGCTCCATGCCAAATTTTAAGTCAAACCGACAACATTTGACCCTCCATCAACGCTCGAGCAGCAAAATCAAGCCTCCCGGCGGCGAGAACCACCGAGGCCATCACTCATCAACAAAGTATATGAGTGGCTTCAACATGTTCCCAAAGGGCTGCACGTCGGATTTAAGATCATTCCGACAACGTTTGACCAGGTTTCGACTCTCCGAAAGAAAATCAAGCCTACCGGCGGCGGAGCACCCCGGAATCATGACATCCAAATTGGAGCTAAGGGATCATCTCTACATGACTCCAATAGGCTCCTTGTCAAATTTCAAGTCAATCGGACATCGTTTGACCACATATCAGAGCTCGGCATTTTCCCCGCAGCAAAATCAAGTCAAGCATCGACGAGACCCCAAACGGCTTCAAAACTCAAATAAAAGCCCATGGTTGGTCCTATCCATTGTTCAAGAAGCTTCACCTCAATTTTCAGGTCATTCCGACATCGTTTGACCTTGTTTCGACTCTTAACGGAAAATCGGGTACAAAGTCTTCGGCTTTCCCGAAAAATGGGAAACTTTGTGTTCCGGTTTTGCGCGGGTTCTCGTCAAGTTTTCTCCAAGAAAATCAAGTCAATAATTGAGGAAAATTTCAAGAAAAATACAGAAGAAAAAAGGAATGAAAAAGAAGGAAAAACGGCCGAAAAATACACTCGGCAACCAAAGGGGCCAAAGCCCCATGGTCGCCGGCAACCCTGGAAATCCGGGTCGCCGGATTTTGGTCAGATGGCTTGATTTCCGATCATCTTCGCTTTTCGAGTGTTCCTGCCTCTGTGACTTTCTGAAAATGCAATTTTTGATGCTTGAAAACGACTGATCTTCACCGACATCTCAGATCCGCCGTCAAGAGCATGAAGTCATCACTGATCGCTCCAAGATCGCCAAATGCAAAGATTACGGTGCAAAGATTGATGTCTTCTTAACATCTCTACCTGCGATGATCACAAGAAGAATCCCAAACGACGCAGCGCGGCCCGCGACTCTTCACATGCCCTGGCAACCACTTAATGTCATTAATTGACTTGTTTATGACAACTTAATGCGGTCATTAACTCATTATTTTGGACGGCCCAATCAGATTCAAGCATTCGGGAGTTGCAAATAAAAACAATCATGGCATTAAACCCATGAAACTCCCCTCAACATGAAGATTAAAGGCGATTAAATGCCCATTAACCTAGCACAGTTACTTAGCTCTGGTTATAGAACCAGCAGCATTGGCCCCGTCACAGGACCAGCCATTTTTTTAGCTCTGGTTGTGGAACCAAGCTTGACTAAGGTTATGGAACCTAGCTCTCTAGCTCGGGTCATGGGGCCCAGTTCATCTCGTTCTACCGAACCCAGTGACTTGTTACGGTTGCGGATCCTAGTCAAGTCACTTAACTCTTGTTACGGAACCTAGCATGCTACTGACTTCGGCTATAGGGCCGAGCTCGGTTACTTGTTTTTATTCCTGTAACTTATTTTATCTTGGTTACAAGACCGAATGCAAAGAACAGAACAGGAAAGAAAAAAGAAAGACATTCAGCACATTGCACAAGGATAGAAGTAGAAACTGACTTCATTCATTTCCAAAAGAGAGCGATTACATATAAACCAAAATGCAGAAAAAGAAAAAAGATATAATGAAATTCCTCCCCAGGTACAATGAAAATAAAGAAAGATTACATCAAAGATAGTTTTTCTTCAAACACCAGCTTCGGTGTCCTCAGCGATGACCTCCACCTCGGCGCCTCCAAGGGTTGGCTCAGGGGCAACGAATCCAGCTGGGGCCTCAAGAAGGGGGTTCGGTGCGGGCTGTGGAGGTGGAAACTGGGGGATATCCCTATAAGCAGGATGGTCCTTGGGGACCCATGCCTCTTTCAAAGCGCTTGTCCACCCCAACTTCCAAGCCTTCTTGCTCACCTCTCGAACTTAGACCACATAGAGCTCCAAGGCTGCCTCCACTCCCTCATCATAGGAGCGGTCGGCTTCAACTCAGAGCCCGGCCTCGACCTCCTCCCGCTTCTTCTCGAGCTCGGCCATCTTGTTCTTGTGATCTTCCACTTCAGCCTTGGCCTTTTCAAGCTCGGTTCTGAGGCCCATGATGGTCACCTCCTGCTCCGCTGCCCTCTGTTCGCCTCCCCTAGCGCAGCCTCGAGGTCCGCCTTCTGTTGTTCCATCTTGGCCGCCCGGGCAATGCTCTGCTGGGACCTCTCCGCCAGCACAAGGCTCCTTTGCAGGGTCTGCAAGAACAGATGTTAAGAAGACAAATCACCGAGGTTAAAATGTTTAAAACAAAGTAAGCTCTAAAGAGGAAAACTAACGCTGATAGCATCGTCCATCGTCGCCACCGCCAACTCCATGTCGTCAGACTCCCAGTGCCTCGCCATGTCCCTCGGTAAGGCACAGGCATGTGCAAGAGCGCTGACGACCGAGGTGCCACCTCCTACCCGGTCCTCCACCGATAAAGGCACGCCGTTCTCGAGTAAGAAGCTTGGCGTCCAAGGGGCTGGGCTAGGGGGCGGGAGTACTGCGGTCAGATCGGGGCCACCCGTGGCCGAATCGTCAACCCTCAGCCTTTTCCCTGCCCGGATCTCCTCCCGGGTAGACTCGGTCGAGCGCTCCTCGGCCACCTAGGAAGCAAATGAAGTCGGGCCAGTGGTCTCGGCAGTGATAACATTGGCCGGACTGGAAGGGGTGGCGGCTCCTGAGGTGGGGTAGAGGACTCCTCCCCAAAGACGATGGAGGCCAGGTTCCTGACGGCGGGACAGCCTCGTCCCATACTGATCTCTTCGTCCGAACTCGACGAGTGGAGCTCGATCGCCTCTTCGAACCTGGCCACCTCGGGGTCGGCTTCCGGGTTTCCCTCGTGGGTGGCTTCGGTGCCGGCTTGGGAAGGCCCGGTCTCCTCGAGGTTCGCTTGAGAAGGCCCCGCTCTCGGAGTCCCTTGCTGCTCAGCTTCTGCCAAGATTAGCACCGTTTCCCCCCTCAGGTTGTCATGCCGCCTCCTGATGAAATAGCGGTACACCGGCTCGTACCCTAAGAGGGACCAAGCAGCTCGCCCCCTGTGGCCCCAGTAGCTATGGATTATCTTCAACCAGGCGACGTTTCGGCGCCACCCAGACCTCTTGGCCTCTTGCTTCCGCTCCCTGTGATCTGCACATCAAACAGAAAATAAATTAGTTTGGCAGGGCAGAAAGGCACATCATTAAAAAAGAATGAGAGAAGGTATTTACTCGGTGGTTCTCCGAGGCGGCGAAGAATGCGGTTTGCCCTCTTCGCCTCGGTCTCGGCGAGGCCAATTTCCCAGTTCCCTGAGACGTAGAGGTGATCATCTCCAGCGTATTTGCTGGAATCTTTGAGGTCGATGATCAAGGAGATCTCATTCGACCGCACTCGGAGGTAATATGCATCCTCCCCTGGGGACTTGCAAAGATCATACACATCTTCGATGTCAGTGACACCGAGATTAGTCCCCTGGATCTTGTTCAACTCGCCACGCCCATGATGACCTTGAAGCCATTGGGCATCAACTGACATGGGGTGAGGTTCCACTTCCTGAGGCAGGACCTCAGGAGCGGATGGACGGGAAACCTCACCCCGCCCTCAATGATGGAGACCAACGGGAACGGCATCCAGTCGTCCTGGTAAACCCGGCCTCGGACTATATCCTTAGGACCATCCACCATAATGGGGACATCCTCCGGTATCTCGTATTTCCTCTTGAGTTCGGCCAGAGCCAGTGGGGTATCTATCCAATACCTATAGACTCCCATGTTCCCCAGTTTGAAAATGGCCGGAAAAACAGAAACGAAGATGGAGAAGAAGAAGACAGAAAAGAAAAACCCCCAGGAAGAACCCCAAGAAAAAATGATAGGAATGAAAGGAGGAGGAGGAGGAAACTTACAAGATGAACTCGAAGATGGGGCAAAGACGGACGAAATCGAAAATCTCAAAGCGACAAGGGGATTCCTCCTGCGAAAGCGCAAGCACAGGGAAGCACTCTCTCTAGCAGAAGCAAATGGTCCCTCAGCGAAGACAAACCCCTTTATACAGGACGGAAATCTTTTCGTATCCCGTAAACGCGCGTGCAGGACGCCGCCTCGGGCACGCCACTCATCTCCTCGATATGACTTAGTAGCCAACCGGGCTATTACACGTGGCATCGTCACTCCGCCTCCCATAATGATTTAAGCAGACAATTAACTGCATTCAAACAGCTGCGAGCCGTCAATGCGCCTCGGAAGGCGAGACGACACCCAATGCTTTCACGCGGAGCTACAGGCTCGGCGTCGGAAAACTCCCCGGTTTACTTAGCTCCCGACCCCAAATGGTTACAGAACCCTCGTGGTCAGGAGCTAGGGGGCAATTGTGTGGAGTGTTTTCCCGAGACCGAGGTTATCCCTCACTTAGGTAAAAGTACCAATCATGGACTGCCTCGATCCCATTAATCCAACTCGGCAACGCACTAGCTGGCACCGATATGGAGTCAATCTCGGTAACAGTACTGACCGCGCTCCTCTGGTTTCGGCCTGGGGCTTCTCGACAGCAGTGCCCCGACTTCAGGCCTGTCCGACCTCGGTGCCTTCTCCAGTTCGGTCCCCTGACCGAGGTGAACACTGAGCATCCAATCCCCATTATGTGATAGGACGGCTACGTTGCAGAACGTACTGGTAGATAGGGTGGCCGCCGGCTATAGATAAGGGCTTTTTCCTATCAACTGATCACATCCACATTTATATGTGGGATTGAGGAGAGATCCGATGGGACAGTACCCTCACCTACCCCCACTCAAAGTCCTAGGTATGGGTTGATGGGACAAGCTCCCTCACCTACCTCCACTCAGGAAGCTTCCATTTGCCTATATATACGTGCATGGTAAGTCCATGAGAGGTACATGCTAAACACATACACTGTGCAATACATTACATTATCTTCTTGAATCATCTTCTTCCTCACTTCACCCTAGTTCAGTGACTGCACTAATTCAGGCGTCGGAGTGCCTTCGGCTGACAGCAGCCCGGGGCCCTGACTTTTGTTTCCCTTTCAGGTTCAGGATTTCCAATGACACTCTTAACCAGCTAAACAGCTTCATTACAAGCTCCATTACCATCTAAACCAAGTCCGTTATTTTTAGGCACTTACAATATAGATATAAACATAATGTAAACCTTCATTCCCATCTCTTTCAGATTGGGTTGGGCATCATAATCCTCATTTGTAAGTCCCTTCTTCCCAATAAATCGAATCACCTTTATCAAACACCCAAAGCCTCTTTCTTTTGGGCGTTTGGTTTGATTTCCGAGGAGAAACTGAAAAGCCCCAAAATCTCATAATATGTAAAACAAAACCGAAAGGATCGTTTGGCTATACCCAAAGATGAGCCCCGACACCACATGTAAGCATAATAACCCTCAATCCACAGTAGGATCTCCTCGGGTTAATCCAAATGACACAATAAAATAAGCGAAAGCAATATAAAAACTTGTAGGAGCTTACTTGACTCTATTGCTCTCTTCTTGAAGTGACAGAAGCTCCATAAAGTGGCAAAGGCTTGGAACGCACGCGAGGGATGTACAACTCCTTTGCCTTTTACTATTCTTTCTTCCTAAGTTATAGAGGCCAATAAAACAATCAACTAAAGGAGTTACCCAATGGGTCCCATTTATAGGAGATTTCTACCCATCAAGAAACAATTAACCCTAAACTACCACCTAACCCTTTTAATCTCAGCCCATTATTAGTTTATTGGCAAGTGAGCTTCTTTTAACAAAAATAAGTGGCACTCTTAAATGTGCAGATAAGTGGGTATGATTAAAGATCTTTAATGGACTTGTGGTCACGCGGGCACACCCATTTAATCCAACAAACAACGATTAACAATGTCTACACTACAACTCAGTTAATCTTTGACACAAATCCGACTAATCCCACGTAACACGAGTCACTAGATTTTACCCATTACACTCTTATCAACCTCACATTCCTGACATTTGACAGACCAATCTATAACAATCATGAGGGAATCTAATACTAAATTTACAATGATCACCTACAAAATTAATCCAAAATGGTCAAAACAAAAATATAATTTGCCCATTATGGGTCATGTCTAGGTCACTCCATGTTTGTTTACATGTTTATTAGTAAACATGGCCCGACCCAGGTATAAGGGTCTGGGGCTAAAGCCCGCACCCCTGTCTGAAAGAAGTTCGAAATTTTTAAGAACCCCCTGCAAATTATGAAAAATATTAATTTATTTGTTTTACATTTGCCCCTTCCCCAATATTTCTTTTAAATAGAGCCTCCAAGTTGAGAGTTTCCTGGGTCTGCCACTAGTAAAGTAAAGTAAAGGTAGTGTCATAATAAAATATCATGGTAAATATGAGATAAGATACATGATTAAGTAAAGTGGGAGACAGTGTGTAAAATAGTTCTTTTTTTTTTATTTGGGTAATTCACTTGCAAATTGAAATGAAGTGAAGGTTGAAATCAAGATACATGAAAAGAAGAGAGGTGAAATAAAAAAAGTATCAAATTTCAAAATTCACTTTCTTCACTTTTTGTCACTCTATAACATGAGAAGGGTACCTTTGTTGAAAACTTTTTTTTAGATAAAAAGATAAGTGTTTTCTTGTCGGTTAGTGGAATGAGAGAATAACCTTTTGTGTTAGAAAAAAGGAAGAGGTAATTTATAAAATTTGGTACTTTTTTACATGACACATCTTTTTATTTTTCCTTCTAAAGGTACCATTCACTTTAATTCTCTTTACAAGTAAATTACCCAAACACACTTAGGAGTTGTTTGTTTGCAATAATTTACACATGTAAACGATGCACATGCTTAATGGAATACTCGTCATCGTATTTGTTTGCGATCATATGTCAAAATAATGTGTAAATGAGGCAATTTACACATCAAAAGAAGGGGTGAAAGTGATTCACACCCCTCTTGCAAAAGAGGCGTCATTTTACTTACATGTGGTGATTGCATTCTTATAGGACCCATCAACCACTCTTGCTTTCTCTCATTCCTGTGAGCCACACATTCGTAATGAAAACATTCACTTTGTTTGACAAGCTAATAAACTCCAAGATATTGAAGCTCATTATCTTAAATCTTTCATAAAGTTCATGTAATTTGTGAAAAGGTCTCAATCTATAAATCTAATTTTTTTGAAATCTTGTGGGCCTCCAATTCTTGATCCGAACATCTAATATTCTTGTACTAATGGTAAATTGGTAATTATTAGGACGTTTAGTTTTATATCTTGATTCTCTATGGATTTTGAGAAATTTTTGAATTAGTCCAAATAAATGTAAAGCCACCGGATGTACTCACTTATGTGAAAATGGTCATTTGGACAAAAATGGCTATGTGTTTCAAATTTACATATGTAACATTTACTTGTGTAAATCTGATTTTTCATGTCACGTGTTAAAAGGTAAATGACCCCTTAGCATCTTGGGTACATGTGGCATTTTTAATTAACAAATCCACATATGTAGCCACGATTACCCAAAAGGCTCAAAGGATTAGTGGGAGCCACCTAATCTCTCTATGTCCGGTAGGATCTGAACTTGACGTAGAGAAATTTGCATGGGTCTTCAGAATTCTCTGATTGATTTGTTAATTGTGTAAGAAACAACAAAAACTTAATCGTTAGAGGTGTCTAATATATTTTTGTATGCCCTTACTAGTTCCAAGGTTCTTATGTTGAATATTATGATTTAGGATTTTTTCCTATAGATTCTTCTTCTTCTTTATTTTTTTGTGCGTGTATGCAAAGCAAAATGATGAGCTCCTATGATCTGTACTTGATGTGGAAACATACAATGATCTTAAAACAAGGAATGCGATGAATCCTCTCACTCATAAATCTTTTATGAAGAAAGTCTAAATCCATGGCACCATCCGAAGAGAGGATTCATCTCCCATTACCAAATGCGCCTTGCAGAAGCACGAATCTGATTGGGATTGGCCACTACAAAAGCAATGATCAGGATTGCATCGGCTTGGATCAAGCACAAGATGTAAAGATCTGTGACCTATGAGAGAACAATCACGTATGATCCACTCTTCACGACCTAAGGGCAAGGAGGGACGCCCTGGACATAAAAGGTGATTGTGAACGGTTCAGATCTAGTGGAAGGAAGAGTGAAAATATGAGTGTTGAGATTCCCTGCAGCAAGGGAGAGTGAAAATATGAGTGTTGAGATTCCCTGCAGCCACTCACTCCCATATTTATATATAGCCTTTTGGCTAATTGGGTGAAAAGCTCTCAATTTGATAAGGATATAGAGTTGGATCAAATTCTCTCAATTTGAATTTAAATGGAGAGATGAAAAGGATAGACAGAAGAACTGAAACTACAATTCCCAAAAGAGCAAACAGAGGACTTTATAAAGAGATACATGGTTAACAAAAACAGCATATTCCTATGAACAACAAAACTATAAACTTCTGTTTAGTGGAATAGGAAATCCCAAAAAATTAAGAAGATTAAAAAGAGCATAGGCTAGGCGAGCTTGAAGAGATTTCTAGCTGAAACTTGAGAGGGAAGAGATCCTCTGAATCTGAAGTCATTCTTGCAGTTCCTAAGCGACTGGTATGTGGAGAAAAAAACCATGACCATTATTTATTTTTTTCCCAAATCATTATAGGTATGTGAGAGAGTAGCCCACATGAATTTTTTAATGCACTATTTTTAATTTTTGATATGTTTATTTAACATGTTCTGCTTGAGCCGTCTTGTTTCCAAGGTTTTTCTCACTTTCAGATGATTTAAGATTTCTTCCTTATTTATTATAATTTTGTTTATTCATATACATTCTATATGCTAAGCAAAGGCATGAGGTCATTTGTTTGGTTGCTTTGCTTATTGAATGAGATGTAGATGAAAGCTTCTTACATATTTATTAACATTTTGTGATTGTCGTGTTGCACCATCGTAATTTTGATGTTATTCTTTCTTCTTACTCTTGTTTTTCTTTTTTTTTTTTTCTATTTTTTTTACAAGCTAGGATTGCTTGGGGCCAATCTATTTGCATGGCATTGAATTCTTAAGTATTCACATTAAAAAAGGGTTGTGACAAAGGATATAAGGCAAAGATGTATTAAAGGATATAAGGCGTCCACCTCCTTGAGGAGAAGCCATAGTTGTTAATATCGTTTCGGACCTCATTTCGCTCTGGCCTACAAAATGAAAAGTTTCGCTCATTTCGCTCTGGCCTACAAAATGAAAAGTTTCGGCCGATTCAGGATTTCGGCCAAACTTTTCGGAATTACATTTTGGGGAAAAAATAACAAAATATATATACATATATAAGTAAAAAAAATAGAAAAAGTAATAAATATAGACTTAATCCATTATAGTAATTTTTTTGGAATTATATTTTGTGAAAATATAAGAAATATAAAAAATATATGTGTAAAAAAAGTTTAAAAAAATTAATTATATAAAATTCTATTTCGGCCGAAAAGTAACATTTCGGCCGAAATCCCGAATTTCGGCCGATATTGACCGATATTCAAAATGAAAAGTTTTGAATGTCATTTCGTTTCGGCCACTTGACCGAAACGAAATTTTTCGGCAATTTCGGCCGAAACGGCACGAAATTGATAACTATGTGAGAAGCTCCACTTTAAAATCTAGAAGACATGCAATCCACTCAAGACCTAGTCGTGATTCAAGCCCTCCATTTCCCTCTCCAAAACTCTCATCCTTTTATATCACAAACGGAACGGAGTAATTTATGTAATATATTAAAATGATTTATACAATAAAATAATTGATATAAAGTATGCCTATTTTTAAATAATTTTCTTTATTAATTGTGCTTTGTTTATTTTATTAGTTTACTTTCTTAACAACAATGCCATTTAATGGAGAATGGTAATGACAATTATAATATATTTTGGAATACAATTTTGATCATCACATCTAATTTTGGTCTCTTTTAATTTCTTTTAGTTTTTATTTTTATTTTTAATATGATGTGGGTATTTCTTAGTTCTTTGACCCAACAAGACTATTCTCCCGAGTGGCATCTGCTAAATCATATTAACGCATTTTAATTATTTTTATGATTTACTTTCTTAATTTCTTTCTTAATCCACTTTTAATTCCTTTTGTCAATGGAAATGTCATTTACTGGACAATAGTAATGGTGCCTTTCAAGACAATTCTTTATTTTTTTTCTTGTAATAACCAATTGTTAACAACAATAAATATCATTTTAAAATTAATAACTTACATGTTTTTAGTTATGGTCTGGGCTTAACACAAATACGAAAGATACTTATCAATGAATTTGATTTTGATAGACTCTAATTAATTTTGACCTAATGGTAAAGGGTTGAGTAGAATTACTATTTACGTTGGCCAAAATCCCTTTCTAGATCCACCCTAAGATGACTTTATAGTTTGTGATCTCTGGGGTGCCTTGTGATTTGTATGGGTCGAGTTGGCTTTCCAAATGGATAATTCTCTATTCATTTTGAATTTGAAAAAAAAAAAACTCATATGATGATTGATAATTAAAATCATGACTTAAAAAGACCGGCATCCAATGCCTCACCATAGTGTTACTATAACTTTACAAGAAAAGATTTACAAAGTAATATAGGAGTGAAACATTAATGGGGTGAGGCAAGTCAAGCAAGCAAAACACGAACCTAGCTTGGGTCAAAGTCCAGAAACTCATACCCACCCCGAACTCGACCTGGTACAAAACCTGTCCCAAATAAGAAAATATCATTTTTTTAAATTTCAAATTTTTTCATCTCAATATAATATATACAAAATATATATTCTTTTAAATTTATTATAATTTCTTATATTTTTACATGTTTTTTAATATTATTAATGATATTGCCGTGCTAAACACATGTTAGTTTATATATATATATATATATATGTATATATATTGATAAGTCCTTAAACATGCACATTTTCATGGCTATTTTTGGTAATTTTAAGGACTTATCAAGCCAAGAGAACCTTATTTAGTATCATATCATGATTTTATGCATTTTTATCCATTGTAGTACATTCATGCATAATTTGCTCAAAAATCAGTATTTTTGCATCAAATCATGAAACCTGCCATTTTCATAATTTTACTTTTGGAAAGATTTTTCAAATGTGTTTTCATTCATCTTTTCATGAGAGATGGGCCCGCAGTCATGCATTCGTGAATTAAGGGTAAATTTTTCTTTTCACATAAAATTCAAAAAAATTTTTTGCTTGCAAGAAATGAGAAAAAGGGTCCCACACATGCACATGTGTAGGTCACACATGTGGGGCAGCCAAGGTGGGGTCCATTTATCGCTAAAAAGATTTCATAATTCCTTTCCAATTGTTGGAGATATTTTTCAAATCTCAAGATTCAAAATTCAAAAGTAAAAGAGAAAAGAAGATTGAGATAATTGTGGAGCAAGAGAAGCAAAGGAGGAAAGAATGCAAGGAAAAGAAGATCGAGATAATTGTGGAGCAAGAGAAGCAAAGGAGGAAAGAATGCAAGGATCTTTCTTTGCCAAGAAATCAAAAGAAGAAAGTGAAACAAATGAGGATTTTTCTCAAAACTTGCACATGGACGTCCAAGCCATTCAAGTTGTAGCCACCTAATGTGTGGCCTCAATCAAGGATTGATTTGATTGGATTGGCAAGATAATTTTTCTGATTGACAAGCTACTAATTTCTTGCTAACCTGGTTGCCAAGAAATAAGATTTTTGCCAAATAATGAAGATTTCAAGAAAGAATAGACGAACCAAAAGAAGAAACAAAGGGAGCCCAAACTTTATATAAACAGCCCTATGGAAGACCCAAAGCATGCTTGAGAATTGCTTACCTCTCACTCTAGAAAATTTCATACCATCTCTCCCTTCTTGCCCTTCCATCTTAATTCACCAAGGGGGTTCTTTCCAAAGACCATACCATCAACCTTGTTGTTCTAACTAGAAAGAGGGATTCTCAACATCCTAGTATGTATTCTTGTTTTTCAATGTTAGATTCATTGTCAAGAATTTTCATGCTAGTAAATAAAGTTGTTTCTTTTAATTTGTGTTCTTGATTTGTGTATCTCTTAATATTAGATTTGTGATCCATGCAATAGAGTTAGTTCTTACTTTTGGTTAAGTATTTTTAATTGACTTGGAATAATTACTAACAACTCACCTTAGCATCCTCACAACATATCTTGTTTTCTACGGATACATGGTATTTTTGGAGGCAATACAATGTGAAGTTGAAGAGGGTTGGCCAAGAAAAGTTTAAGAATTCAAGTCTGAAATTTATTTATTAAAAAGTGAGGATTTATCATTCTCAACTTGGATTGACAACCCAAATTGAAGAATGGGACCCTAGGTTTGCACTTCTAATTTTTTTAGGGCCCAAGATTGAGAATGAGATTTAAAAGAGCAACTCACCACTTTTATATTTTTTTACCACCTTTGATTTATGCACACCATTTTTATTTTCTGCAATTTTTAAAATTTTTACACTTTATCTTTCCATCTTTACATTAATATGTTAGAATTATGTTACTGCTGAAAGTGCATTAGTTTTCATGCATATTTTTTTTCATCTTTTAAAACATGTGCAGCGGTATAATTTATTTGAAGTTTTCCTAGAGTGTTTTATTTACTAGAAACTTGCTCGCTCTGATACCAGTCTGTCACGTCCCCGAACCCGGATCCTTGCAGCGGTCCGACCTCGGGGACGCAAATGGGGAAGTAAGTGATAAATAATATTTCTCCCCAGGATCCGTGTGTGTGAGGAAGACATAATTTCCAACACATCAAAACATTTCACAGAAGCTTGTGTTGCGTTGCGACCTGGAGTCTATGGCCATCGGATTCCGTGTCACACTTAACCTATCAGTGCAAAGCTATCATAGCAATGCTCAAACTCATATTGGAAATAAACCAAGATAATACATATACAGAGCTGACAGTAACAGGCTTAATCATTACCCAAGCATGTTCAAGTTATAAATTAACAAATGCATTAATTACAAGCCCAAGGAAAAGGGCTAACAAAAGCCTTACAAAATAACAAGCTAAGAACAAATGCTACCTAGGTATGTAACGAAACTCCGGAGTCGGGCCTGACGTCTATATGACATCACTGACACAACAAACCTGCAAAACTCGTGGCTCTACAGCCACCTGCACACGTACTAGCTCAAGACGAGAACCTGCTACCTAGAGCACCAAAGTATAGTATATCAGACACTACGGTCTGGCAGGTAATGTATGGACTTGTGAAGGTGAATCTCCGGATCATCATTTCAAATTCCAAATAGAATAGAAAATCTGGCATACGCGTCCAAAAAATGTTGATACCCATTTTTCTGCCCCGCCGGACCCCGGCAGCCCTGGGGCGGAAGGAGAGGACGAAAGCCGGATCCATCACATGGCAGTGAGAGGAGTCTGTGGTCGAGGTCTCTGATTTGGATGGTCCAAGATTTTACTTGGCAATTTGTTTCTTTGACACAATCAATGTTCAAAGAATCATTTCGTCAATCCCCGGCAATCATCAACTATCCTTGCATTGTCTCGAATCTGTTACTTGTCTTGTCCATCAATGTTGGTCCAAGAAATTAAAAATCCTGACTCATTCTGATGTATTGTCACTGTCTCTGCCAGTTGGAATCTCTAACTCAAGCTCTTATCAGCTCTTCGAACTCTAGTCTTTTCCTTTTGTCTGCCCTTGGCTTCGGAAAATTGGTGATGTTGAGTACTTTTAGATGTCTCTTACTTCAGGCAATGTCTTCCAATTCCTAAAACAATTATGTTATGTCTCTGTCAAATGTGTCAAAATTAGGTCTCTTGTCAACGTATAATCTTCAAGGTGAATGACCTGAAAATCTCACTTCTTCATATGCTAAGCCGACTCAATCAAATGTTTGGACGGTCATCTGAGCACTTCACCAATTTTTGTCTGCTTGTTGAAATCACAAGGTTCGCAACTCTATAGGTTTTCAGCTCTGACGAGGCCCGCTAACACTCTAATTGTCATGCTACTCCACATGTTCAAACTTTGTAAGGTGTGCTTCTGTTAAACTCTATCGCTGTCTTCCGGTCTTCTACCTAGGCTTGCATAGCTGACCTTACGAGTTTGATTTGTGTCCACAATCCTAGAATAAAGTCTTTCTTCAAAGTACCCAAAAATTTTTTTATTACTCTAACCCTTTCTGCCCAATTGCCATTGGTCCTCTACACAATATCAATTCCTAACCCAACGTGTTTGTCCACTTCGCATCACATCTCAAACGGTTATAACTTTGCATTTAAATCAAACCTTGGTTGCTCAATCTTTTGCCTCTATTTCAAGTTCACCGTTCTCAAGTCTTGTACATGCGTCATTCTTCTCTAAATCTTTCAACTGACCTTGTCCATAGGTGATGATTCCCTAGCTTGCATCTGCACACTACCCAACTGATATTTCAAAAGTCGGCAAAGTCCACGAAAATATCTTCTATCATGTGACCATGTAACAATCAATTCTGCATACAACTCTCTACACTACAGCTGAAAACTGGCTTCCTATGCTTTTAACCACCCATTGACACATCATGTTGAGTTGAGTTCACTATCATATTTAGAATTGTTGAAAATCTTCAAACACTTTTCCGACAAAAGTTCATCAATTTCGAGAAATTTCTAACTTTTGACATCTTCTTGGAGCTGTACCACTGAAAATCACCTCAAACCTCATAAAATCCATCACTTATCCAGCTTCTAGATTCTTCTGACTTAGGAAAATAATCTGAATTTATCCAAAAGTCCACACTTATTTGCCTAACACACCATCTGACGGTCCACGATTAACTATAATTAGATCTCGATATGCTATTCACATTCCTTGCTGACTATCAATTGCTCACATATTCCCTTGCTAACTCCACATGCGACGTAAAAAATTGAAAATTCTGCCAAAATCCTTCGAATAACACATTCAAAGCCCACAAAACTCTCACACTCTGGCACAAAAACAAGCAAAAGATACTAAATATGGGTACAAAGATATTAAATTCTCCCCCACTAGAAAAGAATTTGGTCCTCCGAATTCCTAACAACAAGGACAAGAACATGGGACAAAGAGGGTCTCCCCCACTAGACCAAAAACAAACTCGAATTCACATAAACGATGGCTAGCCAAAATAAAATCCACACGGTCTAAGGAGTCCTCACCACACGTCTTAAGGTTCCTAGAGTGTTTTATTTCTTAGAAACCTGCCCGCTCTGATACCAGATTGTCACATCCCCGAACCCGGATCCCTGTTGCGGTTTGACCTCGGGACGTGAATGGGGAAGTAAGTGATAAATAATATTTCTCTCCAGGATCCGCGTGTGTGAGGAAGACATAATTTCCAACGCATCAAAGCATTTCGGAAAGCTTACGTGGCGTTGCGACCCGGAGTCCGTGGCCATCGGATTCTGTGTCACACTCAACCTATCAGCGTAAAGCTATCATAGCAATGCTCAAACTCATACTGAAAATAAACCAAGATAATACATATACAGAGCTGACAGTAACAGGCTTAATCATTACCCAAGTATGTTCAAGTTATAAATTAACAAATGCATTAATTACAATCCCAAGGAAAAGGGCTAACAAAAGCCTTACAAAATAACAAGCTAAGAACAAATGCTAATCAGGTGTGTAACGTAACTCCGGATTCGAGCCTGACGTCTATATGACATCACTGACACAACAAACCTACAAAACTCGTGGCTCTACAACCACCTGCAAACGTACTAGCTCAAGATTAGAACCTGCTACCTAGAGCACAAAAGTATAGTATATCAAACACGACGGTTTGGCAGGTGATCAATTTAGGTATGAGCATGGATCAATAAAGTTTTAAAGTTTAAGGAAATCATAATAAAATAACTTGCCAAATTTAAAAGAAATACTGACAGAGATACATTTTGAAGATACAAAGCAAGGCTAGCATGAGTACTTATAAAACATCATGAATAGTTAAACCACAAAGAGCCCATCCTTTCTCTATCATATAAAATGAAAGAGCAAGCACGCATGGCAAGCACGATAAACACGATAAAAAAAACACGATTCCCAAGACACACTCAGGTAAACAAGGATTTCCGGCCGCAGAACCGGACACGCACGATGTGTAATAAAATACACAACTAATATGCAGATAGTCCACATGTTTAAGGACCCCCGGATAGTGGATCAAACTGAAGGAGCAGCCCAAGCTCAATGGTGTTCACTTAGATTCATGAATGCACAAAACACGAAATACACGTTCAAAACAGGTCACGTTAAGGGGGAAATCACTTATCAAAATAAGACAAGGCACGGCTAGCAAAGGCATAAATTATATGCATAACAGGCTTAGGAAGTGATCCCCTTTTTAAATACATGAAACAAACCTTAAAACGAGCTTATTCTTGAAATTCAAACGAGTACACGATGACATTCATTGTATCAAAGTTAGAGTACAAAAACAAGGTCTATCAAGCACATGTAAGGACCTTTGGTTGCACGTTGTGGAAATGAAACCCAAATGTTGGAATTTAAAAGAGAATCGGTGCCTCCGAAGTTAAAAGACACTTCAAGTTTTCAAGTGCACAATATCAGGCTAAAGGTCCCTAACATGTTCTAGTTTTCACTATTATAGAAATTCTTCAAAAACAGGCACTTGCCAATTTCGGTCAGCTCTTGGTCACCTGTCGGCTAGCCGAGATTGGGTATGGCGGCTAGCTGCCAGCCGACCGACATGCTGACCGCTGTAATCCAGATTAGGAATTACAGCATTTTGGAAAAGGAACCGACGGAGTTCAGTTGACTTATGGATAGCCGAGGTGGTGTAGTTCGGCTAGCCGCCAGCTGACTGACAACACACCGACGAGGTGCATGCTTCTGGAAATGGAACCGTCAAGCTCAGTTGGCTAGCAGTTAACCGAAATGGCGATTTCGGTTAGCCGCCAGCTGACCGAAACTGCACGGGCAGTGCATTTCAAGTCAGATTTTCATATTTCATCTTCCCTTCTTCTTATTTCTAATTCAACCTGCACTTCCCTGAGCCTTCATGCTCTCCAAGGGACAAATTCAACATTTCAAAACCATTCAAACTTCAAAATCATTTCACAAGCTAAACAAAACATAAACTTGCAATCCCAAACAAAATTTTGGGGAGTCATTGTCAATCAATACTTGTAAGGAAAATAGAACTAACAAATGGGGTCAAAAATCACCATTTAGAATACTTGGCAACAATTTGGGTACACTTTGAAAATAGAATGCAATATCAAAGATAACAATGAAATCCACGACACACATGCAACATTAACCCATAGAGATTACTTGCCTTTGCCCAAAATGCCAAGAAATCTTTTCACAAGCACTCCTATCCAAGAGATAAGCCCAAGAGCTACAAAAACCCCATGGAAATCCATTCAAAAACTCAACCAAAAATTAAAACAAAGAACCCATTTCCACAAAAGGGCTTGCAAGTATGAAAAACAAGTTCCTTAGGAGTTTAAAAGACTATAATGAAAAGGTGGGCTGGAGCTTTTATCTAGAGATGTCCAAACAAGAAGCAAAGGAGAAAATGGAGAGGTTTTCTACTTGGAAACTTCAAGAGATTTGCATTAATGACAATCTTGAGATAAGAGGAAGAAAATGATGGTCTTGGAATTCCATTTTGAGGCCTCTAACTTGTGCATTAAAGAGGAGAAAGTGAAGAGGAAAAGAAAGGGTTTCTCAACCCTAGATTCTAGAAAAGTTACAGGAAAATGAAACTGAATGAAAAAGAGGAAGAAGAAGGACTTAAGTAGGTGGGTTGTGGGCCCCATGTGGCTGGAACTAAAGATGGCTAAAACATGGTCTTGTGGGCCCTGGATGAAATCGACGAAGAAGAATAAAATGATCCTCGAAAAATCTAGTTTCCAAAAAGTATAATTTTGACATAGTTTTAAGATTTCGAAATTTGTGTCCAGATTTAAATGTGAAAATGTTGTTTTGCCCCTAGGGCTGGAAAACTGGTTTTTTGAGCTTCGAATGGGATCAGTGTGAATGCAAAAGTTGTTGGGGGTTAATTTGACCTATCAAAATAAACCAAAATTGGAAATTTTCAAAATCAAGAACAAACCCCCCACACTGAGACGTGTAACCCAAGGCATCCCTAGGCCACTAGACTAGGCCCAACGGCTCTCAAAATTTCCCAAAGCTATAGAAAACTATTCTAAACCACAAACTAACTTGATTACACTCAAATCTCACTTATAGAACTAATCCACAGTTAAAAACACACAAATCATGAAAATTAGGGTTCGGGGTCTTACAGGCCCGCAAAGAAATTCTCATATCATAGATGAGAACTAGTTCTCACTTGAATATTTCCAATTTATGTATATGAATAGGGGAGGGCTACATGGGGAGTTTCTTATAAAAGAACACCCCCTTTTCTTGACCAATAAGAAGCATTCATAACAACTCATTAACTAATCTTAAAAGGCAACGATTTAATCTAATGTGCTGACTTTTAGGAAAATGATTTAAGGAGTTTAAGGGTGTGTCTGTGCGCATCCGTAGAAGAGGAAATGGCGCTTTCCTCTTCCGTAGGAGACATATCTGAGGCATACAGGTCGAAAACCGCAATCCACTCCTTGCGTAGAAAACTAGCACAAAAAGTTGGAAACCGCGTCCTTTCCGTGGCTGCACCAAACGACAGAGGGAGTCACCGGGATCGGCAAGAGGTTTCCATTGAAACCTGCTCTGCACAAACAGAACCTAAATGCCTAGTTAAAAGGCAACGAATTTTATCCCTGCGTTTTCTCTTTGGGTATTTTACCAAAAAAATAGTGACCACTGCACCAAACAGGGAACTTTAGCCAGTAGTGCACCAAACAGGGAATCCATATAGAAAAAGTAACTTTTTTCACCATTTTCTTTTGTTGTCGCATTCGACCTTCATTTTCGGTATTAAGGGTCGACTATGACCCTTGCTATAACAAGTGAGGGTCAAATTGACCTTACGCAGGCATAACCTCTTCATCTTCTTCTTTTTTCCTCAAGTGTTCGAGTTTTCTATTAAAGGAAGAGATGACTGGAAGATCGAACCTAGTAGATTGCCAATCGGCCCTAAAAATGTTGTTGGTGGGTTCACTACTAGGAAAAGGACTTTTAGCGGCCGCCAAACGCCGTCGCTAAAAGTCCACTGGCGGTCGCTAATAGTCTTTAGCGACCGCCTAGCGACCGCGAACGAGGGGCCGCGGAAGCTTCGTCGCTAATAGTATTAGCGACCGCCAAATGGCGGTCGCTAATAGTATTAGCGACCGCCAGCGACGACAGTCAAAAATTTTTTTTTTTTATTTTTTTAAAATTTTAAATTATTAGCGACCGCCATTAGCGGTCGCTAATAATGGATTAGCGGTCGCTAATAATTTTATTTTTTTAAAAAATGGACCATTAGCGACCGCCAGTGGCGGTCGCTAATAGTATTTTTTTTTCAATTATTTTTTTTTTTTTGCTAATTTTTCCTGCTTTTTATACCTGTACATGAATGTATACCTATATATGAATATATTATATCAAACCACGAAATCAATTAAAAATACTAATACCAAAACAAAGTCTTATATTAATGATATTTAAAACATTACAAAAGGTCCAAATATTACAAAAGTTTCCACAAATTATATTCATTACAAAAATAAACAAATTGTCTGAGGAGGCTGACGAGATCGATCCGATGCTCTCAAACCTGAAGAGAAAAAGGAAAATAAATATTAATTGGCAATTATTAAAATTGGCAATATAAAGTAAAAACGAAAAAAATGAAAAAATAAAATTAAAATTTTGAAAGTTAAACCTACGTTTCAAGTCTACGGGCAATCCGGGAGTTGGAATCTCAAGCCGTCAGTTCCAGCAAGTCATGAATGACTATAGGCCCGTGTCCGTCCAGTTTTACGGGCACCGGAGCCCGTTTGCCCGTTTTGGGCGCTCGGAGGTCGATTTACTAAGTTTTAACTTAACGTTTTAACTTAAAACTACGTTTCGACACTACGGGCAATCAGGGAGTCGGAATCTCGAGCCGTCCGTTCCAGCAGGTCATGAATGACAATGGGCCCGTGCCCGTCCAGTTTCACGGGCACCGGAGCCCGTTTGCCCGTTTTGGGCGCTCGGAGGCCAATTTACTAAGTTTTAACTTAAACCTACGTTTCGACACTACGGGCAATCCGGGAGTCGGAATCCCGAGCCGTCAGATCCAGCAGTTCATGAATGACAAAGGGCCCATGCCCGTCCAGTTTCAGAGGCACCGGAGCCCGTTTGCCCCGTTTGGGCACTCGGAGGCCAATTTACTAAGTTTTAACTTAACGTTTTAACTTAAACCTACGTTTCGACACTACGGGCAATCCGGGAGTCGGAATCCCGAGCCGTCAGTTCCAGCAGGTCATGAATGACTATGGGCCCGTGCCCGTCCAGTTTCAGGGGCACTGGAGCCCGTTTTCCCGATTTGGGCGCTCGGAGGCCAATTTACTAAGTTTTAACTTAAACCTACGTTTCGACACTACGGGCAATCCGGGAGTCGGAATCCCGAGCCGTCAGTTCCAGCAGATCATGAATGAGTATGGACCCGTGCCCGTCCAGTTTCACGGGCACCGGAGCCCGTTTTCCCGGTTTGGGCGTTCGGAGGCCAATTTACTAAGTTTTAACTTAACGTTTTAACTTAAACCTACGTTTCGACACTACGGGCAATCCGGGAGTCGGAATCCCGAGCCGTCAGTTCCAGCAGGTCATGAATGACTATGGGCCCGTGCCCGTCCAGTTTCACGGGCACCGGAGCCCGTTTGCCCGTTTTGGGCGCTCGGAGGCCAATTTACTAAGTTTTAACTTAAACCTACGTTTCGACACTACGGGCAATCCGGGAGTCGGAATCCCGAGCCGTCAGTTCCAGCAGATCATGAATGACTATGGGCCCGTGGCCGTCCAGTTTCACGGGCACCGGAGCCCGTTTTCCCAGTTTGGGCGCTCGAAGGCCAAGTTACTAAGTTTTAACTTAACGTTTTAACTTAAACCTACGTTTCGACATTACGGGCAATCCGGGAGTCGGAATCCCGAGCCGTCAGATCCAGCAGTTCATGAATGACTAAGGGCCCGTGCCCGTCCCGTTTCAGAGGCACCGGAGCCCGTTTTCCCGATTTGGGAGCTCGGAGGCTAATTTACTAAGTTTTAACTTAACGTTTTAACTTAAACCTACGTTTCGACACTACGGGCAATCCGGGAGTCGGAATCCCGAGCCGTCAGTTCCAACAGATCATGAATGACTATGGGCCCGTGCCCGTCCAGTTTCACGGGCACCGAAGCCCGTTTTCCCGGTTTGGGAGCTCGAAGGCCAAGTTACTAAGTTTTAACTTAAACCTACGTTTCGACATTACGGGCAATCCGGGAGTCAGAATCCCGAGCCGTCAGATCCAGCAGTTCATGAATGACTAAGGACCTGTGCCCGTCCCGTTTCAGAGGCACCGGAGCCCGTTTTCCCGGTTTGGGAGCTCGGAGGCCAATTTACTATGTTTTAACTTAACGTTTTAACTTAAACCTACGTTTCGACACTACGGGCAATCCGGGAGTCGGAATCCCGAGCCGTCAGTTCCAGCAGGTCATGAATGACTATGGGCCAGTGCCCGTCTAGTTTCACAGGTACCGGAGCCCGTTTGCCCGTTTTGGGCGCTCGGAGGCCAAGTTACTAAGTTTTAACTTAACGTTTTAACTTAAACCTACGTTTCGACACTACGGGCAATCCGGGAGTCGGAATCCCGAGCCGTCAGTTCCAGCAAGTCATGAATGACTATGGGCCCGTGCCCGTCCAGTTTCATGGGCACCGGAGCCCGCTTGCCCATTTTTGGCGCTCGGAGGCCAAGTTACTAAGTTTTAACTTAAACCTACGTTTCGACACTACGGGCAATCCGGGAGTCGGAATCCCGAGCCGTCAGTTCCAGCAGATCATGAATGACTATGGGCCCGTGCCCGTCCAGTTTCAAGGGCACCAGAGCCCGTTTTCCCGGTTTGGGCGCTCGGAGGCCAAGTTACTAAGTTTTAACTTAACGTTTTAACTTAAACCTATGTTTCGACATTACGGGCAATCCGGGAGTCGGAATCCCGAGCCGTCAGATCCAGCAGTTCATGAATGACTAAGGGCCCGTGCCCATCCAGTTTCAGAGGCACCGGAGCCCGTTTGCCCCATTTGGGCGCTCGTAGGCCAAGTTACTAAGTTTTAACTTAACGTTTTAACTTAAACCTACATTTCGACACTACGGGCAATCCGGGAGTCGGAATCCCGAGCCGTCAGTGCCGGAAATACTTTCTTGAGCTTCTACATTTATAAGTTTCCAGCTTTTTAAATTTCAAAATCTATAAGTTTCTAAAACAACTTAAAAGATTTCTATACAAGTTGAAATCTGGAATTAAAAAAATAATTATACCTGGTCAGGATCGGTCGAGGATGCTGGATCATGACTGCCCTCTCCAGCCGAGTCATGTCTCGCCCTGTGGCCGCTGCCAGCGTCTGGTGCCTGTAATTATTTATTATACAGCAATAAACAATTAAAAAAATATAAATATTGACACATCAATGACATAATTAACAATTTAAACATAAATAATTTTTTCTTACTAACCTCAGTAGTGGGTGGCAGGTCTGATGCGATCGGGCCGCGACTCTGTGATAGACGAGCCTCCAACTTTGCTATATCAGATCTCCACTCGGCCCTCATCTCTGCCCTGACCCGCGCCTCCATGGACTGCAGCAATTGCTGGACCTCTTGATCTGTATGGAGGCGTCGGCCCTGGGAGGAGCTGGCACCGGATGACTCTGCTCGCGCGATGTGCGAGCGTGGAATGCCCGTCCCATATGTGAGCGTGTATCCGTGCCCGTCCCGGCCAATGACATCATGGAATATCGCATCCCTCCGAGATGGCAAACTGCTCTCCTCCTCAGGCAAGTCCTCCAAACGTGACTGAAACAGGGCCTGCGTAATTGATTCATTTAATATACTATCATGCATAACAAGACATAGTAATAGACAGATAATATAAGCGGTTCAATATAAAAACTTACGATGATAGCTGCAACCTCCGGGTGGCGAGGATCTCGAGAACGCATCCAGACAGACATCCTGTCGACCGGACCGCCCTCGGTCCGCAACTGTTTGGTGGAGTCATATTATTAGTATAATATCATACAAAATGATAACAATATAAATTACATGTACGGTCTAACTTTTTACCTCGTGGCGGACCTGCGTGATATGTCGAGTCCCCAACCTGTGTGCGGGACCCTGCATTGCGCGGTTCCGCGCATTGGTATCGGCCTGTCTCTGTTTCAACATTTATCAATGAATTTTTGTTAGTTACGTTAGTCATTAGTAAATTGTTAAAATTAAATTAAAATAAAATATAAGTTTCTCACCCGAGCCTCCTCGCTTGTCCAGTACCGGACGAGCTGAGTCCACTGATCCGAAAGAACACCCCTCGGAACTCTCGATAGTATGTCTGGGGCATCCTCGTGTGGCTTCCAGTGCTGCATCTTTATTTTATTTTTATGATCTTTCCACATTTTTCTACACTTAGACATGCACACTGGCCGGAATAGCTCAGGACATGCCCTCACATTGTCCTGAAAAGGACAAATAATTTTTCATTAGGTTATGATTTAAATCGACACATCCTGTTGAGAAATGTTAACTTATTACCTTAACCTGCTGCCAAACACGGTCTAGTGTATCCACCGGGAATGCCTCCCAGTCAAGTGTAGTCAAAGGGAATGCATATGGATCCCGGACCAAATGTCCCAACTGACTGATGAGCTCCCTAGCATGCGGACCCACCGGATGCCAGCTCTCATCAAACTCCACATCAATGGGATTACCGGAATTCCACGTCCGGATCCCTCTGGCAACGCCTCTCCCCCTGCTGGAAGATGGGCCTGTGCTCATAGAATCTATTCAAATTAGAGATAATCTAATTGAATTTAAATAAATTAATTTGCTAGAATTAAAATCTCGAACTATATAAACGTGTACCTGTCAGTGAAGCTGATGTCTCACTAGGCTGGGAGGTCGATGGCCTACTCGGTGGGGCCATCTCACTAGACTGGGAGGTCGATGGCCTAGAGGGTGGGGCCATCTCACTAGGCTGGGAGGTCGATGGCCTAGAGAGTGGGGCCATCTCACTAGGCTGAACGACACCCTGTGCAGGAGTAGGGTCCCCTGATGGCCCACTGGTCTGGGCCTGATGCAGCAACTCCTCGATCGTCCGCGGACGATCTCTCCTCTTTCGTCCTGACATATCTGTTCAAATGTTTGTAACATAAATTAATTTAACGAGATAATTGATATTAACATTTAAAAAAATTACACTGAATGATAACATTGGTGAATTAGTTCCAAACCGTTTACTGGACATGTAAGTCAACTGTATCTCCTTCAATAGTTTCCCGAACCCAATTAATATCTTCATCACGTTGAACAAGTGCAGTCTGATCAAGAACTTGTTGGGCGAATGCATCAATATCTGGCTCATCACATTCAATCTGATACACTCCCCTCCTTGACATTTTAACTGCAACCTGCCAGTTAGGATCTTTCGGATCTCTGACATAGTAAACTTGCTCCGCCATTGAGGACAGTATGTAGGGTTCGGCACTTATTCGATCATCCCGGTGTAACAAATTGTTAAAATTTACCAATGTAAACTGGTAATTATCTGTTTTCACCCCTCGGATAGGATCCACCCAGTCACACTTAAACAATAGAAATTTTAACCCACGGCTATATACAACTTCAACAATATCCTTCAACCGGCCGGAGTAGTAACCAGCATCGACAGACGGACAACCGAGCCCACTATTTTGCGTGGCTCGTCTATCATCTACATCCTTGATGCGAAATCGAAAACCGTTGACGTCACAAGTTGTGTAACGTCGGGCCGTTCTGAAGGGACCATCAGCTAACTGATTCATTTCATCGGTCAAATTAAGATCGCTGGTTCTTCGTAAATTACACACCTACGCAATGCATGTAATCACTGAATATCACTACATGAAAGTAATATGACAAGAACAAGTTAAATTTGTCCTAATGATTGAATACGTACGTGATTCTTGAACCATTCGTGAAATGACCGATAATGGGACTGATGAATTTCAGGAGCTGTAGCACGAGGCATGTCCCGTTTAAGCTCATCGATATGTGTCCTGCGATGCATAACACGTGTTAATGACAACTGCGATAATTTAGGCAAGAAATTGACAAGTTACAGTTATGAATGAGTGATAACTTACTGAGTCAAAGCCACAACAGATGGGGTGTTGAACAACACCCACCGGTGAGCTTGAATCCACTCAATATTGTTGAGCTCAAATGGCGTGCCCTCCCCAACTGGACCATCATTAATCCGCGAGGGCCTGGTTAACTTTGTTTCAATATTATCATTGAGATATGTTGCGCAGAAATTTGTGCACTCATCCATCAAATACCCCTTAGCTATGGATGCCTCTGGACGAGCTCTATTACGAACATACCTCTTCAATGTGTTCATGTACCTCTCGATCGGATACATCCATCTGAATTGGACAGGGCCGCCAAGCAGGGCTTCACTGGTTAAGTGTATGGTCAAGTGAACCATGACATCGAAAAATGCAGGTGGAAAGATTTTTTCTAGATGACACAATGTCACAGCAATCCTCTCTTGCAGACCATTCAACTCATCAATTCGTTGAACTCTAGAACAGAGTTGTCTGAAGAAGTTGCTAACTTCAATCAATGGCGCTACAACATTCTTAGGCAAACAGTTCCGTATGGAGATAGGCAGCAACTGTTGAATGAGAATATGATTGTCATGACTCTTCAGACCCTGTAATGTTCTTTCTTTCATGTTCACACGCTTAGCGATATTCGAACAGTACCCGTCTGGAACCTTGACACCCTTCAGAACAGAGAGGAAGACATCTTTCTCATCTTTACTCATCGTGTACTGCGCAGGAGGCATGTACGCCTTGTTGGACTCTCTCATCTGCAAGTGCAACGGTTTTCTCAAGCCCATTTCTTCCAAGTCACGACGTGCATTGACACCATCCTTCGACTTCCCTTGAACACCGAGAATGGTCCACAATATATTATCACATACGTTCTTCTCGATGTGCATAACATCTAAGTTGTGCCTCAGTAAGTTATCTTTCCAGTATGGTAGATCGTAGAAAATACTTTTTTTCTTCCAATTATAACTTCGCCTTCTATTTGCACGGGTAATCGAAGGAAGCGGGAGGGCCAGTAAATCTTGAAAATCATACACGGTACGTACTTGCTCCTGCTCCAGCTGTGACAACAAATCAACTCCCGTCATTTTTCGAGGTGCTGGACCATATTCTCGAGTGCCGTCAAATGACACTCTGTCCTTCCTGAACCTGTGCAATGGAGGTAGAAAACGTCTATGACCCGTGTATGCCCATTTTCTGCCGTGCTTCAACCAAGTTGACTTCTTCTCCTGATTGCAGCAAGGACATGCAAACTCTCCCTTTGTGCTCCAGCCCGATAAGTTAGCGTAAGCAGGGAAGTCGTTGATTGTCCACAATAATGCGGCGCGGAGTTTAAACATTTTATTGCCTTCGGCATCAAATGTCATCAGACCATCAACCCATAATTCCTTCAATTCATCAATCAAAGGTTGCATATATACATCAATCTTGTCCCCTGGTCCTCGTGGTCCATCTATAAGTGTGGATAGGATCAGAAAAGGTTGCTTCATACACATCCATGGCGGGAGATTATAAGGCACCAAAACAACTGGCCATGTACTGTGATTTGCCCCAGTCATGGATCGGAATGGACTAAAACCATCTGCAGCCAAACCAAGCCGCACATTGTGACAATCCAAGGCAAAGTCTGGGTTCCTCCGATCGAAGTCTTTCCACGCTGGGGAATCTGCTGGATGGATTAACTTACCATCGTTCCTGCTGTTCTCGGCATGCCATCTCATCAGTTTAGAAATCTTTGATGACATAAAAAGCCGCTTCAGCCTGGGCTTAAGTGGGAAATATCTCACTTGCTTTGCTGCCACATGTTTGCCACGATTGATAACACTTGTAGAACAATTCTGACGATTGTGACCAACCCCGTCCTCTTTCCATCTCGATGACTGACAGACAATGCACGTATCAAGATGGGCATTCTCATTTCTAAACAACATACAATTGTTTGGACATGCATCAAAAGTCTCATACGTGAAGCCTAAATTTTCAGTTAACTTGCGGGCCTGATAGTAGGACTCAGCAACTTTTGCACCGGACGGGAGCGCTCGATGCAACAACTGGAGGAGCATATCAAAGGACGTGTCAGACCACTGATTCAATGCCTTCAAATGCAGCAACTCAACAATAAAGGACAATTTACTGAAGTCCTTGCATTCGGGATACAATTCTGTCTGTGCATCGTCTAGAATTTCAAAATATCTCATGGCTTCTTCATCGGCACCGGAGCGAGGATTACTCCCACCCGCGCCGTCAGTCTCACAGCTTGTGTATTCAGGTGCCAACCCGCATGTGATATCATTTAGCATCGCGATCATCGGATCAGTCTCTGACATATCATCCACCTCAACTTCATCTCTAGCCCGTTTGCGACATGAAACATACTCTTCTCCATGTCTTATCCAATTCTTGTACTGCTTCAAGAATCCGTTCAGAATCAGATGCTCTCGGACAAGCTCTCTTCTGTAATAATAACGATTCGCACATTTTCTACATGGACAACTGATGAACTCATTGTCAAACCCATTGGTAAATTCCATGAACTGGTCAATCCCCTCCATGTATTCCCTGGACATCCTATTCGGTAAATCAATCCAGCTCTTGTCCATCTCGGTAACTATTTCTGTGGAAATCTAAAATGATTGCAGTACAATTAGCCGAAGGTACCGTGCATCATGCAAATCACCTATCCATAAACTGCGAACTCCTTACTACAGGGTGGTTGGTCCTATCCCATTCGAGAATGCACGATCCAACTTGCACTCAACAACTCGAATGCTTCGTCCCCTAGTCAGACAAAATTTCGGCAGCATGTCCGCGTGGTTCTCCAAGTACACGACACAGATACAACATCAGTCGTACCTATGTATGTACTCAGAGAACAATGGGACGTCAACCGAAACTCTATCTAACATCGGACTTGCATGAGCCATTGAGTATAAGATGGATAATTGCATTCCCAAACTGTCCGAACTGGACAATTCAAGAATCGCATACGACAAAGTTCGAATGTACATCACAAGAACAATGAATCTAGTCAAAGACCCAATCCGTCGCGTCAAGGATTACCGAACAGATGTCGTACACAATTCTCGAACGGGTTCTAAGTTTCACTAATGCATGCAAATGAATAAAAGTTTAACATCAGGCCATATCAAACCAAATTAATCGATACCATCAAAACCAGATACATCCAGTTTAACACAAATCGAAAGAAAAAAAAATTCCTTCTAACTCATACATTCAATTGACATCAGGCTAGGCCTCATGGTCGGGTCTTATACAATGCAATCATTCTGTATGTTTAGGTTGTCTATTTCAACCTAAGTAATAAAATGGATCAGGTTCATGTTGAACATATATATATATATATAAGAGGGAGGGAAAGCTCATTTCCCTATTTCAGCTCACCTAAACCAAAGACAAACTAACACATTACTATCCAAGTCAGTAGTACAACACAAGTAAAGACCAATCTTTAATGAAAAATAAAAATCGATTCTACCAATATTAACCCCAAACAAGCAGAGTTAAAATTGCAACAATGCTTTAAGAAATCATAGGATGTTTCCTACATCATCTCTATGTTCAGACAACAATCAGTCTTGCCAAATATTGTCAAGATATATAAGACTTACTGCCAAAATATGTAACACCAGTGGCGGACCTGGGATTTTCGTTTGAGGGGGGCTGACGACAGTCAACTAAAAAGTCAATCATTATCTTATTGTACTTTCTTCACATTACATATGTGAAAAGAGAAATCAAGTAAATAGTGTATTTCCGTTCATTCTTGTAATACGAGAGAATCTAGAGTCTAATCAAAAGTAAGACGAACTTAGAGGTTGGAGAGTCATAGATGATGAAATCCCATTTGTTAATTGACTCCTCTTTTTATCTAGCCTAGAATAAAATTATATTCAATACTTTTTTCTTTCCAAGTCAAATTGTATGTGTAGCATCTCTATTGCAAGAGGTGCCAATGTACAATATACCTCTATTTTTGTCATTTTTTTAAAGAAAGTCTGTAAATCTAGAAAAATTGGAGATTGGGCACTTCGAAAAGTTTTTAAGTACTCTAAAAAGTTTGTTACAAACAAATCCATGCAGTTTGAAAAGAATAGCTAACAAAGCATTTCATGAATTTGACCCATTGTTGTTTGGGCACTTTAGTTGAAAACAAACTTGAACCAAAATATCCTTTGATCTTCATTCATTTGTTTGTTCAAATCAAAACCAAAACAACTTCCTAAAACTCAATCTAAAACTTCTTCCTAAAACACTAACACAAATTACAAGTACAAACAACCAAATATTGCAACAAAATTAAATAAAATTAGCTAACAATTAATAACATACATCAATATCTAAAAAACAATAATGACGGATTAGAAGCATCTATCCTCGCTGTCTTTAATCTGAATATCTTCTTAATTTTTTATTGTTGAAAGCAAATCCAACTCCATTAAAAGAACCCATATAATGGGGATTTAAAGAAAATCCCCCATTTCTTAAAAATCTTTCATGAATCAAGAGAAATCATTTAAAAAATGGGGGTTTTCTGAAGATGGAGGGTTTTTAGAAATTCCCCATTTTTAACATCATCGTCTCTAAAAAATATTTTTGAGAGAAAGCATCTCTACTAAAACAACACCCTGCAACACCTAAAAATTAGTTAGAACCGATATGGAGAGGAGAGAGACTGCAGTGAGCAACGAAACCAAAGGAAATTATCTGTCACTGATTTTGGGATTTCTGGAGAGAGAGAAGGTTTTGTTCCATGGGGGCTGATGACCTTTGTTCCATGGGGGCTGGGCCAACCAGCCCATATAGGCCTAATGGGCATTTTTTTAGATTTGTGGGGGCTGAAGCCCCCAACAACCCATACATGGGAAATATTCCAGAGAAGGTTTTTACTTTGTTCTTATGTCACTACCAAATATCCTTACCAAGAATGGGGAAGACTATCTATCTGCAATGAATAAAAATTAATGACTCTGTTTTGCTATGACCTCTGTAAAACACCTGTTCTTATCAATATGCACAAAATGCATGCAACTTTTTTCATATATTTTATAAATTTATGGAATTCAAAGTGCAGCATTATACTGAACAAACCATAAAAACTATAGATATTGTTGTCCCCATATGCCATGGATTAGTATTTGACATTAAGGCAGGAAATATACAAAAGTTGATAAAAAAAGCGCCAGTACAACGAGCCTATTTTAGTTGGGTGCTGGAACTCATGTCGGTTACAATTTCTCACTAGGGTTTCTGCTCATATGTAACACAATATGACAAATGTGAAATGTATAGAAGAAAATTGGAGAGATACAAAAATCAAATGAAAAATCAAATGAAAATAAAAAAAAATACATACCAGCAGCTCCGGCGGTATATATAGTAGGGTTTCGGCGGTGGCAGCTCCGGCGGTGGCGGCTCTGGCGCAGAGAGGGGGAGAGAGAGAACCGGTGGTGCAGAGCAGAGAGGGAGAGAGAGAGAGAGAAATAGAAAGGGAGAAAGGAACGGTGCAGAGCAGTGGGAGAGAGAGAACGGTGCAGAACAGTGGGAGAGAGAGAACAGTGCAGAGCGAGAGAGGGAGAGAGAGAGAGAGAGAAATAGAGAAAGGGAAAGGAGAGGGAGGGCTCCGGCGGCGGCTTGGCCGGTGCGGCGGGAGGGCAGAGCAAGGAAGGGCAGAGCGTGGGAGAGGGAGGGAGGGAGAGAGAGAGAGAAATAGAGAGAGAGAAAGGGCGAGGGAGAGCGAGAGGGAGAGGGAGGTCTCCGGCGCAGGAGGTCTCCGGCGGTGGCGTGGCCGGTGCGGCGCGAGGGCAGAGCGAGGGCAGAGCGCGGGAGGGCAGAGCGCGAGCGGGAGTGAAAAGTGAATAGCAAAAGGAAAGTGAAAATGAAGGGAAGCCAGGGGGATTAAGTAGTGGGCTTTAGCGACCGCCTTTACGACTGCCATTGGCGGTCGCTAATACTACTTTTAGCGACCGCCTCTGGCGGTCGCCCGCGTTTTTAAACCGCAAAAGGTCAATTTTCTAGTAGTGGTTGGTCAATTTAAGAAAGGTTCTGTCCATAAGAAATGTTGTTGATTGGTTGTGCATCATGTGAACTGCTAGTGCCCTCTTCTCTTCCTAATCTCTGGTTTTCTTGCCGGTGGCATTGTTTATTTTAGGCCATTGGTATCTTCTTGTATGGGCATGGTTTTTCTAGCCCAAAGCACAAATGAGCGTGGATCTTAGCTTTTGAATTGCTCCTTCAATCCATTCTTCCATTTCAGCAAAATTTGTTTCACGTGATGTTGCACAAAACCATATCATACTAGAAATTTGGGTTTGAAATTGCAAGAGATTTTTTCCAGAAGGATGCTCTATAAGAAATTTACCAAAAAAGTAACTTTAAGTGGCAAATCTTTCAGTCCTCTATTCCTTTAATAAAAAATTCGAAAAATCGAGGAAGAAGGAAGAAAATGAAGAGGTTATGCCTGCTCATGGTCGAATGCGACCCTTACTTGTTATAGTGAGGGTCGTAGTCGACCCTCAACATAGAAAATGAAGGTCGAATGCAACCACAAAAAAAAAAATGGTGAAAATAGTTACTTTTTCTATACGAATTCCCTGTTTGGTGCACTACTAGCTAAAGTTCCTTGTTTGGTGCAATAGCCACTTAAAGTTTTTTTTTTTTTTTTGGTAAATCCTCTTTCTATTTTTACCAATAAGGCTACAACGTAAACCCTATTTTTTCTCATTTTCATAAAAACCCAAGTGCATTTGATCTCAACGTATGATTGATCATGTGTACTACACTCCATTCAAGAAATCAAAACAGTCTTTGGATTTTTGTAGGATCAACTTGATGCTGGGGGCCATTATCAAATTTAAAAACATTTTAGTAGATGTCATACCCTATTTTTTTTCAAAGCAACGAGATAAGCATTCTTTAAGGGAATATGTGACACCCCTTAGTGCGGCGCACTTATAAACAATTCTATACCAATCAAAATAAATTACCAACCTTTTATGGGACCCTCATGTCTTATGAAAAAACCGTTCCTTTGTGACCTCTTTCCCAAAACAACTTTATCCAATTTTTAGGAGAAATAAGAGGAAGATATAAAAAGCAATTTTAATGAAATTGAGACCTAGAATTGAATGATGACACGTCAGACTCTCATTGGATATTAAAAGAGGGGCAAAAACGCCTCTTTTTGAATGGGGAGTTTTTGAAAATTCCCCATATATATATACATACCTTATCTCTCATAGTAAGGTGAGAGATGCTCTCATACGAGCATCTCCCTCTATATATGTACTAACAACAACGCCCCGTGTTTAGCCCGGGGCAAAAAGTAAGATATTACGTTCTAAGTTTATGGGATATCAAAATTAATTATAAACATATAAGCATATATTCATGCATATTTATATAAAAACAGTCAACACATCTTCAATCACAAATACAAGTGGTCAACATCAAGTACAATAAACTATTACAAAGATAATGCTAAAAATTCCACTCAACGACAACATAAAAATAATAATAACATCAATAATTACTAAAGAAGATATAGAAAAGCGAATTTTGTTAATATATATAATATTAGTAGTAAGAAATGCATTCAAGTTTTTGTTACCCATTGATAATTTCAAAGCCCAATAAAACAAAGCCACCCCATTTGGACTTGGTTGTGCAACAAGAGGATTCTAGTTTATGCAGATTTTTATTTCCTCAAGAGAATGGGATTTTCCATTTTCGTAGAAAATCAAAATCCTCTCTATTAAGGACAAATAATTCATTTTTTTCTTCTATGCAAGGAAAATACATAACACCAAACAACATATTTTTGTTAACAAAGAAAAGCATAAAAATGTGCAATCCTCTCGTTGCACAAATGCACCATTTTTTTTAATTTTCACATAGGCCAATGGTCATTTTAATCCCTCCGCACAAATTTCTTCTCTACCCTTTTAAAGTAGCACCAATATCATTTTAGAACTGATCAAACCATTTTTTAGCTCTAGATTTTTAAAATAATGTATAAACATCTTAACTTTAAAAGCCATAAATTATGAGACTTTAAAACCACAGGCTAGTGTTATTTGATCCCAGTAATAATTGACCCACTTTGGATCAATGTATATATCTCTTAATTATGACTCCATGTGGGCCCACAGAAGTGTAATTTATTATGGGCCAAACCTAGGGTCATATTTCTATATAATCAAATCAGAAAAGGATGCCTATAAGATTCAACCAAAAAACTCCAACCTCAAAACATTTTTATCATAGGCCCATCCATGAGGTGGTCTACCAGAAGGTCGGGTCTGATTTTCGTTCGCATGTGACAATCTTTGAATAGAGTAGACCTGTATTTGGAAATTAAAAGAAAATGATATTTTTAATGAAAAATTTATCTGTATGAATTGTAAAAAGGTAGGCCTCAAATATTAAAATAAAAAGATGACAATCTTGAGAGGATGGAAGATAGATGGTGTTGAGAGAGGGAATAACTGTAGCAAAATACAAAGATTTTAGGGGATATTGATTGAGAGACTTTATGAGATAGAGGACATGGATAAAGAGATTTTTTTGGAGAAAGACTTGTGGCGTGTGATGACATCGCACTTTAAAGCATTCTATGTTTTTTCTCCATATTTATTTGAAAGGAGAATGATTGGATTGCTGAAGTGGCACCCCTCACAGCCCACCTCCCCGTTTGCTTTAATATATATAATGTATGTATATGTATATATGTATACATGTATATATGTGTACATATATATATTTTTATGGGAGATGCTCCTGTGAGAGATGCTCTCACCTTACTATGAGAGATAAGGTGGGGACCCTCTCATGTAAGGTGAGAGCATCTCTTACAGGAGCATCTCCCTATATATATATATATATATATCTTACTGATTTTAATTGTAAAATCAACAACAATTGCCCATGATCCTAGGGTTGGAGAACGTAGGTTGGGAAAATCCAGGCTTTGAATTATCACTGGCCTTTCTCTTTAGTTGGAGATGCAGGAAGACTCTCAGTCTTGGATTCTAGGGGTTCACATAGGGTTTTATGTGGAAATGCAGAGATGGGGCAACTTTTGATTTGCAGGACTTTTTCTAAGGCTTCATATGGAGATGTTATGGTCACAGATGCAATTAACAATTGTGGACCGGTGGGCTTGTATTCGAGGCTTTCGAATGGAGTTGGTGAAAATATGTAGCTAATGAGTTCCATGGCCTTTTCTAATGTCGCAAATAAGGGTTCTGAAACAGAAGATGAAAGTGATGAATGTGGTGGAGTCTGCAAAGACGATGACGAGTGTACTAGGTCAACTGATCCAGAAAAAGGTTGAGAGATTATGCAAAGTGATTGAAGATCTCTTTGCATCAAATCGGAATATGGAGGCGGATGTTTTGGGTTTTTCCGCTACTACCCATCTCTCTATTCTCCTTTGTCTCATTTTCTTGTTTTTCTTCTTATGCTTTTGAGGGGGTTTGTTAGGAGGAAGAAGATGAAAGTGGGGGGTTTTCTCCAATTTATTCATCTTTTTCTTCATGGGATTTTATGAATTTGTGGCAGTGGTGGAGGTGGGATTCATTGGGGTTTTGGGTGAGATGGAGACGGGGTTGGTTGATGGCAAATTTATTTGAGTTTTTGGCAAATATATATGAGTTTCTAATAAATTTATCTTAGTTTTTGATAAATTTATCTAAGTTTCTGAACAAATCTTTCTGTTTTTTTAGCAAATTTATCTGAGGCTTTTTTTTTAATTTATTTGAGTTCTTCTTTTAATTTATCTGAGTTTTTTTTAATATGGCTGATTGTTTTATTAAAAATTCATCCACGTTTTTTTAAAAGTTTATTTTCATCTTTTGAAATTTATTTACATTTTTTTGAAATTATTTGAAACTTTTGAAAATTATTTGTGTTCTTTTGAAATTTATGTGCGTTTTTTAAAATTTATTTGTGTTTTTTTTAAAATTTATTTGAAAATCTCATTAATGAGGTTTTCATTAATCGTGGCCAATTAAATGGTATTTTTTTTAAAATTCATTTGCATTTTTTGAAATTTGTTTGCGTTATTTTGAAATTTATGTGCTTTTTTTGAAATTTATTTGTGTTTTTTTAATTAATTTGAAAATCTCATTAATGGGATTTCATTAATTGTGGCCAATTAAATGGCAGTTGACCATTATTAATGGCATATCCCACTAATCATGGGATATCATTTAAAGAAAGAGTAACTTGGACATTTTAGGTCTTCAAATTTGAAAAAAGGACCTACCACACTATGAAAAAATATTGTGAATCTAAGGCCAGAAAGTGAAATGTTCAGGGTCCTGTCGCCGAATGCTCCTAAAAATTTATACTAGGAAGAGAGCCTTTTTGTCTCTATCTCTATTTTCTACTGTGAGGTAACATTCTCAACCCAGCTTTACAACCCCAATGCTTGACACAAAGTGCCTCGTGATCCATGCACTCCGCATATAAAAAAAGTACGAAGAATCATCACAAAAAAGGTAGGAAGAATCATCAATTTAAAAGAATAGGAAGAAAGGAAGATGGTTGCTAGAAGAGAATTGGGGGTTGGTTTTTAAAATAAGAACAAAAAAGTCATGGAGAAGATATGATGGGAAAAATAGGGTAAATTAGCCAAAAGTCCCTCAAATTGGTCTTGTAAAGCCTTCAGTCTAACAACTTCTCCTCTAAGGCGTATAGTCCATACAGCTGGACATATTTCGACAAGAGGTCTCTAGAACGCCACATCAGATATTTTCATGACTGATTTTCTCTTTTAACTGTTTAGGCATAAAATTTAAAATTTTAAAATTTCAAATCTTCTATTCTCCCTCTTCTTCTTCTTCTTCTTCTTCTTCAACTCGGACCTAGACAAAACCTGGCCCAGAGCCCTTTTCTTTTTCTTTAAGTTACTGGTTCTGTAACAGAACCTCTTTTTCATATGTTCTGGTTTTCATAACCAGATCGAGAACTGCTGCTTTCTCCTTCCTCGAATCCGCCATTGGTGCTTGGTGCCGCGACAGGCGACCCCTTCTCTGGTGCAGTACTCTAGCGGAGAAAAAGGGAGAGTTTGGATTTGGCGCTGCAAAAAATGGAACGAACGTCTAGGTTCTATGATGATTCGCAGAAAAGAGGCTTGATTTGGTGGCTGTCAACAGAGAAGGAGAAGACAATAGAGACTACCTATTTGCTACAGCCGGCTCGACTGTGCCGCCTTGGCCATCCCATCGTCGCTGAAGATAACAAACCCACCATTTCCAAGGAAGAAAGCCAGATGATCTGGTGTTTTTCGTTCTCTATTACAGAAATAGAGGAAGGTAGAAGACTGGTGAGTTGTTGAGGAGCCAGATTATCGTCACATGCACAGATCAATCTCTGTTGCAGAACGAAAAATAGAGTCCTATTCTCTTTGGGTTCGTTTTACCTGGAGAAGAAATAGAGAATCCGGTTTAGATTCATTACAGAGCGTTCTGATCGAAAGAGGAGCAGTCACCATTGCTACTCCATTGTCATCAGTGTTACGCCTTCATTGGAGAAAAGAATAGGCCGGAGGAGAGAGAAGACAGTCTCTAGAATGTTCTGGTTACAAAACAGGGAAGAAGAGGCCTGGTTTTAAGCTACGTCAGGATATAAGAGGTTGGTTCCAAGTTGGTTTGAGCCAAGCTGGAATTGACGAGGAAGATAATTTTTCTGAGCTTTTGTCAAATTTATTTTAGTTTTTATCAAATTTATCTAAGTTTTGTCAAATTTATCTGAGTTTTTATCAAATTTATCTGAGTTTTTTTTTTCGAAAATCTATTTGAGTTTTTGGCAAATTTATCTGAGTTTTTGGCAAATATATCTAAGTTTTTGACAAATTTATCTCCATTTTAGAAAATTTAATTAAGTTTATGAACAAATATTTCTATAATTTTTGCAAATTTATCTGAGTTTTTTGGAAAATTTATTCGCGTCTTTTCATATTTATTTACATTTTTTGAAATAAATTTAATTGATTTTTGGCAAAAATACTTGAGGTTTTGGAAAAAAATATATAAAATTCGGAAAATTGGTTTATCTTAGTTTTAGAAAATGTGTTTGCATTTTTTTGAAATTGATTTTACAAATAAGAATTTCATTTACGTCTTTTGAAATTTATTTACATTTTTTGAATTTTATTAGGATCTTTGAAACTTATTTGCGTCTTTTTAAATTTCTTTGCGTTCTTTTGAAATTTATTGCTTTTTTTTAAATTTATTGCATTTTCTGAAATTTATTTACGTTCTTTTGAAATTTATTTGCGTTTTTTGAAATTTGTTTGTGTTTCTTTAAAATTTATTTGAAAATCTCATTACTGGGATTTCATTAACCGTGGCCAATTAAATAGTAGTTGACCATTATTAATGGGATATCCCACTAATCATGGGATATGATTTAAAGAAAGGGTAACTTGGACAATTTAGTCTTCAAATTTGGAAAAATAACCTATTACACTATGAAAAAAGATTGTGGATCTAAGGCTAGAAAGTTCCTCCACCATCTTTATCTATAGAAAACTCCACAGATTCGATCTCGGATGCTATCCTTTTCCCCTTTCCACTCATTAATGAGAAAATCAGGTGGAAGATCTTCTTCCATCGCTCCTCCTCCTTCGCGCCCACCCCCCACCCCCCCCCCCCCCCCCCCGCCCCCCGAAAAAAAAAAAGAAAAGCCCACCTCCGAACTCCTCTGCCCCATCTCCAATCCTCAGTTACTTTCGATTTGCAGCAACTCTGGGATAAGCTGAGTTTTCGGATCCTTTGATCTCTGCGATGGGTTCTTAGGTTGACCCAACAAGATAGATCGATGCTGTGTCTTCTCAATTTGTTCAACGACAGGTCTATGCGCAGGAATCTCTGTTTCTTGATCAAAAGAGTCCGGATCAATTGAGGGGGAATTAAAGATTTGAAATTTTAAAAATTCAAAATTTTATGCCTAAACAGTTTAAAGGGCAAACCAGTTATGAAAATGATTGGTGTGGCGTATCTAGGGACCTCTCGCCAAAATATGTCCACCTGTATAGACAATAGGATTTAGAGAAAAAGTTGTTGGACTGGAAGCATTACAAAACCGTTTTGAGGGACTTTTGACCAATTATCCCTTAGTTTTACCCCTTCATGGCCTTTTGCTCTTGACTAAAGAAGGTAGTATGTAACCATCTGGACTCTTTCTCTTTTCTCTTTCCCTTTTATACATTTTGAAATCTAAATGGATAATGCCCTTATTTTGTTTGTTTGTTTATTTATTTTTGTTAAAACAGGCTACATCGAAGAGAAAAAGCATGAGTCTAAGGAGCTGAAGCTTACGAACTATAAAAGTGCAATGCATTGAAACCGTGAATCGAGTGTAATTTCTTGTGTCGCTATAACAATGGTTTCGAATACATTCAATGTCAGATTTAGTTTATGAGGGGACTTTATTTTAAGTTTGTTGAATTTGGCTGATAAGTGGATATATTACTTTTGTAAAATACTTGATTTTTATATTTGTTAATTTTGAATGGTAAGTGGTCCTATTAAAAGTTTACTTTGACAAGTTTATGAATATTCTAAATCTTCTTCTGTTTTCACTTAAATAGAATGATGCACTTTATAATATTTCAAAGAAAATACTAAAATTATATATATAAATTTTGGATTGTCCTTGGCACTAGCATTTGTTGCTAGAAGGGATTGAGTACAAATAAACTCTTAAGTTGTTGAATTCAGCTTCACCGAAGGAATATAAGGTGAAGATGAAAATGACACCTTGACTTTCCAAGTTATTGAATTACCAAACCCATATTCCCCTGATTCAATTTCCATTAAAAGAGACGTTACTCTATAATAATTTTTGGATCCTCGCGTTTGTTCTTCATTTTTAACCGCTTATTTGATAGTCACATTTGGATATACACCCATGCACCCCTTGCCATAGGGCAAACCATGGGCTTGGGAAGGTCTTGATGGGTCGTACCTCTCTTAGAAAATTCTAGCTCCATTGGATCATTCTAACATCCATGGCCCACAAATTCAACAATCTATATTTTAAAAAATTCTAAGCTGATCCAATATTTCAATCCCTTAAGATTGGTGCAAACCCATGGGATCTAGTGAAATTTATGGATGTTTTATGTGGCCCACTTGGATTAGTGATCAGAAGGTCCCTACTAAGAGACCCATAGCATGAAGGTTGTAGATGTAACGGAAGCACGGATCAAAATAAGCTGGCTGCTACAAACGTGATAAGGATTGCGTTGGCCTGAATCAGGCACTAGTTGTGGAGATCTGTGACTGTTTACAAGTGATCAGTCAGATGTGATTCACTCTTCAAGATCCAAGGGCAAGGATGGACACCTTTGATGTAGAAGATGATGATAGAACATTGTAGATCTAAAGGAAGAGAGATGAATTATTGAAAAGTTGTTGTAATTGATATCTCTCATGTCTATATATAGCCCTTTGGGGCATGAGTGATAAGATCTCTATTCAAATTCGAATTGAGAGATGATAATGATAATAGGTTGGATCAAACTCTCTCAATTTGAATTTGAATAGAGATATGATAAGGATAGAGAGTTTGATAAAACTCAAACTATTCTTATCCATATCACCATGAGATTCCTTGTGAGGGGTGTCTCTTTGTGAGTGGGGTCCACCCACATATAAACACAAGTGGGCCCCATCACAAATGCCAACATAGCATGCACACCTCAAGCACCTGCAATGCCTCAATGTATGGGAGATAACTTTTTGGGCTTGCCTAGGACCCCACAGATCATGGAAGGAGATGGGATGGAAATCCAAATGGGGCCACTCTCGATATAATTTCAAGTCAATCCAATGGTCCAGCCCCAATGGATTGGTGGAAACTCCCAAAATTATTAACAAACAACTAGACTTATCAAACTACAAATCCAATCTACTATTTTTATTATTATTATTATTTTTTTTTTACATTGTACAAAAGCTACAATGTTAATGTCCATGTTATCAAAAATGACAATTGACAAGACGAGCTCAAGCTTGAACCGAACAAGAGTATGAACTAAGCTCGAGCCAACTAGAGAAGTGGGTCCTTGCTCAAGCTCATTTGTCATTCTCAGACAAAGCCTGTAAAGCATGCTTGCCTCAAGCTTCAGCTTATTAAAAAACTAGCAACAACGCCCCGTGCTTAGCCCGGAGCAAAAAGTAAGATATGACATTTTTAATTTATGAGATATCAAAATTAATTATAAACATACAAGAATATATTCATACATATTTATATAAAAATAGTCAACACATCTTCAATCATAAATACAAGTGTTATCTTCACATATGCCAACGGTCATTTCAATCCCTCCGAACAAATTTCTTCTCTAGCCCTTTGAAGTAACACCAATACCATTTTAGAATCGATCAAACCGTTTTTTAGCTCTAGATTTTTTTTAAAAAAAATGTATAAACATCTTAACTTTAAAAGCCATAAATTATGAGACTTTAAAACCATAGGCTAGTGTTATTTGATCCCAGTAATAATTGACCCACCTTGGATCAATGTATATATCTCTTAATTATGAGTCCATGTGGGCCCACGAAAGTGTAATTATGGTGGGCAAACCTTGAGTCATTTGTCTATATAATCATATCAGAAAATGATGCCTATAAGATTCAATAAAAAAACTCCAACCTTAAAACATTTTTATCACAAGCCCATCCATGTGGTGGTCTACCAAAAGGTCGGGTCTGATTTTCGTTCACTTGTGACAATCTCTGAATAGAGTAGAGCTGTATTTGGAAACTAAAAGAAAATGATATTTTTAAAGAAAAATTTGTCAGTGTGAACTGTTGAAAGGTGGGCCCCAAATATTAAAATAACAAGATGACAATCTTGAGAGGATGGAAGATAGATGGTGTTGAGAGAAAGAATAATCTATAATCAATATTGACCTTAAAGCTAATATCTATGCATAATCCATGAGTGGGTCCCACTGCAGAAATAAGTTAAATGTGCGGGGACTACTAATTGATTTGCATCCATTAAGAAACCAGACAACGGCCAATAGGGTTGCTGCCTCCCTCCATCAATGGGGCCCACTCTTTAAAAAAAGGGGTTAAGAGAAGGCCATTGGGATTTTATCCAATACTAGAGTCCAATCTTGAAATATATTTAATACGAATTGGTGCCCACTATTAGACCCATCCATTTAGGAAAAAAACTGAAAGGAGAGTAAATGAGCAACAGTTTGGATTTCAATCATCGGTAGGGCCCACAAAACATATTTAAGATGGGACCCATTGATGATTGAAGATCTAAGGAAAAGAAAACAAACCATTGATGATTGATGATCTAAGGAAAAGCAAAGAAACTGACTGTAAAGATTTGCTTATAATTTGGATAATGGCAAGAAATAGGATTCAAATTCAAACGTTCATAAAAGTCTTTTATGAGAAAGGTTTTAGGAGAGAAAGAGTAGCCCTCTTTGAAAAGAGAGACTTTTAGGGATGATGTGGCACCCCTGATAGCCCAGAGAGAATTTTTAGGGATGAGGTGGTACCCCTCACAGTCCACCTCCCCTTTTGCTTTAATATATATAAAGGTCAAGGCCATTTTTCCTTCATCCTCCATCTTCTCCATCTTTAACCCTCAGCCCCTCGTCCAAATAGAGCCCAAAGGCCCCATTTTAAATGTGGATAAAATAGGCAAAGCAAACCAGTTTCGAGACCGTCCATAAGCATAGATGCCCTAGCCTATAGTATAGAGCCCAACTGGAATTAGGGCTGTCAATCGTACTTAGGCTCGAATTTTCAGCTGGCCAGGCTCGGCCCAATCAAACGATCAATTATTCTAGGCTACTGCCTAATCAACTGATAACCCGACATGAAGCATATGACAATCGTGGGGTAAAGATACAAATGACGGATATCCAATTATCTAAGAACTCAAAGTCTCCGATTCAAAATAGAGTGGAATAGAAATAGATTTTGTATTTGTGTGGGACGTTCCCCTAAATACCGAGATTGTCTTAGTTTTGGTAGATGCACCAATTAAGCACATCCGAGTCTCTGTCTCCACCTCTTGGCAACAGTGCCCCGTGTCTCGGCAATAGTGCCAGAGTGCGCCTATATCCGATATTGGCATCATATTCACTTCGGTTCGGTTAACCGAGATGACTGCCGAAGCTCGGTCAGTTACAACTGTACTCCAATTAAGGTTCGACCACATTACAGAACGTGTTGACAGATAAGACGAACGCCGGATAAGGACAAGGAGTTACCTTTATCCGATGGTCACGTCAGCAACCCCTGAAAGAGTGGGATCACATCAGGGCATGGTCCGATGGGACCCTCCCTCTAGCTACCTCCACGGATTCAGGGTATGGTCCGATGGGACTGTACCTCCAACTACCAGTATGGTCCGATGGGACTTCCGCCTATATATGTGCAAAGAATTGATCCAGGAGAGGTACGCTTACACGATCTCACCCAAACAACCAATCTCATACTCACATATTCCAAACTCTACCTTTTCTCTCTGCCTGCTGATCCTCTGTTCAGTTACTGCACTAATTTAGTCATTGGAGCGCCTTTGGCTGAGTGCAGCTAGGGGCTCTGATCTTTGTCTTTCTTCTTCCCTTTCAGGTTCCAGGTATTTGATCTTTCCTAAGAAGTTCTATATCCATCTAAAAAAGTTCATATCAAGTCCGTTTAATTTAGGCACTTACAATTGGCGCCGTCTGTGGGGAGGGATCAAACCAAGTTCACAAACACCATGCCTCCAAAAACTAGAAAAGGTGAAGAATCACCTAAAGCCATGCCGCCGCCGCCACCGGTATTGCCAAAGCAGTTGCCGCTGATTACCCGCCAGAGGAGAACCGGGGCAAAATCTAGTGTGGTGAGCGTAGAGGGGCCTGTAACTTAGTCAGGCTCATCTTCGAAGGGGGTGACAGCACCTCCCCAACAAGACGACCTTCTACTGGAGCATCTCCGGCAGAGTGTCCCTCTAGCGGAACGCCCCCTACGGGATGATACACTAATACCAACAAGACGACCTTCTACCGGAACGTCTCCGCCGGGAGCGCTTGTTTAGCTGTCGGAGAAGTGATGTTAGGCCAAACGATGTCAGAATGGCCCGAAACTTCAGGTGTACCCCTCTTTTGGCTGTCTTGAAGGATCTTTCAGTTTTTGTCTGATTCTAACAAGATCTGATGTTTGAAGCAACTTTGCCTGTTTTGTAGCAGGATGCAGCTTCACGAGCCTTCTTGATGTTGAGGAGACATAGTGACTTTTTTTGTGTCAACAAATGCCCCCTCGAGGTACAGCGACGAGTAGCTTTTTGGAGTCAATGTGCCTCGAAGAGAAACTTGAAGGAGAGCTTCTGACTTGACCAAGAGTCTTGAGCATTTTTTTTTTTTTTTGAATAGCCTTCTGAGTTTCCGGGGGAATTTTATGGTAGCGAGAGGGATCACGTACCATCTCAAGTTAAAGTTTTGAAAATGACATGGGGAATTTGGATTTTGGGTTTTGGATTTTGATTTTTGACCTCGTGACCTAACAAGCTGTATGTGGCAGGTCAGGGGGTCGGGTTTGATTTTTTATTTTGACCTTGTGACCCAACAAGCTGTATGTGGCAGGTTCGGGGGTCAGATTTGGTTTTTTTGTTTTGTTTTTGGTTTGGATTTTGATTTTGGTTTTGGTCTTGTGACCTAATAAGCTGTATGTGGCGAGTTAGGGGACCAAGGTTTGGTTTGTTGTGGAATGTCAATTTCAAGTTTTTGGCTTAATTTGGTTCATGAGGTTGAATGGTTTGGTTTTTTGGAAACTCATGAGGCTTTCTTCTTCCCCTTTTTTTTCCCTCTCTTTTTTTTTTTGAATGGTCCAATCAACTCAAAACAGGCATGGGACAGTTTTTTTTTTTTTTTTTTTTTGCTCTTGGTAAGAGGAATATTTTGACTAAAAGCCACTTTTAGTGCCTAGGTGGTCAAACCTGGCTCATGTGGGCTAACCCATGGGACCTTAGGCTTTGGAGATGGCCTAGATCTCATATGGTGTTATTTTTTTAGAGAATATCTAAAAATATCTCTTTTGTGTAGAGAATATCTAAAAATATCCTTACTTGGAGAGAATCTCTCAAGTTTCCTTCTTTTTTGGAGAGACTTTCTCAAAATATCTTTCTTTTGGGAAAGTAGCTAAATTTTAGCACTTACCTCCTTTCTTTTCTCCTTGTTTCCTCTTTTGATTTGCTCTCTTCCATAAAAGCAAGAGGGTTGGATCTTTTGCTCCATTCCTTTCTTTGTTTGCAAGAGTCTCCAAGGGTGCTCCAAGATCAAGAAGTGTTTTTTCTTCTTCTTCTCCATCAATGGCTTCAAGTAAGTTTTCTTCTTTCACAAGAAACTCCATTGTAGAAGTAGTAGTTTCTTTCTTTGCTTTCTTTTTCTTTTTCTCTTCTACTTCTTTTTTTTTTCTTTTCCAAGCACGTTTTTTTCCTTTCTCTTTTTTTTTTCTTTTTTTTCGTGCTTCTTTTTTCCTTTCTTTTTTTTTTCTCATGGTTTTCTTTTCTTTTTTTTTTTTACCATGTTTTTTTTCTTTTTTTTTTTTTCACCGTGTTTCTCTCTTTTTTTTTTCACGGTTTTTTCTTCTTCTTTTTTTTCTTCACCGTTTTTTCCTTTTTTTTTTCAAGGTTTTTGTTTCTTCCTTTTTTTTCACACGGTGATGATTTTTTTTTTCACCGTTTTTTTTTTTCCTTTTTCTCTTTTTTTCTTGGCTGGATGGTCAGGTTCGTACTGCCACGTGGCAGTGGGCCACTGCCTGTGGGCCCAAATTTTTTTTTTTTTTGCTGAGATTTCTTTCTCTCTCTTTTTCTTTTTCTTTCCTTCTTTGTTTGCTCACTATGATAATGAGGTTATGCAATTTCAATATGTTCATGCATTTTTTTTGTTGTTTTTTTTTATGCATCAAGATAGAAGGCTAGAGTCTCTAGGTCAAGCCAACATGATATTCGACTTGGACAAAGTTTGATTGGTTTTGACCAAATTGAGTTGGAATTGGTCAAGCTTTGGTCAAGGATTTCCTAGCATCTAATGCATGATGATATTCTTTGATGCATGATTTTTGGTAAATGGATTTGGAAGCATGATGATGCTTACATGAAATTTTTTTGCAAGTATTAGGATTTTGAGCTTGCAACGATGTTGAGCTCTTTCTCGGTCTTACTGGATTTTGAGGAACTTTGCAATTTTTGGATTTTGAAGCTCGCAGCAATGTTGAGCTCTTTCCAAATTTTGCGGAAATTTGATGAGATTGGCTCGTTCTCGCAGCAATGTTTGAGTTCGAACCTTCTTTGAGAATTTTCTACCGACTATGGGCTCGCAACGATGTTGAGCTCATCTTCAGGCTTCCTGTCTTTTTCGGAGTATTTCCTTTTCTTCAGAATTGCCCTGGAACCATGTCAAAATTTCGTTAAAAATTTTTGTAGCAAAATTTTGTCATTTTGATGATGATTGATCATTTCTTTTCCATCTTTTGCAAGTAGTTCTTCTAGAACGAACAAGGTTAAAGGTCCTGTTACTGACGCACCTCGTCGGTCTGCCAGATCTTCTAATGCGGCCGTTCAGCAGGCTTGGGAGAAGGTCCAGTTTATCGAGAAGAACTTGGAAGAGTGCGATTCCCTCAATCGTGATGAGATGAGACAGTGATTGATTGCTCTCAAAGATGAGGAATTCTACAAGATCATGGTAAGCAGCCGTCCTTGGGTTACGGACGATCAGAGCATTGTGCCCAAGCCTACCTTTTTCTTTGGTGATGCAGTCCCTGACGACTTGACATACCAAAGGAGATGCTTTCAGTTCTCTTACACAGCAGATGGTGAGGAGATAACTATTTCTACCTGGTCGACTTTTGATCGGACCATTTCGATCTTGAGCCTTTCTCCCATGTGCCCTAAGAGGGAAGATCCTCCAAGCTGGGTGAAGAGGACCAGTGTGATCAAGACTGGGGTTTTTGATGGCGGCCCTTCTGGTTTTACAGAGAAGTCGCCTGTCCGTATGGACATGTTGATGCCAGCCAGTGGCTACCAAGGTTCTGATCATCCATCGGTCGATTTGAGACCGGTGGGCCTTCGCATTTTTTAGGGTGACGGCGGCAATTGGGTGAAGCCTTTTCGACTTCGTGGCCGTTTCAGTGCTGACTCGAGCTGGGAATCATGGACTGATCACACCCTGAAGATTGGCGAGGCCATTCTGCGGGAGGCCGAGATTTTTGATGCGGTTCGCGCTTTTCGGCAAACCGTTGTTTTCTCCGATGAGACTTTCATGGCCATACTGGAGTCATTCCTTCCACAAACCAACACCTTCATTGTGACGAATGGTGAGATTGGTTTTTCTATGAAGGAACTGAGCGCCATCACCGGGTTGCCTATCCTCGGCAAACTCTATGAGGAGTTTATGCCTATCGATAGCGTCCTTGAGGAGCAGTCTGAGGAGTTCAGGCTTGTATACTTTCAGCTCGTCGCCTTCTATGATTTTTTTAAGGAGAAGGAGGGCTCGAAAGTTAGGTGCAGCAGTTGGAAGAGTTGCAGCTCCAAATTTTTTTTTATAGCGGGGAGTCTTCTGATGGCATGGCCTAGGATGCTAGGGCTAAAACATCAAGTTTGAAGAAGATCGCCGCTATGCGAGGAGATTTAAAAAAGTTCTTCGCAAACACAGATGCCATTTGTTCCGATATTGCGTTGCGGAGAGATCTCGTTGTTTACCTCACTTATTGACTGGGTGAGGCTTTTTTTGCTGGAGGAGATGGAACGCACATCAGGCCGCACTGTATTTTTTCGACTTGTCAGATGGCGTTTGGAGAGCGGCTGGCTTTGGTACCTGCTCTTTACTCCTACTTGTGCACCAAACTGAAAGCTGCTGCTTTCCTGGTTCGGCTTGGGCTCCCTATAAACAAGGTATTTTCTGGCCACATCTTCTATTCGTGGTATGTATACCACTGTCCTAGCTTCCATCGGTTGGGAGTTGCACAGGACGAAAATCCCTTTATGATTCGTTTGGCTAGAGGGACAACCGTTTTCGAATCTCTTTTGTCGCCCGTTTGAGGATCCGACGATTTAGGGACGTCGAGATTGGGCAGTCTTCAGTGAAGCTTTCTCCCGGTTTGCGGAGGAAGGCATTTGACTTTGGTGTCTCCCGTGATTCGACCAGGGTAGGGTCGGGAAGACACTATGCTTTGACAAACGCGGAGAATAGATGGCCTTTCAACATACGGGTTGGTACGATGGTGTACCGTAGACATCTTTTTGTAGATATTCAGCCGTATGTCCCTTCGTGTTTTGCATTGCAGCTTGGTTTCTCTCAAGGCGTTGTTGGAACGCCTTCGAGCATGGTGAAGCGTTTTGGAGGTCTGCAGGATGGGAGGAATGCATGGGCTTTTTACAGTGCTGAGGACACTACTGCCATGATTTCCTATCATGAGCTGCCCACTTTCTGGACTTCTGGCTTCACGAAGTGGTTCGTGGAGAGCTTCTCAGTGTACCGGGGGCTTTCCAAGAAGGAGCTTGATGTCAAGCAGTCTCCTGGGAAGGGTCTTGGCAGATCAGATGGTGTCCGTCGGGAGGAAGTTTTGTCGCGACCCCGGACCGGGATCCGGGCCCGCGACTGTGCGGCGGCATGATTAACCAACACAGAAAACACACCGCTGCTGTTTTACTTATTTTCCCACAGGTTTCCGCGGTGAGGATCCCAAGACACGGGTCGAGCTCACACAAATGGATATGCGGAAGCGTGTAGCAAAACAATTCATACAAATCTTTAACGGTAAGATACAAGAGAATACTAATATGTAGAGACAAGGTATCAAAAGAGAATGTCATCAAAGCATTCCTAGCATGATTAAAGTTTCAATGTTTAACAAAAGTATTTTTTTGTTCAAGTTACAAAACCAAGAGAGGCCAACAAAGGCCAATACAACAATTAGAATCCCCAAAAGAATAACCTATCATAACCCAGCTAGGTGAACGAGAAACTCAAAGTCCCGACCGGCGTCTAGATGACGTCGTTGGGCTGCCACTCTCGTGGTGGGGGTGGCTCAACAGCCTCCTCCGGGCACTCCTCGTCAAACGTGAACTCCCCTGCACCTGGACACCAACATAACAAGCATCAAACAAGACGGTTTGGCAAATAAACAATTTAGCTTGAATATAAGAAATAATGCTAAAACAGTTCAAGAGTTAGATACACGTTTCAAGTTTACGAAACTAGCATGAATACTTATAATATCATGAAAAGATAAATCCACATAGGGCTCATCCTTTCTCTGTCATACATGATGACAAGAGCAAGCACGCACGACAAGCACGACACGAAAACACGATCCCACGCCACACAAGGTAGACGGGGTATCCGGCCGCGGAACCGGACCACGAACACGCACGATGTGTAATAAAATACACGACTAGTCTGCAGACAGTCCACATGTTTAAGGACCCCCAGGTAGTGGATCAAGCTAAAAGGGCAGTCCAAGCTCAGTGGTATTCACTTATATCATGAATGCACAAAACACGGCGATACACGTTCGAGAACACGACAAAACAAGAGGAAAATCATTTACCAAGCATAACACGGCAAGACTAGCAAAATAGCATAATATAAATGCTTAACAAACTTAATAAATGATTCCCTTTTGATTCTTAAAACACATCTTGAAAACGAACTTGCACTTGGAAATCAAACGAGAACACGATGATGCATGAAGCACCAAGACAAGAGTTCACACATAAATCCATCAAGCATAGGCTAAGACCAATCCCTGACCCTTGTGGAATTGAAAACCAAATGTCGGAATTCAATAAAACTTGGTGTCCCCGAAGGTATATTACATTTTGGAATTCCAAGTGCACAAGGTCAATAAAAAGGTCTAACACCTAGTCTAGTTTTCATTCCCACAAAAATCCTTCAAAAACAGTACTTTTTGTAATTGTGGGTCTGGGTTCAGCATCTCTACCGGTAGAACTTTCGGTTGAAGATGTTCTACCGGTAGAACTTCCGGTTGAAGCGCTTCTACTGGTAGAACTTCCGGTTGAAGCACTTCTACCGGTAGAACTTCCGGTAGAACTGAGGTTCACAGTTTTTCTCAACTCTCTACCACAATTTGGGCCGTTTCTACCGGTAGAACTTCCGGTAGAACTAAGGTTCACAGTTTTTCTCAACTTTTTGCCAAAATTCGAGCCACTTCTACCGGTAGAACTTCGAAGTTCAATTTTTTTCACACTTCTCTCCCATCTTCACTTCCATAACTTTACCCCTATGCTCCCCAAGCCTACAAGCTTTCCAAGGGATGATTTCCACACCAAAATTCATTCACATTTCATTCAAAACATCAAAATCACCAACCCTTATACATTCAAATCATGAATCACTAACTTGTAAGGCTTTCCATAGAAAGATATACTTCCATTCAAGGCAAAACTTCTAAATTAAATGAAGAAATTAGTAACCATGCTTATCAAGATTAAATGAGCTAGAAGAGGTTAATAACATGAAAGGAAAGACAAGTTCCATGACGAATAACATTTCCAAAAGTAAAATGCCCTAAAACTTGCAATGTACTAGGAAGAACTAAAATGTTTACTTGCCTCTAACCAAAGTCAAGGAAAGCTTCACAAAATCAACAAGAAGAGGTGCTCCACGAAATCTACACAAAACCCCCAAAATGGAGCATACAAAAATCAACATTTTGGCCATTACAAATCCCCATTTCGAAAATGGGTTTGAAACCATGACAAACAAGCTCTAGGTGAGCTAAAGAACATCAAATGAAAAGAATGAAGGAACACCAACCTAGAGCTAGCTGAAACAAGGAGGATAGAGCTTGAAGATGATGAATAGTAGTGAAGATTGGCTCCAAAAACGGTCCAGCTGTAGCTTGAGAAGAGAGGAAGAGAATGGCGGAGTCGAATTGGAGGATGGAGTCTTCTTGTTAGATGATTTCAATGGAAAAAGATCAAGAAAGAACTTGCTTCACTTCTCCACTCTAGGGCAAAAACGTTGCAGGATTTTGGAAAAGGGCAAAGAAGGAGAAGAAGAGTTTATATAGTGTCTGGAAGTGGGTCCCTTTACAGCTGAACTTTGAAACGATTAAAATATGGTCTTGTGGACCTCGGATGGAATCGACGAAGAACAAAACGATCGTCGAAAAATCTAGTTTCGGAAAAGTATAATTTTGACATAGTTTCACGACTTCGAAAATTGTGCCCAGATTTAGCATGCAAAGACAGATTTACCCTTATTAGGCCAAAACTTGGGTTTTCTGGGCCTCAGATGCATGCAGGTTAAAAATGAAAGCTGTCACGAATAATAAAACCATTCAAGAGAAATAAAAATCACATCCACATCAAAGATCTAGAACAAAAACCCATTCTTACACGTGCACTCAGGGCGTCCCTGAGCGTGTCTGACTCATACTAAACGTCCTCAAAATTCCCAAAGCTATAGTCCAGACTAAGTCTAATCACATTCTAACCCAACTAGTACAAAGACTTACTTAAGACTAAACACTCACTTAATTAGTACGAGTTGGTCTGGGTCGGGGTCTAACAAGTTTTGGCCTTCCTTTCTGGAGAGAAGCACAAGATAGGCTTTCTCAATGAGCAGGACTTCATCAGATCAGGAGCTGCACAAGGGATTCTTGGTGAGGTCTTAAGACAGTTAGAAGAGGAGGAGGCCGAAATCGATGCCTGGATGCAAGCAGAGCGCACGAAGGCTTCCATGGAGTCTACTGAGAAAAGTAGGCCATCCTGTGAGGACTCTAGTGAAAGGCTTGATGTTGATAGTGGGGTAGGATCGTCGAGCAGATTGACCCGCCGAAGCAAGAGGAAGAGAGATCAGCGCCGTAACATGAGATGGCATGATAGTCCTTCTGATCTTGAAGTTCCTCTCACCATTGCTGAGGAGGTGTCTGAGGATGCTGACGAGCCTCCGGAGAAGAAGAGCAGAGAAGAGGAAATAGCTGGTATGATCCTCTTTCTTTCTTTTGTTTCTTCTTTTCTTTTATAAGAGATTTTTGTTTTGATCCACTGCTTTCTTTCTTTTGGCAAAGGATGATGACTTGGTGATGCCTGAGGTTCCAGCCAATGAGGCGATGACGGATCCAGTCGTGGCATCTGAGGAAAAGCCCAGGGACTCTGGAGTGGTTCCAGAACCTCACCTGGCATGATTGCTTTGGCTTCTTTTTTCTTCTCTTTTTGTTTGTGCTGTCATTTGCCAACATGTAGCTTTTGTTTTCTTGTTAGTTGACTTGCCAGAGGATTCTGACGATTTCGAACCATCCATGGATGCAACTTTTGACGATGCTTCGGATGAGCTCAGAGAGGCAGAGAGTACTCCGCCGGTCGTCGAAGGAGGTATTTTGTAATACTAATCTTGATATTGATTTTTTGACAAGATTATATTCATACCTTTTCGTCTTTTCCTTGGCAGATTGTGGAGCAGCAGGAGAGGTCCCTCCATCTTCCTTAGAGCCAGAACAGGGGATACCTGCGGCTAATCCAGGAGTAGGGGCTTCTTCTTCCTTTAATGAGTCAGCTTCTTCGGTTGGAAAGAGTTTATTGATTACTCTTCCAGTGGAGCATGACATGGGCAGTCGGGCGCCAGAGCATGGTGAATCCTCATCTGCGCCGCACCTTCAATATGGAAGGAAGGTGTTGAAGACTGTTTTGAGCTCATGGGTTGAGACTCACTCTTCGGGTCACTTGGAAGCTGGCTTTAGCATGATCTAGCATGTACAGGACATTCTTGCTGATAGCGAAGAAGTCGGTCTGGACATCGCAAGCGCCAAAGGTTTTGTTGATGAAGTCATTGCTTTGGGGAACAAGTGGACTGAGACCAAGAGTTTCCCAGATGGTGACTTCTTTGATGAAATGTTTATGAAGCCTTCTAGCAGAGTCAAAGCTGAGCTGACTGAGATCACGAAGACTCGGAAACAGTTCGTTCGGGAGAGGAACGTTACCGAGTTATCCATCATGGGACTGAAGCAAGACTTGGACCTCCTTGATAAGGAGGTTGTCGAGGCTAGGCAGCGTCTTGAGCTTTTGGAGGAAGAAGCTGCTGCCAAATGGACTTCCATCGTGGAGGCTCGTGACAAGGAGGGGACTCTCATTCGTCAGGTTGAGGAAGCTGAAAGCAATTTCCAGAGAAAAACTCAGAAGTATGAGCAGTGGCAGGTCCTCTGGAAAGAACTTCCTCGTGCTGCAGATGGGTCGCGGCGTTCGGCCGCATTTTATGGGAACATTTTGAAGAAGCGTGGCTTGAAAACTTCGGAAGCTAAGGCCAAGGGTCTGCTTGAGGAGTTAAGCCTTTGGTTGAAGACCATACTAGATTGAGCTCATGAGTTGTAACAAACTCTTTTTCTTTTTTCTTTTTTTTTTTTGGTACCTCCATGTATAAACAATTTTGGTACTATATTTTTGTATCCCCTTCCTTTCACTTAAATCATTTTCTGATGAAAACAAATTTGAGCAAAAGCTTATGGGAATGTTTGTTTAAGAATTTGATCAAAAGGTTGTCATTTTGTGAAAATCTTTTGTCAAAGGATTGTTTTGGGCATGAAAGCCAATTTTGTGGCAAGAAGCCTGCTTTTTTATTACTTGAAAATCAAATTCTAGAATGGCATGGAAGCCAAAATTTGTTTTGCGTCATGGGAGCCAAAAATTTTGAGATGGCATTAGAGCCAGAATTTTTGAGATGGCATGAAAGCCGAATTTTGGAATGGCATAGAATCCGAATTTTATTTTGTGGCATGGATGTTGACACCAAAAAAGTCACTATGTCTCCTCAACATCAAAAAGCCTCCTGAAGCTGCATCCTGCTACAAAACAGGCAAGGCTACTTCAAGCATCAAATTTTGTCAGAATCAGACAGAAACTGAAAGATCCTTCAAGACAGCCAAAAGAGGGGTACACTTGAGGTTTCGGGCCATTCCGACATCGTTTGGCTTAACTTCACTGCTCCGATAGCTAAACAAGCGCTCCCGGCGGCGACGTCATCGAAGACACCAAAACTTCGATCAAAGCCTACGGATGACTCCAGAATGTCTTCAAAGGGCTTCATGCAAAATTTCAAGTCAAACCGACAATGTTGGACCCTCCATCAACGCTCGAGCAGCAAAATCAAGCCTTTCGGTGGCGGGAACCACAGAATCCATCACTCATCAAACAAAGTACATGAGTGGCTTCAACATGCTTCCAAAAGGCTACACGTCGAATTTCAGGTCATTCCGACAACATTTGACCAGGTTTCGATGCTCCGAGAGAAAATCAAGCCTACCGGCGGCGGAGCAACCCGGGACCATGACATCCAAAACGGAGCTGATGGAACGTCTCAAAATGACTCCAATAGGCTCCCCGTCAAATTTCAGGTCAATCGGACATCGTTTGACCACATATCAAAGCTCGGCATTTTCCCCGCAGCAAAATCAAGTCAAACATCGATGGGACCCCAAAAGGCTTCAAAACTCAAATAAAAGCTCATGGTTGGTCCTATCCACTGCTCAAGAAGCTTCACCTCAATTTTCAGGTCATTCCAACATCGTTTGACCTAGTTTTGACTCTTAACGGAAAATCGGCTACAAAGTCTTTGGCTTTCCCGAAAAATGGGAAACTTTGTACTCAGATTTCGCACTGGTTCTCGTCAAGTTTTCTCCAAGAATATCAAGTCAAGAATTGAGGAAAAATGTCAAGAAAAATACAGAAGAAAAAAGGAACGAAAAAGACAGAAAAACAGCAGAAAACGACGCTCGGCGACCAAACGGGCCAAAGCCCTATGGTCGCCGGCGACCCTGGGTGCATGGTCGCCCGGCGACCCTGCAAATCCGAGTCGCCGAATTTTGTACCGAAACGTCCGTTTTTCAATTCTTTTCGCGTTTCAAGCATCCTGCCACTGTGATTTTCTGAAAATCCAATGTTTGATGCTTGAAAACGACTGATCTTCACCGACATCTCGGATCCGCCGTCGAAAGCATGAAATCATCACCGATCGCGCCAAGATCGCCAACCGCCTGACCAAGAAAGTACACTTTCTGTCCGACCGATCGTGAAATCGACAAGACAGATGTCACCGGCCCACCAACATCAATCAATGTCTGAGATTGCACTGCAATCTGACATCAAACAATGCGTGGATCCACTTGTGATGATCGCAAGAAGAATCTCAAAAGACGCGGCGCGGCCCGCGACTCTTCACATGCCTTGGCGACCACTTAATAACGTTAATTGACCCATTTATGACAACTTAATGCGGTCACAAAATCATTATTTTGGACGGCCCAATCATATTCAAGCATTTGGGAGTTACAAATCCAAGCAATCATGGCATTGAACCTATGAAACTCCCATCATCATGAAGCTTAAAGGGAATTAAAAGCCCACTACCTTCATCGGCCAATCACAAGCCATGAAAAAGGAGTTACAAAATCAACTTGTAACTCCTCATCAATTCTTTCATCATGGCCGTCAATGCCAATAAACACCTCATGGCTACCAAAAGCCTATAAAAGGAGGTCCATTCCAAGGAGGAGAAAAAAAAAAGGAAAATAGATCCCAAGTGCAAGTTCTGAAAATCCAGAAAATCCAAGAGAGAGACGAAGTCCTGCTGCTTTGCTCCCGGAAGCACCACAGGGTGATCAACGTCCCTTGGGGGGGGGGGGGGGGGGGGGCATTCCCCAAGGTTCCCTCTTTCTCGAACATGGCCTAAACGCGGCTTTTCAGCCCGTTTACTTGGTTTTTCATTGGATATAGGACCTCCTCTTGGTCCTTGTCCTTTAAAAAACTGAGGTTAGGAGCCAAGCCAAAGAATCAAAGCATCAACCGTTCTCATTTGAAGGACGATGGCGAAGTCCATACATGACTTGCGACCGTCGATCTCAACGTGTCCCCACAATCTCCTGAGAAGTTAGATCCCTTTTCTTACTTTTCTATTGTAGTTTGTATTTCTTAAAGAGACAAAAAAAATCACAATTCTTGTCTTTCGTATTTGATGAGTTTTGTAAAATCGCCTTTCACGGCAAACAAACAAAAACGCCTCCTACGGCATTCTCAAAAAACAAACTTGTCTCTTTTCTTAATATTTATGCAATTTGAAAAGTTAGAAAAAAGGATTGATTTCCTTTCCACTTGTGAAGGTGAATCTCCGGATCATCACCATTCCAAATTCCAAGTAGAAAGTAAATCTGGCATACCCGTACAAAAAATGTTGATACCCGCGATTCTCCCTCCTCCGCCGAGACCCAGGCCAGCCCCCGGGGTGCGGAAGGAGAGGACGGAAGATTCTTGAGGGTCCATCACTCCCTTTGAGGAAGTACTTAATTTTTTGACCCTATAGTCCATTTCAATTTGTAGGACTTGTGGGGCATGCTTGTCGACATCCGCATTCAGCCTTTGTAATTCTGAAATGAGACTATCACGAGTTTGTGGAGACATTCGTAATAAGTCAAGCATGTGCAAACGTGTAGGTATGTGTTTGAAGTGCTCAATCAAGTCGTACTTGAAAGCCTCCTTCGAGCCTGCATTTTCATTATTATTGCCACTTGGTGCGCTTACAACTTGCTTTCCCGAAGGATTTACATAAGAAGAAGAGGGTTGGTTGTAATTTTTGTGGTAATCCCGGCCAGAACGGGTGCCTCTACAAACTTCAAGAGCTTCTAGAGAAGGGTGTTCTTTTGGAAGATCACTCTTAGCATCAAGAGGCCGGTCCTTGTCATTTGCTAAAGACGTCTTTGTAACAGTATTGGCGTCTTCAGTGATTGTGTTGCACGGAGCAATTTCCGGGAACAAGTCCTGAATAGCATCCGACAATCTTTCTTTATTAGTCCAGACATCGTTTATGAGATCGGGTATTTGGGACCAATCGTCTCGGTTTTCATTGAAGAAGATTTCATTAGCAGGAGTTTCTTCAAGATGATCAACCCGGAGAGGCCTGAGTTCCGATGTCACAGCTTCAAGAGATGAGGGCTGAGAGGATGATATCTCAATAGAAGTCACTTGAGAAGATGTAGCTCCGGAAGATACACTACCGGTTGGGGAGTACGTGTCTTCTGAAGCTTCTGAGGTACTATCGTCCTGAGCTATCGTATTGCAGGTTATCCTGACAGGAGATGCCCCCAGTGTGGACTGTTGGGAATTGGACTCATCCTCGGATGTAAGAGGATCATCGATCCAACTGTTTTCTCCATTTTCAGGAGTTGAGGGAGAAAGTTCCCGTTGATTTTCAGGGAATTCTGGTTCTGGATCATGGCGAAGATCATTGATGCGATCCTGCTCCTACTCTATGGCAAGATGTTGCAAGATTCTTGCATATTCTTCAAGATTGGGCATAGGAGCCAAATCTTCTTCGTCATCTGCTCCTTGTGGTTCACCGATGTTGGGTTCCACTGAAGCATCTGTTGGTGCCAGATTGACATCATTTTCTTGAATAGCGTCCTAGTCTTCTTCATCATCAGACCAAGATCCTTGTGGCTGTAATGGGTTATACCAGATTACTGGCATAAGATGAGACTCGGGAATCCATTCCTCATCGGAGAGGTATTCTCCTGTTTCAAAAGATTCTTCCCACTCATCGACATCACTGGCAGTGTCACTGGACTCATATCCATCCATGGAGAATCCAACTACTGAGTTGCACGAGTATGATGCCCTTGCATAGTTTCATTTTTGTATTGACGTGGCATGAAATCATCAAGGGTGAATTTTCTTACCGCCTTTGAAGCTTTGGGAAGGGTTTCTTCCGTCACCCCTAGTGAAGCAGTGGAAGAGGTTTCTGCCTTTACAAAGACTTCTTATTTTGGTTGAGACTTCTATTGCTGTTTGAGCTTACGGAGTTGTCTCTTAGCTTGCCTTCGCTGTTGAGCGGTCGGCTTTGTTTTGACGATCTCCCAATTTTCATCATCTAGGAGATCGAGATGCACCCATATAAGTTGTCCATCTGGTGTTGGATAGAGAACCAACTCTTGGGACGCTTGAGCCATTTTTATCACCTTGAATGAAGTAGTGATCTTTTTCTTCGGTGATTTTGAAGCTTGCCCATATGACACCATGTTGACGGAGGCGGAGCCATAGTTTTTGTCGAAGGTAATGACTCCATTTTTCCACATCTCATTGATCTTTTCTCTCACAACAAAGCATTGATTGAGAGGATGAAAGATCATCTGGTGATATAGACAATACCGAGGATCGTTGGTTTTGCCAACATCTCCTGGTCTTTTAGGCTCTGGCAAGGTGAGTTTGCCGTTTGCTAGGAGAGCCTCAAAGATTTCTTTAACATCTTCATCGAACGAGTACTTTTTCTCTACACGTTCTTTGAAGGCATCAGAGAGTTCGGGTCTTTTACCCGTAGCTTTGTTTTCAGCTTTTTTTGGTTGCTGAGGAGCTGACTTAGTTTGCACATTGAGAACCTCCTTTTTCTTTGGTTTTGAGGTCGTAATGGCAGTCGGCTCTTTCTTTGATGATTTCTGACTGTTGAGGTCTTTGATCACCATTTCAGCTTCCATGGAAGCTTCGAGGAGTTCTCCTAGGTTCTTTGATTTGTTGCCGATGATCATGGAGCGAATCCTTGTTCTCATATTGTTACGGCAGATGTCGACTAGCGACGCTTGTGGCAGTACATCTGAGCATTTGTACGCCATTGCCTTCCACTTGTGAATGAAGTCATATGTTGACTCATTCTCTCCCTGTTTTAGGCTGCAGAGCTGAGCCATAGTAACAGGATGGTCCTCCCCTTGGAAGTGGGTCAGGAAGCGTGTCTCCAGCATAGCCCAGTTCTGGATGGAGCTCTCCGGCAGAGTGGAGTACCAATCAAAGGCTGTACCTTTCAGGGTACTTGCAAAGAGGCGAACCTTGAGGGCATCTTGATCCGCAATAGCTCCTGTCAGGATCTTGAAGTGGATGACATGCTGTCTGGCTGAACCTTTCCCCGTATATGTCTGGAGAGTATGTTGTTTGAATTTTACAGAGAAGGGAACCGAGTCCATCCATAGAGGATAGGGTGGCTTGATCCCATGCTCCTTCAATGTATCCTCTTCTTTTGCTTTTGCGAGGATATCGTCCACGTCCTTTTTGGTAAAGGCGCGTGACTCATTGTTTTTTGCATTGGCCTCATCATCTTCATGATTCGAAGGGCCTTGGTTGTTAGGTGGTGGACGCTGTAAAGTGAGAAGAAGGTTTTCCATCAGAGCTTCAATTCTCTGTTGTCCTTGCTCCAACTGCTGGATGCGTGCGGTTACGTCATCATGCGGTGGAGGCTGCTCAGAACTTGTAGCCAAGGCGTTAATCCCTCGGGATTCAAACGAAGAAATCGTCCTGGTGACTGAGCTGAGGCTCATTCTTCTGGATGAAGAATCTGAGGAGTCGTTACTCCAGTGTCCTTGGCTTGGAGGAGTGGAGGATTCTTCCAGATGTGCTCGTGTCCGAGAGACGCTGCGAGTCACTGGACGTCTAAAACTGATTTTGGTCGCTGAGTTCTGGCATTTTCTGGTTTTGCCAACCATATGGACAGCAACGACTTGGTCAGGTCTTTCTTTTTCGACCCATTTGTTAGAGACATGGAGAGTAGAATGTTGGGTTCTTTGCTTCTCAAATCTCTTTTGCCGATATGCCGCGCGACGACGCATACGACGAGCAATTTGAGCTTCAGTCAGCTCTGGCTAGGCTCTAGCGATGAAGGATGTAGTCTCCCGTGCGCAGCAGCCGAGCTTATCTTCTTTGAAGCTTGGCAAGGACAGAATCTGGACGCGGTCCTTTGCCTGTCGCGGTGAAGACTTGAATTTTGCGAGCTCGGCCCCTGTTGAGATGAAGGGTCGACTCGCAGGAGTGCAGGCTTCACCATGTTTTTGCGGAGGCCTAACGATGCAGGATTTGATTTTGGGCTTGTAGGAGCAAGCCGGCTCATGCTAATTTTGTTTGTTCTTTGGGCGGAGGGTAGGTTTCTCCTCTTTCATATAAGAGAGAGGGTAGAACCGGTTCTCCTTGAGAGGGGCCAGGTATGCTGGCTTTACAGATGTTCGGGACCTCTGTTGCTTTGGTAGAGATCTCGAGGACCAGGTTTTGGGGCAAACCTGGTTTCTTGTGGGTTGAGGCTTTGTGGGAGCGTCACGGGCTTCAGGCTTCTTGGTGTTCACCCTTGGTGCCATGTTAGTGTCACATTGCGGGGCGATTTTCTGCTTCTTGTCAGTTACTGTTTCTTCTGCGGGGAGTGGGAATGGTCCCAGAGACCCGAAGACGATGGTCCGGGGAATTGAGGTTGACCCGGTGTTTTGAGAGTTGTCGAGGGAGATGACGCTTCGGCAACTAGTAGGGTGCTTATGCTTGTCTTGCTTGTCTTGAAGCATAAGTTGGTACTTGTTCTCATCGAAAGTGATGGTCAATGAAGCTGCCATTGTTAGTTTTGGAAAACTTCTGAAACAAGACCAAATTCATTAGTAATCACAAGAATATGGTGATCATAAATGGAACACAACTATGGTTTTGTCTTTTCAAATCACTTGAGGGGACATGGCCCAGCCCAAGCAAGATGAAGAAGGCAAAAAGCCATAGAGGATACAATTGTTCTAAAATGCAAATATAGAAGGCTCAGGGTGAGCATTCCAGTGACTGCTAGAAGCAATTTTAGACCTTAATTCAAATTACCGAGAAGCAAGGCTCACTCGAGGTAAAATGATATAAGGTTGGAGATACAAATGTGTCGGTCGCGAATATAGTAGACCCGAAAAGGCGTACTAGCTCCGCTAAGTACAAATGTTGTAAATCGCATCCTTGGAAAGGACACGAGATGGGATTTTTTTTTTGAAAAGTCAAATTTGGATTCATAAAGGAGAGCAAATGGTATTCCAATCCGAACAAGGGCTCAAACATTTCTGCGAGAGCTAAATCCGAAAGGGAAAGAACCAGAATTTCTCGGATGTGAATCCACACGTGACGGAAGTTTTTTTTTTTTTTTTTTGAAAGGTCAAGATTGAATTCATCAAAGAGAGCAAATGGTGTTCCAATCCAATCCACAACTCAACATTTCTGCAAGCGTTAAATCCGAAGGGGAAAGAGCCAAGATTTCTCAAAAGTGACGTAAGTTTTTTTTTTTTTTTTGAAGGTTTAAGATTGAATTCATCAAAGAGAGCATTGTGTTCCAATCCGAACCACAACTCAACATTTCTGCGAGCGTTAAATCCGAAAGGGAAAGAACCAAGATTTCTCAATTCTGAACTCAAAAGGTGAAGAAATTCTTTTTAGGATGCACATAGGTTTCCAATTCGATCTTATGAAACCTTAGTAGATAGATCAGCCTCCAGGTAAGGGTATGATTACTTAATGAACCCGTTTGAAGGACCCTTGCCTCGAACAGTCTAGCTGTCTCCACACTCTGGACAAGGTTTTTCTTAAATCCACTTTAGTCAAAGAGCGCAATTGGTGCAACCTTAGTGTTTTTTTTTTCAAAGGTTTCTAATGAACTCTTCATAGAAAAGAAGTAGTGTTCCAATCCGAACCACAACTCAACATTTCTGCGAGCGTTAAATCCGAAAGGGAATAACCAAAGTTTCTTTGAATTTGAATTCAAAAGAGAGAAGATTGATTTTTTTTTTTTTGAAATCCCAATTGGACTCATCAAAGAGAAAAGATGGCCCAATCCCCGATATGAACAATAGCTGCAAACATTTCTGTGAGGTATCAAGTTCGAAGAGGAGAGGATCAAAGTTTCTCAAAATTGAATCTTAATAAAGAGAGATCATGTTTTTTTTTGAAAGATTTTGAAATGAAGTTTTTTTTTTTTAAAACCCCTATCGGACTCATCAAAGAGAAAAGATGGCCCAATCTTCGATACGAACAATAGCTGCAAACATTTCTGTGAGCTATCAAATCCGAAGAAGATATGATCAAAATTTCTCAAAATTGAATCCAAGAAAAGAAATCAGATTGTTTTTTTTCTTTTAAATGAGAAAGAATAACTAAAATCCCATCTCATGTTATTTTTTTTAGATGCAAAATGCAACATAGGCCACCAACTAGAAAGGAGCCAAGGGATAAAAGCATCACGTTCTCAAGTGAACGTGTCCCACCGGGTGTGCCAACTTGATGGACCCTCGGATTTCCGTCCACTCCTTCCGCCCCGGGGGCTGCCTGGGTCTCGGCGGAGGAGGGAAAACGCGGGTATCAACTTTTTGTACGGGTATGCCAGATTTACTATCCTACTTGGAATTTGGAATGGTGATGATCCGGAGATTCACCTTCACAAGTAGAAAGGAAATCAATCATTCTTTGTAACTTTTCAAATTGCATAAATACTTAATAAAAGAGATAAGTTTGTTTTTTAGAATGCCGTAGGAGGCATTTTTTTGTTTGTTTGCCTTGAAAGGCGATTTTGCCGGCGATTTTACAAAACTCATCAAATATGAAAGACAAGAATTGTGATTTCCTTTTTGTCTCTTTAAAAAATACAAATTACAATAGAAAAGAAAGAAAAGGAATCTAACTTCTTAGGAGATTGTGGAGACACATTCAGATCGACGGTCGCAAGTCATGTATGGACTTCGCCATCGTCCTTCAAATGAGAACGCTTGATACTTTGATTCTTCAGCTTGGCTCCAACCTTAGTTTTTTAAAGGATAAGGATCAAGAGGAGGTCCTATATCTAATGAAAAACCGAGTAAACGGGTTGAAAAGCCGCGTTTAGGCCATGTTGTAGAAGGAGGGGACCTTGGGGGGTGGCCCCCCAAGGGACTTTAATCACCTTGTAGTGCTTCTGGCGGCAAAGCAGCAAGACTTCGTTTCTCTCTTGAATTTTCTGGGTTTTCGGGGATTGGGATTACACACAGGGATCACACTTGCATTCTTCTTGGAATGTACCTCCTTTTCTAGGCTCTTGGTAGCCATGAGGTGTTTATTGGCATTGATGGCCACGATGAGAGAATTGATGATATTGATGAGAGGAGTTACAAGTTTTATTTCTTGATTTTGTAACTCCTTTTTCTTGGCTTGTGATTGGCCGATGAAGGATAATGGGCATTTAATCGCCTTTAATCTTCATGATGATGGGAGTTTCATGGGTTTAATGCCATGATTGCTTGGATTTGTAACACCCAAATGCTTGAATCTGATTGGGCCGTCCAAAATAATGAGTTAATGACCGCATTAAGTTGTCATAAACGGGTCAATTAACGACATTAAGTGGTCGCCAGGGCATGTGAAGAGTCGTGGGCCCCTATCGCGACCCCGGACCGGGTTCGGGAACTAAATCCGGGATCGGAGTAATTGAGTGAAGCCAATGATGTGATCATATGGAGTGATGACAATAATTAAAAATATGTTTATGATCAAGCGTACACGGGTTAATAAAAGAACGCACATTCCCCGTGCACGTGATTTCCCACAGGTGTCCGCTGTGAGGATTTTCCAACACATATAACCATTTAGTATAATTGCGGAAGCGTATGGCAAATCAAGCATATAAATCATTTCCATAGTAACAAGACTGTTTGCATTGAATAACAAGTATCAGAATGAGCAATGCTCTAAAGCGTAACCCGAAATGCTGTTAAGGTTGGAACATATAACATTTAATTACAATTCCAAAAAGAATAAAGGCCAACAAAGGCCAATATAGACAAAACAATAACCACCAGAAACTATCCAAACAACCCCCAAAATGTTTCGCATCTCGGTAGCCCGATGTTTACATAACATCGTCGGTACGCCACTCAACTAGCGGTTGCGGTTCTCCGACCGCCTCCTCTGGCTCCTCCTCGGGATAACCGACAACGGGACCTGAGTACCAAAGCAAAGGGTCAGACACGACGGTCTGGCAGGTAGATGAAAAGATATAAACATTTAATAATAAAACCTTTACCTTGGAAAACATGTAAACCTGTTTAAACATTGACTTTCAAAAGTAAATGAATCATTTCATTGAAACACATATGCAGTAATAAAACAAGTAAGGTAACCAAGGAAATCGGAAACAATCAAGATGGCATCCACAAAAAGCTAAATCCTCTATCACCGAAGTGACATGAGTAATGGGTGTTGACCTCAGTCATCGAAGTGAGGAGGTGCAACCAAGTTACATATACATATACAATAATACGGGACGGGAACGCAGTAGCAAACCGGGTATCGGGAATCAAGGTAGCGAACCGGATATCGGGAACCACGGGAGCGAGCCGGGTATCGGGACGGCACCACGGTTAATAAACCGGGTATCGGGATCCAAGCTGCAGCTGGAGGGACGGGAAGGGATCTCCAAGTCGGTAGATCAGACCGACAAGGTCATCCAAGCTTAGTGGTGCCGACTCATAGGACAAATCACATAAATCGAGACGAGTATAAAACAAATCCAGTGCAAAGCTATAAGCGGGCAAGGCGGGGTGCTCAAGGCACAATCATCATTTCAGTATCGGGTCATGCGCATCGGGGATAGCACAAGGCTACAAATACAATTCCGTGCTTTCGGGGTTCATAAATCCTAACTCATAGATTTCGGAAATAAAAGAGTGAAATAAGCTTTCGAAATATCGGGATGAATATCAAGGTTCGAAGTTGATTCAAGTGCATAGGGATCCCAAATGTCTATTTAATAAAACTTGGTACTCCTTGGGTTTGAGGGCATTCCGGCTCCTTATACATTTGAAAGTCTCCAAACTCCAATGAATGCTTGTGATAATGGTTTCGTTCTCATCCGGGCTCCATACATCACCCTATAGTTCTCTTGACACAACAAGGCTCCCAATGAACCTTTCGCCATCATGAAAATGTTCCACTTCAGCTCCAAACACATCCCTTGTGCAACAGCAACCATCGCTCGAGCGGACATTACAGTTCGCTCGAGCGGATGAGCCTCTGGAATGCTTTCTGGGAGGGTTCGCTCGAGCGGACATATGTTCGCTCGAGCGGACCTGCCCAGTTCAGGATGGCACGAGCGAACGATTTGTACGCTCGACCCAACCACTCACTGGATGGCTGCTGGAAGAGTTCGCTAGAGAGGACACTGGGCTCGCACGAGCGGACAGCTCTCTGGAATGGCACGAACCCTTTCCTGGGCAGTTCGCTCGAGCGAAGTGTCAAGTTCGCTCCAGCGAACTGTCCAGAACTGAATTCGGGACGGTTCTGCTCTTCCATTCTTCCCTTCTCTCAAAACCCCTTTTTAGCCTCTTTTCGACAACATAATGGGAGACTCTCAACTCCCTTCAATCACTACTCAACCATCAACCAATTTCTCCATCTTTACATTCATACAATCATCAAGAGAAGGAAGACACCCATCATCACAAGGATTCACTTAGGCATTGTACAAAAGATGAACTCAAAACTACAATCCATGATTTAATGACAATAGATGAAACCAAAAGCTAGAAATCATGTTTCAAGACAGTAAAGAGGCTTACCAACCCCATTCAAAGCATTTAACATCATTGAATGCAATAAAACAAGGCATTAATGAGGTAGTAATTCAAACACATTTATCATAAAATCATTGAAAGCTAAACTATCCATTCAATCCACTTGCCTCAAGGTTCTCTACGCAAGAAATCAAGCTATTAATCTCTTCCTCCAAGCCAAGAATGATATCTACACAAAACCCCCAAATCCAAACCCTAAAATGGGTCAAACCAAGAAACAAGAAGAGAGAGCTCACAATAAAGGAAATGGAGCTTCTCTAAGGATAGGAAAAACACAAAACAAAGAGATTGGAAGGAGGACTTACTAGGAAGCTTTCCAAAATCACCAAACTAGTTCAATGAGGGTCTTGAGGTGGATGGATTCCTCCCAAAAATGGCATCAATGTATAGCTCTAGTAATGAGGAAGGAGAAGGTGAAGTTCATTTCTTGATTGGTGCAAGGTTTGATAGGGATTTGGTGGTGAAGAAGCAAGGAGAAAGGGAAGGGAAGGAAACCCTAGACTCTTGTTGCTCTAAGGCTGGAAAAAGGGGAAATGAAAGAGCAGGATCTCCTTATATACAAGTGGAGTGTGGGTCCCCATCTCTAGGAAATCTTTGGAGGCCGAAAGCACCAATCTCGGGACCTCGGACGAAATCGACGAAGAAGAGAAAAGTGATCGTCGAAATATCTAGTTTCCAAAAAGTATATGTTTCGCGGGTTTCGGGAATATCAAGTTTTGGGTACAGATTTCATGTACAAGGACTGTTTTGCCCTCAAAGCAAGAAGATCGAGTTTCGGGGTTCCGGACGGTTGCGGGCTCAACATGAAAGTTGTAAGGATCGACAAAATAAGTAAAACGGGATCAAGACAAGAATTAGGGGAATATCAAGTAACCTCCAAAAGCGAGCAAGACTATCAAAAGGAAACCCCCAAAGGGTCCCACTAAATACAAGACACTAAAAATTCCCCAAAGCTATCAAGAACTATACTAATCCAAGCTTAGACAAAACCACTAATCAAGCTTAGCACTAACACATAACTTAATTAGCACTAATTGAGTCACTCGGGTCGGGGTCTTACATCCTTCACCCCTTAGGGCATTTGGTCCTCCAAATGAAATATAAAACTCACCTCGGGTAGGAGATGTGGATACTTCTTCTGTACTTGATCTCGTAGTTCCCACGTTGCCTCTTCCGGCCCATGATTCTCCCAAAGCACCTTAACCCACTGAATGGTCCGTGTCCTCAACTCCTGCTCTTTGGTATCAATGATCTGAATGGGGTTCTCTACATAGGTAGCATCTTCTCTGATTTCCAATGGTTCATGCCGGAGGACATGCGATGGATCGGGAACGTACTTCTTCAACATCGACACATGGAAGACGTTGTGCACACTGGATAACTCGGGTGGTAAGGCTAATCTATAAGCCACATCACCAATCTTGCTTATGATATCGTACGGTCCGATGTATCTCCGTGACAACTTGCCTTTCTGCTCAAACCTCAATGTTCCTCTAGTAGGTGACACCTTCAAGAAAACCTTGTCTCCTTCTTTAAACTGTAGATCCCTGCGGTGAGAGTCTGCATAGCTCTTTTGTCTACTCCGGGCTACTTTCAAACATTCTTGGATCTGTCTCACTTTATCAGTAGTCTCACTCACTATGGACGGTCCATGGAAACTGCGGGTGCCAACTTCTTCCCAACAAACAGGTGTCCTACACCTTCTGCCATACAAAGCCTCAAAAGGCGCCATCCCAATGCTAGAGTGGTAGCTGTTGTTGTAGGCAAACTCACATAACGGTAGAGTCTCATCCCATTGAGTCTTGAAGTCTAACACACAAGCACGTAACATGTCTTCGAGGGTCTGAATCGTCCTCTCTGACTGACCATCTGTCTGAGGGTGATAAGCTGTACTAAACTGTAACTTCGTACCCATAGACTCATGTAGGGTCTTCCAAAATCTCGAGACGAACCTGCTATCTCTGTCTGAAGTGATGGAAACTGGCTGTCCATGTCTACTGACGATCTCATTAACGAACAACCCTGCCAGGGGTAACATGTGCATCCTCTTCCCTGTCTTCATGGGGATAAAGTGAGCTGACTTGGTGAGTCTGTCCACAATCACCCATATCGCATCATTGCCTCTGCTAGTCCTCGGTAGTCCCGAAATAAAGTCCATGGTAATGTGCTCCCACTTCCACTCCGGGATCTCTAATGGCTACAACAAACCTGGAGGCTTCTGATGTTCTGCCTTTATCAACTGACACGTCATGCAACGAGATACAAATGCTGCAATCTCCCTCTTCATGTTGTTCCACCAAAATCTGCCCTTCAAATTCTGATATATCTTTGTGCTGCCCGGGTGCATGGAATACTTCGCACTGTGAGCTTCTGCTATGATGTCATTTCTCAAATCTTCGATGTTAGGTACACACAGGCGATCCCGATAATAAAGAATTCCCTCAACAATACGAAAATCGGGACGTTCTGCTATATGTTCTGCAATCTTGGCCAACTCTGGATCCTGCAACTGACTGTCCTTAATCTTCTGGATGAACGAAGGCTCTGACATTGACATGTTAGCCATAATGACACCCTTCCTTAGTGGCTGGAGGTCTATTCTCAATTCCTCAAATTGATCGAAACTACAAGTGCCACTTAGATTCGCCATGCCCACTGATTTTCTACTCAAGGCATCGGCAACTACATTGGCTTTCCCCGGGTGATATATGATCGGAAAATCATAGTCTTTGATATACTCCATCCATCTCCTCTGGCTCATGTTCAACTCCTTCTGAGAAAATAGGTACTGTAGGTTGCGGTGATCCGAATGGACCTTAAACTTCTCTCCATAGAGGTAATGTCTCCACATCTTCAATGCAAAGACGACCGCTGCCAACTCTAGGTCATGGGTCGCATAGTTCTTCTCGTGATCTTTCAACTGCCGAGACCCATATGCTACAACCTTTCCTTCTTGCATCAACACACAACCAAGTCCAATGTTAGAAGCATCGGTAAAGATGGTAAATCCGCCGCTTCCGGATGGCAAAGTAAGGACTGGTGCGGTGGTTAATCTCTTCTTCAGCTCTTGGAAACTAGTTTCACACTGGTCTGTCCACACATAGGGTACATTCTTCCTGGTCAACTTTGTCAACGGTGCTGCAATCGACGAAAACCCTTGTACGAACCTCCGGTAATATCCTGCCAAACCAAGAAAACTTCTGATTTCTGACATATTCTTCGGTCTTTCCCACTCCACTACTACCTCAATCTTGGACGGGTCTACTGACAAACCTTCCTTAGAGATTATGTGTCCCAAAAATGCCACTTGCTCTAGCCAAAATTCCACTTGTTGAGCTTCGCAAATAACTGGTTCTCTCTCAAAAGCTGCAATGAAATCCTCAGATGCTCTTCATGCTCTTCTCTGGTCTTGGAGTACACCAAAATATCGTCTATGAACACCACTACAAACTGATCCAGATATTGCGCAAAGATCTTGTTCATCAAAGCCATGAACACTGCCGGTGCATTGGTCAACCCAAATGGAATCACTAGGAACTCATAGTGGCCATATCTTGTCCGGAAAGCTGTCTTCAACATATCTGATTCTCTAACTCTCAGCTGATGGTAACCGGATCTCAAATCAATCTTCGAAAAGTACGAGGCACCTTGTAACTGATCGAACAATTCGTCTATCTTTGGCAGTAGATATTTGTTCTTGATGGTCACTTGGTTCAATCTCCGGCAATCAATACACATTCTCATCGAACCATCCTTCTTCTTCACAAACAAAACTGGAGCTCCCCATGGTGAGATGCTTGGCCTCACAAAACCTTTGTCCAACAACTCTTGTAACTGTATCTTCAACTCTCCCAATTCCGCCGGAGCCATTCTATATGGTGCAATAGATATCGGAGCGGTCCCCGGTAACAACTCAATGGTGAAATCAATCTCTCTCATGGGTGGTAATCCCGGAATCTCCTCCGGAAATACATCCGGGAACTCCCAAACAATAAGGATCTCCTCCACCCCTTGGGACCGTTTATCCTCCGTGATAAACGCCAAATAGGCTTCACATCCACTTCGCAAAAGTCTATCAGCCTTCAACGCTGAGACAAACCCTGCACGAGGATTCCTCCTCTCTCCCTGGAATAACACCCCTGTTGGTGTCTCATCCAACTTGAATGTGAGGGTTTTATGGAAACAATCCATTGTGGCATGGTACCCTGCCAGCCAATCCATCCCTAGGATGACATCAAAATCCTTCATGTCCAACAGAAAAAGATCTGCAGGTAACACAACTTCTCCTATCCGGACTATACAACTAGGGTAATAGCTAGTACACACAACTTGTTTTCCTACCGGGGTTGCCACAGTCAAAATGTACTCAAGATCTCTACCATGCACATCAATCAGTGTAGAAAGTGCATGGGATATAAAAGAATGCATGGAGCCAGGGTCAAATAATATCTTAGCTTCTATTCCACTAACAAGAAGTGTACCTTCCACAACATTGCCTGCCGCCTCTGCATCAGCTCTGTTGACTGCATAAACTTGTCCTTGCTGCTGTGGCCTGATAGGTGCCTGCTGTGGCCTGCCTTGAGGGGCATTTCTGTTCTGTTGCGGTGGACGCTGATTCTGCTGCTGCCGTTGCTGACGGGCCTGTTGTTGTTGCTGCTACTGGGGCCTATACTGCTGCGGTGGTGCCTGTTGCTGAAGTGGCCTTGCCTGATTCTGCACTACCAGTGCATTCTGTGGCGGTACTGGACGCGGTGCTCCGTGAGGCTGCTGATTCTGCCTGTTCGGTCTTGGGCAATTTCTCATCTGGTGATCCATGGAGCCACATCTAAAGCACGCTCCGGTGATGGTACGACATTGGGCACTCTCATGGTTTTTACCACAGTGGATACAAATGAGTTGTACATTCTGGTCTTGCCTCTACCTCTTGTTCTGCTGGTTCCTTTGCTGATGATGCTGCTGCTGCTGGGGCTGCCCTTGTCCTTTGCCTTGAGATCTAAGGACCTTGTGGTGGAAGTTTTCGAACTTGTAGGCCCTTTTCATCGCCTCTTCAAAAGTGACCGGTGGTATGACTCCCGTAGCATCTCTCTCGATGATGGGATGAAGTCCTTCAAGGAACTTGGTTATCTCCTTCTCCACCGTGTCCACTAATTCGGGTGCATATCTTCACAACCTCTCAAACTTAGTAAGGTATTCTTGAACGGTTGTATTGCCTTGGACAAGCTATTGAAACTCTACTGCCTTCTACCTCCTGATGTACGTGGGTACATACTTGTCACGAAACTGTATCTTGAAATTCTGCCATGCAACTGCGTCAGCCATTGTCCTATACTCTTCCCTTACAGTTTTCCACCAGATATCTGCCAACCCGGTGAATAGGGACGTTGCCAGCTTTACTCTCTCACCCCCTGTGCATATGAAGACTTCGAAGATGTTCTCCGTATGATCCAGCCAATCATCTGCAGTCAAGGGATCTTCTGAGCCCACAAAATCTTTTGGTGCCCTCTTTCTAAATCTCTCAAATAGAGCATTGGGGTCATGCTCTCTCTGATTGATGACAATTGCAGGTTGAGGTTGGACTGGCTCTGGCCTTCTCTGTAACACCTCCAACAAATGCCTCTGCATCTCTGCCAACTCTCTGGCATGATCCTCATCCTTCTTTAGCATTTGTTCTTGAAGTCTAGTCTGATTCTCATTAGCTTGACGCTGTTGATCGAGCATGGCTTGCATCATCTGTTGGAACTGATTTGGAATAGCACTTCCCACTCCATCTTCCCCAACTGGCCCTGTATTCTCAACTGGTCCGTATAATCACTGTTACTCGCTGTGGGGTTGCCATTTACCGGGCGCTTACGTGGTGGCATGATGCTGCAAAACAAGTTGTTAGTACATAACAATCAAGAATAGGGTCACACATTGCTCACGCAATTCGAACTAACGGAAGATCTAACGAATCCTCGCCACGTCCTTAGGATTTCTAGTTTCTTTTAATTGCCTGAAACACGTCTCGCTCTAATACCAGTCTGTCACGACCGCAAACCGGGTTCGGGAACTAAATCCGGGATCGGACTAATTGAGTGAAGCCAATGATGTGATCATATGGAGTGATGACAATAATTAAAAATATGTTTAGGATCAAGCGTACACGGGTTAATAAAAGAACGCACATTCCCCGTGCACATGATTTCCCACAGGTGTCCGCGGTGAGGATTTTCCAACACACATAACCATTTAGTATAATTGCGGAAGCGTATGGCAAATCAAGCATATAAATCATTTCCATAGTAACAAGACTGTTCGCATTGAATAACAAGTATGAGAATGAGCAATGCTTTAAAGCGTAACCCGAAATGCTGTTAAGGTTGGAACATATAACATTTAATTACAATTCCAAAAAGAATAAAGGCCAACAAAGGCCAATATAGACAAAACAATAACCACCAGAAACTATCCAAACAACCCCCAAAATGTTTCGCATCTCGGTAGCCCGATGTTTACATAACATCGTCGGTACGCCACTCAACTAGCGGTTGCGGTTCACCGACCGCCTCCTCTGGCTCCTCCTCGGGATAACCGACAACGGGACGTGAGTACCAAAGCAAAGGGTCAGACACGACGGTCTGGCAGGTAGATGAAAAGATATAAACATTTAATAATAAAACCTTTACCTTGGAAAACATGTAAACCTCTTTAAACAATGACTTTCAAAAGTAAATGAATCATTTCATTGAAACACATATGCAGTAATAAAACATGTAAGGTAACCAAGGAAATCGGGAAACAATCAAGATGGCATCCACAAAAAGCTAAATCCTCTATCACCGAAGTGACATGAGTAATGGGTGTTGACCTCAGTCATCGAAGTGAGGAGGTGCAACCAAGTTACATATACATATACAATAATACGGGACGGGACCGCGGTAGCAAACCGGGTATCGGGAATCACGGTAGCGAACCGGATATCGGGAACCACGGGAGCGAGCCGGGTATCGGGACGGGACCACGGTTAATAAACCGGGTATCGGGATCCAAGCTACAGCTGGTGGGACGGGAAGGGATCTCCAAGTCGGTAGATCAGACCGACAAGGTCATCCAAGCTTAGTGGTGCCGACTCATAGGACAAATCACATAAATCGAGACGAGTATAAAGCAAATCCAGTGCAAGGCTATAAGCGGGCAAGGCGGGGTGCTCAAGGCACAATCATCATTTCAGTATCGGGTCATGCGCATCAGGGATAGCACAAGGCTACAAATACAATTCCGTGCTTTCGGGGTTCATAAATCCTAACTCATAGATTTCGGAAATAAAAGAGTGAAATAAGCTTTCGAAATATCGGGATGAGTATCAAGGTTCGAAGTTGATTCAAGTGCATAGGGATCCCGTATGTCTATTTAATAAAACTTGGGACTCCTTGGGTTTGAGGGCATTCCGGCTCCTTATACATTTGAAAGTCTCCAAACTCCAATGAATGCTTGTGATAATGGTTTCGTTCTCATCCGGGCTCCATACATCACCCTATAGTTCTCTTGACACAACAAGGCTCCCAATGAACCTTTCGCCATCATGAAAATGTTCCACTTCAGCTCCAAACACATCCCTTGTGCAACAGCAACCATCGCTCGAACGGACATTACAGTTCGCTCGAGCGAATGAGCCTCTGGAATGGTTTCTGGGAGGGTTCGCTCGAGCGGACATATGTTCGGTCGAGCGGACCTGCCCAGTTCAGGATGGCACGAGCGAACGATTTGTGCGCTCGACCCAACCACTCACTGGATGGCTGCTGGAAGAGTTCGCTCGAGCGGACACTGGGCTCGCACGAACGGACAGCTCTCTGGAATGGCACGAACGCTTTCCTGGACAGTTCGCTCTAGCGAAGTGTCAAGTTCGCTCGAGCGAACTGTCCAGAACTCAGTTCGGGACGGTTCTGCTCTTCCATTCTTCCCTTCTCTCAAAACCCCTTTTTAGCCTCTTTTCGACAACATAATGGGAGACTCTCAACTCCCTTCAATCACTACTCAACCATCAACCAATTTCTCCATCTTTACATTCATACAATCATCAAGAGAAGGAAGACACCCATCATCACAAGGATTCACTTAGGCATTGTACAAAAGATGAACTCAAAACTACAATCCATGATTTAAAGACAATAGATGAAACCAAAAGCTAGAAATCATGTTTCAAGACAGTAAAGAGGCTTACCAACCCCATTCAAAGCATTTAACATCATTGAATGCAATAAAACAAGGCATTAATGAGGTAGTAATTCAAACACATTTATCATAAAATCATTGAAAGCTAAACTATCCATTCAATCCACTTGCCTCAAGGTTCTCTACGCAAGAAATCAAGCTATTAATCTCTTCCTCCAAGCCAAGAATGATATCTACACAAAACCCCCAAATCCAAACCCTAAAATGGGTCAAACCAAGAAACAAGAAGAGAGAGCTCACAATAAAGGAAATGGAGCTTCTCTAAGGATAGGAAAAACACAAAACAAAGAGATTGGAAGGAGGACTTACTAGGAAGCTTTCCAAAATCACCAAACTAGTTCAATGAGGGTCTTGAGGTGGATGGATTCCTCCCAAAAATGGCATCAATGTATAGCTCTAGTAATGAGGAAGGAGAAGGTGAAGTTCATTTCTTGATTGGTGCAAGGTTTGATAGGGATTTGGTGGTGAAGAAGCAAGGAGAAAGGGAAGGGAAGGAAACCCTAGACTCTTGTTGCTCTAAGGCTGGAAAAAGGGGAAATGAAAGAGCAGGATCTCCTTATATACAAGTGGAGTGTGGGTCCCCATCTCTAGGAAATCTTTGGAGGCCGAAAGCACCAATCTCGGGACCTCGGACGAAATCGACGAAGAAGAGAAAAGTGATCGTCGAAATATCTAGTTTCCAAAAAGTATATGTTTCGCGGGTTTCGGGAATATCAAGTTTTGGGTACAGATTTCATGTACAAGGACTGTTTTGCCCTCAAAGCAAGAAGATCGAGTTTCGGGGTTCCGGACGGTTGCGGGCTCAACATGAAAGTTGTAAGGATCGACAAAATAAGTAAAACGGGATCAAGACAAGAATTAGGGGAATATCAAGTAACCTCCAAAAGCGAGCAAGACTATCAAAAGGAAACCCCCAAAGGGTCCCACTAAATACAAGACACTAAAAATTCCCCAAAGCTATCAAGAACTATACTAATCCAAGCTTAGACAAAACCACTAATCAAGCTTAGCACTAACACATAACTTAATTAGCACTAATTGAGTCACTCGGGTCGGGGTCTTACATCCTTCACCCCTTAGGGCATTTGGTCCTCCAAATGAAATATAAAACTCACCTCGGGTAGGAGATGTGGATACTTCTTCTGTACTTGATCTCGTAGTTCCCACGTTGCCTCTTCCGGCCCATGATTCTCCCAAAGCACCTTAACCCACTGAATGGTCCGTGTCCTCAACTCCTGCTCTTTGGTATCAATGATCTGAATGGGGTTCTCTACATAGGTAGCATCTTCTCTGATTTCCAATGGTTCATGCCGGAGGACATGCGATGGATCGGGAACGTACTTCTTCAACATCGACACATGGAAGACGTTGTGCACACTGGATAACTCGGGTGGTAAGGCTAATCTATAAGCCACATCACCAATCTTGCTTATGATATCGTACGGTCCGATGTATCTCCGTGACAACTTGCCTTTCTGCCCAAACCTCAATGTTCCTCTAGTAGGTGACACCTTCAAGAAAACCTTGTCTCCTTCTTTAAACTGTAGATCCCTGCGGTGAGAGTCTGCATAGCTCTTTTGTCTACTCCGGGCTACTTTCAAACATTCTTGGATCTGTCTCACTTTATCAGTAGTCTCACTCACTATGGACGGTCCATGGAAACTGCGGGTGCCAACTTCTTCCCAACAAACAGGTGTCCTACACCTTCTGCCATACAAAGCCTCAAAAGGCGCCATCCCAATGCTAGAGTGGTAGCTGTTGTTGTAGGCAAACTCACATAACGGTAGAGTCTCATCCCATTGAGTCTTGAAGTCTAACACACAAGCACGTAACATGTCTTCGAGGGTCTGAATCGTCCTCTCTGACTGACCATCTGTCTGAGGGTGATAAGCTGTACTAAACTGTAACTTCGTACCCATAGACTCATGTAGGGTCTTCCAAAATCTCGAGACGAACCTGCTATCTCTGTCTGAAGTGATGGAAACTGGCTGTCCATGTCTACTGACGATCTCATTAACGAACAACCCTGCCAGGGGTAACATGTGCATCCTCTTCCCTGTCTTCATGGGGATAAAGTGAGCTGACTTGGTGAGTCTGTCCACAATCACCCATATCGCATCATTGCCTCTGCTAGTCCTCGGTAGTCCCGAAATAAAGTCCATGGTAATGTGCTCCCACTTCCACTCCGGGATCTCTAATGGCTACAACAAACCTGGAGGCTTCTGATGTTCTGCCTTTATCAACTGACACGTCATGCAACGAGATACAAATGCTGCAAGGATTCTCATCAGGTTTTCTACAGGGAAATCAACCCAATAAATGAGAAGAAATGTCAGGAAAAATACAGAAGAAAACGGCGACCAAAAAGACCGCAAAACGGACCAAAAAGGGGAGAAAAACCCCCAGGGTCGCCGGCGACCATGGCCCATGGTCGCCGGCGACCATGGAAGTCCGGGTCACCGGATTTTTCGCCGGTGACCCGTTTTTCCGTCCCTTTTCGCGTTTCGCGCACTTTGGCCCCTGTGGTTTCCTGAAAATGTGATTTTTAGTGCTTGAAATTGACTCATATCCGACGACATCTCAGATCCGCCGTCAAAAGCATAAAATCATCATTGATCGCTCCAAGATCGCCGACCGGTTGACCTAAAAAGTGCTCTTTCTGTCCGACCGATCGAGAAATCGACAAGACAGATGTCACCGGCCCGCTGCTAGCTATCAATGTCTGAAATTACACGGTCATCCGATGTCGATTAGCATGTAGATCCATCGGTGATCATCTCCAAAAGAATCCCAAAAGACGCGGCGCGGCCCGCGACTCTTCAACTGCTCGGCGACCATTTAATGCAGTTAATTGACTAGCTTTATTGCAGTCATTAATTCATTTCTTTGGTCAGCCCAATCAGAAGCAAGCATTCAGGAGTTACAAATCAATTAAGTCATGGCATTCAAGCCATGAAACTCCTCCCATTATGGTAATTAAGGTGATTAAAAGCCCTTAATCTCCATCGGCCAATCAGATTCAAGGAAAAAGGAGTTACAAAATCAAGAAATAAATCTTGTAACTCCTCCCATTAAAGCCAATTAAGCCCATAAACTCTCCTAATGGCTACCAAGAGCCTATAAATAGGAGAGCTTTCCAAGAAGAAAGGGAGGGGAAAAGGACGAACGGAAAACCGAAGATCGAAAATCAAAAGGTGCAGAGAATCCCGAATTCCAGACAGACAGAGTCTAGAGAAAGAGAGAAAATTCTGCAGAAATTCTACATCAAGCACCACTACAAGGTGACAAAAAGTCCCTTGGGGGGGTACTCCCCCCCAAGGTCCTTGCCTTCTCCCGCTGCCTCCAATGGCTTAGACGTGGCTTTTCAGCCCGTCTACTTAGCTTTTTATTGGACATAGGACCTTCTCTTGGTCTTTGTCCTCTAAAAACCTGAGGTTATAGCCAAGCCAAGCGAATCAAGAGCATCCTCTGTTCTCATCTGCATGGATGATGGCGAAGCCCATACATGGCTTGCGACCGTCAATCTGAACGAGTCCTCCACAATCTCCTGAAAAGTTAGATCCTCCTTTTCTTGCTTTTCATTGTAGTTTGTATTTTTCTAAAAGAGACAAAAATCACAACTCTTGTCTTTCATTATTGATGAGAATTGTAAATCGGCTATAAATGCCAAACAAAATCGCCTTTCACGGCAAACCAAGAAAATGTCTCTTTTCTTAAATATTTGTGCAATGGAAAACTTGAAAGAAGTTGATTTCCTTTTTACTTGCGAAGGTTGATCTCCGGATTACCACTTGCAATTCCAAGTAAAATAGAAAATCTGGCACGCCCACACAAAGAAATGTTGATGCACGCTTAAGCCCCCCGGGCGCGAAAGGGCCGGACCCGACAGACTCCCACGTCCGCCGACCCCGGTAGCACCCTCGGCAGGAGCGCATTCCATCATTCTCGCCGCTGGGAGACTTGATTTTGCTGGTCGAGCGTTGATGGAGGGTCAAACGTTGTCGGTTTGACTTGAAATTTGGCAAGGAGCCCTTTGGAGGTATTTTGAAATCATTCGTAGGCTTTGATCAAAATTTTGGTGTCTTCGATAATGTCGCAGCCGGGAGCGCTTGTTTAGCTGTCGGAGAAGTGATGTTAGGCCAAACGATGTCAAAATGGCCCGAAACTTCAGGTGTGCCCCTCTTTTGGCTGTCTTGAAGGATCTTTCATTTTTTGTCTGATTCTGACAAGATCTGATGCTTGAAGTAGCTTTGCATGTTTTGTAGCAGGATGCAACTTCACGAGGCTTCTTGATGTTGAGGAGACATAGTGACTTTTTTGGTATCAACAAGGTTCTGGACGATTTACAGCCAGGTTGAATACGCCACTGACAGAATGGCCTTCAGGTCCTTCAGGCAAGATCTATTGCCAGGCAACGAGCTTAGAAAGGACCTGGTCCAGTTCCCCATGGTCATTGTGAAAACATTGATGGCCAGAGTGAACCAGTTCATCGAGCAGGAGGAGGACAAGGCCTGAGCTCGGGAGAGCTTTGGCCTCTAGCAAGAAGACAGACCCTCCAAGAAGGAGATGAAGTCGTCTCGGAAGGAGGTGACAGATCGAATTAGAGCGTCTCCAAGCCCAGCAGCGGTTTCGGCCTCAACCTCTGGGGGCGGAAAGAAGCCCAAGCCAGCTACTACCTCCTATAGAGCTGTGAACACAATCTTCAAGGACCAATCTGTAAACTCCTTGGGAGGATCAAGTCACAGCCGTTCTTCAAATGGCCGTAGCCTATGAAGGGTGACCCCTCCACCTAAGATGAAAATAAGTTCTGTGCCTACCACAAACAAAACGGGCACAAAACCGAAGACTGCATGGCCTTCAAGTCCCACCTTGAGAAGCTCGTCAAGGACGGAAACTTGAGGGACCACATAAAAGAAGAGGGCTTGAATCATATTCGAGCTCATCAGTGCCAAAATGATGATGGTCAGGACAACGATGAGCTGGAAGGCATCATTAACGTCATCCACCATGCTCCAATGCCAAAGGGGAGCAATCAGGCTCGTGCCGAGGCCATGAGGGCTTCCCACGGCAAGCAGGTAATGACGGCCGAGCTAGGACCAGCTGCCAAGAAAGCTCGGAAAGAAAGGCCCAAGATCTGGTTCTCAGATAAGGACCTGGATGGGGTCCAGCTCCCCCACAACGACCCTTTGATTGTAACTTTAAGGTTAAAGAACTTCATGGTGCAAAGGATTCTCATGGATCCTTGGAGTTCATCAGAGATCCTCTACTTCTATTGCTTCAAGAAGATGGGTCTCAGAGAAGAGGATCTACAGGAGGCGTGCACTTCCTTGGTAGGCTTCAGCTCAAAGCCCGTGTATCCCAAAGGGAAAATCACCTTCAAAGTCCAAGTCGAGGGAACGAGCATGACAACCGACTTCCTTGTGGTGGATGCACCATCCCCATACAATGCAATAATGGAGAGGACTTGGCTGCACGATATGGAAGCAGTACATTTCATTCATCACCAGAAACTTAAGTTCTCGTTAGAGAACGAGAACGGCAGAGTCGAGGTGATCAAGGTCAGGGGTGACCAGCATATGGCCAAGCAATGCTTGATGGCCGTAGTACCTAGTGAAGTAGAGCCAAAGCAGGCACACATGGCCGAGCTAGACAGAGAAGCCGAGCTCGAAGATGTCGGCCGAGCTTCAGAACAAAAGAGCATCGAAGACTTGGCCGAAGTCAGGATCGATCCCAACGACCCTGAAAGGTACTTTCTGCTTGGGAAGCAGCTTGTTGAAGTTGAACGGTCCGAGCTCCTAGACTTCTTGTTACAGAACAAGGAAATCTTCGCTGGACCCCGTATGAGATGCTCGGCATCGCCCCCGAGGTCATGTGCCATAAGTTGAACGTGGACCCGAAGCACAAGCCTGTAGTCCAAAAGGCTTGGAGAACGGGAGTTCCACAAACGGAGGCTGTGATCGTGGAGGTTGAAAAGCCGCTGGAGGCTAATGCAATCAGGGAAGTGCACTATCCAGATTGGCTTGCCAACACAGTCTTAGTAAAAAAGAAGAGCGGGAAGTGGAGAGTCTGTGTCGACTTGACCGACCTCAACAAAGCCTGTCCCAAGGACAGCTTCCCGCTCCCAAAGATTGATCAGATGATTGAAGCGATTGCTAGGCATGATCGGATGAGTTTCCTCGATGCTTACAGAGGTTACCATCAAATTCCGATGCACGAGCTTGATGAAGAAAAGACCGCATTCATAACACCTAGGGGCATCTACTATTACAAAGTCATGCTGTTTGGGTTAAAAAATGCAGGGGCAGCTTACCAAAGGCTGGTGACGAAGATGTTCCAGGCCCAGCTAGGAAAGACGATGGAGGTCTACATTGACAACATGGTTGTCAAGTTTAAAAGGTCGTAGGACTACTTGGTAGACCTAAGTCAAACGTTTGACATCCTCAAGAGAATTCAGCTCAAATTAAACACTTCCAAGTGTGCGACTGGCGTCGGTCCGGTAAATTTCTGGGAAGCCTGGTCACAAGAAGGGGAATTGAAGCAAACCCAAACCAGATCTCGGCCATTCAGGGAATCCAGAGTCCCACCACGACGAAACAAGTTCAGAGGCTCACTGGTATGGCGACAGCGCTCAACCGCTTCATCAACCAAGCTTCGGACAAATACCGACCTTTTTTTCAACTTTTAAGGAAAAGTTCGAAATTTCAGTGGACTCTGGAGTGTGACCGAGCTCTCCAAGAGCTCAAAGCCTACTTGGCTTTACCACCTCTGCTATCAACACCGAAGCAGGGAGAGGTGCTCTACCTGTACCTGGCTGTTTCGGATCACGCAGTGAGCTCGGCACTCATCAGGGAGGAAGACAGGCAACATAAGCCCATTTGCTACACGAGCAAGATCCTCCTTGATGCCAAGACCAGGTATTTGCCGTTGGAGAAACTTGGATTAGCACTCATCAGTGCTTCTAGCAAACTCTCCCACTACTTCCAAACATATACTATAGTGGTTGTTACGGAACATCCACTTAAGTCCCTTTTCAGAGAGGCAGACTTCTCTAGAAGAATCTCATAATGGGTCGTTGAACTGGGCAGTACGATATTCAGTATCAACCCAGAACAGCAATCAAGGCCCAAGTTTGGGCAGACTTCATTGTGGAGTTTGTTTCTCTAAGTTCGGCACCGAGGCAGCTGATATCGAACTGGGGGGGCCAGGAGGATAATAACAAGGTTACCGAGACAGAAGAAGAACAATTTTAGAAACAGTTCCTTGATTCGTCTTAGAAGGTCTTCATCGACGGATTTTCAACATCCAAAAAGGCTGGCGCTGGCATAGTCCTCCAATCTCCAGAGGGCTTAGTCGTCGAGCAAGCCTTGACACTTGGCTTCAAGGCATCTAATAATGAAGCTGAGTATGAAACACTGATCGTAGGGCTCAACAGCGCTAAAATCCTGGGGGCACAACAGCTGGTGGTCTTCAGCGACTCCTAGTTGGTGACAAGCCAGCTGAGCGGGGACTACCAGGCTCGAGACGAGAGGATGGCGGCCTACCTAGCTCGTGTAAAACAACTCTTATCTCAGTTCGAGAAAGCTGAAGTCAAACAAGTCGGCAGAGATTCTAACTCACATGCCGACGCTCTTGCCAGCCTGGCCTCTGCTGTTGAGGCTGGGAGAAAAAAAACTGTCGAGGTGGAGACATTGGAGAAACCAAGCATAGAGCGTCAACCACCTCGGCAGGTTCTGTGTATCAATCTCGGTCCAAGTTGGATGGACCCAATCATCTCCTATCTTAGGGATGATCAATTTCCTGAAGACAATAATGAGGCTCACAAAATCAGGTTGAAAGCAGCCCGGTTTTGGTTGTCTTCGGATGGCAAGCTTTACAGGAAGTCCTTCACCGGACCTTATCTCCAGTGTGTGTTAGGGATTTTGTATATTGCAATTTGATGGATGCATTATTCATTTTATTCATCATTTGAATTTCCACACATGCATTGTTTTACAAATCTTGAAATCCTAATTTACTCATGCATTGCTTTAAATCTTGTAAACCTTTTAGGTTCATGCATGTTTTGGTTTCAAACTTGGATGCATTTATATTTGGAAAAGATTTTATAAATCAAGCTAGCCATTTGTTTTAAACTTTCAAATCTATTTAGGCTTTTTATGTTTCATGATTTTAAAGCACTTGGATTGGTTTAAATCATGTTTCCATGCTTGGTTTAATGGCTCAAAAATCCCCATGCAAAAACCCTTTGAAATATGCTAAAAATGGGATTTTTGGTCATAGGGTGTCGGTCAGCTGAACTCAAGGTGTCGGCTAACCGACAGGTGAACCGAGAATCAACCGAAAGTGTTCTCGGTTAGAATTCCAGAGAGCTACAAATTTCAGATCTTCTCTGTCGGTCAGCATGTCGGTCAGGGATCTGTTAACCGACCTTGCTTCTGGACCTGACCGAAGTTCTCTCGGTTAGAAAACCAGAGAGGAGTTTTCTGACCAAATTTTCATTATCGGTTAGGGTGTCGGTCAGGCCTCGGTTAACCGAACATGTCGGCTAACCGAACCATGCTTTATGGTCAGCAAATTTTCGAAAATATGACCGTTGGCCTGTGACCATTAGGGGTGTTGGTTAACCGACCCCTGGATGTCGGCTAACCGACAGATAGCCGTTGGGACACTTTTTCTATAAAAGGAAGTTCATTCCAAGGCCAAGATTGATGATCTTGGAAGCCCTTCTTGAGGTATTTTGAGGGAAAAGAAAGGGGATCAAGCTAAGGAAGGCTAAGATCATTAAGGAAAGATAAAGCTTGGATTAATGAAGTTAAACCACCAAGTAAGCTTTGCCTTTTTATAATCATTGTTTTATGCTTTGTTTAATCTTTGGTAAATGATTTTAGCATATAAACTATGATGTGTTGAATCCTCTACTTCTTTAATCTTTGAGTTAAGTCATTGGATTCTTCACCTTGATTTCTAAACAAGTTGTTTTAATACTTTATAAAATATGTTTTGTCAAAACCTTTGATTTGTTTTATAAACATGTTTCATTAACTTGTTTGAATCATCTTTGTTGTTTTCATTCATTTGAACTTTAGTTAAATTAGTTTGTTTTTGAAAACAACATTGAATAAGCATCACATGTTTAGACATAATTAATTTCATACAACTTGTGAGCTTTTGATTTCATATCTTCAACAAGTTTGTACTTTGTACATGTGATTTGCATATCACTTCAGTCAAATCCTTTTATGTGCATTAAACTTTTAATTGCTTCAAGCATAAATTGATTGAGCTTTCATTTTAAACTTGATTGATGTTTTCACACACACACATCATGAGCATTTATCTTTGCATTTTATAGTGTGTTGTGTGAGTTGATTTACACTTTCTTATCCGCCTAATCTAGAGGCAATTATATTGAGCTTAAATTGTATCTCTTAGAGTGTTTTGTGAAGACACCTTCTTGAGACAAAATCTTTTATTGTAAAGGTTATTGCTTAGCCTAAGAAAAGCATTGTGTAAAGGTTATTGCTTAGCCTATAAAAGCACATTGTAAGGTTATTGCTTAGCCTAGAAAAGCATAGTGTTAAAGGTTATTGCTTGGCCTATTAAAAAGCATAAATAGTGGAAATCCGGTGGGGTGTAGATTCACAAGCCGGTAGTGGATGTAGGCATTGAGGCCGAACCACTATAAATGATTGTTTTATGGTGAATTCTTTTGTGGTGATTGTTGTTGTTTAGCTTTCGCATTTTATTTGTTAATCATCACTAGTGGCTAATTGTTTTAAAGAAGTTTAAAATTGGCATAATTGGTCATTAAGTTGTAGCTCACTCTATTCACCCCCCCTCTAGAGTTCGGATCCGGAACTTTCATTTGGTATCAGAGCCTCGTGCTCTATTTTTAGGATCAAGTGTTTTGGAACTCTTGATTAGTGTAAAAACCTAGAGTTTAGACCCTAGTTGTACTAATCTTGAAAATCATTTCAATGGATTCCACTAAGATAGATTGTATAGATTCCCTTGTAGATTCTTCTAGATCATTCCTTCTTCCAACATTTGGAGATTCAAACCATGAATTTAATGAATCTAAATTTGAATTAAATGAAGAAGAAAATGATGAAAATCAAGATGACATTCAACAAGCCTATAATGATTTATGTACATTTTCCCTAGAGCTTGTTAAGAAGAATAAAAGATTAGAAGAAAAATCTAAAAGTCTATACAAAGAATTAGTTTCTTCAAAAAATGAAGTTAGAGAGAAAAAAGAATTAATAAATTGTGTAGACTCTAAGTTTATGATCTCTTTCCATAATTTATCTAATGCTCAAGATGAATTAAATGAAATTAAGATAAGTTATGATAATCTTAATAAGGAAAATTCTAAACTAAGAGATCAATTACAAAGGCAAGATAAAGACATTAACAATCTTGAATCTAAGTTAACTATCACTAAGGAAAATTTATCTAATAAGATAAAAACTCAAGTACTTGGATCCAATGTTATTTATGAACTTAAATTTGAATTAAAACTTGCCCATGAAGAACTAAACAACTTTAAGGGAATTGAAAATGAACTCATTAAAGTTAAAAATGAAAATTCAACCCTTAGAAACCAAGTCACTCAACTTGAAGGTTACAAACAAAAGTATGAGTGCAAATTTACCCATGGTGAAGAAAAATTTGAAAAATTATTTAAATTGGGTAAATCTCAAAGAAATAGGACGGGTCTTGGTTTTGATAGGAATATTTCTCATGACCCCATAGTCACCAACACATTTGTGAAAGGTGAGTCCTCATTCTCTAGCACTCACTCTTCTTTGCCCAAAACAAAATGTAATTATTGTGGTATTGAAGGGTATTTTAGGTTTGAGTGCAAACTAAGGAGAAGCCATGTGTCTAAACCCATCTATGAACCTAAGAAAGTAAAATCTAACTCTATGATGGATAAGACACTAAGAATCAAGGAAGACTCCAAGAAGATTAAACAAGTTAAACCTATTAAAAAGGAGTCTCCTAAGATAGATTCTAAAAAGTTTAAACAAGTTAAAACTAATATAAAAGAATCTATCAAGAAAAAGCTTCTCAACCTACCTCCCCTAACTCAACAAATGAAAGAACTTTTGAAGAAAGTTGCAAAGTTAAATCTAAAATTCAAAAGTCAATTAAATGGAGGAAACAAGAAGAAAAGAAATCAATCCCCTACTAAGAAAAGTCACCAACCTCAAAAGACTAATCACCAATCAAAGCTAAAATTAGTCAAATCTCATTATCATGGTGATAAGTCTAAATTGAAAATTTATCAAGTCAAATCTCCTAAAGTTGGTGAGACTTTTAAGATAGACCTCAAAGACCAACCATCTCAAGAACTTAGGTGGATTCCTAAAGTTAGATACTTAGACAAACCTTAAGGCCTTGGATCTCATTGACCAACCAAACCTTTTTTTAGTTAAATCTTATTGTTGGTCATGACACATTTGCATTGTTTCTTTCATAGTCACATTTATGCAATGTTTATTTATGCTCAATTGATTTTGTTTTCATATACCTTTTTGGTTAAATATCATGGTTTTCAAAATCATTTGATTATAATTTCATCATTATAGATTTGTTTTTTGCTCTCATTTAGTTATATCTTTTGCAATGGATTTCTATATATGATCAATTGATTGTGATGTCAAAAGCTTTTATAGCTAAATTTTTTATAATCGATTGATATTTTCAAATTCATTTGCTTAATTGTCTTAGTTAAATTATTTTGCAAAACAAATGATTTAGATTTTCCATGGATTCTTTCTTATGGAAAGTTATTGTTTTGAAAAATCAACTTGTATGTATTTCAAATAAGTTATATCTTTTACAATGCAAGTTGAAAAATGATTTAAGCCTCATTACTACATTCTTGATGAAAAATGAGGATTGAAAATTGATTTTCATTCTATGCTTACTAAGTTAGTATTTTGATATGAAAATTCAATTACTTGATTTACTTGAGTTTCAATTGGTTAGATCTTTATAGTTATATTCTTCAAAATTGAATGTGTTTTTGATAAATGCATTTTTCCAATTGATATCAAGTTTGAAAAGTTTTTAAGTCAATTTGTATGAGTTTTTGTAGTTATCCTTGATTACAAATTGAAATTTGATATTAGTTCACTTCATGGTTTTCTTAATCACTTGATCATGATTTTATGTTTCATTGTTGGATTTTGATTGTTGAAGTGAATTAAAGTCCTTTGGAAAATGTTCTAAGCTTTGTTAGTTATATTTATAGTTGCATTTTCCTTTGAGTTTATTTCCTTGTGTTTATGATTATATCTTTTAGAAGGAAATACTTGTTATATGCTATTTGCATCGTTGCTCATTTGGTTTCATTCTTTTTATGCAAATGTCATATAGTTCCATGTATGGTTGTGCTCTTTAGTTACATTTATAGATATCATACTAGAACGTTCAAATCCATCATCTATGCTTTCTAGTCATTTTTTTTGTTAAATGGATGGTTATGATGTTGATTCATGTGTATTTTCCTTGTGATGTCATTCTTATACATGTTTCAACTTCATAGCAGTGTTTAATCATATGAACCTCTTTGAAATCCATTCCTTGTATTTCATAGTTATATCTTTTGTTTGATGAATTTCTTAGTTGTTGAATTCATATGATTTGACACTTTTGTAAATTGCATCCTCTACCAAGTTATATATATTTCTAAATGCAATTTCTCATGTTCATCACTATGTTCATTAGTTATATTATTCTAAGTGATGAATATCATTTTATGTTGCTTGATGGATCTTGTGTTTGTCACATCTATGCTCTTAATCATGTTTTCATATTCAATTGGTATCTTTTTCAATTGGTTTCAATTAGTATAATTTCCAATTGATGTCATTTCTTGAGATTGTGATAGACCTTATGTACATTGGATTGAACTTGATAGTTATATGTTTTTATTCCATGTCACATTCCATTAGCATCATAAACTTTCATGATTGCCACCTCTCATGCACTTATAGGTAAATCACATGACCACCATGTTTATATTTTCATAATTTTGGTTGGTTAATGGTGAGGTTGGCTTCATGATTGAACTTCATTTCATTCATCTTGTGCATGACAGTTATATTTAATGAATGTATGAAATGATTTCATAACCTTCATAGCATATGATTTTCATAGTTATTTGATTAATGCTATGTTTAGTATTCCCCATAAGATCATGGATAGCTCTAATTTGGATTAATCCTAGTAGTTATATTCCCTTAACTCCATTTAAGAGTGATTGAGTTAATTGTCATATCCATTGAATCTCAATCGGTATATTCTTTTTATTCCAATTGGTATCCATGATTGTTTATCCTCTTGACCTTGCTCTTTATATTGGTAATTTGATCATATTGAGCTTTATAGTCATTTAGAATCTAATCATTTCCTTGAAGTTTACCCTCAATTGGTAAAACCATCTTCTTCTTGAACCAAATAGTTAAATCTTTGTCAAAAGTTTGACAAAAGAAGAGTATGGATTGAGGGGGACTGTAAATCTTCATAGGAAGTATTAGTTTTGATCAAATTCACCCATGTATTAGCTCTGATACCCTTATATCTTGCCATCCATACATGATTCCTGTTATGACTTTAATTTTCGATTTCTTTTGTTAACAGGTGTTACTAAAAGGTATTTTCCTTGTTTCATGTGTGTAGGTACCATTTGGGTCCTCAAGAGTCTTGAAGATATTCCAATCCCTCTTCAATTGGTATTTTACAATTTAATGACAAAGGGGGAGAAAATACTCAAGCTCCAAAGGGGGAGAAAATATTCAAGCTCCAAGGGGGAGAGAGTATACAAGGTAAGAAAGAATGCATATCTTGCCAAAGGAAGAGAATGCATGGTCAAAGGGGGAGAGATGAAAGAAGAAAGCTTTGGAGCTAAAGAAGAGATGCTTGGCCAAAGAAAGATAGATGAAAGCTTGAAGAATGATCAAGCTCCAAGCATCAAGAAGATTGAAGCCCAAGCTAAGTGAAGAAGCATCCAAAGAAGATTTCAAGCCATGTCCAGCTAAGGAGGAGCTGAAGACTATCTGTGATAATAAGTGTTGAGTAAAGTTTGCCATCAAATTGCAAAGGGGAGATTGTTAGGGATTTTGTATATTGCAATTTGATGGATGCATTATTCATTTTATTCATCATTTGAATTTCCACACATGCATTATTTTAGAAATCTTGAAATCCTAATTTACTCATGCATTGCTTTAAATCTTGTAAACCTTTTAGGTTCATGCATGTTTTGGTTTCAAACTTGGATGCATTTATATTTGGAAAAGATTTTATAAATCAAGCTAGCCATTTGTTTTAAACTTTCAAATCTATTTAGGCTTTTTATGTTTCATGATTTTAAAGCACTTGGATTGGTTTAAATCATGTTTCCATGCTTGGTTTAATGGCTCAAAAATCCCCATGCAAAAACCCTTAAAAATATGCTAAAAATGGGATTTTTGGTCATAGGGTGTCGGTCAGCCGAACTCAAGGTGTCGGCTAACCGACAGGTGAACCGAGAATCAACCGAAAGTGTTCTCGGTTAGAATTCCAGAGAGCTACAAATTTCAGATCTTCTATGTCGGTCAGCATGTCGGTCAGGGATCGGTTAACCGACCTTGCTTCTGGACCTGACCGAAGTTCTCTCGGTTAGAAAACCAGAGAGGAGTTTTCTGACCAAATTTTCATTGTCGGGTAGGGTGTCGGTCAGGCCTCGGTTAACCGAACATGTCGGCTAACCGAACCATGCTTTATGGTCAGCAAATTTTCGAAAATATGACCGTTGGCCTGTGACCATTAGGGGTGTCGGTTAACCGACCCCTGGATGTCGGCTAACCGACAGATAGCCGTTGGGACACTTTTTCTATAAAAGGAAGTTCATTCCAAGGCCAAGATTGATGATCTTGGAAGCCCTTCTTGAGGTATTTTGAGGGAAAAGAAAGGGGATCAAGCTAAGGAAGGCTAAGGATCATTAAGGAAAGCTAAAGCTTGGATTAATGAAGTTAAACCACCAAGTAAGCTTTGCCTTTTTATAATCATTGTTTTATGCTTTGTTTAATCTTTGGTAAATGATTTTAGCATATAAACTATGATGTGTTAAATCCTCTACTTCTTTAATCTTTGAGTTAAGTCATTGGATTCTTCACCTTGATTTCTAAACAAGTTGTTTTAATACTTTATAAAATATGTTTTGTCAAAACCTTTGATTTGTTTTATAAACATGTTTCATTAACTTGTTTGAATCATCTTTGTTGTTTTCATTCATTTGAACTTTAGTTAAATTAGTTTGTTTTTGAAAACAACATTGAATATGCATCACATGTTTAGACATAATTAATTTCATACAACTTGTGAGCTTTTGATTTCATATCTTCAACAAGTTTGTACTTTGTACATGTGATTTGCATATCACTTCAATCAAATCCTTTTATGTGCATTAAACTTTTAATTGCTTCAAGCATAAATTGATTGAGCTTTCATTTTAAACTTGATTGAAGTTTTCACACACACACATCATGAGCATTTATCTTTGCATTTTATAGTGTGTTGTGTGAGTTGATTTACACTTTCTTATCCGCCTAATCTAGAGGCAATTATATTGAGCTTAAATTGTATCTCTTAGAGTGTTTTGTGAAGACACCTTCTTGAGACAAAATCTTTTATTGTAAAGGTTATTACTTAGCCTAAGAAAAGCATTGTGTAAAGGTTATTGCTTAGCCTATAAAAGCACATTATAAGGTTATTGCTTAGCCTAGAAAAGCATAGTGTTTAAGGTTATTGCTTGGCCTATTAAAAAGCATAAATAGTGGAAATCCGGTGGGGTGTAGATTAACAAGCCGGTAGTGGATGTAGGCATTGAGGCCGAACCACTATAAATGATTGTGTTATGGTGAATTCTTTTGTGGTGATTGTTGTTGTTTAGCTTTCACATTTTATTTGTTAATCATCACTAGTGGCTAATTGTTTTAAAGAAGTTTAAAATTGGCATAATTGGTCATTAAGTTGTAGCTCACTCTATTCACCCCCCCTCTAGGGTTCGGATCCGGAACTTTCAGTGTGTTCATCCAAGCAAAGTTGAAGACTTCCTCTATGAAATTCATGAGGGAATGTGCAGAAGCCACATTGGAGGTCAGTCACTGGCATACCGAGCTATCAGCCAAGGCTACTGGTGGCCCAACATGCAGAAGGATGCTCAGCTGTATGCCAGGAAATGTGAGAAGTGCCAGAAGTTCTCACATTCCATCCACCAACCGGCACAAGATCTGAGCCCGCTCTCCAGCCCATGGCCTTTTGCCTAGTGGGCACTGGACATTATGGGGCCGCTTCACCGAACTCCAGGGAATAACAGGTGGCTAATAGTAGCTACCGATTATTTTAGCAAGTGGATACAAGCTGAACCTTTGTCTTCCATCACCGAGCAAGACTCAAAAAACTTCGTGTGAAAGAACGTCATCACCAGGTTTGGAGTTCCACGAGCTTTGGTCTCAGACAACAGGACTCAATTCGACTCCAACCTCTTCAAAAACTTCTGTCAGGAGCTCGGTATCAGAAATTACTATGCCACTCTGGCTTACCCCCAAAGCAGTGGCCAAGCCGAGATCTAGAACATGGTGGTGCTTGACGGACTCAAGAAGAGGCTTGACTGAGCTAAGGGGAGATGGGTGGAGGAACTTCCAAGTGTCCTTTGGACGTATAGAACTACTCCAAGGTGATCCACTTCGGAAACCCCCTTCTCCTTGGCCTATGGAATGGAAGCTGTGATCCCACGGAGGTCGGTCTACCAACCTTGAGGTCTGAGCTCTTTGACTAGGGCCAAAATGAAGTCAATCTGACCCAAGAGTTGGACCTAGCCGAGGAACGAAGGGATGCAACAACAATTCGCTTAGCTGCCTACGAACAACAATTGGTTAAAGGGTATAACCAAAAAGTCAGAGAAAGGAAGTTCTTAGTTGGAGAGTTGGTCTTAAAGAAGACACTTCCTGGGGACATGAACCCAAATGAAGGCAAGCTGGCACAGAATTGGCACGGGCCGTTCAAGGTGATCTCGGTTGCCAGACAATCAACATACCAGCTTGAGGATATGGATGGTAAAAAGTTACTACGACCATGGAATGCGATGTACCTCAAGAAGTATTATTTTTAAATTGTACTCGATTTGTGAAATTCAATGAAAACTATTGGGAGAATTGCTCTCAGTCACTTTTAATTTTTCACTAAGTCATTAGACTCAACAGTTACCCACCTGACTGCTACAAAGCATCAGGGAACTAAAGGAAAGCCTTAAATGGTTGAGGTACGAGCTTTCAATTCTCGCCGAGTTTTTGACCTCGGCAGTCACCTGCCTAGCTGCTATGGAGCACTAGGGAACTAAAAAGAAGCCTTAAGCGGTTAAGGCATTGGAAAAATACCAAGTTGAAGAACTCGGTGGCTACCTTAGTGAGGTAAGTTCAGTTACAAAACCGAGCTTGATGGAGTAAATTCGGTTATACAACCGAGGATAAAGAATCCGATCACTAAGGTTGGTTTCCTTGAGTTAAAGAACTTAAGGTAACTTTAGGGGTCTCGGTTATAGAACCGAGCTCAATCACTTAGACGAATTTGCAATAGAACATGTAAAAGGCTTGGTTGAGGAACCGAGGCCAAACACATGAAATTCTCATGAAAATTGTTTGGTTGCAAGCATGAAGAAAGAAAAAGTGCATTTATAAAAAAAGGAGATACAATGTCCAAAATATTACAAAAAACAAAAGAAAGAGATACAATCAAGTTGGATTTCAAACAGCAGCCCCAGTGTCGCCAGTCGAAGCAACCTCAGTCACAGCAGGAGTCTTGGATGAGGAGGGGATGGGACTTGGTTCTGTTGACACCAAAAATGTCACTTTGCCTCTTCAACATCAAGAAAGCTGCATGAAGTCGCAACCTGCCATAAATAGGCAATGCAATTTCTCCAAAAAATCAAATCTTGTCAGAATCAAACAAAAACTGCAAGATCCTTCAAGATAGCCAAGAGAAGAGTACACATGAAGTTTCGGGCCATTTCAGAATCATTTGGCCTAACTTCGCTTCTCCGACAGCTAAAATGGCGCTCCCGGCGGCGACATCATCGGAGACGTCAAAACTTCGATCAGAGCCTACAGATGACTCCAGCATGTCCCAAAAGGGCTCCATGCCAAATTTCAAGTCAAACCGACAACGTTTGACCCTCCATCAATGCTCGAGCAGCAAAATCAAGCCTCCCGGCGGCGGGAACCACCGAAGCCTTCGCTCATCAAACCAAGTGCATGAGTGCCTTCAACATGCTTCCAAAAGGCTGCACGTCAAATTTCAGGTCATTCTGACAACGTTTGACCAGGTTTCGATGCTCCGAGAGAAAATCAAGCCTACCGGCGGCGGAGCAACCCGGGACCATGACATCCAAAACGGAGCCCACGGAACGTCTCAAAATGACTCCAATAGGCTCCCCGTCAAATTTCAGGTCAATCGGACATCGTTTGGCCACATATCAAAGCTCGGCATTTTCCCCACAGCAAAATCAAGTGAAGCATCGACGGGACCCCAAACGGCTTCAAAACTCAAACAAAAGCCTATGGTTGGTCTTATTTATTGCTCAGGAGGCTTCACCTCAAATTTCAGGTCATTCCGACATCGTTTGACCAAGTTTCAGCTTCTGGCGGAAAATCAGCAGCTTTACGCGACAAAGTCTTCGGCTTTCCCGGAAAATTGGAAACTTTGCACTCTAAAAATGCAAGGATTCTCATCAGGTTTTCTACAGGGAAATCAAGCCAATAAATGAGAAGAAATGTCAGGAAAAATACAGAAGAAAACGGCGACGAAAAAGACCTCAAAACGACCGAAAAACGGGCTCCGAAGGGGAAAAATCCCCCAGGGTCGCAGGCCCCTGCGACCATGGCCCATGGTCGCCGGCCCATGGTCGCCGGCGACCATGGAAGTCCGGGTCACCGGATTTTCCGCCGGTGACCCGTTTTTCCATCTTTTTTCGCGTTTCGCGCACTTTGGCCCCTGTGGTTTCCTGAAAATGTGATTTTTAGTGCTTGAAATTGACTCATATCCTCCGACATCCGTCAAAATCACGGGTCAACCTCCAAAAACATAAAATCATCATTGATCGCTCCAAGATCGCCAACCGGTCGACCAAAAAAAAGTGCTCTTTCTGTCCGACCGATCGAGAAATCGACAAGACAGATGTCACTGGCCCGCTCTTAGCTATCAATGTCTGAAGTTCATGTTCATCCGATGTCGATCAGCATGAAGATCCATCGATGATCATCGCCAGAAGAATTCCAGAAGACACGGCACGGCCCGCGACTCTTCGGCTGCTCGTCGACCATTTAATGCGGTTAATTGACTAGCTTTATTGCAGTCATTAATTCATTTCTTTGGACGGCCCAATCAGAAGCAAGCATTTGGGAGTTACAAGTCAATTGATTCATGGCATTTAACCCATGAAACTCCTCCCATTATGGTAATTAAGGTGATTAAAAGCCCTTAATCTCCATCGGCCAATCAGATTCAAGGAAAAAGGAGTTACAAAATCAAGAAATAAATCTTGTAACTCCTCCCATTAAAGCCATTAAGGCTCACAAACCCTCCTAAATGGCTACCAAAAGCCTATAAATAGGAGAGCATTCCATTGAAATAAGGATCAGAAAATCAAGATCGATTGATCGGAAAGAATCCAGAGCTCGTATCCAGAGAAAGAAAAAAGAGAGAAAAAACTCTGCTGAAGTTCTGCACCGGCCACCACTACAAGGTGACAAAAGTCCCTTGGGGGGCACCCCCCCCAAGGTCCTTGCCTTCTCCTGCTGCCTCCAATGGCTTAGACGTGGCTTTTCAGCCCGTCTACTTAGCTTTTTATTGGACATAGGACCTTCTCTTGGTCTTTGTCCTCTAAAAACCTGAGGTTATAGCCAAGCCAAGCGAATCAAGAGCATCTTCTGTTCTCATCTGCATGGATGATGGCGAAGCCCATACATGGCTTGCGACCGTCAATCTGAACGAGTCCCCCACAATCTCCTGAAAAGTTAAATCTTCCTTTTCTTGCTTTTCATTGTAGTTTATATTTTTCTAAAAGAGACAAAAATCACAACTCTTGTCTTTTTCATTATTGATGAGAATTGTAAATCGGCTATAAACGCCAAAATCGGCTATAAATGCCAAACAAAATCGCCTTTCACGGCAAACTAAGAAAATGTCTCTTTTCTTAAATATTTGTGCAATGAAAAACTTGAAAGAAGTTGATTTCCTTTTTACTTGCGAAGGTTGATCTCCGGATTACCACTTGCAATTCCAAGTAAAATAGAAAATCTGGCACACCCACACAAAAGAAATGTTGATGCACGCTTCAGGCCCGCCAGGGCGCGAAAGGGCCGGACCCGACGGACTCCCACGTTCCGCCGACCCCGGTAGCCGCCCCACGGCGCCTCGGAGCGCGTTCCATCAAGCTGGCACACCCGGTGGGACTCGTTCATTTGAGAACACGGTGCTTGGAAATGAAATATTTGCATATCATACTTTTTGCTCTATGCTTATACTTCTTTTCCGGATTCCTTGGCTACTTTCTAGCTGGTAGCCTATGTTGGATTTTGCATCCTAAAAAACATGAGATGGGATTTTTTGGAAATTTCTATTTCTTTGAGTTTGTTTCCATTCTTTCTCTTTTCAAACAAAAAAAAAATCAGTTTTCTTAGTTTGAATTCAAAATTGAGAAACTTTGATCCTATCCTATCGTTCTTTGGTGCTTGCAGAAATGTTGAGCCCGTTCGACTAAGGTTTTGGACCATCGTTTCTCTTCGATGAGTTCATTAGAGATTTCAAAAAAAAAAAAATCAGTTTTCTTAGTTTGGATTCAAAATTGAGAAACTTTGATCCTATCCTATCGTTCTTTGGTGCTTGCAGAAATGTTGAGCCCGTTCGACTAAGGTTTTGGACCATCGTTTCTCTTCGATGAGTTCATTAGAGATTTCAAAAAAAAAATTATTAAAAAAAAATATAAAAAAAAAATCAGTTTTCTTAGTTTGGATTCAAAATTGAGAAACTTTGATCCTATCCTATCGTTCTTTGGTGCTTGCAGAAATGTTGAGCCCGTTCGACTAAGGTTTTGGGCCATCGTTTCTCTTCGATGAGTCTATTTGGGATTTAAAAAAAAAATAAAAAGACATAGACCACTAAGGTTAAACCAATTGCGTTCTTTGATCGCGATTGATTCAAGAAAAGCCTTGTCCAGAGTGTGGAGACAGCTTGACTGTTCTAGGCAAGGGTCCTCCAAACGGGTTCATTAAGTAATCCTACCATTACCTGGGGGCAATTCTATCAATTGAGGTTTCATAAGACCGGGTTAGGAGGCCTATGTGTACTCTCTCGTCTTTAAATCTTAAAAAATTAAAATCAAAATAAAAAAATATATATATAATAAAAAAAAATTTTCAAAAAAAATCTTAAAAAAAAAATCAAAAAAAAAATAAAAAATAATAAAAAAAAGATTTTCAAAAAAAAATCTTAAAAAAAAAAAACAAAAAATTTTCAAAAAAAAAGTAAAAATAAAAAAAAAATAAAAATATATTTTAAGAAAAAATAAAAAAAATAAAAATAAAAAAAAATATATTTAAAAAAAAATAAAAATAAAAATAATAAAATAAAAAAAATCATTTCAAAAAAAAAAATCTCCAAAAACTCGTCACTTTTGATTTCAGATCTGAGAAATTTTGGTTTCTTCTTTTCTAAGCACTGGCGCTCGCGGAAATCACCGAGACCGTGTTCAGATCAGAATACCATTTGCTCTCCTTGATGGAACCAATCTTGACATTTCAAAAAAAAAAACTCGTCACTTTTGGATTCAGATTCGAGAAATTGTGGTCTCTTCCCTTCTGAGTACTGGCGCTCGCGGAAATCGTTGAGCCCGTATTTGAATCGGAATGCCACCTGCTCTCTTTGACGAATCCATTTTTGACCTTTCAAAACAAAGAATCCCATCTCATGGATGCGATCTCCAACATTTGTGCATAGCAGTACTGGTACGCCCTTTCAGGGTCTACTGTATCTGTGACCGGCACATTTGTAACTCCTACCTTATATTCTTCTTATCTCGAGCAAGCCCTGCTTCTCGATAAGTCGAATTTAGGTTTACAATTGCTTCTAGCAGTCACTGGAACGCTCATTCTGGGCTCACCATACTTGCTGTCAGAACAATTGTACCATCTATGGCTTTTTGCCTTCTTCATGTCGCTTGGGTCATATCCCTTAAGCGATTTGAAAAGACAACCATAGGAATTCCCATTTATGATCATTATATTCTTGTGATTACTAATGGATGTGGTCTTGTTTCAGAACCTTTTTCGAAACTAACAATGGCAGCCTTAACCATTATCATCGATGAGAACAAGCACCAACTCATGCTTCAACAGAAGCAAAGCGCGCGCACTCATAAGCGCCCTGTCAGCTGCCGAAGCGTTAACTCCCTCGGCAACTCTCTGAACTCCGGGTCGACCTCGACTCCCCGGACTATCTTCTTTGGGACGCTGGGACCATTCCCACTTCCCGAAGAACAAACTGCGCCTGCCAAAAGGCAGAAGATCGCCTCTCAACGTGTCACTCCCGTGACACCAAAGGCGAGCGCCCAAAAGCCCGAAACCCGTGGCACCCCCTCGAAGCCTCGACCCACAAACAACCAGGTCTATCCCAAGACTTGGTCTCCAAGACCTTCCCCAAAACAAAGAAGGTCTCAAACTTCCACCAAGCCAGCATGCCTGGCCCCACTCAAAGAGAACCAGTTCTACCCTCTTGCCTACATGAAAGAGGAGAGACCCATCTCCAACCTGACTCCCAAGTCAACCCAGCATGAGCCGGCTTGTTCCTACAGGCCCAAAATCAGATCATGCATCACCAGGCCTCTACAAGCACCTGCCAAGGCCTACACTCCTTTAGTTCGACCCTTCATCTCTACAGGGGCCGAACTCGAAAGGTTTAAAGCTTCGCTGCAACAGGCAAAGGACCGGGTCCGGATCCTGTCCTTGCCTAGCTACAAAGAAGACAGGCTCGGCTGCTGCGCCCGAGGGAGCACATCCTTCATCGTCAGAGCCCAGCCAGAGCTGACTGAAGCTCAAATCGCTCGTCGAGCACGCCGCCGTGCTTCATATCGACAAAAGAGACTAGAGAAGCAATGGACCCAGCCTCCTACACTTCAAGTCTCCCACAAATGGGTCGAAAAAGAAAGATCCGACCAAGTTGCTGCCGTCCATATGGTTGGAAAAACCAGAAGACGCCAAAAGTCAGCATCAAAAATCCATGTCCGACGTCCGGTGACCCGTAGCGTCACCAGGACACAAAGACATCCCGAAGAATCTCCTGCCCCTTCAAGCCAAGGACGGGAGAGTAATCCTTCATCAAGCTCTTCATCAAAAAGAATGAGCCCCAGCTCGGTCACCAGGACGTTTTCTTCGTTCGAATCCCGAGGGATGAACGTCTTGGCTACAAGTTCTGAGCCGCCACCTCAGAATCCACCTCGAGATGATGCGCTCACACGCATCCAGCAGTTGGAACAAGGCCAGCAGAGGATTGAAACTCTGATGGAAAACCTTCTCCTTGTCGTCCAAAATCAGGTGAACAATGAGCCTCCTCCGAATCATAGCAATAACGAGGGAAATGGAGAAGAAAATGAGTCACGCGCCCTCACCAAAAAGGACGTAGACAGTATCCTCGCCAAAGCTAAAGAAGAGGATATACTCAAAGAGCATGGGATCAGGCCACCATATCCTTTATGGATGGACTCGGTCCCGTTCCCCACAAAATTCAAGCATCCTACTCTCCAAACATATACGGGGAAAGGATCGGCCAGACAGCACGTCATCCACTTCAAGATCTTGACGGGAGCTATCGCGGATCAAGATGCACTCAAGATTCGCCTCTTTGCAAGTACCCTAAAAGGTACGGCCTTCGATTGGTACTCCACTCTGCCGGAGAACTCCATTCAGAACTGGGCTATGCTGGAGACACGCTTCCTGACCCACTTCCAAGGTGAGGATCATCCTGTTACTATGGCTCAGCTCTGCAGCCTAAAACAGGGAGAGAATGAGTCAACTTATGACTTCATTCACAAGTGGAAAGCAATGGCATACAAATGTTCAGATGTATTGCCACAAGCGTCGCTAGTCGACATCTGCCGAAACAACATGAGAGCTAAAATCCGCTCCATGATCATCGGTAATAAATCAAAGAACCTGGGGGAACTCCTCGAAGCTTCCATGGAAGCTGAAATGGTGATCAAAGACCTCAACAGTCAGAAGTCATCAAGAAAAGAGCCAACCGCCATTGCAACCTCTAAACCAAAGAAGAAAGAGGTCCTTAATGTGCAAACCAAGTCAGCTCCTCAGCAACCAAAGAAAGCTGAAAATAGAGCTGCAGGTAAGAGACCTGAACTCTCTGATGCCTTCAAAGAGCGAGTAGAAAAGAAATATCCGTTCAATGAAGACGTCGAAGAAATCTTTGAGGCTCTCCTAGCGAATGGCAAACTCATTTTGCCAGAGCCCAAAAGACCTGGAGACGTTGGCAAAACCAATGATCCTCGGTACTGTCCATACCACCAGATGGTCTCGCATCCTCTCAATCAATGCTTTGTTGTGAGAGAGAAGATAAACGAGATGTGGAAAAACGGAGTCATCACCTTTGACAAAAATTATGGCCCCGCCTCCGTCAACATGGTGTCATGTGGACAAACACCAAAATCACCGAAGAAGAAGATCACTACTTCCTTCAAGGTGATAAAAAGAATTCAAACGTCCGAAGTGTTGGTTCCTTGCCCGACACCAGACGGACAACCCATATGGGTACATCCCGATCTCCTGGAAGATGAAAATTGGGAGATCGTCAAAACAAAGTCGACTGCTCAGCAGCGAAGGCAAGCCAAGAAACATCTCCTCAAGCTCAAACGGCAAGAGAAGACCCAGCCAAAACAAGAAGTCCATGAAAAGGCAGAGGCCGACTCTACCACTTCACTCGGGGCAACAGAAACGTCCCTTCCAGAGACTTCAAAGGCGGTAAGAAACTTCACTATCAGTGATTTCATGCCACCTCAATTCAAAAAAGAAGCCATGCAGGGGGCATCATACTCCTACAACTCGGTAGTTGGATTCTCCATTGATGGATACGAGTCCAGCGACACCGACGATGGATTCGAGCCCAACTACACCGATGAGTGGGAGGAATCTCTTGAAACAGGAGAATATCTCTCCGATGAAGAATGGGTTCCTGAAACTCACCTAATGCCAGTAATCTGGTATAACCCCTTGCAACCACAAGGATCCTGGTCTGATGATGAAGAAGACCAAGAGGCTGTACAAGAAGATGCTATTAACCCAGCACCTGTCATTGCTCTAGTGGAAATCAACTATGTTGAGCCACACGGAGAAGACGAAGAAGAGGATCTGGCTCCCATGCCTGATCTTGAAGAATATGCAAGGATCTTGCAGCGTCTCGCTCTAGAACAAGAGCAAGATCGTGTTAACGAGCCTCCTCGCAACCCAGAGCCTGAAGTCCCTGAAGATAATCAGGTACATCCACCCTTAACTCCTGAAAATGGAGAACATTGCTGGATAGATGATCCTCTTACATCCGAGGATGAGTCTGACTCCGAGCAGGCAACATCTCATATCAGAGCTTCCTGTAATGTAATATATCAGGACTATAGCTCTTCTGAAACGTCATCTGATGAGATTATCTACACTCCGACGACGCCTAGCAATGTATCCTCTGGAGCTACCTCGTCTCACGTGACTTTCACAGAGATGACACCCTCTCAGGTTTCTTCTCCTGAGACTGTGACTTCAGGATACACATTCTTCCCGACTCATCATCATGAAGAAAACCCAACTTGGGGTGATGGATGGGTCAACGAAGAAGAAAAGCTGCTGGATGCTGTTCAGGACTTGCTCCCGGAAAATGCTCCGTGCAACACAATCACTGAGGATGGCAACTCTGCTGCAGATACATCCCCAGTAGATGAAAAACGACAGCCTCTTGATCCTGAAGACAATCTTCCAAACGAAGATCCTTCTCAAGAAGCTCTCGAAGTTGGTAGAGGCACCCGTTCGGGCCGGGACTACCACAAAAATTACAACCAATCTTCCTTTACTTATGTAAATCCTTCGGGAAAAGATGTTGTAAGCGCCCCCAGTGGCAACAATGATGAACATGCAGGCCCTAAGGAGGCTTTCAAGTATGACTTGGTTGAGCACTTCAAACACATACCTGCACGTCTTCACATCCTGGATTTATTACGAATGTCTCCACGCACTCGTGATAATCTCATCTCAGAATTACAAAAACTGAATGAGGATGTCGACAAACATGCCCCGCAAGTCCTCCAAATTGAAATGGACTACCGGGTCAAAAACTCTGAAACTTCCTCAAAGGGAGAAAAGAAAACTGAGGGATCATGCATCCAATGCCTCTCGGTTCAAAAGGCAGCCAGTGCAACCATCGTCTTCACTAAGGAAGACCTCCTACTTGGCGAAGCAAGGCACAACCGACCCCTGTACTTCACAGGGTACATCAAAGAAATGCCGATACATAGAGTTCAGATCGACCCAGGTTCTGCACTCAACCTTATCTCCACTTCGGCTCTTGAAGAGTTGGGCATCCCACCCAGCAAGCTAAGCCACACATCTGTATCTATCTTTGGATACGATGGGAGCACTCAAAGGCCTATCGGCAAAATCAGGTTCAAATTGCAAATCGGTGATCTTATCTCTGAGGTCACTGTGTATGCAATAAAAACCCCCTCATGCTACAACATCCTTCTCGGACGTCCTTGGATACACGAGAACGGTGTTGTCCCTTCAACTCTACATCAATGCATCAAGTTCGTCGGCGACGACGGCATGGTACATCGTGTCTTTGCGGACAGAAAACCCTTCAAAGGTAAAGAAGTCCACTTCGCAGACTCCCAGATGTATGAAGGAGAAAAAGAAGAAGAGGAAATAGCACCCCCTGCTGAAAATCTCCAGAAAGATAAAGGCAAGGCTCCTCAAAAATCACCGGAAGAAAACAAACCCTCCGGCAAATTAGAAGAGAGTAGTCAATCTCCCTTCGTTATCTCCCTCAAAGCTTCAAAACCTTTGGTCATCACGACTAAAGTGAAGAAGGCGAAACAAAAGTCTGGGGGCAAATTTGTTGTCTCTCTCGTGTCTATCATGCAAGACACAGACTCGGACTCAGAGCCAGAAGACGATGCATCGTCAAGCCAAGCTGACACTCAGCAAGTTCAGCCTGCTCTCACTCCGATGGAGACATCTGCTGATGTAGAAGATCCTACGTCTGCTACCTTTGTTGTTCCGGCAACATCACCAAAGCAAAGGCCGATCTTCTTCCATAGATCGGACGCTTCTTCATCAAACTCCATGCTGGAACCTTTCCAAAATGAAGGTATGCCTCAGCTATCTCTATATAGTCCTGTGGCACAAGCAATTATGAAGAAAATGGGCTATGACGCTCAAAACCCGGTCGGTTTGGGAGAAAGACGCGGTATTCTCACGCCATTGGAGCCCGCCTTGACCAAAAGCCAGCTGGAAGATTGGAGACTCTACGGTCATGTAGAAAAGTCTTCATATGGGTTAGGATATGATCCTGATACTCCTCTGAGACAGTTGACACAAAAGCTTAAAAGTCGTTTTACCGACCAAGCCTCAACATCTCAAGTCCATGAAGACATCGATCTCCCTGGATATCTCTTTAAAGAGTTACCTGACAAAGAACCAGGAAGCTCATCCAATTGGTATGATTTCTCTGATGATAAAGAGGAATCGTCCGATAATGCAGACTTGTGCTATTTTGACCCAGAAGAACCCTCTTCTCCAAAAGAAATACCAGACTCAACAGGCGATTGGGACTATCTCATAGCAAGCCTTGAGGAGATCACCAATCAAGAAAATCCATGGAAAGGAACAGAGCCTTGGTCTGGTAATGCAGTTGAAACTCCAGAAGGTTTCGTTGAGTTGGAAGCCTCCGAAAATATTGTGGAGGAACCACCTTCGAACCTTCCGACAGAAGATCCTATTGAAAAGATAAACTTGGGAACACCTGATAACCCACGTCCTGTATTCATAAGCAAGAATATAAAGGATGATGAGTTACCCGAGTATATCGCTTTTCTTCGTGAGTTCGTTGATTGCTTTGCATGGTCCTATGCTGAAATGCCTGGTTTAGACCCCAAAGTAGCAGTCCACAAACTCAATCTTCAAGAAGAAATCAAGCCTGTCAAACAAGGCCAAAGAAGATTCCGTCCAGATGTGATGGATAAAATTGAACAAGAAGTTCAAAAGCTCAAAAGTGTCGGCTTCATCCGTGAGGAACAACATCCAGAATGGTTGGCCAACATTGTCCCCGTGACAAAGAAAACTGGGCAGATCAGAGTCTGTATTGACTATAGAGACTTGAATGGCGCTTGCCCTAAAGATGAATTCCCGCTCCCCATACCGGAGGTGATGATTGACAATACCTGCGGATTCGAGCGAATGACATTCATGGATGGCTTCTCTGGTTACAATCAGATAAAGATGCATCCCGAGGATGAAAAACACACTTCATTTCGGACTCTGTTTGGCGTGTATTGCTACACTGTCATGCCATTTGGTCTGAAAAATGCTGGTGCCACATATCAGAGGGCTATGATGAAAATATTCCAAGATATGCAGCACAAGACGGTCGAATGTTACGTTGATGACCTCGCCGTCAAAAGCAGAAGAAAAGAAGACCATCTCAAAGATCTTCGGGAAGTCTTCCTCCGACTTCGCAAACACAAACTGCGGATGAATCCTCTAAAATGCTTCTTCGGCGTCTCGTCGGGTAAGTTTCTAGGATTCCTTGTTCGGAAAGCTGGAATAGAACTTGACCCCATAAAAGTCAAGGCTATTCTAGAAATGCCCTCTCCAAGAACCTTGAGAGAACTAAAAGGGCTCCAAGGGAGATTGGCCTACATCAGACGGTTCATCTCCAATCTTTCGGGGAAATGCCGTCCATTCTCTCGATTAATGAAAAAAGGTGTAGACTTTGTCTGGGATGCCGACTGCGAAGCCGCATTTCAAGATATCAAGTCATACCTGACCAAACCTCCAGTGTTAGCTGCCCCTGCCACTGGAAAACCATTCATCTTGTACACAAGAGCTCTTGATCATTCTGTAGGCGCTCTGCTTGCACAAGAGAATGGTGAGGGAAAAGAAGCTGCTCTATACTACCTCAGCCGCATGCTAGTAGGTGCAGAGCATCGCTACTCTCCAGTCGAAAAAGAATGCCTTGCAGTGATGTTCGCCGTACAAAAGCTACGTCACTACTTGCTTTCCAACACAGTCTACCTCATCTCAAGGATCAACCTCTTGAAGGTCTTTGTCACGAAGGCCGGTTCTCTCAATGCCCGACTGGCAAAATGGTCCATCCTCTTGTCACAATTTGATATTAGGTATGTACTACAAAAAGCAATCAAAGGCCAAGCTCTAGCAGATTTCCTCGCAGAGCATCCATTGCCTAAAGATTCACCACTCAGAGATGATCTCCCAGACGAACCTATCTACAACGTGGAGACTTTCTCGCCAAATGCCTCCTGGGACATGTACTTTGACGGTGTAACCAGGACAAATGAAAAAAGAAAGCTGATCTCAGGAGTTGGCATCCTCTTTGTTAACCCTGACAAATACATGATTCCACACGCTTTCTCGCTACTGGAACCATGCACAAACAATGCAGCTGAATACCAAGCTCTGATCCTAGGATTGGAACTCGCCATCGAATCCGGTATCACTATGCTGGAAGTCTTTGGAGACTCTCAACTGATCGTCAACCAGATGAATCAGAAATATGAAGTCAGGAAGCCCGATCTGCTGCCTTATTACAACAAGGCACAATCGCTTCTGCAAGAGTTTGACATCTGCAACATCACCCACATTCGTAGAGGTGAAAACATCCGTGCAGATGCCCTGGCCGGACTTGCCGCATCAATGGCGATCCAGGAAGGGGAAAACATGCAAATTACAGTGTGCGAGAGAAGGATCCTCCCTCCTCTTAACACACACCAAGCAGTTGCTGAATGCCACCGAGTGGTTGGAAGTCGGATCTCTATCCTTCAACCTTCAATCGGCGACTGGAGGGATCCGTTCATTGATTACACCATGTTCGGAATCCTACCTGAAGATCCAAAAGAACGGGTAAGCATCCAAAGGCGAGCCCCAAACTTTCATTTGGATATTCCTTCAAAAATCCTCTACAGGAAATCCTTCAACGGAGTACTTCTACGCTGCTTGTCACAACAAGAGGCCGAAGAAACACTCAAAGAAGTTTATGCTGGTCTTTGTGGAGCCCATCGGGCAGGTCCTAAGCTCTATGATCAGATAAAAAGGTTAGGTTACTATTGGCCTACCATGGTTGCTGATGCAATGCAATTTGCCAAACGCTGCCAGCTATGCCAAGTTCACGGAGATTACATTCACATGCCTCCGGAATGGCTGCATCCTACAGCAATCTCATGGCCTTTCGAAGCATGGGGCATGGACATCATAGGTCCTATCTCTCCCCCTTCAAGCAAAGGTCATCGCTTCATCTTCGCCGCAACGGATTATTTCTCCAAGTGGTCAGAAGCATTTGCGTTCAACGAAATGAAGACCTCATCAGTTCTTCAATTCCTACGCACCAACATCATTTGTCGTTTCGGCATACCTAAGAGATTCGTCCATGATAACGGACCACAATTCCGGGATCATCGATTTTACAGGTTTTGCGACAAATACAAAATCCAAAGCTGTCCTTCGACTCCATACAATCCGGCAGCAAACGGATTAGCAGAAGCCTTCAACAAGACACTCTGCAAAATCCTCAAGAAAATGGTCTCTACTCACAAAAGAGACTGGAGCGATAAACTGTCTGAAGCTTTGTGGGCCTATCGAACCACCGTTCGAGGACCAACCCATAGCACACCATTCTCCTTGGTCTATGGATGCGAAGCTGTCGTGCCCCTAGAGGTACAAATTCCTTCTCTGAGGGTATCTCTACAAAATGACATGACTCAAGAAAGCAATGCAAAATTACGACTTCATGAGCTGGACAATCTCGATGAGAGACGGCTCGAAGCTCGACAAAGCATTGAACTTTACCAAGCACGCATGGCAGGATCTTTTGACAAAAAGGTCAGGCAACGCGCCTACAAAAAGGGTGACTTGGTTCTTGCGGTAAAAAGACCAATGGTCTTCGCACACAAATCCAAAGGCAAATTTGAACCAAAATGGGAGGGACCCTACGTCATCGACAAGGTCTTCTCCAACGGCGCATATGCCCTCCTAAACATGGAAGGCGACAGATGTATGCTGCCTATCAACGGCAAGTTCTTGAAGCGGTACTACCCTTGAAGACTTACCCAACTGGGTAAAAGCAATGCCTGTATGGCCAAAACCTGTTCTCAGGTACTCGCTCGTCAAACCCACTCTCTTTAGAATTTTCATATCAAATGTCAAAATTTCTAGAGATTCAAAAACAATGCTTACTTTCATCGTTTCATTGTTCAAAAACAAAAAAAAAATCCAAGTTTAGGAGCCTCTCCCTGACTTGACCAAAACTTTCGATCCTTGAACCAAAATTCATGGTTTGAAACAAAAATCCGGATTCAGGGATTTCCACCCTAGTCCACCTTACCTTTTACCGCCAAATGGTTCTAGGTCAAAATTTACGACCCTCGTGTCTTTAAACAAAAAAAAATGGTTTTTCGAAAATCGTGGGGAAACGACATCAAAGTCAGTACCCGCAAAACAAAAATTTTGAAAAAAAGCAAGGATGCGACATTCCATCGATACTTGCACCCAAAATCGCAGGGAAGCGACATTTCGTCGATACTTGCAAAATCCAAAAACCGTGGAGAAGCAACAAACCAGTTGATATCCACAACCCAATTTCAAAAATCGTGGAGACACAACATTTCAGTTGATATCCACAACCCAAATTTCAAAGGTTCGAGAAAACCTAAAATCGTGGAGAAGCAACAAACCAGTTGATATCCACAACCCAATTTCAAAAATCGTGGAGATGCAACATACCAGTTGCTATCCATAACCCAAAATTACAAATGGTTCGAGAAAACCTCAAATTTCAAAAATCGCGGAGAAACGACATCAAGTCAGTACCCGCAAAACCAAAAGTCTTGGGAAAAGCAGGGAAGCGACGCTCAGTCGATATTTGCACCCCAATTCGCGAGGAAGCGACATTCCATCGATACTTGCAAAACCTAACCCGCGAGGAAGTGACATTCCATCAATACTCGCAAAACCGAATGAGCAAGGAAGCGACATTCCATCGATACTTGCAAGACCATTCAGCGGGGAGGCGACATTTAGTCGATACCTGCATTTTGAAAACCAAAACTCGGCTATAAATGCCAAAATCCGGCTATAAATGCCAAAACAAAAATTTCCGGCTATAAACGCCAAAATCGGCTTTCATACCAATAAAACAAAACTTGGTTTTCAAAAAACTCGGCTACAAATGCCACACAAAAAAAAAAACCTGACTCTCATGTCAAAACCGGCTATAAATGCCACAAATTGGCTATCAATGCCACCAAACCGGCTATAAATGCCACAAATTGGCTATCAATGCCACCAAACCGGCTATAAATGCCACCAATTGGCTATCAATGCCACCAAACTGGCTGTAAATGCCACAAAAATCCGGCTTTCACGCCACAACCAAATTCGTTTCCCCTACCAAAACAACCATTTGACAAAAGATTTTCACAAAATGACAAAGCTTTTGATCAAATCCCATTTAGCAATTGCTTTCATCACAAAAAGATTTGAGTGAGCGTAGGGAACACAAAAAAAAAAAGGTACCAAAAAAAAAAAGAAAGTGTTCACAAGCACTACAAAAAAAAAGTACCAAAAAAATACATGTGGTACCAAAAAAAAGTGTTCACAAGCACTGCAAAAAAAAAAAGTACCAAAAAAAAATACATGTGGTACCAAAAAAAAAAGAAGAATGGTTTCTGCTATAAAAAAAATCAGGAGCTCAGCCAAAAATGGTCTCCAGCCAAAGCTTCAGCTCCTCAAGCAAAATTTTGGCCTCAGCCGTCAGAGTTTCCAAGGCACGCTTCTTCAGGAACTTGCCATGAGATGCTGGCGAATGCCGTAATCCTTCTTTTACACCGGGAAGCTCTTCCCCAGCAGTTTGTCATCGTTCGTTTTCTAGAGTCTTCCTCTCGAGAACTTGACCGGCATCTGCAACCCTGCGAATCAGAGTACTCTCCCTGTCACGAGCCTCTGTTATAGCAGCCCACTTCGCATCGACTTGTGCCTTCAAATGCTCAAGACGTTTCCTGGCCTCCTCAACTTCCCTATCAAGGACGTTAAGGTCATGCCTCAATCCGATGATGGCTAGCTCTTCCTTGTTCTTCTCCCGAACTAGCTGCTTCTTGCTTTGTGTAGCCTCATTCAGGTCAGACTTAGCCTTATCAGCAGGGTCCAAGAACATCTCCTTGAAGAATTGGTCGTCAGGGAAACCCATGGTCTCAAACCACTTGTCACCCAGTGCAATGATCCTATCAACGATCGCCCTGGCACCTGTGACATCCAGACCAACCTCTTCGGTGTCGGTCAGAATCTCCTGTACATGTGGGATCATGCCAAATCCTGCCTCCAAGTGTCCAGAAAGGAGAGTCTTGACCCAAGAACTCAAAACCCGAGCCAGCACCTTCTTCGCAAATTGAAGAGACGAACTGGATGAAGATTCACCCTTCTCCGCTGATCGGCTGCTCATGTCATGTCCCATTGGAAGAGTAACAAAAGAACTCTTTCCACTTGGAGCCACTGGAGAAGGAATCTCAGCACGAGGTATCTTCTCTATCGCGTCAGAACTGGTTGTAGGAGTCTCTACCTCCGGATCGACCTCTGGCATCCCTTACTCTGGTTCTGAAGAAAGCGATGGACTCTCTTCTGTCACTTCAAAACCTGCAAATGAAACACAAAAAGGTATGAATATGATCCTGTTAAAAAAAAATCATCAGGGTCATCACTACGAAGTACCTTCTTCGACGACTGGCGGAACACTCTCTTCCTCCATGAACTCATCGGAAGCATCATCAACATTTGCGTCCATTGATGGTTCAAAGTCATCGGAATCTTGTGGCGAGTCAGCTGACAAGAAAAATGTTAGCAAATCAAGTCGCAGGTAAAAAAAAAAAAAAAGGGAAAGCGAAAGATGTTAGACCCCGACCCAGACCAACGCGATTAGTGCTAATTAAGTGAACGTTTAGTCTTAAGTGAGTCTTAGTACTAGTTGGGTTAGAATGTGATTAGACTTAGTCTGGATTATAGATTTGGGGATTTTGAGGACGTTTAGTATGAGTCAGACACGCTCAGGGACGCCCTGAGTACACGAGTAAGAATGGGGTTTTGTGCTAGATCTTTGATGTGGATGTGATCTTTATTTCTCTTGAGTGATTTTATTATTTGTGACAACTTTTGTTTTCAAGCTGCATGCATGTGAGGCCCAGAAGCCCAAGTTTTGGCCCAATAGGGTAAATCTGTCTTTTCATGCAAAATCTGGGCACACTTTTCGAAGTCGTGAAACCATGTCAAAAGTATACTTTTCTGAAACTAGATTTTTCGACGATCGTTTTGTTCTTCTTCGTCGATTTCATCCGGGGTCCACAAGACCATGTTTTAAGCGTTTCTAGTTCAGCTAGAGAGGGACCCACCTCTCAACCCATATAAAAGGTCTCTTACTCTCTCTCCTCCATTTTCTTCTTCCTTTTTCCTGCAACGGTTGCCCTAGAGTGGAGTGGAGAAGGCAGCCCTCTTCTTGACCTTTTCTTCCTTGGATCATCTAGCAAGAAGACTCCAATCTTCGATTCGTTTCTGCCATTCTCTTCCTCTCTTCGCGAGCTTCGATTGGGCACGTTTTAGAGCCAAACCCTTTCCACTATTCATCATCTTCAACCTCCATTCTTCTTGTTTGGCTAGCAAAAGGTTAGAGCTTGGACCCATCTTTCTATTTGATGTTCTTAGGCTCACCAAGAGCTTGTTTATCATGATTTCAAACCCATTTTCGAAATGGGGGTTTGTAATGGCTAAAATGTTGATTTTTGTATGCTCCATTTTGGGGGTTTTGTGTAGATCTCGTGGAGCACCCCTCATTGTTGGTTTTTGTGAAGCTTCCTTTGACTTTGATTTGAGGCAAGTAAACTTTATAGGATTTTCATATACATTGTGTTGTAGTTTCACTACTTCCATTTAAGACATGGTTTTTATGCTTGAACCTATTAATGTAGGTTATGTTTATTTTCTCTCAAGTCATTAGTTTGAGTTCCTTTACTTGTGTTATTGTTGATGATTCATCCAAGTTCTTAGAATCATGTTGGTTTTGTAAGTTTCATGAAATCGTTATGGGAATGCCTTGATGTTTCTCTTTGGAATAAATGGACAAATTGTGGATGGAATGCTCTTTAATGTGTGTAATGAACCCCTTGGAAAGCATGGAGGCTTGGGGAGTGCAGGTGGTAAAAGTGTGGAAGTGAAGAAGGGAGAAAAAGTTGTGAAAATTCTGAACAGAATGCATTGCCCGTGCCTGTCGGTCAGCTGTCGGTCAGACTTCGGTCGACCGACAGGTCGACCGACACCAACCGAAATCTGTCGGTTCGAATTCCAGAGAGCAGCATTTCTGTCAGGACATCCCTCGGTTCGCTGTCGGTCAACCGACAGGTCGACCGACAACCAACCGAGGATCTGTCGGTTCAATTTCCAGAGAGCAACATTTTCTGTCTGGTCATCTGTCGGTTCACATTCGGTCAACCGAGGATCTGTCGGTTCAATTTCCAGAAAGCAGCAATTCTGGGCTGGGATCTGTCGGTCAAGCCTTCGGTCGACCGACAGATCGACCTCGGTTAACCGACGGTTAACCGAGCGTTGACCGACAGTTACAAAAGAACTGTGTTTGGAGAAATTTTGCAGGAATGAAAACTAGACTATGCTTTAGACCTCCATTTGACATTGTGCACTTGAAAATCCTAAATGTATCTTACCTTCGGGGACACCAAGTTATATAGAGTTTCGACGTTTGGATTTCCAAGTCCACAAGGGTCAAAGTTTTGGTCTTAGCCTATGCTTGATAGATTTTGTTCGGACTCTTGTTTTGATGCTTTATGCGTCCTCATGTTCTTGTTTGATCTTTTTCAAGTATAAGCTTGTATTTAAGACGTGTTTCAAGAATCGTGTTTCAAGAAAGAAAAAGGGAATCATTTCTTAAGTTTTGTTAAGCATTTATATAATGCTATTTTTGCTAGCCTGTCGTGACGTGTTTGATAAATGATTTCCCTCTTGCTTTGACGTGTTCTCGGATAAGTTTTGTCGTGTTTTATGCATTCATGATATAAGTGATTACCACTGAGCTTGGACTGCCCTTTTAGCTTGATCCACTACCTGGGGGTCCTTAAACATGTGGACTGTCTGCAGACTAGTCGTGTCTTGAATTGACACATCGTGCGTGTTCGTGGTCCGGTTCCGCGGCCGGACACCCCGTCTACCTTGTGTGGCGTGGGATCGTGTTTATCGTGTTGTGCTTATCGTGCTTGTCGTGCGTGCTTACTCTTATCATCATGTATGATGGAGAAAGGATGGGCTCTTTGTGGATTTACTAATCATGATATTATAAGTATACATGCTAGTTTCGAAAACGTGAAACGTGTATTCAACTCTTGAACTGTTTTAGCATTATTTTAACTATTCATGCCTAAATGGTTTATTTGTCAAACCGTCGTGTTTGATGCTTGTTATTTTGGTGTCCAGGTGCAGGAGTGTTCACGCGTGACGAGGAGTGCCCGGAGGAGGCTGTTGAGCCACCCCCAGCACTCGAGTGGCAGCCCAACGACGTCATCTAGACGCCGGTCGGGATCTTGATTTTCGTTTCACCTAGCTTGGGTTATGTTGGGTTGTTCTTTTGGGGTTCCATTGTTGTATTGGCCTTTGTTGGCCTCTTTGGGTTGTGTAACTTGAATTAATATACTTTTGTTAAACCTTGAAATGTTAATCATGATAGGAATGCTTGATGACTTTCCTTTTTGATACCTTGTCTCCATATTATATATGCTTCTTGTATCTTATCGTTCAAGATTGTATGAATTGTTTTGCTACACGCTTCCGCATACCCATTCGTGTGAGCTCGACCCGTGTCTTGGGATCCTCACCGCGGAAACCTGTGGGAAATCAAACAACAGCCGGCGGCGGCGTGCTTTGGTTGTCGGTTAATCATGCCGCCGCGCAGTCGCGGGCCCGGGTCCCGGTCCGGGGTCGCGACAAAAGAAGTTATACCAATTGGAGATTCTGGAATCATTCCAGAGTCCCTCGGTTCTTCTTCAGATGCCATAACCGGTTCCATCACCGCCTCATCGGTCGGAACCTCAGGCATCGGCAAGTCTTCATCCTCTGCTAAAAAAAAAAGCAGCAGCAGGGTGAGAAAACAAATCAGAACATGGAAAGCCCCATGAAAGAAGCAGAAAAAGGAAAAGGAAGAATCATACCTTCACCGATGGTCTCTTCTTCCTGAATCCTCTTCTCCGGAGGTTCGTCAGCTTCCCCTGGCACCTCCTCATTGACAGTGAGAGGGACTTCCACATTAGGAGAGTCTTCGTCCCGCCCCGTGCGACGCTGACTCCTCCTCCTCTTCCTACCTCTACGGGTTCGCTTCCTAGAAGAACCCGCCCCACTATCAGAGTCAGGTTTCTCACTTGACTCCTCACTGGATGGTCTGCTCTTGCCAGTAGACTCCACGGAAGCTCGTCTCTGTGCCGCTTGCATCCAAGCGTCGAGTTCAGCTTCCTCCTGTTCTAGCTGCTCCAAAGCCTCATCAGGTACTTCCCGAACAGCTTCAGAACCAATGACGCCCTGGTCACCGAGAAAGCCTATCTTGTGCTTCTCTCCAGAAAGGAAGGCCCAAACTTCCTCTCGCCGGACGCCATCCGACTTTCCAGTACCTTTCCCCGAAGACAGCTTTACATCAAACTCCTTCTTGGAAAGCCCCCGATATGCCAAAAAGCTCTCCGCGAACCACTTCGTGAAGCCGGCAGTTCGGAAAGTCGACAGCTCAGGATAAGAGATCGTGGCAGTAGTGTCTTCAGCACTATAAAAAGCCCATGCATTTCTGCCATCCTGCAAACCCCCAAAACGCTTCACCATACTCGAAGGCGCTCCAACAACGCCTTGAGAGAAGCCCAACTGAAGTGCAAAGCGAGAAGGTACATACGGCTGGATGTCGACGAAAAGATGTCTGCGGTACACCATCATGCCGACTCGTATGCTGAAAAGCCACTCCTTCTCTGCATTGGTCAAAGGGTAATGCCTTCCCGACCCTGCTCTGGTAGAGTCTCGGGAGGCACCAAAATCAAAAGCCTTCTTCCGCAACTCCGGAGAAAGCTTCACTGAAGACTGCCCCATCTCGACGTCCCTGAACCGTCGGATCCTCATGCGGGCAAACAAAAGTGATTCGGATACGGCTTTTCCCTTAGCCAATCGAATCATCAGAGGATCATCATCCTGTGCAGCACCCAGCTGGTGGAAGCCAGGACAGTGGTATACAAACCACGAATAAAAGATATGGGCTGAAAATACCCTATTCATAGGGAGCCCAAGCCGAACCAAAAAAGCAGCAGCCTGCAGTTCGGTACACAAGTAGGAGTAAAGAGCAGGCACCAAAGCAAGCCGCTCTCCAAACGCCATCTGACAAGCCGGAAAAATACAATGCGGCCTGATGTGCGTCCCATCTCCACCAGCAAAAATAGCCTCACCTAGCCAAAAAGTGAGGTAAACAGCAAGAACTCTCCGCAGTGTAATGTCAGAACAAATGGCATCTGTGCTCGCGAAGAAACCCTTCAACTCTTCCTGCATGGCCGAAGTCTTCTTCCTGTCTTCCCGGGTCATGCTATCAGAAGGTTCTCCACCGTCGAAGAAGTTAGGGAACGAAGAGCCACAACTCTTCCAACTGCTGGATCTTACTTTCGAGCCCTCCTTCAAAAAATCATAGAAGGCGACGAGCTGAAAGTATAGGAGCCTGAACTCCTCTGACTGCTCCTCGAGGACGCTGTCAATCGGCATGAACTCCTCGTAGAGTTTGCCAAGGATGGGCAATCCAGTAATAGCACTTAACTCCTTCAAAGAAAAACCAATCTCACCGTTCGTGACAACGAAGGTATTGGTCTGAGGGAGGAAAGACTCCAACATAGCCATGAAGGCATCATCGGAAAAAGTCACGGTCTCCCTAAAAGCGCGGACCGCGTCAAAAATCCCGGCTTCCTTCAAAACGGCGCCCCCAATCAGGAAGGTGTGGTCAGTCCATGACTTCCAATCGGAGTCAACATTGAAACGGCCACGAAGTCGAAAAGGCTTCACCCAAGTACTGCCGTCACCGCTGAAAACGCCAAGGCCCACCGGTCTCAAATCGACCGACGGATAATCAGAGCCCTGGTAGCCGCTGGCTGGCATCAACATGTCTATACGGACAGGTGGCTTCTCCGCATATTCGGAGGGTCCACCAACAAAAACCCCGGTCTTGATCACACTGGTCCTCTTCACCCAGCTCGGAGGATCTTCCCTCTTAGGGCACGTGGGAGAAAGGCTCAGGATCGAGATGGTCCGATCAAAAGACGACCGGGTAGAAATAGTTCTCTCCTCACCATTTGCTGTGTAAGAGAACTGAAAACATCTCCTTTGGTATGTCAAGTCGTTAGGGACTGCATCTCCAAAGAAGAAGGTAGGCTTGGGTAAAACCCTCAGATCGTCCATAACCCAAGGACGGTTGCTTACCATGATCTTATAGAACTCCTCATCCTTGAGAGCGATCAATCGCTGTCTCATCTCATCGCGATTGAGGGAATCGCACTCTTCCAAGTTCTTCTCAACAAACTGGACCTTCTCCCAGGCTTGCTGAACGACCACATTGGAAGATCTAGCAGATCGACGAGGTACGCTTGTAGCAGGCTCTTTACCCTTGTTCGCTCTGGAGGAACCACCTGCAAAGGTTGGAAAAGAAAAAGATCGTCATCAAAATGACAGGATTTCGCTAAAAAAAAAAGGGGTCACTTTGTCCCACCAAAAATCTGGCGAAATTTTGGCATGACTCCGGGGCAATTCCAAAGAAAAAGGAAATATCCCGACGGAAATAGAAAGTTTGAAGATGGGCTCAACATTGCTGCGGGCTCCGAAACTCCAAACTTTCGAAACCTCAAAATCTCCGCAAAATCAAGAAGGGCTCAACATCGCTGCGAGCTCCAAATTCCCAAATTTGCAAAGATTTTCAGGTATGCTATCATGCTCAATCTACAAAAAGTACATGCATGAACATCTAGATTTGCATAAAAACGCATTATCATGATGAGCAAAAAGAAAAGAAAAAAAAAAGAAGAAACTTTCTCAAAAAAAAAAAGAGGGAGAAAGAAAAGAAAAAAAAAGAAACTTTCTCAAAAAAAAAGGGAGAAAAAAAAAAATCAGGCCACGTGGCCGTACGGACCAGATCTGTACGGATCTGTCCGTACGGCCCAAAAAAAAAAAAAAAAAAAAAAAAAAAAAAAAAGAGAAAAGAGACACACGTGAAAAAAAAAAAAAAAAAAAAACCGGAAATCACGTGGAAAAAAAAAAGAAAAAAAAAAAGAGAAGAAGAATAGAAAGAAAGAAAAAAAAAAGAAGAAGAAAGAAAAAGAAAAGAGAAGAGAAACTTTCTTTTTTTACCATCCTATTCTCTACATAGAGTTTTCTTGAAAGAAAAAGAAAGAAAACTTACTTGAAGCCATTGATGGAGAAGAAGAAGGAAAAAGCTTGAAGATCCTTGAAGAAGAAAAACTCTTGGTCTTGGAGCTCTCTTGAGATTGTTGCAAAAGAAAGCAATAAGAGCAAGAGATCCTACCTTCCTTTGCTTTTATAGGAGAGAGCAAATCAAAGAAGGAAACAAAGAAGGAAGGTAAGTGTTACTAATTAGTAACCTTACCAAAAGAGAAGGAATTAGAAAGATTCTTTCCCAAAAAGAAAGATGTCTTTGAGAGATTTTCTCCTAAAATCAATCAATGAGAGATTCTCTCCAACAAAATAGGAGATTGGAGATTCTTTCCCAAAAAGAAAGATACCTTGAGATATTCTCTCCCAAATTAAGGGAATATGAGAGATTCTCTCCCATAAAGATATTTTTAGATATTCTCTATCCAAATGAGATATCTTTAGATATTCTTTACAAAAATGACCCCACATGAGATCTAAGCCATCCTAAAAAGCTTAAGGTCCCATGGGTTAGCCCATATGAGCCAGGTTTGACCACCTAGGCACTAAAAAAAAAAAAAAAAAAAATGGGCTTTTAGTCAGAAAAAATCCCTCTTACCAAGAGCATACAATAATGGTTCCATGCCTCTTTTGAGTTGATTGAACCATACAAAAAATCCCAAGCCCCATGAGCTTCCAAAAATCAAACCATCCAGCCTCATATACCAAATTGAGCCAAAATCTTGAAATTGACATTCCACAAAAATCCAAACCACTCCAATGGACCCACACAGTCCCAAAGAGTGACCAAAAACCAAATCCTGGTCCCCTAACTTGCCACATACAGCTTGTTAGGTCACAAGACCAAAACAAAAAACCAAATCATGATCCCCCAACTTGCCACATACAGCTTGTTGGGTCACAAGGTCAAAACCAAAACCCGACCCCCTAACCTGCCACATACAGCTTGTTAGGTCACAAGGTCAAAAACAAAAACCCAAATCCACATCCCTGATGTCATCTTCAAAACTTTGCCTCGAGATGGTATTTCATTCCTTTCATTACCATAAAATTCCCCTGGAAGCTCAAAGGCTACTCTACCAAAGGAAAGATTGCTCAAAGACTCTTGGTCAAGACTCAAGCTCTCCTTCAAAAAATCTCTTCGAGGCACATCGACTACAAAAGTCAAGCAACTCGTCGCTGTACCTCGAGGGGGCATTTGTTGACACCAAAAATGTCACTTTGCCTCTTCAACATCAAGAAAGCTGCATGAAGTCGCAACCTGCCATAAATAGGCAATGCAATTTCTCCAAAAAATCAAATCTTGTCAGAATCAAACAAAAACTGCAAGATCCTTCAAGATAGCCAAGAGAAGAGTACACATGAAGTTTCGGGCCATTTCAGAATCATTTGGCCTAACTTCGCTTCTCCGACAGCTAAAATGGCGCTCCCGGCGGCGACATCATCGGAAACGTCAAAACTTCGATCAGAGCCTACAGATGACTCCAGCATGTCCCAAAAGGGCTCCATGCCAAATTTCAAGTCAAACCGACAACGTTTGACCCTCCATCAATGCTCGAGCAGCAAAATCAAGCCTCCCGGCGGCGGGAACCACCGAAGCCTTCGCTCATCAAACCAAGTGCATGAGTGCCTTCAACATGCTTCCAAAAGGTTGCACGTCCAATTTCAGGTCATTCTGACAACGTTTGACCAGGTTTCGATGCTCCGAGAGAAAATCAAGCCTACCGGCGGCGGAGCAACCCGGGACCATGACATCCAAAACGGAGCCCATGGAACGTCTCAAAATGACTCCAATAGGCTCCCCGTCAAATTTCAGGTCAATCGGACATCGTTTGGCCACATATCAAAGCTCGGCATTTTCCCCGCAGCAAAATCAAGTGAAGCATCGACGGGACCCCAAACGGCTTCAAAACTCAAACAAAAGCCTATGGTTGGTCTTATTTATTGCTCAGGAGGCTTCACCTCAAATTTCAGGTCATTCCGACATCGTTTGACCAAGTTTCAGCTTCTGGCGGAAAATCAGCAGCTTTACGCGACAAAGTCTTCGGCTTTCCCGGAAAATTGGAAACTTTGCACTCTAAAAATGCAAGGATTCTCATCAGGTTTTCTACAGGGAAATCAAGCCAATAAATGAGAAGAAATGTCAGGAAAAATACAGAAGAAAACGGTGACGAAAAAGACCTCAAAACGACCGCAAAACGGGCTCCGAAGGGGAAAAATCCCCCAGGGTCGCAGGCCCCTGCGACCATGGAAGTCCGGGTCACCGGATTTTCCGCCGGTGACCCGTTTTTTTCGTCTTTTTTCGCGTTTCGCGCACTTTGGCCCCTGTGGTTTCCTGAAAATGTGATTTTTAGTGCTTGAAATTGACTCATATCCTCCGACATCCGTCAAAATCACGGGTCAACCTCCAAAAACATAAAATCATCATTGATCGCTCCAAGATCGCCAACCGGTCGACCAAAAAAAAGTGCTCTTTCTGTCCGACCGATCGAGAAATCGACAAGACAGATGTCACTGGCCCGCTCTTAGCTATCAATGTCTGAAGTTACATGTTCATCCGATGTCGATCAGCATGAAGATCCATCGATGATCATCGCCAGAAGAATTCCAGAAGACACGGCACGGCCCGCGACTCTTCGGCTGCTCGTCGACCATTTAATGCGGTTAATTGACTAGCTTTATTGCAGTCATTAATTCATTTCTTTGGACGGCCCAATCAGAAGCAAGCATTTAGGAGTTACAAGTCAATTGATTCATGGCATTTAACCCATGAAACTCCTCCCATTATGGTAATTAAGGTGATTAAAAGCCCTTAATCTCCATCGGCCAATCAGATTCAAGGAAAAAGGAGTTACAAAATCAAGAAATAAATCTTGTAACTCCTCCCATTAAAGCCATTAAGGCTCATAAACCCTCCTAAATGGCTACCAAAAGCCTATAAATAGGAGAGCATTCCATTGAAATAAGGATCAGAAAATCAAGATCGATCGATCGGAAAGAATCCAGAGCTCGTATCCAGAGAAAGAAAAAAGAGAGAAAAAACTCTGCTGAAGTTCTGCACCGGCCACCACTACAAGGTGACAAAAGTCCCTTGGGAGGCACCCCCCCCCCCCCCCCCCCAAGGTCCTTGCCTTCTCCTGCTGCCTCCAATGGCTTAGACGTGGCTTTTCAGCCCGTCTACTTAGCTTTTTATTGGACATAGGACCTTCTCTTGGTCTTTGTCCTCTAAAACCCTGAGGTTATAGCCAAGCCAAGCGAATCAAGAGCATCTTCTGTTCTCATCTGCATGGATGATGGCGAAGCCCATACATGGCTTGCGACCGTCAATCTGAACGAGTCCCCCACAATCTCCTGAAAAGTTAGATCTTCCTTTTCTTGCTTTTCATTGTAGTTTGTATTTTTCTAAAAGAGACAAAAATCACAACTCTTGTCTTTTTCATTATTGATGAGAATTGTAAATCGGCTATAAACGCCAAAATCGGCTATAAATGCCAAACAAAATCGCCTTTCACGGCAAACTAAGAAAATGTCTCTTTTCTTAAATATTTATGCAATAGAAAACTTGAAAGAAGTTGATTTCCTTTTTACTTGCGAAGGTTGATCTCCGGATTACCACTTGCAATTCCAAGTAAAATAGAAAATCTGGCACACCCACACAAAAGAAATGTTGATGCACGCTTCAGGCCCGCCAGGGCGCGAAAGGGCCGGACCCGACGGACTCCCACGTTCCGCCGACCCCGGTAGCCGCCCCACGGCGCCTCGGAGCGCGTTCCATCAGGTTCGGGTTCCGGCCTTGGGAACTTGGCTGGATTTTGGTAGGTCGGGTGGTCCTCGGAAACCCCAGCTTCCTTCAACGCTGCCAGCCAGCCGAGCTCCCATACTTTGTCGCTCACGGCGAGAACCTGAACCTCGTAGAGGGCAATGGCCTCCGCCACCCCACTGTTAAAAGCAGCTTCCGACTCTGACTGAAGCTTGGCTTCGGCCTCATCCTTCTGCCTCTCGAGCTCGGCCACCCACCTCCTTTGTACCTCAACCTCGGCCTTTGCCGTATCCATCTTTGCAATCCCGGCGCTGTTTTGCTGGGTCCTCTCCAGCTGAACTTGACATCTCTGCAGAATCTGTAGAAGAGACAGATGTTAGAGGGCAATAACCGAAATCAAATACTCAGTAAAAATTACGGAAAGCTAAACTCACCGATAGTGCTTCTTGCATCGACGACACTGCCAACACTACGTCGTCTACCTCCCAGTGCCTCGCCATGTCCCGTGGCAGGGCGCAGGCATGAGCAAGCGCGACGATGACGAAAGGGTACCCCGCCACACGATCATCCACCATGAGAGGCCTCCTGGGCTCGATCAGGAGGCTCGGCCTCCAAGCTACCGGCTCGGGGGATTGAGGTGCCATGACGGTGCTGGGGGCATTCTCGGCCACACCCTCAATCCTAGCCCTTTTTTCTGCCCGAGCCTCCTCCTGCATGGTTTCAGCAGGGCGTTGCCGAACTTTCAGACTCGTAGACGGAGCAGAGTTGCCAGCGGTGGCGGAGGTCGAAGGAGCCAAAGGGGCTCGAGCAGCTCGTCCTCCGAAGACTAAGGCGCTCAAGTCCTTGACAGCCGGACGAGGTCGGTGCAGCGACAATTCTCCTCTTTCTTCCTCCGGGCTAGAAGAAGAAGCGTAAAAGTCAACGACCTACTGCAACCTAGTGGCCTCTGACTTGGATGACGAGCTAGAAGCCTCGGAACCCGATGTGGCTCTGAGCTCGACGTCGGTTGAGGCTTGCACCGGCTCCGGCTCTATCCTCTCCTCCTCTACTTGGCCTCGGCGCCCTCCCTGAAGCTGACCACTCCTCCTCTTAATGAAAGAGTGGTACCTCGGCTCGTAGTTCAGCAATGCCCAGGCGGCTCATCCGCTGTGGCCCCGGTATCTATGTATCGCCTAAAGCCAAGCGTTGTTTCTCGCCCAACCCACTCTGTTAGCCTCCTGCCTTCTCCGACGGGCGTCTGCTCGGCAAACAGAAAAAGACGTCAGTTCGGGGATATAAGGAAAGAAAAATATAAAAGGAATTTAAAAAGGGTTGGTGTTTACTTGGAGGAGTCCCGAAGCGACGAGGGACCCTATCTATTCTTCAGCCTTAGGCGCTGCCGATCCGAACTCCCAGTTGCCAGAGACGAACAAGCGATTGTCTCCAGCATACTTATAGGAGTCCTCTAACTCGTTGACAAAGCATTCCCGGTTCGCCTTCACTCGAAGATAGTAAAGGTTGTCGCTGCTCCCGGACTTACAAAGATCATAGACATCCTCGATGTCGTGGACACCGAGGTTAATGCTGAGGATCCTGTTGATCTCGGCAACGCCTATCACGATCTTAAAACCGTTTGGCATCAGTTGACAGGGGCAAAGGTGCCACTTCCTGAGGCACGACCGGAGAAGGGGATGGAGGGGGAACCAGACCCCTCCCTCGACTACTGTGACAAGGAAAAACGACATCCAGCCGTCGGTAAAGGTCAAACCATTGAACGGGTTCTCTAGGTCATCTAGCCTCATATGGACATTGTCAGGTACCCCGTACCTGGCCCTAAACTCGACTATGGCATCCGGAGTTTCTAACCACTGTCTGTAAATGCCCATTCCTAAGTTTGAAGAAACTATGGGAACGACGAAAAAATAAAAAGGGGGGAAGAAGCCCTAGACGAAGGATGAGAAGTCAAAAAAAGAAAGGAAAATCGTAGAAACTCTAGTGACGGAATGGAAGCAGAACAGAAGCAAAAATTAACGGAACAAATAAAGAAGACTTACAGAAGGGAATGAAACAGACTGGACTCAAAGAACAGCGGGCCTGAATTCGCAAAGATTCGACCTCGGCAAGCTCTCTCTCTCTACTGCAAGTCCCTTTTCTTTTTTCTCTGAATGGCGAAAGTAAAGAAGGAGAAAGAGGCACCTCTATATAAAAGGAAAGAAGGGCGCCCCTTTCGAATTTCAATGAAATGCACGTACGAAACGTCGCCTCGAGTACCGCGCACGTCTCTTCAAAGTGATTGGACAGCCCATTGGGCGATGACACGTGGTACCGCCGATACATCTTCTGCATCGATTCAGACATCCTATTAATTGCCTCGGGCAGATGAAACGACGGCGACATACCATTAATTGTCTTGGGCAGACGAAGCGGCGTGATGATAAGGATCAATTCTCGTCGTCAATGCTGAGATGAAAGTGCAATACACGCCTCGGATCCAAGGATCGGGAGGCCTTCTCCCCATAATGCTCAGCTTTCGACCTCAAAGAGTTAGGAAACTCTAAGAAGTCAGAAGCTGGGGGGCAATTGTGTGGGACGTTCCCCTAAATACCGAGATTGTCTTAGTTTCGGTAGATGTACCAGCTAAGCACATTCGGGTCTCGGTCTCGGTCTTGGTCTCCACCTCTCGGCAACAGTGCCCCGCGTCTCAACAATAGTGCCAGAGTGCGCCTATATCTGATCTCGGCATCATATTCACTTCGGTTTGGTTAACCGAGATGAGTGCCAAAGCTCGGTCAGTTACAGCTGTACTCCAATTAAGGGTCGACCACATTATAGAACGTGTTGACAGATAAGACAAACGCCGAATAAGGACAAGGAGTTACCTTTATTCGATGGTCACGTCAGCAACCCCTGAAAGAGCGGGATCCACATCAAGGCATGGTCCGATGGGACCCTCCCTCCACCTACCTCCATGGATTCAAGGTATGGTCCGATGGGACTTCCGCCTATTGTGCAAAGAATTGATATAGGAGAGATACGCTTACACGATCTCACCCAAACAAGCAATCTCATACTCATATACTCCAAACTCTACCTTTTCTCTCTGGTTGCTGATCCTCTGTTCAGTGACTGCACTAACTCAGGCATCGGAGCGCCTTTGGCTGAGCACAGCTAGGGGCTCTGATCTTTATCTTTCTTTTTCCCTTTCAGGTTCCAGGCATTTGAACTTTCCTAAGAAGTTCTATATCCATCTAAACAAGTTCGTATCAAGTCCGTGTTAATTTAGGCACTTACAATATCCAGATCCAAACATGTCTGGATCTGGATTTGGATCCTTGTATATTTTTAATAGGAGGATCTGAGTACCCGAAGTCTCTTATTCAGAATAAAGTGGTATAGAAACAATTTTTGTATCCAGATCCAAGGATGCTGGATCTGGATTTGGATTCTTGAATATTTCAACCGGAGGATCTGGATGTGGGACAATTACATCCACGTATTAAAACTATAAAGTTTTAAGGGCCTTGAATAATATTGATATATGAGAATTTAGTTAGCCACCATACAATCATGCCACTTATATCATCATCATCATCAAAGCCTCATTCCAGCTGTATTGAGGAAATGTGACCTAAGCACAAAATTGGCTTATAAATGCATTGTCAAAAAAATATTTAGATCCTGGGGTTTCTTCTCTTAATTGAAAAGCCCTGTGGAAGATTCCCCTCTCACAAAGAATATCATTATTTGGATGTAAATGTCTTAAAAGAGCAATACCAGTAAGATCTATCTTAAAACCAAGATTTGGTACTAATAATATCCCCTCATTATGCCCTATGCGTGAGAAAGAGGAGGAAACCATTGAGCGCATCATATTCCAATGCGACTTTGCTCGCGCGGAATGGTTTAGCCCATATCTCGGTATTTTGACTTACAAATTCTCATGTAATGATATTTTAGCCTAGTGGAGGCTTTGGACCAAGAGCAATGCTCCAAGTCATCACTTACGTCTAGATCCCAATCCCCTCGTCCATATTTGGCCACGTGGTGGGCAACTTGGAGGGTGAGAAATGACACTATTTTTAAGGGGTTGTTTGTTTTGTGTGAAAATGAATCACATGAGTAAATGCTTCACATGTGAATCAATTACATGTGCGACAAACTCACATGAGATTCAGATTTCAATGTTTGTCAATTTCACCTACTTGCACATGTAAATTTAAAGTACATCTAATGGGCATCAAAGGTTATAATGTTTTTCCCAAGTTTCCCACAGATCATGAGGAATCATGATCTGAAACTTGGAGGTCTTGCTATTCTCGGCGTTTTAGAGCTAATCAACGGTTCGGATCTTGTAAAGGGGACCCACAGAAATCCAAAATGCAGATCTAATGGTCTGTAATTTATCCCAAATTCCTTACAACCTAGGATGATCCAACGACTGAAATATGATTTGTGAGCCGTGTTGGGCCTCCTGAAGATGATTACCGGTGTAGATTATGGTTTTGGGGCCCACAAGATTGAAAAAACTAAAAAACACGGTACTGCCTTCATCAATGTCACGATTACTATAGCTCCGCACAGTAACAGTAACCTGTGAACCGTTTCACACCTACTGAGATGTGAAAATGAATGGCACTTTTTGAGTTGATTTTCATACTATTTACATATGAGTTTTACACATGTGAATCAAATTTAAACAAAACAAACGTGATATATGCGTAATGGAAACGTATGTGGTTCAATTATATACGTAAATGGGCACAAACAAACGACCCCTAAAGGAAAAACTCCAATTGTGGGCCGCATCTTTGGCCAGTAAAATGATAATACATTCCAATATCGTCGTGGCCCAGCCCAAACACCATGTCCCCTCTCAATATTCGTGGGATGGGGACCGGAATCTAGAACACACAGCTCTGCTATTTAGTGATGCAGCATTTAAAGCCTCCTCTAGCCAGTCAGCTTTTGGTTTTGCCATGTTTTTACGAGGATCTCGTGTTTGCAGTTACTAGAAAAGGTCCAAGAACTTTTCCGCTAAAGAGGAGGAAGCAAGAGAAGCGAGGGCGGCCCTCCGTTCCTTGAACGCTCTCAACACTAGCGATCAATTTTCAGTAATTTTGTGTGTAGGTGCCTTAGAAGTTATTAACGCAATCATGGGCAATTCTGATTGGCATATTGATCCTATAATTAACGATATTCAGGCAAGAGGAAGATGTACTGAATCTTTTGAAGTCTGTCTACGTACCCAGGAAGCTTAACAAGGTGGTCCATGGTCAAGCAAAATGGGGTTAGGCTGGGTTGAACTTTTTGTGGACATTGGACAATTAAACTTGTGTTGTGGGTCTCTTTGCTGTTGTGATGTGTTGTTTGTTGACGGTTGTGTAGCCATTTCTCTTTCTTTAATGATAGCACTTGCCTTACCAAAAAAAAAACCTATGCTGAGGAATCATGCACTTTTATGTTGAGGAATCATGCCACCTGTATGAGGGCTTATCCTTATAAGGTGATCATGGAGTCCATACGCACCTTGCTGTGGGGGCCACATGAGGATGGGCCTAGGGGGATGTGAAGATCTGGTTGGGCCCTCCTATTTATAAAAAATTAACTTTATCACATCCTAACACTATCATCCATGGACCACAAATTCCCACCATTAAAAAAAAAAAAGGGTGCACAGTTGATCAACGGTCTTACTCATTCGAATGAATGCAAAGCAAGGGGTCTGGTGACCATCAGTGGCTTGAGTTTTGGTCCATTCAGATGTACCATCAGGTGGGCCCCAGTATAAGGTGTACACGGGTGTGCAAATGACTGACCTCACTTGTACATTAAAAATATTTATTTTAACGCCCTTCCATCCACTATACATCTATACGAATGTATTATGTATCTCAAATCCCAATTAGTTATTTCAGTTGCTACCTGATCTAGATACAACACATGGGTTCCATGTTAGATCAGGGTCACGATCCACCTTGGTTTCATCCGTATCCGACCATTTCCATCCTTGTCAATGAGTTTGAAAAGTCTCTTTGTGACCTACCTCTGCAAAAAAAATTGCTAACCATGTGAACATGGGAGGTTCACTTTCGAGGGTCCCAAATAGCAGCGAAACCTGAAAATTTTCCTTGTCGGGGCCCCTAAAAATTTTTAAGGGGGCAGCTTTGTTTTTTTGTGGGTGTGACCGTGTGAAGGCAGGGGATCCATATGTGAACAACCACACAAATTCCTTCATAGCATATGGGGCGTTTTCCAAGATTATTCATGTTTCTATTCTACAAGTTTTAAGTATTTATTGTACATGAAATTTTAAATATAATTTAGTGGAACAAAACAAGGCAGGTGATTACTTAAGAATAAAATATATTACATGTCTACTTCAAAAAAAAAAAAAAAAAAGAAGCAAGCTCAACTCTAAATTGGTAAGAGCATGTGGGTATCAAACCATGTAACTGTCCAATCATGGGTCCAATTACAGGTAGGCACGTATCGCCCGATTATGGTCGGGAGAGAAAAACAAGAAGCTGACAAAATGCAACCTGTTTTTATTCCCTAATCTAGACAAACTCCACTTTCAAAATGATGCAAACTGATATATATATTTATATATATAGATATATATATTTATATATATTTATATATATATATATATATTTATACACACACACTAGTGAGAGACACTCTCACCAAGTTTATGAGAGATGGGTGGGAGCCCTTACTTCCATATCTACTCTCACTAACTTAAATGCAAGGACCCCCAACTTAAATGTTATAGGGAGGTGCTCTAGTGAGAGACTCTCACCAAGTTGGTGAGAGATGGGTGGGGGCCCTCACATTTAAGTTGGGGGTCCTTGCATTTAAGTTAGTGAGAGTGGATATGGAAGTAAGGGCCCCCACCCCCTTACTTCCATATCCACTCTCACTAACTTAAATGCAAGGACCCCCAACTTAAATGTTATAGGGAGGTGCTCTAGTGAGAGACTCTCACCAAGTTTGTGAGAGATGGGTGGGGGCCCTCACATTTAAGTTGGGGCCCCCTTACTTCCATATCCACTCTCACTAACTTAAATGCAAGGACCCCCAACTTAAATGTTATAAGGAGGTGCTCTAGTGAGAGACTCTCACCAAGTTGGTGAGAGATGGGTGGGGGCCCTCACATTTAAGTTGGGGGTCCTTGTATTTAAGTTAGTGAGTGGATATGGAAATAAGGGCCCCCACCCATCTCTCATAAACTTGGTAAGAGTGTCTCTCATAGGAGCACCTCCATATATATATATATATATAATATGAGGGATCTTCATGTGCATCTATCCCTCACCAAAAAATGGTGAGGGACGCCCCTTTTGGGAGTGTTTCAAGTACAAGAGGGGTACTTTTGTACCTCCTTTTTGTACTTGAAACACCCCCAAAAATGGTGAAGGATAAATGCATATGAATATTTCCCTATATTGGGAAGTGCTCTTATGAGAGACACTTTCACCAACTTGGTGAGAGATTGGTGGGGGCCCTCACTTCCATATCCACTCTCACCAACTTAAATGCAAGGACCCCAACTTAAATGTGAGGGCCCCCACCCATCTCTCAGAAAGTTAGTGAGAGTGTCTCTCATAGGAGCACTTCCCATATATATATTCGGGGATATTCAAGAGCATCCATCTCTCACCATTGTGGTGAGACACCCCCTTTTGGAAAGTTTCAAGTATAAAAGAGAACACTTCTCTTTTGTACTTGAAACTTCCCAAAAAAGGGGTGTCCCTCACCACAATGGTAAGGGATGGATGCACTTGAATATTCATATATATATATATATATATATATATATATATAATGTGTAATAGCCTCTATCAGACCAGCATGATTGAAAAGATGAAAATCCTCGAGAGAACCGAGTACATGACAAGTCAAGCCACTCATCAAATGAGCTCCATTACCAACACCCCAATGGACCTTTCAATCCTAGCAAATGAAATATGCAATGTGGGCTCATCGGCTGAGCACTGGTGCTCACGATAAGGTGAGCACACTTTCTTATTTTATGGTGCAGTCGGATGAACCTTAAGGTGGGCACATAATGCTCACCTTATCATAAGCACCGGTGCTTTGTAGAGGTTTTTCCATGGATAACTATTCATCGTCTTATTAATCATCATCTATTTGTACGATCAAACCCAGCAGTCACTATTTGTCTAACTAGCATGGTTCTCAGACCAGATTGAACTCATGTACACCTTACGAGCGGATTTTTGAAGGGCTTGTCTAGATAGCATGGTTCTCAGGCCAGACCAAACCCATGGTACACCTTACGAGCGGCTCATTGTAGGGCTTATTTCCCTAATTCATATTAGAGTTCCCAGGACCAAGGAAATTGACCTCTATTAAAGAGGGCTAAGTAAAGAACCAAATGATCTAGAAAGGATCATCGGATCATCCACCAATAGGGAATGGTTCCAGAAATCCATCTCTACACTATTATCCCTCTTATAAATGTCCCTTTCCTATACATTCTTCGGAATTAGGTTGGAAATAGGCAAAGGGATAGCCAAAAAGCTTATGAAATCGTTCTTACAGACTCATATTATCATCATCATTGTCATCACCCAAGCTCTATTGTTCTCATCTAGACCATCTATACACAATATACTCTAATTTTGAAGTTTTTCTTCAGATGTGGAGATTTCATTTGCACATTCACAAAAAGAGAGAAGAACCTCTTCTCATTGTAAGATTAATCTACTGGCTCATCTCCACCACGTATTCCTGACCACAACGACATTTAACTACCTCAGATATGGCCTGCACAGAAGACACAAATGAGTAAAAGCTCCATTCAGAGCTGTCAAGAAGATGAGGAATTTATGCTAATCAGGCGAGTGTCAATCTACTTTATTCAGGAGAGAGAGAGAGAGAGAGAGAGAGAGCAATTGACCACATTCCTTTATTAATCCCTTTGGTGATCCTAATTGTCTATTTGGTGGACGAGAGTGCGCCACCATCCAATTTGAATAATTTCTTGTCCTAGTGCATTCATTGAGTAGTTAGGATGATCAAATGGTGTCCAATTGACGAAGAAATACCAATCACAGTGAAGAAATATCTATCAGAAGCTCAAAGCTCCAAGGTTTCATGTATATATAAAAAAAGGATCCAAATACAAAATGAAGCACAAAAATTCTTCACAGGTGAAAATGTACCATTCGTTGCATCTTAAATACAAAGGGATAATAATAATACTATAATAATAATGACTGATACATGCATATATAAACAAAAAAATGCTTTTTGGCTGTCGAGCAGCTGGTTAGGGGCTGTGTATGTGGTACGGGTGTTCATGGGCCAGATTGGGCCAGGCTGAGACATATCAATGCAGGACCTGACTTTAGAAACACAAGTCCGTATCTAGCTCAAGCTCAACAATAAACATCAGGCCCGAACCCGCACATTTAGTCAATCAGGTTGGGCCAAACCGGGCTTTCATCAGCTGTTTGGGAAATTTATAAATTCTTTGTACAATGTATCATTAAATTACAAGTGGGCCAGGCCAGGTTTTGGGTTTTTTTATCACTTAAGTCCAAAGCCTAACAAATATTACACTAGCCTAGGTTTTACATCCAAGCCCGGCCCAAAGCAGGCTGGGCCCACATCAGGCTCAGCTGGTCCTGCTCAATAACACCCCAAGTAGCATGTGAAGCTGCATGCATTCAAGTTCATCCATATCAAGTAACAGCAGCAGCAGAGACAACAACAACAACAATATTAACCAGTTATCTTAGTAGTAACTTAAACCATACTTGTTTTAGTGGTATCTTAAACCATTTTTGTTTCAAATCCATACATGTAAAGAAAATGAATCCTGGAAACCAATTGAGTTGAAACAACAACATTTATAATGAATCTCATATTTCTTTCAAGAGAATGTCTATTTGTCCCGGATGAAATCCTGGGACAAATCCCGATTTCCACATGGGAGGGGCAAAAAGGTCATTTGCTGGTGCCCCTCCCATGTGGAATCGGGACTTGTCCCGGGATTTCACCCGGGACAAGTAGCATGGCTCTTCTTTCAAATCTGAAACCATTTTGTTCTCATGTCAGTCCATCTGGAGAAAATGAATCCTCTCGACCAGAGGAACTGGACTGGTTATCTAAATATTTCTTAAGAAAAAAGTAGACACCACATTTTCAATATTTTAGTTGATTTTTTAGGCTTCAATCCCCCAATTCTAAGTGATTCAGATGATTTCACTCCAATTCAAAATACCAAAGAAAGTGAAAAATCCATGATACCTTTCCCTTGTACGAAATAGCCCCTTAAAGTGGATCACTTGCAACTGTCCTACCTTAATTTGTTCAGTCCGTTCCTGCAGAGACTGCAAATATTCCATTTCACCAGCCTTATCAGACAAAAGAGCTTTCTGTTCCTCTTCGAGAGCATTTATGTCCATTGCCTTTAACTCTGCCTGAAGTGACAAGGATAAGAATAAGCACACAAGGAATTCTGTTTATTTGAAACATGACACGTTTCATTTTATGAAGGGTTCATTCTTTGGAGGAACTTGTTGTATCTAGGTTGGTCGGCCATCTGGATCGTACTATGATGGGCTCATGATGATGATGATGATGATGGGCTGATGATGAAAGGTCGATGTGGCAAAAATCTCCAAGTGTCCAGAAAGCAAGCAATTCATTATTTTGCCTATATATATATATATATATATATTTTATTTTTTACCCTGAAGATGGTTTACACATCTGTTACAGGCGGAATATTTTAAGCCACTGTTTAAAGAATTAGAAACGTGGACAATTAGAGAATAGGATCCCTTAGATAATAGTTTGGATCACCAAACAAGGGATCTCACATCAGGGTTCAAAAATAGCCAAGTCTGAGTTGACTAAGCTGAACTCGGTGCAACTCAGCCCATTTGTATTAGACTTGGTGATGATCAAGTTGGTCATGTAAAAATTGGGATGTCCGCAAACTATAATTTTTTTCTGCATTGCAAAAATCCATAACTCCCAACACTGAAGTAGTTAATCAATCATGAGTTTCTTACTCATGTTCAATCCAACATTAATTATCGTCCTCATATAAGCGATATCAAGAGATATGGCAATTCAGTGAGGCTTGTTTCACACACTGTAGATTTCAAGGGGTTACAAAGAAAGCTTGTATAGACCCATGAAATCTACTTGCTGTGTCCCACCTTCCATGATGCAAACCATTCCTCTAACAGTACAAAGCAAACCATTGGGCCACATTCTCCTTATGTACTGTTATTGGATGTAGGGATGCTTCCTTGCCATGTTTCTAGTACAAAAGATCAACTATCATTCAATCATAGTGAATTCACCATTTGGTTTATCATGTGATTAACTACCCAAACTATATGGGAATTAATCACACAGTTTTACATGTGCTTGATCCAACAGCAAATCAGTGTACTTTGGAGTTTGGATGGTTGCTAATTAATGTGAAAGGGTTTCGGTCAAATGGCAAAGGGCTGCATAGAAATTTACATGTAGCTTTGTGAAACCAACATTTAGGGGTCCCTCTTTTGTCATGACAAACTGCTAAATCTCATCTCCTCACACATGAATTAGCAAGTGCTTAAAAAACCTCTCTAATTGGAGTCATGCACCACTAGATTGTGAGCAACTGTTATGATGTCATCCAATTAATCGGGAAGGGTTCACTTGAATGGTCTGGATTCAAGAAAAGTGCACCCGCACTACAGATTTCAAGGAGCAGCAAAGAAAGTTGCCATGCAGCAAGCTACACATGACGATTTCTCTATTATAATTCTGAAACAGTATAAGACAAATAACGACTGACCAGAAAATCATCAAATCTACTCCTCAATTGCTCGATATTCTGTTTAATCTGGTAAACCATCAGAAAGTTCCACATCAGTTCCCAATGCAAATAATTAAGATTTGGTAAAAGATTCAGACATTAATTGGGAAAAGTATTTTGTAGACCAGCATTCTTCAGTCTACAAGAGGTGGAATAAAGATGGACTAAGGTCATGCAATCATCAACAATAGCTATGTATTTGAGGGCTTAAAGAATGATGGTAGTACTGGAATTCTTAATACTCTAGTTTCAAGGTGCCTAATTGTTAAGTAGTTAACCACACCTTTAATGCCTAGACATTTTGGGTGTTTTGGTTAGCAACTTGATATGGCATCAGAGTCAACATGTCCCCGGTTTGAATCCACGCAGAGCAAAAAAGGCCCCATGCCCTGTCTTGTGTGCGGGCACATGTGCACAAGGCAATAAGGTCCCATGCCGCGTCTCGTGCGGGCATGTGCTTTGAGTTTGGGCAATGTCCCACCCGAGGGGGGGTGTCAAGTAGTTGGTTTGCCACACCTTTAATGCCTAGGCATTTTGGGTGTATCGGTTAGCAACTGGCAACTTGAGACTAATAACATGACTACATATACAATCATCCGATTGGCATGAAATCCCACCAATCAGGTGAATTAGAATGCATCCATGCGGGCCCCAAGAAGCGGCTCTAACTAGCCCTAACCATAGGTATCTCTACCCCACTCCACCCCCACCACCACCCCCCCCCCCCCCCCCCCCCCAATCATCCCATCCCATGTGTGCATTCTTCTCCCTCCCTCTCCCTACATAATGTGTGTGCAGTTTTTTTTTTTTTTTTTCGGGTTGGGGCGTGCGCCCGAGCGCGGGTGTGGTGGTGGTGGGGGGCGGGAATGGACCCATCTCTCAATTGATGAGGTTTGGCTACAGAAACATTCGTGTTTGATGATGATAGACAATTATTTAGCAGTGCTATAATTTAGCAATGCAAACTTAAGGTTATTAGCAATGGTGCAGGCCACTCCAATCAAGATACAATCTCCTACCAATGTGCATGGGCTAGGACCCGAGACAAACCATAAAAAGAAATTTCGGATTGCAGTGTTGTGTTCTATTTATCTCTAGTGGAGACTTAAAAAGGCCTCAATGGTTTGAGCTCCACCATAGATTGGTGGTCCATGATTCATGCAATTCATATTTTATACACATGACTAAAACAAATAGAAGTGATGTACTGTCTCTATCTCTATTAAATTAAAAAGCCCTCCACTAGTGGTTGCATTTTGCACTCTCACCGACCTTGTTGTATAAAGTGTTGGATGGAAGTAATCACATATTCACATTCAGATCATGATTGGCATAAAGCACTTCAACTTTTACAAGGGATCTTAGCAACTAGTATTTGGAATGGTTTATAATCAAGAAATGAGTACTTAAAGAAAAAAGAACCTGTTGGTGCTACAGAAGATAACCAAGAATGGTCTGATGTGAACATAAAAGAAAGGAAACTGCTCCTATGGGAAGAACTAAAGTGCTATGAGTAAAAGTTAAACAACAAGAACAAGAGCAGTGGAACCTGCAATACTTGGAATGAAGTAGATAAAAGTGACATGTCCTAAGCAGAAGAGTAGAACTCAAAACTAACACCCAGATAGATAAGATAAAGCTATGATGCACGGATACTTCAAAATGGGCAACGTATCGTGTCGTATCGTATCCGATACTTCACTTTTTATTTATAAAATCTGTGTCCCTGCTGTGACTATGGCGTGTCCTTGCCGTATCCATGCCGTATCTGGGCATCATAGAGATAAAGCTTCAATTTAGCAATTGATACTTTAATTAGTTTGAGATTTCATGGATATAATACTCAAGTTTGCATGTAATTTTCGACATGTGTTTCGTCCAGCCAAACAAGGGTGGTTAGAACAACTCCGTAGGTGGGTGTAATTATGTATATAGCCGACCCCACCTAGTGGGAAAAGGCTTGGTTTGGTTTGGTTTGATGGGGCGTGGGGTATAATTCTCTTATATCCTTTGCTTCTTTCCTGCTTATTGGGTTTGGTTTGTACTTTATCATTTTTTTATTTATAAATCTTTACCAGTTACCTAAAAAAAAAAAAAGAATGGATATACCCCTTTTCCTTCTTTTTCCTTGGTAAAAAGAACCCATTCTTTTTTACTTTCGGTACTGAAAGGAAAGAGCTGTATGCTTCAATTGTAAAAAAGGAAAAAAAAATCATGGATGTAAATCGATGACCCTATATCAGTTGGGAATTATTTTTTTAAGCTTTTTATGGGATTCACAGAACTGCAAGCCCATGATATTTTACAGGGAAATGTTCTCCTACGAGTGAAATGCATGTGCAGTTCAACTATATGGGACCCACTTGGGCCCTCCTTTGATAAGTACAGCCCCTTTGATAATCTTGTCATCCCATGATCCGGCATCTGGCCTAATGTTACACTCACTGAACCTCCACTCACCGGTGGATTGAATCTAAAAAAAAACCAACGTTGATAAAGCCATTAGAGTTTGAGGCTGTTAAATCAAGGACTGGGATAATTTGGTGCAAAGGCGGACCCATGTTATCGTGACTTGGGGCGGTCGCCCCAGATCGAATTTCAAATACCTCTTAAAATCGTTTTCGGCCTTGGCCCACGCCCCACATGACTAAAATCACTGCCCCATGTCAAAAAGGATGGAACGAAAAAAAACCCCAACTCCTTTGTCGACCTTCCCTCTTCCTTCGACGGTTCAACCTGCACCCTTCTTCGTTTGAGTGAACGAATCTCTCGCACTTCTCATCAGACATCTATGAGGATCTTTGAGCTTCAGGTAAATCCCCCTCTCCCTCTCAGTCGCCTCTCTCTCTTGGACGTCCATTTTTAATGGCTTTTACGTCGCCCACTCTCCCTCTACCCCTATTTTCTTTGATTTCATTTATTATTTTAGGCATTGCACAAAGAAGTTAGGGTTCTTTTTGTTTGATTTTTGTTGCATGGTTAGGGTTAGGGTTGTTTTGATTTAGGGATTTTTATTTATGATATTCTTTGTTACATTACTTGATTTTTTTTTTTTTTTTCATCTTGTGTTCTTATTTGATTTATGAATGAGCGAGATTTGTGGGTTGTTGTTGACAGTTCCAACCTCATAATTTACTTCATTACAAGGGATAAGGTCACATGATACGGGCAAATTATCAGTAGATTGTGCAAAGATGACACTAACACCTCCTGCTACGTTAATGGCAAAAGTTGCATCTTCTATTGTCTGTAAACTTTCTATTGATAAACAGAGGATGACCTTCCCTGTAGCTAATGTAGCATATTTGAGACTACCATGTTGACAGTCCTTGCTGCCAAGCCAAGTAACATCAGCTAGGCGTTAAAAACTTGAACATGTTCCTTGTAAACAGGGAAGTATGGAAAATGAAACTTGGTGAAAAGTCAACCTCTAAGTGCTCTCTTTGTCAGCAATATGTTCTGAGTATGCGATTACAACTGGCACAGGGACATGGATAAGTCCACTTTCTCATCCAATATCAACAAACCCATCATCCCTAACCCTTCACCATATCCATTTATGAGCTTCTCCCCTTCGGCAGGACCCTTTTTTCAGACTTCTAACACACCCCTACGGCCCTACCAATGGAGGGTGGTTTCTCTGGAATCCTTCCCCAACTGACTGCCAATGGAATCCTTCCTCAACTGCCAAACAATCTGACTATCTGAGCTTCCCACTTAACAACAGTTTTATGGATGAGTTTGGGAACTTTCAGGGCAGTTTTGGGGTTGACCCATCTGGGCAATTTTCCAATGGTTACAGTGACCACCCATCTGGCCAATTTTCCTGTGATTATAGTGAGCCTATGGTTACAGTGACTAAGGAATTCATTTTTTCTTTTGTTATTGTTAATGTGAAAAAATTCTAGCAAAAGTTTAGCCCCACCTAAACGAAAATCCTGGGTCCGCCTCTGATTTGGTGGGGTTATTTTTTGACCTTTCCATCTCCCCTCATCCCATTGACATTGGTGGTATTAAGTGAGCCCCACGAGCGGGACTGCAAATAAGCAATATGCATTCTACTCGCAGGAGAACATTCTCATATTTTACAGTGTTCTTAATGCCTAAAATGACTTAGAAATCTATCCTTTTCAAAGCATGAGATAAAAGTCATTTCCATCAATATACTGCCGTCTGCAATGTTACAGATCAATTAGCCTTATAGTACAAATAACTTGATAAAGGCAAAAGAGTATGCTTACCCTTTTTACAAGATTCTACTTCATTCTGTGAGATTCTTCATCCTCCTGAGTTTAATCAATAAGAAGATTTCCTAGGCATACCTTGCTGTTCTCCAAGGCAAGTTTTGATTTTTTTGCAGCTATTTCTTCATGCTTAGCTTTTGCAGAGTCCAACTGGGTTTCCAGATCCTTGTATTTCTCACTTGTGTAACATCCCTGTAGTTAAAGTAAAGTATGGATATTTGGATTAAAAAAAAAAAAAAAACAAAAACAAAAACTTATCTACAGTTTCCGTACCGTCTGGTGAATGTCCATGTTAGCTAAATGCATCTTGCTGCAATTCTTTGCTGCATGTGAAAATTTCAGCAGATGGATATAACTCTTCTTAATACTTTAATTAGGACTACAGACAGCAATTACAAAGTCTGCTAATAATATTTCCATTAACGAGTAATAAAGGAATGTCTCACAAGTAAGAATGGTTTGAGGTGGGGTGAATGAGGTTATGGGATCTATTATGAAAATCATCCATGCCTGAAATGTATCTTGATGGCTCCTCCATAAGGATCTTATTGTGCCCAATTTCTATAAAAAAAACGAACTGCTCATTGGGAGATATCTTCTCTCTTTTTCTTCACCCTAATCTTCCTTCTCCAAAATCCATGTGATTATTTTCCATTTCTCTAAAATACAGATTGCATTTTTCCCTATTCCAACCTCGAAGCTACATTTCCAGTCTCGTGATCCAAAACCCTAGCAGCTTCCTCAAATTGGTAAAACCCAAAATAAAAAAATCGAATCATTCCAAACCCTAAGTAGAGGCCATGGAATCAAACTCCCAACTCACCCACATCTCCCTAGTGCTCACTTGCCGGCTAGGTGTTGGCTGTCTTGCTGTGGCTGTTGGAGCCGACGACGAGGAGTGTGAGAGAAGCGAGAGAGAGAAGTTGCAAGGGCGACTGGAGAATAGGTTCAGAGGTGACCAGAGTTTGTTTATGGCTTGCTTGGGTGATGGAGATTGGAGACAAAGAAGAAGGATTTGGGCAATGGAACTTGCTAGGGTTTTTTTTTTGCCAGAGCAGCTCCACTGGTCCATTTCGAGGAACATGCGAAGAAAACAAACTTATATATGGGGTCAGTTTTTCCGAGGAAGTTAAAACTCCGATACCCTCCTATAGGAAACTAAATTCCGGACTTTTTTGAGGAAAAGATGGGCCCCACAGATTTTAAACTCCATGGAAAATGGCTGCACCAAACATCAGAAAATTCACTTTCTGTGGAAAACCTGAGTTCTCCGTGGAATTTGGTTACACAAACGTGCCCTTAAGGAATTCAAAAGTGCCATCAAGTGGGCTGTGATAAGGAGCATCATAAAGATACGAGATTTGGGAGCTTTCTTTGTCAATGCTGGTAGTTTTTCTCATGTTTCATGAGAAGCGAACCAGGAGACAGACAGTTTAGCTAAACAAGAAGTGGATTTGTATGGTATTATCACTTTAAATGATTTTCTGATTATTGTATTTTTGCACACATTATATTACTTGTATACTGTATTATTTACCAGTACCTCTTTTACTTTATTTCAAATAAAAACTAATTCTTGTCGCCCAAGAAAAAGAGGACATTAATAGTTGATAACAGAAGTACAGATACAAAAAATAAACTTCAAGGAGAATTGGAATCACTCAGCTGATTCAAAATTGAACTTTCACAAGCCATACCAGTATGCCCCAAAGTTCTCTCCTCAGCCTGCACATGTTGAATCATTTAATTACTGAACCAACCCATAAAAGAAGGCAAGAGGGAAGAAAAAAATAAAACTGAAATAAAGATATAATATAGAAGCAGTATGTAAAAACTTCAAACCCACATAAATTCACATTTTACTATTTATGAAAGAAATGAAAATGTCATGAACTATTGTTTTGTTCAAAAAAAAATTCCCTTAGAGGTTACCTGGATCTGGAAATAGCGGAGAAAACTCTGATTCCTCTAGAGCAACCGGAAATCTCTCATTTATAATTGTATGTCTAGAAGAAACGTTGTTATCCACTGAGATGGTTTTGTGAAAATATGAATGTTGGAAAAAGATTATTCCAAATGGGGTGGTGAAAATCACCCATTTCTCAAGGGAAACCGATTTTTTTTTTGTAAAAGCTGGCATCCAACCATTCAAATAATGCTATGTTTTCTTTAAATGCAAAGAAAGGTTTGATATGGTTTTCCCCTTCATACATTCTCTAGCAGACCCAAATACAGTGGATTATCACTTATGAGAGTGGTGAATCACAAAAGGGGATTTCTACACATCCAAATTTCTTCTCATTTCTCCATGTGTAAATAGGGGAGAAAACTCTGATTCCTCTAGAGAAACCGGAAATCTCCTTCAACTATTTTATTGTTATTATTATTATTTTCTATTTCTCTTATGGTTTTGCTTCTTTAACTGCTCATTTTGGGGTTCATGAAAATTTATTGCTTTTAATCCCAAAACAAAACCCAATAAATTCAACTAAAATCAGAAAATTGTAAATATCCCTCACCTCCTTGATGAGCTTGTGTGAATTGAACCAGTCCTAACCAATGCATGAAAAGTCACAAGTCGCCTTTCTATAAACGATGCAAACTCACAGGCCATGATAACAAAAGAGAAGTTGAACCTGTTGTTCCTGCAGCTTAAAGCTCATGTCCTCCATGACTTTGGCATAATACACCCTATTTTGGCACATACAATAGCAGATTAGAAGCAAATGTATCAATTCGAAGTTACAAAGACAGGAACAATCAGGTGACAAATCTTAAATATACAATTTATGACTGTTAAAGGTATTTATGGTGCTTTAGACAGATAAAAATATAGATTTAATAGAAATCCAGAGTTTTGGGCCACTGACATATTAAAAAAAAAAAAATGGTAAACTGCAGACATTAGTCAATAAGTAAAAGCACTACGTGATGGCCATAATAGAGTCATGACGGTGAAGCCCCTGATCGTTGCTCGGTTTAGGGACACGTGGGTGTGGAAGTTCAAGTCCCTCATAAAGTTAAAAAAAAAAAAGACATTCTGGTGAAAGAATAACTGATCACAATATGTGGAGTCTGTTTTATCGTCAAGAGGAATGGATAGGGAGAGCCAATAGGGCATTCAAAATTGACAATTGCACTAAGTCACTGCAGCCATATACTTTGGAGGCCCCTAAGCTTGATCTTTCTTCTCATCAAACTCCCCACAAAGATGGTGGATGGACCAAGCACCAGAGATGAAGTTCTTCTCTCATTGGATGAATTCGCTGTAGAGACCGAATCAGAAATCATATCTTGTAAATGAATGAAACCGGTGATCAAAAACCCAAAAACTAATTTGACCAAAAGATCAACTGTGCTGAGCAGGCTAGAAGAATTAGCCAATCTTGACTGAATCATGGAAGTTAAGACCCAACCATATCTTAAATATGTATATATGAACTGGAAAACAAGAAAACAAGATTTTTTTTTTTTTTTAATTGCACAAGACAAATGGTGTTTTCACTAAAATTTGTATGGTGAAATTGCAATCTATGCTATAGTGGATTAAAAAATGTAGTAAAACATCCATCCCATCTAACTTTAAGTATCCAACTCATATGTATTTAGAAAAATATTGAACATCTTAAATCATGATTAGAGTGTGGGTTTCATTATGATTAGAATTTTGCAAGAGTTCAGCATTGTGGTAAGACTTGCTAATTGTGGTGCAAGTGTGGACGGATAGGGCCGAATTTGTTGAGATTGAGGGAAGTTTGAGGGGTATTAGACCTTTTAATTGAAGTGGGTTTAGGGCGTGCATGAATGTAGAAAACAATGCTCTTACAAAACACTGGACTGTACATTTGTGTATACCTAGAAATATATACCTCCAGATTGCCTGATAAATCTTCAGATTATGATTTATTGTAATTCCTTGATCTAAGGATTTGAGGAATATAATACCCTAATTATAAGGATGATAGGTTGTAACAGATGGTAGGGGTTGTTTGGTTTCTATGAAAATGATTCACATGTGTAAATGATGCACGTGTGAATAATTTCCAACATTTACACATGCTAATCATTTTCATAGAAGCCAAAGGTGAAAGAGATTCTGTTGTTGTCATTTTCACATCTCTTCACATGTGAATCGAAGTACATCCACTGGTTCAATATTTTTCACAAAATTTTCAAAATCCATGATGAATCCATATATGAAATTTGCCCCCTGGACATTCTTGGTATTTTAAAGAGGATGAACAATTCAGATCGTGAAAATGGGGCCCACAGAAGTCCTTAATGACAGATTTTAGGTCTGGACCTTTTCACAAATATCTCAAAATCCATGATGAATCAACAGATGAAGTTGTTGATATACAATGTTGTGATGTTCACTAAAAGCTCGAGCTTTTGGTGTTTCTGGTCATTAAGATGGTATCAGAGATTTAAAGATCCTCTGCAGAAAGATTTTTCATCGTCCTGCATAAAGGAGGTCAGATCTGGAGTGTGGCCCATGAGTATTGTTAATGATTCGAGATCCATTAGGCCAAATCCAACATAAAGCCCAACTCATTTGCTCACTCAAATTGTAATATACTGTAAAGATACTACATCTAGACAATAACTAAATTGTAGCCTAAATCAAGGACTGTACATTAATATATATGGATATCAATCAATCCTTGGGAGATCATCCCATTGCAATCCAATTTGTCTTCAGTGCTTGTTCCTCTGTCATGGTATCAGAGCACTGTTGAAAGATAGAATTTATATTTTTTCTAGATGAAGGAGTTCCTTTCGATAAAGGAGTTCCTTTCGATCAGTCCCTGAAGAAGAGACAGTTTTCTCATCACAGATCTGGCACAGCAACAACCGATTTGTGCCTGATCAAAGAGTGGCCCACCATCGATGATCCTGGATCCTTCTGCAACTTGGAATTTTTTGATCGACAGGATTTGTAGATGTTTTTGGTGATTTTCTGGGGATATTTCATCATCATCTGAGGTAGGTTTTCCCTCCTTCATCCTTTGTCGACTATGAGCATTTTTTCCCAGATCAGTTTAATCAAGACCGTCCAGATTTGCGGATTTATATCCAATACACTTCAAGTTTGGACTGCTAGTAGTAACTTGGATCACTCACAACCTGATCTGGTCTGATCTGTGATTGGACTAATTAGTGGGGCCCACAGATAGATCTAGCCAGAAATTCCAGGTCGTCTTCAATGTTTCTGCACAGTTTATGTCAGTGCATCACTTCTATATGCATTCTATTGCATCTGGGGCATTTTCTGTCCATCCTTAGGCCTATATGGTTTGAAAACAGCTACTTTAAGTGCCTAACATTTTGATAAGAGGATTTGTTCTCTGTTTTTAATCGGTTTGTTCATCATTACTGCTAGTTCTTCTGAATATTTGTTGAAAATGGAGAAATCTGAAATCAACTTAATCAAGTTTAATGGTAAAAATTATCCATCTTGATCGTTTCAATTTGAACTTTACCTAGAGGGTAAAGAATTATGGGGCCATATCTCTGGAACTGATCCAAAACCAACAGAAGATGAGAAGAAAATTGTGTCCTAGAACACAAAAGATGCTAAAATCAAAACTTGGATTCTCGGGTCCATGGAACCACAAATTTTCATGAATTTGAAACCATACAGAACTGCCAAAGATATGTGGGACTATCTGAAAAAAGTGTATCATCAGGGAAATTCTGCCTGACAGTATCAGTTGGAATTTGAAATTGCAAATTATATGTAAGGGACTTCTTCCATTCAAGAATATTATTCTGGTTTCCAGAATTTATGGACAGAATTAGATGAAATCAAATATGCAAATATCTCTGCACAGGCTCTTCCTAAATTGCAAATAATACTAGCAACTAGTCATCGAGATCAATTTCTCATGAAATTAAGGCCTCAGTATGAATCGGTCAGATTTAATCTCATGAGTAAGGTACCTTCTCCATCACTAGATGAGTGTCTCAATGAATTACTAGGAGAGAAACAGAGACAATTGACTCAATCCGGTGCGCTCCAACAAGCTACTTCTGGTACAATTGATGTTGCCTATAGTGTACCCACTCCCTATCAACCACCGAACTCACCAGTAAATGTTGCTTATTCTACCAAGGGAAAGCAACCAAGTAGAGATATTAGTAAAGTGCAGTGCTTTAAGTGTCATAATTTCGGCCATTATGCAAATCAGTGCAAGCAGAGGATCTGCAATTATTGCAAAGCATCTAGACATTCAATCAATGAATGCCGCAAACGTCCTCATAATAGAAACCCAAAAGTTTACCAGGCTATCACTGCTACTTCTGACACTATTGATTCATTTTCCATATCTTCTTTTGCCCTTGCTTCTGCTGCTCCAGTCACCCCTGACATGATCCAACAAATGATCCTCCAGGCCTTTTCCACGCTTGGTATATATGGTAAAAATCACTCTCCCTCTCATTGGTATTTTGACTCTGGTGCCTCCAATCATATGACGTCATCATCAAAAACCTTCTCCAAAATTAAACCATATGATGGAAGGATTCAGGTCCATGCTGTTAATGGTACAACAATACCAATTACCTCTGTTGATGATATTTCTCATTCTTTACCCTTACATGATGTTTTTTGTTCACCAAATCTTTCTACCAATTTAATCTCTGTCGGTCAATTGGTTGATGGTAACTGCAATATTTCTTTTTCCTCCTCTGGTTGTGTGGTGCAGGATCAGCAGACGGGGAAGGTAATAGCGAAAGGGGCCTAAGTGTGGGCGTTTGTTTCCTCTTCACATACCAACACCGAATCCAGATATGTTTTTATTTGCTTCAACAGTTGTCTCTAAGAATAATGTGCAGTTATGGCACAATAGATTAGGCCATCCCAATTCCAAAGTTTTGTTATATTTGTTAAATTCTGGTCATATTAATAAAATGAAGTTTTTATCATCAGATGTTGCCCTTGATTGCACCACTTGTAAGCTGGGAAAGAGTAAAACCATGCATTTTCCATTACATGTTTCTTCTGCTACCAAATGTTTTGATTTAGTACATAGTGATGTTTGGGGTGTTGCACCAATTGTTTCTCATTCACAGTATAAGTATTTTTTGACTTTCATTGATGATTATAGTCGCTTTACATGGGTTTATTTTCTACATGCCAAATCTGAAGTCTTTGACGTGTCTAAAAAATTCTTGAATTTTGTTCAAAATCAATTTTCAACATGTATTAAGATTCTTCGTACAGACTCGGGGGGAATATGTGTCCGAGAAATTTCAAGCATTTTTACAAGACAAAGGGATTATATCCCAACAGACTTTTCCCTACACCCCCCAACAGAATGGTGTCGCAGAACGGAAAAATCGTCATCTTCTAGACATGGTCAGGTGTTTGTTATTAGAATCCTCAGTTCCACCTAGATTTTGGCCAAAAGCATTAACCACTGCTACTCATATCATCAATCGTCTTCCTTCTCCAGAACTTCAAAACACATCTCCACATTTCCGTCTTTTCCAAACTGAACCACATTACACACATTTGCACACTTTTGGATGTGTTTGTTTTGTTCATCTTCCAACCCATGAACATTCAAAGTTATCCGCACAATCTGCAAAATGTGCCTTTCTTGGTTATGCTTCCCAACAAAAAGGTTTTATTTGTCATAACCCCACATCCAAGCGTATTCGGATTTCTAGAAATGTTGCCTTCTTTGAACACCAACATTTTTTTCAGTCTTATCCTGATTTATCTCCAGAAATCACATTTTCTAAAGTACTATCCTTTGATGATGAATGCCTTCCTTCACCTTTGCGATTTCATCCGGACAAGGTGTATGTTCGTCGACAGGGGACAAATGCCACTACTTTGCCTCTTTTACAAGAACCAGCCCCGGATCCTCCTCCAGCACCAAATCCACCTCAACTTACTATTCGTCGTTCTTCTCGTATCTCTTGACCTCCGGATAGATACGTTTTTCTCATTCCTCATATTTAGCTACCTTACCATCTGTTTCCATTCCTACTTCTTATTCACAAGCAGTAAAGCAGGGAATGCTGGAGAAAGGCTATGGAAGAAGAACTTAATGCTCTACAGCAGAACCAAACATGGGTTGTTGTTCCATGCCCAGCCTTGTTTAAACCTATCGGGAGTAAATGGGTTTACTCTATCAAATTGAAGGCAGATGGTTCTTTGGAAAGGTACAAGGCAAGGCTTGTGGCCCTTGGCAACAAGCAGGAACATGGCATCGATTATGATGAAACTTTTGCACCTGTAGCAAAGATGACCACAGTTCGCACCATCCTTGCCGTAGCTGCATCCCAATCCTGGCCCTTTTCCAATTTGATGTAAAAAACGCCTTCCTTCATGGTGATCTTAAAGAAGACGTTTACATGCGTCTACCTCAAGGTTTCCCAAAACCGTCAGAAGGACAAGTTGCTTATTTGAAACGATCATTGTATGGGCTAAAACAAGCACCAAGAGCATGGTTTGATAAATTCAAGGATGCGTTACTCAAGCTACAGTTTCATCAGAGTTCTTATGATCGTCATTGTTTTTGCATCAGAAATCAACAGGAATCACCATTCTCTAGTTTGTGGATGATATCATAATCACTGGCACAGATACAACCATAATACAAGATCTCCAACTTTCTCTTCATCACTCTTTTCAAATGAAGGATCTGGGACCTCTGACATATTTTTTGGGATTAGAAGTTCAACAATCTGAGAAAGGGATTATTCTGCATCAACATAAGTATACTATAGATTTAACTGAATCAGCAGGCCTGTCAAACTCCACGCCTGTGGATACTCCTCTTGAACTGAATCTTAAACTCCATAGTGACAGTGGTGATCCCCTTCCCGATCCGACATATTATCGACAGCTTGTCGATAGTCTTATATATTTGACTACTACTCGGCCTGACATCAGTTATGCAGTAAATTTGATGAGTCAATATATGACCAAGCCCCATCATCTCCATTTGGAGTTATTCGACGAGTTATCTGTTATCTTCTTGGTACTTCTCACAAAGGCTTGTTTTTTCCTGTTGGCTCTCCAATGACATTGACTGCCTATTCTGATACTGATTGAGCAAGTTGCCCTGATACTCGTCGATCCACAACGGGTTGGTGCATGTGCTTAGGTGATGCCCTTATTTCATGGAAAGTGAAAAAGCAAGAAAAAGTTTCCAAGTCATCAACTGAGGCAGAATACTGGGCCTTGTCTGAAGCATGCTCAGAAATTCTATGGCTTCGTGGTCTCCTAGAGGAACTTGGCTTCTCACAAAAATCTCCCACACCCCTACATGTGGATTACACTAGTGCCATTCGGATTACAGAAAATCCAATGTTTCATGAAAGAACTAAACACATTGAGGTCGCTTGCCACTTTATCAAGGATGAATATCTACGTAATGTTATTTCTCTTCCGTTCATCTCCTCCAGTTTCCAAATTGCTGATATTTTTACAAAAACACTTCTTCGACCACGTCATCAGTTCTTGACAGACAAATTGATGCTTGTTGACTCATCGGCATCAATTTGAGGGGGGGTGTTAATGATTCAAGATCCATTGGGCCAAATCCAACATAAAGCCCAACTCATTTGCTTAGTCAAATTGTAATATACTGTAAAGATACTACATACTATCTTAGGTCATAGCTGACTAGACAATAACTAAATTGTAGCCTAAATCAAGGACTGTACATTAATATATATGGATATCAATCGATCCTTAGGAGATCATCCCATTGCAATCCAATTTGTCTTCAATGCTTGTTCCTCTGTCAAGTATCACTAGCCACAAGTTTATCTACACAGTAAGGTCGTCCAAACCCTGTGAGTATTTCTGGATTTTTTCAGAACTTTCTAGAGATCAAAAGTGGGTCTTCTACTCGATTCCTTGATTTTTCCAGTTTTTGTGCACCGTTTTCATCACATCAGTACAAATTTCTGGATTTCAGTCCAAATTCTGTCACACTCGGACTGTTGCAGCATTAGAGGATTATCTTCCACAGAAGATAATCACATCATCCATCTGATCATTCGGTGGGACACACATGGCCATTTTCTACAAAATTTCAGTTTGTCTGGACCATTTCTGCTAGTTTCTTTGTGTTCCAGCCCAATTTCTGATTGTTACTCTGTATTATTGCAATTCTTGAATTCGAATCACTCTGTCAGGCATCTATTGCAATTTTTTCTGATAAATATCACGATTGGATTGTTGATCATTGGTTACTGTTTGCTGCTGCTTTCATTGTTTCTCCACTGTTGCATCTATTTTTGTTTCTCTGAGATATTTGGGACCAAATCTAGGCTATTTCAACTCAGATCTGAAGAATTTCATACACTGTTCTGAAGAATATTTTTCATCTCAAGAGTTCTCAGAGAATTTTGTGTTTAGTGCACCATTTTGTGTTAATTCAGTTCCATTCCTATATTACTTTGTTGGACATGTCTATTGAGAGTACTAGTGGAATCACTGTCATTGGATGGAACCAATTATGCCTATTGGTCTCATTTCATGCAGAATTTTTTGAAAGGACAGAAGTTATGGAAATATCTTGTTAGTAAGATTGATCAACCCGATCCTAAAGATGCTAAATATGAAGAATGGGAATCTGCCATTGGAAAAATTAATTCTTGGATAGCTAATTCATCCATTCCTTCCATCGGAAATCAATTGGCCAAATTTGTTTATCCGAAAGATGCTTGGGATTATTTAGCCAGACTCTATACTCAGACAAATGCAGCCCGTAGATATCAAATAGAATGGGAAATTAAAAATGTAGATCAAGGGAATGATTTTATTCATGATTCCTATGTAAAAATGACATCTTTATGGGGACCAACTGGCTTTAATAGAGCCTCAGCTCAAATCCACCGAGGATACCAAAACCTTTCATACTTACAGACAAGAAACTCAGCTGGTTCAATTTCTCATGTCCATATGATCAGATTTTGAACGTGTCTGGGGATTACTGTTGCATTGATCCCCTCTTCCAACGGTTGATGATGCACTTTCTGAGTTGTTAGCTGAAGAACAGACTCAGCGCTCCCTCAACAGAAAGAAACTTGTAGGAAATGATCAGTCTTTATGCAAAAGCAACTGCACAAAAATCGGGCTCTCTGTTCCACCTAGTGTCACAGACATATGCAATTATTGTAAAGAAAAAGGACATTGGAAATATAATTGTCCAATCCGACCAAATTGGCAAAATAACAAGAACAATAGGAGTCAGCATAAGCAACACTTTCGTGGTCCATCTGCACCCAATCAGCACATGCGTCCATCAGCTCCTCAACAACATTATCATCCCAAACCATATGCTGCCAATACAGCTGAAGCAGATGGAGGTACTATTTCAGCATCCCAAATTCAGTCCATGATAGATGACAGAATGCAACAACTGTTTCTGGCATCTGGTCCTACTTCCTCTATGGCTGCATCTCCTTCTGACCCTGGCTCTACTATGACCATGACTGGTGCATCAGGTAATAAAAATTCCATATGGATCTTTGATTCTGGAGCTTCTTATCACATGACTCATGATCTTTCATTATTGCATAAATGTCATTCTCCCTCTGTCAATATAATTATTCATATGGCAGATGACACTCCTGTAATGAAGTGAAAAAGAATGAAGGAGGAAGATGAGAAAGCAAGAGAACGAGAAAATCTTGCAGTGAAGGTCTACCTTTCTTCAGGATCTTATCACATGAATCATGATCTTTCATTATTACATAAATGTCATTCTCCCTCTGTCAATAAAATTATTCATATGGCAGATGACACTCCTGTAATGAAGTGAAAAAGAATGAAAGAGGAGGATGAGAAAGCAGGAGAAGGAGAAAATCTTGCAGTGAAGGTCTACCTTTCTTCAGGATTCGACCATGTATATAGTGTTTGTTATTGCCAAAACAGTTGGCTACAATCAAGTAAATAGGTAAATTGCAATGAATCATGTATCTATGATTAGCTAATTAGAATCTTTATATTTAGCAAACATACACAATCTAGCTAAGACCCGCGTTGGAAAATATATTCCCTTTGACTAATGATTGAGTGGACTTTGTCTGGATGAGCTAGAAAGGCCTGGGTCATGCGACTCACTTCTACACTCCCCCTCAAATTGATGTTGATGGGAACATAGCATCAATTTGGTAGTAAGAAAATCATGACGAGGCCGGGGCACAGCTTTTGTGAATAGATCAGCTAGCTGATCTCGAGAAGAGACATGAGGAAGTTGTATAACTCCTGAGAGGTCATGCTGTCGAATAAAATGACAGTCAACTTCAATGTGCTTGGTGCGCTCGTGAAAGACATGATTATTGGCAATTTGTATGGCACTAGTATTATCGGCATTGAGTGGTGTGGGACTACGGACAGGCACACCCAGTTCACGAAAGAGTCGCTGAAGCCAAATCACCTCACTACTAGCAGAAGACATGGATCGATACTCAGCTTTGGCAGAAGATTTGGAGACTGCAGGCTGCTTTTACATTTCCATGATATAAGAGATGTGCCTAGGAACATACACCACCCAATGGTAGATCTCCTAGTGTCCGGACACCCGGCCCAATCCGCAGCTGCATAACCTCGAAGATGAAGAAAGTCGAGTAGAATATTCCATGATCAAGATTGCCTCTGAGATATCAACGAATCCGATGAACTGTTGTAAGATGAGGTTTATGAGGATTACTTACAAACTGACTAACAATCTGCACCGCATGTGATATGCCAGGGCGTATCATGGTGAGATATATCAAGCTACCAACCAGACGCCGATACAAAGTTGGATCAGGAAGTGGATTGACTTCCTCTCTTCTAAGTTTAGAATTCAACTCTAACGGAGTATCAGTAACCTTGGAGTCAGTCGGGTGGGCCAATGATAGTAAATCTTCAGTGTATTTTCTTTGATGGATGTGGATTCCACCATCTGACCGAGAAATCTCTAAACCAAGAAAGTAGGTTAAAGGTCCCAAATCTTTCATCTTGAAATTTCTAATAAGATACGATTTCAAAGTAGATATACCAGATATATCATTCCCACTAATAATCATATCGTCAACATAAAGAAGCAACACAGTACAACCTTTCCATTTGCCAGAAAGGCCAATTACGTACAGCGCCAACGACAAGTAAGGTGCGAACTGATGTCATTTTGGCAACAGGTGCAAATGTTTCTTCATAATCGATTCTATATTCTTGCTTGAAGCCCTGTGCCACGAGACGGGCTTTATACTGATCCAAACTCCCATCCGATTTCATTTTAATAGAATAGACCCATTTGCTACCAATTATAGGTGAGTCTGCAGGTCGTGGAACCAAATCCCAGGTTTGATTGGATTCAAGAGCAAGTAATTCCTCTGTCATTGCATCCTGCCAACTGGGTATATCCTTGGCCTGTAAATAGGAAGAAGGAATAGACACAAAATCGAGTGGTAAAAAGTGATAAGCGGTCAGGTGGTTTAAAAATACGAGTGGAACGCCGCACGGGTGGTGGTGGTAACATAGGAGAAATATTACCTTGAGGGAGAGGAGCAGGAGCATTCACTTGTGGAAGTTGTGGACCTCGACTATAGAACTTGAGTATAGGAGGAGGTATTTAATTGGGAAACGCAAGAAGATACGAAATATCTAAAGTAGACACTAATATAATTAGATCAGCTCTTCATAGACAAACTTGGGATTTGCGATTCCAGGTAAGATCGGTTCAAGATCATGGGATCCTTTTCTATCAGATAGGAAGGGTTGTTGCACAAAATGTACTTCTAAGTATTGCCCCATAGATCCTATATCTATCTATATGAAGAAGAAATCATGTAAGGAAGAGGATTCTTATTTGTACAAATGGTACTTCAAACTTGGAACGAGCATGAGAAAATTAACGATACTTCTTTCCTCCGGATAATTCAAATCAAAGCAATTTGATGTCCGATTCGGGCCTATATGACATGACTGATCGATAGAAATATTCCAAAACTCCACCTTTGTCATATATTCCATATATCACACTAGATAGATATCATATTCATGGAATACAATTTACTTTCAAGATGCCTTGATGGTGAAATGGTAGACGCGCGAGACTCAAAATCTCGTGCTAAAGAGCGTAGAGGTTCGAGTCCTCTTCAAGGCATAATATTGAAATGCTCATTCATTGAATGAGCAATTCAATAACAGATCTCGGATCTAATCAATATTGATAAACCAAGTATCTGTTGATATGAAGTATTCCATTGATCCCCACGATCCGAGTCCGGGCTGTTGGAATTGGAATAGGTTCGGCAGCAGATCACGAAGCTTAAGAATCCCGTGTAAGTGAATAATAAGGTACATTTTCAACAAATATAACATTTCTAGAGATTCTAGTATGACGAGCCACTGGACCATAGCAAAGAAAGACTTTATGTTCGTCACTATATCCCAAAAACACACATTTAACAGCTTGCTGAGTAAGTTTAGTTCGTTCAAAAAATGGGAGATGAACAAAGCAAAGGCATCCAAAATTACGAAGGTGAGAATAAGAGAGTGGACGATAAAAAAGAGCTTCAAAGGGTGAATTATTATTCAAAACAGGAGTTGGAAGCCTATTGATTAAGTGAATAGCAGTATGAACTGCTTCGCACCAAAAAATAGATGGAACTTTTGATTCAATGAGCAAAGCCCTTGTGGTTTCAAGAAAATGTCTATTTCTCCTTTCCGCAATACCATTTTGTTGAGGGGAATGAGGACAAGACTTTTCATGAATAATACCATTTTCTATCAAAAATGAGGAAAAATCACCAGAGAAATATTCTCCCCCAAAATCTGAGCGAAGGACCTTAATATTCATATTAAAGTGAGTTTGCACTAAATTATAAAATTTCTTGAAAGTAGTCAAAACTTCAGATTTGAAGCGAAGAAAATAAATCCAAGTAAACCGAGAGTGATCATCAATGAAAGTTACATAGTATTTAAAACCAAGCATACTTGATTGAGGAGCAATGTCCTAAACATCGGTGTGTATCATATCAAAAGCAGCAATAGCATGAGAATAATGAATGGGAAAAGGTAAAACATGACTTTTACTCCAGCAACGTGAAACACACTAAGATTTTAAAAAAGAAGCAAGCATATTTTTATTTAATGAAGGTTCCAAACAACCATGTCTAAATAGAAAGGCTAATTTGTCATTATTTAGATGACCAAGGCGCCTATGCCAAATGGTTCACAAATTATTTGAAGTGCTAACAGAGGATGCAAAAAGAGATCTTAAGCCAACCTCCAACAAAAACAGCCGCCCGTGCTTACTCCCTATCCCGATCACCTTCCCAGTTTGCCAACCCTGTATGATACAACCAGAAGAAGCAAAATGAACTAAATATAGCAGTAATGACTTGGTGATTTCCGGTATAGGGTTGGATCGCATTAAGATATTGCTCCGTAGAAGTCATATGATTGGAAGCCCCAGAGTCTATGAACTAAGAAGAGGGAGACATGAATTGAGAGGGCAAAAGAACGATACCGACCATTTACACCCATAGAAGTGAAGGCAATTGCGATGGAAGCATTAATCATGTCTCGAATCTAATCCGGAGTGATTACCATAGACTGAGAAGAACTGGTTTCACTATCTGCAGTTTGGACTTGTGCTTGAAAAGCTGGCTTTTGGTAGGTGGTCACTGATGGTTCTGATCAGGCTTTCGTTGTGGTCAGCGAGTACACTTAGAGATGACACGTCCATTTCTTTTGCAATAGTTGCAAAAGTTCTTTTTGCAATTCTTTGCAACATGTCCAAAAATTTTACATTCAAAACATTGAACTTGCTGCCATTGAGTATTTTTCAGAGCCTGATTTTCAGTCGTAGGTGTAATAAAAGCCTTTGATTCCTCATGTAGAGTGCTCTGAGATTGGACACAAATTCCTTCTCTCAGAACCTCCTGAACAAAGGTATCAAGATCTGGGGGTACCTCCCTGTTCGGTAAAGCAGCTCGGACGGACTCAAATTTAAACCTTAAATTCATCAAGAATTGGCTAATATGAGCATTCTTTTGTATGTTGATCACAGAAGAAAGGGCCTCTGTTGGTACATCACTCAAGATCATGGAATCTATTTCATTCCATAAAGTGAGATAGCCATTGTAATAATCTCGAACTGACTTGTCCCTCGTCCATATTTTAGCCAATTCAGTATCTAAATGAAATTTTCTAGCGTTGTTTTCTTGATGATATAACTTCTTCAAATGATTCCACATATCTGAGGCCTTCTTAAAGGCTTGCAAGGAAAGGCTAATGTTGGATTCAATGGAATTAAGAATCCATGTAACCACTTCAGAATTATTTTGTGAGCAAGTGGCTATAGATTTATCACCATCAGTAGGTTTCACAGTTGTTCCATCAAGAAATCCCCCAAGTCCTTGGCCTTCAACAAAATGTTGGAGATGGAATGACAATGCCATGTAATTTTTTCCATTGAATTTGACTGAGATAACATCGTGTTTCTCCACGGTACCAAATTACAAGAGGAAACAAAATATCCTGAACCTAACTTTCAGAAAATATGGCCCAGGACCCTAGCTATGTCACTGGAATAGAAAAAAAAAAATGACACTGCAGTGAATCCTGATCACTAATCCAATTCCCAGATTTTGTTCAAATGCTATTTTTATACTTGTGTAAGAAGATTCATCTCCAATGGATTAAGATACTGAAGTTTTTGATAAAAACTATCTTTGAGAATAGTTGTCACAGAAGAGATTCTCAATACTAACCTTCTGGTATTCAGAACCTCAAGGTTAAATACCCAATGCTCTCAGAAAATCCAGACGAACATACGGAGGAAGTTCCGTGTTGATATGCTCATCAGAGGTGAGGCATACTCATAGATCCCACGAAACTGTGATGCCAATTGTAGTGCTTCTCAAATGTTGATGACGATCAGAGGATCCTTGCTGATATGGGTCCAGACTTGTAACAGTTTCAAAAATCCTATGCCAAGGAAAGGATGCAATGTAGATGACGATGAACAGTGCGGCCACTGTTCTTTTTCAGGGAAAATCCAGAATCTATCCAAACGAGGATAGATGAGAGCTTCAAACAGCAATAACTCTTGAATCGATCAATGGAGAATCGATTTTTGCAGATCCAGATGATAGCCCTATGACAGTCGACACCCACTTCTCCCAAATCCAGTTGACAAGGTTGTGGTCAAGAGAAACTTCACTATAGCAGGATTTTCTAATTACTGATTGTATCAGGGCTCTGATACCATGTAATGAAGTGAAAAAGAATGAAAGAGGAAGATGAGAAAGCAAGAAAAGGAGAAAACTTTGCAGTGAAGGTCTACCTTTCTTCAGGATTCGACCATGTATATATAGTGTTTGTTATTGCCAAAACAGTTGGCTACAATCAAGTAATTAGGTAAATGGCAATGAATCATCTATCTATGATTAGCTCATTAGAATCTTTATATTTAGCAAACATACACAATCTAGCTAAGACCCACGTTGGAAAATATATTCCCTTTGACTAATGATTGAGTGGGCTTTGTCTGGATGAGCTAGAAAGGCCTGGGTCATGTGACTCACTTCTACAACTCCATTACCAGTAACAACCATTGGTTCGATTTCCACTAAGATGTGTCTCTAAGTTCTGTATTGTGTGTTCCAAACCTTTCTGTTAATTTGATATCTGATAGTCGATTGACTTCATCTGGTTATCTTGTCTTATTTTCCTCTACTGATTGTTCAGTGCAGGACTCACGCACCAGGAAGCAAATTGGGACAGGCCTTAGGTCAGGAGGTCTCTATTATCTCCGTTCCTTACATCTACCACCATCCACGACTTCTTCTGCAGCTCTTGCTACTTCTGCGTCTCCTTTTACTTTATGGCATTTTCGCTTAGGATATTTGTCATTGAATAAATTAAAGCTTTTACATTCTAGTGGTAGTCTTCGTAATGTTTTTGTCACAAATATTTCTGATTGTTTTGGTTGTAGACTTGGAAAGCAACATGCTTTACCTTATAATAAAAGCACTTCTGTTACTTATTCTCCTTTTGAGTTAATTCATTCAGACATCTGGGGACCAGCTTCTAAACCAACAAAAGGAGGATCTTATTATTATGTGATGTTTATTGATGATTTTACTCACTATACTTGGCTTTACTTGATGAAAAATAGGTCTGAACTTTACTCCATCTACACTGTCTTTTCTAATATGATTTTCACTCAATTTGAAAAACGGATTAAAATATTTCGGTCCGATTCCGAAGGGGAATACATGTCTCATCGATTCTGAAATTTTCTAGCATCACAAGGGACACAAGCCCAGTTATCATGTTCTGCTACTCCACAACAAAATGGTGTAGTAGAAAGGAAACACAAACATGTCCAAGAGACAGCTAGATCTCTGATTTACTCCTTTCATGTCCCCTTGCAGTTTTGGGAAGAAGCAGTGTTAACTGCCATTTACTTAATCAATAGAACACCATCTGCTGTTTTATATGGGATTTCACCTTGGGAAAAATTATTTTCTTGCAATCCAGATCTATCTCACTTCAAAGTTTTTGGTTGTACCTGTTTTGTTCTATTGAATGACCATGAACGCACCAAACTTTCACCAAAATCTACTGTCTGTATCCTCTTAGGATATGGCATTGAACAAAAAGGTTATCGCTACTATGATCCTAAAACAAATCGATTGCGAATCTCACGTAATGTCACATTTCTTTAACACATTCCATTTTATACTTTACATGTTTCTTCTCCGGCTACACCCATAGTTTATCTGCTTGACCCATTCTATATGATCTATTCCCTTCCGACTCTACACCCTCACCATCCCCACCACCTACACCGCCTCCATTACCACCACCCTCTACATTATAGGCCTATCAACGACATCCCAAGGTTACTACTACTGACCTTGCGCCTGGCTCTTCTGCTCCCGATGCAAGTGATCCTCCTCTTGACAGAAGGTATCCCATCCGTACCCGGAAACATGTTTCTCATTTTGGTTTCGTTTGCACTGACCACTTTTCTTCTTCCTATAAGTCATTTCTTACAAACATCCATACTCTATTTGAGCCACAGTCATACAAAGAAGCAATTGCTTCTCCAAAATGGAGATCAGCCATAGAAGAAGAACTAGCAGCACTTCAGAAAACACATACTTGGGACCTTATTCCGCTTCCAGCTAACAAAAATATTATTGGTTGCAAATGGATATTCAAAATCAAGACCGAGTCAGATTGTTCCATTGATTGGTATCAAAGCCAGAGGTCACGAGTTCGAAACCTCTGAGAGGCATGTTACCTCCATCTGTCTACTCTAGTCTGTCTGTTGGGTTCCGAATTCGAACGGCTTCCCGTTTGGGGGGGGGGGTTGATATACATTGTTGTGCTGTTCACTAAAAGCTCAATCTTTTGGTTTTTCTGGTCATTAACAGAAGTATGACCTCCTAGGCATTTTTGGCCTTATGAAGAGGACGGATGGTTCAAATCATGATTTAGGGGCCCAAGGGAATAGGAAAATTGAAAAACAACGGATTGGGTCCAAGGGACCGTCATTTACACTTACATTCAATTATTCAACAGTATTTCACAAATTTCTCAAGATCCACAATGAACCAACGCATGAAATTTGATCCCATACTCACTTTTGACCTTCTAAAGAGGATGAACAGTTCGATCCTGAAGATGGGCCCCATAGAAATCCAGAATGGTAGATTTTAGGGTTTGGACTTTTTCGCAAATAAATGAAAATTTAGGACGAATCAACGATTGACATTTGGTGTCCTAGCTGTTTTTTTCCCTTCTAAAGAGGATGAACGCTTCAAATCTTGATTTCCAGGCCCACAATTTAAAAAAGGTAACCCTATATGGAACACCCAAATCGTTGTAGCATCGCCTTTTTGGTTCTAAACACACACATGGTGTGATTCCCTTTACTAGGGTCTCACATGAGTAAATTTTAAGGTGAAATGGCTTGATTTACACACCATTTTCATACTTGATTTACTTATCACAAACAAACATACATGCGTGAGCCATTTGCATGTGTAAATGACCACAACCAAACAACCCCTAAAAGAATTATAGGAAGGGGAGGGAGGCAACCCATTCATTCCCTATTCGCTCTTGTATTGTTGATTAGTCTGGTATCAGAACCAGGTTTGTCTAAGTAAGAAGCTTCGTCTGATACAGTATTAGAACCTTGCCTATTAGACTTTGAGATTTCGGATATTGTCGTCTCCAGATATCATCTCAACTCATCTCCAAACTCACAGTATTCTTCGATTGGTTGTTCGAATCAACTTGCTCAAATTGTTCATATCCATTCTTCATCATGCAAGATCTAAATTCATTTGCTTTAACTTCTGGAGATCAATCATCATCATGATCAGCAATTTCATCATCTAGGACTCTGGGCTGGATCCGGGAGTCCCTAACTCTCTGTTTAGCATTCTTTTTTGCTGGGAATATCTTGAGAGCTCACGGTCATCAGATCAGTTAAGTGGGGCCCACAATTGATCTATAACAGGCCAGTTTATTTCAACAAATATGGTTGCCATGCAGGAGGACATTATCAGATTTTTTTTCTAGTCTTCTCAACAGGTTTTTATGGCATATTTTGGGACGGGCAGATTTTTTTGACAGTGATCAATGACAGCTGTAAAAAATTTATAATCTGTGTCAGATCAATCAAAATTTTGGGAATGAGTATCTGACTGGTGCTCAAAATTTAACCTAAAAGGTTGATCAGGATAATATTACTTTTTACTACAGTTCTTTTGCAATCTACAATCACATTAGGGTTGTCCAAGGGAGATTGTACTCTGTTTAAATAAAACCAAAAAAAATAAAACAAAAATGGAAGAGATTGAATCTCTGTCAGTCAAATTCAATGGGACCAACTATTTCTTATGGGAATTCCATATCTGAAACTTTGTTCAAGGACAAGAATCATGGTTTTTTGTTGCTGGGACAATTAAGAAACATCATCTTCTTAATTATCTAATGCTTCCAATGCCCTTGCAAAATGGACAACCAAAAATACTAGGATCATTAGTTGGATCCTAAATTCAGTTGAGCCATCCACTGGACTCAACCTTAGGGCACGTTTGCGTACACACCCTTTCCGCGGAAAGAGGAAATTGCCACGTCAGCAAATTCCATAGAAATGAAAACCTCGGAAAAGGATTTCCGTAGAATTTAGAAATTCATGTTTGGTGCAAAAAGAGTTTCCTCATTGAATTGGTGCTAATGTTGTTTGGTGCGGCTATGGATTCCTCATAGAAAATCAAAATTTCTTATTTGGTGATATAATTTTTTGAAGAAAAATAACATAACATGTATATTATTTATTCAACATTAAATAATAATTTATATAAAGAAATAAAAAAAATGAAAGAATTGTAGGGTTTTTGGGTTGAAATGGTCGAGAGGGAGAAGTTTTCCGAGGAAATCCATTTCTCATACCCCCCATAGGAAACCCATTTCCACCATTATCAAGGAAAATGCTGACGAAGCAGGAAAGCATTTCTGCGGAATTGTTCCACAGCAAACGCTGGAAAAATGGGTTTTCCCGGAAAACCGTCCACTATTCCGTGGAAAAGTGTTACACAAGCATGCCCTTAGACCCTATGAAACCGCTGCCGAGATATGGGGTTATTTACGATGAGTTTATCATCAGGAAAATGATGCTTGTCGCTTCCGGTTGGAATTAACATTGCCAAGTACAATCAAGGAGATAAAACTGTGCAAGCTACTAGTTCGGATTCATGACACTCTGGATCAGGGGCGGACCTACACACATTGCCCCTGTCAGATGTGTGTCCACTTCCAAAACTCAATTGAAATTTCTGGGAACGCTTCCAAAACCCACACAAAAATCCTGAGTTCACCCCCAAAACCCAAATGAGAATTTTGGGTTTGCCCCTAAAATCTGTCTCCCATGCCCCCCCCACCCCCCCCAGTAAAAAAAAAAAAAAAAATCTGGGTCCGCCACTGCTCTAGACTGAGTATTCATCCCTTGTTTATGCCAGTGTTCCTATTGCACCCATGGGTCTTATACAAAAGGCATGTGACAACACCTCCTTTGGATGCTTGTTTCAAGATTTACTCCAAACAGCAAAGGTGCAAGTCCCAAGCATTATTAGACTATCATAAGTCTGACCCTATCTCTAGTCATGCTGCATGTGTATATGTGGCAAAAGATACGAAGGACTTAACCAAAATTCAGTGTTTCCACTATAAAGAGATAGGCCACTATGCGAACAATTACAAAGGGGAAATGTGCAACTACTGAGGGCACCTAATTTCTGAATGCTGCGAATGCCCGCAAAATGGTTCGGCCAATGGCTATCATGTAGCTGTCTCACCACATGAACATCATCTGCTTTTTCCACATCCAATGGGACAAATAAATTCCCCACTCCAGAGATGGTGCAACAAATCATTCATAGTTCCCTTGAATCTACGTTTTCTACCATGGGCTTTTAGGTAATTCTAAACCTTCTTCAGTACAACATATAGATTCTGGTGCAGGCCATTATATGACAAACACATCAACCCATTTGAACAACCTGAAGCCTGTTTACGGTGCATCAACCCATCATATTAAAACAGCTGATGGGAGCACTATACCAGTATCTGGTTCTAGTAATCTTTCTTCTGCTTCCATCAAATTGAATAATGTTTCTTTTTTCTCCATTAACTTACTGCAAATCTTCATCCTGTCAGCAATCTTGTTGATGATAATTACCATGTTTCTTTTCTCGTAATGGTTGTCCTATACAGGACTAGGGAACTGGGAAACCAATTGTGAGGGGGTGCAGAAAAGGGCAATTGTTTGCAATCAATTTATGAGCATCTCCAATAACATTTCTCTCCAGCATCTCTGATTCTAAGAATAATTTTCTTTATTCATGGCATTGCAAATTAGAACACTTAAATTAAAAAAAAAAAAAAAAAACGGATAGACATGCTTATCTCTGGTGTGATTCATAATAAAATTTTCATTTACTTGGCATGACTCTATTTGTGATAGTTGTTGCATGGCAAAGGGAAAGACTTCACCTTTTCCTCTTTGTGATTCTGTTTCTAAAACAATTTTTTATTTAATTCCTACTGATGACTAGGGTCCTGCATTAGTTTTATCTAGACATGGGTTAAGTATTTTATCACATTCATTGATGATTACAGTCATTATACGCGAGTTTATTTTTTTCAATACTCATGCTGATGTTTTCGCATCTTACAAGAATTTGGAACCTATGTTGAAAATAAACTCTCAATCACCATCAAGACTCCGAGATCAGATTAAGGGAGAGAATATGTATCACATCGATTTCAAGCATTTCTTAAAACAAAGGAATTGAATCCCAATGTTCCTGTCCTTGCACCAATAGTTGTGAGTTTCGGTTCAGATGCCATTTTGGTTTGGCCTCAAAATGAAATGTTATGTCTGATTTGGAAATTTCGGGGAAAAATTATGATATATATTAAAATATAAAAATAATATATGATACATTTAATTTATTCTACTAAATCAGTGCAATATGTCAATTTATATTTGATGGGCTATTTCATATTAGAGTGAAACTTGGCTAACTTTTTATATTAAAATTTTTTTTTATTGGAATAAAATTTGATTCCACCTAGTGGGAAAAGGCTTGGTTTGGTTTGGTTTGGTTTGGTTTGGAATAAAATTTGATTAGGGCCCCCATATAGTTATTTAGGTTTTTAATAAATGGGCTCCACAATGGAGCCCACGAATTTCTCTTAGGCAAAAGGCCAAAAAGGTATTTTTACATTTACTTTTAAGTTAAAAAGAATTATGTCCAGCCCCCTCAGTTTTCATTTTTTTCTATTATAAAGGCAGCCTTCATGCTGGGACGAACAATTGGACAAATAGGACGAATTGGCCGAAATCATGAAATTCAGACTAAATTAGATGAATTGGAACGAATTCTGGGACGAATAATTACAGGGGTTTTGTTCGTTTCGGCAAACTGAAATTATTCGGGAATTTCAGCCAAAACGAGCCGAATTTCGTAAAACTGCCTTATACAGTGACACCACAACAAAAAAGGATTGGAGAAAGGAAAATTCAACATATACTTGCTAGTTGCTACTGACTGAACTTTACTCATTGATTCTGCCATTCCTACTTTATTTTGGCCGGAGGTAGTTCACACAACAGTTTACCTGATTAACAGACAATTTACTACAATTTTGAATAATAATTTTGCGCACTTGTATATGTTTAATTCTCACCTTGATTATACCATGCTTCATAAATTTGGGTGTATTCGTTATATACTTATGTCGTTCTCCCTCCTCATGAGCTCGCCAAATTAACTTCACAAATGGCAAAATATGTTTTCTTGGATATGGGTATACTCAAAAGGGTTTTATTTGTTATGATCCTGCTGCTTAAAAATTATTACTTCCCACAATGTTGTCTTCGTGACCATACTCCATATTTTTGCACTTTTACTCCCTTATCATCATCTTCATCTTCTTTTTTTGCCCATCCTTCCTCTTTAGTTCATACCTCCCTCCTATGATAAGTTTTCCTAGGGACATTCTATCAACTACGACATCAGACGATTGCTTCTACCTCCTCAATGAGATGGACCTCAGGCCTAATCCTACACCCACTTCTACCACTCTTCGTCGGTCAACCTGTATTTTTCGACCACCAGATCCTAATGGATTTTCATCCACTTCTCCCTTTTTAGCCTGCAATCTATTACCATACCTGTCTTATAACCAATATATTCACATGTGGTATAATGATTTTACAAGATATTCACATGCATTGGATCAAACAAGAAATCATTTCTGCAGAGAACATTAATAAAATATTGCTGGAAAGTTTTAGGGAAAAAAATGTCAGATGGATGATAAAAAAATCCATAATAGAAATTTTAATTTTATGGCATTATTTTTAAATGTACAGCATGGAGGAGCAAATCCGCATTAGTTGTTTTTACAGTTCATTAGATAAGATTATCATTAAACTGTTAAAAAAACTTAGTCAAGGCATCTCTTTCAGTGTCCCACTTAAAAAATCAGAATAATCATTACTAAGAAGCTGTTAAGAAAGGAAAGATAATAAATTAAAAATATGGTTTGCTCTGGTTCCCTCATTTCGAGTTCATGCTTAAAAAATTACCTTTTCTCTTTGATTTTGGTGACTGCCGAGACTTTTTCTTGCTGAAGAAGCTCTAATGTCTGTAGATTAAGCAAATCAATAGAGGAAATTAAGCATTTCCAAAGTGTGGTATAGTTCCTCTTATGGTGTTTGTCTAGGCAACATTTACACATTTCTGCATTATAATAATTAGTATATTGATAAGAGGAAAACTAAATGCTAAATTGCAATGCACTGATTTATTTGAAATTCAAATCATCAGTAAAAAAGAATCGAGACAAGGAATAGGTAGGACCTTAGAAAGGGTTGATGACTCAGTTTCTAGCATAGCAATTTTCTTCTGTTTATGTACTATCTGGCAGCATGTATTGCCCTTCAATTTCAGCATTCTATCCATCTCCTCTTTCAGGCCTTTTGTCTCAGACTTGGCTACAAAAACAATCCACAATGCTTCAACTGATGCATGATGCTGCATAATGTGCACAATGGGATGCTTAGTGATATCCAAGCCCACCATCAAATCACTGGGTAAGGTGTGTCCAATGGCTCATCTTGATGAAAAGTGAGCCTGATCTACATGAGAGGACAGTAAATTGCCATCTTGTCTGTCGCTCCTCACTAGTGAAATCATCAGTTAAATGACTAAAATGCTTCCATGTGGGGTGTGTCATGATATATATTCCTTCAATGTACTGCGACAGGCAACCTTCTACAGTACACAGTAGGGGTTGATTGGGCTGGTTCAAGAATCAAGAACCACACCTTTGTGATAGACAGATATAAGATTCACGGACCACACCTTTGTGACATCAAACTTAGGTTCTTTGTCGAATTGAATGTTAACTGTTTAGCTGTCTATATACATAAGTTGTCATTTATGTTCCATGGAGACTTCGACTGTAGGCCCAATGCCAACTTTTGAAGGAAACCTACTTAGAGAAAGAAAATTTATTGAATATTCATCAGGTAGAAGGGAACCTTTCGTAGAGTAAGGAGAAGCTCCTAATATGTCACTCTTTCAGATGTAGGACTATTTTCCATTACAAAAAAAATTAAAAATTAAAACCATAACTTAGCAATAAATCTTAACATTCTGTTTCTGTCAGATCTCGACCAGAACCAAGACCCAACATTATAGTGTCCAAACCAGAATAATTACCTCTTGAAATGATTTGCTCATAAACTTTTATTTTTCACATTTTTACTCCCAAATTTTAAAATTTACTAAGAAAACAAGTCATTTATTTTTTTTCTTTTTTATGGTAAAAGGCACTTCGCATAAGTTGATCCCAAAACCAATCATCTAGCTGGAGAATGCCATCACCACCACACTAATCATGAGGTTGCGAAGTGGATTCCAAAATAATAAAAGAAAATCATCAATAGTTCTCATTTCCTTCTCTCTCATAAACACCAGCCAAAGACACGGATACCAACAACGACAAGGGACGCAGCAAGTTTACCACAGGGACACGGATTTAAAACATAAAACAAAGCACGGGATCAATATGCACTGCCACAAAATATATATATGGGGAATATTCATATGCATCTATCCCTCACCATTTTTGGTGAGGGACACCCCTTTTGGGGGTGTTTCAAGTACAAAAGGGATACAAATATCCCTTTTGTACTTGAAACACCCCCAAAAGGGGTGTCCCTCACCAAAAATGGTGAGGGATAGATGCATATGAAGACCTCCCTATATATATATACAAGCAACAGAAACTCTGTTCATAATAAATACTCAATGAGAAGCGATTCAATAACAATTTACACCTAACAATTTACTAACACTTGTTTCCATTCTAAATATATAAAGAATTATGTGCATATCAGAATCAGAACCATTCAACCTACAAAACTCAACCTGATTGCATAAAAAGGAAGACAACACATGAAGTTGATACGCCTTCGTCCAATAGTGACGAGATTACTCATGTGCCGCCCTCCCCTTTACATGTAATTATTCACAGCAATCTTCTTAACAGATATGATCATATACTTGCTATTTAGAACAGAAGCCATCAAATCGTGCATTAGGCTAATAGGCTCTCTGTTTGGAGAGAGAAAGAGATAGATCAAAGGTTAAGATCGTCCACTTTACAGATTAGTCTTTCCATCAGAGACAGAGAGGGAGATTTTACCAGACTCGATGTCTTCTTCTATAGCCTTAACCTCCGTTTTCAGCTTCTCCTCTTCAAGAGCAATATTTGAAGCTTCAGACTCAAAATCTGCAGGAAAAAACAAAGAAGAAATAGAGAGAGAGAGAGAGAGAGAGAGAGAGAGAACAGGATCAATAGGCATAGGAATTTGATCAAAAGAGGGATCGATCACATACCGTTCATCTGAGAGCGCAAGTTCTTCATGTTCTGCAAATAACCCTCCATTCTCGCTTCTGATCTCTTCTCTGAAGAAGTAAAGTAAAAGGGAAAAAGTAAAGGATTCAAATCAATCACTGATGTGTAGATTTATCAGTACAACAGAGATTTACGGCAAGTTGAAGAAATAAAAGAGAGAGAAGGAGATGAGAGTAGAAGTAAGGATCGCTGCCTTTTATCCTGAATCGGTTCACTAACCCTACCCTAGGGCTAGGAGGAATGATCAGAGGATGGAATTGGGAAGTTTTAAGCTATCTTTGCTTTTCTTGCGGTTGAAACTTGAAAGAATGAAATTGGGAATTATAAAAATTGGCTCGGACAGGGAGATGATCGGATGCGGATTCGGATTCGGATTCGGATTCGGATTCGGATTTAGATGATCACATTGCTGATAGGTGGTCATCAGGGAAAAAAATGAGTTTCGTTAGAAAACAGAGAGGCTAAGAGAGAAGTAGAGAAGTTTTTTATTATCTCATTATATGTGTATACAAATACAAATAGGGGAGGCCTATTTATAAGCAAAATAACCTCATAAGAGAAGAACCCTAATTCTAACCTAACTCATCTTTAAGTGGACATCCACCAAAGATACATATCTTATTACACTCCCCTTGGATGGCCACCATTCAAAGACAGTTGACTCATTAAAAACATTGCCAAGGAAAAACCCAAATGGGAAAAAAAACCAAAGCGAAGGGAAAAAGAGTACAATATTCTTCAAGATCATTACTGGTGCAGGACGTGCATAATGTTGCCTCGTTAAAACCTTAACTAGGAAAAACCAGTGTGATAAAACCTAAAAAAGGAAAAAGAGTACAGCGCACAAATGTCCTAGGCGGCATACTTTAGAATGCCCCTCTCAATAAACCACTCCTCCTGATGACAGCAACAATTCACATAGTTTGATTATGAACTCTACGCATGCCAATCTCATATACAAACTTCTAGAATACTGATTTTGGCAAAGATTTGGTAAACGGATCAGCCAGGTTGTTACTTGAACAAACTTTTTTAACTTCAATTTCATTATTTTTCTGAAGTTCATGAGTGAAGAAGAACTTCGATGCTATATACTTAGTCTTGTCTGATTTAATGAAACATTCTCGAATCTGTTTTATACATACTTCATTACCTTCATAGATAATATTCAAGATACCTGCAGTATATGGTAATTGACAGAAACTACGAACATACTGAATCAAAAATCTTAGCCATACACATTCCCTACGGGTTTCATAAAGGGCCAAAATCTCAGCATGGTTTGAGGAAGTAGCTACCAAAGTCTATTTAGTAGAACGCCAAGAAACGGCGGCATTACCATTAAGAAATACATAACCTGTCTATAATAGACCCTTATGAGGATCAAATAGATAACCTGAATCTACATATCCTACAAAACTAAAATATTTACAATTATAAGAATAAAATATTCATAAATCAGTTGTTCTACGTAAATATCGTAAGATGTGTTTAATATCAATCTAGTGCCTTTGAGTTGGTACGGAGCTATATCTAGCAAGTAGATTCACATAAAATGCAATATCCAGTCTAGTGTATTGTGCCAAGTACATCAGGGCTCCAATAGCACTAAGTATGGTACTTCGGGACCCAATACCTTTTCACTTTTCTCGATGGGATGGTATGAATCTTTCTTTATATCTAAAGACCGAACGACTATGGGAGTGCTTAATGGACGTGCCTTGTCCATGCCAAATCGTTTTAAGACATTTTCGGTATAATTAGATTGATGGACCAACATCCCACTAGAATTTCTCTTGATTTGCAGGCCGAGACAGAATCTCGTTTTTCCAAGGTCTTTCATTTCAAATTATTTTTTAAAATAATCACCAGTTTTTTTGAGCTCTTTTGGAGTCCCTATCAAATTTATATCATCCACATAAACTACTAATAATGCAAATCCCTTCAGAAATTTCTTTATAAATATACACAGGCAAATAGGATCGTTTGCATAACCCCATTTTAAACAAGTATTCGCTAAGACGATTGTACCACATTCTTCCATATTGCTTTCATTCCTTACAATGATCACCTTAATTGGGTTGAGTACATACTCCTTGGCTTTGCTTTAGGCAAAGGAAATCCTTTCGAGATTTTCATGTAAATTTCTGTGTCTAGGTCTCCATATAAGTAAGCAGTTACAACATCCATGAGTCTCATTTCTAGATTTTGAGAAACTACTAAACTTATCAGATATCTGAATTTTGTTGTATCCATAAAAAGGGAATATGTTTCCACATAATCAATCCCAGGTTTCTGCAGGAAACCTTTTGCCACTAATCGTGCCTTATATCTGGTAATTTCATTCATTTCATTTATTTTTCTTACAAACACCCACTTGTAACCTACATGGTTAACATCCTTTGGGGTTTGTACTATAGGTCCGAACACACCACATTTATTGAGAGACTTTAACTCTGCTTTGATAGCACATCCCCATTTTGGCCAATCCTTTCTTTGTTGACATTCATTTATAGTACGTGGTTCTGTGTCCTAATCATCATCATTTTCCTTTGATATTTGTGTAGCTACCACATATGCAAATGCGTCATTGATGACAATTTCATTTCTATTCCATCTCTCTCTTGAATAATTGTAAAGTATAGAGATCGCTTCATTATTTGGTACCGATGCCTCTTCAAGGGCTTCCAAAGTCTCATCAGGGGCTTCCATTATTCTAGAGAAAAACGAATTTTACCATAACCTCTTTAGGAGTGTTATATGCCTCTTCGGAAGGTGCCTCTTCAGAGCATTACGTGCCTCTTCGAGAGTATATAATGATGATTGCTCATTTCTCCTTTTCCGCGGAGCTGAGTCCTTTGAACCTATAGGTCTGCCACGCTTATGGAGTATTGCAGATTCTTTTACTGCTATATTTTGACTTTGTCCTACAGGGATATTAATCCTAGAAGGTGCATTCATAGCTAGCACATGTGATTTTGTCACCTTTGCTGCATCATTAAATGTATCAGGTAATCTGTTTGCAATTTCTTGTAAGTGTAAAATTCTTCGTACTTCATTTTCACATTATGAAGCTCGTTGATCCAGATAAGACAGAGTGGAAGTATTCCATATTAATTCTTGCCATTATTCAAGAACAGGTTGTTCTACATGAACAATATGTTCTTCAGGAACTATCTTATCTCCACCTAACGACGGGAATATTGTCTCAGTGAACTGACAATCGGGAAAATGAGCAGTGAAGACATCTCATGTCATTGGTTCTAGATATCAAATAATCGAAGGAGAGTCATAACCTATATAGATTTTTAATCTATGATGTGGTCTCATCTTAGTACGCTTAGGAGGTGGTCACTACGTCAAAAACACCAAAATACTACATGTTTGGGCATCTTTTGGCAACAGGCACTGTCGTGGTTTGTTTTTGGCCATGCCTTGTGTCATAGCCCCGCTCAACTCAGTATGAAATTGTCCGCTTTGGCCCACATGCACGCGCGGGGACTTCCTAGGAGGTCGCCCATCCTAGTACTGCTCCCACCCGAGCACGTTTAACTACGGAGTTCTTACGGTTTCCGGGGCCGCACTGTTTTAAAAGGCCTTGATAAGTACCTAATTGTTAAGTAATTAGAGACTTAATTTCCCTTCCATCACCTTCATTCGTGTTTAATTCCTTTGATTTCATATAATTTTGCACGAGTGTTGGTCTTTGGTCAATTGCAGGAAATTAGTGAAGAATGAAGCTGTTTGGATAATGAATAGACCAAGTGCAGAGTGAAGGATCAAGTGAATTTGAAGAAATGGAGCTTACACAGTTCTACCGGAAGTTCTACCAGTAGAACTGATTCTACCGCAAGTTCTACCAGTAGAAATGTTCAAAAATTGGACAGAGAGTTGAAGAATTGGAGTTCTCCTGTCAAACCGGAAGTTCTACTGGTAGAACTGATCCTACCGCAAGTTCTACCGGTAGAAATAGCTGAAAATTGGACAGAGAGCTGAAGAATTGGAGTTCTCCTGTCAAACCGGAAGTTCTACCGGTAGAACTGATCCTACCGCAAGTTCTACCGGTAGAAATGGCAGAAAAGTTGGCAGAGAGCTGGACATCAGTAGTGCACCTGTTCTACCGGTAGTTCTACCGGTAGAACACTCGGATTTTACTTTTTGGGGAACTTTTGTAATTAAAGTTTTAGGGACCTATATAAAGCATTGTAACTCGACATTTAGGGTTATCTGGGGAATAGTCTTCGTTTCCCAGCCCCTTTTTCTTTCCTTCTTTGATAGATGAATGTATAGGGAGTTTTCAATTGAAGATCATTGTTCAAAATTGCTAAGCACATGTAGTAAGGCAGAATCCTTCATTTTTAATTCAAGTTTTCGATAGAGGTAATTTTTTAATAATGTTCTTTCTGTTCTCTTAAGTTCATTTAATTTGTATTTAGACTTCTCCATTAATGGAGGGGTAGAATCTCAGATGGTTTAATCTATGGGGAATTTACCTTGGGTTTTACATGGTTATTCTTCCTGATCATGCTTTATTGATGAAAGATAATCTCCATTGATGTTCTGTTTTCAGAAATCTTAACTGAGATGTTAGGCCTTTGACCAATTGTGTTCATCTAGGATGATACAATTAGTGCTTAGGTCGATGACTCTCAGGTTATTGATTAGAACGTTTTAGAATCTCTTTGGAAATTATTCACTTGGATTGATATTTGATTTTCACGAAAGAATTTTCCAGGTAAGAATTGGATTGCTCAAATTCTAACATGTGTAATGGAAAGGAAGATGAAATCATGTAATCCCGGGTGAATTGAACCCTAGGTCGAACCATCTCTTAGCTTAACAATTTCGATTAGTTTTCTGCAGTGTTAATTAGTAATCAGCTTAGCATTAATTCAACCCTTGAACAAAAGTTGGTCACTCTAGACCAAAAGAAGTCCTCTAGAGCTGAAACCCTAGTCCGTTCTCTGTGGATTCGACCTCTTCGTGAGCGAAGTGCTACACAGCGATAAATCCCGTCCTCCGCTTAGGACATCCAAGCACACCACATAAATCAGCTAAGCATTTCTGGCGCCGTTGCCGGGGAGCGGCAATTGAGGTAAAACAGCTTTGTGAGTATTTCTTCTTATTCTTTTCTTTTTAGTTTCTTTTAGAATTAGGTGATTATTTTGATAATTGGGGTTGTTTGTTGTTTATGTCCTCTCATTACCGTAGGGACATACACAACAGATTGGTCCGAGTAGATCCTGCAGAAGTTCCGATATTTGATTGGCCAGGAATCGACATTTTTGTTGATTTTCACCTGCCCGATCCTACTTTTGAACCAATGGCGGATCGATAGAATAATGATGACCCCCGTAATCAACATAATCAAGCTGTGCCACTTAGGACAATGGATGATTATTTGACCCCCTAGGTGGACTGATGCTCCATCTTGTATTGTAGATGAAGCTCAAGGTGCAAATGCATATCAGGTCAAACCCAATGTTTTGACTCACCTCCCAAAATTTCATGGAATGACATCTGAAATGCCTTATTTGCACGTTAAAGAATTCAATGCCATAATTGAAACCATGTGCCCTACAACCCAAAGAGAGTCCGCTAAACTTAGGCTGTTTCCCTTCTCTTTGAAGGGGAATGCCAAAAATTGGTTAAACAATCTGAGATCTGTAAGAATCACCACATGGGATCAATTGCAAAGAGAGTTTTATAAAAAATACTTTCCTCATCAGAAAACAATTGCTTTAAAGAAAAATATCCAGAGTTTTGCTGAAAAAAGGGGAGAGTCTTTTCATCAATGTTGGGATCGGTTTCATGAGACGTTGAACTTGGTCCCTCATCATGGTTTTACTATTCCTGAGTTGGTTACAATATCCTATGAGGGATTGAGTTCAACAAATAAACAGTTCATTAATATGATGTGCAATGGTACTTTTCGTGCCAAGGAACCTCATGAAGCTTATGCATATTTGGAGAGTTTGGCAGAGCAGTATCAGGTTTGGGACACCACTAATCCCAACGATAGAACTACTCCAAATGTGTTTCCTAGTGTTCCTAATGCAGGAAAGTTTACCTTGAGTGAAAAGGAGGATTTGAGTGCTAGGATAGCTCAACTTACCCTTCAGATAGAAGGTTTAGAGCTGAAAAGAGTCAGTGAGATCACTCCTACATCAGTTGCCCAAGTGGATCAATTGTGTGCAATTTGTTCACAGAATGATCATGGTACGGACAATTGTCCTACCATTCCTTCCATTAAGGAGTTGCTCCATGGTAACCCTCCATCTGATGTCAATGCTGTGAATCCCCAGCAGAAATCTTCTTTTCAATCTAACCAATATCAGAATTTCAACCCAAGGTACAATGATCATCCCAATTTTCGGTGGAGGGACAATCCTCCCCAATCCCACAATCTGGGTTCTACAGGTTTTCAACCTCAGCCCTATCAGAATCAAGGGCAATTTCCTCAGTCTAATCAAGGGCAATTCTTCCAATCTGCCCCACAGTATCAGCAGCAGAGATTCCCATCTCAGCAGCAGTTTCCACCTCAGCCTTATCAACAATTTCATCAACAAGGACCCCCACAGAGTCATGCTCCATATCAGCCTCCCCATAAAAGAAGTCTAGAAGATACCTTTCAAGCCTTTTTGAGTAGTCAGACTTCCATAAATGAGCAGAACAACAGGACTCTTGAGAACATCAAATCTCAATTAACTACACTTACCAATGCGGTGAGTGCTAGCCAAACCACAAGGGGTGCCTTGCCTACCCAAGCTATTCCCAATGTTCAAGGCCAGCACTTTGTGGAGGATTCCGGTGGGTCGGATGCTCAAGTGGAGCATCTTAAAGCTGTCACCATTTTGAGAAGTGGAAAGATCATTGATAAGACCATCCCTCCCAAGCCATCTAAACCTGATTGTTCTACTTCCATGGCACCTCCTGCTTCGCATGAAGTGGAGGAGCCTAAGAATTCTGAGTCTAGGGATGAGTCTTCAAGGAGATCTAATGAGTCTAATGAAATTAAGAAGGATGAGTCTTCCACTTCTACCATTCCAGATCCTAGAGTCCAAGCTTTCCAACCCCCAGCCCCTTTCCCTCAGAGGTTGAGAGGGAAGCCCAAGCTTGATCTGGCAGAGTCTCTTAGGGAGCTTTTTTCTCAAGTTAAGCTCAACATTCCTGTCACGACCCCGAACCCGGGGTCCGTGAAGTAATAATTATGTTTCTCCCAAGATCCGCGTGAGTGAGGATTACAAATTCCAACACCTCTGAATATTTAGCGGAAGCTTTCGTGGTGTTGCGACTCGGAGTCCGTGGCCATTGGATTCCGCACCGCACTCAACCCAAGCATATAATCATCTTATCATTGATCCATCTCAGACTGGAATAAACTATCACAATAAAAGTACAGAGCTGACAGTAACAGGGTATTGCATTCCCATATATGTTCAAGTTACAAATAACAATGTATATTAATTACAATCCCAAGCAAAAAGGCTAATAGAAGCCATACAAAAACAAGCTAATGATCACTACCCCATATGTGGCGTAAAACCGATGTCAAGCTCAATGTCTACATGACATAGCCAACAAACAACCTGAAAACTCACGGCTCCACAGCCAACACGTGCACTCGTCTCGGGTGAAGAAGTCTGGACCTGAGTACCAAAGTAGTGGGTCAGACACGACGGTCTGGCAAGTGGGTGAAAAGATATAACAATATACTGAACGATAAAACATGCAATAAATCATGCTGTCTGATCAAAATGTACACAATTGAGAATGTATAGGAAATCATGCATATCTGACAAAATCCTGTATTTATATAAAACGGGTATGAAACATAAATATTTGACAAAACATGTATTCATTTAAAGCATGTATAAAAACATGAACATTTATTAAGAAAAGACGTGATCAATGTAAAACAGTACGGGTATCAAGGATCAGGAACTATCAAGATGGCAACCACACAAAGCTAAATCCTCTATCACCGAAGTGACTAGAGTATCGGGCGTTGATCTCGGTCACCGAAGTGAGGAGGTGCAACAAAATTTACATATACATATACAATAATACGGGACGGGACCACGGTGGCAAACCGGGTGTCGGGAATCACGGTAGCGAACCGGATATCGGGAACCACGGGAGCGAGCCGGGTATCGGGACGGGACCACGGTTAATGAACCGGGCATCGGGATCCAAGCTGCAACTGGCGGGACGGGACGGGATCTCCAAGTCGGTAGATCAGACCGACAAGATCATCCAAGCTTAGTGGTGCCGACTCATAGGTTATATGCGAGTAAACAAAACAAATACATGTATGCATGTCCTCTTTTGGCTCATGGGCTCGCACTACAAAGCTCTGGCCCCATATTGCCTCAAGGTTTTATTCTCAAAATAATAATCCTTTTGGTTCATGGGCTCGCACTACAAAGCTCTGGCCCCATCTCACCTCAAGGTTTTGGCTCATGGGTCATATACAAGAAATCAAATCAGATAAATACATATGACGGGACGGGGTGCTCATAAGCAGAAAAGCATATCTATATCGGTCGGGCATGTACGGGCTAACAACAATGCTAAAAACATGAATTTCAGTACTGTCGGGCAAGTCTAGTCATAAAACACGAGATTTAAAGTGTACGAGTGAAATTCAAGTCGAAATAAGGCATGAATGGATTTCTATACTTTTTCCCGGGCCAAACGCCGAGGGTCCTGGATTTAATCGATGTGAATAGGGTCCCGTATGTCTAGTTTGACATATACTTGGTACTCAATGAGAATTAAGGACATCTCGGATCCCTATGCACATTGACAAGTCTAAGGA